>CP068498.1:2411128-3616692 GCA_016767195.1 Stagonosporopsis rhizophila | reverse complement strand
AACCCTAACCCTAAACCTAACCCTAACCCTAACCCTAACCCTAACCCTAACCCTAACCCTAACCCTAACCCTAACCCTAACCCTAACCCTAACCCTAACCCTAACCCTAACCCTAACCCTAACCCTAACCAGTAAACAACCTTAGAGTTGCTGCTTTACCTAATGCCCTTATAGTATATAGTTATATACACTATTAGGCTGTCCTTAACAAACAGCCTGCAGCTCTCTATATTAAGCAGATTAGTATAGGTAACTATTACTAGCTTAGTGCTATAGGCAGGTACGCCTTCTATTATATATATAAGCACTAGCAGGTGCTCTTAAAACAGCTACAGCACCTTTTTATACCTCTATACCTACCTCTTAACTTACCTTATACTACTACCTACTTAGAAGGCTTTAGCATTAACAAAGGCCTTATAGAGCTTCTTCTCTTTAACTATATAATATTCTATTTAGTAGCTACTATCTATACTGCTAAATATATTACGCTTATTCTAGAAGAAGTTAAAGCTAGAGTACAGCTTAGTAGAGTTATTAATAATATTATCCTACTTAATTATAGGTAGTAGTATAGCTAACTCTATAAGTAAGCTATACTTATTAATATTTAGTAATAGTAAGTTCTTATACAGCTCTCTATATATTATCTTAACTAGCCTATAGATTATAAAGTATAGTACTAATATACTATATTATATATAGCTATATAGAATTATATTCTCTACCTACTATATAGTACCTGCTATAGTAACCTTACCTCTAATCTTCTTACTATATACCTACAGCTATAGCACCTAGTTTATAAGTATAGAAAGGCTCTAGTATATTATTAGTATTATAAAGTAGTTAACTATTCCCTATACTAGCTCTATATAGCTAGAGGCTATCTCTTCTATATTCTTCTACGCCTAGTACTTACTCTCTATTAGATCTGCTACCTTCTTCTTTTATATCTATACTATACTATATAGTATAAGCATCTTTAATATAGTTATAATAGTAGATAGTAATATTATATAAACTAAAGAGCTCTTCTAGCTATAATTATAGTTAATACTAAGTATAGTAGTTGTACTAACTAGTGCACTCTAGTAGTACTAGTTCTTAATACTTTAGTTAAGTAGTAAGAAGAAGAAGGTATATATATAGTACTCTAGCTCTCTTTCTATATAGTTATTTAGCTTATACTTACTCTTACTACTACTATTATTACTACTACTATCTTCTTTACTACTACTCTACTGTTTTATATATATAATCTGCTTAATTAATTATAAGAACTATATCTGCTTAGGTATTAACTAATAGGCTAGCTTCTACCTACTAACCTACTCTACTATAGTATCTAGCCTTAGGCTAAGCTTACTCTTATCCTCTATAGAAAAGGTAGCTTAGCACTCTTACTCTAGCTCTACTAGCTTATAGGTATACTAGATATAGTAAATAATAAATAGCTAAATATAACTATATTTAATTATTATCTTTTCTATTTAGCATATATTAAATAAATACTTACTATTAAGTACTTTTACTTTATAGCATTTAATATACTATATAGTAGGCTACTCTGCTATCTCTAGTAATAAGGTAAGCTAGGCCTTATAGATAACTATCTCTACTACCTAGTATACCTAAGTAAGTGCCTTCTTACTCTTATTCTTATTCTTACTACTAGGTCTCTAGAGCTATACTAATAGCTAAGTATAGTTAAAGTAACTAAGATAGTAGGCTTAGCTGCTTCTCTTTAGCTACTTATACTAGATATAGTAGTTATTATCTAGCTTAATCTAGCTATATATATCCTGCTAAGCTCTTTCTAGAGCTATACTGCTCTAAGCAAACAATACCTCTAGGCTCTGCTATAGAACCCCTTTTAGCTTAGTAATACCTAGTATAGCTACCTTACTTTCTAGATTACTAACCTTAAATAGTTATCTAAGTAGGCTAGTAGGCTAGAACTTCTAGTACTAAATCTCTTTTTCTTATATATAGCTGCTAAGTAGTAATAGCTATATACTTTAGTATAGGCGCCTTCTCTTATATAGGTTATACTATCTATACTTTTTCTTATAATAATTCTATATATTTTATAGACTGCGCATAATATATATGCAGCTTTCTACCTTATACTTTAGCCTATTTATATATAGTAGTAAAGAAGTAAGTAGTAAAGCTTCTACTTATAGATATATAACCTCTATAGTAGCCTATACCTAGCTTATAAATACTCTAGCTATAGTAGATACTACTTTCTTGCATGCTGCTACTATTAGCTTCTAGTAACTACTACTTAGGTATAATAATACTTATAATAGTAGTATACTCTATTAGTAAGCTCTATAGATAGCTATATAGCTAGTAAGAAGATACTTAAATATACTATTTAGCAACTCTATAGCTATAGAAATAGTAGTCTATAACTTATCTATACTTTCTTCTTAATAAAGCTATAATAGATAGCTATATCTATATATAAACTAATAGTAGCTATAGTAAGTTAATATTCTAGAGTCTCTTATACTAGTATAGTACGCGCCTTAGTATATATAACTAAATACTTATAACTAGCTACTCTTATATATATATACTCTCTACTAAAAGTATATATAGTAGTTATCTTATATACTAAACTAGATACTATATTAGATTCTTGCTAATATACTAGTTTACTATGCTTTACTAGGCTATAGAAGTATTTAATAGTAGTACTTAGAGCTTTCTTCTTACTAATAAAGCTAACTTTACCTATAAGTATAAGTATAAGCTACTAAATATAGATTATAAGATACTTTTCTCCTACTATATATCTAGCTTATACTTATAATATAACTAAAGCACTAGTTTATATAGTATAGGCTAGCTAATCTTTTATTCTAATAATAATAGTATTTATAAGCCTATCTTTATTATATACTCTGCACTAGTAGTAATATAGCTACTATATAAGATACTGCCTAATAATACTCTATCTAATAGTAGTTAGAATAGCTTTATATTAGCTGCCTAGTTACTTACTAAGAATAGTATAGTAGAACCTCTCTCTATATAGAAGCTGCCTACCTTACTACTAATATAACGCAAGAGGTAACTAGAAGGCTCTATATAGGTATTCTTACTAAAGTATACTTATAAAAATATAGCTAGCTTATTTATAGCTAGTAGCTCTTAGTAGCTTATAGTAGCACTAGCTAAGAAGCCTATTAAGAAGCCTATAGAAGAGCCTGTAGAGAAGCCTATAGCAGCTATTACTACTATTACTAATAATAACTACTATACTAAGTAGAAGTAATAGAAGAATATAGAAGCTACTTAGATTAAGTATAGCTAGTTACTTAGCCTAATTAAGCTAGATAAGAGTATATTAAGTGCAGAGTATAGTATATACACTTTACTAGCTTTTAGCAAAGGTTATATTATCTCTTAGCTCTTTAAGTAGAAGGCTATAGATAAAAATAAGAAGAAAATATACTTTTATAATACTCTTAAGAAGCTCTACTTAAGAGCCTATAAGTTCTTAAATAAGGCCTACTTACTTAGCAGCTTATTATTGCAAGAGCACGCTGCTTACTTCTTATAGTACTAGCAATAGAATAAAAGGCTCTTTAGTAGCACTGCAGTAGCTGTAAGTAGCAGTAATAAGCCTTCTTCTTAGCCTTTATTCTCTCTTCTTCTGCCTTCTTTCTTCTTTTTACTACTCTTATAGTAGTAGGTCTTAAACTAGGCCTTCTGCTTAGCCTAGAGGTGCTGTAATATATATAATAAGCTAATAAAGTTGCTATATATTAAGTACTACTAGGTATAGGTGCTCTTTAGTAAGGCGCTTGCTAATAAGATAGTATAGATTAAGTATAAGAATAGGCTTATTAGCACTAACTAGGTTAACTGCTTTAGTAGAGGCCTCTACTAGATAAAGGCTATAGATTACCTCTTTATACTTATCTACCTAGACGCTACGCCTACTAGGCCTAAGTGCAGCGCCTTCTAGGCCTGCCTTACTAGAGTAGTAAAGTAGTATTATATTACAGACAGCCTTAGCTAAAGTATACTTCTAGTTATACTAGAAGATACTATCTCTAACTTCTAGATTAAGTATAAAATTAACTTATAGAAAGTAGAGGTCTTTATTAATCTAGTATATAAAAAGTATCTAGATATCTATTTTATAGCTAAGCAGTTTAGTAAGTAGTTAAAGGTAAATAGTATTATAAGCAGTTTTATTAACTAGAAGTAAATATTAAGTATTAAGCTAAATATATTACAGATTATATATAAGGCAGAAAAGATCTAGAATAGTAAAAGAGATAATAACTCTAGTAGTAATAGTAGTAATAGCAATAGTAACAGTAATAGATAAGTAGTAATAGTATAGTCTCTAGTATGCTAAGTAAGAAGTATATCTAATACTTCTCTGCGCTAAATAACTCTGCTTAAGTTATTTTAAGTAGTATTATAGCTCTACTTACATTTATATTAGTATTATATATAAGACTCTTTTCTTTAAGTAAGTATATAAGACTATATAGTATAACTATAATAGTAGCTAAGTTAGTATATATTTATAACTTATTAAGAGCTATCTATATATATAGGTAGAACTCTTTAGTAGCTATATATTGCCTACTATATAAATAAGCCTTACTTAGAGTAATATTAACTATACCTCTTTAATAAGTATATTATAGATAAACTAAAAGCGCTTTATAAATATATTACTCTTAATACTAGTATTTTACTATACTACTTTAGTAAAAGTTATAAGGCTTAATACTAGTATAGTATAGATACTAGTAACTACCCTTATATTATTAATATACTAGAAGAGGATAATAGTATAGTATAGAAGGTTATAGATATACTTATTACTAAAACTACTAATAAAGTATACTTATATCTTCTTACTAAGAATATTCTTACTAAGAAAGATACTATCTATACTATTAGTCTTTGCTCTAGAGGCACGCGCTTAGTTAGCAAAGGTAAAGAGAAGCTTCTAGTAAGTAGCTTAGAAATACTTATAGTTAATATTATTATTATAGTTTAGCTTAATATTAGGCTGTATAATAAGTGCTTAAAGCTGCGTATTAGTTAGTATAGAGATATAGTTCTAGAAGAGAAGGTAGTTAGTAGCTAGTAAAGATAGAGAAGCTAGCGTGTATATATATAAAGAACTTACGCTAAGCTAAATATTAGTAATATACTTAAGGTAGGTACTTAGAATACTACTTATAAAAAAAATGCTAGTAAAACTACTACTAGGTATAGTAAAGATAGAGAAGTAGAAATAGAGAAGTAGAGCTATATAGTAGCTATTAGATATATATATATATAGGTATAATAGAGAAGCAGAGTATAATATATATAAAGAAGAAGCTATATAAAGATTATAATATAAGGTAGTACTACTAAGGTAAAGTATAGAAGAGATAGGTATTAAAGAGCAGAGTAGTATTCTTTATATACTATATACCTACTCTATACTACTTACTTACTAATACTACTCTCTCTTACTAATACTGCTACCTAATATAACTAGCACTATTCTCTTACTACTACGCGCAGTAATTACTAGGTACTATAACTAATTCTTTATCTACTTAATTACTACTCTATAAATTACAGCCTAGCCTAAACCTAATATATATAGTATTAAATAGCTATATACTTTCTTTACCTACCTTTATATAGTATAATATATAGATAGCCTACTCTACAGTACTAGCAGCCTAGAATCTATTAAGGCTAGCCTATACTTATAGCATATATTTACTACCTATATATATAGTGCACATCTACTACCTATATTTACTACTTATATTTACTGCGCGCATCTACTACCTATATAGAGTAGTAATACTATAGTAACTAAAGTCTACTATATATATATATACGCTATTTCTCTTATTACTCTTACTTTAATATATAAGGCTGCACTTACCTAGGTTATAGCCTTTTTTTCTCTTTTTATATATATATATATCTATATATATATATATACTTATATATATATATATATATATACTCTTCTCTTCTTCTTCTATATCTACCTCTTCTCTTACTGCCTTTATATGCCTTTAAGCTATTACTATTACTATACCTACTCTAACTCTAACTACTATTAACTCTAGCTCTTTTACTATACTTTATAATAGTGTTAATACTATTATAAAGAGCTAGCCTTCTTACCTAACTAGCTCTATGCTATACGCCTGCTACTGCATACTCTTTAGACTATAGCTACCTAAGTCTTTAGCTAGTAATATCTTTCTTAACTTATATAGTACTAATAGGCTATATATTATATTTTACTTACTTACTAATATAAGTTATACTACTACCTTTTATATAATATAAAGAATACTATACTTACTAATAATATACAGCTCTAATATATTATAGGTAGACTAGCTAACCTAATACTTAGCTAGCTAGTAATAGAGATTTTATACTCTTAGACTATTAAGCTTAACTTTATATAGTATATTAGCGCGCTAGGCTAGCAGTATAATATCTACTTTACCTTTACTCTCCTTACTTAGGTATATTACTTACTCTAGTAGCTTCTACTTTATCTACTTACCTCTCTTGCTAGCTTATAGCTATACCTTCTACCTTGCGCCTATAGCCTAGCCTAGTAGACCTACTTATATGCGCCTTTACTTATATATATTAGCACCTTATGCCTAACTATAGTATTAACTTTATAACTAAGTAAGCTCTTTAAAATATTAGTATAATACCTATCTTTAAGAACTCTAAGGTCTTTATACTGCCTATTAAGTTAGAGTGCACCTATAATAATAGTAATATTAGGTAGGCCTAGTAGCTATAGTAGGTATATACTAACTATATAGCTGTTTATATAAAAAGCTACTACTTTAAGTAGTATAATACTCTAAACTATTTATAGCCTCTTTATACCTTTCTACTTAAGCTAGAATAGAAGAGTAAGCTTAATATATCTTACGTATAGTTTGCAGATATCTATAATACCTTTATAGATAAGAACCTTAGTTACTACTTTATATAGAGGCGCTAAGATAGCTAGATAAGTACTATAGTAAGTATATAAGGCCTCTCTCTTCTTCTTCTTTTACTATAATCTTAGCTAATATACTGTATAATAGGCTAATATATAGCATAGCTATAGGTATAGCTGCAACTAGCCTAAACTAGAGCAGGTAGGTAGGTAGAGAGGGTAGTAAAGCGTAGGCTTCTTAGGTATATAGCTAAGGTGTTTTAGTATAGTATATAGCTATCTTTTAAGGTAATAGACTTAACTCTTAATAGAATAGATAATATAATAAATAGAAAGCTGTAACCTTTATAACCTTTATAACCTTTATAACTAGTATAGATAGGTGCTTAATTTATTATATAAGGCTGTTTATAGTAGTTATAGTTATTCTTATAGTTACTAAGAAAGGTAGTAGAGATAGGCTTTAAGTGTAGTTTTTTACTTACTAGTTAGTTAGTTAGTTAGTTATAAGTTTAGTTATTATTATTACCTAATAATAATATAGAGTTAAACCTCTAGAGCCTTACTAGTAGCTATAGGCTCTAAAGCCCTACTATTACTAACTACTAGCAGCATCTCTAATTAATATAGTAAGATAGCTAGCAGTTATATAGTAATATAGAGATGTGCAGAATACGCGTAGAGCTCTATTATATATTACTTATATACTGCATCTCTAATTATATGCTATAGTAGAGTCTATATAATTTATTAAAGCAGCTAAAAATTATATTAGAGTAGGAGCTAGAGTCTATATAGGCTATAAATAAATTATATAGAGTCTGCAGAGAAAAGAACTAGAGGTTAGGTTATAATACCTAAATATTAGCTATAGTACTAATATTATCTCTCTTCTATAGCTAACTATTCTAGTATAGTATATAGCTAGCAGAAATAGGCTATTATATTACTAAACTACTCTTTTAGAAGTTAATTACTTTATTATAAATACTAAAGCTCTAATATAGCTCTTTCTAGGCTATTATAGAATAGTAACTTTATAAAGTAATTTTAGTAATTAGTACTTTCTTACCTTTACTCTTACTTAGAAAAGTAGGTTTAAGTAGCTATACTAGTATACTAGTAGGTTCTACTTCTCTATATAAGCTATATCTCTCTTTTCTTTAGCTTACTTTCTAGCCTTAACTTTAACTAATCTAGTAAGTTTTTAAAAATTTAGCCTAGTAGTATAGAATTCTAGTTAAGTTTATTCTAGTTTATTATAGCCTAGAATAGCTTAATAAGAATACTATAAGCTTAGCTAGAACTCTTCTTAATTACTCTTAGGCTAACTAAGTTAAAGTAGGCTACTATAGTATACTTAAGTCTACTATAATATAATAAAGCTTATTATAAACTATAATAGCCTATAATACTATAGATTATTCTAAGATCTTTAACTTATATATTAACCTAGCTACTATATTCTAGTAGTACTATATAAGGTATATTACTTAGTTTACTAGCAGTTAATACTACTATAGTAGTAAGATTAGCTATACTTTCCTACCTTTAACTAATAAAATCTACTACTACTTTATTACTTAGCTTACTTCTTTAAACCTTAATAATAATATCTAGATAATATACTACTTTTACTACTTTCTAACTAATAATAACTACTTTATAGTAAGATTAGACTAATTTAGGCTATTATAGTATATTTTAACACTTTATAACTCTTAAAGGCCTATTATAGCTAAATAATAAAGATTAAAGACTACTTTAACTAGCTTAAGAATAATTAGGTCTTTAAAGCTAATAAAGCTACTACTTAGGCTAATTTAGTAAGTATTTACTACTTTTTAACTAAGAAGCTCTAATTATAAGTCTTTTTAAGCTATTATAGGCTATTCTAGACTAATATATATTTAAAAAGCAGTTACCTTATACTACTAACCTAACTCTATATACTAGTACTCTTACTTACCTAGAGAATTCTAAGTCTAATATTAAGGTTACTAGCTACTACTATAATAAAGTAACTCTATAGGCTAAAGTAGAGTTCTATAAGTATAAGGTTAAGAAATAAGTAGCTGCTAAGATATCTTTACTCTATAAGAAGGTTAGTTTATTCTATTCTAAGCTATTATAAGCTATTCTAACCTATTATAAAGTAAAATAGTTATAAGTAAAAAGAGAAAGAAGTATTTAGTAAAGGTAGCTTAGTTACTAATAAAGGTTAAAAACCTAGAAAAATAGTATAAGAGGGCTACTAAGAGCTAGAAGGCTAAGATCTATAAGAATATTAATAGTAAGAATAATACTTAAACTAAATTACTAGCTAAGGCTAATATCTTAGGTTAAGTAAAGTAGTTTAGGCTCTTATAGGTTAAAATAGAGTATCTTAGGCATTAATAAGGTATTTTATTAAGCTTAAGCTCTTTTTATAGCCTTATAGCCTATTCTAAGGTATTATAGACTTTATAATACTTACTTAGTATAGGCTTACTAAATATAACTCTTTTTCTTCTACTTTTAACTCTTATTATTTATTCTAGGACTCTATAGGCTATTATAGGCTATAATAGGCTACTATACTATACTAGATTAAGTACTATTAAACACCTAAAACCTATATAGAAAAAAAAAATAGTAAAGGTAACTTAGTAATCTAGTACTTAAGAGGTTTAAGTTTCTCTAGTATTACTACCCTCTTTCTTCTATAGTAGCTGTTCTAGGCGCCTTTTAGGCTATAATAGAGCACTCTGCCTCTTAAAGAGAATTTTCTCTCTATTCTAGAACTCTTTAAGTATATTTATAGATATATTAATACCTAGCTTCTAGAAGTTCTTCTTATTAAGAAAGCTAGCCTATTTTATATAGTATAGCTATTATCTATCTTTATTTTACTTTCTTTTAATAATATATTCTACCTTCTATATATTATTTCTAAAAGTATATAGTATATTAGCTATAGAAGCTTCTAGGTATAGAATTAGGCTCTTTAGATTATAAGGTTCTAGTAAGAAGGTATAGAAGACTAGGTAGATACTTTTTAAACTAAAGAGGTCTACTTTAAATAATATTAGGCTAATCTAGGCTATAATACGCTCTAGGCCTATATACTTCTAGTTAAGCTTTCTTTTTAGCCTAGTAGACTTAATATATTAGTTTAATACTATAACCTAGTTTCTAATCTTAAAAGGTATAGGTAACCTAGATTTATTCTAGTACTTCTTTTAATAGGTATTAGTAGCTAATATCTTCTTTTTATATTCTCTTTAGATTTATAGTACTTTTAAGGCTGTATAGACTTCTAGAGGTAATTCTCTATTACTAAGAGGTATAGTAGGCTAATTTACTCTATAAGGGCTTATTTCTTAGTTTACTAGAAAAGGTATTATTTTTATAGTTATATAGAGGCTATTATTATAGGTAAACTCTATAATAAATATCTATAATACCTAATTATCTTACTCTAATATATAGTAGCAATATAAATATTATTCTAGTATTTAGTTCTACCTTTCTATTTATCTATCTATTTATAAATAATAAGAAGATATAAAAACTCTTTTTAAATTTATATAGTAGAGAAAGGTTTTCTAGTACTTTATATTTATTAAAAGGCCTTAATTAGAAATAATCTACTTTAGAGTACTATATAATTAAATAATTTCTTATATCTAGGCTTATACTAGGTCTATTCTATTCTAATTACTCTATACTAGAATATAATAGGCTATTTTAGTTAACCTATATATAATAATAAGTATAGTATTAAATACTAGGCTACTTATCTTGCTAGAAAAGAGTTTAGTAATAAAATCTATTATAATATTCTCTTATAGTTAATCTAGAAAAGGTAAGAATATAAGCAGCCTATATAGCTTATACCTTACTAGTATAGATTACTAGTATAGAATATATTCTCTATAATATTAGGTAACCTCTTTCTTTATATTTCTTTAATTATATTAGCACTAGAGCTTCTCTATTATCTTTTTTATACTAAAGTAACCTACTATTAGATTATTATAGCACTTCTATAAGGCTAGTGCCTTCTACTTATTTATAGTAAGCTATTTAACTCTTTCTTTATACTCTATAGTCTATTCTAGGTTACTATAGAGTATTTTAGGCCTTAAGTTCTTAGAGTTAGATACTATATCTAGCTCTATATTAGATCTTTCTTCTATAGTTCTTAGTTTCTATATAGAGTATACTTTAGCTTTCTTAAAGTCTTTTATTATAGCTCTAGTTAGAATAGCCTTTATTTAGGCTATTTATACTTTTTCTAATAATAAGTTCTTTATTAGTTATATAAAAGCCTTATTATACTTTTATAAGAGTTTCTAGGCCTTTTTTATATAGTTTAGTTATTTAAAAAGTCTATTAGCTAGGTTAGTACTACTAGGCCTATAATTTAGAATAAAATTATACTAGCTTAGTACTAGATAAGGCTATACTTATTAGTAATTAAGAGTTTTTATTTCTATAAACTACTTTAGGTTTATATAATCTATAAGAATCTTAAGGTAGATCTTCTAGAGGTAATATTGCTAGTACTGCAAGCTCTTTACTATAGCTAGTAATTTCTAGTTATAGGTATAGTAGTTATACTCTACCTAGATTAACTTGCATAAATAGAAGTTTATTAGCCTTTATTAGCTCTTTCTACTCTCTTCTAGAATATTCTAGCTTAGAATACCTAAGATAACTCTACCTAAGGTATCTACCTCTACTCTTATATCTTTCTTTCTTTTAAAGTAGGTAAGTATTAGAACTTTTAAGAATATATTCTTAAGTTAGTAAAAAGCTTATACTACTTCTTCTAGCATATTTAATAGTTTACTTTTCTCTTTTTTTATAGTAAGGCTACTTTAGGCTTAACCTAGCTCTTTCTTTATAAGGCTTATAAGT
The DNA here is from genome assembly GCA_016767195.1 of Stagonosporopsis rhizophila. Taxonomy (NCBI): domain Eukaryota; kingdom Fungi; phylum Ascomycota; class Dothideomycetes; order Pleosporales; family Didymellaceae; genus Stagonosporopsis; species Stagonosporopsis rhizophila. The sequence goes on along the minus strand of CP068498.1, from coordinate 3,604,808 downwards.
AGTAGAATAATTTTACTAAAGTTAGCTATAAACCTCTTATAATAGTTTATAAAGCTAATAAATATATAGATATTATATACTATAGTTAGTAATAGCTACTTCTAGATTATTTTAACCTATTCTAGGTTAATAAAACTCTCTTCTAGTAATACTATATATCTAAAGTACTTAGTATAGTCTATATACTACTTATACTTTAAAAGTTTTATATATAGCTTTACCTAATATAATATTTTTAGTACCTTCTTTATATATTTTATATATTCTTCTTCTATTATAAAGAAGATTAATATATTATCTAGGTATATAATATAGATTATATCTACTAGTTTAACTAATACTTTATTAATATAAGCTTAAAATTAAGTAGAAGTGTTTATAAGGCTAAATAGTATTATAGTATACTTAAAATATCTATACTAGGTTCTAAAGGTAGTTTTTTATTTATCTTCTTTCTTAATATAGATCTTATAGTAAGTATCTTTAATATCTAGCTTTATATATATCTTTACCTAGAATAGCTAATTAAGTAACTCTAAAATTAAAAGTAGTAAGTATCTATTCTTTATAGTTACCTTATTAAGGCCTCTATAGTCTATATATAGATATAGGCTGCTATTCTTCTTCTTAGTAAAGAGTATAGGCGCGCCTACTAGTAACTTAGAGTATTAAATCTAGCCTTTAGCTGTAAAGTTAGCTAGATACTTTTTTAATACTACTAACTTAGACTTTAAAAGTTTATATAAGAGCTAAGCTAGTTTATATACTTTTAAGCTATATATAGTTTTAGGCTACCTAACTAAAAGTATTACTATAAACTAAATAGTAATTTACTTAATAATAATATTTATATTTGCTATAAATTATATATAGAATTAAAACCTACTACTACTACTACTACTACTACTACTTTCTAAACTACTTTCTTTAGTAGTATAGCAACCTATTAAGCCTTTAAAGCTGCTGCCTAATCTAGTATAGCCTTAATACTTTTAATATTACTAAAGTATTTATTAAAATTAACTTATATATACTTTTTTATATATATATTCTTTATATATTATAACTAATATTTAAGCTATTAGTTTTTAGCTTATAGTTATATAGCTTAAGTATTTACTACTACTATTACCTTACTAGCTTTACTAAGTAGCCTCTAAGTATCTTATAATAAAGTCTCTAATTATAATAGTAGTTACTAGGTTTTATATAAGGCTTATAAGCTCTTTAGTATAGTAAGTAACTACTTAGTTACTACTATTTTAGTATTAGTTACTAGTAGAGTACTTAGGTAGCTAGTAATCTAGCTTAAGTAGAGTACTAGCTCTAGGTTATATAAGTAGAGTTCTATTATATACTAACTAGCTTATACTACTTATAGTAATAGATCTTTTTCTTATACTATATTATATAAAGTAATAAAGTACTTCTTTTTAACTAAAGCTATATTATTAAGTATAGAAAGAGCTTAAATCTACTTCTAATATCTAGACTTAACTATAAAGAATAGAGTAAGATTTAGTAGCTATAGTATATAAAAGGTATATAGTAGTAAGTATAGTAGTTATATCTTATTCTATTTATATACCTATATAAAGTTAATAAAGATATAAAAGCTATAGCTATTAAAAAGAAGTAGTTAATAACTATAAGATAATAGTAAAGTATTTAGTATAAAAATATATTATAGCTATTTATATCTAATTATATTAAATATCTAGCTATTCTCTAAAGTAGTATAGAGCTAATTTAGAGTATCTCTAGCTAGAAACTATATACTTTAGAAGTACTTACCTTTAAAGATTATAATATATTAGAGCTTAGTGCTAGTAGTAGAGATAGACTCTATAATTAATACCTATTTCTAATTCTCTAGAGATCTTATATAAGCTTTCTTCTTTAAAGAGCTTATAATAACCTAGAAGTTTATATATATACTAAGTGTAATGCTAGTTTTATCTATATTCTATATATCTTTATATTATATCTCTAGCTCTATATAAGTATACTTAAATAGCTAAAGAAAGACTTAAATAGTCTTATAGCTAGTAGCTATAGTTTATACACTTTTAATTATTTAGCTAATAATAGAGATAACTTATAGGTTTTAATTAATAAAATAGAGTACCTATAACTACCTAAGAGGTGTATAGTTACTGTTTATATAGAGGATCTAGGTAGCTATTTTTCTTACCTAGAGATAGCTAGGAGGCTATATATATATATCCTTATTAAGAATCTAATTTACTAAAAAGCTTTCTTATTCTAGAGTTAATTACTATTAGTTAGAGTAAGCTATTATATATAGATATTAACCTATAATATAGTTATATAGTAACTATTATAGAACTCTATACTAATATACAGCTACTTACTAACTCTTAAAAATACTAGAATTAAGATCTATAATAGTAGCTTATATAGCAGCTTCTTTAATATTTATTTTATAAGTATAGTAGTAGAGTAATAATATATTAGAGTTAGGTTATTATATTAGGTTAGGTAGCCTAAAACTATATATAGCCTAAAAGTATATAGACTAGCTTAGTATAAAGAAACTCTACTTTCTACTAAGTAGATAGCTAAATCTTATAAGCTATACTCTATAAAGTTCTTTAAGTTATCTTCTAATACTATATTACTATATTTAGTATATTATAGCAGAATTTAGTTTATTTTAGGCTATTTTAACTCTATTTAGCCTATAAAGTTAACTATATACATATATATATCTACTTTAGAATCTTATATAGTATATTTAAACTCTTTAGCACTTTCTATAGCTAACTACTAGAACCTAGGTATATTCTTTACCTTTATCTCTCTAAAGAGTATATACTAGCTAGTGTAGTTTAGCTTAGGTTAATACTTATTAATCTAAGATAGGCTAAGGTATATCTAGTACCTCTTAAGGTCTATAATAATAAAAGGTATCTAGCTAGTCTACTTCTAGCCTCTTAAGTCTATAATTATTATATCTCTAACTGCTATGCTATATACTAGTATATTAGCTCTACCTACCCTCTTAGCTAAGAGCTTAGGTAAGAGGTTAATTTAGAAGTTTTATTCTTTTATAGTTACTACTAATAGTAAGTTTAATTATAACCTTTTATTAATTAGGGCCTTAAATAGGTTTACTAATCCTATACTAGCTTAGACTATTAGTAGTTAAGCTAGTTATAGTTAAAGTACTATAGTAAGAGTATTACTATTATATTATTTCTAGAAGTAGAAAATATAAGTAAGAAGAAGAGAAACTACTTCTTTTACCTCTTAAATTTTCTCTCTTCTTATCTTTACTTCTAATTCTTAGGCTTATTAGCCTTTAGGTAGTTAGAATAGATATAACTAGCTTCTTTATATTTATAGTAAGTTATACTAGACTCTATAAAGTAGAGTTATCTGCTTTTAGGCTATTTTAGGCTACTATAGCCTAGACTCCTCTCTTTTACGCGCTTTAGAGTTTCTTTTAATCCTTCTCTATCTTTAAAGTTCTTTCTCTTTTCTTTTAGATTACCTTAAGACTTTTAGTCTCTTTACTTCTTAGAGTAACTTCTCTAACAGTATATCTAGTTAGTAGCTTTCTTTACCTAAGTAAGTATCCTATAATAGTTCTTAGAGTATATAAAGAGCTGCTTTTAGATATTATTAGGTAAGGTATAGATATACTCTATTACTTAGAGTTTAGGTTTATAGGTCTTACCTAACTTCTCTTAGTAAAGCCTTATATAGTCTAATAGGTCTATTAGTATTCTATAAAGAAGTATATATACCTTATTTAAGATTTTATATACTTACTATCTCTTTTCTAAAGGTATACCTAAAGAGCCTTATATAACTACTTTTAGAGCTGCCTAGGTAGGTTTCTATAATAAAGAAAGGTAATATTAGTTTATATAGTATGCTTTCTAGAAGCTCTTTATAGTCTTTAAAATATACTATATACTAAAGTTTACCTTCTATAACTTTTATAGAAAATTAGTAGAAAGTTAATTAAAGTACTGCTTATAATTATATATTTACTAGTTATAGTTAACCTAGTTATACTTAGTAAATATATATAGAGGCTTAGAATATAAAAAGCTTAAAGTTAGAACTACTAGAGTTTTTTATTTAGGTCTAAGGTTAGTATTAACTAATTAAAGTGCTTAAGTATCTTCTATAAAATATTTTACTTATATAGTCTAAAAATAGGCTATCTTTTATAGCTTAGTTACCTTCTTATACTATTTCTCTAATTTCTAAAGCTTATAGTCTACTTTATTCTCTACTAGGCTAGAATAGCCTAGTCTAGCCTAAACTAGGCAAGAAGTTTCTTTTTCTGCCTGCTTAGAAGAAGCAGGTACTTCTTTAGTTATGTTGTTTAAACTTATATATCTAGTGCCTATAGGTATAGTATTACTACTTTCTATAATATATATTAAGGTTAATCTAGTTATTTAATCTATTACTAGAGTATCTAGAGGTTCTAGTATTAGCTCTTCTATAAATAGGCTTAATATAGCGCTTATTATAAAAGTTCTTCTCTTTATTTCTCTACGTAAAAGTAATTAGAATATTAAACTCTATACTAAGGCAGAGTAGAAGTAAAGGTTATAATATAATATAAATTAGATTATTTAGTCTTAGTATAAGATAGTATTATTAACTTAAGACTAATTACTGCTAGATAGTAATTAGGTAGGCTAGAATACTTATATTAAGGTTATGCTACACCTTAGTACCTTTATATAGGTTATAATATCTAAATATTAGCTATAGTGCTAATAGTAAGCTATAACCTTATATTAACTTTAGAAAGCTTAATAATATTACTATTAAGAATTAATACCTACTACCTAATATATTAGAACTATAGAATTAATTATAAAGAGCTTAATATTTTACTATATTAGATTTAAGAAAAGTATATAACCTTATCTATATAAAAGAAGCTAAAGAATAGAAGATAGTATTTAGAATATATTATAAGCTCTATAAGTATCTAGTTATACTATTTAGTCTAATAAATACACTAGCTATATACTAGAAATTAGTTAATAATATCCTTAGAGTATACTTTAATAGGATAGTAGTAGTATACCTAGATAATATTCTAGTATACTATAAAATACTAGAAGAGTATATTTAATATATTATAGAAGTGCTAGAATACTTAAAGTAAGTAGACCTCTAACTAAAACCTAAGAAGTGTAAATAGTATAAGAAAGAAGTAGAATTTCTAAGGTTTATTATAGAATAATATAGAGTTAAAATAAGTAATACTAAGATTAATATAGTAAAGAATTAGCCTACTCTAATAATAGTTAAAGAAGTTTAAGAATTTCTTAGGTTTATTAACTTTAATAAATATTTTATTAAAGATTACTTAAAGAAGGCCTTACTACTTACAAAACTTATACGTAAGGATATACTCTTTAAATAAAGTAAGAAATAGAATAATATATTTAAGTTACTATAATAAGCATATATTAACCTTCTAATACTAATTATATTTAAGAGTAATAAGCTAATATAAATAGAGATAGATGCTTTAGATTTAGCACTAGAAGCATATATTATATAAGAGAAGAATAGGTAGTAGCACCTAACTACCTATTACTTATATAAGTTTTTAGAACTAGAGAAACACTATAATATATATAATAAGAAACTATTAGTAATTATATTAGCTCTAGAATATTAGTAAGTATATATAGAAAGTTATTTAGACTTTATAATCTATATAGATTATAAGAACCTAGTATATTTTACTACTATAAAGGTCTTAAACTAATAATAAGTTAGATAGTTAGAGATACTAGGCTAGTATAAATTTAATATCCTGTATACTCTAGGTAAAGATAATAGCAGAGTAGATACGCTTAGTTAAAGATATAACCTTATAGGTAAAAAGATAATTAATAAAGCTGCTATACTTAGAATTAATTAGAATAGGTCTCTAGAACTATTATAATAGCTTAACCTTATTATATAGGTTTAGAAGAAATAATATATACTAATATAAGTACTAGATAAATTATAAATATAAATAATAAGTAATTATTATAATAATATACTTTATAAACACCTAGAAATTATATAAATAATAAAACTTATTAGATAATACTATAAGTTTCTAAATATAAAAGATAAGGTTACTAAATATATTAAGAACTGCGCTATATACTAATAGAATAAGTATAGTACCTATATAATATATAGAGAAATACAGGTAATAGAGCTGCTAATAGCACTATAAATAAATATTATAATAGATTTTATTACCTAACTACCTATATTAAAGAACTCTATTATAAACTATAAATATAATTTAATATTTATAGTAGTAAATAGATTTATAAAAGCTGCTAAGTTTATACCTTTCTAATATAGCTATACTATAGAGTAGCTTATATAAGTATTTCTAGATAGGATTATTTAATACTATAGTATTTCTAAATTAATTATTAGTAATAGAAATAAGCTCTTTATATTAAACTTCTAAATAATATTTCTTATAGAAGTAGGCACTAAGAAAAAGCTTTTAACAGCTTACTACTCTTAGATAGATAGATAAATAGAATAAGTAAACTAGATAATAGAAATATATTTCTAAATTTACTGCAACTAGTAGCAGAATAATTAGGTTTTACTCTTACCTATAGTATAAATTATATATAATAATAAGAAATTAGAAGTAATAGGTTATATATTACTCTTTGCAAGCTATAAATAGCACCTAAATCTCTTTATATAAAGCCTTAATAATAATATCTAAATAGAATTAGTAATATTCTTAGTATAGAGACTAAAGAAAGTATATTAGAAATTGCTTAATAATATTACTAAAGCTTAGTTATAAGTAATTTCCTATATAAACTAGAAAAGAAAAATAGTACCTTAGCTTAAAGAGAGAGATAAAGTCTATCTCTTTATAAAAAACCTACGCATATAAAGACTAATAAAAAAACTAGATAAAGTTAAAGTTAGACTATTTTTTATTTCTAAGTAAATTAGCCTAGTAAACTATAGACTAGAGCTACTTAAAGATATAAAAATCTACCTAGTATTCTATATATTACTATTAGAACCTATAGACCTAGAAATACTAATCTAGAAAGACTTCTATTACTAAGCTAATAGTAATAATAAATAAAAAGTTAAAAAAATAATTATATATTAAGAAATAGAACTAAATAAAGAATACTTAGTTAAGTAGTTAGAATACTCTAACTTAGAGAATATATAGAAGCTAGTAATAAACCTTATAAACTACTAATAGTTATTAAGGGCATTTTACTAAGGTCTTATAAGAAGAACTAGTTAATAACTTCTACTAAAGCAGAAGCCTTAGGATTTACAGAAGCTATAGCTTTGTTAAGATAAGCTTACTGCTCTAGCGCCTTAATATTAGCTGCGTTCTAAGTACTAGTATTAAATACCTACTACTTATAATATTTTAATAACGCTCTTTACTTATATAACTACTAGGCTTTTAAGTAAAGCGCCTATATTTCTATAAGCACTGCCTTTATAATTACTTCTTGCGCCTTAAGCGCTTTATCTATTTCTTCTTCTTATTTTTAAAGTTTTTCTATCTTCTTATTAATCTAGAAAAAGTTAGGTATAGAGATATCTACTAGAGAATATAACTCTATACCTATACGCTTATAGTTTCTGCACTTTTTACTTAATAATAATAGCTTATAAGGTAAACTCTCTTTTATGTAATACTTATAGGTAACTATAGCTAGGCTATCTTTATAGTTAATATAGTTACTATACTTATAATAAAAGAAGGTGCTGTATAATATTATAAGGTTAGCTTATAAGAATCTAAGCTAAAGAAAGGGGAGGTAGTATTATAAACCTAAATAGAAACCTAGAGAAGGTATAGTTATATAGGATAAAGGTATTATAGAATAGAATAATAACCTTATTAAAGACTATACTCTACCTAAATAATAAAAGCGTATAGAGACTGCTAGGCTAAATAGAGTAAAGCATCTTAGTAAGATAAGTTATAGCTAAGCCTAAGATTCTAGAATAATAGACTAATAAGAGCTACTCTTTATCTTAGAAGTACTATAGTTTTATAAGACTTAGTTCTATAAGACTTAGAACTTTATAAGATACTATAGTATATAGTAAGTAGAAATATAACCTTTATAGTTTATATTTAACCTAAGTAATAATCTAAGTTATTAGATCTTAACCTAACCTTTAAGCTAGATAGTCTACTCTATACTACTTATTATTACCTATTGCTTTTAAGATAGATAGATTATATCTATACTTCTTATTATAATACTCTTCTCTACTAAACTTCTATTACTATATTTATTCTTAAGAACTAATTAAATAGTACTTATAAGCTTTGCTTAAAGTATAACCTTAATAATAGCTAAAGAGTATATTATATAATTAAGCTACTTAGCTATTTATATAGAGATTAGATAACTAGAAAGTTAGTAGTAAGTAGCTTTAGAGCTAGCTAAAAGCTTAATATATTAGTATAATAGAGATAAGCTACTCTAATATAGATTAGAAGCTTAGTTCTAGTAGGTTATATAATTATATAAATTTCCTATATATATAATAGATAGCTTTTATTTAATCTTAAATAGGCACTAATTAAATACTATTAATTACTTAAGTATAGTTCTATAAGCTTAAAAATAGTTTTAAGAATAATACTTATCTTCTCTAAGATATATATTATATATAGGTTTTATATAGCCTATATAGCTATACTAAGCTTAACTTAAATAGTATATATACTTATAATACTAAGTTTAACCTTATAATATACTTATTATAGTTACTCTACTATAATATATAACTATAATTATAGCTAGTTATCTTCTATTCTCTTAAGCTTAAGTATATTATAAAGACTTTATTCTTATTAATTATTCTAAGCTAATTTAATAAAAATCTTTTTATTTATTTTTCTATAACTATATAGTACTATACTAAAATTACTAGTTTATTACCTAATTTTATATATTTTACTTTATATCTCTTAGAGTACTTAAGATATATTTATAGCTTAAATTATACTCTTATTAGTATATAATAATATTTAAAAACCTCTATAAATTAATATAGTTTGCAGGCTAATAGAAGTAGAGTATCCTTTACTAGAGATTAATATCTTAAATACTTAATGTAATGCTTAATTAGTGTAAAGCTTGTAATATTAGCAGTTTAATGCATTGTTACAAAAGACTTAGCATATGAATGCATGAATAATCTCTACTTGATTCGTGGTTTGCATCTAGCGAAGTCCGCGAACCGCACCTGTGCCGCGAGTAACGCGCATTCAAATTAGATGAGTTGTGTTGAACAGTCGGTTGCCAGTATCTGTCGTGCCACTGCCAGTGAACTTAGTATCCGACACTCGAAGGGCAATGAAATTCACAAGCCCAGCGGCTGTGAGCGCCTGGTACATGATGCTGTCTCTGTAAAGACACTGTGCTTGTACAACGCCAGCAACGACGACAATGCGGATATCAGGGCGCAAGCCACGAACTGCTTCAACACAGTCAATGATAGATTTTCCCGTATTCACCACTGAATCCACGAGTACAACATGCTGTTGGTCTTCAAGATGATGAAGCTGTAGGTCTTGAGGGACTTTCACATGCACGTACATTGCGCGTGGAAAGACTCTGCTGACACCAGATGCCATAGGATCTCCACCACGCATCAACGACACAATCGTGGTCTGGCTCTCTCCTTTCAGTTGATAACCACTAGCCGGACGGCCAAGCACGTGAGAGATTGGGCGATGCTCAAGACCGATGATGCGGGACACATGCTGGAGGGCAAGATACTCGCCGGCTCGTTGGTGGGCGTCTCGTAAAGTTGGGCCCTGATTACCTGCGTCGCGCATTGGTGTGGCTAATAACCTCGACATTGTATCTGCCGCTATAGATACGGACAGACCGGTAGTCACTCTCTCGTGTTCTAGCAAAATGTTGACAAAGTCGATCCTGGTGATATCGATCAATGGTAATCTAGTAGTGTCCAGCCGTGGGGAACAGGTCCCTGGTATCACGGTTTGAAGCGCGCGAAGTCCTTCATGATCGATGGCGTGTAGGAGTGCGCCTTCCATGGACTTGCTTCTCATCTGCTCCTCGATCACTACCACAACAGCCTGGTCCGCCTCCTTGAGCATCTCCAGATCGATGGGACTGTCTCCGAAGGCCCATACCCTTCTGTTATGGTAAGTTCGCAGCCGATTGATCAGCGTCGCTTTGACCGCCGCTGTGACTACCATGCCATCGGCGATGCGGCCCCCGGCAATAATTCCGACCATGTCGCGCAGGCCCTCTCTCTCTATCAAGATCTCCCAGACACGCAGCAGACCGCAGCTGACGATGATGGCCCCGATACACGTCAGCTTTTCTGTTAACCGCAGTAAGGCCACGAACTCAGGGTGAAGAGTCGTAGCCGACGCCACCTCCTGACAGACGTCTTCATAGCCTTCATCGCTGCTTGTTTGCTCGCAAAGGAGCGTAGCTTGTCGGAAAGCAGAATACGAATACCCCAGGGGGCTACCAAAAAGTGTCTCCAGTGGACATTTCAACTGTTCGCGCTGCTGCTGGATGGATATCATTTCGTAGTACAGTTTGCCAGTATCTTTGGTGGTCATTGTTTTATCACCATCGATCACCATAACAGTCTCCGCTTGAGCGAAATGAGTAGAGACGATTTGATCAAGCTTTTTGTGCGCGTAGCTGTTGTTGAAAGCCTCGTTGTGAAGATCGAAATCAAGAATCAGGGTGCGAACTTTTCCTTGTGTGATTTGGTGATGGTCGACGACCGAGAAGAGGATGCCATGCTCCCGACACAGTGTAGGAAGCTCAGCCAGCTCGGCTTGCTGCCATTGGAAAAGGTGTTCGACCGAATACGAGTCGCGACGCTTTGTTGAGTCATTGCTGCAGTATCCATGGACGATCCCAGGGGAGACATTGAGGTATATGATATGTGTGTATGTCGCCAAATCGCTTTCTGTACAGACAATCATCCCGTCAGGATCCTGTTCCCTCCAAAACATAAAGTGACCGGTGACTATGGCCGTTTTTCCTTTTTGGGAGCAGTCCTCATGAATTGCTCTTATAGCATGTCGCCGTGCGTTCGCCTGACTTTGCTCGTCCAGCTGCTGAAAAGCTGCAAGATCGCCATTAATTGCTCTCGCGAGCATCTCTGAGCCCTCATAGAAAGAGAAGCGATCAACGTCCAAAATACGCTTTAATTCGCAAAGAAGTGTCGTTTTTCCTGATCCGGGTATGCCGTAAATACCAATGACTTTGGGTTCCTCAGACTTTCCAATCATTGCTACTGAGTCTTGGTTGATTTCTGCTACTGGAATTTTCTTTCAAGAAGAATGATATTGCAATTGAGGTATCTGTTCGAGCTATCCGGGTCCTTTGCCCGATGCTGAAGGACCCGGGTGCTTTAAAGTGCATACATCATCAAGGCTGCCTCGAGTCTCGACGCTTACATACCCCCACATATGGCCAGGCCAGCATGGGTATCCGGACGACTTTTGATTCGACCTCTACTTCTCAGTACACCTCTTTGCCTACAGTCGCGCAGCATGCAGAAGCTGGCACTGCAATGTAATATCCGATGCAAGCCTCTGCGTATTGTCACGGAAGGAGTGGCCATACTCGTCGTAGCCTGCGACAGACCTTGCAAAAGCGCAACGTATTGATTTGGTGGCGCAGAGCAACCTCTTCGAGCTTATGATCCCTGGCAGGATTAACAACCTCGAAGACCGTGTGATGATCAGCACTGCTGCAGAAGCGGGCTGCCATACGATAGAACATCCAACGCGAGGTGTATTTCGCTACCATGTACGCATAAGCAAGCGAATTGTGCCATGTGCGGAAGGGTGGTGGGTTCCCGACCGAATGTCCATCGTGTTGGGCACGAAGAATCGAGAACAACACGTCCGATGATTCGCTCAGTCTCTGCCATCCAGGATTGGCGATCCGGCGTTCCTGTAGCTCTTCGCGAAGCCTGCTCCGATACCAGGATGAGGGTGACTGCTGAGCTAGTCTGAGCATTGCGATCCACCGATGCAGTACCACGAGAGATGGACGCATCAGTTACAAGGACTGCAATGATGCAGATGTGTTGAATGTAGTGTGAGAGACTTATGCGGGGTTGCAGGCCACTCAGTTCATGAACAAAGGCCATGAGTCATCGCTTGTACAACGTTGACCCTGCGTCGCACGCTTAAAAGCGAAAGAATAGGCATGACAAATTGAGACCAAGGTTCTAGGATTATAGCTGACTGAACCTACCCCTCGCACGGCACGATCAGTATTGCAGTTCAGGGCTTGGCTTGCGACGCCCTAACCACCTAATTGCTGACTTCGGGTGTGTAGTTTGGTCCGCAGCGAATGCTTACGGTATCAGGCTTGACCTTGCATTGGTTCTTTTTTCCCCAAGAGCGCCAAGCATTTCTCCGGTGAACCCGCTCAGCTGGGACTAGCATTCTCTGGATCGTCTTGAAGTATTCAATCAAGTATGGAAAGACTCTAGCGAGTAAGGGTTGACAAATCCAGTAAAGCTTTGAACTGCGATCTGTGTCTCTGAGTCCAATTCTCTGCCCGATAACAGAGGAACTTCCTTATGTAGTTACGTCATTCTGTCGCATTGCCCCTTTATGTAAAGAGTTCGACGGGAGGCAGGCCCCGCCACATCAAGCCCTTTGGTAGGTCACTAAGAAGCGAAACATCCATTCGCTCAGTAAGACACATTGTATCGCTGTTGGAAGCGCCCGTCACTAATGCTAACAGAGAAGGTTCGATGAATTTGCTCAATCTCTCCAGATGCGGGCCCTGTTCTCGATGAAGTAGCTTCGCAAAGTCGTCGAAGCTCGCTTGAGTCATAGATAGTAACCTGTGTGGATCAGCGTACCTTTACGTATAGCTAGGGACTCGCAACTACTCACATACTATCGGTTAAGGGCATCTGTTCGAAAGATGCCCCGGAAGGAAGAAGACCAAGTATACCGAAACCATAGCGTTTGACGAGGACATGGAGATATTCCGCCAGTTTTCGGAGTCGCTTCACTTTGTTGCGGGCTCTCTTAAACTCATTTGATTCAGGGTCGGTGTCCGGCATGATCTTAGAAAGTAGTCTTTCTGTAAGAGTGGAGTCCAGAGCGAAGACAGGGTTCCCTGGCTTTGCTACTCTAAATCCGCCGACAGTGTCTGGGGTCTCCATAATAACATGACTGTGCCGATCATTGTATACCTGCTCCTCATGACAGAGATTTATGATGTAATACCGTCTCAGTAGTACACACAACGCTTCTTCTTTCTCCAATCGGCAGATCTCACCGTACATAGCGGCAGCGTTAGATGACAAGAAACTTGCTTGTCTACAGACGCTTGAATCGCTTCTTGCTAGATGGAGTAGATCTTTGAAATCGACAATAGTCTCCCAGCTACCGATTGCCAAGTAGAGAAATCGGGCTAGAATCGAAGCCTTCCTTTCCAGCTTCTCCAGCACGGGATGTTGCAGAAAGCGAATCAAACTCTCTTGATCCACTTCGGAGACGCATGCCAGCTTTCGTAGCTCTGCCTGCAACATCTTGTGATACAGTGAGTCGAAATTTGCTTCTCCGCCTTGGCTCCGCTTGCGTTTCGGACCTTCTATTGTCCTTACCGCATCGCTGGGTATATGCTGCAATGTTGAAAGGTGAGACTGTTCTCTCTGGGCATCGGGATGGCCATTGCCTTGTCCTTCATATCGCAAACCGTCAGCGCAATGTTCAACATCTGTGCTTTTGAGGGCTGGATGGTTGTTCCTTAATGCTGGATCTAACGCGTTACCGTCATTTACGTGACGGCTATCAAGAAATGCCATAGACTCATCTTGACCAGGAAAAGGCTGTAGCTCCAGAGGGGTATCCTGGTGAGGCATCATTTCAAAGGAGAAGTAACCAAGCTCTTGCTCAAACCACTCGCGGATGAAAACCTCCACGTCATCTACGCCTCCGTGGGTCAGGTCAGTCGTCAGAGAATGATCTCTAGGCGTATCTGTGATTGGATCACACTGGTGAGTCGGTGATTTATCGGATCCAGTAAGACAGCCCGCTGTAGACGATTGTTCATCTACAATTGCATCGATGGTCCGTAGAACTTCCAAGATGGTCGAGCGAATCTGTGAAATCTTGTTTCCTTGGCGTTCACAATCGAGCCAAATGGCACCTAGCAACGCACTGAGCCCGTGATCAAGCACCGTATCAGAGGGGGACTGGTGTTGTTGCCGAACGCTTTTGGTAATGAGAGGCTCAATACCCAGTAGCTTGCATGCCTTTGCTCGGCACTTTTTGGTCTTTGACCAGTGATCTCGAATATTGAAATCGTCTGTTCGCAGTTCTTAGCATTTTCTTTGGCTGCTTGTAGTCCACGTACGGAGTGTCTTTCCTTTGTCGATTATGACTTCGTGCGCCATCGCCATCTGCATCGCCAGATTTCCGTAGTAGGCTAGACCACGATTGCCATCATCAAGGACGTCATTGTCACCCTTTTCTCGGTGTGCCGACCTCAGTGCAGAATGGAGAAGCTCTTCATTCACAAAGTAATAACGGAGGTTGGTTTGAATGAGCAGCGAGGCGTCGACAGATACTGATAGCATTTTGATTCTGGTGATGGTGCTTTCCCTATCTAGCATCAGGACTGAACTCTGTATTGAATATCTGGGGACCGCGAAGAGCTCTGTATTTCTGGTATCGTTAAACTACCATTCAATAATAGCCAAGTTCGACGCTTCCAGATAGTCTAGCCTGATGAGGAGCGTTACGAATGCTCACAATCGTAACGCGCTCCAATTAGTATAGTGTGTACAGTGGTGTGAGCCACATTACAAGAACGACACGTGTCTCGGAACAGTTGATCTACGTTGTACCATGAGAAAGCTGCCGGAGTGTTCCTATCAATATATTTAGACAGCATGATGAAGCCGACATGATCGGTGATGTGGGTTTCGCATAGCTCTGTTACCTGTTTGATTGGCCCAACTGGCTCAGGTAGCGGGGTAAGACACGCGCAGATCAGTCACGGCGAAAAAAAGGCTGCCAAAACGTCATAGGAGTTTACAAGGTAAATTCAGTGCGTACATCTGTCAGTGCAGTAGTGGGCTGCGGACATAGCCACTGCAAGCACACATAATCGCTATGTTGCCTCGGGCAATTTTATTGCACGTTACTCAGCGAACCCTTCATGAATATCTTATGTAGTAGTAGGACTGGCGATCAACGTTGTCCGATGGTACAGAGGTCATAATGACAACAATCGTGAATATGGGATCGTGCGGTGGTCCACCAGTATGAATCTCTAATTTTTCTGACAAGGATGTCGTCTTACAGACCAAGCTGTGGAGCATTTCGATGGAAATAGGTCAGCACACTGCCCGTCGCCAATTTGTAATGCAAGGCAGCTGCAAACCACCCATGATATCTTACGCTCTATTGCAGCGAATGCTATCTTCACTTGATGACACGGAGGATGACAATATCATCTCTCTTCTTTAGTACTAAGCCATGCTCGCTCAACAAGGTGCCGGGAAAAATAGTCTCTGCTCCTGAGGGCGCGGCCAGATCGCACACGTGCTTTAGGACAGCAGATGACTTTAAGGACTTTTCGAGGATATATTCAACCTGTAAAAGAATTCCATCCTCGCTAGTCTTTGATTCCTGACTCTGTATTGTACCGACAGAGATGCTTGATGCCGAAAGTAGAGCCCATTCGTACGTCAACTCGAGGTGTATACGTGGAGTAATCACACGGACAGGAAAGCCGATATGCACACGCGTCTCTATGCTGTGGCTTTGGTCAAGAACATACAATACTTGCGACTGAATCGGAGAAATACTGGTCAATGCTGCAGATAAGCCAGAAGTATCACTGCAACTCCTAGTCGACGCGATGATTGAAGCTGCAGCCGGATTTGATGCTGTAGATAGTGTTGAGGGCGTACATACATCTTGCACAAAGACGATGCTTTCTTGGGGGTCCGGAATGCGCGACTGTGCGTGATCGAGATGGTGCCTGATCTTCAACTCCAAATGATGATTCATTTCATTGATTGCTCGCTGCATTCGTAGTTTTGCGGGTTCTGTTAACCGTAATTCGTCAAGAGGAGGAATTCGCCATCTAGGGTAAAGTCGTCCATGGCAACTGCGAATGAGGAATCCCCCATGGGCATTAATCAGGAGATTACACAGCAAGCAGGCGTGTTTGTTGGAGGCAATGATCCGAGGTCGCAGAGGTGTGAGGTTCTCTTCATAGTATAACAGAAGCTGAACTTCTGCATGAACTCTCTTCGATTGTCCTGCATGCTTCCGAACACTCTGCTCGATCTCCGCTCTGGTCTTTCGGAGTGTATCCCCAAGCTTGGTGAACAATTCATCTGTATGTATTTTTTGTTTTCGCGCGATTGGAAGTGCGGATGAGCTTGCAGAGGTAGATCTGGGTTCGGCACTGACTGAACCTTCATTTGAAAGTCGAAGAGGGACTTCCGCAATGCTCAGCGCTCGGAATACAGGATTTCTACGAGCTCTTTTCAAAAGATACTGGGCAGCATGCGAATATTGTGCGAGACTTGTCAGGCTCTTGATCAAGCTCTCACTAGCTGGGCCCGACCATGATGGAATATTCTTCGGTATCATTTGCAAAAGCCTTACAATTTCTGAGGACGCTAGAAGTCGTTCGATTGCAAGTAGTATGCTCTTCAACAGCTGCGTTCCAGGCTCTGAGTTGACTGCGGTCGACGACAAACACTCCAGGCTTCTGAAACTTACTTCCATCAAGGCGACCTAAGTGTTGACAGATGCTAGCTGGTGTGGTTCAATCGGCATATCTGTCAACAACCGTACACCTTCCAACAGCTTTGAAAGTATTGCCGGTCTAGCTGCCTTTCGATGCGTTTTCGCGTGGGATGATCGTAGGCGGATAAGTAGTCGAGCTTTGCAGATAGTGACAATCGCTCCGAAGAAGGTATCCAAATCTTTTCCTTAGCAATATGGTAAGTATTTTAGCTTGATATAGATACAGTAACAAACCTGCAGTACATTCTTGTAAGGCTTCAGCTATCTTTGTAAAGTTTGCAGTCCTTTCTTTCTGCAACCCTGAATTGACAGCGGTCCTTATGAGCAAGCCATTCCTGTCTGGCTGTTCTTCCAGACAAACAGCCCCTACCGAGTGAGGATCGTCCGTGTTCGCTAGCAAAATGGAAAGGCTTCAGCGACCTTTTGCTCTTGTTGGATCGAGAGTGCGTAGTTTTTAGCGTCGTTGCGATCTCCTGTGGGTAAATCGATTTCGGTTACAGCATCGCATGTAGTTCTGCACAGTGATAATACAGCAACGTTCTCTGTAAAAGCACCTGCCATTGTCTTTGTGCTTTGGGATAAGCGGAAAGTTAGACACAGATTTGTGCTTTTTTTATATCTTGAGGTCCGCGTGGGGGCCATTTCTAGCCTTCACTTACAGTTCTGGCGCCGCTTTCCCGTAGCGATTCCATCAAAGGCCAGAGATATGAGAAGTCGACATGGCCACGAAATCAAAGGTCTCATTGCAGCATCGACTGTACTACCGTATGTGCATGAAAACGGGCCTTGAGCTGCCACTCTCATTTGTGGGGACGAAGATTCGACAAGAAATGCCTTATGCTTACAGATGAAGCGCCGTATGTTGCACACATTCGGGTCGCTTTTATTCGCGACATTCTTCAACAGGCTAGATCAACATCAATACGAATTGTCTCAGCGACCCTTCGTGGAGTCTCTATCCTGGTACCTATTGTTTTTAGTGCAGAAAAGTCCTGGAGATCTTCTCTGTATTGAACCTCACGATCAATAGTGGTTAATGAGAGATGAATTGTGTCAAAACATACCGCGAAATGGTCCCAGATGCATCCGTTACTCGATCAAGGCGTTTCAATGCAATATGTGAGCTCATTGTGAATTCGAGTTTCTATAACGGATTCGACCCATGTTGTAGACTTCTTGCGATACCACAATCCTACTTATTGGACGCGTTCGTGGAATGTTTTCAAGTTTACCAGATCGATTAAGAATTTCCGGGACGTCAGCTACAATGCTGCTGTGTTCAAAAAGCGGCAGCTTGAGGGGTGGACTAGCGGATAAGCTGCCACAGCTTATTGTTGCAAAACTGAAGCTGCCTCTGCTGTCCTCTGTACGGCTTGGCGGCACAGAAGCTGTTGTTCACTACATACTTAATGACTGAGGTGAAAGTTGCGGCGCATAGGAAAATTGGCGGTTGAATGATTGAGTCTTACAAGGTTTCAGCCGCGAATCGCAGCTATAGCCCGCTGAAAGCCTAGGCAGACGCCCGCCACGGTACGGACATTAATGAAGGATTTAACGATTCTGCCTAGTTCAAAGTCATCGTAATTATCAAGCATAAGCGCAACATCTGCTTCCGCATCGTGGTGCCTTCAAGCAGTGATAACTTTAAAAACGCACCCACCAGAAGCCATCCACATCATCGCTCCCTCATTCCACGCTCTTCTCTCGTTTCACTAGATCTTGGCTGTGAGAACTTGTTGAAGCAAGATCCGTCGCTGTTTCAGCTTCCCGCCGCAGCTATGGTAATCAAAGATCCATGGTATATGCTGCCAATATTTGCGGACCCGATTACCAAACCATTATTCTTATCGTGAAAGATACTGAGAGAGTTACACGATTAATCTCTTAAAGACACTGGTAGAACTTGGTTTCTGTGTGTAGCCAAAAATTACCTATCGTACCCCAGCAAGGCGCTAACCATTAGTTTCAACCAGACGAAAACTGGACTGTCGCACGTCCTCGATATAGTCGATGCAAATCAATCGAGCCAGGCCATCAGTTGTAAACTTGCGCAGGTAGTCGAGCTGTGCGGTTCCATTTGCGCATGAACAGCCTTCGTGGATATCCGTCCGTAATCAATGCTCGCGCTACCGTCTCGCAATGCTCAGCGAGTGCTTGGATGCTGTGTTTTCGTCTATTTCTCGAATCTAAGAGACACGTTTGCTTTGTGCTTGATCGTGTTGGTCCGCATAACGTAGCCTATCTCGTTGACGAACAAAGTGTCGTTCTGGGTAGCTCGATCTTACCAGTTCTCTTTTCAGGCATTCCCGCTCGTAGCAAAGACCACTTTTAATGTCTGGGAGCTCTCATGATCTCATTTCCTTGATGAAACGTGATAAGGACCGTCTGTATGTTCGGGCGGAGAAGTGTCTACCCTCAAAGTGCTCTGACTACGCCAGATTCCCGGTACCGGTTAAAAGCTAAAGTATAATTTAGTAAAAGGTTAGTCTTTTATACACAAATTTAGAAAGAGTTACTAATTACTATATAATATACTAAAATTCATTTTACTCTAGGTATTATAAGAGTTATAGCTATAACTTTACTTATAAAAGAGTATTTTCTATTCTTTACTTTTTATTACTTTTTTTATACTTTCTTTCTTCTCTATAGCCTTTCTACTTAAGAACCTTTACTTCTCTTTTAAAGAAAATATATATATTAAAGTTATATCTTAACTTCTAGTCTTACTAAATTTTAGTATAAAAGCTAAAGATTTTCTAAAGCCTTTTATATAATTAGTCTTAGTAGGTTTTAATACAAAGTTAAAGACTTTCTAAAATATTCTTTATTTTTCTTCTTTTTATCTTACTAATAGAAGTAGACAGCCTTAGTATAGCTGCTTTATATAAGAAGGTAGCTACCTTTAGCTTCTTCTTTACTCTCTATCTACTATTTTATATCTACTTTACTAATCTACTCTTATATCTAGATTACCTTCTTACTAAGTAAAGTTTACTTATTATACTTCTAAAGCCTTAAGTCTAAACTAAAAACTTCTATACTTTAACCTAATAGAAAGATTAAAGTGCTAAAGAATACCTTATTCTAGACTAAAACTAGGAAAGATAAGGTTTTAATAGTAAGTATATTTATCTTATAACTAATAGCTATATAGCTTTCAAAGCCTATAGTAGCTACTATTTATCTCTATTTATAAAATTTATAACTTGCTTAAAGCTTCCTATAATGCTAGCCTAGTGTATCTGTGTTCTAAAACTTTTAGGTTAACTCAGATGCAACCCCATCTGTTCGCTTCAATTGCCAGCGCAGTTGATCGTCCCGCATCAACTGCGCAAACTCGATCCTCGCATCCTCTTTCAAATTATCTACGTGGTAACTGCGCACTTCTGGCATATGCTTCATGTCCTGAAGATACACAAGAGGCAGGATGGAGGACTTCCAGACAGGAGGTTGATCAGCGCGGGATGCTGTGGACATTATCATGAGTACAAGCGATAGAACAGTAAGTGCCAGCAGCGAGGCCGGAAATAGCAACCAAGGCCAATTGAACTGCGTGCATATGGTCGTCTCCCACACTGTGCCGTTGACGGTATTCCTATTGGTGATACCTTGTGTACTGATCGAAGCCAGTCGGTAACTATCGGTGATAGCTGTAGCGACATCCTTCATGGAGTTTGAAATAGTATCGAAAGTGGCGTTACCCCGATTGTACAACTCTGTAAGCCACCACTTTTCACAAATAGGCCACCTTCGCGCATACTGTCCGTATCCCGAATTGTCGCTCATAGAGCAGCTCCCGTTGAATGCAGGCCCCAGCCAGCCACCAGATTGTAGGGATAGATACATTTTGAAAGGAGCGCGGTATCGGCATTGGTCGGGTAGCCCTTCGGTTGTATTGTCGAGGTCGTTGTTCCAATGCGCAAGAGTGACGTTGTGCTCATCGTATCTGACACCATCGATGTAACAAGGCCAGCGATACATCCCATCTCCATTGTTTGTAGTTGAAAATTTACTGAGAACAATTTCATCAACAACAGTCTCCTCCAAGCGACCATTACCAATCTCTGCTTTGATGTCTTGGATGCACGGGTAAAAATCGCAAGTTGCGCTGACCGCGTTCCAGCTAGTAGCCCAGTTTATTGTTGTCTTGTTGAAACCCAGAGCAGGGTACGAGCAATTCCATCTTTGCATAACGCCTTCTCCATGTGGTCCGTTGCAATCTGCTACAGTAAGAGCAAGCATATGCACTGTCAAGGCTGAGACTTCCGCAATCTGTGAGACTTCAGCATCCTGTTCAGGACCCATCGACATCCGTGACGAACTCGAGCTGAAGCTGACATCCAACAGCGTCCCGGTGTGTTGGGGTATACCAAATGGACCAACTTTCAGTCCGTTTGGAAGATATAGCTCATTCTTGCGGTACTCTCTATTAAACTCCGACTCCGAGGTATTCTCGCGGATCAACGATGAGGTGTCGACGCATTTGCTGCAGAACCCAGGAGTGGATAGCGTGCGGCCTGGTGCAGATTCAGGAAACGTACAGTTTCCTGTAGAACAGCCATTTATCAGTATTGCACGATCATATGATGAGCCAGACAGAGCATTGTAAACTCTAGCTTTGACTGACGCGTCGATGTCGTATGATGCAGCATTTGAGGCTAAAGTTATTGCAGATGGCTCTCCGAATCCTATGGGCAGAAAGACGTTAGGTCCTGGCTTCTCCACGGTACACACGACTGATTTCACGGCTTGCTGGGTGAATGAGCCAATGGCGAGCGAGAGTACAGTGACAACTGTTGCCACGAGTGCAGAAGTGGTGTGTCTGTTGTTGCACGCGTTAACATGGCATGCTTGAAGATTGAAGAGCTAAAAGTTGCTAAGTATCTTATCTGACGTACCTCGACATACAAGATCTGCCGTGCTGAAGCGAAAGTTTAGACCACAGTGTTAGTGAACCCCAAGGCCCTCTACTAGCCTCATCAAAGCTAACCAAGTCACGCAATGGGCGGGGTCGTTGTTGCCATGTCCATTTGGCCTGACTGAGTACTGTGTAATATTGTTGGTTGCAAGCAAAGGGGTGATAATGCAGGCCTACGTACCTTGTTCGACGATCATGCCAAGACCACTTCTCAAGAATGTTGCCAGCAAGGCTATCAAAGTGTTCAGATTGAGACCGAAGGTCCAACTTGGTTGGGTTCTTTTGTTAAAACAGGACAGGATCGCGGTTATCGCTATAAACAAGCTCAAAGCGTAGGCAGAAAGAACAAGCTCCTGCCACCAGGCATGGAACGCTGATGATCGGCCGTCATTAAGTCGTGATGGATGTGTCGTATGGATCGGGCCCTTTTGTAATGCTGACTGTATGTGCGGATCGAGGAGACGGTGGTTTTCTTCCGCTTGGTGAGCTCCTGACGGAGGTTCAGCAGCCCTGCTTTCCCCCGCAGTCGGAAGGGAAGTCGACCTTTCACGAGACGGCTGCATATTGTCAAGAGGGAAGACGCTCTGCATCTTGTCGACAAGAACTCCACGCTGGAGTGAAGCGAAGAAAAGAAGAAGACAAGAAAGGATATAGTAAGCCGGTATGTAAGGGCAGGCAACCGCTAGCGCTGACTGGTTAGCCTCCTTGGCGCCACCGCTCCTACCCGATTTCAGTCTTACATTTTGACCCCAGTCCTTTCCGAAAAACACGACAAACAGCGAGAAATCAAATTTTGGAATTACCATCACAAAAAGCATTGAGAACACCTGCAGCAGTCGCAACAGTCTCTGCAGACCATCGCGCGTCCCCTAACGTCGATTTGATACCTGTAGATGCGTTATTGCGGCCCTGGCAGGCACAGACAGACAAAATCTGCGAGCAAGCCACTTAACATGACGCGCCTACTAAATGCAGCAGCAGCTACCTAGCTGTGACGCAGCAAAGCAGAGCGTAACAACAGAGCCTAGACATCCCTTAAGCATAATAATTACAACACACACACTACAGTTACTAATAGGCTTCCTTGCTAGCCTATTACTATCTAACAATATCTGCAACGTTGTGCATTAATAAGCCCTTAGGCTAAATAGTATTACCTCTTACGCAAAAACCCTTATAGATAGCCTAGTATACTACTATTAATACTATAGTATGCTTATAGATTATCTATCTATATAGCTATAATTATATAATTAGATCTAGAGAACTATACTAGGGCTTAAATTAGATAGGTAATAATAGTATTAATAGTCTAAGCTTCTTATAAGAATATATACTTTTTAAGCTAGGTATAAGAAGGCTTAGACTATCTTTTAGAATCTATTTATTATACCTGTAGTAGTTATAATTAGAGTTAGTTATATACTGTAATTTATACTAATCTATAATATTACTCTTCTAAGATAAATTAATATATATAAGAGTTTATTCTTATAATTTCTGTTTTATAAATATGTTTTAACAAGTATATTTTCCTATTAGTTTATAAACCTTAGTAGAACTCTAAAGCTACTATACAAAAGAAAGTTCTTAG
This sequence comes from Stagonosporopsis rhizophila, assembly GCA_016767195.1. Taxonomy (NCBI): domain Eukaryota; kingdom Fungi; phylum Ascomycota; class Dothideomycetes; order Pleosporales; family Didymellaceae; genus Stagonosporopsis; species Stagonosporopsis rhizophila. Next base: position 3,581,453 of record CP068498.1, on the reverse strand, counting down.
TATGAGAGTTCATGGACTGGCCTTTGCGAAGACAGCTCAATGCCTGGCAGATCTGCGTTGACCTCATGCCGGCACATCGTGTCTCGTGTCGGTTCTTCCTGCTCGCTCTCAGCAGAAGGGAGCCCATTTTGCCGAGCGAGCTCTTTTTCAATATGTCTTCGTTTTCGTCGCTCCAGAAATAACAACCCTATGCTGATAAGTAGCGGTATCGCTAGTCCAGCAGTCACTCCGATCTGTGCACTCATGTTGAGAAACGGTCCGTTATCAGAAGTAGCAATACATCCTTTGTTTGACGTGCTTGGACTTGCGGTGAATGGATTTTGGGCAGACAGTGTCGAAGCCAGAGCTTCCTCGACGTTCCAAGGTCGCTGTAACGCATATTCATGCGTCAAATTGCCAATCGTGAATTTACCATTGTCGCAACAGTTCGCCGCTCCCTGTCCTGCGCCACAGCACGCCTCCCAAGTCATATCCTCCTTTATGTTACAGATAGTGATGGTTATATCATCACCTGGCTTGCCTAGCACCAGTGTTAATTCAAGGCGTGACCCCGCATCCATTTTCCACCGTTCCCACAATTGAAGGAATTATGCGTACCTTCGCAACTTTTGAAGTACTTTGGGCATCCTTCTGGAATATTTGTGCCATTCCACCAATTTCTTGCTGTGCAGTGACCGAGTAAGAGCGGGCCACTATCACTCAGACAAAGCGTATCTCCAAGACACGTATGTCCTTCGAAACAGCAATGGGATATCGGCTTGACGGACGATGGATAGCATGGTCGAGCCCCTTGATCGAGATTATACATCCAGTAACAAGTGCGGCTGTCGATCACTGCTAGGCTATTGACGCTGAACATCGAAACGAGACCGACACTGGCTACTGCTGCGCGTAAGTAGCGGAGCAGAGCTTGAAGTAAAACCATCATGTGCTGTGATGGGTTCAAGGAACTTTCAAAATCATTAGCAGCAACGCACGGTCTGATACAGATGTGCACTTATAAAGAACAACTTTCATAACTTGAATGTGGATTCACAACGTCAGTCTTGTGTCAATAGTGGTACCTGGTGCTCCACACAGGGTCTCGGGAATCTGGTGTACCCTATCGCATTCTGGTTTCAACTCAGGTCTTGAGTACAGCGCATCGTTGTACAACAATAGGAGCCAGTGCTTACCGAGAACAAGCAACATCTTAGAGCCGTACGTTCACCGTAGCATGAACGCACGTTCTAGTCCTCTTTCGACTTGGCTGTACTCTGTATTCTTCCCGCTGAGAAAGGCCTGAAGCTGAACAAGATAACTTCGCGCGAGGGAGCTTTCCATAATAACGTCACATGTATAGGAACTTAGTTTAGTTGCTACCTCAATGTTGATAGGTTTGATAGTTTGCGGATAGACCATCGCCAGTTCAACACGGTGCATGTAATCTATGAGTCAACTTTTTCAGCTGCTGACCGGTTAAGCAGCCACTTGGCGCATGTGGTCGGACGTTATGTTTGTTCAAAGACAGGCTTCCGCATGCATTGACTTGGGGCGTAGCACATTGATTCTCAATCGAGACCGAGAATAGAGGCTTATGACGCGCACTTCGGTGCGGGTGTCTGTACCCTCAAAACTCCCGCCGTCGCGTCTGTGCGCGTGTCCATTGTTGAGTACCTCTGGAAACACCATTCCGCTCCTATCTGCCAATTCAGACGCCCCCCGATCCCCTCTTCATTCCTTCGTAGGTCTTCCTAGAAATCAGGGTACTGAGTTTCGCTGCCTTGGACGAGATGTCATGATTTATAAGAGAGAATCAATTTACGGACCGAGGCTTCGTGCCAAGGAACAGTAATCATATCTTCAATCCGATTTCCAAGCAAATAAGGCTTATAAAGCGACTTCTTCTGCAAGATAGTAGTATAAAGTCCGTAGCGTACAGATGCAGCTTGAACAGCTCACAAATTATGTTCTTGCCATCTCGGTCTCTATCCGCAATGCTTCACCCCATCAGCTTCATCACGTTTCTCATCTTCTATATCTTGCGAACCCCACTTGTGGCAGCTGGTGTTCCATCAAACTACCCGAACTCTATTCGTACGGTCTTCCAATTTGATAATGGTACCTGGGTAGAGAATATCGCCGTTCGCTCAAATGGAAATATTCTTGTCACACTCATCGACCGACCTGAACTGTTCCAGATTGATCCGTTCCACAACACTGCAAGACTCCTTACAAATCTTGAGGAAGAGGCAGATGCTCTTAGCCTGCTTGGGATTGCAGAGCTTGCCCCTGATGTCTTTGTATTTGTAGCAGGCAATTTTTCGATTTCAAGAGGCGCATCAGATCCGGCCAGCTATTCTATATGGCAGATAGACTTTAATCAAGGTGGAAGATGCGAGAAGATCACAGGAATTGAGAGGCTTCCAGAAGCAAGCTTTCTGAATGGTATGACAGTGTTAAACCACAAAGAAGGCTCGGTCTTGATCTCAGACTCAGTTCAAGGTTTGGTCTGGCGGCTGAACATATGGACTGGAAAGTACAATGCAGTACTGGAAGACGATACCATGAAGCCAGCTGAAGGGGTTCCCCTTGTACTCGGGATCAACGGAATCAAAATTTTCGAGGATTACCTCTACTACGTGAACGCGTTGAAAGGGTTATTCTGCCGCGTCCTAATCGATACCTCTACTGGAAGAGCTCTGGGGCCCTACGAGATCATCGCAGTTGATGTGCCTGGAGACGACTTCACCATGTCTTTGGATGGCGTTGCCTTTGTTACCGAGAATGGAGAGAACTCTTTGGAACGAATCGATGTAGATGGGAGTCGAACCTTGATTGCTGGGGGACTGAACTCAACTCTATTACCTGGTGCAACTGCAGCTGCTTTTGGAAGAACACGGAAAGATCAAGGCGTCGTCTACGTAACAACAGCTGGTGGCCAGGCCGCTCCGGTGAATGGCACCTACGTTGAGGGTGGGAAAGTCGTCGCTGTTTCTCTGTAGGTATTTATAATTACCGCGCCTATTACCCTAATTTTTCTGTACCATCGAAAACATAGGGTAGAACTAGGTTTCCTTCACGTCTCTCTAGCTATACTTGGGCAGAACAGTACTCTGCCGGTGTGTCAATTACGCAATAGTACAGACTCACATTAACATTAATACTGCTGATGTAAGATCCGCCTCTACTTATCAGATCATCGTTGCATTCGACGAAGTCGGTATACTTGCTAGGTCTAATTTATTTCTTCAAGACTGTAAAGCTTCCATGTTTTCTAGATAAGGATGCCCTTCGTCTCTTTAATATTCATACCCAGGGGACCAAGGGTTCCTTCTTTATGTTTCCTGAGGAGAAGCCTAAAAAAGCTTAGATCCTTCGCCTATTGGAGGTAGGTATTTTTGATTCTACAGGGATCTACTCTAACACAAACGGGTGCCGTTGGTGTCGCATTGGTGGTGGGCGTACTTTGTCAGCGCTCCTCTAGAATCTTTGCCCACGGTCCTTCGAGCAAGTTCTCTACTGCCGATCGATGGGTTGAAACTGTTATAGTTAATGGGCGCCGTGTGGATAGGTGAGTCTCGTTTGTGTTGTTGCAGAGCAGTGTAGCTGTGGTAAAGATATATTACGCAGCTGTTAGGTGGCATCTTTGCCAATTTATTGGATGGTTCCAGTGTTCTGTAGATTTAACAAGAGTGATATTTTCGAGTCTGATTGATTGACTTATAATGTACATGATACATAAGAAACGAGAAAGCTAAGGCCTGTTCCTTAGGCCTGGAGTCTTCTCTGCGCAGGAAGATACACAAGGTACTTTGAGTCTAATCGCGTAGTACTCTGTATACACGCAATAATTAGGAGAACCAAGACAGAGTGTGTTATATCGCCTTTGAATATTTTCCTAGTACTCTCTAGTGATGAACTATAGTCGCAGAATCGTTGTTACGCTTGCAATGTTGAGTAGCTTCTTCAGCAGGCAAACGCTTCCACTTCAATTAACAACACAATAAAAGCTTTATCGCCATGAGAGTATTTTGAAGTGATAACAGTAGCCTCAAATGCTGCTTTTCTTGCGTGAGGACGCTGTAGTGGTCCCGTAGAAAATCAGTCGCACAAAATCTAGCGATGTCGCAACCCTCAGTCAGTAGATAGCTCCACTGTAGGTGTGACAGCAACGCCCGCACATGATAGTTGACAAGCCAGTGGAAAGAGAAGGTCCTCATGGGCCGCCTTTTCATAGCCTTGTTAGCTCGCATCTACTGTAACTTTTTCACAAAGACAAAGGATCGCATAAGGGTAGTGAAATTGCGAAAAGGTCCCTAACCTTAGGTGTTACTTAGAGGCAGATCAAACTAAGATAATGTTCCGTGTCTCGGCAAGGCCGAACTGTGATTTGCTAACAGCCTCGCCATCCATTAGTCCGTGAATGTACGATTCTCCAACAACTTGAAATGTTGAGCCGGTTTTGCGCAGTATGAAGGGCACCTCAACGCCAAGGAGAACTGCAATTCGGTCACCTTTACAGGTGCCGGGCGGTGCAAGACCAAAATATCCCTGTGCCGAGACAATGAATCTTCGGCTGAGAGCATATTTGATGAGACTGGCATCGTTACTGCTTGGGGGCTCCCTGGCTGGTCGCTCACGTATTTTCTCGCTCATGAATCGGTGAAGATTATTCCGAAGGTCTCGGCTTTCAGCATCCCGTGATTCGATTACAGTCCGATGTCTTTTCTCGATGCTTGCTTTCAAAGCAGGTTTATCGTACAGGCTTCGAGATTCCCAAAAGGGATCAGGTACCACAAACGGGAGGGCGAAGGGACGGTGATAGAGATCGTACGGCTGCTGGAGCCATTCTTCGCCCAATGTCTGAAACGTGCGTTCGTAGTCGAGCCGCTCCAAAGAGCTCCAGCGACCGTCGATCAGCCTGTCTTCCCTGGCAAGATGCTCATCAAAGCTGACATGTGAGTACCTTGTCTCATCAGAATTGTCTGATAGATGTTCTACGAATGATTCAGACATTACTTGAATCTCCGCGTGTTCGAGACGTGCTGACTCGCGACGGTCGGAGAGGGAGCGTTCCATTTCCAATCATTAGGGACGTGTGGGAGCCAGTAGTCGATATTAGCCTCATCACTTGCTTGCTGACCAGCGAATAAAGTTTTCCAGAATGCTGTTACCCGAGCAGATTCAGTAAGGTATGGCGATTTCTCCATGTTCTTTGCCATAACAGCCTCTTTACACTTGCCAATCTGAACCATAAGTCGGGTTGGATTTTTCCAATTCGATTCTACTTCCTCGACGAAAGTATCGAAGATTTCTTGAACGGTGTCGTAAACGATGCCCTGCACGTGCAGTGTTTGTTTGGTATAAGCAGCTTTGCAAGCGGTGTCAGCACAAGCTCTGTATTGTTTTTGGAGCAGTGAGTGGCTTTCGAGGTAGTTTGAGAGCACCTGCTTTTGCAAAAGACTCTCATTATGTTCTCGCCTTCGCGTAAGAGTAACCTGCATGTCTTCTTCCACGGCCCCGAGCGGCCTGTCACTTTCATCTGGAAAGAAAAATAACACATCTGGCCTTTTTTGAAGCTCCTTAAACAAGGCCTCATAGCCCCGGGCGCCGTCTGGATCCAATGTATCCACAAACCACTCCGGAATGTAGTGTAGAGTTGATTCCAGGGGCCGAAGGATCTCTTGAGCGCTTTCTCTGCGGGATGAGTGGTTGTCCCTAACGTAATGGCAACGTTGAGTACCATCTGCATTGGTCCGAATGGGAAGGCTCCACCACGGAATTTCCGCTTCCTTTGCTATCTTTGTGCATGGGAGTGGCGCACAAGGCAGTGGTTGTGACCAGTTCGGAACCCACGATGGGAGATCTTCAATCGCCGAAGATCCTGGGTGTTGAATTTGGCATTGGCGTAGGAGCTCCAACGAGCGCATTCCGTCAATAGTCCATACTGCAAAGTTGACATATATGTCTGTTGTAGAGCGTCCGTAATCCACGGTCGGTAAATAGGACTTCCTTCGGGTTTCGAAATCAAAGCTATCTGCCCATAGGCCGAGCAAAGCATAAATTTTGTCTTTCTGGTCAGAAGCCAAGCACTTTCGGTGGTTTGAGAGTTGCTTTAGTAATTGAAATGGATACGACGTCCCTAGTCCCACAACTGTATCTGGCCTCCGATTGGGCAATGTATCCAGTTCCAACACGTTGGCCACGACTGGAAACATTTGGCGCATGTTCAGTGAGTTCACGTGAATGCGCGCACATGCCAGCACCAGCTGATTCCATTGCAAGCTTTCCAAACCACATCTGACGATTGTTCGCAAATATTTATGCCCCAATGCACCAAATGCAAGTTCTTGGATGATCCAGACTCTGTACCACCAAGTGCGACCTAAGAGGCGATCGATGGCTGTTGATTCTTCTGCAGTCATACTTAATTTGGAGAAGGGAGCTCCCAAGAAAGCTCTCGAAGAGTTCTCATTGCGAGTGCACTATCGCTGGAGGGCGGTCCGAGCCATATGCTCAGTCGGCTTGTCAGAAAATATATTTGTCCCATGATTTGGACCTGTGAACTTCGCTCGTTGTTATCTGCTTGATTGATACATATCGCATCGATCCAGAGATCAAGAGTATCTTCATGGTGACGTCGATGGCGGAGAAAAGCATTGAGATTTGCAGCGATTGGGAGAATAGAATTGTCTGGAAAAGTTATCGTGCTGGTGGGAGTGACGTCGCCCCAGGCGTACGACAATGCTTCATATGGTTCGCAAACACATTTTTCGGGGTCAGGAAAGAGGATAGAATAAGTGCGGAGGTCCCCTCGAATAGGCGCTGAGAACTGGTCCGCGGGGTGAAGCGTAAATATTCGGAAACTGAGTTTTCTGTCATGCACATGTGGAAGAGGCGAGTATTCATATGCCTCGGAAGCCTCGATTTGCTCCATGATGAACGCTACCCAAGGAAGCTACCATGTTAAACATACAGCTAATAAACTCTTTAAGTACCTCGACGGACCAGGGTGGCTGCGCCGCTTCTCACGCGGTTGCCTGGAAAGCCACCTGCATGGGCCGAAGCGCCAGGATCCTCAATAAAGTAGAGAAAATCCGGACTTTGTTAGCGAGACTTCCATTTTGGACAATATCGAACAGTACCTAGCGCAGTAAACGAAGTCTGCGGTCACCGAGCCGAAAATCTCTCAAGTCTCCTACCAGCGGAATATGCAACACCTATGCTCGAAACCATGCTGCACCAGATTGTAGATGTACATGTGATGATGTATCATTCTTTCGCATGAGATGCTCACGCGCTGCTTCTGCCACAGCACAACGACTGCCAATGGCCGTTTTTATCAAGGCGCCTCGATAAATCGCGTTGCTAGACGTCTAGCTTCGCAGGCGTTGAGTATGTGAGAAGCCATTGATGACTGCGCCTCCTCCAGCTGGAAAGTCGTGAGCCGATAGGTGTGCAGAGGACTTTCATGAACGACAAGCTTGCCTGAAATGTCACCTTCAGTATGCCTACGTCAAGCAGATGTAAACACGCACTGCGGTTCTGCTGGTGGCCAGTAACCCTAAAGGCGGCACGAGCGCAGTGAGTAGTTGAGCATCGGTATGCCAAGATTCACGTGATGTCGCGTCGCGTAGCACCTGCCCTGTCCCAGCCACCTCAATGTTATCCAAGCTGCCTCCCCGACAACACCGCACCTCGACACAACAACCACCGCTTCTCTCGCACTCGGATGCCGACCATCCCCTCAATAGCACCTGCCGAACCCAGCGCCCGCATCTTGCGCTGCTTGTTCGCCTCCGTCCGCCATCCTTGCGACCCTCACAAGGCCTCTGCCGCGCAGTGGACTCGACGGCTCTGCCCAGCACGGGCGTCGGTCTGCAGCCGTCAGAGGGGCGGTTCTCGGGCGTTCAGTGGCGCGCGACAACGGGCGCGGAGGACGCTGCGGCGGCTGCTCATCACGAGTCAAGGCTGCTCGCAAAGCCTGGGTGGGCGGGATCCCTGCGCTAAGTCGTTGCAAACGATCAGCTGCTGCAGGGGGACTTGGTGAGTAGATCTATCGTATATAGAGCTGATAGCAGAATGCGCAAATCAACTGTTGGCAAGCATGGCATTCCCGTGTTGGCTTATCTCACTCCAGAACCTCTGTCGTTGCCGTTTTCTTTGCGCATCCAGCACCATGAGGCGCGCAAGCAGGTGACGCTGATGCTCAGAACGCCCGCCGCGTTTTTACATGGTGCTAACAATGAACTGGCCTTTGTTGCGCAGTATGACGCTGATAATGTGCGGCCTGGGACTGCCATGGACGCTGCCACCGTTCATGTCCCTCCAGCACGCCGAGCTGAAATCGAGCGGTATTCCACTTCATCCCGAATAACGACCCTCACATTGAGCCTCAAACTCCCGTGTCCACTCTGGTGCCCACGCTTGGAAGCGTTAGTGCCCACACCCTCGCCCAACGCCGTGGAGTCCTTCAACGAACTAGTGCAATTCGCGAAAGCTACATGCGTGCACATTGTCTTCGACAGCGGATGGCTGAGTCCAGAGCAGCAAGCGCCTTTACGACGGCTTGCAAAGGGCAAGGAAGCTCTTTCTGGCTTTCCAGTCCATGACTACTATGCTAGACATCACAGGCGCGCCGACTGGACCATCTTTGGGCCTCTAGCGGAAACCCCACACAAGCGTGGAAGGCGAGGTAAGTCGCTCCACGATTGAAGGCTCTGTTGCTTGTTTTGACATTGCGAGCAGCATCAGAATCTCCTTCATCGCCACCGCCGTACAAACGCGCAAACGTTAAAGACATTCCCTCTCCGACCGAACGTGCCACATCTCCCGCCTCGCCAAAGAGCCCGTGTCCCGAAAAGTCCAGCGCAGACGAGACTGACTTCCAAACCCGCGCCATAAGCAATGTTGTACAAGTCCACCTACCCGCCGTGGTCGGGACCCTCCTCCCCTCCACCTTAGACGAGCGTCTCTCCGCACTTCTACCCACGCTCTTCGCGCTGCCTGCATCCTTCTCATCTGAGCTTTCCGACTCTCAGTCCTCTCAATCCTCTGACCCCTCGCCACCCAACCCATCACACCCGTTGCCCGCTTCTACTGCCGCACTACTCCACGACCTCACCCATCTCCACCACCTGACACCCCTAGGCCTTTCGCTCCTCCCCCACCTCCTCGCCCACCTCGCCCCGCAACTATCCAAGCTCCATTCCACAGCCCTCTCACGCCACATAAACTATGCTGCATCGACCCACGCGCTTGAGCTCGAGGAATCCGCTCAGGACCTCATCGCGGAAATCCAGCAAGTGGGTGACGAGGGCGTGAGTGAGTTGCAGCGGCAGGCGGGGTACGTTCTTGATGAGGTGAGGGAAAAGGGAAGAGACGTTGGCGTGGAGGTTGCGGAGGGGCTGGAAGATGGCCTTTGGAAGGCGGGGGAGAGGGTTTTTGGGGATGTGGTTCGACGGCTGGAGAACAGCGTAGAGAAACAGGTAAAATGGTCAGGCTCGTGCGAGTGTAGGTGTTCGTGTCCCTGTGCTGCGAGTGGTGCGGCGCGATTGAGGGGGAGAATGGGCAGTGGCAGGACTGGTAAAGGTGGGTATTGTAATCTTGGAGATAGGTGGAAGATTGCTGCTGCGGCAAGTGCGAGGTTTGACATTGTTTACATGGCGGGCATGACCCTCCAAAAAGACGTTGTCCTTTAGGTATAGTACTACTTCGCCAGTCTTGCAACGAACTCTAAGCAGGCAGTGTACATATCGTGCTTGGAGAAGACAGCTGGATTTCCACATGGCTATAATTGATCGATAAACGAATAAAATTATACCTCGTAAAGCTTGTTATTGCTGTCCCTAGCTTTAAGCGCTAATAGTGGCTACGAAGGTGCGCCGAGAGGCGTGATTACAGTCTGTGTCCTATCTACACTGGTTTGTACCATTGCGCTAGTTGTCGAATCAATTGACTTGCTCAGACGTAATGTGTGCATACCAACTAGAGCAGAGATGATGTGCACAGCGGCACAAGGTGACCTCATGGAGGCCCATGGAATGCCCGAGAGCCGATTTGTGCCCACTGACCACCGTCTCTCGTCATGAAAAAACACCTCGGCTCATCGCACCTCCTACGTCCACCACTACAGCTTTACCACTGCAAATAATGTATTTAAACAAATTCCCGCCTATTACCAACACTAACAAAAGCTCAGTCTTGCTGCTAATACAATTCTAAGCACGCCTAGAAGTCCATCGCAGCCATTTCTCCACCCCGCCCCGGCCGATCGCCCGTCATGTCCGACCCCGTCACCTACAACTTTTTCGGTACGACCGTCCCAGTCTTGCGCAGTATCAACACCACTGCAATCAACACACTGCGCGCCGCCAAGGATGAGCAATCTAAGGGCAGCCTCCCTTCTGACCTTGAGATTCTGGACTCAGCCCTTGGCGACATGCTGGCGTTCCGTGTGCAGCCCGTTCTTCTAGTTAAGTTCTCTCTCGCGGCTCTTGACTTCTTGAAGCTGTCCAAGACCGATGCGCCCGTCATGAACCCCGGCTTCAAGTCTTTTGACGAAGTCATTGAATTCTTCGAGGGTGCGAACAAGGTCCTCGACAGCCTCGATGAGAAGGAATACAACGATGCTGCAGAGAAAGGCTGCGATATCTCCCTTGGCACTGGCAAGCCTACGTTGCACATGACTGGGTTCGCCGACTATCTTCACGGCTTTGTTATCCCGAACTCTTACTTCCACCTCAACGCCATGTACATGCTTTTGAGGAATGCTGGATTCAAGCTTGGAAAGCGCATCTACATCGGCGCCTTCATGAGCGACCAGCAGCAGGAGGATTGGGCCGTTCTTAGGAAATAGATGGATATCAGGAAGAGGAGGAGAAAAGTCGCAGCCTGAACACATACAGTCATGGGCCGTTGTCACAGTAAGATACAGCACAAATACAAAAGCCTCGACTTCCACGATGCTTGTCATTCAAAATAGTCGAGTCTCTGGAAAGCTGACATCAAACTTGCAATCTTTGACAGGCTGTCGCTGTTTGAACAACATTATGCTACGGCTCGGGTAAACTCAAGTTGCGCCAACTGGACTGCAATAATTGTGAGGGTGTCAGCAAATATAAATCTTCCCTTCGCTAACTACAAATGCCAAGATTCCAAGAAGGCGAAGCTTTCTGAGCCCTGCAAATCGAGTACAATTAGCTCAAAGGCCCTCATACATGGTCTGAGGCGCCTGACAAAGATATTAGACCTTAGCTTTCATTCGAGAACCCGGAACTGACCTGCCGCTCGTCTGAAGAGCTTGCATGAGCGCCCAGCGAACGGATTCAAGTGGCTGAATAACGTGCTCAGTACATCAAGCGATCAGCAAATATGATATAATCTCCGCAGCGATTCCCTGTATCAATCGCGTCGTACTCGATTTCCCGTCATGATGCCTGGGACGTATGCCTGGATCATCTCAGCATTTCTCGCTTTCAGTTTCCACACTCCGACTGTTATCGCTGATGGCACAGGGTTGATCGGCTTTGGAAAGACCTTGTACCATCCCACCTGCTCGTTCGCATGTCGCAATGTGATTCGAAGACAGCCTCTCGCATGTACGCCAACGGATTCGCATGAGAACCACGGCACAGCCCACAATCCGGTCACGACTCCCCCACAATGCTTCGTTCAAGATCTCACCTTCCTCAAAACGATGGCGCTGTGTATCGATACATACTGCTCTTTGAGTGACAAGCCAGCTTTGAGTCTGATTGAAGACTACTGGGCGTCGCACTTGGGAACGGGGACTTTGGGCAACTATCAATACGTCCCAGTCTTATCTTATCACGATGCCCTGATTGCAGCGCGTGAGGATGAGAGGGAGGCCAGGGATAACAACGCGACAGAATCGACGCCTGCATCTGTACCGAAAGGCTTGGTGCCGTACAAAGTATCGAGCCCTCTAGCTCTTACCACAGGCGGCAGTGGAGCTTTGAACAGGACTCGCCTTGTCAGTCCCGTATACTGGCAGTTGCAGTATAACTATCTGTCAGACTTCGAGACCAATGAGAAAGGTCATAGCACGATGACGTGAGTTCACAATCACTGGGACATATCGAGATCTACCGGCTGATTAGACTAGGATTGTCATCGCGATGGTTGCTATCGCTCTGCCAGTCGCTCTCTCTTCTCTACGATTTGTACCTGGACTCACGTCAAACGTCCTTTGGAGTCGACTGAAATCCGTCCTCGTGTACCCCGCGACTTTCGGAAGAAATCACCGACAGCCTGTGGCTGGAGGCTTAGTACCGACTCGCGGACAGAGTCTATACATATTTCTGATCGTAGCTCTCAATATCGTCCTGCTAGTCGCCCCGATCACGACCACGCAACCCCAGGCGAGCTTCACGACAAGAGGCAGGCAATTACTCAGTGTCATCGGTAACCGCGCAGGCACCATGGCGATGGGGAATACCGTGGTTATCTTCCTGTTTTCGTCTCGAAATAACGTTCTGCTTTATCTGACCGACTGGAGCTACAGTACGTACCTTCTGCTTCATCGCTGGCTGGGATATTGCGCTGTGGCACAAACTATGATCCATTCAGCCATGCTCTGGCGCTATTATGTGATACAGGGCACTTACTCTGCAGAGCTACTGCGATTGTACTGGCAGTGGGGCATTGTGGGCACAGTGGCTGTATGCGCGCTGATTCCGTTCTCACTTCTTGTGGTCCGGCAAAGGCTCTACGAGTTTTTCATTGCGTCACACGTCGTTCTTTCTCTGTTGTTTCTCGTTGGCTACTACTACCATATTTGGTATGTTTACACATACAATTGGGGGTATGAGATCTGGATGTTTGTGGCGGCTGGACTCTGGGCGTGTGAACGTCTGCTGCGCGTCGCTCGTATTGCATTCCACGGGAGCAGCACGGCCGTTGTGTCGGTGATCCCAGACGCAGACAACGAATACATCCGGATAGATATTCAGGGTAAGCGATTCCAGGATGGTGTCGCTTACCTCTGTTTTCCTACACTCAGCTGGCGTTTCTGGGAAACCCATCCTTTCTCTGTGAGCGGAGTCATCACTGAAGCGCAGCCAACCCATCCAACACTCTCATCATCTCGATCGAATTCAAACTCCGATGTGGCCCGCGAACTCACTGCCGAAAAGGACGGCGCGCAGGGGACTACAACTATGATCACGAACAGAAGCGATTCTTCGTACGAAGGCGTCACGACAACTTTCTTCGCTCGCGCTCGGGGAGGGATTACACGAACTTTGGTCGAAAGGGCTTCGCATTCGGAAAACAGGCATATCCGTGTGCGAGTACTGGTGGAGGGACCCTACAGCCACTCCGGTCAGATACAGTCACAAGTCACACAATGCAGCAGCGTTTTGTGCATTGCAGGCGGAGTGGGCATCACGGCTTGTTTGCCTCTGCTCATACAGGCCGGGGCCAGGAACACGAAGCTTGCCTGGTCTAGTCGACATCCAGGTCTCGTTGCGGAACTAAAACCTACACTCAACGCAGTGCCTTCTCATGTCAAGGTGGAGATTCTCGTTGGCCAAAGGTTTGACCTGGCTTCAATGCTCAGTCAGGAGCTAGTAGACACTGAGAAAGGGACGTTGGCTATCATGGTATCTGGCCCTCCAGGAATGGCTGACGATGTTCGGAATGCATGCACGAAGATTGCATGGGGTAACAAGCAGGCTCGGCCTTGTGTGTTCATAGATGAAGCTTTCAGCTGGTAGTTTGGCGTCATCGAAGCTGGTGCAAGTAAATACACGTATCAATGTCATGATTCTCGGACTATTTAGTAGCATCATCTCCAGCAATAATGCCAAGTGCACCTTCTACTACGTCCTCGACATAGCAGAACGATTACAATATACCCTTATGATTTGAACGACCCCTCTGAGCTCCAGGATCTATCTCAACGATGCAGTAGTGCTTCAGGAACCTGCTTCAAACGGCGTTGCCTCTGAAATGCCAACCGAAATTGACCACAAGAACCGTCCTGCACCATCCTCCCAGCCAGTCGGTGTATGGCTAGACCGGTGTCAGCGTTTTCAGTTGAGGCCTCATTCCTTGTCCATCCCACCAAGTGTTAATTGCGGCTTGTATGTCCCAGAACCATATTTCCTGGACGTCTCAGCCAGCTGGAGTATACTGAACTATTAGCCACTGGCGATTACTTCCTGTAGTTATCTTATCAAGTTCCATTGCCTGCATAAGTCTCATGCTGCTTCAAATAGACATCGTTGCCGCTCAGAAGACTTCTTATGCGGCATACCATGGTCTCGTCAAGCCTTGCGCTGAATGATATTGCTCATGTCAGGTGATGGCCTGCGTATCTTCCTTTCAAAACGGCACTTCTCATCACAATCGTAACATTCTCACCATGCGACATCGATAGCTAGGTTTACTGAGTGCTCGCTCAGAAACTTTTCACTCTTCGAGGGCCTAGGTGACTAACCCAAAGAAGGGCAAACTTGTCCACGCAGCTCCTCAATCTCGAGCAGATAAGCTTGTCAGCAGAAGAGGTGGAGTCAGTATATGGTTGTACCAGCAAGCTCATGGCAGAAGAGAGCAGCCAGACTGTTTGGCAGGTAGAAAAGACCTCATCGTGGCCATACGCTGCGGCGCATGCCGACATCGAGCTGGCTTGGTGGGAGACTTTTGTCGAGATGGTCGCTGATCTCGTTGGAGGATTTCCGCATGCTGCTGAGGCAGCACAAGCTGAAGAAGGCATAGAGGCGGTCGAGCCAAATATGATGGCGAATTATGTCGTTGATAAGGAGTTGCGTTGAAGCTCTTTCAGGCGCCATGTGGCGCTTGATTTCGTTGTCTACAACAAAGCTTGCTGAGATGAGAGAACAAGTATAGAACGTGAATAAAAATCTCCTTTGACGGGATGATCAACGGCAAATCCCAGCATGCACGACAAATCTTCCACAACAGGGCAGCGCAAAGTCGCAGCTGCACTCCGGGTCAGCATTCGGGTCTCGGAATGCGAAAATCAGGAGCAAGCAACGCCTCGTTTCAGGCGCAAGCACGGCGTGGTGCCGCACGAATCGCAACAGTCCCAGGTGACGCCGAGCCTCAGCTGTGCCAAGCAGCGTCATGCACGCCCAATCACGAGCGTCACAGCAGAAACCCGCAAATTACCCCGAGCTCGTACTCCAGGCGATCATGGCTGCGCGCCGTTGATAAACACGCGGGTCCCCAGGCTCGCTTTCACTTTCACGCAACCCTGTGCTATCAACGTTAACAATCCCTCCTCGCACGTTCGTTATTTCCTTCAATTCCTTCTCTTCTCCACACTCCTTCGACTCAACTTGACCAACAACCAAAATGCGCATTACCGCCGCACTCAGCGTCGCCGCGACGCTCGGCAGCACAGCGGCCCAGGGCACCATCCTGGGGTTCAACTCGGGCGCCTCCGATGACCAGGGCAATGCAAAGAACCAGCAGGACTTTGAGCGCGAGTTTAGGACTGCGAAGAACTTAAACGGTGCGCCTGGCGAGTTCAACACGATCCGCCTGTACTCCAACATTCAATGGAACACTCCTAGCACGCCGATTGCTGCCTTCCCTGCCGCCATTGCCACCAACACAAGTCTTCTGCTTGGTATCTGGGCATCTGGTACAGACAACATTGACAATGAGTTGAATGCGCTCACCACGGCTCTTGAGGAGCACGGCTCGCAATTGGCAGATTTGGTGATCGGAATCTCGGTTGGCAGTGAGGATCTGTACCGCGTCTCAGAGCCCGGTCTGCGGAACAAAGCTGGCGTTGGCCAGGAGGCTGATACCATTGTGCGCTTCATCAAGGATGCCAAGTCGCGTCTTGCCAACACAGCGCTCAAGGACAAGCCCTTTACCCACGTTGACACTTGGACCGCCTGGGTGAACGGCTCGAACAAGGCTGTCATCGACGAGATTGACTTCCTCGCTGTCAACGCCTTTCCCTTCTACGAGGCTGAGCACGATAACCAGATCAGCAGCGCCGGAAGCCTGCTTGATAGCGCCATTACTGCCACCGAGGGCGTTGCTGGCGGAAAGGACGTTTGGATCACCGAGACTGGTTGGGCGTACACTGGACCATCGTTTGGTGTTGCTGAAGCGACAGTTGACAATGCGGGCGAGTATTGGCAGGATGTCGGCTGCAAGCTGTTCAGCAAGCGCAATGTCTTCTGGTACACTCTCCGTGATGCCAACCCTGACAACGAAGTCAAATTCGCCATCACCGACAACCTCAGCACTACACCTCGCTACAACCTGACCTGCCCGGCGGAGAGCGAGGACCTCCCTGACCCTGCTCCCATCAGCAGCAACTCAACTACCTCCACCGGTAACGGCACTGGCAGCAGCAACGAAACCAACAGCGACAGCACTACTAGCGGTTCGGCCAGCGGTTTGGCCAGCGGCTCAGCCAGCCCCAGCTCTACAGGCGCTGCTCAGGGCACGGGTGCGGGATCCTTGACGTCGGTCTCCTTGGTCAACTCTATGGCTATGGCGCTCTCTGTCGTCTTTGCTGCCGCAGCTTGGGCCTTGTAGGTATCTGGCGTAGTCCTCGTCAGCCTCTAGATTTTCATTTTCAATTTTAGAACAGTCCATGGCGATTGAGTCGCTCAGGTGCCTAAATTAGTCTATTAATCAAAGATTTGATCCTATTTCACTTGGCCCATCGTGAAGATCACATGCTTGACGTGAGATCCTTTGATGAGACAGGTAAGTGATGTCCAGAGTTTACGAGAATGCGAATGAAGAAATTCGAATTGAGCCTGGGAGGAGATAGCTGGAAGGTTCGGGGCTCTCGGAAGGCGCGTCTGTTGGCGTTGCGGGGCACGCTTCATCACCACCCTCCTCACCCCTGCACGATCCACACATTTCGCAACCACTGGCGCTAACCGTATTGCGACTCAGTCCCTTCAGATTCGAGCAAGTAGGTGGCACCCTGGAGAAGCGCGTTAAGCATGATGATGATTTCTTGTCGCGAATCGACACCTGCAACAATGGTGCGAAGACGAAGACGCTGCGCGAGCTGATTGGGCGTAGTTACATCACAAGAGCGCATGATGGTGTCCTTTCGGAGAGGCAGACAAACATTGTTCCTTGTGCAATTTTGTGAAGACGGCTGTTTAGCAGATCTCTATTATGCGCGTTCTTGAGCGTTGCCCTCGCGGTTCTTGGTAATTCGCGATCATCCTTCCACAAGTGTACCGTTGCCTGCTTCCTGCGAACTGTCTGCTGTGCAGCGCTTGTATCGCATCCTCTCATCGACCACAGTCTCCATACGCCGCTCAGTCCTCTCCTTGCACCTAATACTCGGCGTCATACCTCTCTGTGATCCGGCATAGACCTATTTCCATTCCTAGCCCACTGGCTTCTTCTCCCTTCATGGGCAAGGATATCCATATTCCTAATCCTCACTTCAGCCATGTAAGCCGCCTGAGCCGGGGATGTGTGTTTGAATTCGTTGCCTTCGTCCTTGAAGCCAATAGTACGATGGATAGCGTAGCCACAGATGACTAGGCAAAGTGCAGCGAAGATAATGATGAGGACAATGACGAAGAAGGGTAGGGCGTAGCCTGATTCATCGCGTGGTACCAGAGCGGGCATAGCGATGGGCAATGCTCGTTTGTACTGGTAGACTGGATAATGAAAGTGCTTGGATGTGTAGAGCGCGTGACGTGTAGGAGCTGATCTGAGGAGAGTATGTTTGGCGATCGATAGGTCGAGAGTTTGCAGAAGGTAACTTGGCGGTGTCGTACAGGCTCGAGAGATAAGGTTGAAATGGTCTAGTACTGAGGCTTGGAAACAGGTGGAATTAGCTTTGAGGGCTCGCCTTGAATTTGAATGAATGGAAACATATCTGCATCGGGCCCATGGGGCTATATATGCAATGCTTGAAATCCAGCCTTATAATCCGACCATACCTGCCAATGCTGACCGATCAGTACCTTGATTGCAAGGCGCAGTTCGTCCATACCCTCTTCTGTAATAGTATACCAGGCAATGATGAACGCGATTGGGCCGCTCGCTTAGCCATTCAAAGTCAGGCGTTCAGTGTAGCACTCACGCACGTGACCTATGCGAGCCAGCCAATGACGAGCGAGAGTCTTGCGAGCGAACCAATCAGGGTCAAGTGGACCAACGTTGCTATTAATGGCTGTCCAAAAATGTGCCCTGGTTTGCAGGGGTGAAGAGTGGAACAATATATTCAGCTCTCAACCCTTCCTGCTGATTTGAGAATCTGATGCCGTGTAAATACGGCTGGGAGCTGTTAGCGCACGGAAGACGCAAGTTCGCGCGTTAGTCAGTGATTTCTTAGCGTTGTTTCGCACCTGCCCCTTGATGCGCCAGACGCTCTCTGAACAGTTGCCAGCCTCAACCACAGAGTCGCACAACCCCGCCCCAGCGTGCTACCCAATTCGCCTGCTTAATCGTAACAATACTTGTACTTTGTGTGTTCCACGTGCCTGCATTCACTTGTGCGCGAACGAGGCAGGTTCCTTGCCGCCAAACAGCGATGTGGCCGTAATCTAACCTGCATCCTCATCGACCCAACGGACAGGTTTCATTCTGACCGCACGCGTCGCATCAATACAGACGCATATGAACATCTGGACTAGAAATCCTCATCATGATTGATCCATACTCTAGTCTCTGTGCAGACGCTCCTCCAGCTGAGCTAGCAGCTGACCCCGATATTTCTGGAATAGGTGTATGATACCAACTCGTGAGAAACGCAGCATTCAGTTAATATCTTCCAGGTCACCGTTGCCTATACTAGCACTGCTGCAATAGCTCTCATATTGGTCGTAGTGAATTACATCTTTGTGTACCACCCTGATGCTACATCAGCAGCAGAGCGTGAAGGTCTAAACCACAATCTTCCCAGCAAGATCAATCCTATCGACGAGTATCTGCTATACTGGAGACTCGGAGATAAGCGAGAGATGCGCGGTATCGAGCGGTGGGGTGAGAAGGGCTTGCGCGTAAAGAATGCACTCACCTATGTACGATCCAATCCGTCACAGCTAATTCACGCCGCTAACCTAAGCAGGCTATGCTTACCATGAGCGATTTTCAACTCATCACTGGACTCTCGATCCTCATTAGTGGCTTCACGCAACTAGGCACTGGTATCTCAGCATACCACTGGCAAAGGCTTGTACAGCTTGCGTGGTTTTCTAGCATCACGCATCTATGCACATTGACAGCCCTCAGGAATTACTTCCGTCAAAACAGTCTTGGGTACTTCTGGAGGCTGCCAGGAATGGTAATCCTCATCATTATGCTCATCATCGCCTTGATCCCCACAGGCCAATATACGTGGGAGTCATCCACCATTGGGGCAGCTCAACGCAAGGGTGATAACGTCAGACCGAAGCCAACAGACCACGCTGTCTGTTACTTCAATCGCCATGAGGTAACATGTACCGGGGAGTACTATTACCCAAATGTGTGCGAAGAAGTCTTTCAGGCGAGCCAGCAGCGCATGATTCTTTCGGCAGTGTTTCTGGGCGTAGGCATGTGCAACCGTCTTTGGCACCTGTTCCGGCTGCCTGCGAGACTCTACAATAGCATCCGATCCCGTTGCAGTCACTTGTCCACGATCGTTCTGTCACGCATGTACAGATGGACGTTGACCTGGTCGCTGTGGTACTCCGCCCCATTCATTTACTTTGCTTACCTGCCTCTCTTGGCCATTTTCCTGACGGTCCGACTCCTTGCCGACATGATCACTTCAAGGGCATTCGAGGTGAGCCACGCAAGCTGTCATTAGCGAGCAATCTGCTGATCAAGAACAGGTATGGTGGCTGATAATCAGTTTCTGCTGGGGTACATTGAATCTCTGGCTGCGGCCAACACTGAGTGAGAAAGGTCGTAATACATGGACATTCGGGCAAGTGATGGCCTTGCTCGTTGTTTTCGCGCCTCTCGTAACGCTTGTTGAGGGCTATGTCAAAGGTAAGCTTCACTGTTGAAGTTCTTTTGCATTTCAACTAATCCGTGTAGCTACGAAGCAGAACTTCAGAGCCGATCAAATGGCAGACATGGCCGAAGGTATTGAGTTCATTCGTGAGGACTCACGCATTCCCTCCTCGGTCATTACTCTTGTCACAAAGCCACCATTTCAGGAAGACGACTTCATCAATCCACACCCCTCTCACGACTACTACAACGATCGCTTCAGCTTCCCCGTCCTCATTTACTCCACTCTCTTCAGCACCGTCATAATCAGTGCCCTTTTACTCGTGGCGCTACGAACTCAAGATTTACGCCCCTCCGACATCGTCAGCGTAAATTCCACGGCAAGCTTCCGTTTCATCCTTGTGCCACCAATTCCGATCTTGCTAGGCTATCTTGGCTTCTGCGTGCTTTTGTCGCTTGTGTGCGAAATAAGGATACCCAAAGGCAGGAAGAAGTATCGACGCTGGTGTCGTTTTCTGCATTTTATGATGTATACCGCAATCATTGTACCGCCGTCAGTCACTGCAGCATTCGTGCTCTACATAACCATGATCGTCATGCCATTTTATCTGGTCGTGGCGGCAGTACATGCGGTACGGAGGCACAAGGCCAAGAGAAAAGGATTGCAATTCACGCACAGCACGTGGAAAACTACTTCAGGGAGTTCGATCGCCACTATGGCGTCCTGCCAAGTAACGAGTGAGCCGAAGGATGGGGTGAAGCTGACGGTCACGACATCGATGACGTCAGAGCATTCTCTCATGGCCTGATGCCGATGCTGAAGAAACCCCAACACTTGGCAGTCGAATCGCAGTATGTAATACCGTACTACGCCTGACGGATCAGAAATATGCATCTCTACCAGCAAACACAATCGCGACACAGGCTGAACACGTCGCCTGCCATGGCAAAGAAGATTCTAGAAGATAGGGTTATCGACTCATCGACGTCAAATGACTGCAAAAAGCCACCAGAGTATTATGATTCAGAACCATCTAACCAGCCGCCACGATATTCGCACGCTTCTAGCGGAAAGGTCCCACGTCCATTTAGGCCTGCTAATAGCGCGTCGGCCGCCCACGTCTCTGCAATACTTGCCTACCCTTCGGCATCGCAACTGGAGGAAGAGAAGAGGTCGTGGCGTGAGCGATGGCGAGAATGGAAAGCGCGAAACAACGATTCAGAGTTTAGCCGCGTTCAGGTCAGCGGCCCAACACTAAATGTGCAAGGCGTTGGCGTAAAGAGCTGGACGAGCATTACTCCTGCGAAAAAGGGGAGGGGCAAGTAGCCGCCCAGGTTGGCGCAACATCGTAGTTTGCTGGACACGCTACGTATGGATGGAGTCGCGACTGCCTCACGAAGCGCATGACAGTAGGAATGCGGCGCCACCTACTCTCGCAGCGAGTTCAGAAGGTCCGTCACGACACTGTTGTAAACATCAGAGGTTGATCCTCCATTCCGCTTCCATAGCACGATATTGGTATAGAGCAGATTCAGTCACACAGCAACCAACACACACAGACATATCCCAGCATTGTCTCAGCACGGTCCAGTTTAAGCGCCGTCATGGCTATCAAATTCCTTCTTCCCACATTTGCGATCCTTGCCATGCTCTGCACGGCTCTCGATTCGGTGCCCGTACGCAATAGTACCAATCGTATCATCGGCGGTGTTACTGCTCACAAAGGCGACTTCCCTTACGCAGTCAGTCTACAAGTATCAGGTGGTGCACGACACTTCTGCACTGGTTCTTTGCTGGACTCGACCACCGTTCTTACCGCTGCTCACTGTGTCGATCTGTCGGGGTCTGGTTGGGATATCTCGGACGTCGTCGTCAGAGCTGGAAGCCTTGTAAGCCGCTGTGTCTTCCCATGATACAATTCATCGATCTAACATATCGCAGTCTTCCAAATCTGGAGGCATCATTGCCAAAGTGTCGTCCATGGTGCCTCACCCTAACTTCACGGATGAAACCGTTGCTTACGACGTGGGCATTGTCAAGCTCCAGAAGCCTCTTGCTGCTGGAAATGGCATCCATTTCGCCACTCTGGCTTCTTCAGGCTCCGATACAGATGCCGGCAGGATAGTCGCTGCTGCCGGCTGGTAAGCTGAACTCTCTGCATCGTATGAATTCTGCGGACTGGGGCTAACCGCTTTTGAGGGGCGATACACATCCTGGTGATCGAGACGGGTCCCGACGTTTGAGGAAAGTAGAGATTCCTATCGTCTCTCGAGCGGCATGCGACGCCCTCTTTCGCGGTTTGGAAGATGAAGAAACAGGAGATCTTTATCCAGACATTACAGAAGCCATGGTTTGCGCCGGAAACATCAACGACTTCGATAATAGCAAGGATTCGTGCCATGGCGACAGTGGTGGTCCACTTGTTGACACCAGCACCAGTCTCATAATTGGAGTAGTTTCCTGGGGTTCACCAGAATGTGGAGGGGATGGACACATCGGTGTGTATGCCAGAGTCGGGTATGTGAGAAGCTTCATCGATGAACACATGGAGCGTTCTAATACGCACTGAACCTTTTCGGCCCTGGTTTCTGTACAGCATGGGGGTTTCGGAGATCATGGGTGATGGTGTTGCACGCTTTGGACTGTTCTATTATCGCTACCCTTACACCCACCTCAGCAGTACGTATTATATCGAGTATCGTTCAATGGAAAGGTTCAACGTCACACACCTACTCATTGACTGCTGTTGAGGTCGATATGATCTACTCTCTTGTGGGATGAATGTACGGGATCATAGCGCACGTATTATGACGTCGTTCAGATCTCGCTGGCGATCATGTCTAGCACCGCAACCCAAGATGCGCCACAACCGACCATTGAAGACTCGGAAAGAACACCGAGCTATAGCAGCAGAAATACAGTTCTGAGATCGTCCCACGAGTCACGGTAAAGCGATGTGAGCGGGCGGGACGTTTTACCCCGCACAGGTCGCACCTGCCGTTAGATCTAGTATAACCGGGTTGGTATATCCGGTCTACATATTGGAGTTGCTGTCTGACAATCATGTCTTTCTCCCTACTTGGATCCCGGCTCGCGATATTCGCTGCACGTCTGTCTTTACCAAGTTGGCAGCACCGAGAAACTTCATTATCGATATGGAAAAACCGACAAAGCCTGTTCAGGATGAACATTTCGAGGATGTAAATTTAAAGCACCAGGAAGACACACTACAGGATCATGAAGGGATTGATATCAATGATGCATCAGAGAACAAAAGACTCAATCGACGACTAGACATTCGCGTTCTCCCATTATGCTGTTGGGTGTACCTTCTCAACTTCCTCGATAGAGGTACGATGAAGTTCCACAAAGTCGCGCGTACCATTAGACATTGTGACTGACGCCTGACAGGCAACATTGGCAACGCCAGAGTGTTAAACGCCGAGACAGGCGACGATATGCTGCAAGTTACTGGTCTGACCCCTCACGGTTATGCGCTGACGGTTACTCTGTTCTCCGTCGCGTATGCGGTCTTTGAAATTCCAAGCAACTGGGTCATGAAGCATTATATTCGACCGTCTATGTGGCTAGGCATCCTTCTCTTTGCATGGGGTGCTTTAACAATCGGCTTTGCCGGAGTTCAAAATACCCACTCCATTGTCGCACTGAGGTTCTTGATAGGAGCTTTTGAGGCAGGATTTTTTCCTGGTAGGCTTCACAAATCCGTCATTTACTATACATACTTACTGCTTCAAGGTATCGTGTACTTCATCACAATTTGGTATCGTTACAACGAGCGTGCTGTCCGTATCGCCCTCGTCATCGCGTTCTGCAACCTGGCAGGAGCTTTCGGAGGCGCCATCGCGTATGGAGTCGGCCATATCAACGGCGCTGGAGGTCTCCAAGGCTTCCGATGGCTGTTCATCATCGAAGGAATCATTACCTTGCTATCAGCCTTTCTCTTATGGTTCTTTCTCCCAGACTATCCCGCTCGGGCCAAATGGCTCAATGCTGCCGAAAAGAAGTTCGCTGTAGATCGCCTGGCCGAAAGAGGCGGCGGATACAATCGTGAACACGCCTCACGCAAGGAGATACTGGATACTTGTTTCAGTCCTCGTATGTTATTGCACTATCTAGCATATATTGCGGATGTCGTCCCTCAAGGGTCGTTCACCTTCTTCACGCCGACCATTGTCACCGGACTTGGATACGAGTCAATCCATGCACAGCTCTTGACTGTTCCGCCTTGGGTCGTGGGTTTCTTTGTCGCAATCACAATTTCTTATACGGCAGATAAGTACAATGCTCGCGGCTGGCATATCGCCATCTTCTCAATCATAGGTGGTACAGGCTGGCTCACTGCTGGTCTACTTCCGCCCGATGCATACGTCCAACGCTACGGCTGCCTTTGCCTCGCCGCTGCCGGTGCCTTTCCATGTGCACCATCTTTAACGAATTGGGTCACTTGCAATACGCCTAGCTTTTTTACCCTGGCATTGGCCATTGCGGTGAACAACTCTTGTGCTGGTATCGGACAGATCATCTCTCAATGGATCTGGAAAAACGATGAGCGTGATCAGGGCTTTCCGACCGGTAATTTTGTGTGTGCGGCATGCAGCTTCTTAGTCGCTGCTATTGCTACCATCCTCAGACTCTGGTATGGGAGGATGAACAAGCTTGAGCGGAGTGATAGTCGTGGTGATCAGCGGGTGTGGGCGTTGTAAGCACAACCGCAATAGCTTATAAATTCGTAACACAGAAGATCGCTTCTTGCATCCTTCGAGGACTAAAATGCCTTCACCATGATACATGACGTTTGAGCGCCATGCTCCAACACCGGGGCACCTCACAGGACCTCTCGGTTTCTCCGGCTTCTTCATGTGTCGGAACAACTTACTAGATTCGAATTTCAGGAGTTGATGCTCGAGAGCATATTCTTAAGACTACAGCACGAGTTTGAGATGAGGACTAGAGATTTCGATTGTATGGGTTTCATTGCTATTGTGTTCCACGATTCCTCCCTTGTACTGCGCGAGAACATTCTTCCAAAGTTCTTCCAAAATAAATTCATGACGTCATAACGACATGTAAAACCTCACCCAACCGCGGACGCAAGCTTACAAGCGCTGCTGTCATCGCTTACAAAGACGCATCATTGAGATTATAGAGACGACTCTGAGACAGAACACAGACTGCAGTTAACTTCCATTCGCAGTACGCACCAGAGATCACCACGATTCACAATGGCACCCAAGATCTTTATGTATGTCATCTACACTCATCACATGCGACCGCTAAAGTAAATTGCAGTACAGGCGCGACAGGCTATATCGGAGGCGATACACTTTATGCGCTCTATAACAAGCACCCAGACTATGAGATCGCAGCACTTGTCCGATCGGGTGAGTGCATCGACAGTCAAGCCTCAAAGGTGCATGCTAATTTCATGCAGAGGAGAAGGGCAAGCCTGTGAAGGATTCTTTCCCAAACATCCGTCTTGTCATCGGTGATCTTGACAGCTCGGATCTCATCGAAGAGGAAGCCGCTAAAGCCGATGTAGTCATCCGTATGTTCTCGCCTCGTCGGCACATCCTCAGAAATTAAAACTGCTACAGACACAGCTGATGCATCCGACAACGAGCCCGCCGCAAAAGCAATTGCGAAAGGTCTCGCATCCAGCCATTCCAAAGAAAAGCCTGGCTTCTGGCTGCACACCGGCGGCGCCGGCATTCTCTGTTGGGAGACCATGCGTGATGACAACAAGCTTGGAGAGCACTCAGACCGCGTTTATAATGACTGGACAGCTGTGAAAGACTTGACTGGCCTTCCCAAGGACGCCTTTCACAAGAACGTAGATGACTTGGTCCTGGACTCTGGTTCCGATTCCGTTAAGACGGCGATCTTGTGCCCACCTACCATATATGGTCGTGGTCGTGGCCCATCGCATCAGCGCTCCCGCCAGGCATATGAACTTGCCCACCTGATCTTGACTGGTGGCTACATTCCTATTATCGGGCAAGGAAAGGCGCGCTGGAACAATGTGCACGTCTCCGATCTAGCTCAGCTGTTCGTTCTCCTCACTGAGGCCGCGGTATCGGGAAATACCGATTCTGAGCTATGGAACGAGAAGGGTTACTATCTTGTCGAGAATGGCGAACACCTCTGGGCTGATCTTGCACGAAGCTTTGGCAAGAAAGCAGTTGAGCTGGGCCTGCTGGAAGGTGAGCTGAAAGAGCAGAGCCTAGGCAAGGACAAAGCACTTGAACAAGCAGGCTTTGAGGCAGTCAGTTGGGGCTTCAACAGTCGTGGCAAGGCTGAGCGGGCTAAGAAGGTTGTTGGGTGGCAGCCGACTGCGCCAAGCATCGAGGATACGCTCGAGGAGATTTTGAAGGACGAGAAGAGCAGGATCGACCAGAAATAGACGTTCGGTTATTTGCCTATTACAGCAGGTATCAAAATCAAAGTATTCTTAATCGACACGGACAATGCGCAATCACAATTATTTCTGTGAGTTCTATCCGTGACTGCGACGAACAAAGCTGTACAAAGAGTAAATAGCTATCAAAGGACCATAAGAGTTCCGAAACAAGCATCACAACAAAGGCTTCAGACTCAGCAGCAACTCCTGATGTCCTTCTTTCGCCGGGGCCTCGACTTTTGCGCTGTCTGCAACTGATCAGTGACGCGGCTAGCACTTGAGATTTCCTTCCTTCGCCGGATACATCAGTGTAAAAGTTCATGTGTTCTGACAGCTTAGTACTGAACTTAGAATCCCATGTTTTGCCTTCATCGAATGAGAAGACTAAATTGAACATTGCCCTTGCCATTTCGCTGCGCATTCTGTCGAAATGGTGACAAGTTTCTATACCATCTGATTGGCACTCCCAACATTCCCGAGTCTTGCGTAGCCAGGTAAAGAATCACTCTCATCTCTTCGGCTTCGTCCCAGAAAACCTTCACTGACACTTCTGCGACTACAGAGTTTTCTCTTTGTGCCTCTCCTGATTTCACCATCCTCCTCCACTTATGCTTCAATAATACACGAGCTAAACAGGCAAGAGTGGCTCAGGATCAGATGAGGATACGCACTCTCGTGGCTGAAGGAGCAAAGGGGAGGAGTCACCCTGGCTGAGCACGCTTCGCCAGACCCATGAGCAGTCATCTATATCCGTTCTCGACATATGAGCTGGATCGTTGGGCGTCACATTTGGGTTCAGAACGATGTGTATTTCAAGGTAGCGATCGCGAACAATCTGGATGTGTTTCATGTGTACCAGTTACATTACCGCTCCGACGCACAGCTGGCGCTCTTGATGTATCGCCTCATGGTCAGAATGTCAAGAAAATTGTCTGACCGACTTTTAGTCCGACGAAACGTCTTGGACCGTTAAAATGTCTCAACAGATGACTGAGATCCGCCATTCACGGGTTGTCTGAATGTGTCAATTTGACGGCGCGTACATGAATCGCAACCCCGTTGAAGCAGCCTTAATCCTAAGGCGGTTCGAGTCACTTGAACTTGGACTACATTTTCTCATTCTCAATTAACAATTGCTAACTTTCAACCAAGCCACTATCAAAAGTATCCCGTAATTCCATCTCCAAGTTCCACCCATGCTCGCTACCGTGTGCAAGGCCTCTATCAGGACGTCCGTCGAACGACTCTGCTCTAAGCAATCTTCCGTGCTTGATGTACATCATCTCCCGGGTCGTGAAATTTCTCTGAGGTGAGCGCAATTCCTGAATAAAACCTCCATTTGAGGCGTCCGCATCGTCGGCCTCAGCACGCGCCACGTCGCTCAGCAAAGCGTCAAGCTCTTGCCTCTCCTTCAGAGTCAGCCCCGTGCCATTGTTTTTAGTCGTCTCAGCGCTGTCAGTCAATACATCCAACAACCTTGCGCGCTTTAGGTGGCGCAGTGCTCCAGGTGCATCGTCCTTCGTGGTGGCGATACACGCGCGTGCAGCCCAGAACTCAGAGCGAGCTTGCAGTCCACGGTCGTGCAGGCCCTCAGCTAGCTGTCGAGCCTTGTAGGCTAGCACTCTCATGTTTTCGGCATGTCGAAACTGCAGGCGTTCAGCATCTGCCGTCCATGACCTATCTGCAATGCATTGGAGGGTGAGTTGGAGCACTTGACAGCGCATTAGTATGATCAAGATTTCTTTACGGTGCAATGTGGCGGACAGGGTGTTTGATATTTCTGTGTAAGGTGAGTTTTCAAGGCAATGTTGCGATTCGCCTCCACTGTGTACGCTGTCTACTCGTAACACTACATCTCCGTTCAGATCAAGTAGATGAGGATTGGGGGCTCGTTGACGTATTGTGATCTGCGGGGCTGGTGATCGCGGGACGGTGTTGCGGCAATTTCCAACATAACTGACATTGAATGGGCGAGCTGCGAATGCAAATGCAGACTGACCAGCCAAGTAAGGACTCCTGCAATCCATCAAAAGCGGTATACATCAAGGTATGTTATTTCCGGGCATGCAGGATAGTGTAGGTAGATGTACAAACGAACACATTGCAACGTGAATTCCTTGTTTCATTGTGCATGCTCATTGTGTATGCTCATTGTGTATGCAAATGTAACCTACTAATGCTAACCGCGCATAAAATAGAGACATTATCGAGAATAGATTACACACGAGTCTGTGCACATCGTGTATATCACAAAGCCAGACCGTGTATACCGTCAACATCCATACGATGGGCTGCTTGGGTAATTTCAGAAACCTGTTCGCGGTAACAAGACTGCACTCAACGGAAGTCAGACCTCGTTAACTCCCAACGATGAGTCAGTAGGTGAGGGCATCCAGCGATGCGGAAGTGACATTCGTTTTACTTTTTGCGCGGCACGATGCTTGAACTGTGCGCTTGTGCGCCGCAGTCGGTTCTGTGCGTCCTGTCAGTGGGTTCTTACTCTGAACATAATGTTAACACCCACGAGTGACGAGTCATCGTCTAGCTCGGCAAGCAGGCCGTCAGTGGTTGATCGACTCTCGTCAAAGGCCAAACGAGGATCAGAACGAAGAGTCTCAAGTTCATTGTCGCATGATTGGCGGAACTCCTTTGCTCGGTCGAAAAGCAAGTCGTCCTCGCTTATAGCTTCGAAAGCCTCCCGAGCATGTCGAAGCATGCGCAACTTGTAGTAATATAGGCCGCGCTGATACTGAATTCTGGGTTGCAGCACCTGCAGTTCTGAGACACGTTCGCATAGTTCGAGAGCCTCGCTGCATGCTGCAAGAGCGTCGTAAAGCGAATCTGGACCTGTCGCCTGCAGAATGCGGCTCTTCAATAGCAGCCCCTCGGCACGGGTCTTTGGACTCAACGGACCGCGCAATAACCTGTCGAGCTCGACAAGTGCTGTGCCATAGTTCAGGTATGACGCAAATTGTTCGACACGCTTGAAGATGGGGCTGCTGCTTTCGTCTGACAGATGAAGTCTCCAGCTTGTATCGATGCGATTTGGCGAAAGGACGACTGCGCTGCCAAAGGCCTGGTCGACCGTGGACTGGTCGTCACTGTCGAGGGCAAGCGCACGGTCATGAGGTACAACGTCCATGCTCATTCGTAGACGGCGGTACTGCGCCCGTTCGTTCTCTAACTCCGCCTGTGTCGCGAAACAAATATCCTGCAATTCCCGCAGCCGAGCTGTTTGAGACTCGAAGGCGGCCTTGTACTGTCGAGCGACAGCCTGCCAGGTGTCTCGGTCCACCTTCAGCTGATGCACCGCGTGTGAGGTCTCAATGACAGCATTCATTGTGGCAGAGGGTAATATAGCAATATGCGCTGTTGGTGACTGGTGTGCTGTGTTGGTGGAGCGAAGACGAGGTCGATATGTGGAGGTGAACAACTGTTGGCAAGAGCAAGAGCCAGCTTGTGCCTGCTTCGGGAGCTGATACAAACGGCATGCAAGCAGAGCCAACTCCGTCTGCAGTGTTCACATATTAAAGCCGCCATGCTTCGCAGCCTCGACAAATCTCCACAAACCAGCTTCCTCGGCTGCCTTTTTTACAGATGCAACTTCGCTCAAATCAACTGGACGGTTGATGTCCGCATACCTTACTGCCTTCTTTGTGCTCTCTGAAGATTGTACGCCACCAGGCTCGACGACAGTATCTTTGTTGCCTTTATCTTTGGTAGTGCGACGCTCTTTGCCGACATGGGCACGGGGAAAATACTGCTCCATGATGTGCACCATGATGTCTCTGGACACATTCCGTGCCAGCCACCTCATAATCTCTTTGCCCTCGTCTTCCATACCTGGCATGACAAGGTGTCGCACCAAGACACCCTTCTTCGCGATGCCGTCTGCTGTGAAGCAGAGGTCTCCGACTTGTTCATGCATTGCTTTGATGCTCTCCATAGCCGTTACTGTGTAATTGTCCGCCTTGAGCAATCTTTTGCTCGAGCTGTTCTTCCACACCTTGAAATCGGGCAGATAAATGTCCACCAACCCGTCCAGGAGCTTCAGGCTTTCCAACGAATCGAATGAGGATGTGTTGTAGACAATGGGTATACGGAGGCCGAGATCGCGTGCGTGTAGAATGGACAGAGCAACCTGTGGAACTACGTGCTCAGGTGTGACGAGATTGATATTGTGGCATTTGCCTACGTCCTGCAATTTCATGTACCACTCGGCGAGCTCTTCGGGGGTGAGGTCAAAGCCATTGCGCTGGTGTGCAATATCATGATTCTGGCAGAACACCTGCACCAATCAGTTCTGACTTGTGGTTGCCCCGAGTACTCGAGTGTTGCTCTGAGAGTCATCTAGCATTGGTGTACGTACACATCGTAGATTGCAGCCGGAGAAGAAGACGCTGCCTGAACCATGATGGCCTTGCAGACATGGCTCTGTGTAAGCTCAGCAAACATGCTTGAGGCCTTCATAATGCAAGTTCCGGGCTGATTATATGCATACCTTCTCCAAAATGTGGTGCGACTGTGTTCACCTTGACTTTCTCCGCGCCAATAAGGCAGACACCCGTCTTTTCATAGCGGTTGACGCCACACAGTCTTGGACAGAGATTACAGTTACTCAGATGTGCGTATGCTTGGGATCGTTTCTTGGATGCCTCGATGGAGCTAATGAGGTGATATCGTGGGATGTAGTCATCAAGGAGCCATGGCGGCGCAAGGTGTAACGCTCGAAAGGCAGGGCGAGACGCTACTGCAAGGGAGGTCTTCAGTTTGTGTCGAAGTCCCGGTGCCAAAAGCATGTTGCACAGGGGTCTAGAGACATTGACGATGGACAATAGCTGACAACTGCGAGCGCCGGTGTTGGTGGAGTTGGGTTGGACTCCTGCGGGATGACGTAACGTGTTTGCCGAGGCACGCAGCGCGATCATCGACTTCTCAACTTGAACATCACCAGTTCACATCACTAGCCACCTTGCATGCGCTGTCAGGGACACTGGAAGTACAAGAATCGTTGTGTGGACCGTCATTCCACTACTGCGTCTTTCGATGAAAGCGTCAAACTCGTTCACACGACAGCACGCGTTTGATTGGCTGAGCGTGAATTGCTTAAGTACAGTGTATTTGCCCCTGTGTATGGACAATGTAGTTGCAAATGTTCAGATCCTGTGGTCTTAGTCCTTTAATCAAGTAGTACCACGGAGCGTTTTCGCACCACCTGCCACGGAGCGAGCCAGAAATTTGTATCACAATCATGCAGGGCTTACACACAGTTTTCATCATTTGCTCGAAGAGTAACACCAGTCAGCGATCAAATGTGATACCACCTCGTTGTAGTACTGACGCCCATTTTTACATCATGAACATTGGAGGTTTTACCCGGTGATGTTCCTGAATCTCATCACTAAGGGTCGTAACAATGACTTGTAGCAGCTACACGAGTACGAATCAAGACACCTGGGTGCATCCGCGCGTTCCGTTGAGCGCACCACGTGATTGACAGCTCTGTTGCTCAAGGTTATACTGTAAGTATCGCTAGCATTGTCACAGAGAAAGCCGAAGTAGTACATGCAACAAGGTAAATGGCAATCACGCTTCTCCAGCTCCTCGGTCGTTTGGTTTTGCGTAGCCAAGTACTTGAAGGAAGTGACTGCAACTGTGCACCTCGATCTGAATGGATAACGCACCACTACCGCGTACAAGCCTAACTTCACATCGAACCAGGGCAATGTCCATCACAGTCGCACCAGAACCGCTGCAAGGGCATCCGCATCAATAGATGCACAGGCTCGCGATCGGAACTTTTACCGCCAGGTCTATGTCGATATGTCCTGCCATAGCTTCGACATATAAGTATGTGCTCGCCGTTTCTGACATAAAATATTCAGACGAGTACGTGGAGGCTTCACATCATCATCATCAAGCATTAGAACCATGCACGCACTAGCCCTTCTCCCCCTTCTCTTCAGCCTGCCGTCCCTGGGCGCACTCGTCAACAGGCAATTTCCCCACCTCATCATTCCCGTCGACGCCAACGCTCCAGACCGAGCCTACGGCACGCAGCTCACCGGCGCCATCACGCAGCAGGTAAACCCTTCCCAACCATAATTCGCCGACACGCACTAACACGTCGCAGAAATACACCGAGATTTCCTTCGACATCCCCTCCAATGACGCCGCATGGTGCCAGCTAAACTTCTTCATCAACACCAATCGCACCAAAGGCGCGCCATGGTCGCTCTCGGGCCAGGCTCCCTACCAATTCAACGTCTCGTCTCTCCCGCCCACCATCAACAAGGACAAGGATACGTGGAATAGCAGGCCACAGCCCATTACCACGATTGCAACGGTCACGCTAAGCCACGCGGGTAACGCGAGTATCAGTGGTGGCGCGGTGTACCCCTGTCCAAAGGGCCAGGTTGCGCAGTTCCTGCTGCATCCTGCGAGCGACGATAGGGAGTTTGGGCTGGACTGGTTTGAGTTAGATTATCCGGCGAGCGAGGGCGGGCCGCATGGGATTGTGTTTGACATGTTGAAGTAAGCGGTGGTGGTGGTGGTGGTGGTGGCGGGTGTCGACGGACGAAACGCGGTTCTGGTGCAGGTAATGCCGTTGTGCTCCCGAACCCCAACTTCCACTGCAATATGGCTACGTGTTGCAGCTGGGGTGGTTAGCGTATCTTTTGATCTTAATTGAAATCAGGACATTTTCAATTGAGGTACACTTTGCTTGAAGGTCCACCTGAGTGGAAAGATATATTCATGACTGAAGTGTATATCTACATAGGAATTGAATCATCACCAACACGTCCTTGATACCAACTATCTAATTACTCGGTTGCTTTGGCAATCCGCTTAACCGCGGAAAGCGCGGGCGTGGGTGCGGGCAGTGCGAGCGGCAATAGCGCGACGAAGCTTGGAGACAGCGCTGGAGCCAGCGGTGGCCTCGAGCCAGGAGACGAACTGCTCAATGGTGAACTCCTCGGGGAGAGTGGCGGCGCCAGAGCCAGCGGAGCCAGAGCCAGCGGAGCCAGTGGCAGAGGGAGCAGGGGCAGAGGTCTCGATGGGGGTGGCCTCAGCGGCGGCGGAGGTGGCGGCGGGGGCAGAGGGGGCAGCGGACGAGGCAGGGGCCTGAGTCGCAGAGGGGGCGGCGCTGGAGGCGGGAGCGGCGCTGGAGGAGGGCGCAGGCGCAGAGCCGGAGCCGGAGCCACCGCCCATGGTGAAGTCGATGCAGGACTCGTAGGTCTGGTCGATGGAAGGTGCGTCCCAGAACCACTGGATCACGCAGTCACCCTTGTTGGCGCACTCGGAGCTGACATCGGGCATGGTGATCTCGAAGTCGGTCCAGTCGGGGTGAGCGGAGATGGGGGAGCTGGTGAGAGCGTACTCGTCCCAGCTGATGAGGGGCGAGCCAACGACTGTGTCGGTCTTGATGTTGACGATGGAGACGTTGGCGACACCGTCGTGGGGAGCGCGGATCTCGACCTTCATGGGGATGACCTGGCCGGCGGTGTACTCGAAGATCTCACCGGCGTCCTCGAAGGGGACACCCTTGCACTGCCACATGCGGCAGTCGGGGTGCGCACCCTGGAGGTTCTGGAGAGCGCCCTGGACGTTGCCGTAGAAGTCGGAGCTCTGCTGGTTGTAGACCTGGTCACCGCAGGCAGCCTTGAGGCCCTCGCCGGGCATACGGGGAGTGGGGGAGGAGATGAAGCCGTGGGCGGCGACGGAGGAGGCGAAGCCAGCAAGGGCAACGGCGGCGGTGTAGGACTTCATTTTGAAAGTTGGTTGGTTGATTGGTTGGAAGGGTTGGAAGAGAGTGTGGTGAGAAGCTAGCTTCTTTGAAAGAGTGTGAAGAAAGAGTGTGGTAACAACGAATGTCAAGGTCACAGACCTAGAAAGCAAAGAAGCCGATGAAGTGGAAGTGGAAACTGATGTCTGAAAGAGACAAGAGGACGAGCAGCCTGAGATGCCTATATACGCCTTCTTGCAGACAAACCATTCCTTTCGCGCCTCGCTGTGGGGCTTTCATTAAACATTCGAAACTAGGTCCCGGTGGAGTGCAGCCTCATGACAGCGTTTGCCGGTGTTCTCGCCCAGACTGACCGGGCGGCATGTCCACTTCTGGGATGTCAGATATGGCGCGGAGCCTCATCCAGTGCTTGGCCGGATCCCTCCGCGAGTAAGAGCGTCGCTTTGCGATGACTAAGATGGAAGGATGAAGATTAAGGCGGTTAGCCAAGGAGTGTGGTTCTCACGGCAGCGCCGCGACAGCGGCCACCATGCACTGTGGCAGAGGTCTAACCTGTAAGCGACATGTAAGCGAGTCGTTTCATGCGATGGAAGCGCCCAAAGACGTGGGTTGAAACGGTGGCGAGCACATGGGCGGTTTCAGCGGTAATGTGGTCAATGCGAGTAGCGGGAAACGGCAGATTTGGCAAGACCCGACACCTCCAGCGGCACGGTCGCCTTTGTCGCGAGCGCTTGACACACGTCACAGCGCGCGCTCTGCTGTGCTTTTTGGTGGAAGCGAGGTGGAGGCGCATTCGCTGTTCGATGAAGACATGGAGAACGACGCAGAAGCGTTGCGCTGTCTTCTGTCAGGTACCGGGAACTAGCGGTGTCTAGGCTTGCTTCGGACTAGTCAGGTCCGCAGTCTGTAAAATGTAAATGAATCAATACTCCTACAAGTCAGGTCTTTGATTCATGGATCAGAAAGAACATTGTTGCTAAAGGAGCTTGTGATGTCGTCGGGTTGCACGGCTTATTGTAGGTCACGATGGCAGCAGCAATCAGCTTTATACTTGACAAATCTCTTTCATTACTGGCAAGCACATTCGAGATAGTTTGAGGCAGTTTATCTTCGACTGTACTTCGGACCAGAGCAGTACAGTCGGAGCTCGCTTGCGGGTGGTGTTCTGATTCCGTACTCCTGAACGCAGTAGCCTCGGCGCGGAAATGGAGCGGGGCCCCTGCAGCACTCCTTCCATCTCCCCAATGTTCCCCACTACCAGCGTTTCCGAAACGCTTCAATAAAGAACCGTCCTACCCGGGCAAATAAACAAAAAAGATGACCTCACCGCTTTCATGCCTCATCCTCACTGACGCGCCAGACCAGTCTCTCCATGCTGGCTTCCTTGCGGCGCAGCATGTCCATCGCCTTCTGCGCTCTCTCCAACAATGTCGCACCTTCGACAATCTTCTGCCTCTGGGGCTCGACGATGCGCTCCTTTAACATGGCAGGCATAATCTCGGGCTGGAGATGATTCTTGAAGAATTCGTTCTGCGGACGATCAGCATATGCACGCGCGCGGCTAGGGGCCACTTGATCTTTGGTCTTGATGGCACTTACGTTGGGGTAGAAGTGAGTTCTGACGCCTCGAACATCGACACCAGGCCTCCAATTAGCCACCTTGTCGACATCCATCTCGTAGACAGGACTTTCAGTCTCGCTCGAATCCCGCACAATCAATGGCAGGAGTATGGCAACCTTTGCACCGCTGCGGGCCACCTGTGAGATGGGCGCAACGCTGCCGTACTTGCTTCCAATGCAGTCGAGGATGAACGGGATCCCGATGTCGCCTCCTGCTTGGAGTAAAGAGTCTACGATGCTGTCGTCGTTGTAGTCGAACAAGGCCTTTGCGCCGAGACTGCGCAGCTTCTCGTGTTGCTTGCGAGACGCAGTAGCCAGGACATTGGTGTAGCCATAGTAACGCAAGATCTGTATCGCGAACTGACCTACAGATGACGAGCCGCCCCAGATCAAGAAGGGACTGTCGGCATTGGCGGGCACATAGTCGTCAGGTTTAGGCCATGGCAGCTCGATGCCGAGATCAGTTGTCACAGCATGGAACACAGTGACAAAATTGTTCGGCAGCGTCACAGCCTCTGCAAGCGTAAAGCCATCGGGGAGCTATCACGATGTCAGCATACGTTGTAGGCATGAACAACCCGACTCACCTTTGCCAGCAGCCACTCATCAACCGTAACATACTCCTGGTGAGCCTTCTCAACCTGACTCCTCCACGTAAACCCAAACACTTTGTCCCCGACATTCAGACGCTGTACATCGGGCCCGACTTCCACCACCGTCCCCGCCGTGCCATCACCCAGAACCTGTGGATGCTGGACGAGAAGACCGCCATCATTCTGATGCAGATCCAGAGGCGTAGAAGCAGTCCACTCGCAGCGCACACGGACCTGTCCGCTCGCCGGCTTGACGGTAGGGACATGGATCAGACCGAGTTTAGCTTTGACGCCCACGGTAGCCACTGCATTGTGCGTTGACATGGTTGTCGCAGGATTGGGAATTTCAAAGAGGTTTTTCAAGCGAGCAAGAGAAGAGCAAGTGCTGTTCGATACAGGTTCAATTCCTACTCCACTGCCCTTATATGCCATGCCATGCCGCCTGTGACCACTGTCCGTCGATTACAAATGACGCTCCACGACGACCAACGCACGCTAGCGAACATTTCCAAATCCGGCTAGTCCGCACTAACGACAACACGGCTAGCCACCCAGTTCGTCCACACGACGGAAGAGCATGTTGGCAAGTAAGGAACCCGCCAAGCACATGCACGTTGGTCGGCAGTGGCGTTATTCGCTCTAGCCTGCTTACTTCCGATCAGACTGCCACCCCTCCCCCCAAGCGAGCCAGCTGGGCCGTATCAACGCAGAGGCGAAGGCTACGCAGTGACGACGCCGGTAGCTCGTACTCGGCCACGACGACGTGATGGAACCCGTTCGTTCTGTGGCAGTGCGAGACTCCAACTCGTGGCCACACAACTCTCGCTTGTGCTGTAACGCGGTTGGAAAGCCATTGAGACTCTATCCCTCGCAATAGCCATCCATCGTGTTCGGGGTGTGTGGGGCAGCGCACAAGGAGTTGAGTTTTGGATGTTGTGGTTGTGGATGTGGCAGGCGATGTTTGGAAGGAGACGTGGAGACGTGGTATGGATATCGTGCTGTGATTATAGGCGTGTTGTTTATAGTGTCATGGGGTTTTCGTCCGTACGCGCCTTGGGGGCCGCGCGGTTCGTGCTGTCGTCACTATGCGCGGGACAAGGTGGCCTGGTGTAGGTAGGAGCAGGACGTGCTTATTCCGACACATTACTTTCAGCCGACAAAGATTGGATTGGATTGGCAAGCAACCCTTGTTTGAAAAGTAAGGATAGATAAAAGACGATGACTACATACGTATCAAACACCCAACGATGCCGTCGCCTTCTCAGCAGCCGGCAGAGTAGAAACCACCGCCTTCTCAGCAGCCAGCAACCCAGAAACCGCCGCCTTCCCCACAGCCGGCAACCCCACCACCACCCCCTCCTCCTCACCACCACCATCCCCAACCGCAGTCCAATCATCCTCCCAAACCTCACCGTCGCCATCCGCCCAGCAAAACAAATCCGCCGCGCTGCCGCGCTCGACCGCCCGCCTCTTCCCCTTGGGCACCACGCACCCGCCGACTTCTTCCTGGAACAGCTTGCGATACTTGCCGGCCACGACGGCGACGCTGCTCGGGTCCAGCTTCGCGCCGTTGAAGAGGAGTTGCGGCATGTGTTGTGTTTCGGGGAGGTCTGCGTCGAAGGGGAGGAGTTCGTGGAGGGGGAGGGAGGGGGGCGAGAGTTGGGATTCTGGGGGGCGGGGGGCGGGGGGTGGGGATGCGGCGCGGAGGAAGGGGTCGGAGAGGGAGGGGAGGGTGGTGGGGTTTGTGTCGGTAGCGGTGGTAGGCGGGGGGGAGAACTCCTCGGGCGCGTGGTAGAGCTCGTTGTGTACGGTTACGAAGGAGGTTGTGGTGGCGGGCGGGTATAGCAGGGAGTAGCCCCTTGCGCGCATGAATTCGAGCATGTACTCTGTCCAGGAGGGGAGGGTCTCGGAGACGAGTTTTGCGCGGGAGAGCGGGCTGGGGCTGGCTTGGTGCTTGGAGACGCGGTTGCGCAGGAAGGAGTGCAGCTCTGTCCATTTGTCGCCGAAGAAGAGGGTGGCGTGGCTGTTGGGGGCTTGCATCATGAAGGGCACCGAGGTGGTGGTGCCGAACAGCTTCTTGTAGCGCTCCGAGTGCATGTCGTCGATGGTGGGCGGTACCAGGGGTGTCTTGCCGTCGACGAGCAGCGACGGCAGTTGGAGACTGGCGCCCATGAGGTCTTCGGTGTCGTCGGCTGCAAAGGACGAGTAGCGGTATTCTAGCAGCAGGTACTTGATGTAGTGGAAGTACTGCGGCGACAACTGTGCCTGAGGCGAGAGGAGCAGGACGTGCGACATGGCCGCGTTGCCGGGGTAGTAGAGCTCGAGAAAGCGTATGGCAGCTTCTTCCTGCGAGGCGCGCTGGCTCGCGATGCGGCGCCTCAGCACGAGCTGGCTGGGCTGCGAGGACTGCGCGGTGCGAGGCGGCCACTGGAAGTTCTGCAGGCTGCGCTCCACCGTGGGGTCGAGCTGGCTCGGCAGCTCCAGCGTGATGCGAGGCAGCCCCAGCCCGGCGTAGTCTGCCTGCGCAATGGACCGCAGCAGATGCAGCACGCTCGACGAGTCGGACGGGACCTGGATCAGGATGTCGACCGTGGGCACGTGCCAGCTCCGCAGCGAGCCAGCATCGAGTCGCGTCATCCACATGTAGTTGTCCCACCTGTCCTTGGGCACTTCAATCAGCGGCATGCCCAGGGCCTCGGTCTTGTTGCGGATGCCCTTGACGAAGAAGTCGTCCTCGGACAGGGCGTCGTCCATGATGGCGACCTGGGGGTGCAGGAAGTTCTGCATGTGCGACAGGGCAGACTGGACGCTCAGCTCTGCGCGGCCGTCGGTGCTGTACTCGGCGTAGTCCGGGCGGGCGTCGTGCCAGATGGCCGGGCACTTGTCCCTGTCGACGCCGTTGATGTCGAGCAGATGGTCCAGCGGCAGGTCCTCGCGGCCCATGAGCGCCACATGGACCCAGTTGCGGTTCCACGTGGCCATGTCGCACACCAGCGGCAGCAGCGTGGACGCGCTCTTGAGGCTCGACACGGCAAACAGCACGTTGCGGTTGACCCTGCGGTAGCCGTCCGTGTGCGCGGCGCCGCGCAGCGTCTTGGCCAGCCGGTAGAACTTGAACAGCCCGTCAAAGGCGTGTGGCGGCTGCTCTCCCCTGGGCGGCGCGCGCACGCCCGGCGGCGGCCCAGTCGGCTCCTTGAGGTCCCACGGGTGCGCGGTGCCGTCGTGCTGCGCGTGCTCGGGCGTCGAGTGTGGCAGCTTGAAGGAGCTGAGGCGAGTCTTGTGCGCGCCCTCGTGCCCGTCGGCGCCGGCCAGGTAGTGCATGGCGACGGAGAGCAGGGCCAGGGCCAGCACCGCGACCAGCAGGGTGCGCTTGCGTCGCCATCGCGGGGCGTGGGGCCAGGCGAGGGGCCCGTTGGGCCGTCGTGCGGGCTTGTAGTTGTGGTCGTCGTCTTTCTTGCCCAGCTCCTCGTCGGTCGGCAGCATCGTCTTGCCCAGCATGCTGCCCCGGATCACGCCTTCTTGCAGCCACCCGCTGTTCGTGCTGGTCGCTACCATGCGCGCGGCATTTCAGGACTGTCGGGTTGGGGGGACGGTGTGGGTGAGGGTGGCACGCGTGCAAGGGAGCTGAGGACGCGGTCGAGCGAGGGATTCGGGGGTGAAGAGGGGTTGGTGGTGGTGTCTGGACTGATGGCGGCGGTACGGTGTTGTGTGCTGTTCTTCAGGTGCCGGGGCCGCAAGGAGACGGGCGTGACAGGTCCAGGAACCAGCCAGCAGACGGCCTCGAAGAGGACATGTTGATATTGCGATAACGGTTTCCGAGCGGGCGGTACATGGATCCTTGTCCACATTTGCCAAGTCCGCTCGCGTGTGGCTGCCGCTGTTTCAAACATGCGCCGTGCTCCCCAGTCACAAAACAAACATCGCGGTAGTATCGACACGGCAGGTGATTAATACTGTTGATGATGAGACACTGTAACTTTTGATTGATCCATAGTCTCTCGCTATGCTGAATACACAATACAAACACACGCCGCTCACTTCTCCGCTAACCGCTCGTCGGCCTCCCTGAGTGCCCGCCTCAGCGCCGCCTCGTTCCTGGGCACAAACTTGACCTGGTAGTGTTTGCACATGCACACCAAGCTGGTCGGGTCCGCGCTGCCCCTCACCGGATGTGTGTCGACATCCGAGTCCTTGACAATCTCGAAGCTGTTGAGCATCCTCAGGAACACAAGGTACAGCTCGCGGTTGGCCAGCAGCGAGCCGGCGCACATGCGGTAGCCCAGGCCGTAGGTAAACAGCGGCGCATCAGGCTGCTCGAGCCATCGCTCTGGCCGGAACGTCTCGGGGTCGGACCAGACGTCGGGATCTGATAGGGATTATTAGCACGTGGGTCACATTTTCCCAAGCACGACAACACAACTCACCCATATTGCACGCCCACGCGTTGAGGTAGATGGTGCT
Source organism: Stagonosporopsis rhizophila (assembly GCA_016767195.1). NCBI lineage: Eukaryota > Fungi > Ascomycota > Dothideomycetes > Pleosporales > Didymellaceae > Stagonosporopsis > Stagonosporopsis rhizophila. The sequence goes on along the minus strand of CP068498.1, from coordinate 3,540,699 downwards.
CCCCGCCGGGATCAGCTTGCCCTCGTAGATGACATCCTTGACCGTCGCACGCGGCAGCGCAAGACGCAGCACCGTGTAGAAGCGCAGACACTCCCTGACCAGCGCGACAATGTATGCGCACTTTTGGTCATCGTACGCATCGGCCAGCGGCTGGTCCTCGGAGTAAATCTTGCGGATCTCGTCCACGGCCTTGTTCTGGACATCAGGCCGTTGTGCCAGCAGCGCAACGCTCCACTGCACAAGCGTCGTGATGGTGTCGAGGCCGCCAGACAGCATCGTCAGACTGATCGAAGTGAGTTCCTCTTTGTTGAGCGCCGCCTCCTTGTCCTGGATGATATTGGCCTGGATGCACGGCTTGTGTGTGCCCTTCTCCATGCGGTCGTCGAGGTCCTTGTTCAAGCGGTTCAGATACGCGTCGCGTCTGAAGCGGTACTCCTTGGCCATCTTGGTGCCGCCGCTGAAGGGGTTCAGCCTGAGGACCGGGATGTAGTCCTGCAGATTGCCAGTCGTGGATCTGAACTTGCTGATGGCGGCCTCGACTTCGGTGATCTCGTGGAACATGGGGTCGTTGCGGCTGCCCATGCGCGTCCCCCAGTTCAGCGTCAGACTGAGCGACAGCGACAGCCTCTCAATCATAGGCATGGGATCCACACCCACGGTCCCCGCGCCGCCAGCCTCAAACCCGTCCTTGATAAAGTCCTTGGTCTCCAGATCCAGGTGGTCGATATACGTAGCGATGCTCGGCTTGTTCAGCGCCGATGCAGCGCCCTTCCTCCGCCTCTTCAAGCTGTCATTAAACGGACTGGTGCCAATTGTCGTCCCCGCCGTGTTCGACAGCACCTTGTGGAACGTCCAGAACACCGGCCTCGAGCTCAGCGCCTGGCTGTTGCCGCCGAAGATCTTCCTCGCGGCCTCGGCGCTGTTCACCACCACCACGGGCTCGTTGCCAAGCTGGATCTGGTACACTGCGCCGTACTGCTTGGACCACTCGCGGTACTTGTCGGCGGCATTGTACTTGATGTCTGGGATGTTACCCACGAGCGGCCAGTTCCTCGGCCCCGCGAAGCCCTTCAAGCGTCTGGTGTAGCGGACATATTCATTCGCAACGAGATAGGTGACGGGCGTGAGGAGGATGAGGACCAGAATCGAGCGAAGCGGGTGGTTGACAAACTGCTCCGAGACAAAGGGAGCAATGGTGGAGATCATCTTGGTATGCTTGCCCTGATTGATCTTGTCCAGCTCTTGTGGGATGTTGCAGAACTAAGGGCTAATGCTGCGAGGCGCCAGTTCCTTATAGCTCAGCGTCCTTCGGAACGGCGTCCAATGACAACGGCCCTGGTCTGGAATTGCGCTGCACGGAATCGCCAGCCGGCCGTGCTCCTCCGCACTCAGGGCAGCTCCAGACAGCATCGCGGGCATTGCGGGGAAGAAAGTGGTGCGGAATTGAGGACGCGTCGCGGAACGCATGTGCTGCTCGCGTTAGTGTTGGTTTTTGGCGAGCTGTGATTGGTTGGTGGAATGGTGTGTTCCGGTTCCGGTAGTGTCTCGAAACTAACTACATGTTGACGGACGACGAGCTTATCAACAAACACAGCGCTGTTCTGGTGCGGAACTTGACAACGCTGCAACGAATTTACCTCGATCGCACGGACTCGACCGGTTGTTGCTGCTGGGAGGTCTGGTAATAGCATGAGAAGTGTTCTGCACCTCTGACCTCTCACTCACTGCGCACTGTTGTCCGAACCTGGGACCCCAATGTCAATGTCCGACTGGCGATGCGTTTGAACCTAACCAGCCCATCAAGCTGCACTAGGTAAGCGGACGTCAGTGAGCAACACGGTCATCGCTTTCTTTGTGCTGTCCTGCTCGTATGCTATCCAGAACATGTCTTCGCTGGACCCTTTACGCACTAGCGTCCTCCCCAAATGTGAGCACGCAGGCATGACAGGCAGTACAGGATCTTCCACAAACGCATGCCGCCTCCAGTGTTCGACCAACGGATGCACTGCCGCGACTACCCTCGACAGCGATGGCAGCATCCGGGCCTCGAGGAATCTCCGATTGCAGACAGGGCAGTGCCTAACTCGACAGCGCAGCATCAGGCTCCTCGAGCGCCGCCTACCTGGCGATGCAAACGCTGCGTGAGTGGACCGACCGAGGCCTTGCGACCTCGCGACTGTACTTCACAGGCCCAGCGCCCCCACGGACTCGCAACACAGGGCAGGACCAGCAGCCACTCTGTGCATCATGAGGCTCGACGGTGCCGAGGACGGCGGTGCGTTGGCGGCCGTTCGCTGTGTATTTGAGGCGCTGTGTGTGTTTAAAACTGTGCAGAGAACCACAATCAGAACACTGCACTTCACTGAAAATACTGTGACAAATCCAGCCTCGATACGCCCTTTTTTCTTTGCATATATCTTCATCTACATACACACTTCCCCCGACCCTCCCGTTTTGGAAATTGAGAACATCCATGCAGAGACCTAGACCTACTTACCAGGCAGCGTCCGCTTTTACAAACACAGGCCATCCACAGGATGCGCCCTCGGTCCCGTGTAGCACTCCAGGCGCGCATGCAAGCTACTCTGCGTTCGGCGACGACTTCCCAGGGGCAGGTGATGAGCTTGGCTCTCTGCAGCAGTTTCTTGGCCTGTATGGCGAGCCTGACAGTGGGCACGCAAACGTGTCGAACCAGGCAAGCAGCAATGTAGATGCTCAGAGAATTCCCTTGTGCGGACAGCAAAGTCCAACTCCATACCACGGCAGTAGCTTCGCGAACCACGGGGAATACGCTGGGCTGAGCCGTGCAAATCACCAACAAACAGAAAGTGCACAGCACCACTATCTCGACGCCCGCTCTCCATACAACACACACGGTGCTGCGTCCGGTTCAGCACCCGCCACCGCACCCATGCCAACCCCACCAGACTCGCACTCCACACACACCACGCCCTACAGCCCCTACCGCGGTCTCTTCGCCTCCTCTGCCGCCGCCAAAGCCCACCGCCACACGAGCACGCGCTTCGGCCGAACCCCATACCTCGACCCATCAACAGACGCCACCATCGCGGCCGCCGAGCACGCGCGCGCCCACCACGTCGGCCGCATCTACGACGCCATGGTGCGCGGCGACCGCGCCCAAGACAACCCCAACTCGATCGCCATGAAGCGGTGGGTGCACGGTGCACACTACCATGCCGACGTGGTCGAGGCGTTCGCGCACAAGGTGTTTGACTGCGTGTTGGGCCAGGTGCGGGAGGGGTTCAGGGGGTGGCATCACAACGACTATGTGGATGATGAGCGGAAAGGGGAGAGGGAGGACCGCGAGGCGGATTGTTTGGCGCGGCTGGACAATGTGATTGAGGCTTTGGAGCGGGAGAAGACGATTTGTGAGGATGTTGTTGGGTCCGGGTGTCAGGTTAGGATGTTTGTTAATGCGCCTGTGGCGTATGCGGCGCGCAAGTATCAGAATCGTGTCGGGAATCGGAAGAGAGGGCGGGGGAGGGAGGGGGAGGGGGAGGGCGATGGGGGAAGGTTGGGGAAGGTGAGGAGGGGTGGGAGGGGGCGGGGGAGCGCGAGGGAGAGGGAGAGGGAGAGGGTGGATGATGGGGGTTGGTCGTCGTCGCGGGGTGTGACGCCGTGTTCGCCGCGGGGGCAGTCGAGCCAAACGAGGACGGGTGCTGCCGTGTCGCGACAAAGCATAACTTCCGCAGTCGTGCCACACCAGCCCGCCGTATCCTCCCCCGTCTCGCACTACCCACCACTCCACACACCCGCCTGGTCCGGCCTCCCCTACGGCCTCTCCTACGCCGCCCTCAGCTCACCCCAGCCATACGACCCCTTCGCCACGATGCAGCAGGTGTACGGACCCAGTCCGGCGGAAACAAGCCCTGACAATCATAATCACAATCACAATCACAATCAAGCGCCTACACACGTCAGCCTTGCGGAGATTGAGCACAGTCTGCCGTTGGTGGATGTGCCGGCTGTCGGTGTCGATGGTGGTGGTGGTGGTAGTGGTGGTGGGAAGATACAGAGTCTAGAGTCTGTGGCGCAGTTCGAGACGCTCTGGAGTGAGCAGGCGGGCGTGCAGCAGTTTGGGTTTGGGTCGCCGGGGGTGGGTATGCGGCAGGTTTAGGGGGGAGTGCTTCGTGCGGTAGGGAGAGTGGTGGGTGCATGGATTGGCTTGTACTTTTTCGTTGCTGTCTTTCTTTCTGGGTGTCTTGTTGCTGCAGTGCTGCGGTGCTGTGGTTGTGGTTGTGCGTGTATGTTAGCTTGATACTGGCGGGGGTGTATCCTGGGTTTGGAGGCTGCAGTTGCGTCAAGTTAGTAGTTTCTGTTTCGTACTACTATACTCGACTGCGTGGTGAATGCTGCAGTGAGCTTAGAATAGAGGTGAATTGGGCTTGTCTGAGATGGTGTGAGGTCTGTCCTGTTGCCAAGCCTCTGGACAGTGCAGTGATGGAGTGCCTCGATGGATTATATTTCCTCTGCAGATGTAGCGAATGCAATGGCAGTGGTTGCTACATGCTGTTCACCGCTCTGAGCATCGTGCATACAAAGACGCTGTCCACGGCAAAGCACTGGCTCACGCGACACAGGTCCGGACCTGGTAGGGCTGCATGACTCGGCGGCCAATCGTGGCGAGAGGCCGTCGAGCAGTGCTGGCCCGTGCGCAATGCAGGGCGCTAGACTAGAGCCAGACGATGCCGTCGTCGAACATTTCTCGCAAACACTGTGAGCGACAACGACACGCCGAGTTTTGCCTCGTGCCGCCCTCACGAGTGCGCCTGCAACTGCGACTGCGACTGCGACCGCATGCCTGTTCTTTCTCCCATTGCATTGCGGCTTTTTGTTTCTGTTGCTCTTTTTAGCTCTGTTTAATACCCCATAGACCGCATTCGCCGCACCACAGCACACAGCACACAGCACGCAGCACTGCAGCACCACCACAACTACCACCACCACACCATGATGCTCGCACGAGCAGCAGCACGCAAGCTGCGCAGAGACGCCTTTCGCGCGCCCACTCGCCTGTCGGACCCATTGACGCTGCCTCGGACCTCGCTGGCGACGACACGGCTCGACTCGCGCGCCCTCGCCACGGCCGCCGACCTGCTCCCCTCAACACACGCACACGCACACGCACACGCACACGCACACGCACAACCACAGCCCCAGCCGGCGGCCTACAATGGCTTCCTCCAGGCATGGGGCCCCCGCGTGCCGGCGCCCGAGCTGTCGCGCCTGCAGCCGTGGGACACGGGCAGCCCGCTCATCGTCCACGACCAGCACACGCACAGCGCGCCCCTCTCGCGCGGCATCGGGCAGGGCATCTCGGGCGACCCCGTCGAGATGCACCAGAACCTGTACGCCTGCCTGCGAGTCGGGCGGACGGACCGCGCCGCGCTGATCCTGCGCCGCCTGTGCATGCTGTACGCGCCCTCTGCGCCCGAGCTGACCGACGCGCACAACATCTTCCTGCAGACGCTGCTCGAGCTGGCCCAGGACGACCCCTCGCCCGACGCCATGGCCGCCCTCGACGACTGGTTCCACAAGAACATGGTCGCCAAGCGCATCGCCCCCAACGCCCACACCTTTGTCACCCTGCTGCGCGCCGCCGTCAGCTTCCTCGACGGGCCCGACCAGGAGCGCGCCGTCCTGCGCCTGCTCGACATGGCCCACGAGTGCGGGCCCGACGTGCTCGAGCAGGTCAACACCTCGCCCGACCTGACCGACGACGAGTGGAACACGGTCATCCGCCTGCAGCCCGACAGCTTCGCCGAGCCCCCGCCCCTCGCCGCCCTCGAGCAGCTGCAGTTCCACACCCCAGACGCCGTCAGGTCCGCCGTCGACCTCGGCCTGCCCCTGCAGTCGGTCCACATCCGCGCCGTCGAGCAAAAGGGCCTGGGCCTGTCCACGCTGAAAAAGGCCCTCGCCGTCTTCAACGAGTCCGAGCACGTCCCCTACCCCCACGACATGGACGGCTCCCCCGAAGAAAAGGACCGCGCCTACCACTACGCCCGCCAGCTGCAGATTGAAAAGGACGGCATGGACGCCGCCGTCCAGCGCTGGAAGGAGGAGGACGAGAAGCTCACCGACATGGGCATCCACGGCGTCCTCAAGACCAAGAGCCTGCAGGCCCTCATGTACAACTGGTACGCCGCCCTGCTGCCCATGTTCAAGAAGCACATTGCCCACGTCAAGGAAATCACCACCAACCCCACAAAGCACAACTCCACCGACGACGCCCACTCCTACGCCGCCTGGCTGGAGCAGTGCACCCCCGAGCGCCTGGCCGCCAACACCATCACGCGCCTGATCCACCACTGCGTCGAGGTCAAGTCGGCCGACGGCGACCAGATGAAGCTGTCGTCGCTGTCCGCCGCCATTGGAAACGACATCATGGACCACATCAACTCGGACGCCCAGGCTCGACACGAAAAGTTCCTCAAGACGCAGCGCAAGCAGGCCCGCAAGGACCTCGTCGCAAGGCTCTCCAAGGCAAAGGCTGATCCGACCGCATCATCCGAGTCATCCTCCGACTCACAAACAGCCGCCCCGGCTGCCAAACCCGTCGAGGTCCCATTCTCCAGGACCGAAATCCCCATCGCGGCTCGCATCAAGATCGGCGCCCTGTGCATCGAATACGTACTGCAGGCCGCAAGGATCACCGTCACCGCAGAGGACCCAAAGACTGGCAAGCAGCTGACGAGCACCCAGGGTGCCTTCCACCACCAGATGATGCTGCATCAGGGCAAGAGAGTCGGCTGGATTGTGCCCCACCACGAGGTCCTGACCAAGCTGCGCAACGAACCAGTCCACAACATCATGAGCGTCAGGCTCCCCATGGTCGTCCCGCCGAAACCCTGGTCTGCTTTTGATAACGGTGGCTACTACTCGCTCAAGGCAAAGGTCGTGCGTCAAAAGTCGGGCGACATCTCCCAGCGCGCCTACGCCTCGACCGCCATTGAGAACGGCGACATGAAGCAGGTCCTCGCCGGGCTCGACGTTCTCGGCAGAGTCCCGTGGCAGATCAACCAGCCCATCTTCGACGTCATGGCCGAGGTGTGGAACTCTGGCGAGGGTCTTGCCGGCCTCGTCCCTGAGAACACGGGCCTGGAGCGCCCTGCCGACCCCCCTGCCGATGCCACCTACCCGGAGCGGGCCCGCTGGGGCAAGAAGCTCAAGGAGTACGAGAACGCCAAGGGCGGTTTCCACTCCCAGCGTTGTTTCCAGAACTTTGTCCTCGAGACCGCCAGCGCAATGTCCAAGGAAAAGGCCCTGTACTTCCCTCACAGCGTCGACTTCCGTGGCCGCGCCTACCCCATCCCGCCCATTCTCAATCACATCGGAGCCGACGTATCCAGGGGTCTTCTCAAGTTTGCAAACGGCAAGGAGCTCGGCTCTGTCGGACTGCAGTGGCTCAAGGTGCACCTTGCCAATCTTGCTGGGTTCGACAAGGCTAGTCTGCGCGAGCGCGAGCAGTTCGCCATGGACAACATGAACGAGATTGTCGACTCTGCTACCAACCCCCTGGGCGGACGGCGCTGGTGGCTCAAGGCCGAGGACCCGTGGCAGTGCCTTGCCTGCTGCATGGAGCTGAAGAATGCATTCGAACTGTCCGACCCCACCCGCTACGTCTCACAGCTGCCTGTCCACCAGGACGGCACATGCAACGGTCTGCAGCACTATGCTGCCCTGGGTGGTGACCAGGCGGGTGCGCGCCAGGTCAACTTGGAGCCTTCCGACCGTCCGCAGGACATCTACACGGGTGTGTCGGAGCTGGTCAAAGAGATGGTCGAAGCCGACGTCGAAAAGGGCATCGCTGCTGCCAAATTTGTCCAGGGCCACATCTCCAGAAAGGTCGTCAAGCGTACCGTCATGACCAACGTGTATGGTGTCACATTCATGGGTGCCAAAGCACAAGTCCACGACGAGCTGAAGAGCATCTTTCCCGACTTCAAGGAGACCAAGGAGGTTCGATCGCTGCAAGGCGTCGCCATGTACGTCGCCTTCAAGATCTTCGAGGCTCTCGGCAAGATCTTCAACGGCGCACAGGAGATCCAGTACTGGCTTGGAGAGTGCGGAGACCGCATCACAACATCCATCACGGCCGACCAGATCAAGATGATCCAGGCCCGCTATCAAGGCAAGAAGCCCACGGTCAGCCCGCGCTTCAGAGCCGACAAGCTGTCCAAGACTGCCGCGAAGCAGCTGATGAAGGCGGCCGAGAACTTCAAGACTGGCATCATCTGGACCACGCCACTGAAGATGCCCATTGTACAGCCCTACGTCAAGGACTCGCAGCAGAGTGTGTCGACGCCCCTCCAGAACATCATCATCCAGAAGCGCTCCTCGGGTGATGTTGTCGACAAGCGCAAGCAGCTGCAAGCCTTCCCTCCCAACTTCATCCACTCGCTCGACGCCTCGCACATGCTCCTGTCCGCCCTCAAGTGCAACGAGATGGGTCTCGATTTCGCCGCTGTGCACGACAGCTTCTGGACGCACGCCTGCGACATCCCCAACCTCAACACGATCCTGCGCGACGCCTTCGTCCGCATGCACTCGGAGGACATCACCGGCCGGCTTGCAGCTGAGTTCGGCGCCCGCTACGCCGACAACATGTACCGAGCGAATGTGCACAACGGCACTGAGGTGGCAATCAAAATCTCCGAATGGCGGCGCTTGAACAAGACCAGCAAGACGGACACGACCGAGGGCATCGGCAGCAAGTACGGCCAAGCATCCATCGATGAGGTCGCACTCGAAGCCGAGAGGCAGGACCTGCTCAGAAGCGAGGACCCCGAGCTCCGAGCCAAGGGCGAGGCCATGGAGACCCCCACCAGCATCTGGCTGTCCTACTCGGACCCCAAAACGCTCGCCTCGCACCGCCTCTCCCTCATCGGCGAGACGGACACACCACCCGAGGCACCCACCGAGGCTGACCACGTCGCCTCGTCCAGCACAGCCACCGACGAAGCACCTACCTCGCCCATCGGCGCCCAACCCAAACGCCGCGGCAAGTGGCTCGGCGAAATGTCCACCATTCAAGTCTGGCTCCCGCTCACCTTCCCGCCCGTCCCCAAAAAGGGCGACTGGGACGTGACCCGTCTGCGCGAATCAAAGTACTTCTTCTCCTGACTGTCGCCCGCCCTGCGCGGCGCCGCGGACCGCGAGTTCTACCGCCCGCAGCCCCATCTCGCAACCATCACCGCCACCCCGCACATCCGCAAGTACGAACACCACGCCCGCTTCGGGCTGGTGCTGTGGGGCGGCGCAAAGAGCGACAAGTGGTGGCGCCTTGCGTGGTGGCGCGCCCAGCGCGACGACAACTCCACGCTCGAGGGACGCAAGAGGAAAGACGGCGAGCGCAGAGGCAGGAAGCCCGGCAGCGCGAAGAAGAAGACTGTGGTGCGTTGATGATGTCAGGAACTAGCGTGCATTCAAGGCGTCTTTTTTTTTCCTTCCCAAGGCGTTTTGTCACGGATATCAAAAATCCCCGGAAAAAGGGAACAACGGCGCAGGTTGGTTTGTTTGTTTGTTGGTTGTAAAAGGGGATATACCTCGTTTTTTAGCTTTTAGCGTTGTACTCTACTGTACTGTACTGTGCTGTAAGCACGATATCAATGCGCGTGCTGTCTTTTTTATCGTGCGGTGAATAGAGAAAGAGATAAAGGCGGAGGCAGAGGTTAGGGTTACGATACTATATTATCACACGTTATAGTTATATTATACCAAAGCATGTTATACTAACTATTATTGTGTTTCTATAGAGTTAGAAGTGCTGTTACTACTAATAAATTTCTTACTTTTCTTTTCTTTTCTTTTTCTTAGAGGAAAGAGTACTTAGAGAATATTAAGGTGTAGGTATACTAAAGAGAGAGCAAAGAAGAGGTTATTCTTTAGTAATAAAGTTATGTTTTATACTATAAGAAGTAGGCTTTACTTAATTAAGAAAGGTATAAAAGATATAAAAGTAGGTTAGTAAAGAAGATATAGAGAGTAAAGAGAAGGTTAAAGGTAGCTACTTTATATATAGTAGAGTAGCTGTACTAAGGCTGTTTTTATATTTTAGTAGAAGGTAGAAAGAGAAGAGTAGAGAAGGTTTTAAGGTTTAGTGTTAGAAGGTACTAGAGAGTAGTAGGTAGAGTATATATAGGGTTACTATAGGCAGGTAATGTAAGTTAGGATTAATTAGGGTTACTACTAAAGCAGAATAGAATAATATTAAGATAAGACAAATCCTTAAGGTAGAAAACTTAAGAATTTAGAGATGCTATCTACAGAGTCCCTTACGTAACCTAACACCCCTCCAGGGTCTGCCTAGAGGTTAGCTAAAGGTTACGTGCATTAGGAGAGTATAGAAATACCCGTAACAGTATAACCCTGATGATATTTCTCTATCTATCTTTTTGTCTACCTGTTATACATAATCTCTATAGCTCCCCTACCTAACCAACCAATATCAAAGCAAAATTAAGTAAAGAACAACATCCTCTAGCTATAACACACAGACTCCTTAACACCAACACCACCACCGCACTACGCATACCTCGCCTTGACCAGATCCGCCGCCTTCTCCGCAACCGCATACAGCGTCGAAGTCAAGTGTCCGCAGACCTGGAACGGCACAACCGACGCATCAACAACGCGCACATTACTCGTCCCGTACACGGTGAGATTCGTGTCCACCACGCCGCCCAGCTCGCGCGGCATCATAGCCGCCGTAGCGATGTAGTGGAAGTTCGACCTATCTGTTGCGTGTCAGCTTCCGCTCCTCGCAAAGAGCGCGTACGCAAGGGGGGAACCAAAAAAAAAACTCACACGTCGCCTTCAGCCACGCCTCCCACTCGCCATCCGCCGCACCGCGCGGCACAGCAACCAGCCCCGGCGTGGTCTCGCTGCCCACCGCGTCCGCAAAGGGCGCCGTGGTGGCGAACCGCCGCGCCATCTTCGCGGTCGCAATCTGCTGCCGCACGTCGTAGTCGAGCATGAAGTAGTTTGGGTCGATGGCCGCGGGGGCCGCGGCGTCGGTCGAGGCAATGTGCACGGTGCCGCGCGAAAAGGGGAGGAAAGGCCCCAGTACTCGAGGAGGGTTAGGGGCCCGGTAGCTGCGGGCGCCACGATGAGCTCTGCGATGGGGATCTTGTGGGTGAAGATTAGGTCGTGCTGGGTGCGGAAGAGGGATTCGGTTGTCGCGGCGGAGAGCGTGTTGTTGCTTGCGGTGGCGGTTTTGGAGGCGTAGGAGGCGAGGGAGGCGAGTACGGTCGCGCTGAGGTTGCTGACTGAGGCGCCGAAGACGTCGTCGGCGTTGAAGTAGGCGGCGTAGCTGGCTAGGCCGGTGAAGTTGGTTGTGTTGGCGCTCGGGTAGAGGGTGGCGGTCGTGGTCTGGTCTTGCATGTTTTCGCCGACGAAGGGGAGGTCGCTTTGTGTAGTGTGTGAGAAGGTGCTTACGATGGGTTGCCGACGCCGGACTGCTCGAGGAGCAGCGGCGATCTGAGACTCCCGGCGGAGAGTATGACCTCGCGGTTCGCAAGGAGTGTCCGTCTTGTGCCGTTGCGGTCTGTGAAGACGACGCCGCTCGCTGTGCGCCCTGTATCCTGGGTGGTCGATTCCGGATGCCAGATCATCTTTTCGGCAAATGCTTCGAGGTAGATGTCAAGGTTTGGCCGTCTCGAGACGGGCCAGTAGTACGCACGTCCGGCGTCTTCCCTGACGTTGTTGGCTCGCTCGACCGTCTTCGGGAACACTGTCAGACCACGCATAGAGCCTGCGTTTGGTTCCTTGTTGAGGGGAACACCCAGTGCAGCCAATGTATTGTTGATGGACGTTACGACACCCTCACCCATCATGTTGTCCGTCCAGCCGACCGCCAGCGGGCCAGTCGAGCCGTGAGCTTCGGGGTCGAATGAGGCGCCGCGGAGCAGTTGAGACGCCGTGGGCGGCTGAATGTACTCGCTTTTCTTGTAGTATGGCAACAGACCCTCCCAGCTCCAGCCGGGGTTTCCGATCTGCTCCCAGGCGTCAATCTGTACAGCCTCTGCCCGCAGGTATGTCATACCTATCACATCCAATAGTCAGTGCCATAGCTCATCTCAGACTCCGCTCACAAAGACGAACCATTGATGTTGCTCGTACCCCCAAGAGCCTTGCCTGCTCGCAGGACCTGAGACGCGTTCCCAGCGTAGATCTCAGTCGACAGCAGTACCAAAAGCATTCCCGTATTTCGACGTATCAGTGATGTTGGGGTTGTAAAGCTCAACGCCGCCGGCCTCAATGGCTGCAACAGATACGTTGTAGTCTTCGGAGAGCCGGTTGGCGACCACGAGACCCGAAGTGCCACCGCCAACAACAATGTAGTCGTATCGCGTATTTGTTCTCCCAGTTGGCTCTGCACCACTTCCGGAGATGGCCAACGCTGTATGGGCCAGGAGCAGCGTGGGGACTGCGATATGCATGGCTGGTATGTGAATAGAAGTGTAGAGCTGAGAATGTGTTGTTGTATTGGATTTGTGCTTTGAGATGCATTTGTATCTCTATATATCAGCAGCAACGGTCCGAAATTACTCATGGCGTATCAAAGTTGCGACAAGGTAGATAGCCCTGCTAGTGGAGTAAGAACGGGTCTCCCAATCCACATTGTTATTATCAAGCGACCTGTAAACTGTTATCCTTTGCGATGATAACGTACAACACGGCTAAGTCTCGCGATCTGGCCGATGTAGTGGGCATTCAGATCGAACATCCATGCTCTGTTGACTTGCGATGAACGGTGCATCTGTCGGTGCCTCTAGGTGAAATTTCTCCATAGAACGTACTGGACACCTTAGCTAGTCGGGTACACCAAGATTGCAATTTTTAGTACAAGGGAGGCACGTCATCAAGAGGATTGTGCTCTCAACTCATTGATGGCCACGCCTTCCGTTCAGAGATCGTCGGCGGTGGGTAATGCATAGACTCTGATGATGCTGCTTTGCAATCAGTGTAAAGAACTCATTGTGCCAACAGGGTGCTCACAACTTGCGTGTCGCACACTCCTAATCACATAGTGGTGGCCCACAAATCTGGTGTTAGAGCAGAGCCTCCCTGCCTCTGCGCATTGGACAGTCCCGGAGCTGCGTGTCAAGCAAAAAGACGCCGTGGAAGCGTACCTGACAGAATTTGCCCCTGTGTTAGCAGCTTCATATTTTTACATACCCTATGCAGCTGATTCGCTTGCTCGATTTCCTTAGAAAACCGTCGTTAGGCACATTGACGTGAGCGGCTGGGGTGATGTGAGAATTAAATGGTCCGCCTTCCGGATCGGCTAACCACAACGGGGCATGTTCGGCTCTATCCACATCCGACCCGGATACATTGAGCAAAGATCCGGACTGGAAGGATGATATGCATGAAATATGATACAGCTTAGATTTAATTCAGATCTTGAATTCCCTGACCAACACATCTGGTAACTAGATCGGCTCTAAACCGTGCTTTGCAATCTGAGCCAAAAAAGGAGTACACCTCTGCACGAGAGAGCATTATCGCCTGATAGCCGAACATTGTTCCTTGGCCGTCAATTACTGTCAAGAATGGACTCTTTCACCTACAAGAAGAACCCTAGCCATGTCATCTTTGGTCCCGCGGGCGGATCATCCTCTCAGCTACTGGAACAACTGACACAAAAGAAGCTCCATGCAGCTCTGATCCTATCAACACCTCGACAGGTGGACAAAGCGGCAAACATCGAGCAGTTCCTAGAGACCAAAGCGGTTGGGGTCTTCTCAAAAGCAGCAATGCACACACCTGTAGACACAACTTTGGAGGCTGTTCGAGCAGCCAAAGATCTCAAGGCAGATAGCCTGGTCTCTATTGGAGGAGGGAGTACCATTGGGCTCGGCAAAGCAGTCAGTATCCGCACTGGTCTTCCACATTTCTGTATCCCTACAACGTACTCCGGCAGCGAGATGACACCGATACTTGGCGAGACCGTAGATGGAGTCAAGACGACGCGGAGGGATGTTAAAATTCTTCCTGAAAGCGTCCTCTACGATGTTAAACTCACTTTGAGCTTGCCTTCCAGCATCAGTGTGACCAGTGGCGTCAACGCCATTGCCCATGCAGTGGAAGCCTTGTACGCCCCAGACACAAACCCTATCATTAGGATGATGGCAAAGGAGGGAATCAGAGCCTTGTCGCGGGCTTTACCTGCCATTGTCGAGTCTCCGCACGACTTAGAGGCGCGGAGCAAAGCACTCTACGGAGCCTGGCTCTGTGGAGTGTGTCTTGGCAGCACGACCATGTCTTTGCATCACAAGCTATGCCACACACTCGGTGGCAGTCTTGACCTCCCTCACGCGGAGACCCACACGATCCTGCTTCCTCACACGTTCGCATACAACAGTCCCTCTGCAGCAACAACTGGGCGCGACCTGGTGGAAGCGCTTGAGGGTTCAGATGGAGATCCTGTGACAGGTCTGAACAACTTTCTTGATCGACTCGGAGCACCTAGAGCACTGAAGGAAATAGGTATGCAACAAGAAGACATAGACAGAGTTGCGTCGCTTGCAGTCCGGAACCCGTACAGCAATCCTCGAGAAGTTGAGGCAGGGGCTATTCGAGAGCTGCTTAGACGAGCATGGGCCGGCGAGCAAGCAAGAGCAGATTTGTAACAACTCAAGCCTACAATGACTATGATATGATACTGAGAAACAAATCATCCCTTAGGCGCCGCTCGTAATAGGATAGGCCATACCGTGGTGGTCAGTGCTAACCTAGGTTGTCGTAAACATGGTACCTTTCTTGTCAGTCGGGGTGTCTAGGTAGGCTCGATCGAGAAGACGAGCATAAACGAAACCATCAAGCCGAGCTTTCACTGCGGATCTCTGACGTAATTCCGGAAGAGTAAATGGTCCGGGGCGCGCTCGAACCCCTGTCCCTCATCCGCAATCATTATCGGGGTAATCAAGATCTGGTACAAACTATCCGGCCCCCGGCGCCTACGCTTCAGTAATGTACCGCGCTTAGCTTGGTTGTGGGAACATGCATGAAGAGCGATGGGTAGACATTTATATCGCGGGAAATAGCCAGTGAGGACCTACTAGCTTAATAACCCCTTCAATCGACCTCCATAATCTTCTTGCAATACGCTTCCTTGACATTTGATCTACTCTTACGCAACAGTCGAAGTGTGCTTGCAAAGCGCACGGCCAATACCGGCATGGCTCTCCCCGTCAGCTTGAAGGACCTCACAATCGAAAACATCACCGACAATGTTCACGCTATCAATTCACAGTGTAGCAACCCACGCTTGAAATATGTCCTCGAGCGAACTGTCACACATCTGCACGAACTTGCAAGAGAAGTCAGGCTTACTACAGACGAGTGGATGACGGCTCTGCTCTTCCTGACCAAGGTCGGACAGATCTCATCGGACACCAGACAGGTACAAATATCTCGGCTTTAACAACATGTATAGTAACGGCTCATTCGATTTAGGAATTCATCCTGTTATCCGATGTGCTAGGGCTTTCTCTGCTAGTCGACTCGATTGACCATCCCAAACCAGAAGGCAGCACTGAAGGTACTGTGCTCGGGCCTTTTCACACGCACGAAGCCCAGCATGGAGAACAGGGTAGTCTGATATCACAGGACCCAGACGGCGAGCCGCTTCTCGTCCTTTGCACAGTAAAAGATGTGCACGGGAACCCGATCGCAGGTGCCAATATTGATGTGTGGGAGACTGACTCAAAAGGCTTCTACGATGTTCAACACGCGGATAGGACCGGACCAGATGGAAGAGCAGTCTTGACGAGCGACGAGAAAGGCAACTTCTGGTTCAAAGCTATCGTGCCCGTTCCCTATCCGATCCCGCATGATGGGCCGGTTGGAAAACTGCTGAAGGTGCTGAACCGTCATCCGTACCGACCTAGTCACATGCATTTCATGTTCAAGAAGGCGGGGTATGATCCCCTCATCACGTAAGTTGATTCCCTGGTCACAGCCCAATCTCGACTGACTTGTCCGGTAGTGCTCTGTACCTAAAAGACGACCCTTACGAATCGACTGATTCAGTTTTCGGTGTCAAGGACTCTCTTGTCGTTGCACTGAAGAAAGTTGAGGACGAGCAACAAGCGCAAAATTATGGTGTCAAATTGGGGTCTGCTTTGATATCCTACGACTTCGTTCTGGTCACCGTTGAAGCCGCAGCGCAGTTAAGGAGGCAGAAGGCTGAAGAGGCGATAGCTGGCCTGAGCGGTAGGTTCAGATTTATCGATGACCTACCCGTTCCAGATGTAGATTAGGGACCGCGATATAATCTGCCTGGAAGCAGACGCTTTGTATATGTAGTTGGAGGCGTCAGAAACCGTCATAACAACGTCGATGTTGGGTCTTCACCTGGCCAAGTACCATAGGAGTTGTCAAATAAGAAGGAAGAAGTCTCCAAGTCGGCCAACGTATTTAGACCTGTCGTGAAGTCTTGTAGCAAACCCGGATCTATAAGTGATGCAAAAAGCGGTCCCGGGTCTGTTCCGTATCCATGCGGAGCAAATGCTGTTTGAGATATATAGTGATCGGGATTTGGCGTCAAGTCTTGGGTGTCGGGTCGAGTTCGAGGTTCACCGTTGGTCTGATTTGCACGGCTTCCGTCGAATGGGAGGGTAAACGCAGTGTCGCTACATGACCGGGCGATTTCCAGCCCTTCTCGTAACAGTTCAGCACTGCGAAGAGCTACCGTCGCTTCTTGCATCGACTCTAATATACTCTGAGCCTTGACAACATCGTTCAGTAGGTCTTCGCTGCACAAAGCAGTGGCTCGGAGCATCACGACATATAAGACGATCATTCCGGCGTACAGTGTATAGGTGGAGTTGTACCACCAAGTTCGAAAGTAATGACGGTGTGCATATGCAACGTAGAGAACCTGGATAGTCTCTCGTGCGGCGTCTAGACATAGGCTGACATGATCTGACACGTCTACTTGGCTATCGTTCGTTGGAGGAGCCAAGAAGAGCCGATGTGCCAAGATCCTTGCATTCAAATACCTCAGGTGTAAAACAAGCTTCTGCTTTCCAGCCCACTCTTCTTCTCGGAATGATGTTCTGCTAAAGTCGAGCCACTCAGGCAGATTCGATTTCCAATCGCTAAGAAGGTCGTCCAGCTCTTTCGCAATCATGGATTTTTGTAGCAAGGTCAGACCCTTGGCATCATGGTACAGTTCCTTGGATATTCTTCGAAGAATAGCGGCAAAGTGCACCATCTCGTTGATCATGGCCACGGTCTTATGTTCACTCTTGGTTGGATCGGGAGCATCGACGACCTGATCGTTGATCACTGGCAGAGGCACTTGATAGTTGTGCGGTTTTCTCAAACTGTCCCGTCGCCCGGAACTGCAGCTCATATCGATCTCATGCGAGTAAATACACCACCAAGTTCGTCGTGCAGCTTTCTGGTCTTCTGCTGACATTGAGGTGGATTCGTTCGCAAGGCCAATGGCAAGTGCAGTACGGACCGCTTGACCACAGTACATATAGCATCTGTGTGGCATGTGAGAGTTCTGGCAGTAAAGAGACTGACCTGGAATTAGTAGTTGTTTGGACCTAGAATAATGACGACTTACCATGAGGAGAAGTGTTTGTGCACTTTCCAAAGAACATACTGCAGATGTATCGCCCAAAAGATCTTTGGACCTTCGAAAATATACGCGAGAAAATGCTTGAGAGGACATCACTCCTTCGGAGCTCTCCGACTCTGCTAGCTGTGCTACGCATGACTGCATATCACGCCCCAGCTCCTTGATGACATGGCTGCCAGCTATAAGCGCTCCGACAGCTATCACGATGTTGTAAAGTGCAGAGAAATGTCTGAAGCCTTTCTGTCTTTCACTAGTAGCGTGAGTACTCCAAACATCTCTCTCGCATCTTCTTTCGAACGAGATCGGATCAAGGAAAGGATGGAGATGGTGCAGGTTATTCATAAACACATGGAAGTACATCTGTTCCAATCGTATCTTAGAAGTCCGAGTAGGTGACACCATGAAAGCCTGATTACTGCGGCTTGTAGAAGTACGTAAAGGATTGGGCACATTGGCGGTCTGCTCATTCCGAGCGTGTTGTGGGTCAACCATTGGACCTTCGCGCGGTGTCGCATCCGACTGTCTATTCATTGCATTGCGGATTTCATTTGGTTCAGTCGGCCGGCCACGTACAATGCGAGGAGGCGTCTTTGGTCTCGATGGCGGGGAGAGCACTTCTTCGTTGGACAGAAGATTGATTATCGAAACCCGATCTTGGGATAACGCAGTAAGGCCCGGGCGAACATTTTGCTCGCCAGAAGCAAGACTGTTATTACTTGGGGAGACAAACTCATCGTTACCACCAGTGCTGGCAGGAAAGAGATGCGGGGTAGTTTCATCACCATCGGGTCTGAGATATCTGGAAGGATTGTGTTCTCGTGCGAATGCGAAAAGCTGATTGAGAAGCACAAAGTTGGACGATGTCCCATAAAACTCGGTTCCCTGAGTGCGCTGGTTAACGTCCCCTACTACATCTAAGCCATTCGCAGATACAGTACGGGGCGCGAAGCCTTGTTCCAATGGTCAGTAACGTTGATCCAAAGATATGAAGATTGCCTGTTCTCGTGTACCAGATAGTATTGTTTCTTGAGCCTGCCCCGCGAGGTCTCTCTCCTCCGGTCTACTGGAACTCATCGGCGTGAACGCTGCATGCGGAAGCAGGCTTTGTCCCCCTGTGGTATCTCTGACAGTCTGCTCTTTCTTTCGGCCGCCTCGCCTTCTGACGCCGTACTCGCAATCAGCAGAGTGTTTGATGCAACTCAAGCACGGCTGTTGCTGATTGCATTTCGCCTTCTTAGCACGGCACCGCTGACAAGCATGGCTCACTCGAGGCAGGTTGCGGCGATTTCTGGAAGCGTCTGGCTGTGCCATGCTGGTCCTAATTAGCAATAGGGTCTGTTCGTCGTAGAGTTTTGCCAAAGAGGATGATCTCGGGGCTTTTCTCACGTGACAACATTAAAGCGGGGCATGATTTCATCCGTAACTCATGATGCAACGAACAACAGATGCCGTTCTTCGCGCGTATCACAGATAGCGCCATGCCCTCACCAGCCCCTCTTGAGTTCAGAAGGCCCAATAAATGCGGACATGCATTGCTCCCTGAGCAATTGCCACCGCGTCGTGATCCAATCGGACCGCATCAAATATCCGGATCGGAAATCGGAAAACCAATGTACATCCGGAGCATAGCGAATGCTACGCGAGATTGGCCCATTGTCTTTCCCCGGCTTGACTTTCGAGAATAAAATCCTGAGACCGAAACATGCACCGATCTTAATTCTACGTATGGTCTGTCGAGGCGTCAAAATCTCTGCCAACAATTGACGACTTGTCCGCAAAAAAGTCTTCAGCATGCCGGTATTTCAAGAGGCGTCTGATGCTGCCAGAGATCTCAGAATCCTCCCTTCGCGTGCGCTTCCACTACCACGTCTCTCATCTAGACCGGACTTTTCGCCAGCTGCAGAGGACAAACGTGAAGTTGTTGTCATAGGCGTAAGTGCTACAACGTCCATTGGGAATGATCGCTAACCTGCTCGCGAACAGGCTGGGCCGAGTGGTCTTTTCTTGACCCTCCTGCTGGCCAGATATGGAATCACTGGTCCTTCATTGCTTTGCTTGGACTCCAAACCTGGAACGTTGAAGGCCGGCCAAGCGGATGGATTGCAGCCACGAACTTTAGAAGTCCTACAGAGCCTTGGCATAGCTGCGGAGATCATAGATGAAGGCTGCCACATGGAAGAGGTCGCGTTCTGGAATCCAGTGTCTACGAGTTCGCCAAGGACCTGTAATGGCGCCAAGGGAGGCATTGAGCGTTCTGAGTTTGCGCCGGATGTCAACGTGCCTGCTCGTTTCCCCTTCGAGGTCACGATCCACCAAGGTCGCATCGAGCGGATACTTCAAGAAAACCTTCATTTATATGCGCCAAAGGATACGATTCGAAGATCGCATCGGTTCCTTGAATACGTGGTGGACGAATCGCAGCCTGAATTCCCGATCATCGTCAAATACGAATACGATGGCATTGATGGAACTATACAGCAAGGTCTGGTCCGGACCAAGTATCTTGTGGGAGCGGATGGCGCACGATCAAAAGTCCGAACGTGCATGGGACTGAGCCTTCAAGGCGAGACGACGGATCATATATGGGGAGTGTGCGACTTTGTTGCAACTACAAACTTTCCCGACATCCGAAAGCGTTGTGCGGTCCATTCGGATGCGGGGTCGGTGATGGTCATTCCCAGAGAACAGATTGCCACAGGCGAGTATCTTACCCGCCTGTATGTACAGGTACCTGGCGAGGTTATTGTGGATTCAGATTCTGGTACAGACAAGAAGTCAGCCGATAAGAAGAAGCGTGGAGCGGTCACTCTAGACTACATCTTCCAGCAAGCGCGTGCAGTTTTACATCCATATGATATCAAGATCAAGGAAGGTACCAGGCCAGATTGGTGGGCTGCGTACCAGATTGGTCAACGAATGACGCCCAAATTTTCTGCCAGGACCCCTGACGGTATCGATAGGGTCTTCATCGTTGGTGACGGTGAGCCCCCACCGATGCTACCTCTTCGTGACATCCATACTAACAAGAAGCAGCATGCCATACGCATAGCCCAAAGGCTGGACAAGGTATGAATGTGTCCATGATGGACTCATACAACCTTGCATGGAAGCTCGCATACAGTATCAACGGTCTAACTCCACTTGCTACATCAGGAGTGGCAGATCCCATATTGGAAACCTTCGAGCCGGAGCGTGCTGATACTGCCCGCCAGCTAATCGAATTCGACACGACGTTTTCGCACATCTTTTCTGGTAAAATCGGATCAGGGAATTCTGCGACGTCGGGTCTCACACACGAGGACTTTCTCCGCGTTTTCAGAGAAGGTAGTGGCTTTACGAGTGGATGTGGCCTGCACTACCAACCTAGCAGGTTAGTCAGGATGCCTGTCGAACCTCAGCTCAAGCTCCCTGCCACAGACGATTTCCTGGGCGGTGCATTGGTTCCGGGTAGGAGATTGCTCAACGTAGAGGTGAAGCGATACGCGGATGCGACTACTCGACAGTTGCAGGATGGTACGTATCGCTCATTGTCTTGCCAGCAACCGGTGCTCGAGCTGACGTAGATTACAGAATTGCCTTCAGTAGGCCGGTACCGCATTATTGTACTTGCAAGTATCGACTTTCTTGACAAACTGGGTCTCTCTCAGTCTGCACTATTGTCGTGCATAGATGCCATGCGGCGCTTTCCTGCAGGCACGATCGACCTTGCAGTGCTTCATCCATTGGAAACGAGATTTGAATGGACTGATATTCCTCCGGGTGTGAAGGAGGCTGCCGAGATGCGCACATATGGACTTTCACGGAAAGAAGATGCCTATGACATATATGGCGTGTCTAAATCTGACGGAATCATCGCCGTGGTCAGGCCTGATGGCTATATTGGTACGCTAGCCTCGTTATCTGGGACTGGGGAGGTAGAAGCATATCTTCGATCCTGTCTGGCTCTTGTTTGAATGGTTTCAACGATTCAGTTTGCGTAGCCTAGTTCCGGGGTGGGAAATCTGAAATCACTTCACTACCCCTTACACTCAGGTCTGCCAGACAGTTGGAACGTCAGCTCATGCTATTCCTGGAAAGCCTTTCGATTTCATCTTATGCATATATCCTGGCAGAATACACGTATTGCTGACTTTAGCCTTACTGCTACTTGACGATCGAATTTTACTCAATGCGAAACTTCGTCAGCGTCTAGCTTTGGTCTCGCTTCATCAAAGCTGAGGATAATTCGTCGTGGAAGAAGGTTTGTGCAGTCAATATTAGTGGCGCGCCATCACAGCCATTCCTGATTCTCGGGCCAGAGCCCCCACACTTCCATTCCCCGCATCAAAGCATTTTCCTTGTGCTCGGCTATTTCAAAGGGGCGTGCGAACCGGATCAAATGCAGATCCGGGGTCCCCGCAACCCCGGATGTTCAGTGATGGTCCGAGGCGGATGATTCTATACATCACAGATGCCTGTTTGATATGCTAGGATAAATTGACTGTCATTGAATCAGATCCTGCTAATTCCGTTCGTAGATGAGGTGACTTCCACTAATATCACAACTTTCACATTGACAGTAACAATAGTCATACACTGCTCCACTTCCTATGGATCACGTCAAGAGAGCGTCAGAGCTCAGCCCAGAAATGATCGAAAACACGTCGAAGACTAGTCGCAATTTTCACGAGACCATTGCACTTGAAGGCTACGTCGCAGACACTGCCGATGAACGCTTCGCCAACGTCAAGACAGCCAGCGACGGCCACACGATACTGATACCGCAACCATCTGACGATCCAAGCGATCATCTCAATTGGAGCCCAGTCAGGAAGCATGTGATTCTTTTCATCATCAGTTTCGCAGCTTTCCTCCCCGACTATGGCAGTGCCACCGGCGCCGTGACGCTGCTCCCGCAAGCGCAGTCAGTTTCTACTCAGTGCTACAACAATATCTCTTTCTTCTGACTTAGCTTCCAGAATCTGGGGGATCAGCGAAGACACCGTAAACCATTCGCAGGTGGGCAACGTGTTCATGCTGGGCGCAGGCGGCATCTTTGTTGTCGCACTCTCTGCTTGGGCAGGGCGTCTGCCGATCCTATTCTATTTCCTCGTCGTCGCTACTGCCACGGCTGCGTGGTGCGCTGCAGCAACGACATTTGAGTCTTTCATGGCTGCTCGTATCTTGAACGGATTTTTCAGCACGGTCGCGCAGGGTGGCGGCTTGATGTTCATATTCGACATGTTCTTTTTCCACGAGCGAGCACGCAAGATCAATATCTGGACTGCGTTCATCATCTTATCGCCATACATGGGACCATTGATTGCGGCCTTCATCATCACAACCCAGCATTGGCCCATCGCTTTTTGGGTGTATTTCATCGAGGTACGTAGTTCTGAGAGCTGAAGACGAATGCGGGCTTACCATGTTGTGAAGAGTGCACTCGCTCTTCTGCTCACTATCCTATTCGTACGCGAAACGTACTACGATTGCCGCATCTTGCCAGCCGACCAGCAATTCGAAGGATCACGCATCGGTCAGCTTATAGGCACGGCACAATTCCAGTCTCGTCATCTGCGCAGTACGTTGGGCCAGGCATGCATGCGACCTATCCGAGTCATCATCAAGCCTACCGTTTTCCTCTCTTTTGTCTACTATCTTCTCACGTTCGCATGGGTGGTGGGCATCAACACCACATTAGCAATCTTCCTCACCCCACTGTACAACTTTGGGCCGAAGCAAATTGGCTATTTCTACTTCACGCCTATCATCGCTGCTCTACTTGGCGAAATAGTGGGACACTGGCTACACGATGGTATCGTCAGATTGCACACCAATAAGCACGAGGGCCACTTCGAGCCTGAGGTCAGACTATGGGCGATGTGGCTAAGTACACCTTTCTTGATAGCTGGTCTGATCGGACTTGGATTTTGCTTGCAAGACGCCTACCACTACATGCTCACTGCTTTTTTCTGGGGCCTTTATGTCTTCGGCATCATGATCTCCACCGTCGCTCTGAACGCATATAACCTAGACAGCTACCCAGAGGCCTCGGGAGAGGTATCTGCTTGGATCAATTTTGCTCGCAGTAAGTCTATCACATCTAAAAAAAATCTATCAAAAACCTTTGCTGAAGGTAGCCAGCTGGCGGGGGTTTTGTAACTAGTTACTTCCAGGTGACTTGGGCGCAGGCCTTGGGAACGAAGATCAGCTTTGGTACTCAGGCCGGCATCTGTGCCTTTGCCTTTCTTATCATTATTGTCTTACAGGTGTTCGGGAAACGTCTAAGACTCAAGAGTGGTTCGTTGCATCTCCCTACAGCTTGAGAGATAGAATAGGTATTTCTCGCGGCAACATACTCTACAGTTGTTTAAATTTCTCGATGTTACTTTGATAGGATGAATGTAGAGTGTCATCAAATATGTTCATCAACAGAACGATTCCAATTAAGATATCAAATCCCGGTGGCTCAGCTGAGAATAGGCAGCTGTTCCTTTCCGAGGTGAATCTCTCAGAGGAGTGGCTTGCTTCAATCTGGAGCCACTGGGAGGGTAAAGTGATTTTCAATCGATTACATGTGTGAACGAAGACTTTGTGGATCGCCAGCTCCTGTATGGTATTGCAACCCACAGTATATCACTGGAGCAGCTGTATACCTATGTACAACTTTTCCAGGAACCGTCAACCTCCTTTGGTTTTGATTTGTACTCTTTAAGATGCGCGGACTTATTCAACAATATGACAGCAGGACACATCACTCGAGGTGCCCTGTGGATGTCCTCCAGGCGTGATGGCTCTCATACGCTCTTCTTACCAACATGTCAAGTACGAGAAGTGGCTGACCGTTAACACATTAGCCAGCGCTTCCAGAATAGATATGATTGGTTCATGCACAAGGGAAGGATTGCACGCCTCAAAGGCACGTGCATAAGCTCAGCCTCGTTGCGATACCTCCTAAATTCGAACTTCAGCCTGATCGCGCTCGCATCCACACCACAATGGTTCTCGAAGCCCTCGCAGCGGTCGGTCTCGCCGGCAATATCTGCCAGTTTATAGATTTTTCCTTCCAGCTTTTTCACACAGTGACGTCGATACATCGTTCGGGTGCCGGTGCGCCTGTGGACATACAACGCCTACAAGAGATTACACAAGCACTTCAACAATGGTGTCAAAGGCTAGCTTCGTCCCGTCTCCAACACTCTCAGCATAACACACCAAATACGCAAGTGAATCTGTACAGACTGGGCGAAAACTGTGAGACTGCTGCAGAAGAGCTGCTATCCGTTACGAATGCTTTGAAAGCAAAGGATCCGAAGTCCAAATGGACCACTTTCAAGATTGCGCTAGCGGCAGTATGGAGCGAGTCAAAGACTAAAGAGATGGAAGCAAGGCTAACCTCGTACCGACTACAGTTGATCCTAGAATTGGAACTCATGCAGAGGTGAGGGCATTTGTAATAGCTCAAGGCTACTCATAAGTAATCTAACCCTCCCTAGTGACGGCCAGGACAGTATCATATCACTTCTTGACCACCTCTCGAAACTCAACCAACGGATGGAAGCAAGCCTGGACGACCAAATCTCGAATTTGAGAAACGACATAAGCCTTGCTCTGGCTACAATAAGAGCTGACCTGCGAGGTTCATCACAGCAGCCAGCAGCAGAAGACGCAACAAATGTCAATCATGCCGCCCTGAACCGCTGTCAAACTGCCGGGTACGATATCGCTCAGTCCCTTAGAATCTTGGACGAAATCCGCTTCGAGCAAATGCATACTCGGCATACTAACATTACTCTGGCCTATGAGAAGACCTACGAGTGGATATTTTTGGACAAGTTTCAAGAGTGGGCTCGATCGCCTGAGCCTGCATTTTGGGTCAGTGGAAAGCCAGGGAGCGGGAAAAGCACACTGATGAAGTTCCCCGTTGATCATGAACGTACTCCCGGGCTGTTTCTGGATTGGTGCGGTGAGCACAAACTGATTATCGCGACCTACTTCTTCTGGATTAATGGCTCGGCTCTACAGCGATCACAAGAGGGACTTCTCCGAGCTTTGCTGTACGACATTCTCCGTCAGTGTCCCGACCAAATACGGACAGTACTACCGGAACGATGGAGAGCTGCCAGTGGGTTTTATAATGACCGCAAATCATCTGATTACAGCTCATGGACTCTGGAGGAGCTTGTAGCAGCATTTCGACGGCTTTGCGCGTTTGGCGAAACCGACAAGAAATTTTGTGTCTTCATAGACGGTCTTGACGAATACCAGGGAGACTGTGAAGAGCTGGTGGAAACCATTCTGTCTCTTCCAAGACTCGGTGTAAAGCTCTGCGTAGCGAGCAGACCATGGAATATTTTTGAAGAGAGCTTCGGTTCCAACCCGAATCAGAAGATGTACATGCAGGAATTGAACAAGCCAGACATTCGACAGTTTGTTGATGGTCGCCTGAGAACCCACAGAAACTTCTCATCATTGACAGCTCCCGAGGCTGATGAAATCATCTCTGAGCTCACAGAAAAATCTCAAGGGGTCTTTTTGTGGGTATATTTGGTTGTACGATCGTTGCTCGAGGGCTTAAGAAACAGAGACAGCATTACATTTTTGCGAAAGCGTCTGAGAGCATTTCCAAGTGACCTCGACGACTTCTTCCGACACATATTCGACTCTCTGGATCCAACTTACCGATCGAACCTTTCGCACATGTTTCAAGTTGCGCTTACAGCTCTAGAACCGATACACTCCATCGCATACTGGTACTTGGATGAAATAGAGGAATCTCCGGACATGGCACTCTCGGTACCCTTGCAAGTGCGTAGCGCACAAGATATGTTAAGCACAATAACGGAAGTCGCTGTACGTGTCAATGGCCGCAGTAAAGGACTGATGGAGGTTGTATGGATTGAGCGAGACGGTACCGAGGATAATTACACTCCAGAAATGATGGTTCACGAGTATTCTGATTATAATATACCGACGGTAGACTTCCTACACAGAACTGTCAAGGACTTTCTCAAGATTCCGGAGACCGAAGCATTACTTCAAAAGTGGCAACAACCAAAGTTTGAGCCTGATCTAATCCTCTGCAAGATGCTGCTTGCAGAGATCAAATACATCGGCTTATCGGACCCACCTCACAGAACGTACACTTTGAAGTCCGCTTTTGAGGCGTTCTTTCATTCCGCTCAGCGATGTGAGCAAACAGCAAGTCGAATACTCTCAATCCACCTTGACGACTTCGCAAAAACGCAAGATAGCATTCTGAAGTCAGGGGTAATATCAAACCAACAACTTTTGACTTATTGGCAGGAGCATGAGGTTATCGGTCTCGCTGCTGCAAGTAACTTGAAGTCATACGTTGACACAACCTTGAACACCAGTCTCAGAACAGACGACCAAATACTCCATCTTATAGCTTTCGTCCTATCGGACATGGCCTGGAAATTTGCTTATGTCAATTCGGATCGCAGTCCGTCCGAATCAGTAGAAGCTCTGTTCGAGATGGTTGCGTTTCTACGCGGTAAATTGTCAGATCCTCAGAACCACATTGAGTTTCTGAGGATTGTCAAGAAATTAAGTGATTCCTCCATATACAAAGAGAAAGATCTGGGTTTCAGAAGACTCCTGGAACTCTCAGTCATAAACAAGGAGGAGTTCGAAGAGCTCCTGGCGATGAGGTTCTCACAGTCTCGTTCCAGTCCTCCTACTGTAACGATCCCTCAAACCGCCGCGCAAAAACCGAATATCGCCCAAGAGCGTCTCTTAGAGTCAATATCGACAGCTTTTGAATCATCTGCAGGCAAAAAGAACGAGCACCCCTCAGAGACAGCAGTCCAACAACGCAGCTCTGGGTATGCATCAACAGACCAAAGCCCAACGACTTCACCTCAGGCACCAAAACGAAAATCAATCCGCGTGAAAGTCAAGAATCTTATCTCAAGGTTGCATTAAATTGTCATAGCGTAGACACGAATTTCCTTCTTGTATAGAGGTCTCCACAAGCGGTGAGAGGGACTGGAGTGCTTTTTTGTACAGCCTTATTCACTACGGATTAGAAACAAAAAAGAAAACGCGAAACCTGTATGTACATATACAAGTTGCCCACAATACGCCTGTATGAGTGACTGTAAGTGGCTGGCTTACATGGGTTGAACCAGGTGCAGGGAAAGGGTATTGACAAGAACCACTTACCACGCTACCCACTGTATATAGAGGAATATACTGCCGGGATTTACACTCCTGTGCTGGTCTTGGGGTGGTCCGTATACTTCGACAAGCACGGATAATGCAGGCGTTTTCACTCCCATCCACAAGGTGTAGCTGCGCTGCTTGTTGACTATTATCCATCATCTGCCGCCCATGGTACATGCTGCACCGTCATCCATCTTAGAAGACCCCGCAGCCAATAGCAAGTAGGATCGACACATCCTACTTACGCATCGCCTCGCACCAACACGTCGTAGTCCTGTTCCCCACACCACACATCGCGCGAACCATGCACCCCACCTCCAACATGCACGAGCCCCCGTCCCGGACGGATCCGCAAAAACATCGACCAAAAGCAACACCGACGGTGCACAGGTCCGGGACATCTCTTCTGGCGCCGACGCACCACTGCTGTGTGTCAGTGCCACCCTCATGTGTAGATGCGATGGGGCACTATACCACACTACACTTAGCGCACTACACCACACCGCACAATGCTTTCCACTGCTCTGCAGCCCATAACCTCCCGCCCTCTGAGCTACCCCGAACAAGCTCTCCAGCCACACGCACTACATGTCCCACAGCATGCGCCCTCCTCGCTGCACTGCTACTCTGTCCATGTGTCTGCACATCTCTACACTAGACACCAGTGTCCGTCTCTGTCTGCACACCCCACAACAACAACACAGCAAAGCGCTCGAAAACGAAAGGAGAGAGACTACATAAATCGGCAGTCCTGGAGCACGTGATAGGGAGAGAGGGACTCAGGAAGTTGGCGGAATTCCATATCAGCACCACCACGTCAACATCATGACAAAAAACCAGTGAAGTGAAGCTTTTGAAACTTATAAACAGAGCCATATCAAACACCACCACATGCATCCCACAGAACTGCAACAAGATCTCCCTCCCTACCCCCTCACCAAAAGCCAGCTTAGCACCCACTGCTCTCACTCCCACTTGAGAAACGAAACACTCCTTTTCCCCGCCCCGTAGAAACCCCACGTACAGTTCGATTTCACTGAGTACAGTACACGCCTCGCCTCGCTTACCCCCTCCCCTCTCGTCTCCCAGCCGAGGTAGCACAACCCCATCCGAACCCCAGCCAACGCCAACGCCCTGCGCGACGGGGGCGCTAATGCCAGCACAACTCACACGTCAAACACCCGAGCCGAGAACAGCTGAGATTTCTTTTCTGTAAAAAAATTCAGTGAATCGATCGTACGATTCCCGCCCCCCCCCCCCCCCCCGCCCCGTTCTAATGAGATACCAGGGAGGGGGCGGGGGTATGCGGCTGAGGAAGAAGAAGAAGAAGTCGGAATCTGTGCTCTTTTTTTCCTCTTTCCCCGGATACGGGAACGGACCACTACGACCACGTCCTCGCGATTGTCATGGTACTTATCAAGTTAGGATCATCATCATCATCGTCGTCGTCATCATCGTCGTCGTAGGACCCCAGACCCCGGGATTTTTTTTGTTTGTATCCCAGCATGTTGGGATTGGCAGGTCGTTGTGTGCGTGTCTCGTCTGCGGGAGGGGTTCCGCGGGGCCGAGGAATGCATGTTGTGCGATGTTGCTGTTGCTGTGGGTGTGGGTTTGTGCTACGTGGGTGGGTGGTACGAGGGCGTTGGAGCCCAACGTCGGGTTTGGTGGTGGCGTGATGGTGGTGGCGTGGTGGTGGGGTTAATTGATGAGTGTTGGCTGGTGAGTATTAATTCGTGTACGAGTATTAGTTAGTAAGTGTCAACTGGTGTATGAGCATCAGTCGTGACGAGTATAAACTAATAAGTAACTGGTGGAGAGAAAGAAAGAGTCACGGGCAGTTAAAACACAGATAGCAAGCAAGAGAGACTGCGCAGGGCAGGGAATTCTTCATTGAACAAATATGGATCAAAGGGCGATGAGGTATTGATGAGGGCGAGTAACAATAATCAGACGTGCTCCGGGTCAGAGGTGGGAGGGTCGTCGTCGACGCCCAGTGCGCGGAGCTTGGCCTCGACGGCAGCAACAACGGCCGGGTCAAAGGCGTCGTCCTGCCTAATCTTCTTGACACTGTGAACATGATTAGCGTTGATGGTGCAAGTAAAATATGAATGTGCTTACGGCGACCGCGTGCATCGATCACAGCGCTCGTGTCCACAGCCCGGACACTGGGGCGAGCCCTGGCGGAACAGACCGTGGCACTGCTCGCACTCCCAGCGCACGATCCGCCTTGGCTTCCGCCAGATGCGCCGAAACTGCTCGAGCGGCTTCTCCATGTCGCGGTTGTTGTCGTCGTCGTCGTCGCTGTCGCTGTCGGCTGCAACGTCGCCGGGGTAGCCGACGGGCCACTTGTTGCGCTTGGCGGGCTCGCGCGGACATTTTGTGCAGCGTGTATGGGTGCAGGAGGCGCAGACGGTGGCCGTGGCAGGGACGAAGACGGCGTCGCACTTGTGGCAGGTGCGGCGCACTCGCTGGGTGGCGGGGTGGTAGGTGAGGTCGTTGCCGTGGCGGGTGGTGACGGTGAAGAGCTTCTTCTTCCTGGGGGGGTCGACGGGGTCCTGGACGTGGACCTTGTCCTTGGCCTTGTCGGCGGGCGTCTTCTTCTTGGGGTAGCGGGGACAGTACTTGCAGCGCTTGTGCTCGCACTGCACGCACATCTTGTCGTGGCCATAGAGGGTGCCGCAGAGGTGGCAGCTGCGGTGGACGCGCATGCGGATGGGCTTCTCGACACGGGGGGCCAGAGGCGTCGGGGCAGCGGCGGCGAACCACTCGTGCGACTCGAGCGTCAGTCCGTATTTGGCGAACAGGGCGCGGGCGCGCTCCTGCTGCATGGCTCTGCGGTCGACGGCTGGGGAGGCCTGGACCGGGGCGGGTGTGGAGGCATGGACGCTGGGGGTGGGCGTGGGATCAGCAGGACTGCGACGGGCACCATTAGCAGAGGGAATGGTAGCAGAGGAATGGGATTCGCAGAGAGTGTGGGATCGACTTACGCAGCGGCAGCGGCAGGCGTTGCAATGGCCTCGTCTTGCTTGATCGACGCAGCCTTGGCGGGCTCCTGCGCGCCGTCCCGCGTCGCGGCATCGTCTTGAGCGTCTTGGTGTTGCTCGACGACAGGCAGTGCAGGCGGTGCAGTCGCAGCAGCAGCACTCCGGGGGGCCTTGGTGGCGCCCTTGGTCGAGCGGTCCCGCTTGAAGACGCTGCTCATGCGCTTCACGTACTTGCCCAGGCTCTTGCGGCGCTCCCCTTCGTGCGGGCCAGCAGCGGGCGGCGGCGTCGACATGGCTGGCAGTCTTCAGTCTTCAGTGCAGGCAACAGCGACACGGGGCGATGGTGTGATTGGCGAGACGGGCTGGGGTGAAATCAACGACACAATGTGTTGGATTGGTGGTCAGCAGCATGCATGGACAGAATTCCTGGAGACTGGTCCTTGGGTCTGAGACAGCAGAGGTAGCCCCGGAAGGACCGAGGGCGTGGATTTGGCGGCGATCCAATACGAGCGAGCCGGTCCAGCAGCAGAAGCGCCTCGTCGACGAGCAGGAACAACGGCCGTCAGTGTGTCTCGGCAGCAGAGGGAGTCAATCGTCAAGCGGCCGTCCAGCAACTACAAGCACAGCGACGTGGGCGGGACGGGCCAGCAGCGGCGGCGGCAGAGAGTCACTTATGTACGGGCACCACCACGGGCCAGAGGGGCGTCAGAGGGGGACTAGAGAGACTAGACGGACTAGAGTGACCAGAGCGACTAGCAAGCGGCTTCCCAACCCGCTGGGCTCGTTTCGACCCCGAACTGTGCACAGGCTTCGCTAGCAGAGACAGCGCTGCACTCCCTGTTCGCTGCCCCGTTCGCCGCCAGTGGGGAGAGGCATGCCTGTCGCGCGTCGTCTGCTGGCTGGCTGGCGCGGGCGGGCGCTGGCTGGCACTGGCTCGCTGGCGCTGGCTCGCTGGCTCTGGCTCGCTGTCCTCACCTTCTTCATGTGACGCAGCACCGCAGCTGTTTGCAGACGCCCGCTGCACCCTCTTGCCCAAGGCAGCTTGGGCCTCGACCTCTGCCACGGGAGCGCGACGGCGTGCTGCCCTGTTGCGGCCAAGCGCGTGCCGCTGCCGTGGACGGTAGCTCCAACAGGGGGGGTTTCCCGTCCTGTCTGCTCGGAACGTCTCCATCCAGGGCCTGGCCGACTCGCATTTCGAGCGGCGGACAGGCCCGGCTGAATCATGCTGTTTGCGTGCAAGCTCTTTGTTCGCCCGCTGCGTAGCATGCACCTCTTCGCCAGCCAGCAGGCAAACTTGTCGAGCGCAAAAGGTGCCGCCCTCCTTCCTCGCCGGGCCTCCACTCCCTGCTCTGCATCCTCTGCACCGGCTAATGCACCCCTCTGCGCCCATGGTCACGCCACCGCGCTCGTCGCACAGCGTCGTCGCACGGCGTGTCCTGGACATGTAATGTGCTCGTCTGACTTGCGATGCCTATTTCTAGTGCACATCTGCCTGCATCATTACACGCCATGTCTTGACCGTTGAGCCAGGGCCCTCGCCTGCGCTAAGCAGCGATAGACTTCAGCCCATGAGATGCCGCTCATTAGTGACCTTGTCTGGACGCCTGCCGCTGCAATGAAAAGAATCCAGACTCAGACCTGCTGCCACAAGTCTTTGGCAAGTCTCCTTCACAACGACCGCCAGCGGCTGCATGGTCAAACATTCTACCAAAATCAACGCACATGTCGCGATGCAGGACTTGCAAATGCCATCCCACAGCAACACACATGTAGCTTTCCAGTGACCTGGCTGCGGTGAACGCACGCACGCACCCGCCGCACCGCCGCACCGCCGCACCACCGCTGCACTTCCACCCCCTGATCCCGCAGCCTCAACATTTCCAGTCTCCCGCGCTGCCGTACGCAGTGGCTCCGCTGCAATGCACAACTTGTAATGTGCACAGCACTGGCGACGCCGGCTGGACTGGTACCGTCTGCGAACACGGCTCACCATATCGACCCATGACCCAGACGCCCCTGCACAACCCTGACGACCAAGTCCTGTGCCGCGCTGCTGCAACGCTTCAATGCGACATGGTCCCGTCTGGACCAGTGTCTTCTCCAGCACTTTAATATGCTTATCAGGCTATTGCACCCGCGCGGCTCCTGGCACCTGCCCTGTCTCGTCATCGTCTCCCCAGACCATCGACACTATCTCGACATGGAGAGACTAGACATAATAGACACCAGCCTGCATCGCCAACCATAATCACCGACGTGCGGACGAACAGTACAGCCTCTCTTATTACCCGGACCGCCAGACTCGAGACGCAATCTCACCGGATCCCTTGTACTGCAGAGAGCGCTCGCAGGTCGGCATCCGTGACGCCCGGCGTCCACAGACTCCCACGCTGCTCAGGCACAGCTGGCTGAGTCGACTGCCGGCGGGACCATCAAACACGCTCCCTGCTCCGATCAAACACGCTGCATCCCCGCCAGCCGCGAGTCATGCACAAGTCTGACCCAACCCAACTTCTTCACCAACCAAGCAAGAAGAACGTCTCTACAAGCTGACCATGCTCTGCGCGCACACGAACCCATTGCACTCATCCATGGCATCCCCCCCCCCCCCCCCTCCCACACGTAGACCCTGCCCACGCACAGCTCACCCCCGGCCCAGCAATCCCCCGCTCCCCCGCCCGGCACATGTCTCGCCCGCGCCATGGCACCACCTCGCGCGCACCGCCCCTCCGCCTCGTCCCGCACCCCGGCCCCCGCTGCTACAAGACAGGTACAACACAGGTACACCACACCCACACCGCCAAGCCATATACCTACCCACGTAGCACCAACTCACTCGGCGCGTGCACGGCAGGTGTGCAGATCGCCGCATCGGCGCAACGGTCGCGGGTGGGGGGAGGGAGCGCCCGAAAAACGGCCTTTCTCCATCGCCCAGCGCTGTACGGAAGCCCAACCCACCCCCCAATCTATTGCCTGCTGCGCACCGTTGCGGCTGTCGGTGACGCACTGGATCCATAATTAGTAGGTCCGACTTTGATGTATCGGGGCCTCGTTTCGGCGCCGAACAGTAGTGTGTAGTCGTCTGCGGCGACGGCGGCGGCGCGCAGCTGCTGGCCGTGCCGCTTCCTGAGATGCCGCGCTGGCATCGGGGGACGTGCCGCCGCTCCTTGGGCTGCTGTGGTGGGTTTTGCGCGGAACCGGAACGGGAACCCAACGCACCACCGAAGCGTCCTGTCGGTGTGTTTTTGGGAATCTACGGTCGTGTTTCATGCAAGCTGGGCTTGGGGGTTGCGAGTGGCGACAAGAATCTCCCATGTCTTCCTCTCCCTCTCTCTCCCAACCGACGTTGCAGGGGAGGCATATCTTCTGACGGCCGTGCCGCTGAGTGATGCCGAGGGCGCGGCGCCAATGGCCGACGACCATGGCCAGCGCTCGAGACAAAGATACCGATATGTGGTTTCCGAGGAAGGTGCGGCGACTGACTGTTATCGCCCACGCGCTTTCTTGGGTGGGCAGTCGGCATAGCATCCCTCTCGCCTTGTCTTGGATGTCGTCCAACCTGGAATGTCTGCCTTCGCACACTTCTCGACACAATCACCCACGTTACCAACAGTCCACCCACTTTCACTCCCCCCCCCCCCCTCCACCATTCACCAGCGACGCACCGCTTCCTCACCCTCCCCCCCACAACACATTCTTTAGAACATACATGCCACCCACCCATCCGAAAGCAGCGGCATCAACCCACCCCCCTGATTCATCCCAGAGATAGATAACACAGACATCGCGCCATACCCGCCAAAATCCCGTGATAACTCTTTTTTTTTCGGTGCAGGAGCGCGGGTTGTTCCGCTGCAGCAGCTCCTTGAAGGAGGTACGCGGGGTGATGAGATGGAAGTGGAAGTCGGTTGCTGGTCGTGGAGGGTGGAGGATGCGTATAGGTAGCTGGTGTGTTGAGGAGGGTGGGTTGGGGGTTGCTGGAGCTGGATGTTTTATATGGAAAGATGTGGGTGTAGACGCTGTTGGTGAGGAGAAGTAGGGGTTGTGTCTATGCTCTGTGATATATCGTTGCGTTTCTACCCTTTTCTATTCTTTGATGACTATATACTACGTATACACACACTACACACCCTGCTTAAACTGTTCTCAACCTTGGGCTGTGGTTGCTGTAGCTAGATTTATTACGTTGTAAAATGTAGGTACAGAATCTGCTAGCAATAAGAAGCAGGGTTTGTTCTATACTCTATAATTATCCTTGCGTTTCTACCCTCCTCTATCCTTAACAACTACACACCACGTACACACCCCGCTCAAACCCTCCCAAACCTCTGTCCCGTCAGCGGAATACTCACCGCAACCATCTCCCCACCCTCCACCTCCAACAAAAACTCATCATAATACATCTGCCTCTCGTCCTCAAACCCGCCAACCGTCATCCACGAAATACACCCGTCGTCGAATAGTCCCGTGCGCGGCGAAACAGGCAACACCTGCGCAACACCGCGGTACTGCAGCACTTCGCTCCGGCCATCTACACCAGGAAACACCAGCCCCGTAGGATAAAGCTGCAGCAAGACATCCAGATCCGGCGGCAACTCCGCCCCAGGGAAAAGCACAGCGGGCTTTGCGTCGACGCCGCCCAGAAACAGCGTATCAACGCGCAGCCCGACGCCGTCATGGGCATCCACCACGATCGTCAGATTCGACGACGACGCGTCAGCACCGTCCGCCGCAAACGTCCCGCTGAAATACCGCGCCGCGTGCTCCCTCCCCGCCCACTCTGCCGCAGCAACAAACGTCTCCGCTGCCGCGGCGCGCAGCGGCCAGCGGTCGCTCAGCGCGTCCGGGCCTGCGATCAGCACTGAGACCCCGATCCCGTGGTCCGGGGACAGCATCAGCAGCGCCGTGTAGCCTGGCTGGCCGCCTGCTTTGGAGTACAGGTCGCTGGTGCGGGTGCGGTTTGAGCCTGGGGAGACGGGGAGGGCGAGGCGGTTGATTTCCCAGGGGGCGCCGACGCTGGAGAGGAGCGAGGAGGTGTGGGCGTGGGGTTTTAGCCAGGCGCGGGTTAGGTTTTGGGCGAGGAGGGTGGAGTGTAGGATTGAGAGGCCGGTGGTGCGGAAGTCGCGGGCGGACGAGTAGAGGCCGCCGGATCTGTGGGGGGGGGTTAGGGGTGGTGTGTGCTATAGAAAGGAGGGGGGACTCACGGCGCGCTGACTTGGTTGTCCCATCCCCAGCTCGATACTGGCATCGGCGGGAGTACAATGGCATTCACGTCCTCGCCCTCAGGGACTATGGACCCCGTCCCCGTCAGCCCCAGCGGCGTCGCGAGCAGCTCCTGCACGGCGTCATGGAACGTCTTGTTAGTCATGCGCTCGAGAACACGGCCCAGGACCCCAAACCCCCCGTCCGAGTACTGCGCCGACTGGAACACAGGCTGCACGGGCCGCTTGCCCTGCTTGACCAGCTCCAAGAAGCGGGCGATACTGCACCCGTCGCTGCCGTTTGTGGCGCCGGGCTCGCACGATAGCGTCTCCACGGGAAACGTCCCGACGCCGGCTTGGTGCGACGCCAGCGCGCCAATGGTCACGTCTTCCCACACGATGCGCGCCGTGGAGGCGTTCCCTGCGCTGTTCCCCGCGAGCTCGGGCAGGAACTCCGTCACTGGCTTGTCGAAGACGGCGAGCGTCTGGGCGTGCGCGAGGATGGCGTACACGGTGTACAGTTTCGAGACACTGCCGACGCGGAAGATGGTCTCGTCGTTGAGTTGGGCGGGGAACGACTCGTTGAGGGCTGGGGCAGTGGCCTGGTGGGTGTAAGTGTAGAGCGAGGTGTTTGTGTGGGTCGAGTAGACGTCGATGACGAAGGAGGCGGTTGAGCTGTTGACGGCGGAGGAGTCAAAGAGGGCGTCTATGATGCTGGGGAACGATGCGGTGGCGTTTTGGAAGGCGGAGCTGTTGGCCAGGGGGAAGTCTTTGTATAGCGCTGGGCCGAGGAGGGGGCAGGCGGCCGTGGGGTTCCATTGTTGGGCGGTGGTTGACCCGATGGCCGAGAGGAGGAGAAGAGGCAGCGATGGTGAGGGCATGGTTTGATGGAGGCTACAATTTAGAGAAAGGCGGTGATGTCTGTTCGATGGCATCTTGAAGCCATACTTATATACAGTCGTGCACAGCACTCAAGTCGCAGTAATCTCAGTCTGCCTAGCTTGATGGCGATACAACCAACAATGCGCACCAACAAGATGACGTGTGAAGACGCACAGTAGGCTGAAGCTCACCAAAGAGCACCGCCCAAACACCAACGAGTGGCAGCCGCGCAACCCGACACCGT
Organism: Stagonosporopsis rhizophila; assembly: GCA_016767195.1. Classification (NCBI taxonomy): domain Eukaryota; kingdom Fungi; phylum Ascomycota; class Dothideomycetes; order Pleosporales; family Didymellaceae; genus Stagonosporopsis; species Stagonosporopsis rhizophila. The sequence goes on along the minus strand of CP068498.1, from coordinate 3,503,601 downwards.
TGAATTAAGAACACCACCGGGCGGCCTGAAAGCTTGGCCACGGTACAGTCCAGACAAGGCAAGAACGCTCGAGCAAGGCGGGCATCAAGCGAGACCCCGTGACCGTCCAAATCGCTCCAAGACGTGTATATAAAGTAAGCGCTAGGGTGGGATAGATCTGCACTTCAGCCTCCGCCGCCCCTCTCGCGCTAGCCCTAGATAGGCATTCCGCTGGCCAAGGGCGTCGGACGTCGGCCAAGGCCCGGATTTGGTGGCTCTTATGTTGGAATGGCAATGCCTCGGACAGAGATGTAGTGCGCGCTGCTATCTTTATTTGGCTGCGATGATGAGGGGGGCTGTAGTGGCAGTGCTTGGGTTGCGCATTCGATGCGCCTTGGTTGAAATTGGACAATGCGCCTCGAGGCTTACACGCTTCTTCTCAGCTTGATCGACGTTTCTCGTCTTCTTCGCGGCTTTCATCTCTGGCTTGGCTGCCGTCTTCCCATTCACGTTGCAGTCCCAAATAAGCACCGCAACAGCAGTTATACTAGACTGAAGCTAGAAGTAACACAGCATAATCCTTTTTAGAACACATACTCCATGAAGAGCCCGGACAATCTCTCTCCTACTGCATCAAACTTCCCGCCCCAGCCGCCAACTATCTCAGGAACCCCGAGCGCAGTCAAATCCCGACTCAGGCCAAGACGTCCCCCCAACAAGACAACCCGGAACCCGTCTATGCTCATTCCTGCAATGGAGAGGATCAGCCGCACCATCGTAGTAAAGCGGCCTTCAAGCCTAGCCCGCAACGCGAAAGCACATGGCTGCTGCTGTATTGTGTGAATACAACTACCACTCACGGCGCAACAGACGCTCGTACCTGACACACTAGCGGCACCGTACAGGGACTCCTGGGGAGTGAAATACTTGGCATTGATGAATTCTAAATTCCGGAGCATAGAGAGAGTTCGCTGGAAGGTCCGCTCTAAGTGGCGGCGCGTTGGTTGGGGCAAAATGGCACGCTCCACTTTGATTTATTTAGAGGTGCCAGGGCCTCAGGAAAACGGTTCGCGTCTTTCGTCACTTGTCTAGATGTCGCTACACATGTATACCAGGAATCTAGTTCTATGTAGTTTTTGATACAACATGAAATTGTCGTGATGATTGCGTAAGATGCACAGAGGGACCTCTAGATGCACAGTGTCGTGCGGAAGAGAAGCGGAGGGTCGTTCGCAGGGGATGAGCATGATTTTTTGCTGTGGAGATTGGGGTTAGAGTACGGGGAATTCATACTCTGCTGCACGAGACGCTTCGACACTGCGGAAGTTGCAGAAGTGGCTGTCCGACTGGAGGTACAGCGGATCCTGGGATGAGGGCACTAGTAGAGTTACTAATTGAGAGACGGTAATGAGAGATACAGATAGTATCCTGCAACGAAGCATCAGGGTTTGGTCGCCGGTCAAATGATAGTAAGCTCCTGCTCTATCGCCTCCCGGCGGAAGCGGGCCCGATATGCAAGTTTCTCTGTCCAATATAGTCCGATTCTTTTGTAGACGTCACCGACGTCACCTGCACGCTCGAATACCAGGAACCAGCTCTCGTGGACGAGTTTGCCTTGGGTGTTGTGGAATGACCACAGTCCGATCAACATCATAAGAACGTCAGCAGACGGTGCGGGGTCATGCTCATCGTCGGGACTCCACCTCCACTCGTTGTCCAGATCGAGCAAGTCATCGTACCTGTCTGCACGGTTGAGCTTCACTCTGAGGATGGGGCGCTTTCTGTAGTCCTTCTGTGGCCCAAAAGAAACAGGCAGACAGAGTCCTCTTAGTACCATGCTCCCGCCCGATACTTGGCCGAACGGATTTTCACCGGTAGTCTCTGTGGTGATGGAAAGTATGGAAACTTCTGGGGTAGGTATTGTTGGTCGAGAGAACAGCCATCGCCAGGTTTGCCACACAACTTCTCCGCATCGAGAAGCCCACGACCAACTAGGCGCTCGATATTCGATCGTCGGACTGGGCTCAACCAGACGCCACAGCAAATCGACGACCAGGCTGTGCTCCCACAAGCCAGCATAGAAGCGACATTTTCGTCCAGAAGCTATGCGTGTGGTCACACCTTGTAAAGCTGGGAAGATGTCCGCAGAATATGTAAGCTGTAGGTCAGAATAGATGCGCACAAGCGCATGCCAAGTGTAGATTTGAAAAGTTTCCTCATCGGGGAATTTCGAGGATCCGGGCGGAGTCTGGGTCAAAGACGCAAGAGTACTCTTTTTGCCACCTCCCCGGTCGTTTGAATTGGTAAAATCTGTCCCATCGTCCAGTTGCTGGACCTCTGAGCATTCCCAACAAAGCACCGAGTCGGTGAAATGTACAACTCTCGGCGACAGGATCCACTCCTGGAAGAACCAAGCACGCCGTTGTAGCGGTAGATATCGCCTGACGATGATATCAAATTCGGTCTCGAATCTTGCGCGAATCTTGTAAGCCGAGCCATCTGGACTGGTGAAACAGTGCACTTCAGGGTATCCGCTAATGCTTGTGTTGCTGCTCCGTTCCTGAGAGAGCCATAAACCTCTTGTGCTGTCTGAGGATGCTGTGGCAGCCATTGTCAGTATTGCACCTGAATATATAGCCGCCATCTTGCTGCCTTCCTCAAGCCAGTCGTAATAGTCGTCTTGCAGTATACACAGGCTGTCGATCCAGAGATATTTGATATCGAGCTTTTTCGCCATAACAATGGCGTGTTGGAAGGTTAGCGGAAGATGTTGCCATGGAATTTCGTCTTGGAAGGACTGAAGTGTCCCTGAGGTCAATTGCAGTGGCACTGAGCCACCCCAGCAATGACTAAGACAAGCGTATGGCCCTGTTTGATCGGCTGTAGATAGGTGAAGTCGCACTCTATTAGGAGTCAAAATCTCCAAAACACGGGTGGGCAAAAGTGCTGTCGCAACGACCTGACTGCAAGCATGCGAAACCTCGCAGACTTCTAGCCACTGAGAAATCGTTTCCGCAGCAACGTCTGGGTTGCTAATGTTGTGAACTACAACATGTTCTGGTACGGATGGCCACGGATTGGGATATCCTAAGAGCTCAGCTTGGAAATAGCGCACACACAAATCTCTTGACATACCTTGTACCCCCTGCAGCACAAATACTTCCGCCAAGCCAGTGTAACTTACTCGCAGACCCCCTTCGCAAGTTGAAACTTGAACATAGCGTCCTACAAAGTCGCTCGCAATCTCTTCGTAGGGCTGCAAGACAGTATGCAGCATCAAACAGGCCGGGCAGTGTGCCAATAAGAGATCCGCCAAGCTAGTCATACTTATGCTCAGAGGAAGAGAGTGTAGATTCAGGTCCCTGCAGACTGTACACTGCGGCACGAATCCACGTGACAGCGGATTCTCGCCGGGATATTCCTCTCCAATGTATGTCGATTTGATGCAAGGTCCAGCCCCATGCAGCTCAGACGCAACAGACGTGCAACTCCACCCGTCCTCTGACCGGCCATCGAAGATCTCAGGCAACAACTTTCGCTCACCGGCCACCTCGTCGCCCCCACCACCAGCTCGGTGAAGGAGAAACTTTGTGTCGCGACGCCTAGGCTGAACCGTCTTCCTGTGCAGATACCGCAGCATATCTGCAGTAGCTCTGTATAATCTGCAGAGTCGCGCAGAGTGCCTTTTTGTGGATGGCTCGAGGCTCCAATCACAGCGAGGAAAGCGACAAGGCTGAAGTGTACCTCAATCTGGATTGCAGATTTCTAGTGCTGGATAGTGGGTTCCGCACCGCGGTGGAATGTATATTGCAGTACAAAAAGGGACAAGGCTGGTAGTGAGTGCACGGAGTGAAAGATGGGAAGAGAAGTGATGCTTACGTTCGGTGCACGCCTGTCGCCAAGCCTCGCCTGCCAAAGCTGCAGCCTGGTCAGGAAGGCGCAGCTTGTTCACGTACAACACGTATCTTTAGAATCGGCAGTCGCTAGAGACATTGTTCATTGCTATACTTTGCTGAGCGGGCCAACCCATTCCAAAGTGGGAGAGCGAAATTCCCCATATAGTAAGTATCCATACGCCGGTTTCATGACAACGATAGCGTCGCGATAGGGGGTATGTCTATTTGCACGGTACCAGAACGCCTTTCCCAAGTGCAATTGTCCTTCAAGTTCCATACCAAGACGCTGGATGGATGCCGTCAGGGACGATCTATCCGTGCATCAGCATGGAAGCTTAAGCCTGCACACTACGACGTGCCTTCTTCCCGTACCTCGTCTCGCTGAAGCGGTCGCGAGAAGCATTTCGCTTCGCCCGACCTTGAGTGTACATCTCGTCAAGCATGTCAACAGACTTGGGTGTACTGACGCCAGGACTACCTGGCGCAGTAGGAAGCGAAGTATTGGTCAGCGAAGGTGGAGAATGAACATCAGACTCGTCGTCGATCAAGATGATGTGCTGCTCGCGCTGCTCCGGTGGCTCAAGAGTAGGATGCTGTGCATTTGGAGACGTGTTGGTCGCGTTGATGGTAGCTGCGGCTTCGCTGGCTTCGTTCCTGACAGCCTCATGCTCGAAGTGTTGCTGATCTTCCTTACGCTGCTCCAGCCATGCATCGTGCTGCTCCCTGTAGTCGCGCTCTGTGTTCTGCATCCACTCGCGCTGCTGCTTGCTCTGCGCGCAGGCGTCGACGCATTCAGGGCATCCAATGTAGAAGCCGCCAGTCGCAGAGGGCTCTCCCATAAGCTCGAACTCAGGGAGATTCTCGCCAACAAGAACAGCCTTATCCCAGTCGAGACAGTCCTCACAAAAGCCTTGGGGACACCATCTGCATCTGAAAATAAGACCTCCGGCGTCGGTAGTGTTCTTCCCGCAGTCGGTACAATTGTGCTGTGAGCAGTAGAAACCACTGAATCCTTTCACCTTTGACTGATAGTCTGGTGAGAGACAATCGTAATGATACGTGCGCGGGCACGACTTGCATTCGACAAGATGACCCGTCTCTTCTCCGTTGAAGCATTCGAGGCAGTGTGCTTCGTGTGCAATCTCGCGCTTCTTCTCTCTGATGGGATCAGCAAGTCGCGGATCTTTACCTGCAAGAGTAGGCACCGCTTCCCAGTCGCCGCAGTTCATGGACTCCTTGCTGATGGCAAAGCCATCAACCATGACAGTGGTGTTCTTGCCACGACGGCGATCCTCGCGAGTAATCTCGTCAGGAAGAATGTTGGCAGCGATCTTGCTGCTCTTGTCGCCTTTCTGACGTTGGATTCGTTTGCCGTCAAACACAGCACACTCGACACGCTCCATGATGGAAAGCCATTTCTCTTCGTCAGCTTCAGACTGTTGTGCATCCTGTACGTTGGACGCATCAGCAGGCTTGTCTCGACACTTGTCCATCATCGTTGGGAGATCCCATGAAAGCATCTCAGTGACATCGATCTCGGGATGCGACAATGTCTGAGCTCCGCGGCGGATCAAGGTCTTGAGTTGCGTCGAGCCCAATTGCGGCATATCGTCCGTGATTGAAGCCTTGCCCTTGTTAGGCGTCTGATCGTCGTGCACACTACGCATAGACTCGGTAATCCTGGCTGAGAGATACAGCTTCTTGCGGATCCTTCCTATCATCTGCTCTTCAACTGTACCCTGTGTGCAAAGTTTGTAGATTGTCACAGGCTTAGTTTGACCGATGCGGTGGGCACGCGCCTCGGCCTGCAGAGTAATCTGAGGGTTCCAGTCCTCATCTAGGAAGATGACGTCCTGAGCGCTCGTGAGATTGATACCCAAGCCACCTGCACGAGTAGACAGAAGCATGACTTTGTAGTCTGAGCCTTCTTGATTGAACAGCCGGATGTCAAGGTTGCGGCGGGCGCGGCCTGTGCCACCATCGAGACGGAGATGCCTGAATGTCTGCCCGTGGTTGCTGATGAGGGACAGCAGGTCCTCGCAGCAGTCGAGTGTGTGGGTAAATCCAGAAAAGATCAGAACCTTCTTACCCTGCTCAAAGATGGTGTGCTTGAGCAGCTTCTCGAGCAAGATGAATTTGCCGGACGCGCGGATGACGTGCTCGCCGAGATAGTAAGGGTTCGGAGAAACGCCAGGGAGAAGGTAAGGATGAGAGCAGCACTTGCGCAGTTGCATGACCAGATTCATCAACTTCTGCCACGCAGACTTGTTCGTCGAGGCGCTTTCCTGTTGTTCCTTCTCAAGAGTCTGGCGCAGGATTTGCGCTGTCTCCTCCCATTCACCTGCATCACGGACAGTATCGGGCTTTGTCTCGAGTTGCCGCATTGTGTGCAGCAAGGCATCTTCCTTCTTATCTTGCTCAATTACGGCTTTCTCTTTCTCCTTTCCGTTCACAAACAGATCTTCGAGCATGCCTTGATCGACACGTGTCAATAGCCGGGTGTACCAAAAACGTTGCATGGGGGTTAATGGAACGTAAAGCAGCACCTCCTCTTTCGGCGGCAGTCCTAGGTTGACGTTGGGACCATCCTTCATACGACGCAGCATGATCAATTCAAGGAGACGCCGAGCGTCGTCCATTGTCTGCTTGTTGACCCTGCCACGGGTCAGATCGAAAGATTCTTTGAAAAGGTCTTGTGTGTGCACGGTGAAGATATCCGGGTACAACCAAGTTAGCAAGGCCCACAACTCGACGAGATTGTTCTGGAGTGGCGTGCCAGTGAGAATCATGCGGTACTCGGAGCTGATGTTTTTGAGTGCTGCTGAGATGTTTGTCACGCTGCTCTTGATCTTGTGACCTTCATCAAGAACAACATAACGCCATAGAAAGGAGTGCTTGAACCAGGCTGCGTCTGCTTGGAAGGTGTCATATGTGGTGACGATGATCTTGTAGGAAGCACCCGAGTCTTCGTATGTCGAGACCTTGACGCCGGCCTTGCGGGAAGCCTTGCGGCCTTTGAGCTGCTCGGTCTCGTTGCCCTGCATGTCTTCCATCCCAGTGGCCACTCGTTTGAGGCGATCACGCTCGTTCCTAGTGCCGTGCATGCGGAGAACCTTCAATCCTGGGACCCACTTCTGTGCTTCTGTGACCCACGAGTTCAAGACGCTGAGAGGGCAAATAACCAGATATGGGCGTAACTCTTCTGAGATGGTGTTGTTCTTGCGGTCGAGCTCTTCAAGATATTGAAACAGCGACAGTGTTTGCAGCGTCTTGCCCAGACCCATCTCATCGCCCAGGATGCCCGAGAATCCGTTGTTGTACAAGTGCACCATGAAGGACAGGCCCGAGAGCTGGTAGGGTTTCATCTTTGCGGTGACACCCTTTGGTTGCGTTGAGAGTTCTTCATACTCGACGATGGGACTAGCCTTGTGGTTTGCGACGAGCTTGGAGACGTTATTGGTGGGAGGGAGCAGCGGGAGGAAGTAGTCCTTGTGCGCGACAATGAAGTTGTTTGCTTTGGCTCTCGTCTTGCGGTCAATTTCGGCTCGAAGACGAGCTCGTGCTGTACTTGTGGTAGGGGACGGAGCTGTCCTGCGCTTGGTAGGAGTGTTGGACTTAAGCGGTTCCATTGTGTCAGACTCGAGGACGCGGGCATGCCGTCCACTTCGGCGGCGTGGGCCGTCAAGGTTAGCTGCCTTTCTGGTCTCCATGTTGAGGTCGCTGTAGTGCGCGTTGGTCTTCAGGTGTCTCTTGTAACCACGAGCACGAACTGGGCGCGGCGCAGGCTTGTCTGGGCTAGACGCAAGCTCGTCCTGACTTGTGTCGCCGTCGGCAGAGGCGAGCTCGGTGTTGGGGAGGTCGCTGCCCTTGCGCATAGAAGACCGCCTGTTGATTTTGGTTGTGCTGAGCACGGGTGGGTCGGTGATAGACGCGGTCAAGGGTGTATTCTTTGGAGGTTGCCGGGCTCCCAGAGACGGTCTGCTCTCGGCGTCGCTGAGGGCGCCCCCCGCCGCCGCCTGTCCCAGCGGAGTCTGAGCAGAGATTCTTCGTCGTAGTTTGGTCGCGGATTCGGCGGAGTTCTGGGATCCGAATTGCGCGAGTAGACTTTCGAGGTGTCCGCCCCGGCGTTGGGGGGTGAGGGGCAACGAAGTGCCTGGTGAAGGGCGACTACGGTCTCTCATGGTGCCGTTCGCTGCAGCCTAGGCGCAGACGATGTGTGTGGGGACAAGGCGCTCGTGGGGCAGAGTCGACGTGACTGCAAGGGTTGGGCGGGTGTTATCGCAGCAGCATGGTAGATGAGGGTGCAGCCTGGGGCAGACTGGGGGTGGTGATGGTGACGGTGACGGTGATGGTGAAGAGCAGCCAACGCGCGAACCGCCCTGCTGGGTGTCTGCGCCGTCGTCTGCACACGCTGCGAGGAGCGGTGAAGGTGAAGTGAGAAGTGTCCTTCGGCCTTCCCCCAGGCTTTCGGCGCCGCCGGCAAGGCGCGTGTGCGGCTCTGGGAAATGTTCGCGTTGGCGGGCTCGGAGTTAGAAAGTCGATAACGCCGAGGAACGGCGCGCACTGCAGTCGTGCAATCACCTGTGCGAATGCAATCTGCGACACGTCCACTGCGCCCTCGACACCCCCCGCGCAGTGCTCGCGCAGTCGCCGCCCGCCATGACGCAGCCCGTGACGTCCTTCTACCCCATCTTCGCGTCCAAATCGGACGGCCTCGACGTGGTCAACCAAAAGGGCTCCGTGGTGCGCAATGGGCCCACGCAGGAGCAGCTCGACCGCTCGCCCAACGCCCAAGGCCAATGCGACTACTACCGCCTGATAGAAAAGGACGACCCCAAGCACACCGACTGGCGCAAGAAGCTGGGCGGCATGCTGCTGCGCGAGATTGGCGGCAAGCAGCACGAAGGTGAGCCCACTGCCCACTGCCCACTGCCCACCGCCCACTGTGCACTCGTCTCGCTCGACCCCGGCTGACAGCAGAGAGCAGACAAGTGGCAGCAATGCCTGCTCTGGGACTTCCCCGAGAACTACAAGCTGTACGAGCACATCAAGACAAAGGCAGACGGCCAGGCCAAGACCAGCAAGAACCACTCTGGCGGCGGCCACGACCGCCAGGACGCTTACCTGTACGGCTACCCCAAGGGCCCACGAAAGCGCTTCAGGAGCCCCGTCGAGTTCTTCCCGCATCTGCTCTGGCTATGCACCGACGAGAACAGCGACATGCAAAATTGCACCTGCAAGATGTGCTCGCCCGTGCAGCTCGACATCGAGAAGCCGCCCGTCAAACCGGAGCTCAAACCTGAGCCCATCAAGGAAAACGGGGCCATGCAGGTCATTGGGCGCAACCCTGTCGTGCAGATTCCTGCACGTCGCTCCTCGAACCCCCCGCCCATCCCCAGCCCCATCACGAAACCAGCCACTCCAGCTGCCACAACTGCACCGCAGATCAGAGTGCCGCCTCCCCTGCAGTCCACCCCACTTCCAGACCCCCGCTCGGTTGACCAGCAGGTGGACAGTCTGTATCACAAGTTCATGAGCCGACCAGGCGAGGTCGTGTGGTACTTTCGACCAAAGACGGGAGCGTGGGGCCTCGGTGTCGTCATCCAAAGATGGCTGGACAAGCCTTCCAGCGGAAAGTCCTACTTGATCCAACCACTCTCACACCCACATGACATCTCAGCCCCAGAGCTCGTGACCACAGAAAACCAGATGAAGCCATGGCTAGCCTGGTCTGCGCCCAACTACACGTATTCCTATCTGCAACAACACCCCACTATTCCCTTCGACAAGGTCGATTGGCAGGGTCTGATAGCGGGGCGGTACGGGCAAGACGGTGTTGCGGGCGTCGATGCCTCCATCATGGCAGCCAAAGCTGTTGACACCACCTACACCCTCTTCGACCACCTCAAGAAGACCACCAACGAGGGGGCCCAAGACACACATTACAACGGCGTCTTCTTGGGAGCTGAGAAAATATGGAGAGGCGATGCTGTACGTCTACGCATAGGTCGAGACGTCGACGTCATGGTCGTAACCGACATCATCGAGCGAACCTCACAACAGACGACTGGACAGACAGCCTCAACTCTGTTTGTCACTGGCGACATGTACAGCTACACTACCATACCTGTCTCCGATGCCTCTCAGCTACCAGACCTACCCAAGAATCCCAATCTGCCGAGCCGCCTACGCGACGACATGGCCTGGCGTAACCAGCTCCTCGTTCCACACGCCCGGACGTTTGCTTATTGGAAGCTTGCCACGCCAAATGCGCGCTTTGACGTTGCCGAGATCAAAGGTCGGTGGTACGAGACGGCCCTCGTCTTCCAAGACGAGTTCACAAAATCGGTCAAGACCAACGAAGCCGGTAACGGGGTCTGGATGAACGCGCGTGGCGACGCTACACAGGTTGGTAGGATGACCGGTAGATATGTGCCACAGCGGATACAAGCATTCGGACGCGCGGTCCCTGAAGGCACGCTGTTTGTCGATGGCGTTGAGGCGCCAGAGCAGGCACAGCCGGCGCAGGACGTCAACATAGCCATGAGTGGACACGCCGATGTATTCACTGACTTGATGGACTTTGACCACCTGGGCGAAGCCGCTGGGCAAGCGTACGACTTCCACTTCTAGTCCACCACAAGCCCCACGGTTCTCGCGAGCACAGCAGCGACACATCCACTGCCTATCCATAGCATTTTAAGGGCGTTTTGTGGGTTTCGATTAACTGATGGACTGATGAGGAGATGTAGACGAATACCCGGAAATATAAGCGATACCATCCAATCCATCGATTCTCCAAATTCCCAATTCCCAATCCCAGAATATATTAACGTTATCAGCAGCTCAGTATTAATGCGCATCATGCATTCATCCTAGCTCAATAATCATGACGGCCATTATGCTGTAGTAACTCTCCCGGGTCTTGTAGAAGCACAACACAAGCCAATACCAACCACATAGATAAAAGCAGCGCACATCAACCATCTCGTTCCAAAACCCGACCTCCATGCCAAGCTCGCATAATCTAAAAACATACAGCACCCTCAAACACAAAGCCCCTCGGCTCCACACACAATCCCCCCCTCCCCGAATCCCTATATGCCTACCTCACCGTCTGTGCCCGCCTCAGCACAGGCATCACCAGCAGCCCACCCCCGACCCTCGCCTGCCGCGCCGCCCTAAGCAAAAACAACCTCCTCCGCCACCGCAAAATATGCCGCGCAATACACGTCGCCGCCTTGAGCTCCCTCGCCTTCTCAATCTTCAACACGTCAATCTGCTCCTGCTGCACTTTGAACTCGTCACGGATTTTGTTCAGGAACTGCACACGCGGGATGGGGCGGTTGGCGAGTGTTAGCGTGTCTGAGGAGGAGGATTGCAAGGCGTGTGTGTCAAGGGGGGGCAGGTAGAGGAATTTGTGGGTTTTGGCGCAGACTAGGGGCCGGGTATTTGCTGTGGTGGTGGTGGTGGTGGTGGTTTGGAGGTTGGAGTAGCAGGACGGGCAGAGTTGGACGCAGAGACAGTTTTTGCAGACCCAGCAGTCGGAGAGGATGCTGGGCCAGTCGGTTGTGTCGCAGCCGTCGCAGGTGTAGCCGTGGATGTAGGCTTTGGGTGGGGAGGACGGGGTCGATGTCGGGGGTTCTGATGCTGCGTCGATGCCGTTGCTGGGCGCTGTGGAGGTGGTGCCGTTTGGCGTGGCGTTGTCGGGGCTTGAGTCGGCTTGCTGATGGGGGTCGGATGGTTTTGTGTTTGTGGCTGTAGGCTCGGAAGAAGGCTGGGGCTTGAGGGCTTGCCAGGCTGCGATTGCGTCGTCGTCCTTGTCGAGGACCGTCAGGGTCTGTGCGAGATTCTGGAATCGCAGCTGCAGAGAGTCGTCGTCTGGGTTCTCGGGCCATTTGTCGAACACACTACTGAGTCGGTTTTGTGCCTCCGCGGCGGCCAAGGAGCTCTCGCCTCTGAGATGGTACAGTCTCAACAAGCATAGGCGAGGGTCCGTCTGGCCCTGCCGCAAGTCGCGGATGACCCTGTTGTTCATTTTGGCAAGTGCTTCCAGTCTACTCATGTACCTACCGGAGAGTTCTGAAGATGCTGCCGTACTCTCCGTGGCTGCTTTGTCCAGGAGACACCGAGCTAGAATCTTGCTGGCGCTGTAGGCTGTGAACCAGGATATCGATGAATCGTCGGACTTTTGGACAATTTCTTCCCAAGATTTGATAGCAAGCAAGTGGTCATGCTGGGATTGGCTTCCGTGGAACCGAAGAACAGCTTGGTAGTATTGCAATTGTCCTTTGGTATAGGGAGAGCTTCTGTTGTCTTGGTCCTCAGTTGTTGTTGGCTTCTCTGGCTGGTGGTCGATGGCCTCCTGGTAGAGCGAGCATAGCTCATCCACAGCATTGGCATGTTTTGCAGCTGTCGCAACATGGCCATGGAGACTTTCGTCATATGCCATCTTCTGTAGCCAGTAAGCCGGGCCCCGGTCCCTGGCTGTCGCATTCTTCCAGCTCCGCATAAATTCTACAATTGCGTGATAGTCTTTCATATCGTTCCACGTGGCGAATAGACCCAACAGTGCAGCCTTGTGCGCCTCTCCAGGCCAAAGTTCCTCTTCAATTTTCTGGTTCAAGATGTCTTTGTAACACCTCGCAGCTGCCTCATAGTCGTTGCCTTGCCTATTGCAGTTGCCCTCGGCCAGAAGCGCGTCCCAGTATGCATGTTGGTAATCTTTGTCAGTCTGGAAGAACTGATCCTTGAGTGACTTGAACTTTCCTATCTCTTCAAGTGCTGTCTTGTACTCTTTCAGCGATTCATAAGCCCGTGATAGGCCTAGAACCACACCCCAAGTCGTTTCTGAGTGTTGGCCTACTTCTTTGTATTCTCGGATGGCTTCTTTGTGGTGTTCAAACGTGAGGAAGGTCGAGCCCTTGCGATAAGTCCAGACATGGTCGTCGATGTCGAGTTTCTGGGCTTTGACCCACTCGAGGTACTCATCAATATCAGGGAGACATGGATCTTTATCCTCGAACTCTTTGCCTATGATCTGTTCAGATGGTTAACCATGCAACTATTGAAAAGTAAGATGTGACTCACCTTCGTCACAAGACCGAAAGAAATGTAGAGATACTCCGGAGTCAATGTTCCCGTGCAGCTGAACCAGTGGTATGCCAATCGCGTTGCTATCTTTTCCAAGAGCAGGTGATTGTTTGCTGATTCTTCTGTAACCCTCTTAACCCATGATGCTTTCTCGACATCTTTTGCGTATCCTTTGGCGACATGAGGGTTTTTCCAGAACTTTTTTAATGGTTCAAGAAAGTCGTCTTTATAGAGCCAGTCATACTTCAGTACTCCGAGATGTCCTTCAGAGAACCACACGTCAATTCTCTGAGGATCGTAGAACAAGTCAACGATCTTGCGCCCACTTGCATTCAATGCCTGCCTATTCGGCTCGAAGGATTCAACATTTTCGACAAGAGTCTTGAGGTGCTCATAAAACCATATAGACGCGTAGTCGCGAAGCTTCTCGAGATTCTTATCGTCCTCGGTCTCGCTCAGGACATTTATGCATGAATTAAAGACCGTAAAATTCACAGAGTTCTCATCACCAAGATAAAGGTGCGCTCTATGTGCCATGGTGTCGAAGAAATCGTCAAACTTGAATCTGCTGTAGTCCCCCGAATCGCATGCGTTTTTGATGAATCGGCGGCAAAGCTCGATCTCAGCCAGGGTGATCTCTTCAATTTGTTGGACTGCGACATCAGACTCAGGGTCTTGGATCTCGTTCTCTCTCAGAATCTTGATGAGCTCGTCGGATTTGAAAGTCACAACACCGTCTTCGTCTGTCTTTAGTAGAGCAGAATATGTGTTGCGTATCTCAGACTCTAGTCGGAAATTTTCACGGAAGGTGAGATACAGAGCGCTTTGAAGGAACTTGATAGTGGGCCCGTTGCTCACACCGGCGACCACACAAGTAGCTCGTTGAGCTTTTTGACCTGAGCCGTGCTCAGTGAGGCACCAAGAGCTTTAAGCCTGTTCCTCTGGACTCTGTCCATGTCAACGCCGGTATTCTTTATGACGTCTTGGACTTGTCCCTCTGTCTCACAAGAGTTGATCTCGGTGATCTTGGCTTCCAGATGATAATAGTTGCCACGAATGCCTTCGATCAGGAGCTTGATGTTTGCTTCTGTTAAAAACTCCCTTAGGTCTGGCTCGGCTTTACAAAGCTCTTTCACACGAAACCTTGTGACTACCTCCAAATCACTTGCATTCAAGAGTAGATCTGAAAGCGACTCATTGTCTCCGCGGTTATCGGTAGCGCTCGGCGAGGTATTATTGGAAGCTCCCAAGTTGATGGTGTAAACCCCTTCGGCAGGCTGCGGCACGCTGGCGAGTGTTTCACTGTTACCCGACAAGAATAGACGTATAGAAATGCCGGAGTCGTCAGCCTTCGCCATAGCACGTTGTGCGATCGCCTCAATGGTCTCCTCTTCTTTCTTGAACTGTCCACGACAGTCGAAGCCATCAATGCAAATGAAGTAGGTCCCCTTCATGTGGCTGGACAACCCCAGTACAAGATTTTCCCAACGATCTTCAGCTCGCGCGACATGAGTCGCTTGTCCGCAGACGTTGGCCACCGCTGTCGCATACCCAACGTGCGCTGCAGCGAACTGATAGATTATTGAGCCAATGCATCGCTCTAGAGACTCATCTTTATCATCTCCATAGTAGTAGTAGGCTAAATAGACCTGTTTTGATCCAGATCCAGCTCGATATCTCTTTTGCAGATGAGAGATAACACAGTTGGAAGCATACGTCTTTCCAAAACCGGAGTCTCCTTTCAGAACGAAAACTTGTTTCTTTTGACTGTTGACGTCGCTCCACTGCATAAATCCCTCGTTACGCTCGAGCCATTTGCCTGTGTTCTCAATATGACTCTTGCACAGCTCGCTGTGCCGCTTGTCCCATGATTCGGTTTCTCCAGCTTTCTGAAGAGCAAGAGTTTTTGCTATCTTGTCTCTATCTTCCTTGTGCTGTTCCTTGGTGGTACGGCCATCTATGGTCAACTTCATTTGCTGAGTGACACTCAGGACCTGTTCGGTGACTTTGTATGTTGCCTCAAGGTATTCCCGGATCTCGCCCTGGTGGTGGTTTCTCTCCTCTTCAGATTCGCGCAAGTAAAGTGCCAGTCCCTTAACATCGAACAAGATTTCCTGGATTGAAGCGTTCGTAAAGTCCTTGATGCGCAGCTCTAGGAGCTCAAGAGATTGTGCCACCCCGCGATCGTCGTTGAAGAGCACTATTCCCATCATAGTTTTGAACCTCTCTCTCTTGCTGGTAGCCAGCTCATACGAGTTTTGAAGAACTCCCAGGAACAGGGTAAGCATGCTATAGGCTGGTTCGCGGAGATTCCGCGGCAGTCGTGCTTCGTTTTCTCCACGCTTCTGCTCGAGGAAGTTGTTCAGCTGCTTAAGGAAGGCCGAAGAGCGCTCCATCAGAGTGATGAATCCGTCCAGAACATCCCCAAACCCTCTCGCTACTTGTACCACGAAGCTTATCGCATTCCAACATTGAGAAGCTGGACCAAAGACTACGCTTGCGCCCTGCGCGACAAGACTCCCAAAAGTCTCTAGGCAAGTTCCAACATTTCTGAGAACTTGACGAGCGTGCTCATGGCCTTTCGATTTAGAGTCACTGATATCCTGATCGATCTTTGCCTGAAAGCTTTTGAACGTGGTCTTCGTGTCCAGCTTCTGTTTGGTTATCTTCTCGTACTGCAGAACAACCTGCGGCCAGATCTCGTGCAGGTCTTTGTCTTCATCAAAGTGAATCCCTGGCTCATTATGCTCACGGCCCATAGTATAAATTCTTGGGACGCAAACTATTGTGCAGAAATTGAAGGCAGAATCGCGACCTTGAAGCCTGTCCACCTCTCGAATGTTTGCAACGAGATTGCCGGTGCAAGAAGCAAGGTCGGAATGACAGTTGTAGACAGTTCGAGACAGTTGAAATTAAGGCCGATGCATTGTAAAGACGAGAGTAAGTGCATCTCTACATATTGCGGCAGGAGTTCTTAAAGTAGTCAGCAATGGAGGAATGGGTTTGGCCCCCATAATCCCAGCCGCGCCTCTGTGCGCGTCGAGATTCTGATTGGTCGACGGCAAGTTTTCGTCAGCCTCCAGTCGATAGACCCAGACCCCTTTCAGGCAGTCGTGCCCCCCGTGATGCCGTACTGAATGTCAGATTGCTGCACGTAAGATCGCTGCAAATTGACATGCGGGCGCTGCGGGGTATGGCTGCTGAGTCGGCGGGCAATGAGAGCTGTTTTGCGGCACCGTGCGATCAAAAACATATGCGACTGATCGATTTGAGATGGCAGTACAGGTGCAGAGGAAAGGATCACTGAATGTCGAAATTCCATGGATGCGCGCAGATACAAATGGGGTATCAGCGGCTGGCTGGGTCATACCTTCCGCGCACCGCAAGCGCAAACACCGCTCGATCGCTGATTTCGAAATTTCGAAAGCTCAGACATCATAACGCACAAGTCCACATTCCCCTCTATCGTTAGTGATACTCACTGTAATCGTCGTTTTTAACTATGACTCCGACTAGAGTTATTGGTGGCTGAGCATTGCCATCTTGTGTGTGTATTGCCTTGGGATACGCTTCACACTCGTCAAATACAAGCCAATACTCTGAACTAATTCTCGATTGTGATAGTGCACAGCTCACTTGTTCACCGATTATCATAACACTGACCTCTCGAGCCACAGAAGACCGACGCCATCACTGGGCGCATTCAATGATGCATTGTCAGCCTTTACATGCGACAAAGAAATTGTTATGGATGGCACAAGAAGAGACAAGAGTCCAGTAATTGCAAATTTGGCACAATTTTAACGTAAGGAAAGCCAAGCTGACAATTGTTCGGAGAGATTCCTCGTAGCTAAGTAGCCTAGCTATTTAACAACCTCTACCTCTGTCTGCCCTGTAAGCTTCCGCTTTCCATCAATCAATTTTACCTCCCAGATTATGAAGTTTGTCTTCTTCGTGACCTGGCCTGTAGCTTTATCTTTAGTCGTCCACTTGCTAAGAACCGCAACTACACCATCCGAACATCCTGAACTCTCTGGATTCTCCCATTCGAGAATGGAGGAGAATGTGTCTTGGGTCGTTGAAACGACACTACGAGCATATTGAAGGCCAGGTTTGAACTGGTCGTAAGTGTAGGTGTTGTGGTTGATTCTGGCTTGGTTTAATTACTGCTAAATATAAGGAAAATGAGGTAGCATACTTGACTACTAAGCTCGAATCAACCTGTTCCTGGACGGCTTTAACTGCGAGGTCGTTGTCCGGTTGGATGAACAAAGTGTAGTTGAGCTGCTCTACCCACTGACTGAGGGATTGTTTCTCGGCTGACAAATTGCGTTGCTACACGTTATGAGCACATCTGAACGATTAGAGCGGGATGTTACAATTACCATACTGGGCGAGACGAAAGAAGTTTGTCGAGGAACCTTACTTGAGATATTACTTCAATAAATTCTGCGTGCTCTGTGCCTTTGTACTTCTTGAGATCTCTACTCCTTTGTTTAAATTCTATTCCGCGCAGTTCCATTTGAAAGACACCGGAGGTTGCGGACTTGCGGAGGCTTGGTAATTGCTGTTGTGCACCCAGAGATTAATTACACTTTTTATCCGCAGCTTATGATCGTAAGGTATTCGCAGCTCTACGGTATTACTTTGAACCGAAGATAAGATGTTCGAGTTGAACGTTGACTCGGTGACTGATATCGGTACACCATATTCTCTCCAGCGTGTTTTCGTTGTCACCATTAGTTGCATCAGGCTACGGCTTTCCATAAGCGGATTGTTCTCTGTTCCAAAAAGTCAGGTAGGGTTTTAGAATCAAGAACGCACAACTCCGCACGCTAGCGGAGTTCCTGATCCAACCCTACTACGGCAAAATCTGCTACCACAACCAGTAGCTCGAAAGCGTGCTGAAAACCAAGACTTGCTAGAAAGCTGATGTTAATCTCATTTGTCAACTACATGTTTTTCTGATTGGTATATCATTTGTTCAGGAATACCTCGCACGCAAGACCCATCCCGAGATAACTCAAAGCCTGGTACTTAATGAAAGTTTCTGATCCTTCCGCTAGCCTCAGTCGGACTTTTCGAGCGATTCGCAAGAACCTGAATAAGAACGACAACAAGCTTTGCACCACAGCCGCCTACCGAAGGTCGCGCAAACACTTGTTGCACAATATGGAGAGACTCACTATGGAGGGAATTCTTGGTCTCTGAAGCACAATCTGGCGAGATTTGAATTTTGCGATAGACGTGCATGAAGTTACCTCAAAGATTGCAAATACTCGAGAGTGGAAATCTTCCTCATCTAGCAACTCCACGAGGTCATCCTATCTGAGCTACTCAAAGCCTAGAAAACTTATACCAAGGGTCTCCCTACCTCCATAAATACTTCCCTTGCAGCAGGCTGCGCTTCCTCTATCTGATTCGGACGAACCTTCGGCACCGGTTTCTAGACGAATCGCAGTAATGGTCGGAGGAAATGGGACTTTCATAATGGCACCCATGAGACTGGAGATGACCTGTACACCACTCTTATGCACATTGAATACTTTCTGCTACCCACCTTCACCAATCAAGGCCTATTGCGACTACCATACCTCAATGACAGCAGATCGAGAATAGCGATGTGACTAATAAGGTGTCCTCGCTACATCTACCGATCAGCTGAGACTGACAAGGGCGGCGAGAGTAGAAAGTGGGCCTGTGTAAGCCATCTGACATAAACATGAGACAGAGTCTGACCATTATGCGCTATGCCGGCATGATGGAAAATGATCACGCTCCTCATCAGAACCATATTCAAGGCCAACGGCGTATGACAGGAGCAAGACTTGACATTTTAACTTGGACATTGTCGGCATACCCGGCCCTCCAGTGGTAAAAAATAGACAGATGTGTCACCAGTTTCTTTCACAGATAGATTTCCACTACAGACTTTTGGTCTAATCTAACTTAAATTATGTTCCTTCTTGAAATGCTCGGAGACTAGTTGGGAATGCCATATACATGAAAGGCAGTGCATTTCTTTCATCCCAACTACTTAGACCTTATGTTCCGCTGCCATCCGAGGCAAGGTTTTGCTCGAATGGATGGTTTCACATAATCCCATTGGTCGTTCATCCAATAACCTCCCATCATTCGCCTCATCCACCTTTTGGAACACATCATGCAGCAGGCCTCTTCGTGGATTTTTGTTTTCGCTGTCCTTTCTCCCGCTTCCTTTACTTACGACGCGATTAGGAAAAGGCGATGGAAACGTAGTGCTATCGCGCAACGACATGACGGAAGGATGTCGACCCTGGAGCGGCAGCTCTAGACTTTTGTTTTCCGGTGAAGCTTGAGTAGGGACACGCTCGCAAATTGGATCGGCCGATGTCGTAGTTGCTGTTTCGCTTTTACCGTGCGAATGTCGTGGATTGACGTGCTTCTTACGCCTGTGTGTGTAGTAGACCAGACAGACGAGGAGGAGTGTACCAACAATGGCACCGACAATCGCTCCAGCCAGGAGAGGAACCTGAGACTTTTGCTTCACAGTGGGCAAGATACGGCATATCTGCTTGACTTTTGCGTCTGCGCCCTCGGGGTCGGCCGGTGTGACGATCGCAGGTGCCAGCTGGAAGTTTCGCGCATCGGGGTCGACCACAAGATAGTTTTGTGTGAAGAAAGGGATGCCCAAGGTTCCTAGTGTGATTAAACTCGTTTGGTTTGTTACGGCCATATTGTACACAGTGGCGTTAGTCACTTCTAGCACACCTGTGGAGTCATATGCGCGTGGTCGGTTGTAAAGCTCACTTGCCGGAATGACTGTTGTGTAGGTGGAGGCTGGAGGTATCGATGCCTCTTCCAGTGGCCCACTCGTATCGGAGATGGTGATGGTGATAGTCCCCACCGGAGGGGTTGTAGCAGGAAATTCGAAGCGACGTGATGTTTCATTCCAGACAGCAGTCTCTTCTGCGCTCGCCAGGTTTTGAATCATATGCGCTGGGAGTAGAATATCTGAGGAGAAAGGATCGAGATGTACGATGAGTGTTTCCGTGGTGTTCGAGAAAAGTGTTGTACTCTTGCCGCCAATATCGTACGTTATAGCTGTGAGAATGGCGCATGTTGGACAATCAGAGAACATAGGAAAGGTAGTAGCAGCGCTCTTGAGCCTGCTTTCGTCATAGCCACCTATGACGAGCAGACCGTCTTGTGGTGTCTCCTCGGATTCGGAGCCAACCCAAAGTCCAAACGTCCTGGAAGAAGCTTGCGCAGTATCGACGAGGTGATTCAGGAAAGTTGAGTTCATTCCTAAGGGCAGAGTTGCTTTCGAGTCTGCGTTGTCCTTCATGAAGGGATCTGCGCTGGCTAAGGTTCCTTAGTGATGCAGACGCATGACCTTATTCAATTGTGAACTCACCATCTGTAGAGCCGGTGGTGTAAATTGGAAAGGATGAAAGCTTGTTAGCTGTCGGTTCCAAGCCAAAGGTCATCGCATCGTCGAAGAAAATGAATGAGCTCGCCATTCCAAGGGCCACACTATCTCTACTGCCTCCCCAAGTTGAATGGGCATCCTGTACGAATGAGGTCGAGGCAGCACTGTCGTATATACCACCAAGGTGGCCGATGCAGCTACTGTTCGTAGCTGCTACGCACTCAACTGCGCTGTTCAGGAACAAGTTGTCCGAAAGTGTCGAAGGCGTCAAAGAGAACGGCTGTGGAGGAGTGCCAACTGAGAAAGAGATGCCCCTGGCTGTAATGGTGCCGGTCGCAGAAACCGAGTTGTTTGTCCAGGGAAGGACCAATGGCACAGAGCCATTCGGACAGGCCATCGCACCTAGATACCTTTGGAAGACGTTCACTCTGGTGCAGTGTTTGTGTAGTAGAGTTCGGATAATATTGAATTTCTTAGGAGTCTGCGACTTGGCCACGCGGATACTGATGCGGACAACAGGAGACACACGGACTGTCACTTTGATGGTTTTCCATGCTTGCAGGGTTCCAGGTTTGGATTGGGCTCCGATGGCTGGTGCCTAAGCATCTACAATTAGGAGTTCCATGAGCTACGATTCATGTATCATCATTATGTACGTCCTTCACGTGATTTGTTCTCTGACATACAGTAACCCGAGCAAATCTAGTCTTGTCGTTACCCGAGTACTGTTGTCCTGTTACAGACCCCTTCAAGCCCTGAAAGGTTTTAAATGGCATTTATGCCTTCTTCCTGTGCAATTCATGGATAGCTCACGACACGAATAACAGGTAGCTCCCGATTCGATCTGCCTCACGAAAAGGCCCTCTTATGGAGTATGGAAGGGTGTTGAAAAGGGTCGCATTCGGACCGCTTTCTTCGGAAACGTAGCAGCCACTTGCCTTTTCGCACATCGAGCCAATTAGCGTGTTCATGTTCTTTGCAGCCCCGCTGATATTCCCTGGCCGTTACGACAGTTTACGCGGATCTCAATCGTGTTATTGACGATCATGCCGATCTTGTTACTTAGGGTGACAAGAAAAGCCGCACTCACAAAATCGTTACTGCCAACGCTTACATACACTAATAATAAAGGGTACCAAAGGTGAACTATAGAGCTGCTTGGTCTCTGTAGTTCTACAATTATCATTAAATTTGCATGCCTTGTCATTGCGCTCTGTCGCAGCGATGAGGCAACTTTGATGTTCCTCGACATAGTGATCTGTTGTGCGATGTCTTGGCACCCGGGGTATTTATCGCCCAGTGTGTAGTCCCCATTTATACACCATCGAGAACGTATCGGTGAGCTGCAAAATGTGTGCGGCCTCTCTCCTGAAGTTCTCAATATTCGCAACATTGATGCGCTACTTGTGTCTAGACAGACATGAGTGAAGTCTAGGAGACAACCTTCAGGGCAAGAACGTGGACTATAGCTACTTACAGAGCATCCCGACTATTAGTACAATGAATAGTGCATGCCTTGTCGTGTTATGGTTGAGCAGATGCATTTAGTTAGCATATCGTTATTGGCCCATAAGCACACAACATCTAACTTCCACCAATTTTCAATAACCGCCACGAAACTAGGCTAGGCTTTGACGCGATCTCGATCGTGCTTCTTTTAAAGTAGAATGTGAGCGCAAGCAATCTTTCAGCACGCATAAGGGACTCTGGGTGTCTGCATTACGTGCAAGATCTGGAGCCATAGAGAGGCCGACCAATTTATGCCCGCAGCCTGCTTTTGTGGGTCATGGCTCTGTAGGCGAAAGAAGATGTGTGTGGCCCTTATCTCCTTTCTTTTGACATGGACATTCAAGTTGCTCCGTTTCTAAGCGGGATTGCTACTATCTTGCACTAAGACTGGAAAGCCTCTCGCTGGCCTTCGTAAATCACTGAAGCTGTGTCCTAGTATTCATATGTACCGGATTGATCGTATCATTACCCGGAGTCATTGCCAGCACCTCTGTGTCCAGGCGAAAGGCCAAAGAGTCTGCCCGTATCGGCCAAGAGCGCCTTCTACTATGTCAATTGTAATCACCATCTTCGTCACTGTTGTGTTGATAGCTTCGGTGTTATCTATCCGTCCCATTCTTGATTCTCTTCACGAAGAATGATCTGTTCCTCCTGTACGGCGCGGACGTGCAACACTAGACCCAAAAATAATCTATGGTTGGCCTGAATAGCATGGCTTTATTCTCGCGTCGCGTACAGTCTTACTCATCCCTGACGACGATCTTCTCGACTTATAACCATTGCCAACGTTTTGCTGTCTAGCGATGAGCCACCTTCGTCATTCACATGGGCTCCTCGGCAACGGAAGACTGAAAACTGGTTTTCCGAAGTTATGTGCCGGCGTGAAGATCCCAGAGCAGAGTACAAATTTCATCCTCCAACATAGTGGACACTTTCCGGTTTCCGTCCGTCAAAATTGCTACCACGTTAATGTGCTTGAGTATATGCACCTCTTTGTTTGTTTGCATCAACATGTCACACCAGGATTGCTACACTTGCCACACTTACTTGGTAATGATTGAATAAACTATAAAATGCATTTTCGCCCCTGTGCAGCCCCTTATTTGGGTAGCAGCTACGCTAATTGAAGTGTGGCTTACACGGCTGGAAACGCGAAAGCCTAGTCCGAACTTTCTGGCCAGGAAAAGAAAACTAGATCACCTTTAACCAACCTTAGGTCGACGCATGACTAGATGTTATGAAAATGACTTACGAGAGGCGCTTAGAAATAGTAACATGCCGCCCGCTGGACTGATGGACCACCACGCACATTCTGACAGCGATCGAACCCTTACAATCATGTCTCATTCTGATGAAATCAGCAGACTTCGTAAAAGAAGTTCGCTATTTGCGAGCATATATGTTGCTGTTAGATCAGACCAACGGAAGCCATCGACAAGCGTCCGTTGCTGACAGGACCATGCTAGGTGTGAACCCAATATTTTGGCGGCAGCACTACACGACGATCCAGATCTTCGCATCCGTAGCTCACGTTTTGGACCTCCATAATGACGAATAAATAGCGATGCTTTGCTGGTGGGCTCGCTCGCTCGCTTATTGCATGCACTTGTTCGCCGTTAGCGTAATGCATTTGTCTGCTGCCGCTCCACGTGATAGGTTGGACTGCGTGCTCCACCCTGCATGATAGGAATCAACTGCTGCTACCATTTTGCAACTAAATCCAGGCTTGCTGATTCGAGTTATGAACTGGGGCTTTTTCTGTGACCTAAACCAAGAGCTTATGCAAGAAGAAGCCTAGTTGGGCCCGTTGATCCTACGTCCTGCGCCATTGCATTGGGCTATGGATGCCGTTGCCTTGCATGGACTTAAACTTACCACAGCAAAGCTGCGACAATGCTGCCCCTGCACGCCTTGACACATCTGTCACCCGTTGTATGCTGATAGCGGGACGGATGTGGCGGAGTACTTATTCCAGCCGCGCACCTTCAATTTAGTCTTTCCTTTCTGGCTTCTTGTAGAATTTCCTTCACTTGGGTCATTACCCTTTTTATCTAGATGATAATCCTACAGTTGTGCCTGTTTCTATCAGCCTGGATTGGTGTTGTTTCATCTCAGTCTTCGCAATTGGACACGAGCCTTGCCCTGCTTTCGCCATGTGCTGTAAGTACATACTATTACACTCACACAACACCACAGCTAAGTATAGGTGGCAGGTCAAGTGTTTTCTTACCGCCATCCAAGCATCTGCATGCACGATGTCGAATACAACATGCATTTGCACCGATGAGCCGTTACATCAGAATGCAGAAGTATGCTTACTATCATCATGCACACTGAAAGAATCCTTAAGTGCGAAGAATGTTACAGCCATGTCGTGTGGCATGCCTATCCGAGACTCGAGTAGTCGTGCTCGAGCCACGTACATTTCCCTCGCCGTTACTGGCCTTTCCTTCACATTCGTCCGTATCATGTACAAGTTGTTCTACACGACAACCAGGCTGACATGGGACGACTACATGCTCATTATCACAGCATTGCACGGAATTCCTTCGTTGCTCATAATGGACATAGCTGTACGACACAACGGCTCCGGACGAGACATATGGACAGTTCCCTTTGACAGTATCACCAAATTTCTGTTCTGGATATACATTATGGAAATGCTGTACATCACGCAAATTTCCTTTATCAAGCTTACTATGCTACTATTCTTCCTGCGCATTTTCCCCAAGAAAGTCGTCCAAAACTTGTTCAAGTGTACGATCGTTTTCACCATCCTCTATGGAGTTGCGTTCTGTTTTACGGCTATCTTTCAGTGCCATCCAATCGATACGTTTTGGAAAGGCTGGGATGGCGAGCATCACGGGCACTGCATCAGCGTCAATGGCATTGTTTGGGTACATGCTGCTATCAACATTGTACTCGATGTGTGGATGCTTGCCATTCCGCTACACCAAGTGTTTCACTTGCAGCTTTCGTGGCAAAAGAAGATTAGCATTGCTCTGATGTTCTTCGTCGGAACTTTGTAAGCCATCTCACAAGGTGCCTTGCTACCATCTGTTCACTTTCTGATGATTCTCCTCTAGCGTCACTGTGGTATCCATCATCCGCCTGCAATCTCTCGTGCACTTCGGTTCTACGCGCAACCCCACTTGGGACCAAATCAACATAATTATCTGGTCCAACATCGAGATCAACGTCGCCATGATATGCATCTGCATGCCCACAATGCGCGTTGTGCTTGCGCGCCTATTCCCGCATGTTAGAGACACGTTCCACAGAATCACGTCCCAAAACACGCAAACGTTTACGTACAGCAGTCACCGGAGCGGGACAGACGACACTAAGAGCGCCAATGAAGATATACGGACGCAGACGGTTGAGCTGCAACATGCGCACAACAAGGATGGGGAAATTGTGCCTACAAATGGCTCTGAGGTCAAGAGCTTGACATACAAAGGTAGTCATATGGGCGAAGCAAGCGTGTAAATTCCGATAAGACCAATCCTGTTTTCGTTTTTGGCATGAATTGTGCTGCATTTAAAGCTTCAGTTGCGGTGAGGTAGAGGTGCCTTACATGCTACACAGATTGCTGAAAATGCGTGCAAAGCTGGCCGCAATTTAGCGTATTATGTCTCCTTAAACACGTAACCTAGTGAGAAGAGCTCTGCTAAGGTTACTTATCTATTAATCTTATATTTGAAAAGTGTGTTGACTGACTGATATACGGAAGTCCACAGGAGTAAGAATCAGGTCAGATATATATACACAGAAGTGTCTGAAAACTCCAGAAAATAACTTTAGTATAGGCATAAAAACGTAGCTTAAGCCTTTCCTAGCAACGCGTGGGGTGCAAATTTTTTGTCAAGAACGTACAACAGCAGTTATTCGCTAGCAAGGCATCTCCCATGTTTCAGTACACCCTACAATTGTGCAGGAGGATGCCGCCAGAAATGACGGGCCGGGCTGGGTTTGTTTCCGCTTACTCAGCTCTCCTCACACCTCAAGTATCGAGCCCAGAAAGCGGCCACAAGCTTGTTTACAGCTAAATCAGTTCTGCTGTGCTAGCCCTTAAAACAGTTCAATTTCCGAATCAACGGCGGCCATGAGGCTACGGCGGCAAATACAGAAGTGCTATGAGTTAGGTTTTAAATTTACGCCTGCTGCCTTGAACTACGTCTTCTGCGCCTATAAGCTATTGTGTTCAGAATCTCAAGACGCTCTCCGCTATTATCTTCAGAATATGACTGCCATAGACCCAACGATGTAAGTGTCAGGCTGAGGAGCGAAGCAGTAGAGGCACTAACGATATCACGAGAGCGGGGCAGGAGCGGGCCGTGCCCTTGCCACCCTGACATCTCAGCACCAAAGCCTCATCGCTCAACTCCGCATGATTTCCGACTTGCAGTGATCCATATCCTGCAGTACATCGTCCAACACGGCGTAGTGCCTACTGATTAGCAGTCCGATCGATGCCGAGATACATAGCATATCTTTCACTCCCTACTTACTACAGCATAAGGTTCACCCGTATGGGCCGATGGTGGTCGAACCGTTCCTTCCACCGCATACATCTCATTATCTCTTTACGCCGGACCAGAGTTAGAGCGTCGGCAGCTGAAGCGATTAGAAAGGCGCAATCATAATGTCAGTCTATCGTCCCACCAGCTCTGGTCGTACCTGCTGAGCAGGCTGACTGCTTTCTTTCTTTCTTTTGCCACTACTGTACAGTGAACTGCTGAGCGCTCTGTCCCCCTTATAGCATGTCGTTACTCGAAAACGTGCCCAACCTACTAAGACCGCCTTGTGCCTTGTTCAGCATTCAGGACACAACAAACATACAATATGCTGTACCAGATTGCTTCAGAAGAAGAGGTTCCCCGCACTCTCCGTTTACTGCACCAGCTACCATCTGCATGGCAATTGCTTGTAGCCATGCTTGGGACTAAGGAAAGCTTGCACTCGCAGTGAAAGTATCCTGCAGCTGTACATGGTCTCATCGATCTGGAGGTATAGACGAAGCTGGTTCTCAACTACCCCTGCACCTCGAGTGCCGCCTTCCGGTCATCGCACGGCGATGTCGGCGTGTTTGCGCTTGGCTATCGAGGGCCCGGCACTCCCGATGCAAGCACAGGGCCCGAACACAGCCAGCAAGCAGGGGAACCAGCATGCACAACCTACGCAGGGGATCCGATTTAATCTTGTCGCTCACGCCATGCTGTGCGACGGCATTTTTTCTCGTGGTGTCGCGACTGCACGACAGTGATCAAGGAGATGAGATAGGATATCAAGGCGCCCCAATAGACGCACTTAGATCCAAAAATAACGCGTACATCGAGATCGCGGGTAGCCTGTCCACCCAACACGCACAGCAGCAATTCAAAACTCAGGGGAAGCTGCAAGTTCACGCAATAACATATAGAAGCCTGCTCGCCACCACACAGCATCGCAGCAGCTGGAACACCATCACAAGGCTGAGGCCTCATCGTCGTGCACGTACCTGCAACGGCACGGCACGGCAGCTTCCGCAACGGCGTATCCACGATCCTGCATGTGGCTAGCTCAGCAAGCACCAGTCTTAGCCGTCAGCCCAAGATCTTGGGAAGATATTGGACGAGTGCGTATGGTTGGCGCAGGAACGACACAGTGAGCGAATCCGAGATTGGGGGCTGCATGGCAGCATCGCGATTGGATGCATGACAAGAGCAAAGCAATAGCTCGGGCACCGAAGGATGGGCCTGTGATCGAAGAGACTGACTGTCGTTCATTTCTACTGATAAATTGAACTCTCCGCAGATGTGGTCGAAGCCTCGTCTTGACGATTGTCGGTCCCTCGCTGCCCGCCATGCGCTTGTCTACGCTCCTCCCCGCCCTCCTCGCGGGCTCCGCCGCTGCCCAGGCCATTAAGACGTCCATCTACATCAACGAGATCACCGGCTACTCCGCCCTCGCTCCATGTGCCATCAACCGCGTCAGCGCCGTCGTGCGGGCGCAGGCCTCCGGGTGCGGCGACAACCGGGCGCACACAAGCTTTCGCTGCTTCTGCATCGACCAGTCCTCGTGCGTGACCTAAGCTGCCGGATGTCGATACGTGCTGACCTACTAGACACATGTCCAGCGTTCTGTCTACGGCGGTAGAGGAGTTTTGCTCCTCGGCGTCCTCGCTGACAGGAAGCCTGACCGCGCCGCTGCCTGAAGCAACCGCCGCCATCTCAGTCTTCGACAGCTACTGCGCGCGCAGCACAGAGCTGGCGTGGTGTACGCATCTTCCCCGCGCTGGCAACGACCAACAAGCAACTAACGCATTCAGACCAAGGGTCAAGCTCGGTTCAAGCAACAGTGACCGTCACGCTGGGCCCCTCATCAACCCCAGCCCCGTCCGCCACTCCTGTTCCATCCTCGACGCCCGCCCCTTCCACGCCCATCTCTTCTTCCACAGCGACCGCTTTGTCTGAGCCCAGCTCTTCCTCCAGTGAATCCGTCCCTGTAGCCGCCATTGCCGCACCCGTCGTCATCGGGACGCTGGTCATCGCCGCCATAGCCGCCCTGCTCATCTTCCGTCGCAGGCGCAGACGCGCGGTGCACTCGCCCGATGTAGTCCATGAAGCGCCCTTGCACGCGCCGCCTACGTATACGCGTGGCGGTGACGCACAGGTGCAGGAGATGGGCGAGGCGGTCAAGTATCGGTCGGAGCTGGATAGTCAGCCGGTCGAATTGGAAGGGGGGAAGGGTGGGGTGAGAAGATGAGGAGATCAGGCGGGTGGAGTCCTCGAAGACGTGTATTGTTGCGGATGTAATGTGGTGTTTTTGAAAGCAGGGGTAGAATTAGAGGAAAACAGGAAACCACAAAGTCAAACGACACATGCTTCGTGACCAAATCTCAGAGCTGTGTTATTTTGTAGCTACAAGAATTAGCCTGTAGTGAGTCTAGTCAGATTATCCGAGCCTATTCATCCATTCGCCGTCTGTTTGTAGTATTGGGCAAAGAGTGGTATAAAACAAACAACGAATGAAAGAGCCACGTATACAGGTAGATAAACCAGATGCTAGTACAAGGAAATGGAAATTGGTTATTAGTTAAGTATAGACTTAGCCGGCCCCTTCTCTATCGTGGCATCAACTCTAAGCCTATTAATTACCAGTCTATATAATACTAGATACATAGCAATAGTAATGCTCGCAGACAGTAGTGATGTTCGAAACCTACGAGAGGCGTACACGTCGCTCCTAGAAGCAAGAACAAGGGCAAACATGTATATTAGCAAGTATCTGCCTGTGATTACCTCTCTAACTATTAAACTGCCGGTACTGTTCTCGAATAAAAGAAACCAATAGACACTAACTTTTAACTATAGTACCAACGTATAGAAAACTTCTTGCATCATACACAGTCAGGTGTCCGCAAGCAGAAACATCCTCCTTGAGTTCTCTATTTTGCTTCTAATGCATCCCAATGAGCCGAAATATTCCCAGCAAGAAGTTGGTTTCTAGGTAGGGTCAGCTCAATAGGTGATGGTTGCCACCCAAGCTCTAGCGGTAGTCTCTCTTTTTCGACCCAGTAACGAATAAGCGTCAAATTGCCATCCCCAGTAACGGTGTTTCCAAAAGTTGACAACATAAGTCCATACTGAAGTAAGGAGGCAGTCCTAGCAAACGTCGCGTTAAATGTGGGATTGTACTTTTTTCCGTATGCAAAGCGGTCCTTGAGCTCCCTTGCAGCTGTTGCAATCTTTACGCAGTTGTTAGCGATCTTGTATACGCTACGAAACAAGTTGTTCGTTAAAGTCGCACATACGTCTACGGTTTCAATATTGCCCCAGCTTTTCAGTGTCCTTTTCCAAGTCTCCTTACTGAACTTCTCATTATCACCAAAGTACGCATCCTTCCTCGAAAGACTTGCATCATGCTCTACCGCCTGAGGAAAGTGCTGCTTTAAGTCGCTCAAGTGGAATGTTGAGGCGTTGCCCGTGGTTGAAGTAAGAAGGGCCGGAATTCCTATTACCAGCATTGTCTCGTACGTCATGTTGTATCCCAGCAAGACTGCCTTCCCAGCTGTTGCGAGATCGATGTTTCGGCCAGAGCGAGGAAGTAGGCCATGATTGGCGGCTGCATTTAGTGCTGGACAAGGCGAGCGGGCATCTCCACGTCTTGGAGCGCGGAAGGGGTAATCAGCCTCTGTAAGGAGTGCGGCTGCGCTACGGGCTATTAAGCCCAAAACAAGAATCGTGAAAGTCCGCATTGTGTGTCGACTCTTCGCTTTGTATGCTATGCTTGACCTGGGCACCTCTGAGCTTTAATGGTCTTCTTCGTGTCGGTCAAGCTCCCACTTTCGTTTTAGCATTCAAGTGTAGTCGACATATTGTCTTAATCAAAGCTCTCGGTCTAATAAGAACCTGGAATCCACAATAATGTTCTACTGCTACCTTTTGACCAGGCTGGCGCGAGCAAGGATCACGCTTTGTGCAAGGCTCTATGGTATTTGAGCCAGTTTCCCCTGCAGTCGCTCAGAAGAGCGAAAACCCTATCATGATAAGACTGATGACAATTGCAAACGGCCCTATAGACCCAAATTAACTGTGTCGGAGAATCGGCACTAAACCCTAAAGGTGCCAAAGGTCCCCAAAGGGTGAACATCGTGAGACGATGAGACGGATCCTTAGAGTTCTTGACCGAAAGATCCAGGGTCATGGCCTGAGGGTTTCGCACGGTTACTGCCCGGAGGACTCCGAAGCTACCATGCCCGTGCACTCACTGAATGCGCCGAAACATCTGTTATTGCGCCGATTCTTCCTACTGACGCCAAAACATGCGAGACTGCTGGACTTTTTAAAACAGTTATAACATGATATTCGATTGGCGAAGGTAGAGTCCTATAACCCATGTGCAGTAGGGACGTGACGTTAGATGTGTAAAATAGCTGGAACATCTTAGAACAGCCCGGTCCTATATAATAGAACATACTTTTGCCAGGACCTATGAATGAAGAAGCTTTACAGTGAAGTAGACAGTGGTTCATTACCAGAGGTATGTGCTATTCGAATGCCGGAGGCCTGTCGCTGCGGTCGCGTTATTGATAATGTGAAGGCGATAGGGGCGGTGGAGCAGCAGCATCAACAACAACATCATCATGAATATGGACGCGTGTTCGGCCATTTAATTTACATATGTCCTTGCTTTTATAGGATAGTAGTAGAGCTTTTTACGCGTCGCGCGTGTCTTTTTGCCGTTTATATCCCGCCGTTCGTTCAATCTTTTGAAGTGCTGCATCAGCCTAATTTTTCTCCCACACGCACTAGGGTACCAACGCAGTGTTAAATACACTGCCAACGTGTAATTACACCGCCTTACTAGGTAGATAGGCTAATCTTCACCAGATATCCTAGGCAATTTACACAATTCTCTAGTGTTTTTTACACAACAGATAGACTTAACTAATTAGAAATAATAGTTAGTTAGCTAGTCACCCCTCTTCTCTATAATTATTGTTATCCTCTCTCTATCTCGTCTCTATCTCTATCTCGATCTCGATCTCCATCTCCATCTATCTCCATCCCTATCTCCATCCATCTCCATCCCCATCTCCATCTATCTCCATCCCTATCTCCATCTCTATCTCTATCTCTATCCCCATCTCTATCTCTATCTTATCTCTATCTTATCTTGCTACTTCTATCTTTCTATTCTCTCCTAATCTATAGCGCTATTATATAGAGTAGAGAGAATAAATAGAGTAGTATAAAAATGCTAAAATATAGTATAAGATACTAAATATTATTGTGTAAAAAACACCCCCTACGCGGTGTTTTTGGCGACTGTTTCCCTGTGTAATTTATCCGCTACATCTGCAGTGTTTTTCAGCCGATTTTGTACCCTAGTAACGCCCTTAGCCGGCTCAAGAGTAAACCGTTTCTAGTCCTTCCCCGTCTTCTTGACCAGCCACCTTGTGGCTGCGGGCTTCCTCTCGCATATTTTATTCACAGTTTTCCACGCCGTCCAATTTTCATATGAACTAGATCGAGCTTCAGTGCCAGCTTTTCGAGACGATATGTTGTATGCACCCTCCTTTTTTTTTATGTCTCAGACCTATCTAAGTCCTGCCAAACTGTGTAAAAAGAGGTTCACAGAACTATGAGACTACTCAAAAGTCGCAAGGGGGGTTTTGGGGACAAGATGTGCTCAAGATGCTGCGCCTTCGGACATAGCTTGTTTGCCAGGTACAAGCGGACTTCAAGGCGAGTAGTTCCGCACTGACGACCTTTTTCGTGCTTGTTTGGCCCAGCGGCTCGGAGCTAGGTCCTGACAGTAACTCTTTTGAAGAGGCGCATTTATATGTGTAGTGCTGAATCTTCTAAATTACGTGTACTAAAGGTAATGTAACAGGTTTGTCAAAGTAGTGTTTGTTGTAAAAACAATGTCTTATCTTAAAGCCTCGGCCCCATGACAGTAGATGGCTCAACATGCGACACCTATCGAGCAATGCGTGCAACAATAGCGCAGAACCCTTGGAAATTAACGCCTTTGAGCCATGCATGTCTTACATATTCGCATTTGAGGGCCAAATGCTTAAGCTACGAAGCTCTGATTTTTGACCAGCACAACATGCAAAGCCATTGCATTATCGATAATTGCTAACCTGCTCTGCTTCTTTTGACAAGATAATTCTATACAAAAGTTAAGGCTGTGTGACTGTCTCACTATGTCTGCTTTGAGAAGATAAGAGCTCACTTGGTCGCGTTCCAAGTTGGAAGGTTGCGCTTGAATGTTCATGCAGTGCACCCAGGCGTGCGCATATTACTTTCAAGAACGAGTCCCTCCTAGCACGAAGCCATGTACCTAACGAGAAGTAGGTCAGTGGTGCATGTCACTTATTTGTAAGAGTCTGCTGCTACCCGAACGACGTCCATACTGATATGGTTGCCGTATCGATGGTATCGCCACCGCTTTTTGTTGAATAGAGGATCTTGCTATATCATGAGTGCCTAGTTCCTTTGAACGTTGTTGAAGAAATGGCACCTTCCATCCTCTTAGACAGGCTTGATTTATATTTCGGGCATTACAATCGCGGGTTCCGTGGTCAGTGAAAAAAGGCGTAATCCAGCTCTTGTAAGCTCAATATTATGAGCTGAAAAGAGACAAGGAGCACAAAATTCAGCTAAAATCAGCCATCTGAGGCAACAAAATACGCTACACCTACCAACATTCACTCTGCATTCGACCTGTTCAAAGTGACGATGATACCTTAATATTGATCTCCGGATCGTATGAGGACATTTGTTATTATATGCTGAAACCCTTCACATACAACCATAGGATGTTGAAAGCAAGGCTTCCCGCTCGCTCAGCCCTATCTAAGCAACGTACCGGCGGACTGGTAGTTAGGTGGGTGACTCCTGGCGAATCCCCGCTGTTGTATATCTTTCACTTGATTTTTACTCTATAATTAACGCTATGAGTCTCCAAATAAGCACCAAAATGGTTATCAGTACTTAACAACTGTAAGTACTAGTTTAGAGACAGTACTTGTTATTGTTCTGAATCTGGTTAGCTTGTTAACCCGTCACTTTGTTTGGTGATTTTAATTACAGAAAATTTACTAGCTACATTTACTATGCTATAGGCTTCAAGTGCAGCTTCTAAATCTATATTATTATAATCAAGTTACTCTGTTCAGGAAATTCACATGTTGTAGTGTTGGCCTGAACAGTCACGGTAGCATGTCTTATCACTGCGACCTGGACCATCACACCCGCCCCCTAACCGATGCACATCCCTACTGCACAGAAACCGCCCGTGCATTATATCTGGACGCAAAGAGGTCAATCAGCCTCTGACGGTATTTGTGCCCTAACACGCCAATGGAAAATCACATCAACATGGCATCGCCATGGCGGTACCATCCAAAACTTTGAACATCGATATCGCGAACTACAAGACCGCGATAGGGAACTACCTCAATTCTAGAGCGTACGCACTCATGGATGACACCTCAGTGCGTGACGATAGAGCCGTCTAAGGCCTCCTTGGCCGAATTTAAGCACGAATAATTACAATAGAAGATTCCAGGTTGCGAAATGCCACCCAACTTTACGCTGACCCAGACTCTTAAAGTCCAAATTCTGATAGACTTCCTCCGCAAGCTACCCTCTCTAACCTTGAGTGGCAGATTAATAATCTGTCAATGCCGCCTTTGTTTCAATTCCTGCGCGATGAGCTTCCCAGCTGTAAACTTTACCTGATGTCTTCACATATACCTTATGGCGCGGTACCTTCTTATGTACAGTCGATCTTGTGCTTCCTAAGCCTTTGGAAATTATGGTTTAAAAGAAATTTGTATAGTGCTACTGAGAAGATCATACAGCACTAGCACGCACTTCTAATGGAAATGTTTGAGAACTCCGCATCTTCTAGTCTAAACCTGGAGCGTTACTGTTAGGGGGAACGGATTACGTTGATATGGAACTAGAAGCTTGCAGCACCCAACCGTTAACAACGTGGGCAAGCCCAATGTTTGCAACTGACTGGAATCCTAAGGTAGCGATGAGATCAACCTTGAGATATAGGCTTGTTACACCATGTGGTTAACTTGGAATTGTACGTCACCAAAGCAGCACTAAACACTATAATCAACCTTCCGTTGTAATCTCTCCACTCGCTAGGAATGGTGCTCGACGCAAGCAACACGAGCCAACAGCGCTACACTGCAAACATTTATCTGCACACTCCCTAGCCTGTTATATCTTTGTCTCACAGGAGCCGTGCCACCTCTTGCACTAGAAACGATCCTTAATCACCTAGATTCAACCCTGTACACTCTTTCTCTGATCTCTGGATTAGCGTTCGATTCGACCGCAATCGCACTTGTAGCCAACAGGTGTACCTATTTACAAGACCTTAGCATTACTCTCTGGCGCGCCTAGAACAAAACAGGCGAAGACGTCACTGTATTAAAGTCCCTTGGTCGTATGCTACACCTCTTAAATACTTATCTGACCTTAGACGCCTCAGACTCCACCTTGCTTTCCCCCTCCAACAAAGCCACCGAGCCAACCAACCTCGCACTATCTGACCCCTCCTTCTCTGCTTTTGACACCGAATCTTTCCAGCTGATTTTATGTCAGGCAAGAAGGTACGCAACGGACACATCTGTGACGCGCTAATGATCTCCGTCATAGACGCCCATCTCGCCAAGGCTGTGTTCAGCACTAATCTCTCTGGGACCCTAGATAATGAAATCCCTTCCTTGCGACATCTGTCTCTGAAAGTAGCTAGTTGAGGGCACTTCGGAACAAGTAACACGAACGGTGGCATTACCGAGATCGTGAAGGAGGTAGGGAGAATGGACTGTGGAGCGATATGGCCATGATGATGTCCTCGGGGTGCGGTGTGTGGAAGTAGACGATGCGTTCGAGCTGTGTGATGCGCCGAGTTGGGATTTCAAGCCCGTATTCCGCAGTATATGGTCCGGTAACGGAGATTGGTTCGATGAGTGACTGCGGTCCCCTTGGTCTAGCAGACTAGTTCCTGTATACCGTAATCGCGACACAGAGACCTCAGAACAGTACCATCACAGACGGCGGGTCGGACAGGAGACATTGTTTCTAACGTCCTATGGTCTTATGTGGAAGTGATCACAAATTTATATAAATAATAGCCTAATGATAGCGTACTATTTGTTGGCGAGACAGCTAGCTTGAGCGGATCGACCCCGCTTTTCTGTCCCCAACTGCACTCTTGGCTAGCACGCACCACCACAATCACGATCACTCGAATACACGACACGTCTATTTGCCATATTTGTCATCAATTTCAATACGTTGCACCAGCCAAGTACCCTACCAATGACTGAAGAGCGAGCAAGAGAACACAAGCGCATACGACAAGCGTGCGACAATTGCCGGTCAGGCTTCTGAATCTATTGTTGATAGAGTGAACGTGACTGACACCGAGCATCAGACGCAAGAAAACCCGCTGTACTGGAGAACGACCCATCTGTGCTTTTTGTGCTCGCTTGAGTCAGCACTGCCATTATGCCGAAGACGCCGACCAAGAGTTCAATGTGCAGCTGGGCACGAATCCCTTGCCAGAGGAAAATCATCGTCTGGCTGCCCGCGTCGCTCTTCTGGAATCAAGACTCAGTCTTCTCGACGCTAACAACACCGTTCCGACTGCTCCTCACGCTTCCATTAGCACCCCCGGGCAGCAGTCCAATGCCACAGATGGACTATCAAGAGGAACGCACCCTGTCCGAGCCGATAGGTCAGTGAATGGACGATCTGTTCTCACTTGCTATGAGCGCTGATGACTTTCTTCGCAGCGAATATGCGTCCCTACTAAATCATTCCACTCTACAATCTCTCACTGATGCCTACTTTCGTCATTGCCACCAGCACCCATACACATACTTCCACGAGGGTTCTTTCCGTCAAAGCCTCGAGATAGGGAATCTTCCCTCTTATCTTATGCTCGCTGTAGCTGCACTTGCTGTCAGCTACTCTGATGAACTCTGTTTGGCCGGACATCAAACGAAAGCCATGGACTCTTTCTCAAGATTGGCTTGGTCACAGATCATAGAACAGTCGTTCGCAGATAACCACAGCCCGAGTATACACACTGTCCAGGCAGCCAATATGCTAGGAATCGTTGACTACCTCGGTAATAGATCCTTCTTTGCCGTGCTATGAAATCAACGTTAACTTTGGATAAGCTGGACGCCCTCAAGTCGCCTGGGTAAAGATAGGACTCGCAGTCCGTCTTGCCCAGACACTGCAGCTCGGAAGCGAGACCCCCCCGGAACTCCCACAGAATGTGGCTGAGGAACGGCGTCACACGTTCTGGTCTGTCTACATTCTGGACAAATTGGTTTCATGTGGTCGACACAGGCCGCCAACACTCCTTGATGTCGACTGCAAAGTTCGATTACCAGTTGACCAATCTTTCCTACGAGCCACACCTGACACGCAGCTCCCAACACTAGCAGCCATCCAAGAAATTCCAGATGTCCCTCCCCTAGAGAAGAGTGATCATTTCGCACTAACGATCTTCATGGTCTCTACCCTCGGGCACATAGCGAGATGGGCATTCAGGCAAGGCGCTCCCGAAACCCGACTTCCTTGGGACTCAAGGAGTGAATTCGCGCGCATTAAGGGTATGCTACTGAGCTTCGAGTCCTACTCTGATGCCTGTGACGGCAACTTTGTCGAAGTCCTCGATGAGCACTTTGTGTTCCACGGCCTCATCGATGAAGGATTGTCGTCTCACTTCACTTATTCACACATCATCTACTACGTCAACCAGTGTCTTCTTTATCATCCGTTTCTTCTGCGGCAGCACTTGAAGGCTTTCAAAGCAAATGTACCCATTGGGTTTCTCCGGGATGCCATGCTCAAGAGCATGGAATACGCGTCACGCTTAGCAGTCATCCTTCGCGCCCTTCAAGAGCGTGGCTGTGAGACTTATCCCAGTTTCTATGCGTACGCGGCTACTGTAGCAGGGGTAATCCTTCGTTTGCACATCGAGGAGGCGTCTTTTCTCGAAAGAGACGATGTAGAAGCAGGTCACCAAACATGTCTCCGTTTCTTAGAACACAAATCAGTACGATGGCAGTCATATAAACGCATGGTAAGCGTGCTTCTCTGTACCTTATGAGCACACAAACACTAGGATGATGCATTGGCTGACGATAAATAGGGCCGTCTGCTAAGAGGCTTTCAGCCAATATCCTCACTAGCCAAAAGTCTTCTCTCCTTCAATCTGGATCACACACCACTGGATCCCGACTTTGAAGAGTTGCTTTGGCACATGTGCGATTACAGTTGGCTGGTGAGCTCAGATCGGCCTACCTCGGATAACGTTGAAGAACGCAGAAGTGCTAGCGACAGTCCTGACGTTATGGCGACCTTGAATGCGCATTCTGGAAACATTCCCGACTTTGATACGCTTCTTGAGGGGGCATTATCGTTAGATTATTCTCGATTAAGCGATAATATGTAGGCAAAACAGAGGATGCAGCAAAGATGAGGGTTCTTAGAGAATCAGATGTAGGTGACCACATATACAACGCTCTCACCCTGTTATTATCACCTCTTCATCGAATATATGATGAAATGATCACGGCGACCGAACATATATGTTTGGTGAAGAACATCTCATATTTGCTTTGCGCTCACAATCGAGACTCCTTTAGCCCACGCATCTGCCTCATGGCTCTCATCTCCTGATTGAATGAAAGCTCGACTAGTATCTCTTCACTACCACCACCAACCACCATGACCCTCACGTCGCGACTGATCTGTTCTATCCTTGCCCCACGGCCATTACGGGAGTACCCGAGGCCACCCATGATTTGTTGTGCCTCGCGATTAACTCGCTCGAGGGTTTGACCAGCAAGGACCTTGAGGTTTGCTATCGGACCACTGATTGCTGGATCTTGACCTGTCTGTTTCCCGTGCTCTATCAAGAAGACAAGTTGCTCCATCCAAGCATAAGCAGGATCAATACTTCGTCCAAATTGGGAGATTTTGCTGCGGATCACTTGATTTTCGATGAGCTTCTTTCCGAATGTTTCGCGGGTCATGGCATGCTTGAATGCGTCTTCGGCGCATACACGGGCCATGCGAAGACTTGTACACGCCAGCCACAGTCTTTCGTGGTTGAAGTCTGGAGAAGTCAGTATTGGTCGAGCGAGAACGCCTCGCAATCAGAAACGTTGTATAAATGTTTACATACTTGACATGATAATGGCGAAGCCTTCATTCTCCCGTCCTATTAAGTTCTGTGCGGGTACCGCGACGTCATCAAATTCGATATAGGTGGAACCTAAGCAATCAATAATATATTCGGGTACTTGTGTACTTTGCGAGACCTTACCACTAGCGCTGACACCAGAATTGTGCATCTGTTTGCGCACCACACCCTTCGCTTTTAGTGGTATGATGAGAGCCGAGACCCCTTTTGCTCCTGGTCCACCCGTCCTTACTGCCGCCATGCAGTAGTCGGCAAAGACACCGTTTGTGATCCATTTCTTCGCTCCATTGACGATATATTGGTCGCCGCGACGCTCAGCAGTGGTTGTCAGGTTTGCTACATCTGACCCGGCTATCAATTATGAGTTGTTGCATGTCCTGAGTTTCGAATAGACTCTTACCATCCGGCTCAGTCACACCCAGACAGAACCTGGACCTTCCTTGCAGTACATCAGGCAAGAACCGGACCTTTTGCTCATGGCTGCCAAAATTGACAAGCGGTGGAGCCCCAATGGAGTTTCCGCAGCTGAGACCCCATATTACCCCCAAGTATCCGCACCTGGCCATTTCGTCGATGAAAATAAGATCGTGGAATCCATCCCACTCGGCGGGCTTGATGTCAGCAGGCAGACGTTGTCCGTTGAGGTATTCGGTAGCGAGTGGGTATACCGATACTGCGGCATATCCAAGCTCGGCATGGCGAGCGAGCACATCGGAGGGAACCTTGCTTTTGAGCTCCCATTCCTCGCAAAACGGCGATATGTAAGTGGAAACGTATTCCCGGAGTTCGCGCTGAAGTCGAAGATGCGATGTTTTGTAGAAAGGACTTGCGGAGCGAGTAAGATGCAAAGGATCGCTATACAACGACTTAACCAATGAGGAAGCCATGGTCCCAGGTGGTCTTCTTTGCAAACACTTTGGGCAGGTCACAAATACCTTCTAAATCCATCTTGACGTGCACGGAAGGTGCTAGAGGTGTTCCGGCCAATTATCCGCCAGCTTCCGCGTTTCATACCCTCGGTTCGATAACCACAGGTGGCGTTGGCGGTCTTTCTAAGGGACCTTCTCTTGGCGCGGATGCAGCCGTGCGGAGACCAGGCGGGTGCGATCTGGGCTTCCGTGATCTAATTCGCCGATACACAACTATCAACACGAGCTTTTGGAAGTCTACAATGCTGGAATCTGTGTTCACTCTGATCCAAGGTTCTCTGCTTTATTCTACGACACAACTGTCTTGGGAGGGTTCACAACATGTCCAGCCAACGACCACCTCTTTTTGTGGCACAACCTTTGCTCCGCAACGACGGACAGCCCAAGATCCAGAGGGTCTTCATTGCCAATCGTGGAGAGATAGCTTGTAGAGTGATTGCCACCTGCCGCCAACTCAATTTGACGTCAATCGCGATTTACATTCAAGAGTAAGCACACGTCCTCTACGGGTTCCAAGTATACTGACCATCCTTTCAGGGACAAAATATCGCGTCATATTGCTGAAGCAGACGAAGCCATCAACCTAGGATCCATTGATGAAGCCACGACCAATCCCTTCCTTGATGTGGATCTTCTTCTCAAGACAGCACTCGAGGCTGGCGCACACGCCATCCATCCAGGATATGGCTATCTGAGCGAAAATCCCGGTTTTGCAGATCGTTCGAGAGATGCCGGCCTCATTTTCGTTGGTCCAAGTGGTGTTGCCATGTCAACGCTGGGCAACAAAAGAACATCCAAGGCGTATCTCAGCAAACATGCACCAGAGGTACCTCTGATTCCTGGGTTTGCTGGGACAAGTCAGAATCTGAAAGAATTAGAGGACGCTGCCGTATCTATTGGGTTTCCGGTGATGCTCAAGGCTTCTGCGGGCGGCGGTGGGAAAGGTATGCGGGTCGTCCGCGATCCATCAACTCTGCGCAGCGAGTTTGAGCGTGCACAGTCCGAGGCTAAGCGGAGCTTCGGCTCTGACGATATGATTCTGGAGAAGTATATCGAGGCTGGAAAACACGTCGAGGTTCAGATTGTAGGTGATCATCACGGACGAGTCGTTTCGTTGTGGGACCGGGATTGCTCTGTGCAACGTCGGCATCAGAAAGTCATAGAAGAGGCGCCGTGTCCCTGGCTCAGCGATGATCTACGCACACGTATGAGCAATACCGCTGTACGCATAGCGGAACTCATCGCATATGAAGGCGCTGGGACAGTCGAGTTTGTGGTCGATGTTGCCACCGAGAGGTACTATTTTCTGGAAGTCAACGCGCGCCTGCAGGTTGAACACCCTATCACAGAGGAGATCACGGGTATAGACTTGGTTGCCGTGCAGTTCTACATCGCCACAGGAGGTAGACTGGACAGTCTTGCTCAACTCAAGGCAGTACCACGTAGTGGCCATGCCATCGAGTGCCGTCTGTGTGCTGAGGACCCAAGTCGTGATTTCTTTCCCGAAAATGGACCCATAAAACTATGGCAGCCGGCTCCAGGAATCCTTGGACCCGGTCGCGATATCCGCTATGAGACGGCAGTCCAGAGCGGGTCCAAAGTATCAATATATTTTGATTCAATGATTGCCAAGATCATTGTCTGGGCCCCTAGTCGATCCCAGGCTATTGCAAAGATGGTCAGAGTCCTGGCGAACATGGCGTGTGTTGGAGTCCGGACCAACCAAAGTTTTCTCCAGAGCTGTTTAAAGGCGTCTGACTTCAGGAAGCTCGCATATACAACGTCTTTCATCCAAAATAATTTGACTAACCTGCTGCAAACCCCCTCTTCAACCAACGCAGCAGCGGTTTATCGCTCATACGGTGCATTTGCCTGGATGTATCATAGATCGATTCAAAACACTTCCAGGTTATGCTTTGGTAACGTGCGAACTGGCTACAGGAATCAAACATTTGATCCAATCAATCGACTGACTGGCATCGTTATTGGCATCCCGGAGGGTGTGAACAAGGAGGAAGCACTCCAACACAGCTCATTAATCATTGCTGATAGAATCAGCGATGCCGAAGGCCGCTTGAACCTTTATCTTGGCAGTGTTCCTCAACCAGAGGAATCCACAAGTAAGAAGCAAAGCCCCGCAAAAGTAGTGACCGCCAACTACAACGCCATCAGCTCAGTGGTCCGCAGCAGAGCTTGGAGAGCCCAAACACCACACTCATGTTCTCTGGAATCCATAACATCCCTGCATTCTTCAACTACGAATCCCTCTGACTTGGCCACCGCAACCATTGATGGGAAGAAGTTGACAGCACTGTTCACTTCCTCCCAGTCTAGCGATCCAAGCCTCGGTATCTCAGTCTACGCACATGTACCTGCTCTGGGCACGTGGGTCGAGTACAAAATTTTCAGCACGCTAGCTTATGCTGAGAGCCTACGTGAGACGGCCTCTGCCGCTGTGGATGGTGGTGGCGGAATTGTGAAAGCACCGCTGCCGTGTAAAGTATTGAAAGTGGTGAAGCAGAATGGGGAGGCAGTGAAGAAGGGGGAAATTCTTTTGGTGATTGAGAGTATGAAGATGGAGGTCACCATCCTAGCACCTGACCATGGGATTTTTGGGTCTATGAGGAGGAGCGGAGAGGCTGTGGAAGAGGGTAGTGTACTCTGCGAGGTCATAGGTGTGGATGCGGAAGAATGAGTAGGGTACCAGTAAACTGACTTTTTCGGATACTTTTAGATTTGTTCTTTTTTTACAACATATTGATGTACGCTTGATAGCCTATAAATGTTGCGAGATAGCATTGAACCATATCGTTCCTTGTTCTCTATGTAACACTTGTTCTATCTATCAATATTGGTACTTGTCTAAACGTGCGGACCACCCTAAGACTGGTCAAGGGTGTAGAGACTGGGTAGCATTCCACTTTTTTCTACTGTGGGCAGCGTTGTAAATAGTCCTTGTCTATAGTTTTCCCTCATATTTTGATAAACTTACACTAGCTAACCGTTCACAGCCCTTTTGCAGGCATCTAATGGACAGATTACTGTGAGTCTCTAAATACAAGGTAGTCTGCATGTTTTTATAACAATCAGAATCAACTTAACAATGACTGCAATGAGCATATTCGCTCAATATCGTCGTGAAAACTGAACACAAATATGATTTTCACTCTGCATTTCAAAAAATTGAACGCTGTTGGTTGTTCTTGGTGTGCGGTACAAAGTTAGGCGTCTCCACTAATGCCTCGGTCTGCTGCACACAGGGTGGCGGAAGGATGACGAGCCTCGGGTCATCCCCGAA
This sequence comes from Stagonosporopsis rhizophila, assembly GCA_016767195.1. Lineage (NCBI taxonomy): Eukaryota > Fungi > Ascomycota > Dothideomycetes > Pleosporales > Didymellaceae > Stagonosporopsis > Stagonosporopsis rhizophila. The sequence goes on along the minus strand of CP068498.1, from coordinate 3,460,743 downwards.
ATACCCACGATCCCCACAAACACTTCGCGGTCCGATCCGTCTCCGTTTAAACCTCGGATCAACGGTATTTTCGCGGCGGACAAAGTCTAGGACCAAGTCTTGCAATTGGTACGGCTATGCTGTACATTGTATCGCATTGCATTGCGACCGCTCTGTACGCTGCATCGCATATCGTCAAACGTTCGAAGAAACTATCATAATGGCTCATCTTCCTCCTACTGGCGATCAGGTTCGCATAGTCGAAGTCGGACCTCGTGATGGTTTGCAAAACATCTCATACCCCATCCCAACTGACACTAAGGTGTCCTTGATACAGCGACTACACTCGGCCGGCCTGCACAATATCGAAATAACCTCTATTGTGTCTCCAAAGGCGGTTCCACAGCTTGCTGATAATCAGCAAGTACTTTCTAATGGCTTGATCAAGAATCTGCTCAGCAGAGATGACCTAAGGCTGCCGATTCTAGTGCCAAACAGGAAAGGTGTGGATCTAGCGATTAAGTTTGGCGTCAAAGAAGTTGCAGTATTTGTCAGTGCAAGCGAGGGATTTAGTAGAGCGAATACGAAATGCAGTGTTGAAGAAGGGTTGTCTAGGGCAAGGGAGGTCGCCGGGGTCGCGCTGGGAGCGAGGATGCAAGTCAGAGGGTGGGTGCAACATCCTCGTAGAGGAAATACGAGCAAAAACATGCTGATTCTGCTTCTAGATATATCTCTTGCATTTTCCATGATCCATATGACGGTCCGACTCCACCAGAAGTAGTCCTACGAGGCGTGCGAGAGCTACTGGACATGGGATGTTACGAAGTCAGTTTAGGAGACACAGTTGGCGTCGGTGGCGCAGCAGATGTGCGGCGGTTATTGAACTTCTTATTCGATCATGGTATATCGGCCGAAAAGCTGGCTGGACATTTTCATGACACGTACGGGCAAGCGGTGTCAAACGTTTGGACAGCATATGAGCTTGGCGTTCGAACATTCGATAGCAGTGTGGCTGGCCTTGGAGGGTGTCCATTTGCTCCAGGCGCGAAGGGCAACGTTGCTTCCGAAGATCTCGTCTATCTCTTCGAACGTGCTGGAGTTGAGACAGGTGTTGATCTACCCAAACTTGTTCAGACCGGCTCTTGGATTTCGGATCAATTGGGTAAAGAGAACAGTAGTCGAGTCGGTACTGCATTGGCCCGCAAACATGGACTTACCAATCCCGGCGTCACGCCTACTGAGTCACGTAAACAGAGGAGCATGTTTGCATGGTGTCCCATAGCAGACCAGATCGACGATCTCAAGGTTCTCCGTTCGGGACCAAATATTAAAATCATCCTGGATCGGCCGGGGAACGGTAATTCGTTGACATTGTCAATGATAACCGGTCTTACCAAATTATTTAAGCGCGTGGCGACAGACAATACTGTTACTCGCATACTCCTCACTGCCAACGGCAGATTCTTCTGCACTGGGATGGACCTAGGGAAAGACAGCTCCGTTGCCCGCAGCGCGACCGCCAGCTTTGAACAATTCCACCGACTAAGTCGACTTTTCGAAGCGATTGATAGTGCTCCACAGGTTACCATTGCAGCAGTCAACGGGCCTGCCTTTGGTGGCGGTACAGGACTGGCATTCGCGTGCGACATTCGCATCGGGGTGGAAAACGCCACATTTACGCTGAGCGAGGTCAAACTTGGGCTCTGTGCGGCTACGATTTCAAAGTATGTACTTCGGGAATGGGGTCCAGCTTTCACCAGGGAGGCCATGCTCACCGCACGTCCTGTTACTGTCTCGGAGCTGCGATCTTTGGGCATCGTTTCTCGGACTGTCACGGTTCAAGATGCGCTTGATACCACTGCGCATGAGCTACTACAGAGTCTGAAGCGCTGTGCACCAAGAGGGTCGGCTTTGAGCAAGAATTTGGTCAGAGCGGGACAGAATCAAGGAGGTGAGAAGCCTCAGTCAGAAATCATCAGGGAGGCTTTCACTGAGATGATGGCGCCAGGCGGAGAGTCGGAATTTGGGCTGAGAGAGTTCCAGGCGGGGCGGAGAGATATCGACTGGGATACTTATGCTATGGGGAACGGCAAGGCTAAGCTTTGAGGAGCGAATAATCAAATCAGCTTCAGATTTATCATTGCTGCCAGCTCATGATTTGTCGCATAGCATAAGCTTTTGAGGTTGTGACCATATATCTGTGACAATGACTGTGAACCGATTATAAGTGTATCCTCAAATTTCTTTCCCCATGATGTTGAATGCATTTCCATTTACTTACAACCTTCCTCTGTCTATCTTTGGCTTCTGTCCAACCCTGATATTCAAAGCCCTGTCGCCAATAGCCTTCAACAGATGCTTCTGATGCTTCCCACTTCCCGTCTTTGGGTAATCAGTAATCGTACACCCGTCCGCATCACCCACCCAAAACACCCACGCAGGGACTTTATGCCTTCCCAGCTTTTCGTTTACCCATGCCTTCACATCTTCGACCTTGGGCCTCTGTTTTCCCTCGGAGACGCGTAAGAAGCAGCTGACAACCTCGCCATATCTTTCGTCGGATAGTCCCACGACACTGGCTTCGCAAATAGTAGGTAGACAGAGTAATTGCTCCTCGATCTCGGCAGGGAAGATGTTTTCGCCACCTAATAGAATTAGCGGACATGCGAATGTGTACATGCGCGGTCGGACCTACCTCGGATGATAATGTCTTTAATGCGTCCAGTGATCTCGCAGTAGCCTTGCTCATCGATCACGCACTCGTCACCAGTGTGCATCCATAACGTGCCATCCTCGTCTCTTCGCATGACTTCATTCGTGCCGGCCTCGTTGGCAAGGTATCCTTTCATGAGCGCATAACCGCTGGTACAGAGTTCTCCTTTGGAGCCTCTCGGCAATAGGCGACCTTGCGCGTCGATAATCTTAGCACTAGTGTGGGGCATGACAGTCCCGATTCCGTTCTTTCTGGTTCCACTGGTATCACCCAAATCCGTCATGAAGGTCACGGGGCTGGTTTCCGTCATCCCATATGCAATCAGAACTTTGCCAATGCCCATTTCTTTGTGCAGTCGATCCAATAAAGGAGTAGGCACGATGGAGCCAGCCGCCAGTCCAACACGTACAGTACTGATCTTGAGAGGCTTCGTATTAGCTACACTGAGTAGCGAGGTGAGCATTGTCGGCACGCCGAGAAGCGCAGTACAGTGTTCTTGAACGATGGCATCGTACGTGAGGCTGGCGTCGAACTGATCTGCCGGGAACACGATACTGGAGCCATTTGTCAAAGCGGCCATGAAGCCCATGACAAGGCCGAAACAGTGGAATAATGGAGGTGGACAGCATACGATGTCATCAGATCTGAGATGCATACGTGAGCCTACAAGATGGCCGTTGTTCAGAATATTTCTGCATATTGTTAGGCTCCATTGAAATCAAACACAATGCACCCACCGATGTGTCAACATGGCTGCTTTTGGTTCACCCGTTGTGCCTTGCTATATCAGTATTGTTTAACATCATCTGCGTGAATGAGCTCACCAGACGTGAACTGAACGTTCACAACATCCCCATCTTGGACCAATACCTCTGCTTTCAGAAGTTTCGAAAACTGCATAGGCTCTCCAAGGTCTGAGAAGTCCTCGTAGTATATGAAGGGTCTATTCAGGCTCGCATTCTGTCTTGGTGCATGAAGAACCGCATGAACTAAGCTTGTTAGCTCGCCCGCCGCAACAGTAGTCTTGATCGCTTCAAGACAATTCGATAACGACCGACTACCGATTTTTGAAGCAATGCAGACGACTTTAGGGGCTAAATCGACAACCTCTGTTCAGTATCTGATCTCGAGATTCGATGTATTCAACTTACATGTTCGTTTCAGTGCTGCAATCAGCTCCGTCGCTGTGTAGGTGTTGTTCAACACAAGTAATGGGCACCCGATCCTTGCTGATGCTAAGAATATTTCGATGTATTCGATTCTGTTTCCGGCCATGATCGCAACTGTATCGCCAGTTTTGACGCCACTGGCAAGAAGTGCTTTCGCAATCCTGCCACTCCGAGATTGCAGCTCTCTAAATGTGCACCTGATGTTCTGCCATGGTACTATTACCGCGACCTTGTCTCCACTATCATGTGATCGCTCGTGGAGTAGTGCTCCGATTGTCTTTCGCCATAAGGGGGTTGAGGTCGATCCGTGTACAAGCGACAAGGATTGCTGATTAAGTGTGTCATTAGCCATCTCAATGGTTTTGGCCTTAGATTCCAACTATCTGTCGGGAACTGTAATTTCACGACCTTTAGAGCTGAGCACTTTGCAGATACCGACATCCAATGCTGCCGCGTAGGCATATCCTAGTACGGTTAGCTTGATTTTCGATCCTGGCGCGGTCCGGGACGGATGTCTGTCCCGGATGACGGTCCGCTCATGGTGTACGTAGAACGTCCTCGGCTAACTTCAGCATTGCACCCAAAGATTGTGGGGTACACACTGATGGGTTCCGCCTCGCTGACGGATCATCGGGTGCGGGTGCAAGCAAGAAGCCGGGGTAGTCATGCGACTCGTACCAGAGGCCGTGTCACCGTTGTAAACTTCTGTATCCAGGCCCTCGATTCTGACCACAGTCATCAAACAATCGTTCAATTAAGGAAAAATATGGCGCTGCAATCGGCTTTTCCATCGATTAAATCAATCATCGATTTAGGTGCGCAGCCATACCAGGATAACATCCAGGCCTCGCAATCGATCATAACAAGATTTCGTGGGGCGCTTGCAGACACATGTTCTGAAGGCAACCCCAAAGCGCTTGAACGACACACATCGAGAGGCCAGTTGCTCGGTAAGCTACAGATTTCCAGCAAACTCTCGTACCCGTGACTTATATTCCGCAGCTCGTGATCGGGTGGCACTCCTCCTAGACCCAGATACCCCGTTCCTAGAACTTTGCGCTTTTGCTGGATACAAACTCGATGATTCAACGCCGTGTGCAAGTATAGTAGCAGGTATCGGAGTCATTCATGATCGACCATGCATGGTGCTGTCGCACATTCCAACGCAAAGTGGCGGCGCGTGGAACGAATACACTGGTGAGCCAGAGATGCTTATGATGTGCTGCGAGTGCGGGTAACTGAAGTAGACAGTCATTAAGCAGAACCGTATCACGGAGATCGCAACAGAAAACGATCTCCCAATCGTGGCCCTTGTTCAATCCGTGAGTTGAGACTTGCGTTTTCTCGAGTGGCCTGCAGAACTAAGACTTATGCATCGCAGGCAGGTGTCTTCCTCCCACAGCAATTTCGCGTTTTCCACAAAGGTGGTCAAATCTTCCGTGATCTGGCGGTTCGCACGCAACACGGCAAGCCAACATGCGCTGTTGTCTTCGGTTCTTCGACGGCTGGCGGCGCATACCATCCTGCGCTCTCCGACTACACTGTCTTCGTCGAGGATCAGGCACAAGTGTTTCTGGGCGGACCACCGCTGGTGAAGATGGCGACGGGAGAGGAGGTCACTGCGGAAGAGCTGGGTGGTGCAAAGGTGCATGCGACCGTCACTGGGTTGGCAGACCAACTTGCGGTGGATGAGTAAGTAATGAGGTGGTCGAAATGATCGTGGCTAATGGTGCAGGTTTGATGCCATTCGAAAAGCGAGGGAGTGGGTCGCATCGCTAGATCATCATTTGCCCTCCCGAATCTCGCTTGAAGCGCCGTTACCACCAAGGTACTCGGCTGAAGAGCTCATCGCCATTGTTGACCCAGATATCCGGAAACCCTTCAATATGATGGAAGTGCTAATACGTATTGTAGACGACTCAAGACTGCTCAACTTTAAACCAGCGTTTGGGCGCAACTTGATTACAGCCTGGGCAGATATTCTTGGTACGTGTAGATTCCCATATATCCAAGACTGTCTCTAACGGACTAAAGGTCACCGAGTAGGAATAGTGGCGAATGGAACGCCCGTCATAAATCCTGACGAGGCCTCCAAAGGAGCTCAATTCATCCGAATGTGCAATCAGCAGTACGTACAAATGTCATCAGAATGCGTATCTACTTACAATACTCTAGAAATACTCCTATTGTGTTTCTCCACAACGTCACAGGATTCATGGTCGGGTCCAAGGCGGAACACGCTGCGATCATTAAGCGTGGTGCCCAGATGGTCTCTGCGGTCAGCTGCTCGACAGTTCCTCACATCTCCATAATCTTGGGCGCGTCGTACGGTGCGGGTAATTACGCCATGTGCGGCAGAGCGTATCGGCCACGGTTCTTGTTCACCTGGCCAACTGGTCGATGCAGCGTCATGGGCCCAGATCAGCTTTCAGGCGTCATGGAGACTATTCAGCGTGACAGCGCAAAGAGACAGGGTCGTGAGATTGTAGAAGAGGAGATCAAAGCAAGTACGCAAATGTTCCGGGACAGCGTCCTCAGAGACAGCGAGTCTTACAAGACAAGCGCGGTGGGGCTGGATGATGGAATTATTGATCCGAGGGACACACGAGATGTGCTCGGTATGTGTTTGGAAGTCGTGCGGATTCCAGGAGTGCAGGGTTCAGAGACGCATCGGGTTCTCGCGCGGATCTAGAATAGGCTTGGAAATTCGGTCTTTTATTTGAGAACTGAAGAAATTCTTTCCACAAGACCAGCCATGAGTTCATTCTGATCCGAAGAAAGCATCAAGGGGGAGAATTACTAGGCTTTGTCACGCAGATAATGTCGTCTGTGCTCGTCAGCCAGCGTTGCCTTTCTGTATACTTTACTTTCCGTGTATACTCAACCCTCGAAGGATTCGCTCTATCTACGCGCCCCTCGCGCCCTTCTCACCTCCAGAACCGTCCAAGCCTGTCACCATGTCAGGCTTTGAGGGGACCAAATCGACTGAGCTCAGACAGGATCTCACCAACCAAACAAGCCCGCTCCACCCGCTCCACCCCGTCTTCCACCTCTCCGCGCCTCTGTGAGTAACCACTCCCTCAAGAAGTCCTTATTTTTCATCTCCTCTGGTCTAACTAACCGCGTATCGAACTGTGCCTCCTGCCTACTAAACGCCAATAGCGTCGGCATGCTTGTGATTCGATACGTGATCGGTAGGTCTCCAATCAGTGTACTATCCATCTCGACTTCGACAAAGCCCAGTCCGCCTTCCCTCTCCCCTATGCGCTCTTCTTCGATGAGTTGTTTGATAAGTGGTTTGACGGCTTGACATGTCTGGCACCAACTCGCACTCCAGAACGTGATGAGGGAGCGATTATCCGCGGCGTTGAGGAGGGTAAGAGTATGCAGGTCTTGCGGTTGGCGAACGTTGTCGAAGAGGCGGTTTGTGTGGGATCGGTCATTGGCAGAGGGAAACAGAGAGAAGGCGCGGGCTTGCGGGATCGAGAAACGCAATGTGCGCGCGGTTTTTGATAGAAGTTGCGCCATCTCGTACTCTTTTGGAGCTGCAATTGATGGCGGTGGTGAGGTTTGAGCTCTTTCCAGGTGGACGCGACTGGCGACGTCATTGCGAGCCGAGGCGCGTTTTGGCGCTAGTGGATAGCTTTCACTTGTCCTTGTTTTCTCAACCTCAAAATCGCGTTCTGAAATTAACTTTGGCAAACAAAGGTTTGTCTGAACATCGAACTGCCACTCAGTAAATAGCTTGGGTATACGGTGGAGTGGAACGTGGCTCGAAGGCTACAATAAAGCTCAACAACAAGTCTGACACGCTGATTAAGAAGTTTTGTGCTTCGCACGCAGAGAAGCAGCTAACTACGGCACGACACGCGAAACGGTTTTGTTCACGACTTGAGCTGAGTAGTTGTCTTACTGGCGAAGCAAAGTCGAACCGATAAACGTAAAGATTAGAATCAGGTTGTGAAGGATCGATTCAAATTGGTGTACACATCCAAAAACAGACCCTCTGTACAGCGCCACATCAAAAAGCTTTCAGAAATGCCATCTTCCTCCTCAGCTTTCTCCAGGACGATCCCATTATTTTCACATCATCAATCACATCTGCTTCATTGAAAAAACTCAGAATACTGCTACAGCTGATTCTGAGTTTCTTGGGCCCAAGAAACATGTCCAAACCCTGGCGAGATCTGTTTAGATTCTCCGACGCTTTTTTCTTGGGACCTATACTCCTGGCGCACGCCAGCCTCATCGTAGCTCTTGTTTAGATCAGATTTTGGAGCGCTGTACTCACTTTACGCGCTGACACCCAATCCTTTGACTCCTTTTCCTTCAACTCCTTTTCCTTCAACTCCTTTTTCGTTACCGCTGGGTTTTGACTTGCGTATTTTCACTCAAGTGTATGACAATTCTGATTTGGTATTTTTTAGAAGCTGCTGCGAGCTCCTCCGCTTGGTCATTATTAAATTGGCTTAGTATTGCCAACATCTCCGACCCTCCAACGGAGCCTAAAATGTTGTTGTGCATATCGATCTCAGCCCTGTATCCTTCCTCGAGAATTTATCACTGCATTTACCGACCATAGCGGCCTATGCCCTTGCCCTCCCTAAGTAAATACTACTCCCTAAAGCTGTATGGCGGCTAGATCTCCAGTACTGTCGTGACCTCCTTTTATCTATCAGAGCATTTAATTAATGGCCTCCACAACTGCAGCAACACCAATGTTGACTTCGCCCAAATCCAGGTAGCTCTCCCCTCAATCCTGTGGAACAGCATCGGTCAATGTGACGTTTCCAAGTAGGGTGCGCAGAGAGTTCGCGGTAGGAGCAGAACTATGAGTAAAGCTGGCGCCAGCACTCCGTAGATCGTTATCAAGTTGTCAAACAGTGTTGAACTCAGAAATCAACCCAGAGAGAGCCGAAGGGAGTTAGTTTGCACCTGCACTTGCATTCAATAGGCACCATCCAATGTATACCGTACAGTTTGACGAAACGATGGGTGCAAGAGCAACAATCGCGAAGGCTTTCTCAGTCGTTCCAAATGCACATGTGAGACCTTCGCACGCATGCAACCTCGGAGCAAATTTTGCTTTACTGGGTATACTTATTACAATTGCACATCTATCTTAATGCCAGCTCTAGGTTTTACATGTCAACTAGAGTCTTGGTATAGAACGGCGATCGTACGCAAGCAGTTTGGATCCCGGGGGATATAGTGGCCAACTGTTCCCATTCTTCGTTGAAGAACGGACGCACGAACTAAGTTACTTCAGGGGCTTCTTTGCGAGTTATATCTTCAGGTCAAATGGGAATAGCCCAATCGACCTGCCACTTGGTAGACCCTGCAGGAGGTCTGTTATTCCCTTTATGGGATGAAACCTGGTATTGGATCGAAGTTTTGCGGTTGGATATTATGATGATACAGAATTATCAATGATAGTTAAGGGGCATATCTACACAGCTGATGCACTTTTTGCAACTTGGACTTTGACATTGGCATGCGGCCAAAGAGTGGCGACCCCGAGAGCAATCACCCCTTGGTTCCCATGGACAAAACGACTAGTGTAGTCACTACAATCGTCGCAACCTCTTATTGAACGAAGGGACCACTAGTAACTTTGGGCTCCTTACTCAGCATACAGCGATGTGCATATATCTCAGAAGCAGGCGGTGGGATTTCATGGCTTCACAAAGCCAAGCCCAGGTCAATGTCTCATAGTTCGGCCGTGGCGTGCGCTGTAGCAAAAGCTCCCTCCGTCAGCGCTTTGCAGCTTTTTCTCTGAGATGCTCTTTGTCCGAAGGTGTTAATGCTCAAAGATAAGTGCTGCCGGTTTGCAAGCTGCCTTGGATATTTGTTGTACCTCTGTAGGCAGCAGAGTAATTGCTTTCATGCACGGCTGCTGTTAACAGACCACAGCTCATCTGCTAACTCAGACAATGTAAGGTCGTTCTCGACAAGCTCTATGACTCTGGTGGAGTTACCAATAGAAGGCTTGAGTGGACTCTTCTTGCTCATATCCTTGACAGTTCCTGCGGATAGGTCGTGGTGACGGAATACGGCATGTGATTGTTGTTGTAATAAGGCTGAGCGAGGGGCGCACACCCTTGGTCGATGTGGTACATAGCGTCGACATCTGAACGCATGGTCCTAATGATGTTGGCAGCATTGACACAAGATGTCGGCCTGTAATAAGTGACGGCATTCGGGGCGCAGGGGTAAGCCTGGGAATGAGCCCATGAATGGGGTTGAGACAGCTCGTACGGATAGTCGTAACGTACTTCTTCTGCCTCAATCTCTGGAGCCTGAGGGGTTATCGGCGCAGTGTAGAGTGACGCATGATACGAGGCTGGTGGGGGTGTCCCCATGCTCGAGACTATCGAGGTAGGGCTCAGAGATTCGCAGCTGCTTAACGCGGCAGGCCGTGACGAGGGGATGCTGAGCGAAGGTACTGAAGGTAGGTGTCGAGGTACTGAGGGAGGTCTCGAGTGCTGAGGCAGTGGAGAGCTTGCAGATAGTGCGTTCCCACTCGTGATGCGCCGCTCAAGTACGCTGTGAAGTGCGGGAGTTGATGAGACTTGTTCGAACGACTTGTCGACGGAGCCACCAAGTGCTGTCACAACATCTGCTTCAGGCACCCCGCGCTCAAGGAGCAACAAGCGCAACTTTCGGTTCTCGTCAAGGACCTTTCTGGCTGCACTCTGGATTTCCGTAGACGCCTCGATACCAATTTGTTCGCAGCTTCGCAACTTGGCTTCGAGCTCCTGCAGATACTCCTTGCGACGAGCTCGAGAGCGTCCTGCAGATCCCATGTCAGTGCCATTTCCCAGGAACTTGATTGTTCAGCGAGTTATCTTCTTGAAATGGGCCACGTTCTTGCGAAGAGAACGCATTCATCTGAGCATGGCCCATAACTACAAGGGCGAGTGGATACTGAAAGAAAGGGTTGACGTCCAACTTACGTTGATTGTCTCGTATACGGGCGAGATTGTGTGCTTTCTGCTTCGGATAATTAGGCATGAATGTATCACAGAAAGCATGGTTCAAGCCATACCGAAACTTTCAGGTGGTCGCTCATATTGGAAGTAGACAACAGTGTATTACAGAAGAGTAATAAGAGCAGAAATATAGATGCACAGGGCCTTGATAGGTTCCTGGTTAATGACGGAGTGTATTGCTGCAAACATGGCACACGTAGATCTTAAGATGGTCTCCAAACAGGGTGACAGTGCCACTTACACCTGGCCCACGCCAGTTTGTGCGCTAGTAAATGGTGCATATACATTGACGGCGGGAGTGTGCGAGGGCTGCAGTGGTCGGAGGTCCGAGCGGGTAAGGCCAGGATGAGGTGGTAGACCACTTTTGTCAGGCGAAAGTTATTTAGTCGGCGCTAAGACAAATACGAATAATCCGCCGCTGTCGCATCGGTAGCGCCTTTCACGTGAGCTTCGTCGGCAGCTGCTGCCGTTTCAGGTGTCGGACTCAGCTTCGGAAATTGGGAATAGGAGAGATTTTCAGCTATGCGATGCTGCGCCTCAGCTGTGCACACAATTGCAGTCTCACCTCCTGAGTGTTCTGATCGTTCCTCAACACTGCTTGACCCTCACCATCAGGGTCACATCTAACCTCGGCGCGCCCAAGGGACCAGAGACCAATCATCATCGAATGCCAAGTGTCGCGATATTAGCTGCAATGGCTATATGGAAACGGTTGACGGCGTCGTATACGGGACAATTCGACCCCACACATAGATTCGAAACATCTTGGATTCTCTCGCCTGGCGTGCTGTTTGGCTGTCGCGCTCTGCTATCACTCTACGCCTTCGTCACGTTGTTTACCATCTTTGGCTGGAATGGTGCCCACGGCAGATCAGACGACTCGCAGCGCTCGTTCTCCTACTTCACCCATCTGACGTATTGGGGCTTAGCGTTCTACAACGCATTCAGCGCTGCGCATACCGGCAGCTACTGGCTCACTGGCACGCCTTTCCTCGCCCGATGGCCAAAATGGCTCCAGGTAGCTCATAGTATGTTCTATTCGACAGTGGTCATCTATCCTTGGATCGTTACAGGTAAGTCTTTGAGAGTTCCGCATAAGTTGCCCGCAGTCTTATCCGCTTGAGATGTGGTACCTGCATATCTCGGTCACTCTTCGTTCCAGCTCCGAACGCAAGAGAGCGTACCAAAACTGACGTTGAACAGCGGTTTACTGGGGTATCCTCGCCGCCGATGGGTTTCCGAACACCTTCTCGCTCTGGTCCAACACTTCTCAGCACGCGCTTAACTCGGCATACGCCTTTTTCGAGATCTTCTTCCCACGCACTGAACCAATCCCATTTCTCAACATCATCCCGGTTGTCATATTGCTGGCAATGTATCTTGCGTTGGCCTACCTTACGTTCTACACGCAAGGTTTCTACACATATGGATTCCTTGATCTGCGGAAGAATTCATCTGGAGTAGTGGCTGCTTATATCATTGGTATTCTTGTCGCAGCTATCGTCATCTTCCTCATTGTCAGGTATCTTATTGTGTTACGTCTCTGGGCGACGGAAAAGAGATCAGGGATGACGGGGAAGTTCGCTCATCGTGGCACCGTCAGAACAGCTGACGAGGAAGCCATGAAATGCGTTCCCATGCACGACGTCAGTGCGAAGTGATCAACTATGAACATCCTGCCACCGTTGTTTCCACTAGAAGTCTGTTTAATACGTATTGCTAGGCCTACGCCTACAAGAATCCATCATTTACCCGTGTTCTGCGACATCATCCTTGCTCTTTTAAAACACCCATGCAAACGGCTCGAGGCTCGACCTGCAAGGCTTCCAGCCACAACACAACACAAGACATGCGAGCTCCTAGCTGCACGTCCGCTGAACCCTTGTCCTAGCCAGGCGGGAACCTTGCCATCCTTTTCTGGTTCCAGCAGCCGTTCGATCGCTGCGAAACTATGGTCCTCTCACACAGGGTCTGGCTTGCGCCGGACGGCGGTGGCCAGCCCCGAAGTGTAGTACTTTTTGCCACCAGTAAAATCAGACGAATATCTTACTAGTCGATGGGCAAGCTACTGTCAACGTAGCTAGGTGTTAGCACCATCAGGAAGTGTTCGGAGCAATATCACAAAAGATTCTAGGCCGTCTCTGCGAACTTGGAAGACAGCCACTCCATGTGCGCTTCAGGTCAGTCATGTACCGCATGATCGTTGGCTCAAGACACAATTAATTCTATCTGGCGGGTATCAAATGTGAGATGCCACTACGCTGCTGTTGTGGCGCTACGCACTACGCGGAGTGACAGTCCCAGATCTAGCTCATACTGGACGACAGAGTCGAAAGCACCGCTCTGCAGAAGGTCAATCTTAGCTTCTGGAAGCAGCCACGCAAATCATGTCGCTGGTTTGTGACAATGATTGGCCACGCTCAAGCTCTGGGTCCTAACGCCATCGCGCTTGTATCTCTATCGACTCCAGTCAGTAAGATCATCGCGGCTATGAAATATTTTCGAGACCCCGTGCTTTCCAAGTGGCACACGCACTTAGTTGCCAAATTCAACATTAACGGAGTTCTGTCGCAGAGCGGAAGCGACTGCGAACGCCCCTTTCACCACTGTGGTAGACCATCTTTTGGCGAACAGGTGCGAGATATCCACAGCTAGTGAATTAGTCTCCAAATTGAGACTACTGCAGATGTTTGGATGGTGACCATGCAACATGGTTCGCTGGATCGGTAGGCTTAGTCCCTCACCCCACTTGGCCTGTCTGTTCCGCTTTTAGTCTCTCACCACTGTTTGAGAAGGCTGCCAATTGCAAAACTTAGAGGAGACAGGCGGCCCGTCGACCAGTTTGTATCAGACTTCCCCACTTTTATCGCCTTCTGACACTTTACATCGAGGCTGAGAGATGACGCTGTATGCTTCAAGATGAAAGATTATTACTTGGATCATCGCCGATTCGACCGATGCCGAAAGGCGATCTGCGCATTATTGAAACACCCGTTAGGCATACATCTTTACCCCTAAATCACCCTGCCGAGGGATCATTTCGAGCGTCCCGGATAACGGACACTCTACGGTCATTCTCATAAACGTCGAAGCTTCCACCATGCAAACGCACAGGCTCTCGCTTCGCAAGGTGGCTGGGTCATCCCATACCGTTGGTATAGATCGCTGCATCGGTGGTATTTTCAAGCAACGCGTGAAGATCAACGCCTAAGTTGGTCTCACGCCTCTCAACAATCCGTGTCCGCTCCGTGTGGTATTGTCCTTCAGGTTTTCGTACACGAGATGGGGATCCAGCAGCGCTACGGTCGCTTTTGTACGGCACGACCATACTAGTCATAGCTTGCAGTAGTCCAGCTCGTGCCCGTCATGTGGGCGGTTTCTCCCTTGAAGCAATTGGAACTGAGATGTGCACTCATGGAAGATCATCATGAACTAGAAAGATTTGAAGATTGAGGTCGATTTGGCGTTAACGGCGATTGGTTGTTACGGCGACAATTCCTGCACTTCACTCTCACGCCGCCCAACACAAAACGCAGCGTACATTCACGCCTCAAACGCGCCTAAGCCACCTTTACCCGGCGCAAAACTGCCTACCTACCTTGGAACCCCGCATTCTGCTAGTCGGGCAAGCAGCATCGGACCGTAATGACGAATGCGTGTGCCCACCACCGCCCTTACCAGTTCAGTAGGGCTGGTCCGCTCTGATGAACGAACATCTGTTTCAGATCCGTGAACGCATGTGAATGATCATGGATGCGCAGATCCCGACCGTTCGATGGAAGACGCTAGCGTGCCTGGCCGTCTCCGGTCCCGATCATATCAAATGATCCGAATCGATGCCTTAATTTGAGGCTCAAGTCGTGATGGCGCCACGAGGTGACCACGTTGACGTGACAGTTGCCCTGACGTAGACAACACTAGATTGCACCTGCGCAAGCCGCAACTTGGTCGTCCGATTTCATTCTTTGCGCTAATCCTAGCCTCCGACACGTCCAAACTTTGATGGCACGCTTTGATATTCAGACGACTCGTTCCTGGGCAACACTGTGCAACGGTGATGCCTGCGCAATGTTGCACATAGGCTTGCGCTAGACGCTTCCACTTTTCGAACGGCTGCATCGGACGGCTCGGGGCGTGGGGGCCCTCACTGAATGATGAGCGTTCGGTGGGCACCGGGGGGTGGATTCGGCCAGCTCGCCGGGCGGCCGGCTGCAATACCGTATGCATATTCACATGCGATGCGCGATTCGTACCATGTCTGTGCTGAATTATACCCTTGTGACGTGGATGGGTGTGAAGGGCCTGGCATCTTGCACATAAAGTAGATTGTAGTTATAGGCACGTGATCGAACTTCATGTGACGGAGAAGCTAGCAAACAGGACAGGAAATTTCTGAACGACGGTCTCGGCCTCCGATCGAATTGTACACGCCCGGCGCCAAATCAGCATCCCTCGCGTCAAGCAACCCTCAATCTGCAGGTGCATGCAGGCAACAACTGACGACCAAATCGGGAATTAGCCGAGGTATGTTAGTGTCTGCACCTCCCACCTTTGCCGCCACAACACGCGCGTGCTGTTGCTATCATCGGACTTCTAGAGTATCGGAATATTGTAAACTCGACGATGATAGAGACCGTGCTCATTGTCCGCCATGCTGTACGTACACGCGTCGCTCCTTGCGCCGCTGACTTCCACCTTCACTATCCACACAGCGGCCATGGATCTCGGTCCGAGTCTCGCTCTACACCTCCTGCCTGTGCTTTGGTACCTCACATCTTACGCGTAGACTTGTGTGCACTAGCTGAACTTACTGTTCTCACCCCTTTACAATGACATCTTTTCTGACCGCGATGCCTCACATAGTTTCGGGGGAGTTACAGTGTGGACCCTACAACAGGAATATACACCGCGAATTTCGTCAAATCTCCGACCGGCATTCCTACAGATCCTCCGTTGACATCGAAAGGCGTCCAACAGTCCAAAGAGCTTGCCGAGCATCTTTCCAGTATCGAGCCGCCAGTCGATGTCATCTACTCAAGCCCCTTTTACCGTTGCTTGCAGACGCTAAAGCCTTTCACTGATCGATATTTCGGTGACAGCAAGTCGAGTGGCAAGATCAGAATCGACAGAGGTATCGGGTAAGAAGGCGATATTTACGTGTACAGATGCGCAGTGGCTGATTTGCAACGTCCAGTGAATTTTTCGGGCGTGCAGACTGGGATCATCCACATCCACCAAACTTGGATATTCTGACCTCTCACTTCGACCACCTTGACCAGAATCATGTGTCAACACACATTCCAGTGTCGAAGGGAGAGATGATCGTGGAACTTCATCAACGCGTGCGCAAGGCGCTAGACCACATCATCACCACATTGGATAATGATCCGTCACAGCCCAAGACTCTTCTGATTTGCAGTCATGCCGCTACAATAATAGCGTCCGGGCGAGTGCTCACTGGTCAGATGCCAGATGACCCAGACACAGATGATTTTCAATGCTTCACTGCAGGACTTTCCAAGTTTGTTCGCAAGAGCAGTGATCCTGCGAAGGGTGTAGCTGGCAACTGGGACTGCGTGCTCAATTCTGATACATCATTCTTGTCAGGGGGTGCAGAGCGAGGGTGGTAGGTCACGCCTAATTCCTTCATTCATTCAGAGCTATCTCATTCCAAGAGGATACTCAGCAAAGATTTGCCCAAGTCAGAACTTACCGCGTCTGGCTGTGGCGTGGAACCTTCCTCAACCACATCACCTTTCCATTTCCCATAACTTCGCCCAACCACAGCTCCGACTAAGCGACACTGCTGACTGTCAAACCCTACAGGAAGTTTAACGGTGAAGAGAGTTTCGTGACATTCCCGGACGACCCGGCGGCTGAAGCATCCAAGCTGTAGACGATTCTACTTCCACTGCAGCCATCGAAGTTAACGCAGCTTAGCAGCACCATGTATGCCAAAATTTCATAGAATACGGGCGATCTGCCTACAGAACCAATAGAACCAACACATCACTTCGTACATCATCAGTTGGAATCGTACATGACGACAGAACACGAACTGCCCGCCCCTGCATGTCGCACCTTCTCTTGCACCTCATCCTCAAAGCCACATAAAGTGATAGGAAGTCCAACAACGTACTCGCACGGTACGGGCACAATTCCATCCTACCATGCCGCCCGGTTGAGATTCCGCCTCTTTACTCGCCCACTGTACTCCAAGAGAACACTATCTACACTAGCACATCAGAACGCCGGCCTTTATGTTTCACATCTTGCCGACATGCACAGTGGCAAGGCGCCAGGCCGCGCTGCTGCCAGAACACGGGAGGGTTCCCGCGCGGCGTGCGCACATGTTCTCGTTACCAGAAACTGAGTGCAGCGCGTTGCGGCGCGGCGTTTTGAACCTAAATCTGTGGCCAAAGAGAAGTCGCGGCGAACACTTTGATGGCGCGCTGTGGCGGGTGCCAGATGCGAGCGCGTGCTGGGCGGCGTGGGCGCGCATCGTGAGTCGGGCCGATTCGTAGGGCAGCAAGCTGTCTGGGGAAGTGGAGGACGCTCAGAACGTCATATGTGAGGACGTCATTGACGAGACACTTTACGGGGTCAAAGGACTGTCTTCCTGGGTACCATTGAGAAGAAATGATGTTTGTACATGCTGACACGTTATTTCGTGGTGAGAACGCAATTGGTTTCTGCCGGAATTGGCTCGAATTACATACTGAAATGCAAGTAGCCTATAGCCGACTCAACTATCTGAATTACAACTTCATACCCAGTCCCTGTCCCCTCAGCAAACTGCCCTCCTCATCCCAACTTTCAATATCTTGTTAGGAAGGCAAACAAACCTCATCTCCCAGCATCGACGTCCGAGCGACTCCTTCACTGTAGCAGTCCGACTGTCATAGCCCAGGATCTGCGTACGATCTCGACAAGTGTACCAAGTTGCTCACACCATCCGACAACAACCTTCAAAATACACAAAATCCAGCCATAATCACCACGCGCAAGACAGAACTGCCTAGACGCCAATCATTCACCATGCCCCTCTACGAAATCCACCATTCCACCCCCCTCAGCACCACCCAACGCACAGCGCTCGCAACCCGTATAACGCACCTCCACTGCGACACCTTCTCCGCGCCCTCCGCCTTCGTAAACATAGCCTTCCACACCACCTCTCATCCCCCCTCCACCCCCACCCCCGAACCCAGCATCTTCGTCGGCGGCCGCCCAGCCCGCACAAACTATATCCTAGGGCACCTGCGTCCGCGGCCCAACAACGCCGAGAAACTGCGCCATGTTGTGGAGAGCATCATGGGGATATGGGCGGATTCAGTGCAGGCTGGCTCGCAATCGCAACCGCAACCGCAACCGCAATCTGGTGACCGGTCCAGGACTAAAGGGGAAGGCCGGTTGGATGATCCACTGGCGCTGCACAATGTCTTTCTCTTTGAGGATATTGTCGCGGGCGCGGAGCAGGGGTTCGTGCTTCCGCAGGCGGGGAAGGATGGGGAGTGGGCGAAGGAAAATATGGGGGAGTTCGAGCGGAGGGCGGGGGAGGGGGATGAGAGTATGCAGAGGTTGGTGGAGAAGTATGGAAGGAGGGTGTGATGGAGATGTAGAAGGGGGTGAAGAGCGGTATGGAGCGGGCATCAGGCTGCGTTGAGTAGATTGAATTGGATTGGGTTGGTATAGGATAGCACCTATGTGGTATATTGCAGAACACAAAGCGCACTCGCAAGTGCGATGCGTTGACGACCCTTCTCGCAAACAAAGAGGATGGCTTATAGGGGCACATCCTCCATCATCTGCAGCGCGCCCTCCCTCCCCACCGTGATGATAACATCGCCCAGCGTCTTAGTCAAGAACCCTGCCTCGGAATAGCGGAAGTAATAATCCCACTTTCTCTTGAAGATTTCGGCACCCTCGTCATCCAACACGCCCTGCTTCTCCTTGACCAGCTGCGGTTTTATTCTGCCGTCCCAGTTGTTCAGGAACTCCTCCCTCCACAGGCGCAGCGCCTTGGAGTAGTGCGGACCGATGTTCTCGATGCTGTCGATGACCAGCGAGCCGCTCGATGCGCTTTGAATGGAGGAGACGAGCTCGGAGACGGCTGGGAGGTGGCCGCCGGGGAAGATATAACGGCGAATAAAATCGTCGGATTTGGCATAGGCTTCGTAACGACCGTCGGGCATGGTGATGCATTGGAAGCAGGCGATACCGCCTTCCTTCTTCAGCAACTTATCCACGCATTGGAAGTAGGTCTTGAGATATGCTTGGCCGACGGCTTCTAGCATCTCGATCGATACGATCTTGTCGAAGGCGCCGGTTTCTGGAATTTCGAGACTGCGGTAGTCGCATAGCAGAACAGTGATGTTGTCTGACATGCCGGCATCGCGTATCCGCTCTTCGGCCAGCTCTTTCTGCTCGATTGATAGGGTCAAAGACGTTACCCTACACCCTGTACGCTGAACAGCTCGCATCGCGAAGCTACCCCATCCTGTGCCAATCTCCAAAACGTGGTCTGTGCCCTTGATGTGCGTGTTGTCGATGAAGCGATCGAGCTTGCGCATTTGCGCATCGTACAATGTTTCGTCTGCAGACTTGGGGTTCGACTTCGGTAGCCAGACTGGGCTGGAGTATGTCATATCCGGGGAAAGAAACGCGGCGAACATCTCGTTCGAGATGTCGTAATGCGCCATAATGTTCAGCTTTGCGTTCTTGAGGTTGTTGCTACCACGGACTAGGCCTGCCAATCCTGATGAAATTGCTGCTGTGAGGTTCGAGCCATTGCCGAGGTGGTTGCGGTTCAAGATGAAAAGCTGGAGCTTTTAGTATGAGTCTGCACCGGTTCTTCATTGCTTGCGCGTACCTCGAAGAACTTGGTCAGATCTGGCGAGCTGACTTCTCCAAGCATGTAGCTTTCCGCGAAACCCTTCAGTCGGTCAGCACTTAAATTTTTCTATGCACATAGGTGCTTGTGGAACGTGTCTGTGTACCATATCGGCGAAAAGCGCCAATCGCACCCAAAACTTCTCGTCGTGGACGTGGAGGTAGGCAACGGGTACACCTTCTTTGTCCGCGCCAAAAACGTTCTTAGCCTTGCTTTCGCTGCCTTCAAACACCACCAGTCGTCCGATCTGTATGTTTTGGAGTTGCGATAATGTGCCGTTTTTGCACATAGACACGAGAGGTTGCCATGCTTGTGATGTGAGCGTATTGAGGATTGCAGACCCGGGCGCCGTCAGCGTGTCGAGGATCGCCATTGTATTATCAATTAGAATCAGGGAGACGAAGAGCTTAGGAGAGAGCAATTGAAGGGTACAGCGATCTTAAAAGCTACAAATAAGACGTCGCAAGGCTCGTTGTCACGGTTTGAGTGCTGAAGCTGAGACTGTCGAAGAAAGAGAATAGCAGGCCGAGTGGAGCTCCGCTCGCAATCGGCGCACTTCGAGCATATGAGTAAACAGACGCACGCCTTTACGGCGGAAGCCCGAGAGCCGACGCGGTGCTGTCGAATGCGCCGGTGCGGCCAGGCCCATGATGCTTTCGTCTGAAGTGCTAAATCCATGAAGTACTTGACCGTTTTGAGTGACCGATGACGTTGTCGATCGAGAACGCTGCATCGTGAGCGTAGAAACGCTTCGATGCGCTTACTTTTATCCACTGTAAGCTGCGCAAAGAACGAGGCTCGCGAGTCAGCAAATGGTCCGCGTTCCTTGAGCTCCGATGCGCGAGCAATGTCAATGGGGATAAAGTGTGTTTGTTGTGCCCTTCTGGAGCTGCAAGTCAGGGTCCATGAAGCTCCCGGCTAGCGAGGGGCAGGCAGAACTCTAAGCAGCGACGCAACACCGATGGCGTTTCAGGCACTATTATGAAAGAAGATGTGCGGTCGCAGTGTGGCCGCAGGCAGACATGGTGAGCGACTCGTTGCCAGGATGTGGAAATGATCTCAATCGAGGCGAAGGGTTGTCGTCCTTTGGGTACTTCTTTGGCTTAAGCGTCCAGGCTCGTATGGAGGTGAGCGCAAACGTACGCACACATATCGCAGCTCTATTCAGTGCGTGCATAGTCCCCAAATCGCATCCATCTCCTTCTGCACTGATTTCTCTGCTTCCGTGCTTGAGGGGCCAGGTGGGTCGTAGTCGTAAGTCGGTCCGCTACGGCACTGGTCCTTTGATGGTAGACATGTATCCGGGAAACAGCTCGCAAAGCTCACAATAAATTCTGTAAAGTAAAGACATAAAGGGAAAAGGAACAAAGGCGAAGACCCGACAGAAGCTGTAGCAGTCTCTCAAATAACAGCACCGTCATACTGACAATGTGACGAACACTCGGCAAGCTCAGGTGTGCCACTCCCGCGGCGACACGCATTGAACGCGTCCAGACGCGTACTGTCCACCAACACCAGAACCAACATCGCCACCCACAACATGTGTATGTGAACGGCGACACCACCACAATAAACGCAGTTTCACAGTACAGTCTCTGCACTAAATCAATTCCTCTCCTCCAACAAGTCAACAGCATACCCGCCTCCCTGCTGCGGCCAGTTACAGACACGAACAAACCCTACGAAACGAGCGACAGAAATCAAAATGCTCTCCATCCACCCCACCGCCTCGAAGAAATGCACACCTAACCTCCTTCCCATGCGGATAAACCACAACGGGCGCATAGAAAACACCGAGCAGTATTGGACACCAACTGTTGGGGAGAAAGGTACACACCTCCACACCCACCCACGCCGCATTCGCACCACCAGAACTGAGGCCATGTTGTCTTGACATAAGCTAACACCTTGTGAGTAGGTGCACACCACGCTTACTTCCGCGGCCGTCACCTGCACGGCACCGCACTCCCCCTGCCCACCAACTACACCGGCGCTGTCCTGAATGTAACCGACCGCGTTGCTCCCCCTGCACCAACCACTTCACAGTTTCCCCACGGTCCCCTCGGGTCCTTGGACGAAGACGATGATGCAGGAGATGATGCGATGGAGGAGGTACAAGAGGAAGTCAAAATAGCAGAGCAAATCGGGCATTTCGACTCGATAGTCGTGTGGGGTCATGGAGGGATGGTGGAGGAGCAGGGGGATGAGTTTGTGAGGGGGATAACGGAGTGGGTGGGGTTTGCGGAGGGAATGCACTGTGATGACGACGACGGCGACGAACCACAGGGACACAATAAGAGTGGGACGGGGATAGGGCAAGAGAGAGAGGACGAGAAGGAAGGGAAGACAACATAATGTGCAAAGAGCGTGCAAGATACGGAGAAGAGAAAATCATAGGACCAAGACGAACGATACCACAAGGATGCCCAAACACCACCACACTCCCAACTGCAACCAAGTCAAGCAGAACATTTACTCTCCCCCTCCCTCCCTCGAATCCACGTGCTCAACACCCGCACCAAAAGGCATCCCCCCTTCATCATCGACCCCACGATTCTCGATCCCAATCGCCCGCCTACGCGGACTTCCGCATCATAACAGCATTCCCGCTACCGACTGGCCCAAGGAGGGGATGGTAGCCTGACGTTGACGGAGAGGATAAGATGGGCTTGTTGGCGTGGATGACATGGACCGTGGTGCGCGGGATGGCTTGGAGCGTGGCGGGGGTAATGCGGGGGGGTTCGGATGGAGGGAGTCAGATGCGAGGCAGGCAGGAAGGCAGGTTGGTAGGGACGTCGTGGGGAGAGGTGGGGGTATGGGTATTGTGGCAGTTGTGTAGAGGGGCGGAGGGAGAGTGATGCTCAGCAGAGTAGCGGTGTCGTTAGCTGTTTGTTATTGCTTACTTTTTTTTTAAGTCTTCATAATCCCTTATGATACCATATCTCTCTCTGCAAGCAAGGGCGATATATATTGGCGTCAACATGTCGTGACCATTCGAGTTTTTCTCCTATTTACTGCCAAACATACACGCCCCTCTCTCTCTCTCTACGATGCGCACACATCCCTCTACCGCACTGCCCATCCATATCGCATCGCTGGAATTGGAAGAGCTGCTGCGCTGCTGAAGCCCTTGTAGTGCAAAAAAGAAACGCCCCGGACCTCATAAATGCTGATGCGACCCAGAATGTACAGTTCTCAGACTCCACGCTACGCTCTAGCCAACGGAATAGCAGATTGATATGAACAAGTAAGAAGACGATAGCCGTCAACACCCGCGACGGTAGCGTTGCACCGGTTCTGGTGTTGCGCGTTGCGGGATCCCGTACTCTACTCCATCCGCCCACTGCTTGAGCCGCTGCAGACTCCAGAACTTGGATAGGTCTGTCCGCGTGACAGCCGCCGATAGCAGCGCTTCAAGGACCCATGCTGGCGTTTGACCTCGCTCCCAGCACTCATCGTTCTCGTACATAGTATCGCCTGATACTTCACCGCTCTCACACAAAGTTGTCCCTGATAACCCGCCAGTCCTAGGCGGTGCTGTACTTGATAGTTCAGCAGGAACCGCAGTGGTCATACACTCCTAGTACATGTTCGGAGGTCCCGGGCGACCCTGCTGCTGCGGTCTCGGACCAGGGCCACCAAATTGGCCTTCGAACATCATCCTAGGGTCTTCACCTCGCATACCCGGTGGCAATCCGTATCCTGGCGGAGGGGGAAAGTAGCCCTGAGGCGGGCCCTGCATACCGTTGCCGCCAGGGCCTCCCGGAAAACCTGGTGGCATACCGCGCATGCTACCGCCACCAAGCTGGGGTAGACCAGGAGGGTGGCCTCCAAGTGGGGTGTTACCAGCCGAGAAGCTAGGTACTCCGGGACCCATCTGCGGCTGCGGGTTGGGTCCACCAAAACCAGGTGGCTGGCGCATAGGACCTCCAAAGCCTGGCGGAGGTGCAATGTTAGGGCGATCTTGGGGTGTTGGTGGCATTCCCGGCTGGCCGCGACCGCCCATGAAAGGCATGTCAGGGTGCTGCTGAGAGGGAATGCCCATGTTGGTCATCTGACGGGGGATCTCGCCGGCAGTGTTGCGGCGCTGAAGGCCAAGTGTTGGATCTTCGTGGCCTGGGAAGCCCATGGGTACACGCTGATTCTTGTTGCGCAAGTCCTGCTGCTGCTGTTGCTGTTGCTGCTGAATGTTCAGCTGCTGACGAAGCTCCTGCTCCCTACGCTGTGCTTCTTGCCGCATCAATTCATTCTCGTTGAACATGCGCGGGTCTTCCATATAGCCGGGTGGCAGACCGCCGCGACCCTTGGGCTGAGGAGGAGCTCGCTGCTCGTGTTGCATGTTCTCGAACATAGCCATGGGCGGTGGCCCGCCTCGAGGAAGATTCTGGCTCATCATTTGCGGAGGTGTATTCCGCGGCTGCTGCATAAGTGTGAGCAAGAAATCGCGTTCACGTTGTTTTTGGCCCTGATCACGTTGCGAATCCTCCCTCGCGCGGCTGTTTAAGATGGCAGCCAGGTTGGCATCCTGAGGGTTGGCATTCCGTGAGGGAGGTTGCTGGAACGGAGACTGGCCCTCTTGACGCCCAGATTCAGGGCGCGGTGGTCCAAACTGCTCTTGGTGCGCGTTCTCAGGCGACATCGTGCTGAATCGAGGTTGCTGCAACGGCCGTGATTCTGGCGCAGCAGCGCGAGGTGCTAGGATGTTCTGCAGAATACTTTGCTGCTCGAGGGTGCGGTTAGGTGGTGGTCGATGGTTTAGCAATTCCGGTGGAGGGGACTGCTGGAAATCTAACGAGATACCGCCTCCGTGGCCTCGTACGCCATTCGGTGGTGAAGGCTCATTTGGAGGCGGTGCTTGGGGACTGGCCACGTTGACCTGACCAAGCATCTGCAAGATACGCTGGAAGCCTTGTTGGTCCTCGTTTGCGTGAGGCACGTAAGGCGCGGGAGACGCAGGAGCTGGTGCATGAACCGGGCTCGGTGCGGTGGGCTCTTCAGGCTTCGCAAACATGCTCATAAACTTTGACGCCTTTGCGGGCTTTGGCTTCGCCTTGATAGTTTCGTCCTGACCCACATCGGCGCCCTTGACATTGCCCCAGTTTCCGAAAAGGATGCCTTGCGTAGACTCAGCGGCTGGAGTCTGTACCGGGGCTGTGAACATGGGTGCTGCAGCAATACCCGTTGCGGTTGCAACTGCGGTAGGGCTCTCCTTTGGCGCGCTCCTCTCCTCGGCGGGGGTGTCTTTGGCTTTCATCTGTTCCTTCCAGCGCTCAAAGTCTGCTTGTGTCTTCATCTGGGGCTCTTTCTTCTTCTCGGCCTTTGTGTCCATCCATTCAGGGTCCTCCTCACCTCGGTGTGCGCCTCGATCCCATTCACGCTCGCCACGTTCGCGCGGTTCACGTTGTGACTGCTGTGTGCGTTCACGCCAGCCTCCTTGTACGCCAAACTTGGAGCCTTCCTCCTTGGTATCGTCTCGCCGGCCCCATCGCTCTGCACGGTCGGCGCGATCGCGTTGGCCACGTCGTGGAGGAGCGTCGTCTTCCAAAGCACCATCAGTCTTGTCCCGGTTACGGTCGTTGCGATCGCTGCGGTCACCACGGTCACCGTTGCGGTTGAAGCGCTCAAAGTCCTCTTGACCTAAGCTCTTGCGACCCTTGACACTTGTCCATCCTTCGCCGTCCTCTCGCGCACCACGTCTGCCGTTGGTGATACCTCGCTCTCGGTTGCGATCGCGGTCACCGTCCCGAGTCCACCTCTCGGTCTTGTCGCGCGGGAAGCGGTCGCCGAGCTGGTCGCCGTCTGTCGACACGATGCCTGTACGCTCCTGCTTGTCGCCTGTGTTCTTGGCTGCCCGGGCTGCAGATGTGAAGTTGAGCTTTGGTGGCCCGAGCACCGTCTCTTCACCGGGTTCTAGAAAGAGTGCGTTAATGGCAGCGACTAGGCCTGGGCCTTCAGACTTACGCATGCTCTGACGTCTCCCGAACTGACCCATGGGGTTGATAAGAGGACGATCCGTGCGATGCTCGGTCGCTGCTGCCTCTCCGTCTCGTGTGCCTCGGGTGCGGCGAGCGGTGCCGTTGTTGTTTACGGCATGGTTGTTGTTTGTGCTTTGGTCGGCGGGCACGTCCATCCATTGCAAGATGGAGGGCAGCCCGTCGGGCTTCTTCACCAGCGGCGACTGCCTGAGCCCCTCCAGTTGTTCTGGCGTGTACCTCATGCTCACGGCCGGCGTGTGGCTGGGCGGGCGGGCGGGCGGGCGAGGTGGGGCAGGCGGGAGGTTGCAGATACGGTCGCGGTGCGGGTGCAGCTGTTGGATGTGTGTATGGGTTTGTAGCGTCGCAGCGATGGAAAGGGCGGCTGCCTCTAAGCAGACAGGGCCCGAGCGAAGCTTTCGATGCGTGCGCAGCTCCTCAATTCCCCTCTCGTAACCCTTGCAGACGTACGTGTGTGTGGTGGGGGCCGGTGTGTGAGAAGGTCGCGTTATTTCCAGGTACTCTGAAAGAGAACGGTCTATTGACAGGTCAGCAGGCAGTCTTGTGGATGCGGCGCGCTTCTTGTCCAAAGTGGGCGGAGTTCAGAGTGCGAGTGAACAGGGTGGACGCACCTTGAGCGAGACCCCTGCACTGAGGCGTCAATGAAAAGCGGAGAAGCTCTCGCGCTGTCGCTCAGCGCTACGGCGCACAATTGGCTGGACGTGGTGATGTTCTGATATTTGCTTGTGGCGCCCGGTGCAGCGTAGAGAGTACGAATAAGAGCGACTGTTTGTTGTGCTGTGTTTCGCATTGGCTGCAGGCCTGAGTTGGACGTCGCAGCTGGCACCAACACTAAGCGGTCGGTGGGCGGGTTCCGTTTGGTCACGAGACGTGCGTCATTGCAGCCTCAGGCACCACACCCTCACCATACGTTCAAACGTCATGTCATGTCGAATGGTTGCATCAAATACTCGAACTTGCTATGTGCGGATGATGACGAGTGCGCCTACAAAACACCAGCGCCCCAACTCCAAGTCCTGTCTGCTATTCATGGTGCTCAAGCACCTACCTTGACCAAGCTGCGAGCAGCTGCCTCAATGGCCCCATTGCTCCACTCCGTAACCCTTCCTTGATCACACGTCTCGTAGACTCTCGTGGCCAATACCCTCAGCATCTTCTGCCTGGGGTCTTGGTTGCTCAAGCACATCTGGATCCAGCTTACCAGCCCACATCGCGTGATAAGCGTTGTGCTTCCCCCAACTGCCGTCGCTCTCAACAGCAACCTGACAATCTTCTCTTTGCTCGGCGCATTGCATGATCTGCTTGCATAGAATGAGAGGAGTTGCTCAAACACGTTGCTCTTCCTGAAGCTTTCCATGTCTCTTGGCGTACGCAGGCCATCAATCAGGTATTCCAGGAACCACTCGACTTCCTTGTGGTACGCGCCATCATCGTCTGGCTCACTGCCGACAATGCTACGATACAGTTTCCTCAACAAAAAGTCAATGTCCCAAGCCGGCGCTGCGGTAAGAAACTTGTTGATCTTGCTAAACATGACATGGGTCGGGTCGGCGAGAATGCGGACGCAGCGTGCGGCGAAGACGCCGCCAACATATGGGAAAGTTGTGGTGCCGGTTTGGTCAAGCGACTCGAGCGTTTCGCCGAGGAGGATGTAAACTGCGCCGAGGTCCTGGTTAAGAGATTCAGGCTATAATGCGTCAGTAGGGGATGAGAGGGAGTGTTGAAGTACTTACGCCAATCGTTGCCATGAGTTGGCGGACATTATTGATGGCTTGGATGCGAATTTCCTGATGTTTTGAGCAGAGACAGAGAAGGAGCTCGCCTATGTCACCGTCCTCGATGGCTTCGTCAATTTCTTTCTTCCGCCAGCGGACCAGACCACTATGTTTCTTGTCTTCCTGCGGTGGAAGCTCAAGATCCACCGTCGGGCCTGTCTTTGTTGGTGCTTCAGCCTCCACCTGTGGCACAGGCGAGGCACTGGATCGCTCTGAACCGCTGAAGTCGGCACCGGTCGCGAGCTTGAGAGCTTCCTTGGCTCGTGCCTTGTACATCTTCCACGAAAAGGCATCTTTCAGCACCTCCTTGTACGCTTTACCGGCCGACTCGATCAGACTATCGCGTACCAGAGTCAGTACTTCCTCATCTTCGCCGATCAAGTTGAAGAGGTAAAGAAGTTTAGACAGCCATCCAGCAAGCGCCTCTGCAATAGGCCCTGTCGCTGACTCGCCGCCCTTAAACGGCCATTGTTCGACCAGAGTCATCGATAGAGGGCTGAAAGGACCAATGTCTGTGGTTGAATGCGACCCTTTGGCGCACATAGCATCTAGGTCATCAAAGTACTTGATTGGAACCTTGATAAAGCGTGCGCAACAGTCATCAAGGAAGTCCAGTACATCTACCGAAGGGACGGACCCGGCAGGTGGCTCGAGACTAGCAATGAGCGCATCTAAAGCATCAGGCGACGTCTTGGTCTGGAGCATCTCCTGATCCTGCAAGACAGCGTTGAGCAACGACTTGACACCGGCATACATCTCGTTCTCCTTGGAAGTGACGAGAAGCTTGAGCAGCGTGACGAAGGGTGAGTGCTGTAGTGTCTTTGGTTTCTGCCACCAGCGCATGCCGGGCGAATGTCGTGCCATTGATATCCAGTGCTCAAGCTCCATGACGCGGAATGCTGTATCCTCTGGTGATCCTGTAGGCTTTTCGACCTCGACGAGAGCGTTGCACAATGGCAGCGAAACATCGAACTTCTCCTGCAATGCTGCTTGAGGTGTGATCTCAAAGTACAGCCTCAGTAACCTCGTGATCGACTCCCGCTTGAGGGTCTGCAATCCGGGCTTCTTCAACGCGAGAAATACAGTCCTAATCGTAGGGCAGCGGCGACTAAACTCAGCGACAAGGCGTTGCGATGCCTGTTCCCACTGCTTGGATGGCTTGGAAGCATTAGCCTCGTTCAGTTCTTGTACCATGCTCCGCAGCTTCTGTAGCGCGACTACCAGCACACGGATCGCGAACATCTGGACTAGATCCGAACTGTGGTTCAAGCACTTGGTCAGCACCTGCTGATTCAGCGGCTGCGGCAAAACGCTCTGGATCATAGCTGCTACTGGTGGCGATTGATTGCGGTAGCTTTTCTTCACACCAAAGTACTTCGGTACCGGAAGCTGGATGGTCTGGAACAAGAAAGCTGAATAACCTATCCACGTAGAAGTGAGGTTCGGGTCGTAGTTGAAGTCCCTTCGCTTGATGAAGTAGTCCGCAACGAGCTCGGGTGAAGCTTTGAAAATCTCAATGACAAGCTTCTGGTGTGATGTATTCGCATACGGTCGTTGGTTCTGGATGAATTCCGACAATATTATGTTGCGTACCCGGCCCAAGCGGTCAAACGTCTCAGTCGATTCCAGTCCTAGGTCGTTGCCGTTGTCGATAGCCTCGTCAAGGTCACCGTCGTCGTCGTCGTGAGTCGATGGGTAAAACCCATTTGTTGGGAGCATAACACCGTACGCAGGATCAGTGCACACCAAACACAGAAACTCATTGGCCAGCTCTTCCGGCGTCTTATGTCCCTCTGATAGCGAACCCTCTTCCAAGTCGTAGTTGTAAAGTCCTGCAATCCGCGACAATGTTTTCCCGTTCAGGATCCGGCTCTTTGTCTGGCGCGGAACCGTCTTGTCTTTGAATACATGATTTGTGAAGACGTCAAAGATCTCGAAGATGAGAAACGGCGGATCCGTGGCGAGGTGGTCGAAAACTGCTCTTGTGATATTGGTATTGGAGAGGATCTCGACTTTGGCGCGTTCGTCCTGCAGCCTCAGGTGGGTTAGCAGATACCGAATAGCTGTTGTCCTGACGCTTGGCTTCTTGTGCATGTCTGCCACCGACATGCCCTTGTGCTCCTTCCATAGCGCAATGTTCCTGCCCAGTATTCTTGGCTCCAGCGTGAAGTCCTTCTTCGAGTATACGGCTCTTGCGTGCGCGCCTTCGTTGAACCTTGTGAGCTCGGTGAGCAGTCTGAGAGCTGGCGAGATGACATTCTCCTTGCTCGATGCAGCAGAAGTACTGCGGACCAGGCGGCGAGCTACTGAAGGCTGCAGGATTGTCTTGGCAAGAGTGGTTCCGTACGCGGTGAGCTCGGCGTGGCTGGACAGGACCTTGAAAAGAAGAGCAAGCACGGCGGTGACCTGGGCGAGGATGGCGTCGAAGTTGCTCTCGGCAGCCCAGTCCCAAGCCTGGATGAGGACTGGCAGCAGAGTCTCGTGCTTGTCATCCTGCGTCTTGCCTTTCTGAGTGTCTAGATATTCGTGAAGTATCGCTCGCCGGCGGGGCACGTCGTGGTCGTTGGTCGCATACAGGATCGAGTCGAGGAATCGTTTGAACGAGGTCAGTCCTTTGCAAGTCAGTCGGGCACAGCATCATTGCTTGTTGGAGTGGTGTACCATTGCGAAAATCGTTTGTCGCATTCTGGTCGAAGTAGAGGACTTTCTGCAAGTCGCGCGCAGAGTGCACTTCCTCCGCACCCGCGCCGTTTGGTCGTGGCGAGTTGCGCTCGTGGCCTCCTTCCACTCTCTGACGCTTGTTCACGTGCGCACCACCCGCATCACCTTCAAAGTTCGTCCGCTTCCCCATGGCGGCCAGATAATGTAAACGGTACGCAGACCGCTCGCGCGAGCTCGAAAAGTTGCGGAGCTCGAAATTTCGACAGGGATTATGGCGCCTAGCACATTAGCAGCTAGAGCCGTAGGCTTAAAATGCGGGGCCAAGTAATGCAATCCCGTCTGCATTCGAACGTGTATTGACAAAGGTAGTCTTCAATTGGTAACGCCCGACCTTGCAAAGTATATACTAGGCTATGGTACATACAGCCTAGAGTACGCAACCACCTTGGTTCGACAGCATACACAGGCTGTGTAGTTTTTGCTCGCCAGTCCAACACGGCACTCGTCGCAGAGCGAAAGGCACCCACACGGCCACACGAGAACAGTTCGAGGTGCAAGCTGACATACAACACATTGTGGGCCCTCGGATCCCATACCCTCAGCACCCGTGTCCCAGCTGCCCGCAGCCGACGAGCTCTGCGGTACAACAGGCTGTCTCTTGTTGAGAATCAAATCTTCCAAGAGTTGCTCCTCCTCTTCCGCCGTCATGCCAGCCGACGTCTCGAGGCGGTAACGGGATGTTGTCAGAATCTTAGCCTGGTCTCGATCCAAAGCTTTTTGGTATTGCGAACGTGTCATGATCTGCGGGCTCTGGAGATGCCGTGACAGTAGCTTGGCTTCCTCTCGGTCCTCTTTGGTCTTGGGATCAAGCAGAACCGAGAGGCGCGAAAGGTCAAGAGCGTGTTCTGCAGCTGGTGTCGACTCTCGACTCCGCTGATAGGTGTCTCGAGTCGGCGTTCGCTGTCCATCCTCCTCCATGTCCGACCAATCATCATCGTTGGTAGTGGCGTACGAGATGACACTCGTTGTGTCGTCGTCTGGAGGTGGAGCATAGTCGCTACTGTGATCCACATCCCCAAAGCGGCCTCCATTACGCCACCATGAGTACATGTAGTCATCGACTCGTTCATCGGATTGCTCGGAGCTGGGTGCATCAAGAAAGCCTGTTTGGCGAAGACGATCTTTTGCAAAGGCCTCGGCATCGAACTGATTGTCGAGACGGACACGAGAGCGATCGTCCAGCGTCAGCCATGCATCAACAGACGCTGCGCGACGCTGCCTATCGTTGAACGGCTGGGCTGGAAAGCGCGCTTCTTTCGTTGGGCGAGGTCCAGCAAGTCGCCTGAGCCATCTTGGACGATATCCTACCCTTAGTCGTTGCAGCATCGCAAGCATCAATCTGGCATGGATGAGCATGATTAGTTTAGCAATCCCCATGAGAAACTGCCACGGCAAGATAAAACGACCTCTTCTTTGTTGGAGGCCGGCTGGATCACCCTGTGCTCCAGCATTGGCAGCCCCGGGGACAGCGTTCGTACTGCGCGTCTTGCGCTCGCGAGCATACCCAGATGTTGGTGCGTCGTCATCATTCGATTTGTCTTCTACACCAACGCCGGGAGCCAGGACATCTCCCGTCAGCTCTTCGGGGACGTTTATCAGAGCCTGCCTGAACTGACGTCTGCGATCCAATACTTCTTTCAACCTCTTCTTCTCGAGAAACGTCATAGAATGAACATTGATGCGGGTGCCTTCGTTGAGGAAGACAGCCTCGCTCGCGGCAGTCAGAACCGTGAAACCTACCTTCAAAATCGCCGTATAAAAGTCTTCGTGCCAGCTTATCGTAAGCGGCGCGATTGAAGAGAGGTGTATGTTTGCATGCAAATTATTGTAGGAAGCTTCAAAGCGCTCTTTCCATGTCAGGTTCTGCGGCTGACCTGGTGGTGGTGCCAGTACAGTGATGAAGAACGCCAGGAGGTAAATAATTCCACATGTCATCGTGCCAATTATAATCAGGAGGTGGGGAATGAATCCAATAATGCAAACAGTAGGGAAGCGTAGGAGACCAACGGGATTGTCGGAATCTGCGATGGCCTCGGTCAGCCGCAGGAAGCTCCAGAGGAATGTTGCCATGTATGATACACCCCAGATTGCCGTCGTCACTAGACGATACCTCGAGCGGACCCCAGCAATGGCCAGCAAGTTACTTGTCCAGTGGCTGATGCTGGAAATCAGAGAAATCAGCAAGACCTCGGGTGGAACGTTTGCAATGCTGTCGAGGCCGGACTTTAACACTACGACAGTGCTGCCGTTAGGCACCAGAACGTTCTTGGGTAGATTGAACGGCTTGGATTTGATGACAGTCAACGACTTGGTAACAACAGCCTCGGCCTCAGCAAAGGCCAGCGAGTGCTCGAAGATGGTCATGCCTACTTCCTGAACCGGTGGGCGCCCTTGGAGTGCACAACACAGCGTCTCCACAAACTGACCAAAGCCCAGAGATAGGAACAAGGGCCAGAGCAAAGCGAGCGAACCGTTTCCTCGCGTCATGTCTGCAGCACTGGGCAGCATACCAACAGCTCGACAGGAATCTGTCGTTTTCTCCCAGAAGAGGAACTGGGACGAGGCGCGGTGCAGGTATCCTCCTTCACCACTGAAATCTGTACTCAGATATTTTCCTGGTGTTCCATACTGCATCTGCGACCAGTCGGGTGATGTCTGACATCGAATGGCACGAACGATGTTGAGGTTCTGCAGGGTGAATAGCATCAGAGGGACGATATACAGGGCGAGGCGTATGTGCAGGCGGTCGAACGAGAGCGGCACGCGGCTGGAGGCGTAGAATTGGGTTCGGTTCAAGAGAATGGCCTAGATGCAACCTATCAGTCGCAGCTCGTGCACTCGACTACAGCACACCACTCACAATAGCAAACGTCGCAATCGCCCATTTCGAAGTCATGTAGCTGAAGAAGTTGGCAACGTTCTTGAACGCCTGAAACATGCTGATCTCGTCTGTCGATCCAGATGCCAACGCTGCTGCTGCTGCTGCAACAGACTCCTGCGCGAACTTGCCAGCAGTCGTCGCCGTTGTGCCGTTGGTGAGGTTGGCCAAGGTAGGCTCGGCAATGATGCTGCCATCAGAGCGCATCATGTCGCCGAGTGAGCTGGCTTTTCCGAAGAGCCGTGGAATGGCCATGAGCAGGTCTGCCGGCGACGGTAGGAACGAGGTCATGTTGTTTCGTGCGCCGATTGTTTGTTCCATTGCAACTGGAGAGTTGGCTTTCACGATTGCCGAGGCCGCAGGGGTGAGACAAGTTGAGCAGCCGTTTGATCCTATCGACTTGAGCTCATCGTTGTCACCCAATCAGGATCGGTCAGTCAGGAGGACCTTCTTGGTGACGGACATGTGGTTGGAGTGATTGTGTGAGTTTACGGGGTGAGATCGCGCCCACGCCCGCGTCATGCTTGTGGAGTGCATCGAGTCCGGGCCGGACCAAACTGCCGCGGTGCCTGCCCCACACGTGCGCCTCGTCCCAACGCAGACCTCAGACCCTACTACTCAGAGTCGCTGCCGTATGACGGTGACTATCCTTCATAACGTTTCCATAATGTGCGATAAAATATGATGAGCTTCCGTCAGTCCTTTATATGTCGTGCTCTATTTCTACAATAGTATCTTTCCGCACATGGCGTCTCGCAGGTTACAAGTCCAGCACCGTAGATATTCGCTCTGCGTTATGCTCATGTCTAGTGTCAGGGCCCGCCTCCGAGCACGATGGCCCCGTGCTATGACTGATTTGGTCGCACACACTGGAATGTGTTGTCTTGTATCCCCATCGATTTCCAGCATCCTCGTCCCTGGATCCACCACTTGCACCACCGCCATTTCGAGAAATAGCAATGCCCAGTCTCGTCAGGTTAAACTATGAATACCTTGGCACGCGAATAGGAACAGCGTTCTGACGCGTACCATATCCTCTTGTAGCTCATGAGCTTCACGCTCTCAAAAGTCTCTGTCGATGCTTGAGCCGCACGCAAAGTCGTCGAGTGTGTTGGCGTTGTCCACGTTGGCAATCTTCAGAACCGCATCCCTTGCAGTGAGCGCTGCCTGCGTGCGGCCCTTCTTCTGGCATGCACTTCCAACGGACTTCGAGACCTATAAATGCTTTGCAAACCCTAGCCAGTCGCCCGCCATTTGTTACACCACGTCTCGGCTTTTGAGTTCTGATACTGTTCATTGTGTTTGACAACTGGCACCAACTCCCAACACTCAAACCATCCATCCCAACAACAGAGGCGGAAAGGCTTCGAAGGAAAAAGACTTCGGTTCTGTGCTCTCAACCCCCCCCCCCCCCCCCCCCCCCCCAAACTAATCCTAGTTTTCCCCCTCATTCTACTAATCTGGATCGCCTCGCCCACCACAAACATGAAAGCCTTCGGCTATCTGATAGCCAGCACGGCGCTGCTCGCAACAGCAGTGGCGCAAGTGTTGAAGGCACCCGCGCCCAACAGCTCCCTCGGCAACGGCTGGAGATACAAAGGATGCTACTCGTACATGTCCCCTTACTGTTTTCAACCCTATCATACTCACAACCACCAGCGACGTGAATCTCCTGGTTAACAGCGCTCAACACGCCCTCGGCGGCTCCTTCCAAGTCGCCCTCATCAACGGCGGCGCTTCCTGCACCAGCACCTGCAAGTCCCAGGGCTACAAATACGCCGGCACAATCGACAACCAGTGTTGTACGCCGCATTCTGTCCCGCTCATTACAAGCCTTAGAATACGGTACTGATGGCATGCAGGGTGTGACAACGTCATCAATCGCAGCAACTCCGCGACCGCCGGTATCCTCTCTCCGCTCGGCGACGCCAGCTGTCAAACCAGCTGTTCGCTGAATCTCAACGAGGCGTGTGGACAGACGAACACGTTCATCTCCATCTACGAATACACTGTAAGTGGATTTCTGAGGTTGACCTGTGTGCCTATGCTTTTGATGTTTTCTGCTTTGTATATGAGGTTGGGAGGTGGGAAGCGGCCGGGCGCTCGGTGGAGGCGGGGTTTGGTGCGGATCGAATGTGGAGTTGGCAATGGTGTGTGGAGATTTGGGAGGGCCGGTGCTGAGAGGGCCCTTATGATGGGCTTACAGTGACCGAGCCTCTCTCACTCCTGTCGCCAGGAGTGCCCGATCGTAGCACCTGCATACCACGCTGGATGTAGAGGCCGAAGTCACAGATACCGAGGTTCTCGACGCTGTTTCTCGCGCCATAGCCAAGTGCTTATTGAGCCGAGTCAACACATTACGTAGGCCGAGTCTATGAGCGAATGTGACTCCGTTTGCCTCGCACACGTGCGCTCTAGGCGTATATAGCATCGACCCGCTCCTCCGCCAGACAATCCTTCTCTACCCCTCTCCTCCATTTCTGAATAATCTCGAAGAGCTGCTCATGTCCATCTTCCCAAAAAGAAGCCATTGTATGTGCTCGCCGTGACACCAAGCGAGAAAGTCATGGCGGCTGGAGATGCTTCTGTCGCTCTCAAATACTCCATTTGTTCCAGAACATGGCTCGAAACATGTCTGAAATATGTTGGGTGGTTCGGTTTCCAGAACGATTTGTCTGGTTGCGATATTACATCCGCAGTGAAGCATGGGTGAATGACCACGTTACGACATTGTAATAACAAATTCTAAGCTGGCGTCCCCCATGAAGCTCTGTTCGCCCGAGAAAACCACATAAATCTTCGCCTCGCTACACGGCGCAGCTCCTCTCCACGAATCTTCTCGGTTGCTGAAATTGTCATGGGTCCAGTTCATTTGTTTCTGCTTTCAAAGTGATATTTTCAATATTGAACTTACTGAACTCGATGATGTTCCTTCTCACCAAATCCTACTCAGAAGAACGAAATGCTGTCTGGCTGTGCTTGCCCGAATCAACAACAATTCCTATAATGCTTTTTCTCTCCTGAGTCGAAGGGAAACTCAAATGCCGTCTTATTGTCTGCCTTTTAATCCACCAAATCTTCTGTGCTCAGTCAATCTGCACAAATCAATAACAGCACTATGACACCCTCATACCTTGGTTATAACTGCAACAATCTCTCCCTGCTGCATCATAAGTGCCATCCAGGCCTCTCGATGCGTTCCCCGAGGTCTTTCTCTTTGGTCACACGCCACTTCAAGTATATAACGTCTTAACAACCCCGACGACCAGATCTTCTATCAACCATCTGCCTCTTTTTGCTTCCGAATCATACAAATCATTGTCTCAAGGCACAACGCAGCGGGTGTTATGTCTGCACCAAACACGGCGCAAAAGATGACATGTGTCTCTGCCTTCTGCCTCGTGGCTTGAACTGCCAGGTCATCACGGCACACGGCTAGATGTCTCCATTCCACCATCTTCGACATGCATCATGCCATAGACATGAGTTTCCGGTCTCGCCTCTTCAGCATGCTCCAACAGCCCTGCTCATCATTTGTCCCCTCAAAACCGAAATCAGACTGCACATGTGTGTTTGTCTTATAAAAGAGATCACCATGAAATCATGCGGTCGCTGTCTGCGGGCTCTAGCCACTGTGTTCCTCTATTCTCCGTCTGGAAAGTTTTAAACCTGTTCTGATCCGGCAACATGAGCCTTCCAAAATAGAAGACGCGCATGAAATATATCTCCGCTTGCGTAATGAAAACAAAAGCACGTGAAAATACTTCTCTCGCTGTTCGTGTCAACAGCGACTCTCCCATACTCTGATGAGCGTGTCCAAAAAGACCATCTGCTACAAAACATGTTGCTGCTGTCGAAGTTTTCTCAACGCCTACACCTACCGTCGAAAAAACACAATTGCTTCAGGTCTATGTTCTTCTACGAATCCACTCACTGGAGCTCCATGGCCTCCTCTCTATGCTC
This sequence comes from Stagonosporopsis rhizophila, assembly GCA_016767195.1. Classification (NCBI taxonomy): domain Eukaryota; kingdom Fungi; phylum Ascomycota; class Dothideomycetes; order Pleosporales; family Didymellaceae; genus Stagonosporopsis; species Stagonosporopsis rhizophila. The sequence goes on along the minus strand of CP068498.1, from coordinate 3,423,667 downwards.
TTCGTGTGTATAACTCCCATCTACCAGAGCCATCAAACCTACTCAAACACCTGCTCACATCCTTACATGTCACCCAATCCAACTACAACCAAAAGCCGAGCAACATGCTGCACGCCCGGCGGGCGAATCAAAACAAACAAGACAACCCAAAATGTTCTGCTCCTCTGCGCTCTTCCTTTGAATCATGGGTGACATCACAACCCCTTCCCTACCCCAGTCCATCAGCCTCAAGGTCTCGAAACACAATCTCGTAAAGCAGATATCCATCCCTACCTTTCCAAACAGACCACCACCAACAGCCCACGAGCAGGGAAATGCACCACGAGCAGAAACCCCCGTATTCACATATCCCCCCCCCTGCATCCCAGACAACAACAACAACCTCCTTTCCCCTCCTGCTCACGCCATCTCACCCGAACACCACCCACGCAAGACCGTCCACCCACCCCGCGCCCAGCGTGTCACCATGCCCGCGGGGTTGGGTGCAGCTGCAACAACAAAATAAAGTTGTCGATTGAAGCATGGGTGGGTGTTTGTTTGGGTACAGCTGAGTCAGTCCGTGGCTGCTGCTGCTGCTTATGGGAGGGGAGGGGAGGGTGTTGCGTTCGTGTGTTGTATGTGTCACCGTGTTGTGTACCTAGTAGACACTGATGGAGTCTCTTGGTGCTGTGTGCAGGTGACTCGGGTAGGGTGGTAGACAGGTGCGGTGCGGTGCGTGTGGACTCTGGGAAACCAAGCGCGGTCTGGACTCCAGACGAGATGAGATGAGATTCGGGGGAGTGGAGGCTGGTTGTGAACGAGTCACTGGCGCTGTCACGCTCATTGTCTGCAGCACCACCAACCGCCACAGTCTCGGACTTGGTGTATGGTTCGTCATTAATCTACATCTTAACCTATCCGGTCCTATCCTGTCCGAACCCATCCCATCCCGTCCCATCCCGTCCCATCCCGTCCCGCCCCGTCCCTCCCGCCTCAACGCGTGTAGACCTATCTAGTGGTAGCATGGTATGTACAAGGGGTATAAGCCAGCCTGGGGACAAAAGAAAAAAAGATCAAAAAAAGATAAAAGGAAAAAAAGGGGAGGAGAGGAAGTGGGGGCGATTAGACAATATGGGTGTGTGAAGATGTGAGTATGTGTGTTTTTGGCAACAAAGCAGTACGTGTGCAATGTGCGCAGAGTCGTGAGTAGCGCGCACTCAGGTGTAGCCGCCCATGCGCCGTGCGACGCCCCTCAAGTCGCCCACACTCGCGTGTCGGACGACAGCGTCCCAGTCTCCCCACTCGCCCGCAATCTCGGCCAGCACGTTGCCCATGACGCGCGCGCTGGCCATGAGCCCGTGCTGCTCGCCGTCCAGCACGCGGACCTCGCACTTGCGCATCAGCTTGCCCAGCCAGCGCACGTTGTCCACGGGGACGCGGCTGTCTTTGCTGCCGTGGTGGATCACGACCGGGCGGTTGATGTCCTCGTAGCGGAATCCGATGGGCTGCTTCGTCTCCAGGCACACCATGAGGTCCGTGGCCGGATTTGCGCCAGCGGTTGCGCGATCCCAGATGGCGAAGGTGAGGCGCTCGTCGTAGGCGGAGGCGCGTGCGCGTTCAGCGGCCGAGAGGGCCTCGAGGCGTGCTTTTTCGGCCGCAGGGTCGTGCGTGTTTGTCGAGGTGAGGGTGAGTGTGCTAGCGCTGGGGAGGACCTGGTCCATGAGCAGCATCGACTCGCGGCGGTTGTCTTTGAGCAGGGGGCGGGGCGCGGGGGACGAGGTGCGGGAGGGTGTCGGGGTTGTGCGGGAGCGTTTTGGCTTCGGGGCTTTGGCGGGGCTGTGCAGGGAGGCGGATTGGTTGCTGAGGAAGGTTGAGTTTGCGACGCGGAGGAGGGACGGGGGGAGCGCGCGGAGGAAGCGCTGTGAGCGTGGGAGTTGTTGGGTGGGTGGGGAGTCGCGTCCGATGCCGATAGGGGCCATTTGGGAGGGTGGAATCCAGGGGGCGAGGAGGTGGACGCGGCCGCGGATGTGCTGCGGCATGCGGAGGGCGGTTGCGAGGGCGTATATGGCGCCGGCGGAGTGAGCGAGGAGGGAGAACTTTGTGATCTTCAGCGCTTGGCAGATGGCGAGGACGTCGTCTGGAGGAGCTGGTTAGCACTAAGCAACAGCAGGCGAGAATTGGGAACATACCAGGCCACGTCAGGGGCGTGCCGTTGGGATCAACTTGACTCCCTGCCACGCCTGGGCGCTCAGGCGTGATCAGTCTCAGCTTCAACGTTGCAGCGAGCTGATCATAAAACGCCATGACGAACCTCGTCAAGCCCATACCCACGCATACAAACACGGCGAACCCATTTGGATCGCCGACTTCTGAGAAGGATATGATTCGCCCTGTCTGCGGATGCCGTATCTTCTGCGACAGGCGCGGGGCATGCAGATATGCATCGACATCGATATCGACCGAATCCAAGGAGTTCGGCCGCTCTTCGATGACCGGGCCCCACGGGTTCATGGGGTAGTGCGAGGCTCTCTGTTCGGCCGCTTTGGCTTCGGCCGCCTCGGCAGCATCCACCTTTGCATTGTGCGCCTTCTCGGCCTTGGCTGGCAGGTCGGGATGCGACCAGCGCTTCTTCTTGAGCGTCTTCTTCTGCTGCAGCGAGAAGCTGTTCGAGGCCGAAGCCATGCTGAGCGACGAGTGGCGTCCCGAGGCGACGACCTCACTCACCGAGCGGACTGTGTGCGGCCTCTCCTCGGTCAAGCTGGACGAGTGTCTGTGGCCCTTTGACCCACTCATGACCATGCTATTTGCGTTGCGGCTAAACGCCGATCTCCCGCCGACCGAAAGCGAGCTGGATCGTTTGATGCCGTCCCTGGTGCTCTGCGGTGATGGGGCGGTGACGCTCTGCGGCGGGGGCGGGAGGTTCATGTGTGTGGAGTCGACACGAGGCGTTCGCGGCGAGTTTGGCGCCGAAGTATCGAGGGCTTTGAGCGCCAGCGCGTAGTTGATCGGCAGCGGGAAGTCGTCGCCATCGTTCACGGTCAGGCTCCTGTGGCGCGAATGCCGCAGATGCGGGGGGAGCGGCGCTGGCCGGGTGGGCTCGCGCGGTGCGGTGCTCGGCAGCGGTTTGTTCAGGTCGCTGTCCATTGTCGAGGGCGGTGCGGGTGGGATGGAGATACCTAGCAGTTTGCGGGCTTTCATGCTATCTCGTGTGTGGTCTTCGGTCGCGGGTGAGACGGGTGAAGTTGGCGAGTCCTCAGGGCTCGGGAGCCCAGAAACATCAGGCTTGCTCACGGTCCCTGTACGTGCAGGAGGATCTGCAGGCAGCTTCCCAGCAATCTTCTCTCTGAGCAGCTTCTGCTCTCGCAGCTGTTTGATCCTCTGCGCGACTTCGTTTTCCTCCTGCTCCAGCTCGAGCAGCAGTTTCTGCCTGCGCTTTTCCTCGGGGGTCATGTCTGGTGTGGGTGGCTCCTCGGGCACGGGGACTGCGATTGTGTGTGACGGTCGGTCCGTCTCTTTTTCTTTCTCCTTCTCCTTCTCTGTCTCTTTTTCTTTCTCTTTCTCTGTCGCTTTTTCAGTCTCCCTCTCTCGGTCTTTTCCTTTTGCCTTGGTCTTGCTCGAGCTGCTCCGCTTGCTCTTCTTGCTCGGACTGCCGTGTCTCAACGACGAGCCGCGGTCGGGTACCAGGCCTTGATCAATGGGACTGTCCCCGGTCGGCCCATCTACTAGGTTTAGACGAATGCGGCGTGCCGTGCTGGAGTTTCTGCTGGGGTAGCGCTGTGCGAATCGCGACGACTCGGCAATGACATACGACTCGGACTCGGACTCGGGGTTGTGGTCGAGTTGGTGGTGGTGGTTGTGGTGGTGGTTGTTGTGATCGTGGGCGTGGGCGTGCTCGTCCCGGGCGCCGGGCTCCTCCTTGATGGTGTCTTCGTAGGCAAACAGCTGCGAGGCGGGCGAGGCGGCGTCGTCGAGGCGCCTGCGCGTGTCCGTCTCCTTTTGCTTGAGGCGCTCGCGCGAGGGCATGTACATGAGGCTGCGCGGGCGCTTGACGCTGCGCTTGCTCTCGGCCGAGGAGCGGTTGCTGGCAATGGGCTTGGAGGCGATGGGGCCGGCCTCGATGCTGATGGTGCCGAAGCTGGCAGACGAGCGGCGCGAGTGGCACGAGTGGAGCGAGGCGGTGCTGCCGGCGCTGCGGCCGACGTAGCTGGCGAGGGCGTGGGTCTTGTCCTTGCGGAGCTTGGGGGGCGCCGTCATGGGCGACAGGCCTGACGGGCGCTTGGAGGTGCGGACGACGGGGGGCTCGCAGGCGTCGTCGGGGAAGAGGTCGTTCTGGTCCCTTATGGCGCTGTAGTAGGGCGAGCGGTCGTCGGGGGTCCCATAGTGGCCGGCAGGGAGCGAGGACCGGCTGGCGCGCGACGAGTGCGAGGGGTGCGAGGGGTGCGCAGGGTGCGGCGGCGGCGGGCTGCTCTCACGGTGGTCACGGTGGTCACGGTGGTGGTGGCCCTCAAAGTGGCTCTGCGTCGAGGCCGAGATGGCGGCCAGCTGGTCAATGAGCGACGAGATGATTTCGGGCGAGGCAGCCTGCGAGTGGATGGCGGCGGCGGCGTTGCTGGACGGGCGCTTCTTCCTGCTGGTGCTGGTGCTGGTGCTGGTGCTGGTGCTGGTGCCGCTGCTGTGTCGTGCACTGGTGTCAACCGACAGGGCCGCCGCGGCGCCCGGCAGCTCGCGCAGGTCGTGCTCGCCTCTGCGGCGCCATCGCAAAGTCTGGGTCGCCGGGCTGTCAAGCGCGCGCTCGGCAGACACGGCGGCGTCGTGGACCCTGGTGTTCGTGTATGCAGCAGCGCCTGCCGCGGGCGGCTGCTGGCTGAGGGCGTCCATTGCGGGGGGCCTAGGTACCAGTCTTCGTACCAGTCGTCCAACAGTCGTCTAGCAGTCGTCGTCGTCTAACAGTCGTCCTAGAGTCGTCCTAACAGCCCTACACAGTCCTGCTCCTCGTCCTCTTTCTACTGCTACTTGCACTACTCCTACCACCGCTCCTCCTCCTCCTCTTCCTCCACGCGGTGGCTGGGGCGAGGTGCCGCGGCCGAATCGCGCACGCGCTGCTGTTGCATGTGTCGGCGCCGGCGTGTGAGGGCGACGAGCAATAGCAAAAAGGGCAAGGCAAGGCTCGGGACCAGGCACCACGCGCTCCACGGACACCCATATACCTAGCGGCTCAAGATGGCGGCGCCGGCGTGAGCGACGCGGACGGCGGACCAGAGGGCAGCAGCAGACAAGGGGTGTCTCTCGGGCGCGTGCACGTGCTCGTCGTCATATCAGGGGGGGGCCAACCAAACCAAGCACTTTTGCGCTCAGACGCCGCACGCTGTGCAACAAGGCTTGGTCTGCGTCTCTTGCTGCATCTGCCTGCACAACAGTCTACAGGCATAATAATTACTACCATGCCATCAGCTAATCGTCCTCGCAGTGCACACACACACACTCTCTCTCTCACCACCACCCCAACCATAACCTCCCAGCCCGTCCGCCTAACCTGCCCCGCCCACAGCAAACTCTAAACCAACCTTTCCAATCTACTGATCTGCACCCTATCCCGGGTCCATCCATGCCTGCCCCCCTGACTCGCACCTCTCGCCTTCATTGGCGCGGCACATCTGTACCGACCTTGCACAGTGCACACACACTCACTCACTAGGTACGTTAGTACTGTAGCACTGCATGCGCCGACCGACAAACGAACGAGCGTCGGAAAATACGCGGCCGATATTTTTGACTTGCTACTTGCTACTACTGGATTATACTAGTGCTGATACGTCCTAAGACGACGAGAAGGGAAACTGCAACAACAGCAACGGCAGTTGCGATTGTGGTTGTTGGGAGTTGCAAGTGAGGGAATGGGTTGAGTTTGTGTTTCTCTTTGTTTATTTGTTTTAAAACAAATTCATCTTAATTGTTTGGATTCGTCTGCAATTGTTTATATTCGTCTGTAATTGTTTTAATCCAGCTGCAATTGTTTCAACACAGCTGCAATTGTTTCAACACAGCTGCAATTGTTTCAATCCACAATTCTTCGGTCCATTTCCAGTCCATTTCCAGTCCATTTCAGTCCATTTCAGTCCAATTCAGTACATACAATTCACCGCCCCTTTCCACCCGCACATCAAAACTCCAGCGCCGCCTGCCGGCTCCGCTGCGCAGCCTTCTCCATCGGGCTGGTCCGCGCCTCCTCCTCCGTCTTGGGCCGCCCTTTGCGGTCCACCCGCTGGTCGCGCGGATCGAAGCCCTTGTTGCCCCAGAGCGCCCACTCGGGAGTATCGGGTCCCATGTAGTCTTCTGGTCGCCACCCCACCACCTTGCCGTCCTCGATGCGTGTGCCCTCCACCTTGCCTTCGTACAGGTCGAAGAAGCGCTCAAAGTCGATGCGCGTAGCCCACCGCCCATCGCGCTTGAACCGCGTGCTGTCTGCAAGCAGGATGCAGCATGAGTGGGCGTGCTCCGCCCCAATCCCGTAGTACAGCCCGCGCGCGTTCAGCTCCGTCTCGAGCAGCGTCACAAACTCGGCCACCTCTTCGTAGAACGGCACGTTCTGCATCGTAAGCCCCGCCGATCCCGCCGCGCTGGTGCCGCAGAACGTCACGCCCTTGACTTCCACAAAACACGGGAGCGCCCGCTCAACCAGATCCGCATACCCCTTGACCTCCTCCTCCATGTTGAAGCCCTTGACCAGCGTCAGCCGGAACACCGTGCGCTGCTCGAATCGCCTAGTTCGCAAAATGTCGAGACAAGCGCAGAATCGCTCCCAGTAGTCGCGGTGCAGCGGCCGGTCCACCTTGCGCAGCGACTCCTTGTTCGACGCGTCAATCGACACGTACAGCTGGGTAACGGGCACTAGCGACGCCAGTTGTGCAGGGTGCTGTGCGTTGCACACCAAGAACGTCGAGATGCGGTTGCTGTGCATAATCTCTAGTAGCTCGTTGATGTGCGGGTAGAAGATGGGCTCTCCTACAAGCGACAGCGCGCAATGTCGGATCCGCATAGCTTCTGCGAAACGCTCTGCCCGCACCCCGGGCACGCCCTTCATCATCTTGATCTTCTTGTAATGTGCTGCCGTGATGCCATCGAAGATAACGTCGGGTGCGTCCGTCACCCATCGCCACGTTGTGCCTACAGGGTTTGTGCCGTGTCGCCAGCAGAAGACGCACTTGTTCGAGCACGACAAGGACGGTGTCGCCTCCATACACAGATGTGATGCGATGCCATAGAACGAGTACTTATAGCACGAGCCGCGTCCTCGGAGCGCTGATTTCGTCCAGCGGCAAATCTTCACGCCACTGTGACTGCCAATAATCGAGTACCCCTGCTTCGTCAGTGCCGCGTGCGTCGGAGAGGTTGTCGGTACCATCTCCTTGGGCGCGTTGAGGGCGTTGACCTTGGGCTTGCCCTTGTAGTTTGTGAAATCGACCGGGATAGGTGCTGCCGTCGTGCTGGCCATGCCTCCGAGATCTTCGACGTCGTCCACGCGGGGGGCGTCTTCGCCGCTGCCCGCATCATCGACATCTTCCTCGTCACTCTCAACGGCGTCACCGCTTCCAAGGACACCCTCGCCCAGTCCTCGCCCTTCGGCAACCTCGACAAGCGCTTCCTGGATACCCAGGCGCCACTCGGTCAGCCGATCCTCAGCATCGCTCTTGACGTCGCCCATGCCCAATGGATATGCTCGCTTTCGGCCTGTAAGTCTCGCCATCCATCTGTCAACCTGTTTGGCCTGAGTGCAGAATCCCTCCTCTTCGGACGGCCATCCCTCCTTGTCTCCAAAGCCAAATACCGAGTATCCGACAAGACCGCTCAATGACGCCGTATCGATCCTGAAGTCGTTGTGCGTTTCGCTGAGGTTTTCAATAAACGCATCCAGCAGAGTGTCGATGTTGTAGGTGGGCGCAAGGATCAGATAGAAGAACTTTGTATTCGCCTCGCCTTTGGGCGCGGTGATGAAGTAGTCATCGTAATCGATATCGGAGAGATCGAGTAGCTGAGGCGTGAGGAAAGAGGCAGATTGATCGCAGCCGGTCGTCCATACGGTGAGGAGCTCAGCGACTCGCGTCGCGCGTTTCTCAGTGGTACCAGTGACAGACTGGAAGAAGATCAAGGGCTGGATCTTGTCTGTGGTGTGATCGTAGTCGATAGCTGGCTTTGCGAGCTTCTTCGGCGTCTTCCTGCCCTTTACTGTTTTGGGTACTCGCTTCGCTTTCGGGATTGCTGCCACGACCTCCGCATCGTCTTCTGCGTGGTTGTCGACATTGAGTGCGGGCGTGATAACGGTGGTGTTCTCGGGAAGCCATTCAGGCCTCAGTTCGACTTTCTTCTTCTCCTCAATAGGCGAGGCCGGGACGGGCGAAGCAGACACTTTCTCCCGACCATCGCGAGACTGTCGTGTGAGGCGCACGATGAGCGCGAGGGCAACTGCGACCACGAGAAGCGACACGCGGTGGGTGTGCCAGATCGAGAGCAGCTCTAAGGTGGTTGTTTAGCATATGCATTTCATTAAACGAGCATGTCACACTCACCAGTGAAGAGCTGCTCTAGGCTTGTAGACATCGCCATGGTTGCTGGTCCGCCTTTGCAGCATACCTTGCGAACTTTTGGCAGTCGCGTGGGGTGCTTAGCGGGGTTCAACGGCTGGCCTGTGATTGGCCAGACCTTGTAAAGCACACCACTTGGAATTGTCTCATCGCCTTCAGCTCTTGACAACAACTATACTGCAAACCTTCATGCTGTCCCGTGTCTTTCACAGCACTAACATAGCTACAGGAAGTTTTCCTATTATGATCACAAAGGCCGATGCCACGTCTCAGGTCACTGCTTGGTCTTGACATCGACTGGGCTGAACTTGCTGGTTGAACGAATATAAATCAACGCATTGTATCTTTGCACTTGTATCACTCCCTTTGCTTAGGCTTCCATTTGGCACAATTTAGATTTTTTTGTCGTATAATTTCTAAGCTTGAAGCACTCCAAGCTGCCTTCCTTGGCCACCCAGGTCCCTGTGTCCGTCTCTTTAGGCCATACCATCACAACCCTAGACTTCCGTGTCATGCGTTCACTCGCAATAACAGTCATTCTAACTCTCTGCATCAGATGCTGGTTAGATAAATACATCCAGGAAAGTCTTCACGTGCCGTCAAGATCTTTCACTTTCACCATGAACTGCTTCCTATTGCCTTTCACCGCAGCTTATAAGTTCTACACCTACGTGGCTTCTCCCGCCATTCATCGTGATCCATGCAAAATCGATTGTAGGCAAACGGCTGCTGTCGACCGTATAAGCCTCAGTGCCTCGCCATCACCGCCCACGCTCTTCCCAGGCACTACTTCTGAGACAACCCCACTCTCCTCTCTAAATACTACCACACAAACAACCACCGAGATCCATTTCCGCCATGTCTGGATCAACACCGCCTCCTCGAGCGGCACCACCTCCCTCCTCACCCACACCTCCGACCACAACCACGCATCCGCTCCCGCTCGGTTTCGGCGCACAGATCAAAGCCTTGCAGGAGACCCAATCACTTCTCACCCACCGCATCACCAACCTAGAGCACGAGAATGCCGCCCTGAAAGCCTCCCTGGCAGCCCATCTACACCACCACCCCGCTCACCACGCTCCCCCTTCCCCATCCCCCTCACCAAAACACCCCTCCCCACACCCCTCCTCCATCCTCACCCTTCTCTCCGCTCTGAAATCCCGCATCGAGGCCCTCGAATCCCACACCAACCACCTCACACACCGCCGCCGCGAAGCCGTCGCCACTTTACTCAGCCTGCGCACACTGCACCAGGAATCCGCCAACGCGTTCCAAGTCCGCGCAGAAGATGTCCAGGACGATGATCTAGAGAGCATGTTGGGCGTATGGGGGACCAGTATCGTGACTGTGCTGGTGGGGGTGCAGATGGCGCTTGGGCAGATGAGGGGGGCGTATAGGGGAGGAGTGATGGGGATGGTAGGGGGAGCAGGGACGATGGCGGTTGGTGCTGTGGGCGGCTCGATGGGAGAAGGCGGGTGGGTCTATCCTAGGGGGTATGCGGCGAATGGGTACTGTGTTGCGCATCGGGTGGCGTATCGATGTCGGGTTTGTCGGGGTTGACGTGAGCTTGAGTCTGCTCACGCTGTACAGACGCTTCGTTCGAGTGGATGGATAGGGTTGCGGTTAACCTAGTTCTTGGGGTTCTTCTACTTTTGACATGGCGGTTCGCAACATGTTTAAGGTTCTCTTTGATTGGTGTTTGAGACCGATGGGGTTTCTGGGCTGCCGGTAGGCGCTGTCGTGGTTGGATACTTCACTCCAGAGGCAAGTTATGCTGCCTGTGTTTGTCGGGTCTTGTGTTTGTCATTCGGCTTTTAATGGTCTCGCTTTCTAAAATTATCTCTGGTCGTAAGGGAGCTGGCGTTCGGCTGGATTCTGGTCGGTGGCTAACCTGCCAAAGCTGCTAATTACGTAGGTGTCTTCTGTTTTTCCAGGGTTTTGTTTTCAGGGACTGTGATATGGCAACCGCGTGGGTCTTATCTCGGGTTTTACTTTGGATAGAGACGAGCCACCGTGATAGATGGAAGCACGAGCAAATCTATGGCTTCAACAAGTCCCGTCTATACGCTAAGTCGCAGCACATTCTCAAATCACAATCACTCGTCCTTCTCAGCCTTGTCTAATAGGCGCTTCAAGATGGTTGCCGTGCTCCTCATGCCCTTCAGAGCGTTCTCATCAGGTCCTTGCCCTGGAGTGAAGGTTGCATGGGCGAAGTCGATCATCTTGACTGCTGCGAGCTTCGGCACTGTCTCGTCCTCGTCCTCCTCGTCCTCTTCCGGCCGTGCCGATCTCAGCACCTTTTTGGTGTTCTCATACTCGTCCACATCGCCCTCGTACACCAGCAGAATACTGGCGCTGTACATCCTGCTCTCCTTTGCCTCGAACGCCTCCTGGATATCCTTGACCTCGCCAAGGAAGTACGCAAGCACCTCCCTTGCCCTCGCCTTCTCGGCCTCTGAGCTCTGGGGAAAGAAAGCCTCAAAGCCCTCGTCGATCTGCTCAGCGCTAAACTTGCGCCCGTACATCTTGTTGTACACCCAGTAGCCTCCCTCGTTGTCCAGCTCCACATACTGCTTCTGGTCTTCAGGCACCTCGGGCGGGGACGCACCCAGCCAGGTACGCATACCTGCTATCCTGAAGCCCAGGCTGCCGCTTGTTGTCTCTGCGCTGACTTTGTCGAGCCTTGCTCGCTTTTCCGGCTTCGCGTCGTCGTCCCATAGCTGTGCGCCAAGCTTCAGATCTAGGACGTTTGGCTTCTTGAACCCGTGCGTGATGTTCTCGAGAACGATGTGCAGCTCCGTAGCAAGCTTCTTGCCGTGCAAGCGCTCAATCTTTCCGTCGGCAGTCTCGATGGTGCCTGTGTCTTCGGAGGCAGCAGCTGAGGAGTCGAGGGACAGCTGGCCCATGAATATCGGTAGGTGAGGGAGAAGGTCGGTGTGCGAGGTGGCTACGGTCTCGTAGAAGTTGATCTCGGCCTGCGTGCATGGCTTGACCACCACAGCGCCAGACTCATCACTAAGGACGCCATCGCTGCAGAGCAGTCAGTACGGGCAAGGCTGAGTAACTGCATGCTGCTTACTGCCCCGCTGCTGCGTTACCAAAAGCCTGCAGCTTGGAGGAGTCGAAAGGTTTGGTCGCCATGTTGTGGGATCTGGAGGAGAAGAGAGGAGAGCTATGGCTGTGTAAGATTGGCTGTGTCTGTGGCTGGTGTTGATGGCAGGCGGCTATTTGGAGTGTCAACAGGCCGAGCACCCCGCGATGCAACGGTCAGGGTCCTGCAACACGAGTCAGGCTGTCGATGATGATAGAATATTCGGACCCAGCATCACCGCTGCCTCTAACATCAACTTTGTTCACGACAGACCTAAATCAGGATCTTTCTACTGATGGTCGATGTGTTTGACCCTTTCAAGTCAGATGTGGGCGTTGAGTATGGACAGCTGCCATCTAGCAGCCTTAGGAGGTCGAATGGCTACATCAACGATAGTAAACAATTAGAACACTTCGTCTATGGGTAAAGATTGCAAGGACTCTGAAGGCTGTTATCGTTGAGTTGACACGTAATTTTTCTGAGATGAGAAGCCGACATGAGTAGTCGACGCCGCCGCCATGAAGTTCTCTCACTTGCGAGCTTGCAAGTACCCGCTTGCTCTGTAACCTGAGCTGCCGTGCCCACAGGAACAAACCCTCCACAGCTTTCCGTTTGTTGGCTCTTTCCTTCCTTCCTTCCTTCCTTCCTTCTCGAATTGACTACCACACACAATCAACCTCTATAATGTCAAAAGAACAACCCATGGACTCCGACTCCACACCAGAGGTGCTGGCGCAGGCTACCGCGCATGCAGATGCCACACGAGATGATCATCCAGAGGGCGCCACGATCCGCCGACAGGTAGGTCTAGATGTGACTATCTCTGACTGCTCGCTGCTGTCCTATTAACCCGTCCTAGGTCGAGTTCTACTTCTCTGACGAAAACCTGCCTACAGACCTCCACCTGCTTCAGCAATGCGGCGGGCGCGAGAACATTCCAGTCTCCATTAGCCGCATCTGTGGCTTCAAGAAGATGAGGTCATACAAGCCCAAATCGCTCGTAGTGGCTGCTCTCCGCAAAAGCGCGTTCCTGGAGGTCTCCGCTGATGGCAAGACAATCAAGCGCAAAGTCCCTCTGCAAGGGAAGACGCTGCTTGACGAAGACTTCTGCAAGGAGGATGATGAGATCTCATACGATGTCCGTAGTCGCAAGCCTGCTCTGTTCCCAGTGCCACTACATCCACAGCAGAAGAAGGTGTACCCAGCGGGTACGTCCAAGAACATGCAGAAACCCACTGGGTTTGAGGACACCTACATCGAGCCACCTTTGAAGCCAGAAGAAGCAGAAGAGGAAGAGAGTATGTACAGCGAGTGTAAACCCTTTGTCGAGCGCATCGAGCTCGCCATCCAACGCTTCAAGCAGAAGCGGCGTATGCACGAGATGTACTCCAAGGTCTTCAACAAGCTCATGCGCTATGGTGGTGTCGAGTCTGGTCCGCGTATGCACCAAGGCATATCGAAGACTGAGATGAAGGACATGGATGCTGAAGAGATTGCGCGAGCGCTCGCTGTTCATCAAGTACCGTGGGATCGTGGCGACCAGAAGCAGTGGGTCGTCGACTTCCTTGGTGTTGGGTCTGCCTTCTTGTAAGCTGCGTCCTTCATTGCACCTGACACCAACACTGCTGATCAACACAGGTCTTCATGGTACCCGACGCATTATGGTTATGCACCAAAAGGCATCAAGAACGCTTGCCAGGTGCTTCGATCCTTCTACAACTACCTCCGCTACCACCAAGTCTGCCCAGAGTACGATGAACAGCTTCAAGCCGCTCTGAAGATGTGCGACACTGCCGAGAACGAGTTGATCAAAGTAGATGCGGCCGGCCTTTCTCTCCCGGGTGACTTCAATACGTCTGCGAGTACCTTGTTCGGTGGATCTTATGCTGGGTTATTCACAGGGGACAAAACCTGGGCTCAGGAAGCACAAAAAGAAGGTGTCATTGTCAACGAGATGGGCCTTCGAGACCAGGAAGCGCGGATCAAGTTCAGCACAGGCATTGCTGTACTGGGAACAGACGAGCAGCAAGACCTCATTGGCCCCGCAAAACTCAAGATTCTTAGCAAGGAGTCGACTGGTCTCGAGATCACGGCTATTGATATGCCCGACAAAGCCACGAAAGAAACGTACGCTGAGCACTCCGAGATAGTGAAGCACAAGCTGGGCCAACTTGAGCCGCTGGGCAAGCTCAAGTGCAAGGCTTGGTACGCTGGTGATTGCGACGAGTGGGACCTACCAAAGGGCAAGTATCCCGATGGAAGGCCTCAGATAGTCGATCGAGGGAAGGAATTCGAGTTCTGGGTCGAAGAGAGCGTCCTGAGCGAGTGCTTTCTCGGCATGAAGATCGACGCTACCGTCATCACGCTCGAAGACGGCCTTACTATCCTTGACGAGGTCAAGCAGACGTATTGTAGCTTCTACACCTGGGTGCCAAATGAGCTCTGGATGGCGAACAAGCCGAAGGAGTTGCGCTGGCTAGCAAAGGGTCTTGCCGAGCATGAGGACATCGAGATTAATGGGGTGAACAGTGCCGGCCAGGAGAAGATCCAAGTGGATGACGAGTTTGATGACGAGTAAGTTTACGACAAGCTCGTGTGCACTTCAGAGGTCCACATGCTATTATCAGGAGCCAACCCTGGGGTTATTGAAACAGGGGGTTGAAGAGAGTTCCGGTATCGTCCGCATGAGGTGCCTGAGGTTTCGGCTTAAGCAGCAGAGATATTTCATAGTTTGCTGATCATAGATGGATTCAGAAGCAACTCTAATAATTACATTTCTCACGATGCGCGAGGTCTGGTGCCCGCTTGTCGGGAATGGATTAGCTCCCGTATGTGGGCATTCATTGTCGATCGACAGATCACTCTCGTTACGAGCATGTCTGCCTTGACCACGTCCCAAGCCCAGATCAAACATCCAAATACTTTGCTATTCGGATCGCACGGCAAGTCTGGCCGACATCGACCCGTCTCTGTCTGCGCTTTCGTCTGGCTTGCATTCGCACTGCAATGCAGGCTCTCACCAGGCTACCATGCCCATTATTGAGGGCAACATTGAAGCCGCGCATTCTCGTACTAGGTATGGACTTGCTGCCAATACTCTGTGTGAACGCGATGTCACGAGTTGAACGCAGCACCTCGAACAAACTGCCGCGCAACTGCGTCCAAGATGTTTGGTCGCTCTTGGCCTCACAGTAATATCCCATCTACAGCGAATCGCACCCCGTATGGAGAAACGGGATGACGATTCTCCGCTGCTTCCACCGTTTCTTCTTTGCGCGCGGCCACCGGTGTCTGCGCGGCGTGCTGCTTCCAAGCCCGGCACGGAGCGCACGAATTGTAAGGCAGGGCGAGGAGCGACTGGGCACACTCTGGGCGCCCAGGTATGCCGCGCCACACGTGCTCGCAAAATGGACACACAGCTGCCTGCATCCGGCTTGGAGATGGGATTCTATTGCGTTGTGTCCCAGTTCCCACGCACAATTATGCTGCTCTGGTACATGTTTGAGGTACAGCAAAGCCACAATCATAGATCTGTCATGTTTCTCATTGAGTGCAATGCGGGCGCAGCGGCGCTTGCAACTCGCAGCTGCCTGGAGCAACCTTGGAGGCACTTCCGTTACCCATGGTCTCGGCGTCCGCTCGACGCCAAGTCTTGTCCTCCACGCTCATAGAAAACATGATGCCGCCGGGTCCCTCGCCTTTTCTTAGCCATGCTGTTGCGGGTCTCTTGGTCTTCCTCTCCGCTCCCTTACAAGAGTATGCTACCGCCGCTGCGCAATTCGAACCTCCTGAGGTTCTGGCCATGAGCCTGACGACGTCGATATTTGTGGCAAAGGAACAACGGCACCTACAAGCATAGCGAAACCATGGCTGAAATGGTTGGAGATGTCCTTGCGCTTCTAGACCCCCGCGCTGCGGATCTGCCCAAACGGGCCGCTGCCGGCTATAGTGAGTATACCTCAACCTCAACTCTGCTGTGGTCGCATATCATCATCTGCAGCTGACTAACATGGTCCAGCTCATGGTGTTCTCAATCCCTACATCTACGACCCGTCGGTCCCTCTTGCCGCCATTGGCGCTGCCGTCATCATACTGATCTCTTCCCTCTCCATCTATCAATACATTCGACACCAAGCATGGTTTTTCTGGGCTGCCATCATCGCCATTTTGATGCTGATGCTCGGTCACATCTGTCGACTCGTCTCCTCCCTCGATGAATATGAAGACGTGCCCTTCCTCGTTTCGTGGCTGATGATTCTGCTTGCGCCCTCCTTTCTGGCCGCTGCCTGCTACACCGCCTTCTCACGTGTCGTGTGGTTTTCATGTCCAACCTACGCGCTCAACTTCAAGACGTTGTGGTGTTTCCCGCGATGGATCACCCCAACATTCGTCATATTCGATCTGTTCTCCTTCCTCATCCAGCTCGTTGGCGCCAGCCAGATCGGTAGCCAGTACGACAAAGACTCCTCTCCAACACGCTCAATCGAGGAGTCGGAGCGCAAAGCCCTGCCCGGACGTGTGATTCTCATCCTCGGTCTTGTTCTACAGATGCTCTGCTTCCTCTCCTTCAGCATCATCAGCGTCCGCTATTTCGTCATCTCGCGACACTGGCGCGCATTCGACCTTGGAGATATGAAGCTCTGGCGCAAGCTCAGCTACACTATCAACCTATCTTCCTTGCTCATTGCTATCCGTGCCGTCTACCGTACCATAGAAATCCCGCACGACAAAGATTACGGTCTCATCTACCTGCAGAGCCACGAGTGGTGTTTCTGGACGTTTGACGCGCTGCCAATCTTGGCGGTGCTGGTTGTATTTGCCATCTGGCATCCTGGCCGCTATCTGCCGAGAAGTTATACGGGGCTCACGCTGGATAAGTTCAGGGCGATGAAGGAGAAAGACGAGATCTCGAGTATGGCCGTTGGTCAACTAGAGACGGAGCTGAGGGACTTCAGACCTGAGGATTTTCAGCCCCAGAGGCCGCAAGCGCAGGTTTGAGGTGCATCATGAGTGTGATGTCATTTGCGATAGCACTTTCTCAAGGCGCTACGAAGGGATGTGAATGTGACAATGATTAACTTGGCGTTTGTGGATTACGGGCGGTTTTTTTCGATACCATGCATTTAGCGGACCGGCGTCATGGGTTGTATTCGGAGATGCGTACAAAAGCGCTACGATGACCAGTATCAAAGGCTATTTTGCTGTCTACCTTCGCCTGCCGTGATCTTACCTCTTACCTCTTACCTTCCACCTTGTACCTTTTACCTGCTATCTCTCGCCACTCACTATAGTGGTTGCTGCTGATATATAAATCATCACTGCCACTTCCACGCTCTCCATTCCAAAACACCAACAAACACATCATTTGGCACCCCTTACACACTGCCATGGCGGATATCGACAAAATACACTTTGGGCAACATTGCGACCAAAGCACAAGAGGTTTCAGTTTCCATGCTTGCAAGGTCTGAGCCAGCCGGCTAACGGGAGAAGAACGAGTCATAAGGTGAGTACTATACGGCAAAGCAAGAGCTCTTGTCCATGTAGGGATTTTGAGCCACAGTCGTCGGACCTTGATGACGTGATCTGCGAGCGTAGCATCAAGTTATGCAACTCGCGTGCTCCCTTCTGCTATATTGCAGCTTGGATGAGTGTAATAGTAGATGAAACCTGGCTTTCACGTAGCAATTGGTGTCAGGCATAGCTCTGCTGCTATGCCGCCACTTGTAAGAGTACGTAGACGGGTGATAGCTGCAATGTATAGGCCTTCATTTTGCAAATAACAAATAAGCTGATGTTCCAGTACTCACAAGTTGCCTAGAGGTGGGCGCAGTCCTTCAAGCGCTGTTGAGTTTATAACAGCCACTGTCTTCACACCGCACTAACTCCAACTCTTTGATAGGGTCTAGCGCCAGAAGTTCGCCCTCGGGAAGAGTAATATTGATGCACTCATTAAGCCACTTATCACGAACAGTTAGGCGATCTTACCACCTATTACTGATTGTGAGTAGCTCATATAATGCTGTGGGTGCAAGGTGGTGCTTTCTACAGCACGCTAAGACAGCCTTCATTCAGTCCGGATCCGTAGATACACTGTAGAGACAACTCTCTGAAGGATTCAAAATGAACACTAAACGTGACTATTGCAAACTGGTTGTAGTGAACTTACTCCGGATGCGCCTTCCATTGAAAGCTGAAAATGACGTCGCCGAAACTCAAGCCGAGGTCCCACAGCTTCATGGCTGCGGTCCCGCCCACAGCTGTAGCCTCTTAATGCGAGCCTAATTAAACCTCACGCAAGCAATCCACTATGTTCCCGTCGCTACAGCCCTCACGGCCGAGGGCAAGTCTCTCTTCCACGAGCAGCTGGACTCGTACATTAACATCAACGCAGCTCCCGCAACACCCCCCACAGCCCAACCCCATCCACCAACAACGGCGCGCAACCCACAACGTCCCACAGCCCCAACCTCCCGCACATCAGCAATCCTCTCAGAAACCCAAATCGCAGATCGAAGCCATGCCACCCAGCCGTACAGCGCCTCCTCTCCCCGCACAAAGCTTCTACGACGCGGCAACACGGCATCCCGTCTTCTTCACGAGTAATCTGAAGAAACCGCCGTTTCCAATCCCGCAAATGCCAGCGCATGGGTGGAGTCCCGTGGCAAATGGGTATGTGCAGGAGAGAGCGGGGGGTAATCGTGGGGTGGGGACGAAGCTTTGAATGCATGGGGTGAGAGATGCGCGTCTAAAGGGATGATGGCAGGCTTTTAGATTGATGACGAGATAATCAAAAGCAGTTTGTTGGACGGCGACGATCGTGGCTATGAAGAACTTGGCTATGGGCTAGAGCTATCGTGGGTTTGTGGTTGCCGCCCATATCTAGCTCTTTCCGGTTCAAGAAGACTTTTTGCCCCGGGAACAAGGGCTGCGGGTGTGGCGGCATAGGTCAACTTGAGCTGGAATCATGATAGCTGTGCGTGTGTCGACGACGTGGCAGTTTTATGGCAGCAGATGAGTCTCGTTCATTCACAAGGGTTGCCTCTGTGCACCGCGACGAGATTAGGTCAACGAGCGGAGAGGTCGGAGCACTTCAAGTCGAGGTTGATGAGATTGGGAAGATTTTCATGAGTAACGCTGGCGACGGCTTGCTTGTGGTAAGTGGGTTGGGGATGTTGCTCAAGTCGCGGGAGGCGGGGGAAGGGGAAAGTATGACTCGTGGCAGTCCATATATCACACCAAATTTATTCCTGCCGTTGTTGCTCAGGGTCTTTAGGGATGGTGCTATCAGGAAAGATGAGTATTTTCCAAGTTAAAGGGTGACAATGGAATGAAGGCACGCAGGCATACGTGATCTTTAAAGACGAGTCAAGCTTCGATGTATGCGCTTACCCGGATCTTGAAATTCACGTGGCACTCCCTTCAGCTAATTTAAGCCAGCTGATGTAGGCCATGCTACAGAGCCTGATGAATCGTACTTGTCAGCTTCAATCATTCCATAGCAAGTGGCATGGTAGGACGGGAAGTGCAATGAGTATCATTTCCGCCTATCCGCGGACAGTGCGCCGAGATTGTAAGAGTGAAAACGGCCTCGACTGGCAACGGATTTTCTGTAAGCTAAGTCGTTCCCTCACAGGATTTGCAGCAAAGCTGATATCTTCGAGAGTTTGCAGGGCATGACAGAGCGAACGACAAGTCCGTGCACCATACCCACTTTAATTATTAGCTCCCGTAGGAGCACATGTCGAAGCTTCAAGACTCACCACTGCAGCCCATACACGAAGAAAAAGAGAGACCAAAGCCGACTGCGCACAACGAAAAACCCACACCACCACCATGACCGAAACCACAAGCCTACCATTCGGACAGGCCCTCCTCCAGCGCGCCTTCTCCCCCGACACCGCCGCCTCCCTCTACACCGATCGCATCGCCAAACGCCCCCTCCCCATCCGCGCAACCTCGCCCACGCCCTCCGCCCGCGCCCTCCGCCGCCGCGTCCTAACCGAGCGCAAAGAGCGCAACCGACGCAACACCACGAAACCACGGCCCCTCTCTGCCGCCCAAAAGCGCAAACTCAATCTCACCGAGATCCCCAAAGCTCAGCAGAAATACTCAATCTACGAGCCGCTGCATTCCCTCTGGGTGGGCTATATCCGCGATATCCTCGGTCTGTCGGACGCGAATGCCAATGCGAAGAACTATGTCACGCCTTCCTCTGCGGGCCAGATGCTGGCCAGCGCTGATATGCACGGTGCGCGGTTGTCGGTGGTGCGCAGTCGGTGTGTGAGCCGCGTTGGGCTCGTGGGGATAGTGGTGCGGGATACGCGGTATACGTTTGAGATTGTGACGAGGGGGGATACGGTCAAGAGCGTGCCAAAGGAGCATACGGTGTTTCGGCTTGAGGTGCCTGTGCTGGGCAAGGATCAGGTGGGGAAGGAGGGAGGAGGGGAGGGGAAGCCGTTTGTTTTTGAGATTCTGGGCGAGATGTTTCAGACGAGGGGGCCGGATCGGGCGAATCGGAAGTTTAGGCTGCATTATCAGCCGGATCTGTGAAGGGGAGGTGGAGTGGAGGATGTCACCGATTCTGATATGTTGGTGTAATGGAGGGGGAGCGTGTGCTCTCTGAGGATCGAAAACATTCGGTTCCAAAACTTACGGGACAAGAGTTTCACGACACTTTCGGTTCAAAGAGGTGTATCAACATCATCTCCCGCGCTGATGTGATCTGGAGGCACCGCCTCAGAACATCTCATACACGATCTATCTGAAGCCTATCCGCGGTACAGTGCGGTCCTTCTGAGGATAAAGCATAACAGCGAAAAGATACAAGGCGCCACAGAGCGTAAAGACTAGCCTCTCGCGAAGACCCTTGGCCTCACCAGTGAGCGCTGTAGGTTCGGGCTTCTAGTCCAGCGTGTACGGCTGCGCGCCCTCGCCGAAAAGGAGGTGTGGTTTCCGCTGGGAAAGATTGAGGATTGTCTGCGCGAAGACAGAGTTCGCCCATGCGAACCAGGGGCCTGTACGCAACTATTAGCCACACCAGGCACACAAAGAGTGGATAGAGAAAGAAGAACTTACGCGTATAATCACTCGCTGCATCAACATGAATACTCTCATGTATCAGCCCATTCCGACTAACATTCTTCACCGCTTCCAACAATCGCACAATCTCTTTGTCGTTGTCGCTCGTCATAGCCTGCACCAGCACACTCATCGGCCACGCGTGCTGCAGTCCTATGTGCGGCCCGCCGATGCCCGTAAATCCCTTGCCAGTCAGGAAGTAGGGGTTCCCCTGCTTCGCGAGGATCATGCGGCGAGTGTTCTTGTACACCTCGTCATCCGCAGAGACGAAACCCAACAATGGCAGCGCGAGCAAGGAGGGTAGATTCGCATCATCCATTAGGATGCTGGAACCGTACCCGTCGACTTCGAAGGCGAACACGCGGCCGTATTTTGCATGTTGCACGACGCCGTGCTCCCAGACGCCTTTGCTGATCTTCTCCGACCACGCCGACAGTTGTGTGGCGATGTTCTTCTTGCCCGCCTTGTTTAGGATCGCGGCCGTGCGTTGCAGCTCGACGCTCATCATTGCGTTGCTGGGGATCAAGAAGCCGAGGATGGTGGCGTCGTCGCTGGGGCGGAAGGCTGAGCGCACCAGCCCTGTGCCGGACGCGAGGGGGTTGCCGACGCCGCTGAGGGCCAGAGTCTCAGTGCCAATGTCTGTGCGGCGCTGGAAGGTGTATGCGTTCTTGTAGAAGACGCCGGTGCGGGCGTCGAAGGTGGGTTGGGATTGCTCATCAAGGACCGTGAGGACGGTGTCGAGGGCTTGCAGCCAGCGCGCGTTGATGAAGGCCGTCGAGCCGGTGTGATTGTGGAATTGGTTAGAGAGGGAGAGAAAGTGGGCGAGTGAGTCGAGCTCGTACTTGCACTCGAAGACAAAGGATGCTTCGTATTCCGGGTGCACGACGTCGGCCTGGTCCTGGAATGTTGGGCTCAGGTTACTTGGTGCGGGTGGCTGGAAGGCATTGCAGTATGGCGAGCCGATAACGTACTCGGCTTGTGTGTTGATGGCTCCCTGTATAAGCTTGAAGATTTCCTTGTCTTTCTTGGCCAGCGGTTGGTATTGTTGCAATTGGTTTGTCGAGTCACGCAGCCACTCGGCGTTGATGTCGCCAGTAACAATGAAACTCTGTGGCCCTGTCCATGCACCTTTCTCCCAGCTTCTTAAGCCGTGCTTGTGCGGTGGGGTGTTGTCAACATGCCAGCGGACTGTGGTGTCTAGTGTGTTTGGGAAGGCATTCTCAAACAGACGAGCTAGGTCCTTGTCTACCAGGTTATCGGTCATGTACTGGATTACCTTTTCAACGAGAGGCGATTCGAAGGTGCGGCAGTACTTCGAAGGTCTTTGGAACGGGAGCTCGAGCGGCCCTTTGCTGTACGGTGGGCTGGACATTGTTAACATGGCACATTCAGCACCATGAGGCTGAAGCTTACTGCGGCCGCATGGAGTACTGCTTGTAGTCGGGACATGCTGCGCGATACTTGTTGGGGTCAATGGCATCGTGGAGAGGCTCTTGGTCTATATCCTGGTAGCTGGCAGTCGCAAGGCCAGAGCGCAGTACAGCTCCTAACGACAGCGGAAGAAGTAGTGACTTCATAGTGAAATTTGGGTGCCTGGATTCAAGAGAAACGAGAACGAACGCGAGAGTATATAAAGACCGGCGATGGCCAGCTAAGGACTACGAAACGCGAACGACAACGTGGCAGCAATGAATATAGCTTGGCAAAAAGTAGTCTCAAGACAGCATGAGATAATCACTAACGGTACTCGAGTTAGCTATGCGCCTGGAGGAGTGATGGACTGACGATTGTTGGACGAGGATGGACAGCTTTCCCCGCGGTCGACAAGTGGCATTCGCGGAGGTGAGGGCGCTCAGCCAATCAGGTGCACGATCGCCCGACGTTACAACTTCGAACTCCAGGCTCAAAGCTCCCGGCGTCTCCACATCTTCTACCACTGAGACCAGCTTCGAATCCAGCGCAGCAGCATCCAGTCCAGGATCTGCAGTCTCGAACTCTTGAACCCCGCAATACCATCCCAACAGCCTCTCACCTTTCCCATCGTAGCGCAGACCCCCATTCGCACCTACCTCAAGCTACACGGCCATGCTATCGCTGCCAGGCCTCAACCTGGCCGCGCCGCCCACCGAGACCCTCAGCGCCCCTACCTCATCCGTCACAAGAGAACAAGACCTGCCCGCGAACACGGAATACCGCTTCGAGGTCAGCTTCTCGCGCACTCTCACCGTCCGTCTACGATCTGGCACCGCCGAATACTTTGGTACCGAGCTCGCACCATCCACCACATACAGCTTCCAAGGCACCAAGGGCGCAATATACACATGGCATGGCTGCAAGCTCGAGCTGGGCGGTGAAGCCGAGTCCGACTACGTCGCCGAAGAAACGCCCATGATGAGCCTCGCGAACCTGCACTTTGCGCTCGAGCTGCTGCGCGACAAGAGCGCAGCCAGCAACGGCGCGGAAATAGGGCCGCGCGTGCTTGTCGTCGGCGCAGAAAACGCAGGCAAGACCGCACTCGTCAAAACCCTCACTTCCTATGCGGTCAAAAGCGGGCGCCAGCCCATGGTCATCAACCTGGACCCGCGCCAGGGCATGCTGAGCGTGCCTGGGTCCTTTTCCGCCGCGGCATTCTCCTCTATTGTCGATATCGAGGAAGGCTGGGGTACCAGCCCCATATCCGGCCCAAGCCCCATCCCCGTCAAGATGCCGCTGGTGTACCATTACGGACTGCAGGACCCGGAGGAAGGGAAGCTGTTCAAGCCGCTTGTCACGCGCATGGCGCTTGCGGTGACGAGCCGGCTGGAGGGAGACAGGGCGAGTAGGTTGGCGGGCTTCGTTATTGATAGCTCGGGGGCCATCAGCGCGGGGAAGGGCGGGGTGTATGAGAACATAGAGCATATTGTTTCTGAGTTTTCTGGTGCGTGTGATGTGATATATCGATATTGCCATTTTCTTTTCCCTTTGCTTCTCCACAACAATCACCTACTCTTCCTCCCATTCCCCACCCACCCAACCCTTCCCTCTCCTTCCCACTCTTCTCTCCCTCCCACCCTTCGCCCTCGCGGCCTCAGAACCTTAACTGACAACACCCCGCAGTCAACATCCTCCTCACCATCGGCTCGGAGCGTCTATACTCGGACCTCAGCCGCAAATTCTCCTCGCGCTCCGACGAGCCCGTCTCCGTCCTCCGCATCGACAAATCCGGCGGCTGCGTCGACCGCAACCCCGAATACATGAAAGCCTTCCGGCACGCGCAAATACGGCAGTACTTTTTCGGCCACGGCGAGGACGCCCTGGCACCGAGCAGTATGACGGCAGACTATACGGATCTGAACATATTCCGGATTGTGGATGGTAAGTTGGATATCTCGTTCCATTCCCCCATTCCCCCCTCATCTCTTGTCTCTCGCCAGGTCTGCGTATCCTGGTAGAGGGGTGGATGTTGTTTGTGCCACTCAAAAGTGGACTCGGAGCTAACGCACGTAGATAACTCGTTTCATCCCGAATCCGAGCTCTACGAACGCGTTGCCCCTTCTGCTGCGCTGACGAACAAGCTTCTTGCCATCACGACTGCAAATCCGAATGACAGACACGAAGTCATTAGGGATAGTAGTGTGCGAGGGTACGTCTATGTGGCTGATGTGGATGAGGCGAAGAGGAAGGTAAGGTTGCTGAGTCCGCAGCCGGGGCATCTACCGGGGAGCGCGATGGTGTTGGGAAGTTGGCCGGAGGATGTTGCTGGGTTGGTTAGTTGAGGCGAGTAGGGGGCGTGGAGGGAGAGACTTTGCGTGTATAGACTTACTGAAGAAACCATTATATGATTCATTATTTATTGGCGCTTTTGTGTGAGTAGAGTACATTGCCATCTCGTCCTTCTTGTACAATGGAAGCCCCTTGTAAAAGCAAATGTACGCAAACGGTCCTTGGAAAGCGTTCATGAGTGTCCTACCTTCGTCTTGAAAAGGCAATCCTGTCACCACAAGCGCCTGTCCTGGTCTCTCGTAAAAGTAGTATACCGTATTGTTGTGTGAGTGTGCCCATACCCGTGTGCCGCGTCGTCCATGGTACCAAAAGGCGATGTGAAGAAAGGGCACCTTTTGCGTGCCGCCTCCGTCCACCCACAGGCTGCGAGTCCCGAACCTGTACACGTCCCGTTTTGCGATGAGATCGAACTCAAGCGGAGACACCTTGCGAGCATAGTTCTCGAAGTCCTCAGACGTATAACTGTCCTTGATCTCCATGACACGAGACAAACCTGCCGAACCCTTTGGGACGGTGAGGTCAAACCGTACCGTAGTAGTGTCATTAGATACAGAAAAATTCGAGTCAGAAACGTAAGCGGTACCTTGATTGAGACGGGACTGATCAATGAGCGGCAGTGAAGAGTTGAGAAGGAGACCCACAGACTCAGCACTACGTGATCGCTGACAATGCGCGTGAAAACAAACACATGGGCAGCACGCTCAGACGCGCTTATGGCTTGCAAACGGCCAAGATGAAAGCGAGGGTTCTGTTATATCAGCTCATCGAAGCGACGAGAATGTTGATCAGTAACGTGTGTTTATTGGTGTATAGTAGTATGATGCTAGAGGTGTAGCTTCTGTATCTGCCGTACTTTCTCCTATTTTGAAACATCTGGTATCTTGTAACGTAGCTCTGCATCTCCACGATCCCCCTGGTGAAGCCCTAGATGCAACAAGTCCATCAGCGACACGATTACCCGCTTCACTCTCTCTAGTAGCTCCTCCAGCCCTGTGTCATCTCTGCCAGTTTGTCTTCCAATTCCCTGATAGTATAGTTACGCGCCCTGATGACGCCTTCCTTGTTGTTGAGCTCCTTTCGCTGATTAAAGTGATGTTGAACCTCACTTGCCCTGGTCTCCTTCAATGTTGCGATCTGGCCGCGGAGATTCTCGACTTGCTCTTCGGCACGCTTGCGCATCTTCATCTCTTTCAAGCTGTTCTCTTCGGCGGCTTGAATTCTCGATTCTTGCTCCAACAACTTGGCTCGTAGTGCTTGAACTTCATGGCGACGTGAGTTCTTTTCTCGCTCGAGCTCAGTCAGGCTTTCGGTTTTAGAAGTGTGCTTGCGGTCCTACGCATATTCGGTTAGCATGATACGGAAATGAAGGTTACGAAGACTGACTAATGATGGTGCCTGTGGAGTGCTACTAGCGAGCCGGTATGACATGGGTGATGGATGTTGCCCGGACGAATCACTTGGCCGAGAGGCTGATCCAATGGAAGCAACATCGTCCTTCTCGATCTCCTCCTGCTTGATGCGCTGACTGCGATCACCAGGGGAGCGTTTACGTTTCTTGTTCTTGGGCTCAGCTGGCGCAGACGAAAGCTCACCTTTAGTGATGTCCTGCACGTCTAGCTTCGATGCGGTGTTCTTGCATACATACTTGAAGTTTGAAAGCATATCAGTCTTGCTAGGGTTGCTGATTCGCTCGACTTGTTTAGCAATGAGGAAGAGAACGTTAATTGTAGTTTCTACGATGTGATGACCTGCTTTCCAAGCGGCGGTCCTACCTCCACCACCTTGGGGTCCGACCAAGGAGCTGTACGGTGCATCGTAGTATATTCGGGTAACTTGCTCCTCTGGAATGGGCGTGACTACTGGATCGCCGGCCTTGCCTTGGAAGTATCGAATGCCGCTTGTAGTGGCTTGCGCCAAGACGGTTGGTCCTCCTTGCCGCCGATGGTAGTGACCAACAGCCAGGACACTGGCATTGTGAGCGGCGTTGTTCTGGTCGAGATACGTCTTCTGCTCAAACTTGGAGTTGAAGACGTTCCGGAAGGCGTTGTATTCATTCGGGAACTCTTGGTGAGCATAGCGTCTGAAGTCTTTGGATACGTAATATGGCTTCAACTCCATGGCGAGAACACGTGTTTTGCCTGTATTGCAGGCTACTTTCGACAATGAGGGAGGGAAAGTTGTTGAGTTGTGGGAGGAGATCACGATTGACGCAAGACACACGACTAATGAAATCTCTATATCTTCTTCGATGGGTCTTGTGAAGATGAAGGTGATGGTGAAGATGAGAAGCGCAACAACGTGCAAGCGCTTTGTGAGTATTGCACTTCCCCTAGAAACCGCTGACTCTACTCTTGCCCTTTTTCTTCTTCTTATCCGGACGACCACCGAACCTTCCAGGCTCGACCTGACTCTGCGGCATCATGCTATTTGCGCCACCAAACCGTCCAAAACCACCTAATTGGCCGGACACTTGACCTGTTATCTGGCTTGATGTCGGAACTGGAATTTGACTGCTAGGTACCATGCCACCGAGCACTGGACCAGGTGAGCTTCGTGGGACTGCAGGCTGTGAAAACATGGGCTGGCTGCTTGTCGGAGTCTTTGTCCGCATCAGCTCGTCTTCGCGCCGCTGGCGCTTATCCCGTCGCTCTTTTCTTTTGCGCTCCCTCTCACGCAGCTCTTGGCTCTCCTCATCCAGCGTGTCTGGTCGCATAGTTCGTTCTGTAGCCTCCCAGTCGTACAGGGTGGGATCAGTCCCAGGTTGCCAATGTGACAGCAATTCTGAGACACTCGGAGGAAGAACGTTTCGTGGCATCGGTGCGTCATCGTCCGCGATAGTGAGGTGTTTGCGTAACCGCGACAAAGGATCGTTTGAGGAAGGCTGGACAAAGTCGGGAAGTAACGGCGAAGAAGGTGGCACCGAGGACTGCGGCGGCGTGGGTAAAGATGGAGGCAACAGAACCGCCGGCTTCGAGGGTAGGATAGGCAGTGACAGTGGCTGGCCCATACCAACGGAGGACTCCTGATCTTCTTTGAGCTTCAGAAACGCGCTTGCTAACGTGATCTCGGCAGCAATACGACGAGCCAAGCGTTCCTTTGCCTGTCGTACAGGAACGGAAACTTCTATAGGCAGTGATGCTACCCAATGCTGAAGTACAGTATCGTATAGATCTGTGATGGAACTTTGCTCGGTCGGCGGAAGATGCAAAATACGGGCGGCTGCAATGGAACAAAGCGTGTATGTACTGTGGGGGTCGTTATCTGCGAAAAGCTGGTCTACCTTGGCAGACCCTTCGTCGACGTCAGACACATCAATGCTATCCACCGATTCCATGCTGAATCACATTAGCAAGTCAAAAGCTATTAGTGCATGATCGACTGACATGTATCCCGATTGACTTTGGTCTGGCTCCCCTTTCATCATCCCTCGCATCTGGTCTGTGAGATTCTCGAGCGACACATTCGATCCGGCATGGTAGTTGAGAAGAGCGTCGTAGAAATCCATATGGTTTGCTGTTGCTCGCACAGCAAGTCGATCTTGGAAAGGGACTAGCCGCGGTATCTGGTTTCTAAGCTTCAGCTCGGGGTCGGCGTCCCAGTCAGGACCATTGGGCTCCAGGAAATCCTCCGTCTCGTCGATGTCAGTCCTTGCATCAAGAGAATGCTTACCGACAACGATCCTTCTCCATATGAGTGGCTCAGGCTCTGGGTCATATTCCGAGGAAAGCATAACGGTCTGGAAGACGCTCATATCTGCCAGCAAGATAGTGAGCTGGTAGAAGGGCACTGCTTTTAAGAGACACGACTGCGCAAAAGTGTTCTTTGGTCTGTGCTCCGGTACAACTTTCGTCCCGTACTGAAGCTGCTGAAGATGCAGCTGAGTTACGTTTGCGGTCGTAGGCAAGTCAGGATCTAGAAGGACAGGATCGGTAGTAGTGACAAATCCTGCAGAAGGCGAGGAATTGTCTTGGAATTGGTAGACCTGTACAACCTTGTTCAAGCGCGACGTCATGAACAGATACGTAGTTAATTCGAGCGCTTGAATGTGCATTTGCAAAGTGATGTCTTCATCTCCCCGGTAGTGTCTTCGAGACAAGAGAACGGTCGCACCAGCTTGCCCAGCCGTGCTGTCAATCGCTGCATCGGATGTAGTCACGGCTATCAAGAAAAGCCTAGTGGAAGTGAGAATGAAGAAGCGGTCCTTGTGTTGAGGGTGCCGCTTGACATCGAGGATCCAATCAGTGGAACGCATCGGTACGACAGGTGGGGCCTCAAGGTATTCGAAGGTCTCTCCTCTGAGACTGACTACGCTTAGGTGACGCCGATTGCACATGATAAGTGTCTTGCTGTCTCCCGCCCAAAACATTCTCGCCCAGCCGTCTCCATCGTCCATTTGGTCGTCTTCTGCCAGAATTTTGCCTGCAACCATGGGTGTGACACTGTACTCTTCCCTCTTTGCCCTCCTTTCGATTTGCCAAAGGCTCCATCGATAGCTCTGGTCGATGATTCCGAACTGGAACTGGTATTCAGGGTTGAACACCACGTTGGCATGTGGTGAGCCTCCGGTCTGCTCGAGATCGAGGTGTAGTATCGGTCGTGCGGAGAGGAGCGATGGTGGTAGATCGTAGTGAGGTGACGAGTTGGCTGCTCGACGTCCTCGATGGTATGAAGGTCGAAAGAGCACGGTCCTCGAGGGAAGACGCACAGCGAGGAAGCTGTTACTACTCTCCGTTTGCGCAAAGCAAACTTGCTGGATGGGAGCTGCATCCTCGTTCCAATAGCCACTGTCTACAATTCTGAAGGAAGGACCATTCAGCCACACGGACTTGTCGTCTTTCCAGCCCTGTTTTTGCTGCCCTAGAGGTGCCAAACGTAGAATGCTTCCCGACGGGCCGGTCGGCAATGCAGCGATTCGTTTCGGTCGGACGAATTTCTTAAGGAAGACGGTGCCATATGACAAAAGGTCGCCAACATGAGGATCGAAGGTCGATGATGCGAATTCTATAGCTTCGGATATTGCGTTGAGCTCGGGCAGTTGCCCTGCAGCTGGAACAAGCTGTGTGTGGTTCTGCGTAAGCCGTTTGACGTATTTGCGCGTGCTTGTCGCATGCTTGATGGTTTCTGTAGGTGGAGAGCTTATTGCTGCAGGTATTGCAAGCTGCCACTCGGCAACCCGCTTCAGGACGCTTGAAGTCGGCTGTCTGGAGGTGTTCCAATCACGGTCATCCGGATCGTAAATCGTGAGCCCAGGCCGGCCATAATCCAGATCATGCAGTGGAGTGTCAGCCATTTGGACTGATGTAAGGTGTGCGATCCGAAATAGTATGTAGCGATTGAATCATGCTTTGGAGACTCCTTGTCTACTGTTTTCTGGGCGAGGTGAACGCAAAACGCGCTTTGTAGACTGGAACGCGTAGGTGAAGAAGAGGTGCACTTGCACTGCTCATGTGGGGCCGAATGGAAAAGTCGCGCTAGGATTCGCGCGCACGTGCACGCCGCGATTGCTAGCGCGGCGGTTTGTTTACCGAGCAACCATCCCAAAACAACAACCAACTATCTATCTCGAACCACGTCAGAAGCTCTCAGCGGCCCCAGAAGCCCCAGACACACTGTCATAATCGCCACAGACCACGTTCATCATGACGACATTCGAGCCTTCCCTCAGCAGCTCGATGCGCGCTCCCCACGATGTGCCTTCGATGGCAGACCAACTGCCCAGCATAAACTTCGGCTTCGACGACTTGCGCAGCCGCATGAACCAGTTCACAACACGATTTGACGCTTTCATCGAGAATGGGCGAAGGAGGGTTTTGGAAGAGAGAAATCAGTTCCGCATGAACGTTGCAGAGCTGCACGGTACGCTCTACGAGCGACCCAGTACCCAGTAGCAAACGCTGACAACTTTTGTGCAGAGGATCAGCGCATGAAGAAGCGCGACATTGAGATCCTCGATCTCAAGCAGACTCAGCACGGCCAAAACATCGCAAAAGAGTCGCAAGAGAAGGCTGAGATGCAAGAAGCAATCAGCGGCCTTACACAACAGCGCGACGAGCGCCTGACCCACCGCGACACCCTCCGCACCCAGATCAATGAAATCCAAAAGACCATCTCTGCGCGCAAAGAAGCACAACTCAAACACCGCCGCTACCTGGACGGTCAATCGCGATACAACGAACCTGAGCTCGATTTCTGGGAGAACTATCTCGGTCTGAGGATCGAGGGCTTGGGCAAGGATGATAGGCTGAAGTTCGTCTACACAAACGTGGATGAGCGCGAATGGGACCGTGAGGCCTGGTTTGAGCTCGATACATCAGAGCGCGACTATAGGGTGCTTGAGATCCGACCAAAGGCCGAACGAGAGGAGGTTGACCGGGTGGTCGACCGACTGAACGAAACGCGCGACCTTGCAGGGTTCCTGAAAGGCATGCGAGAGCTCTTTGTCGAGGCGTGCAAATAGACAGAATTTTATGACCTGGATGTAATGCGGCGTTTGGGACTCTTGGATAGCTTCGATCAATACCCAATTCTCTTTCCTTCAATTTTCATCTCCGTCCATCCTTGACCTTGTAGTACTCCGGCGCATACTCCGTCAACCAATCCATGTCCACACTCGACAAATCACGAATGTAGATCTTGTCCCTAGTCGACAGAATCTCCGTGTAAACAACCCAGTCCGCCTTGCGATGGAAGAACACTGAACTCGGATGCGCCCATAACGTCGTCTTCCCATCGACTGTCGTGAAACTGCCATCACTCTTCATCCGTGCGACATGCGCAAAGAAGCCCGTGGTAAGACACCTCCTCACGCGCTCTGCTAACGGCTTACCACCCACACGCAGCACATCCGGCGCACCCAGCGCGCTCTCTTTAACGCCAAACCGGTCGAGATACGCAGCGAGCTGCTTCCGCACACTCACCGCCTTGACCATTGACTTGTGATTCAGACAATTCTCACGACACCACTGTACATCCTTTCCCGCGCGCTCAAACGCAGTAAACACATTGTACAGCGTGAGGTGATCACCTTCTGCAACTGCGAACCGACGCCGCGCTTTTTCAAGCTGGGCTTTGTTATCGTTGTGGCTGACGAATGCGTTACCCTGCAGTGTCATCATGGCTGCAATACTAAGCATTTCACTTAGACAATTGAATTCGGAGCTCGCGGCGTTGAGTAGGGCTTTTGCTAGCATGGGCTCAAGAGGAAGCTCAGCCATCCGCGTCCCCAGCGGTTTCGTGAGGCGCGCATTCGTGTCCAGCGCGCCGAGAGAGTAAAGCAGGTCCAGAGCGCGGGTTACGAGCGCGGAAGGGGGCGGGGAGAGATAGTCGAAGCGCACTAGGTTGGTGATGCCGAGATTGAGGAGCTGGAGGAGGACGGGAGCGAGGTTTGAGCGCTGTATTTCGGGGAATGTGGCCTCTTCTAGGCTCTTGAAAGCGTTTTCAGTGTACAGCCTGAAGCACTTTCCGGGCCGTGTGCGACCTGCGCGTCCGGTGCGTTGGGTCGCGGAGGCGCGTGAGACGGGAACGACATTGAGGTTCTCAATGCCGAGGCGGGCGTCGTAGGCGCGTAACTTCACATAGCCGCTGTCAATAACGTAGACTATGCCCTCAATAGTGACACTGGCTTCGGCAATGTTGGTGCTGAAGATTACCTTCCGTGTGTTGGTAGGAGCTTTTTGGAAGACAAACATCTGCTCGTCTTCTGTAAGGCCAGCATATAACGGCAGTGGCATTAGTTTCTGTTGTGTCGACGGCAAATCCGCGATTCGATCGCTGAGCATATCGATGGCGTCGTCGATCTCCTCTCGTCCTGTTAAGAAGACCAGTATATCCCCGTCAGCCTCGTTCTTGTGAATGTCCATGACCGTCTCGACTGCTCTGTCGATGTAGTTGTTGGTAGATTCGGCCAGGTATTGCACCTCAACAGGATGCGTCCGCCCTTGTATGCCCACAATCCTCCCGTAGTCCTCCTTATTCTTTCCCCAAACCATCTTCCCCTCCTCCGGTCTGAAGAAGTCCAAAAACCGCTCGGCCTCTAATGTCGCACTGCTGACTACAACTCTCAAATCTTCTCTTTTCCGTAGTACTTTCTTAAGCAGGCTGAGCAGTATATCACTGCTCAAGCTTCTCTCATGTGCTTCGTCAACCATAATAACCGAGTACCGTTTCAGCAACGGGTCCACCAACATCTCCCGCAACAATAATCCATCAGTAACGAACTTAATCTTAGTCGCTGCGCTGGTAACATCCATAAATCGAAATGAGAAGCCGACCGTTTGTCCCACGGGCGTCCCAACCTCGTCTGCGACGCGATTAGCTACACTTTGCGCTGCTATCCGGCGGGGTTGGGTGACGGCAATTTGCGATCCTGAGGCGCACCATCCTGCGTTGAAGAGGTACTGAGGTATCTGTGTCGTCTTGCCGGATCCTGTCTCGCCAACGATGATGGTCACGGGATGCGTTTCGATGGTGTAGAGAAGTTGGTCTTTGAGTTGCGCGATTGGTAGGAGAGCCGGCGGTTTGTAGAGTTCTGGGATATTGAAGCCCCCATATTCCTCTTCCTCAGCCATGACGCAGTTTTATTTCCTTGAATTGATGTTCGAATGCTGGGTGATGTTGCATAGTCGAAAACATAATCAAGAAGAGGCTAGAGGATGGCGCTAGTCACTTACGGGGCTAGTGTGGAGCGTCTATCCAGCGTAGCTCTCAGCGACATCTCCATCCCTCAAGGTCCTTCGTAGAATTTCACTAGTCTTGGGTCTGTTTGATCCTGCCTCGAAGATGAAGAACTGTCAATTCTCCGGACCTTATTGTCGTCGACTATTATCCTGCTCCATGAATGTCGTCACGAATTGTTTCCTGCTCCATGTGCAGCTGAGCAAGAGGCTCTTTGAGAGCCCGGCGTTGCATGTCTAAAAGTGCGTTAGTGAAGCTCGCCTTGTATCTGGATCGTGACTACTAGGGCCCACGATAGCAGCAGTCTCAGCTTTTTGCTGAGACTGCTCCATAGCCTGCAATAAATCGATGGAACTATCCATGCCGTCTTGAGCGCATCACCAATGAGGGGCGAAACCCACCAGCAGCTACTCTTGCTTTCGCGAATCAGATACCGGATCCGAATGGCAGCTATTATCATTTTGCACTAAATTTCATCTGAGTATTCGTCGAACTTGGCCCCTCTTTAAGCTCACATGACCTCTAGGGGTTAGTTGACTTCCGCTACGCCACTAATGCATTTGTTCCGCAAGAGCAAAACGGCTACTTTGAGTTGATTGAGCCCTTCCCCCACCTGAACTTCCACCTGGAGGAAATTCAACAGACCTCCCCTGGATGCTCTCTTCTTTTGCTACTTCGTTATGGCTGGAGAGTGGTCTCCAGTTCAATCAACAAGCAGATTCATGTCCCAAAACACTGCCAGTTGCCTTGTTGCTACAAACGAATCTAAGATTCTCACCAATTGAGGGACAGATTATGGACCGTCGGGAGCTATTGAAACAGATGTACCCATGCGTACGCGACTACAGCAGCGTGAGGATGATGACGATTAGGAGGATAAACCTGCCAGCGAATGTTTCGCATTTGCGACTGCC
This sequence comes from Stagonosporopsis rhizophila, assembly GCA_016767195.1. Lineage (NCBI taxonomy): Eukaryota > Fungi > Ascomycota > Dothideomycetes > Pleosporales > Didymellaceae > Stagonosporopsis > Stagonosporopsis rhizophila. The sequence goes on along the minus strand of CP068498.1, from coordinate 3,389,585 downwards.
AAATATCATATTCCCCCCAAAAGAAAAGTTTAATGCTAAGCACATCTGACGGAGCTATCTGGAACGACGAGCGGTGTTACTTGCTCCTTCTATGCAGGCTTTCAACATGTTGGACGGTAATGATACCCTGAAAGAGGCGCAATACATGGCGGAGATGCATCTGAATGTTGATTTCGAGGAAGCACGTACGGTGACTGCCAATTTTGAAGTGCGGTATAGGTACCTGCAGGAATAGAGCAAGATCGTTATGAACGAGAGTGAAATCCTGACCTACGTTGCGATTATTGCTTTTGATTTGCTGGGCTACGTTCCGTTCAATAACTGATTTCTGTGCATAGATCTTTGCGCAATGGCGTGGGTCGTACGTTATCAACGAAATTTCTTTTTTCGTAGCATCGCCATTGTTTATGTTGGCAGAACTTGACTTGGTCATCCAAAGTATCAGTAAAGTGGGAACGCGTACCGAAGGTGTCTGAGAACCTATCGAATGTCTAGGAATCCTGAGTCCATTTATTGTTATCAACACGAGTGTATCATGATGGAGCTAAACTTGGGAAGTGTATGTTACAGAAGAACTTGCTTCTGCGATTTGATACACTTCTCCTAGCTGCCACTGCCAAGGTCCTTTTGTGGAAGGAGGCCGCAGGGGAACAAGCGGTTGAAAGGTGTGAACGGTACCTTCTCGTAATTTTGACTTGCCCCTGCACTGTGTCGACAAAGCAGGTGCGCTAAGACGACGGCTGCCAACACTGCTTCGCAGCAGGCTTCGACTTCCAGTCTTCATCCACTCTCTTACGATTGACAGTCTTACAAACATATCACACCTCGACGGTATCTTATACATTTACAATGGCGCAATCACGCACCCCAGTCGGTTCCTCTGAAGACGAAGTCGCCGAAAACTACACCACATCACACAATGAGGTAGATCCCAACGACAGTGCATATGGAGGGTCGAGCAGCGACACAGATGCAGAAGACTATCATCAGGCGAACGAAGAGCATGAGGGTACTCAATCCAGCGGGGCTGTCTCTAAAGCCAACAATGGTGCTGAATCTGGTCATGACTCTGCTCACGGCTTCAATCTTCAATTGAAGAGTAGTCGTGCACCAAGGAAGAAACAGTCGCAAATCCGAGCATTTAATCGACGTCACAGCAGATTCCGTGGCAGACCTATACGCAGAGACGGTCAAGAGATCCGGGAGCGCGATGATCTTGCTGATAAACATCCGGTGGGACGACATTACTTGGTAGACTTTGGGGAGAATCGGAAGGACATTGTGGCAATGCGGCGCAAGCTCAACGATATCTGCGACTGCGTCTCGGACCATGTGGTGCCCACTGGCAACCACAGCACGGGCAGTAGGAGACATTGATATGGCTTCTAACTGCTCATCTACAGCCGTCAAACGTACTCGTCCAACGCGGTGTTCTAATGCAATACAATATTAAGCTCAAAGCTTCGCCTTAACTGGTGCAAATGTAGTGCCTTGCGCACCTCCAAGCGCCTCAACAAGCTCATCTGTCTTCTCCAGCACCCATGTGCACCCCTCATCGCTCGCCAGCCACTTGATCGCCTCCTCTGACCCAGCAGCCGGCTCGTCCCTCCAGCTCCCATCACCCAGCGCTTTCCTCAACCCAAAAACGTGGCTTAAAACCTGTGGCCCAACACCCTGCTGCGCCCTCAAGCACGTAACCGCAATCAAACTCGTAGTAATACGACCCACAGACGCGCCGGTGGAGCGCTCAGGATCAGTAAACAAACCACCATATTCATTGTTGATGATGAAAACAGGCAAGTCAGGGTGCGCCTCACCCAATTTTGCCTCAAGTTTCTCATTCAACGGCTTGTAAATCTTGTCCCATAGTGCGCGACCACGCTTGTTGATCTGCTCGACGTTCGAGGGGTCGGGGTACCGTGTTGGTGTCGTGTTGAGGTGTGTGTAGATATCCTGAGGCAGGGCAGCGCGGAAGGCATTCAGCATGTTGATTGTGCGGGGGATCTATGGATAATCAGCTCTTTTGTCTCTCCTAGACCAAGTATCCGACGGCAAGACGGGGGAGAAGGGAGCAGAACATACGCCATTGAACCCAATACACTTCAGCGCGACCTCGCGCATAAACTCAGCAGTCTGCACGCTCTCTTCCAATTTCTTCCCCTGCGTGCTGCTGTGGAAGAGCGCCTCCATGCTTTCTGGCGAGTTCAGCGTCATGGTCGCTGCTGTGCTGACAGCTAGCCATGACGGCCGTCCGAGCTTGTGGTCCGTTGCTTCCTGCTCAATCTTCTTGAACACGCTTTGTACGTTTCGTGGGGCGGGTAGTGGACCCGGCCGTGCGTGCGCAGCGTTTATGAGCTGTTTGAGAGCTGGGGAGAGTTTGGACATGATAGGCGATTGATCCTAAGGCAAAGTCCGAGAGGAATAATGTTGTTGGGGATTAGAGGAGGGGAGGAATGGCGCAAGCTGTGGGAGGAGGTTCAAGGGCTTGCTGATATTTGTGGAGAAGCTGTTGCGGCGGGCGCACATCAATGTGCGAGCGGTGTTGTTGGCCGTGAATGTCGTATGACGCCAGAGCTATCGCGCCGGTGTTCCGAGGTCTGTCGGAGCGCAGATCTGGCGCCGAGGCTGTGGATACTGCGACCTTCCCATCTCTCCGACTACTTACTACACCATTTCCATCTTGAAGTCTGGCTCGAGATCTGTTACGTGGGCTGAATTTGATGAATCAGGGGAGATCTAGCTGCGACGTGCGGTAGTCACCTTGGTATTCGAGCAACTTTACAGTCTTTTCCCTCCCTGCCATTTCTTGAAACTTACTCCGTACCTCATTGCTCGACTCGTGGTCTGGTTGCGGCTTTCATCGAAAGAAATGCGCGTGCAATGTGCGTCCATCAACAAGTTCTAGATGGCTTGCTTCAGGGTCGAGGTTGGTAATGTATTATCATTCGACTGGACGAGGACGTGTTAGACCACCGTCTACTCGAGCTTGACAGTGTTGACACACTTTGATACCTGCGTGGCCTTTGAAGTCTGACCTAGCATGTAGCGGTCTGATCTTTCGACTGCCTCAGATTCCATTCAACTTGCGGGTGAGCCTGGCCTTAGAGCCCAGTAAAGGCTACTTCACTTTCACAAAACTATGGCACGGTTGCTGATTCTGAGCATAGATTTTCTACAACTACCTAGGCTCTAAGAGTATGAATATTTGAAGGACAAACATGTCGTCCAATAAATGATCCAATGTTGAAGTGTCCGCCCGCACTTCGTTGGTACAGGTATGCGCTACCAAGAGCTCACCCGACATCGTGGAAGCGAGGCACTGTGTCATTCCGTCCTGAAGGCGCTCAAGCGAGAATTCTTCATTTCGACCGATCCGTTGACACGCTCCCGTTGTGTTAATGTTCATTACGCTAGAAGCCTAGAACCGGGCGAGCAGGCCTTCTGGTTGAATCTGGCTTGGCCGAGTGATAAATTGGTATTATATCAATGCTTAAAACCTCTATACACACCGCGATGCAGCCGAATCGATTGCGCCGCGACCGGAAAACCTTTGGCGCTTGAGTGAGAGTCATGGTCCAAAAGAGCAGGACAGTGCCTAGGTGTACCGGTGATGGCACTGGAGGAGTCGCAAGGACGCACGAGTCCAATCATGTTACGGTTTGTTCATGACATGTATCTGGACCCCGAAACGGTCAAGCAGAGAGTACATCCATCTTGATGAAGGGTAGTGCTGCAAACGGTAACGCTGAAACTCCACGTGGGTGGTGAGATTAAGCACCCGCGGCCAGTGCTTGGGTGATTGGCAGACGCAGGGCGCTATCATCGTTCAAGCACTAGTCGCATATACCTATACACGCCTCTAGCAGTTCTTTGAGTCGTCAACTTTGCCTTGTTTGTCACATGCACAACAGCTCGATTGTTCCAGACTCACAAACCTGCTCGACAGTCCCTTCGTTGCGCAAGTGATGAAGGGTTTTCACAGATTGCAGCAAGGATCCTGTTCAAATCAGTACCATCATGGCACTGCGTACATGTGAGGATCCCGCATCCATGGTAGCCTTCCGTTCGTAAATCCCTCAACTAACCACATCAGGATGAATGCCGCCAATGAGCCATTTTAACTGTGTCTAACACAACATGCAGGCAGATACACAGCCTTTGAATTACTCGAGACGTTTAAAAATCTAAAATGGCGGAAGTGGCAGAGATAAGCCGGTCGTGCTCTTAAGGTAGGCGACTGCGCGATTTACCATCCGCCCTTGCAGCACCTCCAGCTGACCGGATCTGCCATGGATACTTCCATACAGTTTGCTGAGCAAACTGCGCCTCCCTCACAAAACTACGCATCGTCACACAAGGCTATTGGTGGAGTGGTGCGTCTGCGCTCTCGTACGCAGTCACTTGGCCACAGGGGATCTGTAGATCTCCCCAAAGCAGGGGAATACGACGATGCCGAAGACGAAGATGCAGGTTTGCGAAACGAAGCAGACTACAAGCGCAGTCAGGTAAATGCAACGATTGAGTAGATTGCGCATATATTGCATGCAGGCTGACAAAGTGATCACAGGCCTTCAGTATTGGTCAAACCTTCGTGCTTGCATACCAATCCATCGGTGTCATCTATGGCGATATCGGCACGTCACCTCTATATGTCTTCTCTTCCACGTTCACAGAAGCGCCCAGCCGCATTGACCTGTTGGGCGCACTCTCGCTTGTGTTGTGGTCCATCATTTTGATGGTCACAGTCAAGTACATTTTCATCATATTGCGCGCAGACAACGATGGTGAGGGCGGTACCTTCAGCACGTATTCGCTTCTTTCAAAATATGTATGTTCCTTCAGTCTGCATGAACGTTTTAATCGTTAATATAATTTAGGCAAACATATCGAATCGAGACCCGCGGGAGGAGTCGCTCGTTCGTACGTTAGCCTAAAATCGAGCGAGATGTCTGGACTGACTGTCTTAGGTATGCAAAGGCATGATACCAACGATTTGGGTCGATCGACCAAGAACATCCGATCCGGCATTGAGAACTCTCGATTCTTCCGCAATCTTCTCAAAGCCATTGGAGTACTGGCAGTCTCCATGGTCATGGCTGATGGAGTCCTGACTCCAGCTCAGTCCGTACTAGGCGCTGTACAGGGGTTGAGCGTTGTAAAGTCAGATATTGAAAAGTCAACTATTGTAGGCGTCACTTGCGCAATACTGATTCTATTATTTGTGGTACAGCCTCTGGGTATCTCAAAGCTTACTATAGTTTTCTCGCCTATCGTTATGGTTTGGCTGCTACTCAATGCTGGATTCGGAGTCTACAACCTCGCCAGGTACACTCATTCCATCTACACCACGACACTCGCTAACGGCACAGGTACGACTACGCGATCCTCAAGGCCTTCAACCCGTACTACGCTTTTGAGTACCTGATTCGAAACAAGTATCACGGCTGGAGGAGCTTGGGCGGCATACTCCTGTCATTCACAGGAGTAGAGGCACTATTCGCAGACATTGGTGCCTTTAGTCGCCGTGCGATCCAACTTAGCTGGCTGGGCTACGGCTTCCCATGCCTCCTACTCGCGTACAGCGGCCAAGCTGCTTATATCAGCAAACACCCTGACGCCTACTCAAACCCGTTCTTCAACTCTGCTCCTGAAGGTTGGCTGATCTTCTCGCTGGTTGTGGCGATCGGCGCCGCTATTGTAGCCTCACAAGCCATGATAACGGCGACATTTCAGGTAGGTCTTTCCTGAACTTGCGTATGCAATTACTTTCTGACGCTCCGAAGCTCCTTGCACAGATCATGAAACTTTCGTACTTTCCGCAGATCCGGGTCGTGCACACGTCGACAACCTACCATGGACAGCTGTACGTACCAGCCGTCAACTGGCTACTCATGGTGGGAACAGTGCTGGTTGCCGCCATCTACAACAATACAACATCCTTGGGTAACGCATACGGCGTGTGCGTTATGTTCGTCACCTTCTTCGACACATGCATGGTCACTCTGGTAGCAATCCTGGTCTGGCAAATCAAACCATACTTTGTCTTCTTGCCTGCACTGGCTATCGCCTCACTCGATGGAGCTTATCTATCGTCTGCACTTACAAAGGTGCCGGACGGCGCGTGGTTTACCATTCTTCTCGCCACGCTGCTTGCCTCTATTTTTATACTTTGGCGATTCGGCAAAGAAAACCAGTGGTCTGCGGAAGCCAGCGACCGTTTTCCGACTACCCATTTCGTCAAAACGCGCCCGGACGGACAATTGCAACTTACGGAGCGGTTCGGCAGCGAATTAGTTGGATCCATGCAAGGTTTTGGTATCTTCTTTGACAAAGCTGGTGAGACGACGCCCATCGTGTTTAATCAATTCCTTCGCAAGCTTGTTGCTGCGCCGTCCGTCATCATATTTTTCCATCTGCGATCACTGGACCAGCCTTTCGTCGAACCTGAGAATCGATACAGTGTATCGCGACTGGCAATTCCCCATTGTTACCGTCTCGTTGTGCGACATGGCTATATGGACGAGGTTATCACACCCAACCTTGCCACACTCATATATGAGAAGGTACGCGATCACATTGTGCAACGCGCTCTAGATCGAGAGGGAGAAAAGACGACCATGGCTTCAGCTAGCGGTGTTGAGGGCGCCGAACAAGACAACGCCTCATCACGCAGCTCAACAACTTCGTCTCGCCTCGAAGCGCTGGAGCATGCATACAACCACAAGGTACTTTACATCACGGGCAAGGAGCAGATGAAGATAGTTGCCGGCACAAACATCGTGCGTCGGTTCTTCCTTCAAATCTTCCTGTTCATCCGTGAGAACACAAGGACGAAGATTGCAAGCTTGGATATTCCCATGGACAGGGTGATCGAAGTTGGATTTGTAAAGGACATCTAAGCCCTATTTCCCACAGTTCGCGCTCTTGCCTATTTGCTTTGAAGTACAAATACCAACAAATTAATAAATCCTCCGCAAAATCTTCAAAAAAATGCTCAGGCTGTCTGCAAAGAGATCACGCATATCGCAGCTAGAAATTACAACTAATATGGCTTCAGTACGTGTACACAGGAGCTTCGTCTCATCCAGTTGCCGGTGATCATGCATATTCGTCACCAAGCAGGATTGGTTTGAATAGGATGAAGGAACTGATTCTGTACTTCACCAACGACCCTCCAGATATGATTCACCCCTTATTGTTCTTTTCTTTTTCTCTCTACCCTCCCCATTAACATATCCCAGCAGGAACCATCCATGACCTGACTAACTACTCCCAATGCTCCGCACATCACGAGCCTCTATATACACTGCTCCACCATTACCGACGTACGCTCCTCTTACGCTTCATATCGGCTTCTTGGAAAGCCTAGCTCAGGAAGACGCTGCTGATTCATCCACAGGTCTACTGAGACTGGAATCGGGACATTAATTACGTCTTGCTTCTTGGTATAGGGACTAATGTGGGGCACGTTTGTGTATTGGGTGCCTTTGGCCGTAGAGCGCTTACTAGATATTCATGGAATTTACGGCAATTAGAGGGCGGTGTTGGAGGAGTATGACAAAAGGACAGAGAGGGTTGGTCCCTGGACAAAGAACGCGTATGGGCGGAGTTGTACAGAGATTGAAGAGTCTACTTTTCCAGGAAATAATTCACATCCGGCTTGCTTTGAATGCATACAATCGGACAAATTAGCAGCACAAGCTAGTTGCTGCTACGGTTCGCTTTCACTCTCACCTTCACCTTGATTTATCAGCACGGGGTAGCGCTGGCACTGTTCCAGGAACAACTTCATTCTCCCAGCTTGCTCTTGACGAATCACATCCATCCAACCGCCAACCTTGCTGGACTCCAGGAATGGCTGAACAATCGAGACCCCGCGCAGGAATCAGCAGAACGTCGCGTCCACAGAGGATCTGGTACGCGCAGATCCCAGACCGCAAGAGAGAAGTTCCTAATGAGTGCGGCGATAATTGGGTCGGCTCTTCACTTCTAACCGCGATCGACCGCATGGAACTGCATGTGGAGGAAATGCTCAACACAGGTGCAGGTCCAGTTCGTGTACCAGCACTCCAAGCTACCACTGCTACAGCAGACACCGCAGCTGTGCAAGCATTGGTCAAGCAGGAAGTCACGCGCCGCCTCGAGGAGAAGATCAATGACCTGGTCGTCACCGCTCGTCTAGACCGACTGGAATCTGCGCAAAAGCTCTACCGTACGAATATTGACGCACTCCTGACCTCATACGACACCGAACGACGCGTTCTGGAAGACCTGGATGAGCTGCATCGTCACGAGTACCTGCTCAACTCAGCGCTGGTTGAGCGTTTGTTTGAAGCTCCGGTGCTTGAAGACCTAGTCAATCCGGATGCGATATTCGAAGAGACAACGTTTGGTCTACAAGGCACGGATAGCGTGAACTCTGTGTTGGTGTCATCTGTTGAGAAGCTGATGCTTAAGGTGGAGATGTTGGAGAGAAAGATCGAGGCGTTGGAGAGGTGCTTGGTGAAGAAGGAAGAGTAGCTATTGGACTATGATCTCCCAACTGGATCGCTTCAGTGAACAAACGGATTGTGTGTTTCTAGTTCCTACTTGATTTATATAGGGCTGCCATCGATGGAAAGAGATATTTTGTGCAAGCTTCAGAAGGCTGCAGCACCTATCAGCGGATAAAGTTTATATCGAAATACATAGCGAGTAAAGCATCGAACAGACACAGACGTTGCCGTCGTACATCGTCTCTTCCCGCTGTCTCCGATCATGCATGGACACTCGGCATTTAGCGCGCGGCTATGCAGCATGTCGGGCTAAGCTCGTTGCTGCCTGAAACATCACTGTTGTTCTCACAAGACTCAGTCGTTCGTCCACCTAATTTTGACTACATTATAGTCAGGCGATCAACCTTTTGTGTTGCGGAGATGCCTCCAATTGCACAAACCCCGCAATTCGTTCTCTTCGGTGATTCGCTCACGGAGTGGGCGTTCGGAGAGCACAACACAGGCTTTGGGTGGTTTCTAGAAAACAGGTACCGGGACAAAGTCGATGTGAGATGTGAAGGTATTTAATTGTCACATTTCATGCGTGCAGCTGGGAGTCTCTGGCGTAGCTAACATGCACACAGCTCGAGCAGGGTAGGCTACAGCAAGCCTACAAAAGGAAACTCACGTAAATCATTGACGCATATCGTAGTTTCACCTCTAGCGACCTCCTCCCAGACTTTGACCGTATCATCACGCAAGCTACAGCTCCTGGCGCCCCTAAGATCCTTCTCTTCACGATATTCTTAGGCGCGAACGACGCATGCATCTTTGGTGAGGAGGAGTATGTCCCTCTGCCAGAATTTGAGGCAAACATCCGCAAGTTTGTGGATACGATACTCGCCCATGATAACTTACGCGACGCAAATATTGTGCTGATTACGCCGCCGCCTATCAACATTTTGAGCCCTTTAAGCCATGACACGAGTGAGAAGGAGATGGAAGGGCTGAACAAGGAAGAGAGAAAATCAAGGGGATACAGAACGTTTCTCAATAAAAAAAGGTATGCAGAGCTTATAATGGAAATTGCGGGCGGGTATGAGGGGACCGGGCGTGTGATCGGGCTGGACTTCTGGGGTGACATGGTCAGGAAAAGATTATCGGAGATTAAGGGGGAGTATGATGAGAACATGCTGCCAGGGTGTGGGTTGTATGGGTCGAGAGATTTTGGAGACGGTTATTTCACCGATGGGCTGCATCTGGATACGAAGGGGTATGGGATACTATCTCGTGGGTTGTACGAAAAGATGATTTCGACCTGGCCGCAGATGGCGCCAGACCTTGTATAAAGGGCGCCTCGGTCGATAAGGAGCGCCATTGTACATTTGATTTCATTCCTGGGTATCTTACGGAAATTTGAACAGCATTACCCTCGATTGAGGGTATTACCAGAGCCCTTCGGATTCTCTTCAACATATTCGTCCCAAGCACGTGCCTTCATAGTCTCTGCATCTGCTGCATCGAGATCATCCTCGTTAGGCTCGGGACGAATCTCAGACTGCGGGCCTCCACCTTCAATGATGCCACCACGACGCTTCTCCTCCTCCAAATACTCATCAATGGTCATTGTCGGTAGGCTGTGGTCCGGACGAAAAACGTTCTTCTTGAGGGTTTGGCGAGTGTCGAGAAGTGTGAAAGGGCGCATCGGCTTGCCATCGCTGCTAAGGATTGGTCCAGAATATCTCAGGCCGCCGACTTGTCCATCAAGCCGTTCGGAATAGCCATCCTTGTCCCTGCCGTCTTCACGACCGTCTTGTGGACGTACATGTTCGCCGGCGGGGAGGGGAGGTGGCGCTAGTGAAAGAATGTGCAGTTCTTGGGCAAGGGACTCTAGCGACTGGAATGTCTGGTGAACCATAAAGGCAATGTTGGTCAGATTCAGATCTCGGACAACTTGATCGTCCTGTTCTGCAAGCTTGGGGTTTTGCCTCAGATACTGTGTGCGCACATTAGCAATGCTTTGATGCGCTACCTTGGTACAACATACTTCGAGTTTCTGCTTTAATCCCTTCTCCTGCCTGAATCTTGCAATTTTAACATCTCTCCTAGCGGCGGCATCCTTCGTGCTGACTGTTGAGAAGTTCTGCTTGTCTTCGCTGTAGGATTCGAGAAGCTTTGCATCGCCTTTGCTCAGCATGTCGTACGAGTCCAGAAGTTTCAAGAAAAGTTCATATCGCGCTCTTGATTGCAGGATCTGCTCTTTGCGTGCTGATATATCTGGAGTGAAGACCTTTTGTATGAGTTCCGCCAGATGATAATTAATGGACATGTATCTGGCACAACAGTGAGTGAGCTGCAAAGAGTACTTCTTTCCCAGATACATACTGAATATCAGAAGAGGATATATCCTCTAGCGTCTCGTTTGGGCTGAATAGTGAGAAGTCGTCGGCCTTCTTCAGACATTGTACATATGTGGCGATGGCGTTCTCGAGGTTTTCTTGGTAGGTCGGACTGTTTGGCTCGTATGAAGCCGCCAATTCTTCCCGGATTCTCTCAGCCTTTGAGAACAAACCGCGTATGCTCTGATCGTCGTTCGACATGCTGAGGATGTTATGTGATATCAGGTGTCGAGGAGACTGGCAGGTGCAGCGTTCGGATCCACGTGAGTTGGCGTTGCTGACAAAGATTTCCAGCCCCGCGCTTGCCCCGCCATAGCACAATGTCGCGTCTATCGGTATCGGCGGTCCTGTCGACACGTGTCAGTCGCATGTTAACTGTGTATTTGAACCTCAGAGTAGATAGAGTAGGCTACAATACGTGCAGTCCGGAATGATTGTAGTTGCGCCTGCTCACCGCTCGGCCTTGCCATGGGCGCTTGCGCCGTTTGCTCCCCTCCAAACAAGCACCAATAGGCCTGCCCTCACCTGTCGGTCTGCTATCTCCTTCGTTAACACTTGGTCGGTGGCTGAGTCTCCTTTCTCTTTCCACTGACCCGGCCTCCAATTTAAATTCCATCTGTCCGTCAGCCTCAGACTGCGCTCAACGAGACACTAATACAGTTACAATGGGGTGGGCCAACGTCGAAGAGGAGGAGGAGCCCGGCTTCCATTCAAGCGATAGCATTTCAGCCCCAGATGCTGATACTAGATACGCTGAATTACTAGATACCGAAGTGGTCCAGCAGCGAGATTACGAAGAGGATGACGGAGATGACGGAGATGACTCGGACTTCGATAACGATATCACCCACGCCCACGGTCCTAAGACCACCACAGAAAAGCGCAGGGCACAGAACAGTATCATGAGAGCTTTTGCAGACAATATCAACTCTTATGTCACCCAACGAGAGGTCGACGAAGCTGCCTCAAAGAGCGCAAACGAAGAGCAGCTCTCTATCCGCGATATCCTTGCAAAGCAGGCAACGACAGTCCGTATTATGAACCCTCGAGACTATCAAAGCGAACTATTTCTGAGAGCTACAAGAGAGAACATCATCGCCGTACTTGACACCGGTTCCGGCAAGACGCACATCGCGACACTTCTGCTGAAGCATACTCTTGATGAGGAGCTGGAGAGACGAGCGAAGGGTGGTACATGTAAAACAGCGTTCTTCTTGGTCAGTTATCTCACATTCAGTATTAACCGAGCTAACTCTACTCAGGTGGACTCGGTGAACCTCGTCTTCCAGCAAGCGAATGTCCTCCGCTGTGGTCTCGATCATGGCGTCGAGGCTGTATGTGGTGCTATGGGTGCTAGCCTCTGGAACAGATCGACTTGGAGTACTTACTTCGCAAATAACATGGTCATCGTCTGCACTGCCGAAGTGCTCTCACAGTGCTTGATGCATTCCTTCATTACCATCGCCCAGATTAACTTGCTCGTCTTTGACGAAGCTCATCATGCGAAGGACAATCATCCTTACGCTCGAATCATGAAAGATTTTTATTTTCAGGAAGTCGATCTCTCGAAGAGACCCCGGTTATTTGGCATGACGGCATCGCCTGTTGATATCAGCGGTCTCAAACCGGGCGTCGTAATCGAGGCAGCGGCCACTCTAGAGAAGATGTTGTGCTCGAAGATCGTCACTGTCAGCGAGGAGACACTTGCCGCGAACAACATAAGTCGCCCGAGCGAGCACGTTGCCCTCTACGACCAGTTGCAAATTGCATTCGAAACGCCATTTCACGACAAAATCAAGACACATTATGGTAATGCCAAAGTCTTCAACAAGTTTTTCATCGCCTCCAAGCGTATTGGCTCCGAGCTCGGAAGATGGGCTTCGGACATGTATTGGTCTTTTGCTTTTGCCGATGAGCAGGCTCGTAAGTTGCAACAGCGAGAAGAGTTCCAATACAATAAGCTCAAAGGTGTACACGTCAATGTTGAGGAGCTTGACACGAAGATACAGTGCCTCAAGGACGCGGCGAGCTTTGTGCAAGGTCACGACTTTGGTATACCCTGTCTTGGTAGCAAAGACCTAAGCTCTAAAGTCCTCAAGCTTCATGAGTGGCTCAATATGTATTACGAGCGGAGCGACGAGCCACGATGCATCGTCTTTGTCGAGCAGCGTCAGACCGCTCGCCTTCTTAAGCTCATCTTTGACCATGTCGGTGGACGGAATATTCGCTGCGACGTGTTGGTAGGGGTCAATTCCCGTGCTGGCGAGTACAATGTCTCATTGCGAGCTCAGATACTGACGGTATCGAAATTCCGACGAGGCGAGCTGAACTGCATCTTCGCCACGTCTGTTGCTGAAGAGGGCCTTGATATCCCTCAGTGCAATCTTGTAGTTCGGTTCGACCTTTACCGCACTATGATCGGATACGTGCAGTCGAGAGGCCGCGCCAGACACCGCAATTCCAAGTATTTGCATATGCTTGAGACCGGCAACAACGATCACCGCGAGCGAATTATGCAAGTCAGATTGGATGAGTTAGTGATGAGAAACTTTTGCAAAGGCATTGCGCGTGACCGACTTCTGGATGATTTGGGCGACGGATCAGATGATGGGTTCCTGTTGGAGGGGAAACTCTACCCAAGCTTTGTTGATCCAATATCTGGCGCCGTTCTCACTTATCGGTCCAGTCTCATGGTGCTCAGCCATTTCGTGGCGACTCTGCCGACTCCCAGTCATGAGACGCATCTCCTGCCAACATACGTGCTCAGTGCTGAAGTTAGTGGTGATTCGCCCGGCGCGCAGCGCACAGGTTTCAGGTGCGAGGTAATTTTACCGGAATGTTCGCCCCTCATCTCCATGATAGGTAAATTCGAGAGCAAAAAGACAATCGCCAAATGCTCAGCAGCATTCGCCATGTGCTTGGAGCTACACAAGAGAGGATTTCTAGATTCAAGTCTATTTCCAACAACCGTCAAGAGTCTCCCAGCTATGAGGAACGCCCACCTTGCTCTCGGTGAGAAGAATAAAGGCAACTACCCTATGCTTATCAAGCCAGAGTTCTGGAGATCTGGGCGTGGCTCCATTCCCAAATTCCTATTTCTCACTACAGTCGATTTCGACGCCGGCCTCGATCGACCTCATCAGCCACTTGGCCTGATGACCCGAGATCCGTTCCCCCAATTACCTTCGTTTCCAATATATCTGATAGATGGTCGTCCGACCAACGTTGTCTCACATTCCATGACAACACCGTTGGAAATCAATGACGGTCTTCTGGAGTACATCACCAAATTCACCTTGCGAATCTATGAGGATGTCTATAACAAGGTCTATGAATACGACGTTTCCAAAATATCGTACTGGGTGGTGCCCCTGCTATCGCACGCATGTGTAGAGCCTACGCTACTGTCCTCGTTCGAAGATATTGTGGATATGCCGCAGGTCCTGAAAGTACACCAGCAGCCGAACTGGCAATGGGTTCCCGGAACGAGAGACGAAGACATATTGGATAAGTACATTGTGGACCCAATGGATGGTGGTCGGAGGTTTTATTCCAACAGTATCGCATCCGACCTCAAACCACAGGATCCAGTTCCCGCGCATATCCCACGCCAGAACCAGAGATTCACGGACAGCATTCTCGATTACTCGGATAAAAAGTGGGGACGAAGTCGAGACATCAGCAGGTGGTACCAAGATCAGCCTGTCCTCAACGTCGAAAAGATCCCATTTCGCCGTAATCATCTCGCTCGCCTGGAGGACAAGGAGCAGAGAGTCTTCGATAGCATCCAGACTGTGATCTGTCCTGAGCCGATGCGCGTGTCAAATGTAAATCTGCGAAGCCCACACCGTATACAAGCTGCTAATTTCTCGTAGACTGCAACCTCCTTCGTTGTCACATGTTACCTCCTACCTGCAGTCATCCATCGATTTGAGAGCTATCTTATAGCCTTGGAGGCATGCAAACACGTTGAATTGGACATCAGCCCGGCACTTGCTCTTGAAGCTTTGACCAAAGATTCGGACAACTCAGATGAGCATGGAGAAGAGAAGATCAATTTCAGAAGCGGTATGGGTCCGAACTATGAGCGACTTGAGTTTCTCGGCGACTGCTTCCTCAAGATGGCGACCTCGATCTCGACGTTCGTGTTGCAGCCCGACGAGAATGAATTTGAGTTTCACGTTCGTCGCATGCTTATGCTGTGCAACGCAAACCTCATGGACACAGCAGTGGGTAAAAAAAAGTTCAAGTTTGCCAATGGCGAAGAGCGTGGTCTGCAGCTTTACAACTATATTCGAACCGAAGCGTTCTCGCGCCGGACTTGGTATCCAGAGGGTCTGAAGCTTCTTCGTGGCAAAGGTGTCGGTAAGAGCGAAGACGACTGGCTGAAGCTCACGCACAATCTGGGCGACAAGTCCATCGCCGATGTTTGCGAGGCCTTCATTGGCGCGACATTGATGGAGCACCATCACAATGGCAAATGGTCACCGGAGGACTGGGATGAGACTGTCAAAGCTGTCAAGCTCTTTGCTAATAGCCCCGACCACCCACAGTCGAAGTGGTCAGACTATTACGATGCTTATGAGAAGCCACGATACCAGATTGCCGAGTCGACCGCAGCCCAGCTCCATCTCGCTAGCAGAGTTGCAGCCAAGCATCCTTATGAGTTCAGGTACCCTCGCCTCCTGCGGTCTGCCTTCATCCATCCCAGCCAGCCCTTCATGTGGGAGCAGGTCCCGAACTATCAACGCCTCGAATTTCTTGGCGACTCCCTTCTCGACATGGCATTCATCATGCACCTCTTCTACGCCTACCCTGACAAAGACCCTCAATGGCTTACCGAGCACAAAACCCCCATGGTCTCCAACAAATTCCTTGGCGCCATCTGCGTCAAGCTAGGCTGGCATACGCACCTGCGTCAAAACAGCGCGCTCCTGTCGGCCCAAATCCGCGACTACGTCAACGAAGTCACCGAAGCCGAGCACGAAGCGGCCGGCGCAGTCGACTACTGGGTCTCCGTGTCCGAGCCGCCCAAGTGTCTCGCCGACGTAATCGAGGCTTTCGTCGCCGCGCTATTCGTAGATTCCGAATTCGACTTCAACGTCGTCCAGGACTTCTTCGTCAGGCACCTCAAGCCCTTCTTCACGGACATGACGCTCCCTGCGTACGAGACCTTTGCATCTAACCACCCCACTACCCGCCTCTCGCGCCTCCTTGGTACGACAATGGGATGCTCGGAGTGGCGCCTCGGCGCGCTCGAGACAGAGACGTGTATCCCTGGTAAGAACAAGACGGTTGCTGCGATGGTGATGGTGCACGACAAAGTTGTTTTCCATGCGCTTGGACAGAGTGGGAGGTACGCGAGGGTTAGGGCGAGTCAGAAAGCCTTGGAGACTTTGGATGGAATGCCGCCGTTTGAGTTTAGGCAGCGGTACGGGTGTGATTGTGTGGCTGATGAGGGAGTGGAGATGCTTGAGAAGGAGAGGGAGTTGAGGGAGAGGATAGGGTTGAGTATCTGAGGGTGGGGAGGGGATTTTGAAGATGGCTAAAAGCGAGAGATAATGCTCTACGATGTTTTGTGCTTCGAGAGGTGCATGTACAGCTACTACTCAATCTATCGTAGCTGAGGGCATGCTGCTTTTGAAAAGCATAGAATACTATGACTTGTCATAGGTTTATTGGTATCGATGTCTACAGCCAGATGGCGCTATGCATACGCGTGATGAAGCCACGCAAAGTCAACTAATCGCGCCAGACTACAACGACCGAAGGCAGGTTTGAGAGGGGAATAGGGTATTGTGCAGGGCATAAGGGGTATATCGCCGGCCGAAAACAAAACGCCAAAATACCATACAGCTCGCACTCTTGGACTTTCATCTTATCCATCTCCTCCGTTCATCCCACTTCTACACATCCGGATCCTCCTCAGTCCTCGACTCCGGCACAGGCAGATACTCCTTGAGCTCCATCATTCTGTTACGACAGTGGATAATGAAAATCGACGCAGCCAGTGCATTCCATACATCAAACCCCTCTTTCCCAAAATCAAACATGGCGATCAATCGCAATCCAGGGATACGATTCTCCTTGCTCGGTGCGTGATAGCTGACGAACGCCATAATGCTGTGTGAGGCTGAGACGCCATACAGAGTCGGTGCCTCGAGGGACGTGGAAGAAGTAGAGGTGAATGAGGTGCTGGTCGCGTGCGCGGCCAGGGTACGCTGCCAGCGCTCGTGCAGGTCTCCGAGCTTGTCGAGCGTGCGCGATTCGAGGACAGAAGCGGACACATTTTTGCCAACTGTGACAGTTTCGAATAGCGGGAGGGTGGGCCATAATGCGTCGACACTACCATCTTTCATGGCCCAGGCTGTGTATTTGGCGAGGGCGCGTTTGACATGGTATTGTGGTTGGCGTTTGGGTGCGCGGGTCATGATTGAGTCGCGGACATAAGCGCCCAAGTCGAGGAGCGAGCTGAGTGCTAGTTGTGCTAGTGTCTGTCAGTCATGTTCTGGGAGTATTACTAAGGATATTCACCATGATAGTGACTGCCCAACGCAGGTCTAATGAACGGCTTGTCTATCCTGTCGGTGAAGAGGTCTGCAGGCAGACTAGGCAGATCGTTGATCCACTCGATGGGCATGATGGGCTCGTATCCGCGCATGTTGATTTTCTGGAATAGAAATATAGCATCCTCAGGCCAACCTGCGGCTTGCAGCTCCTGTCGTTGCTTCTGCTGCTTAAGCAGTCGCTCGTTGAAGCTGATGCCTTTGTGCGTCTCGAGGTAGCCACCATCGTCAACGACCATTGTATCGTCATTCGCATCCACTTCTAGATCTCGGTCATATCCCTTGTCGAAGGTGGGCGATATTGGCGAGGTATTGAAGAGTGTGTCGCCCTCAAAGTCATCGTGTTCCTCGGTTGACTGCATGAAAGAGTCAGGAGGCGACATGGGCACCAGTGTGATGTCGACATCGCTGTTGAGGCTCGGTGTGGTAGTGTGCCAGATGTTCATACGTGACTCGGGGCTCAGGTCTCGATCTGGTGGACTCAATAACTGCTGAGGAGTTGGGTGAGGAGGTGACTGTAGGCGCTGAGGTTTCTTGAAGTCTGGCTTGGTAGGAACTGCGGGGACCTTGAACTGGAGAGGCTTCGCTCGAGCTTTCTGCGTCTTCCTAGGACTGATATAATTCCACACCCTGGTGGCATACTCGTGAAGGATTGTCATGGTGCAGCAGTATCCGCAGAAGCAAAGTGGTTGATCGCAAGACGCGCCCGGTACCAGTCCTTGGTGTGGAGAAGCAGTGTTACAAGACGCGTAGAGCGCGGATTAGTTGGCAATAGCTATTGTCGAGGCAGGGGCCGTGGGTGAATATGAGAACAAACCCAGTCAGCTCATCCTCAAAGTGAAGCAGGGACAATGGATAATGGTATTTGTCTTTGAGAGATTGGAGCACCAAGAAGACGCCTTCACCTCGTCATTGTTGGACGTGAACCCGGCTGAAGTCGGTGGCTGGGCTTAGCGCAGATGCGTGATCACATGATCTAATGCACACTTCCACCCGAGACGGTTAAGTGCAATCTGATAAAAAAGATCTGATACCCCGCCGCAGGTAGGGTCGCCCCACCAAAATTTGAGCCTCGATTTGCATCTTAGGAAGAAGCGCAGCGATCACCACTGAGTATACACTTCTTCCCGAATTTTCGATTTTGCTTTTCCCACACTCCTTCAATTCAACACCATGGCAGTTCCAGAAGAAACCCAGTCGACCCAGGTCTCGACGCTCCGCCAAATCCTGACCTCTGAGCAGGAGCCTCTTGCGCGCCGCTTCCGCGCGCTGTTCTCACTCAAGTACCTTGCTTCTCTACAGCCGCCGAGTGAGGAGACCGTGCCGGCGATCGAGGCCATTGCTGCGGGCTTCAACTCACCCTCTGCGCTGCTCAAGCACGAGCTCGCGTACTGCCTTGGCCAGTCTCGTCACGATGCTGCGATCGAGCCGCTGAGGAAGGTCTTGATGGACAAGCAGGAGGATTCCATGTGCAGGCACGAGGCTGCGGAGGCTCTTGGTGCGCTGAGTGATAAAGGCAGCCTGGATTTGCTCAGGCAATTCAGGGATGCTAAGGACGAGCCGGATGTCATCACTGAGACCTGCGATATTGCGGTTGATAGGATTGAGTGGGACCACGGACTGCAGAAGGGGCAGGAGAAGATCAAGAAGAGGTATATGGCAGATCTTCGATCTGTGAGAGGATGAGCTGACTAGTGTAGTGATTTCACGTCCATCGACCCTGCGCCGCCAATGCCCCAGACCTCGGACAAGCCCTCCATTCCTGAGCTCGAGAAGACGCTGCTCGACACAACGCTGCCTCTTTTCCAGCGCTATAGGGCCATGTTTGCGCTGCGCGACCTGTCCTCGCCGCCTGACCTACTCACTGCCGTACCTGCCGTCCTCGCTCTTGCCCGCGGCTTTGAAGATCCATCAGCGCTCTTCCGCCATGAAATTGCTTTCGTCTTCGGCCAGCTGTCTCATCCTGCGTCCATTCCTAGCTTGACAAAAGCGCTGAGCAACACAACGGAGGCCAGCATGGTTCGCCATGAGGCTGCAGAGGCTCTCGGTAGCCTTGGTGACGAGGAGGGCGTGGAGGACACTCTGCGCAAGTTCCTAAATGATCCGGAGCAGGTCGTACGAGACAGCTGTATCGTGGCACTGGACATGGCTGAGTTTGAGAAGAACGGTGAGACGGAGTATGCGATTATTCCCTCCCAGGAAGCGGCTGTCGCGGTTTAGTTCGAATTTGGGTACGTGCATGATACAAGGCGTTTGGTGAAAAACGGATTTAGAGGGAAGAGGTAAACTCCGCTCAGTTGTTGGTGTTCCACCTGGGAGTAGCATTAGCATAGATGAACGAATGCAAAACTTGAACAAGACATACTTGTGACCACAGTCGCACTCGTAGAACACAGTGGAGCCCTCATCTGCACTTCGCAGCTGCTGGGTGTAGTAGCGGACCTCTTCGCGACCGCACTCTTCGCAGCGCTGTGCAATGACACTAGTAGTGTTCACATCGTCTTCGGAAAGCGTCTGCACCTCTGACCTCTTTGCGCGCAGGGCCGACGGAAAGGCTGTCGGCTTGGAGACGGTGACAACAGTCTTGGAGGAAGTGTCTGCAGGTAGTCGATCAGTCCACGCCCATCCCAAATCGCTTGCTCTAATATTCGCCTACCTTTGCAGTTTGCGCCGCAGACAGTGCAGGTCAGTACGACGTTTTGTTTGCCTGCACTGCCGTCGAGCAGATTTCCACAGTCGGTGCAGAAGACGAGAGATCCGATGGCAGCCATTTTGAAGTGGTGTTGCTGGCGTTGCTTGGTGTTGGATGTCTGTTTGGCGAGAGTAGAGATGTGAGAAACCAAAAAGTTCGCGGAGATCAGCCGCGGAAGCTGCCCTGCAGCCCGCTTGACCAAAGGAGAAGGCGGTCAGACGCGTCATGAATTCGGCGTTACGCCAGCATCTGCACGACATTCGTCTGCATAGTTAAACAAGCTGTCTTGCATTGTTTGCCGTCTGGGTACAGCTTCTGCGGGAGTGAACAGGCTATGCCATGGCCATGTGTGTCATACCGCCGCTATAGCGACCCCGTTTCTTGGACCCCAGTCACGAATTCGTCCTCGGCGTTTGCCTGACCACCAAGCTCCCCACTGCGGCCCTTGCTGTCAAGACAAACATCATGGCCGGGCACTTCGATGATGCCTGGCTCAACATGCAGGGCAATGGTGTTCCCTACCGGCTGCCGCCCACGGTAGACGAGGCTATCCCGTACTCGCCCTTCACATCCATCATACCGTTTGCGCTGGGTCAGTGACCAAACTCACTATAGCATTGCCGCAGCATGCTCTCTTACCTCTCGTATATCAGTGGCTTACAAGAAGTAGACATCATCCCCTTTGCCTCCGCCGAGCCTCCCACGCCGCCCACCACCCTCTCTCGGGAGCAACGGCACGCTGCGAAGAGAGCGGTCGGCGCTCTGAACGATGAGATTAGCGGCCAGTCGACCGGCACACAGCTCAGCAACACCCTACGACAGCTTCAAGGGCTGCTAGATACAGAGGAGCTACCAGAATAGTGAGTTGCGCCTCCATCTTGCTGGATTGCGACAGCTAACAACACCCAGCAACTTCAAGGCATTACCACAGCTTGCGACCTCTCCCTCTGGAAGCCCAACAAAGCACGTCAATGGTACAAGCTCGAAAGTCTCATCTTTACTGGGCCCTTTTGCGGCCATGCTGTTGAAGAACACCGACATTGCCTTTACCTGTAAGTATTACAATCTCATCGGTTCACGGTGGCCTAACAGGATCAGCTCCCAACGTCAACGCAGACAGGCGAGCCCAGAACCTTCAGTCTTCGCACCAAGCTACACCGTTGCCGCAGGCGCGATCCACACAGCAGATCCACACACCACACAGCCGCGCATACTCTCAGGACGCCTCAATCCCATACCTATCCAGCGCACTGCAAGCACCTAACAGCACGCCGCTACGACCAGGCCCGGCGGTCGTGATCAAACCTGTCTCTGTCAAGCGAGAAGAGTACCAGCGGTTCGACAACATTGCAGTCAGCACACCCTCGTCCCAACGGAAAGTCGACAGCAGTGCGACTGTCTTGCGGCCTCACGAACGTGAGATTGCGGACCGCAAGATAGAGGAACTGGAGGCTTTTGTGGTCAAGTTGACCGAAGAAAGGGATGACTTGGATGCCACTGAAAGCTTTGCTCGCATATTCACGTCAGACGGCGAAGTGAACGTCATGAAGCAACAGGCAATGGACCGTCTGGACCTCAAGATGGCTAATGTTAATAACCTCGGCCACTTCGATGAGTTACCCGTCGCTTCAATCATGCAGCTTCAGAAGCTGTTAGAACCAAGCGTCACTAGCACAGGCCAGCTCACGCTTCCAGAAGACGAGGATTGGTCTGAGGGCATTGAGAAGGCCAGGTCAGCACTTCAAGCTTCCAAACTAATATTAACGTCTATGATTGATGGCCGCGACGATTACCGACTACGACCAGAAGACCTCGTCGGCGCTGTCATTGACCTCATCAAAGTGTTACGCAACGAATGCATCATGCCTGTTTTACAAGCACGGCGGTCTGGTAGTCTGTTCGAATCAGCACTCTCGCGCAAGAAGGAGCTTATAAGTGTCCTACGCAGCTGCGGCGCAGTACTGAGTCGTTTTGCTACCCTCATCGGCAAAGTCAATCTCCCGGAGCGCGGTCTCAACGTTCTGGAAGATCTCACAGTGGGACTCCTGGTTGAACAGAACAGTGAGTCTGAGAAGGATTCTGTTTTCGGCATCAAACCATTCGAGTCATTCAGACAAAAGGCTATGGATGTTCTTGTCCAGATCTTTGCTCAACATGCGGATCAGCGACCTTCGATTCTGAACGGAATTCTCAGTAACTTGGAAAAACTTCCAGATAAAAAGGCCAGTGCAAGACAATTCAGATCCGCTCGTGAAGTACCGATCATGTCCATATCTGCGCTATTCATGCGGTTTGTCCAAGTTGCCGCTATGAATCGAGAATCGAGGACGAGTCATAAGTCTGCAGACGCGAGAGAAGAATGGAAAGAAGAAGATGGCAGCGATTCTGAGCCCGTTGCGGCCACTCCACAGAGAACCAAGTCCAGAGTCAACACCAAGACAGGTGCGCCCGACCAAATTGCTAGGGCTCTAGCAGTCAATGCAAACCATATCGCAAGTACAATCACTTCGAGTCTTATCGATAGAGCATCAAATGTCTCCAAGACCGGCGATAAGCCCTTTCGGAATCTTCTCGACCTTTTCATCGAAGATTTCTGTAATGTCCTGGGTTCACCCCAGTGGCCTGCCGCTGCGACTCTCCTCTCGACACTGCTGATTCGCATGAGCAACATGGTACATGGCAAGGACGCAGCAAAGCAGACAGTTGTGGACAAGGACATGGCCCTGTCTACCATGGCGAAAGTCGGATGCGGTGTCATCGATTTCAAGCATCGCTTAAAGCAGCTCAAGCGTGGACTAGATGCATCGCAGTCCGAGTTGTCTGCCAAGCTCGAACGCCTCGCCAATGATGCATTGACTGACAATGTCGAAGACACTATCAACGCTATCGATCTTTACGAGTTCGAAGGACCCTACCGTATGGTTATCGAGTCACTTCCCAGCTATCTTGACCTGCCACGAGGCCAAGAGGATCCTCATTTCCAGTCAGTCATTGGTTGTCACATAACCCTTTGGTTGGACGCTGTTGTTCGTGAATTCTATGAGAGCACTTCGGACGAAACACCATTGAAAGCAACTCAAGAGCTGCAGCAGCACTTGGGGACGATGCTCATGGACTCGAAATGGCTTAATCGCAATTTGTAAGTGATTGTCAGCATTGGTGAACAACAACATTACTTACGCGTCACCAGCAAGTCTCAAGTGGTTTCTGAGAACCAGGCCAAGCTAGCAGCTGGTGTCGTCACCCTACAAGCCCTCGTTTGCAGGCTACTTCCAAGAATTGTGCAGTATATGCTATTAGCTACTCGAGACAAAGTCTCCTCGAAGCTGCGCTCCAGGGGCATGACTGGCTTGGAGCAGTTGATCGAGAAGAGCCCTCGTGTTGTCGACAAGAACACAGTCACGCATCTGGTTGTGTCTCTGAAGGACAGCTCGCCTATGGTACGCGAGCACACCCTTGGGCTGGTCGCTCAATGCTTGGAGCATGACTCTGGTCTCGAAACTTCGTTCTTGAAGGACATCCTGGACTTGACTACTGATCCATCCAACGGGCCAAAGAAGAGAGCGATTAAGCTACTAAAAGGACTCTACACCAGCACAACTTCTCAAGAGAACAGGCTGCAGATCGCAAAAGCGCTTCTAAAGCCATCGCAGGACGACGAGAAAGCCATAGCAGAGTTGAGCCGCGGCGTTCTAGAGGAACTTTGGATGAGCCCCCTGCGTTCTTCGGCTCGTGCCGACGAGGTTCAAGTAAAGCTTGATCGTGCTCGTAGGGCCAGCCTAATGACAGACATCGTTGAAAGGGTCCAGAGAGAACCAGTGCTGTTGGATGCGTTCGAAAAATTCCTCACATATACTCTGTCTTTCGAAGCCAAAGCCCGAAAGTCAAACTCCCAGCTCTGCAAAGAGCTCATTGCCGAGATGTTCGACAAAGCAATCGAGATTGATTCCAACACTGGCGCAACATCACCCCAGGGCAAGATTCTCGACGCTCTGAGCGTATTCGCTAAAGTCGATTCGACCTTGTTCACTATGGCCCAGGTGGACGACCTCAAGATCCACATCATCAATCTCAAACAAGCAAGCGAGCTTGCTGTTATCCAACCGATTGTAAAAATCTTTAGACATGTCTTTCCGGCATTACCGTTCCTGGATGACAAACTTGCTGAGCATGTGCGAGGCAATCTCATGTCACTAGTGCAGAAGCTGGCCAACTGGGCAAGCCAGGGCCATCTCCCAAGTCGGGACACCCTAACCGACGTTGCACACTGCCTGTGGACTATCTGCCCGTTGGTGACACTGGGCCTTGACAAGCTCTTCCAGATGATATTCTTCACGCTCTGCCTCCTGCGACCGCTGGGAGCGCCTAAGAGGAAGGATGAAGTGGCGGCCAAACGCAATTCTGTGCGCTCCTGCCTTGTGCTGCTTGGCACGTTCGGCAACGTTTGTCTCTTCGATGAACATACTAAGAGGTTTATGGAGAGACTTGCAAACTATGTTCGGAAGCAAGTCGCCGAAAGTCCGGCGAAGGAAGCAGATTTGGCTGTTTTGCTCAAAGGCTCCTCATCAGTCTCACTGATGCTTCTCGAGACTGTACGCCCCTTCACTTCGCAAGCCTATGAAGACCTGGACATCCGAACTCACGCCATGCGCAGTCTGGGCGGTATCTGCCAGCAAGCTCCGCAGCTATTCATGCGTGCTGAAGTTGAGAAGCTGATCAAGATTACCTTCGCGAATCAAGACGACCAGCTGAAACTTGTGGTTCTCTCTACGTTCGAAGCGTACTTCACACGCGCTGAGCGTCGTTCAGAGACAGGTTCGGCAATCGCTGTCGGCGAAGGGGCAGTCAACGGCTCTGCACGCCTGGAATCTTCTTACTCCGCTACCGCAACTGATGCCGCCACTACGCACGTAGCGAAACAGTTCCTGCAGAGCTTTAAAGATATTGCTCTCCAAAACAACAATCAATTGGCAGAGTCAGCAACAAATATCATTGCCAGTATCAGTCGAGCAGGCTTGGAACACCCGAAAGAGTGCGGTGCTGCTCTGGTCGCATTATCGACATCCTCCAACGTCACAATTGCCCAAGTAGCCGCTGTGGAGCACAAGAGGATTCACGAAAAGCAAGAGTCATATCTTGAGAAGGAATATGTCCAGGCTGTTCGCATAGCTTATGACTACCAGCGCGATGTCTTTCATGATTCTCACGGCATGCTTGCGTCAACTAACAGTCCCAAGCTGGCTCACCTCTTTGACGCACTGAAAAGTGGCAAAAAAGCTACGTTCCGGAAGTTTATCGACAACCTAACCAAGCAGCTTGACTTCGACTTTGCAAAGCTACGGACAGATGGTCCCATACCTGATATCGTCTTGTTTACTCGATTCTGCCTGGAAAATCTGGGTCTTGCAGACTTTACAACTCTTGATATGGTTGCGTCGTTTCTCGACAAAACCGAGGCAATTGTTCTCAAAGATACTGGCCCTCTGGTAGCCGGCGAGATCGACAAGGAACTTCCCCAGCAGAACCAGATTTTGCAACAGACCTTTGTGTCATCGAATCTCAATGGAGAATTACAGGCGATGGTCGTCGATCCCAGCACGAATGAGCCTACCGCTAGCCCAGGCCTATCGGCTTCGCAACCAATAACTCACGAGATCAACGACGATCGCTTGCGGACGTTCACCGTCGCATGCATGATTCTGCAAATGATATGGGAGACGCGTACATTCGTGCGTCGTTGCTACAACGTCCATAAGTATGGCAACCACATCCCCCAAAAGGAGTACGCAAAGCCTGCGCAGCGAAACAATTTTATTTCTGGAAAGGATCTTTGGGATCGCCTCATGCCTTTCATAAGTGCCCTCGACAGCAGGGAGACTATGCTCAAATGCTGCTACGATTTCTCTGAACTATTGAACGTCGACCGTGAAGTCAAGGTTGGCGAAGACGAAGACGGACTTGACGCTGCTTTGATGGACGCTGGCTACGAGACCCCAGCGGAGAACGGTGATGAAGCTCGCCGGTCTGTGTCTATTCCAACGAGCGGTCGTGGCAGGAAGAGGAAGACCAATGTTAGCTTGGGCAATACGCCAAAGAAGGCACGCGGTCGGGCACCAAGTGCAAAGAACAAAAAAAGGAGCTCAAAGACACCAGATGACGATGATGACACCGATTAGGGACCGGACAGCGAAGTCGTTGTTCGCAGGTCGTCCAGGAGCAGAATCAGGAAAGCGGGAGGCTAAAGCTAATTACACGTTCGTACACGTTACTTTATAAGCAAGCATACAAAAGCCCATGGCGGGCCTCCTGAGGTTAGTGTTTAGCATCGTTGGCGTTTACGGACATCAGAGATACCCCTTGACATGGTCAGGCTGCATGTCTACGGCGTTTTGATATGAGCTATGGGAGCTCACTTTCCAGACCATTAAGGTCTTATAACGGCATGCCATTTGTGGCAGGAAAGATCTCAGCATACAAATCACGTACTTAATCCATTGACACACGTCATACCATTAGTTCCGTTTCATCGAGGCGACGGCAAGTATTGACTACGCAGCGCAGCAAACCAATAGCTTTCGAGCGATGTACTGACACCCTGCCATTACACTCCACCAGACCCTTCCCCATCGTGAATCATCTTTGCCTCGCCCTTAAGCGCCTCAACACTCCACCGCATTAACGCAGGTCCAACGCTGATTCTCGCAACCCCTAACTCCGTTATCTCTCTCACACTCAATCCGCCTTCCCTACCCCAGACCAGAGTAACATTCAACCGCCCATCCAACGCCTGGACCGCCCTCTTTACCTCCTCCCCTCTCCACCCACCCCTACTCGGTCCGCCCCAAATGAACACATTAAACGCCCCAGCCTCTAGATACGCCTGCCCTCTCGCCACAGCATCCTCAAGCCCATCTCCCGCAAATAACGCATCGGTACGCGCATTCACCACAAAATTCTCTACGCCTTCCTCCCTCGCCACCTTCATAACCCGCTCAATGCGCCCACACTGCGCTTCAACCCCATACAACCCGTCTACCTCACGTCCTAAGTCCTCCAAATTGATGCCTACAACCCCCATCCGCAGCAGCGCTCGCACACCCTCCTCCAGCTGCGCACCCAACCCATCCTGGAAGTCCACGGTCAGCGGAAGATCGTGCGCCGCTGCTACGGGCGCAATGGCGGCTGCGGCGCGCAGGTTGGTCGCCAGGTCCAAGTCGTCGTCGGCAAGGCCGGCAGCCGCCGCGACGGCGTAGGAGGCGGTTGCTAGGGCGCGGGTTTGCGGGAGCGAGGCGATGGAGGACGCGGTTATGGCGTCCCAGATGTTGGTTAGGATGAGAGGGTTCCCGGGGACGTGGAGGGCGCGCAGGCGCAGGGCAAGGGCGTTTTGTTTTTGGGTGGAGGAAGACATGGTGGGTGTGGAACTGAGTTGCTTCGAGGGCGATCGTTTGCGGATGCCGTGTTTATCAGTTGGTTTTATGTAGTCGCGAGATTTCTTTTGTCAGAGGCTTTCTTGCCTCCGTCCAGTGCTTTCTTGGTAG
Organism: Stagonosporopsis rhizophila; assembly: GCA_016767195.1. NCBI lineage: Eukaryota > Fungi > Ascomycota > Dothideomycetes > Pleosporales > Didymellaceae > Stagonosporopsis > Stagonosporopsis rhizophila. The sequence goes on along the minus strand of CP068498.1, from coordinate 3,361,916 downwards.
CTCAGATTATATAGTTTCGGAGGTGCGGAAACTCGTGTCGTGACTCCACTGCTTGTTGCGCATTATGTGAGGAAGTAGTTTGCGAGCCAAGGCTGCGGATGCTCTATAATTGGCGAGTCACATCACTTCTCACGAGATGCTATAGCCATTGATAGCCGCGAGGTGATTAGCGAGTAAGCTTATATGGAGTCACGCTGCATCCAACCTCTTTGTTAATGTTGGTAGACATGCGGGGTTTAGCGTCGTGGAAGTCGATGTTACCACAGTAGAGGAGAGGAGTTGAGGGCGACGGCTGGACCTTCCCCTCACGGGACTAGTGCATTTCCACTCAGGGTGATGGATTGAAAGAATGCCATGAGGCTCTTCTCAAGCATTCGCACAGCAATAAATTATCAAACGGGGAGTTATGCATGTTCCTGCTCTTGCATAGACACGAGTGGAGGTAAAGCGCTCATTGAGAGATCACTCGAGTCTAGACTCTCATAGAGGTGTCACTCGAGATATTGTTTCATGATTTCAACCATCTTTAAGGTTCTCACCTGCCAGACAGTTGTGAGATCAATGCTCACTATTAAGCATGAGATTTAAACACCCTTATAGCATTGACCTTACCACAAATCGTGTTATATAACACTCCAAAGTAGACCACAAATGGCTGACAAAGCTACACGAGCAACTCCGGCATCTTTTTGTCAGTATGGTCATTCATGTTCAGAGTGAAACTCGTATTTTATTTCCACCGTGGATTCTTGTCTACTTTGCGCCCTGAACCTCCCACCTTCGAATAATCCTTCCCAAGTCCTCGAGTAACCATCTTACTCTTCCCCGCATTTCCTTCTGCAACCCAGCAATCGCTACATACCCAATCTTTGCCCCTCCATCTGCTTGATCCTTTCCCCCCTGCTCCATCTCCGCCTGCAACCCATCCCGACCCAACTCACTTCAAACCCCTTTCCATTTAGAGAACATGCACCAGAGCGCGTGCAACCAACTTCCTCACCACGCGCTCTGCAACCCTATTGCCTAAACGCTTGATACCGTTTTTGATCCGCGCCAATCTTCTTTGCAGAGGGCTTGATTTGCCTTCCGTGTCTTGGTCGTCGAGTGTTTGAGCCACCGGGCCGTTAGGATACGCAGTTGCATTGTACCTTTGTGTTTGGTCGGTTTGGAGGTGCGCGGTGTGCGCCTCTGCTGCGGCTGCTGCGGCTGCTTCGCCGGTGGTCTGCTCGCGCTGTACGTACGCCGAGCTACGATGGTCATTGCTTTGAAGATTGTGATAGTCGTTCGTTTGGGTTCCGTTTGATTCGGGGACCAATACATTTTCCGACTGCACCGAAGACGCCGGACTCGGACTCGCTTCCAATACAGGCGGAAGCGGATGCGAACGATACACGTACATGTATCGTTCATCCGACTCTGTTCTGGCAATCTCAGCACCCAATCTTGTACCGCCACCACCGTCCTCGTCTCTCGGCACGTGAGTTTGTTGAGAAGCTGGCAGCGAGGAAGGTAACGGAACATCAACATCAAGGGCCTTCACTCCAGGCACGACAGTCATCGTCGACCTCTCACTGCCACTTGCGCTCGACTTCGAACTCGAGCTCGCGCTCTCAGCCACCAATAAGCCATCCCATTGCACACACTGGTAAGGACGAACAGTACTCGCACTCGCACTCGAGCCCGTCTCCGATGTCGCCGTCTCCACCCCATTCACAAGCCCATTTTCACTCCCGCTCCCACTGCTAGCCGTACCACCGCTCACGATTGAGTCAAATGATGGTACGCAACGCAGATCTGGTGGTGCAGCGAGTCGCCAGCTGACATCCGGCGCATTAACAAGGGTGGGGGTGCGGCGGGCGCGCAGAGGGGAAAGGACACGTTGGATGTCGATTGGCTTTGTACGGTCGGGGTTTGTGACTACGTCGGGGGTTGAGGAAAGGGGGAGTGGGGATGCGGTGAAGGGAACGTGAGGGAGTTTGTGAGGGTGGGTGGAGGTCCGGTTTGAATTTGATTGGAGAGCTGGGGCGGAGAGCATAGTGGTGGTGTCTTCGTTGTGATGTGCTTGGGAGAAACGGAAAGGGCAGAGGGAGGACGTGGGAGGATGTTTTAGTTGCAACCCATAGTCGATTTTGGGACGCGAACCATGGTTACTATCTGAAAGACATGTCTACTTCTTTAATCGGGTCTCCAGGAAGAGAGAACATGGGGACTTTTCGGGAAGGGCTTCCGAGAGGATTTTGGATTCCAAGAGGTACTTCATCTTGCACTGTAGTCATCGACTCTACAGTCTCGGATGCCTGGGCTGCAGCTGCATGGTTTGGCGTTTGGGTGCTGTCCTGATACGGTTTAACATTTGTTTCATGGTTTTTGAGACCCTGTGTCCCAACGCCGTTCTGCTGCATAGGCAGCGATGTTTTCTCAGCACCTTTGGGCACATGTGCCATGTCGGTTACTGGCTCAGGGTCTGCTTGGGGCCGTATTTGCGAGTTCTCATCCGAATTTTCGTTCATCTCTTTCTCATCCTCGGGCTTAGATATGGCGCGCTTCTTCCGAGCCTGAGCGATCAAGTCATCGAAGTCGCTTTTGTGGCTTTTCGCATAGCCACTGCCATCGAAATCTTTCCTCATGACCCTGCTTTCTCTGATATCAGCTCTCCCACCTTGTGTGTTCTCCCACTCTTCCAGTTCTTTTATCAGCTGCCTCTTTGGTTTACGTACGCTCTCGTCTGCATCGCAATTCGAGTTGTAGATATTCAGCCATTCGATATGCCGCCGTTTCATAAGGTCTTTGGTGCCCCAGTTTGGTATCCCAATCTCTTGCAGCTTCTTGCGTAGCGCTCCTTCCTTCATCATAGCATAGTTTAGTTGTGATTGGCGTGTCGGTGGGGGGGAGGGATCTTTCTGTCGTTTTTGAAGCGCCACGGGAAATGGATTCTTCGTTCTACAGAGAGGTGTTAGCATGTAGCCGGTAATATCGAATGTGCTCATCCGCCTACTTTGACCGCGTGCTGCGCATTTGCGATGAGCTTTGCCCTGTGCATACGTCCAGGTGGTTGAAGACAAGCTCCTGCTTCATGGCCTCGTTACAGATTGGGCACTTGGCCATGCCCTCTGGCTGAAAGTCTTCGTCGCCCTCGTCCGCGCTGTCTGGTACCTCCACTGGCGCATCGCTCGTGCCCCCATTACGCCGGCTGCTCCGTGTTTGCCGCTGCCTCGTCTGCCGTGTGTCGTCGCCGTCTTCAACATCAGTGTCCGAGATCTTTCTCTTTCTGTTGCTGCCAGTCTTTATCCCATGATCTTGTTCTCTATCGGCACGCGCCAACTCGAGAGCCTTCGGCCTTGCCTCTTGAAAGCGCACGACAATCTCCCTTACGGCAATATTTGGCGCCAATTTGTCGCTCGACAACACTGTCCTGCAGCTCGGACACTTTCCATCCGCAGCTATACTCCGTCGTATGCATATCGAGCAAAAGGTATGCGAGCATGATGTAATCACCGGGTTCGAGTAGAACTCTTTGCACATCTCACAACGCAAGGCTGCCTCGAGTGGTTCGAAAGCGGGGAGGGACGTCGATATCCAGTCCGTGGAATCTGGCAGGTCGAATGTGGTCTCCATGGCTGGCTCTGGTTGTGAGAGAGGTGTGTGTATCCTGAATCCAGCAAATGAGCATTGAGGCGTGCATTGCGCAGTTTGCGCAGTTGGTTCGTCCGGTTCGCCGTTGCCCGACGCGTCGCGATGGCCTATGCTTCTAGATCAACGCGACGTCACGACGTTTCGTGATGCACATGATGACCAGAAAGCAATTCTTTTCTGCTTGGTCATGGTTGCAAATTCCAATCTTGTCGCGCTTTTGGACTCACTGTGCGAGTGAGAATCACCATTTCGTGATTGTGGGAAAACAATCCACGTGTAAAAGGAAAGAGCAACAGTTGGTACCTGTCACACCTCGCACGCTTTCACTTGATACCAAATCACTGCAAACGTTTCTGTGCCCTTTTGTGCAGCCGGTGTTCAATATTTGATACTGCTCAGTCATCTTGAATTTTGTGTGACTTGCACTTGCATACGGCCTGAGCACCGCAAAGGTATGATCTAAACAGCGTCTTCTCCTTCTGTCTCATTTCCATAGCTCTGCCGCCTATCCGAAACGTTCTCAGTAAGGTCTTGAGGCTTTCAAACTGTCTTGAAAGCTCTCAAATTTTAAAGACCGCGGTCTTGCTCCTGACGCCATCGAAGACACAAGTGTTGTCGACGGGGATGTACTGTTCTGTCACAGCCTTGATGATCTCCTGCGATACAATACCACCAGTGAGCGCAGCGATATTGTGCAACTCAGCTCCGCCTGCTCGTGCACTATTGTAAAGTTAGCGACCAAATATGTCCAGTGTCAAGCAGCTACTTACAACTCCTGGGCAAATTCTCCAACCCGTGTCTTGATGGCTGAGTAGTCTGGATCTTCGATATGGGTCCCGGCTTCCTTGATCAAGTCGTCTATTATCGTGTGACCGATACCGGTGAGCTTTGCGGCATCTGAATCTGCATCCAGTTCTCCCGGCGCTTGAGGAGCGCTACTCAGAGCATTTTTATTATGTGTTGCGGCGAACTTGTCCCAGGCCAGGAAGGCAATGTAAAGTGGTATCAGAGAGTCAGGGAATGTAAGCTCTTGTGCTGTAATGTGTCAGTGTGAGTACAAATATGTCGGCGTTAACATACCAAGAGGTCTCGCCCTGTCGCCCCACTTGACCTGCTGACCACCCTGCACCACATGGAATGGTCGCCCACGCACCAACTTGATGTGTACGGCGTTCTTGCAGAATGCCTCGACATCCTTTTCCTCGATAGGCTTGCTTCGATTGGAATTCCGTTCCAAGAATCGCACACTCTCGAGTACTTCGGCGAGATCCTTCCTTGCTTTGGATTTGTAGATATTTTGGAGCTCGATGTAGTCCTTTGAGCGAGCCTTCATATCCGGTACGGAGCCAGGCACAGGGAGCACGCCGTACTTGGTGTAGAACAGCCCAATGGCGTTTGCAATGACCCAGAAGGTAGGCGAGTCATCTCGGATCAGAAGAGATTCTGGAGCAGTGAAGATTTCCTTGACCGAACTACTGACCTCTGGAGGATTAAGGGACTTGAGGACAGCAGCGACAGCTTCATCAAAGTTCTCTTCGCCGCCCTCGGGGTTGTTCGTCCTTGCAGACTGTGAGACGACCGTTCTAAACTCCGTCTTCTCTTTGTAGTTGTTCGGTACCTCCCCATTGTGTGCCTTCTTCCATTCCTCCAAATGATGCAGCAGTAACGCCAAATAAGGCACGTGGCCATGGTCATCCGGACTCATGCTGTCGAGACTTGCTGTCTTCTCTTCCGCATACTGCAGCAGCTCCGGCCATGGCTTCAACAGGCGCAGATCTGTGGTACTCTCAGGGCCAGGATGTGTATCAACGATGGGGAACGCGGGCGGGAGGTGCACCGAGAAGTGTGAGTAGAACCCGACCGAGTGGACGTAGAAGAGAGGTATCAGCGCAGCGCTTGCGTGGTCGGACAGCTTCGTGAGGAGCTCAGGACGTATCGGAGCCGTCGCGATGATGAGCGTGTAGGGTCGTAGAGCGTCTGGCTTGACAAGCCACGATTCGATGGGCTACGACACTGTCAGCCTGCCCCAAGCCAGACCAGGCCTGCCAACACATACCTCTGTGATGAAATGGCCTTCAACGTCAGGATTCAGCTCTTTGAGCAAAGTAGTGGTATGCTCAGCTCGAAAGCCGCCAAGATGCTTGTCCTCCAAGAAGAAGTTCACGCCCAAGTCGGCTTCCGTGACGATTGCAGGGTCCTGGATGGTGAACTGGCCGATACCTGGCAGCACAAGATTCTTCAGTGTCTCGATGCCAACAACACCAGGTCCGTTGTTGATGAGAAGAATGTGCGAGTTCTCGAGGGCAAGCTGACCGGTAGCTCCCCACAATCGGAGCTGTCGGTCGTATCTGCTGTGATTAGCAGTTATTTGTAGGTTACCAGTGTTGGGAGGAGCTCACTTCTTCTCCTTTGCAGTGGGTCCTTGGACCGGTGGAGGAAGGTCCGCCATCTTGCCGGCGGATTGCGGAAATGGAGATGGATGTTGTTTGTTTGCGCCGCGGTACCAATAGGTAGCTCGCGGACGCGAGAACGTCATGAGGCACGCGGGGGGCGACTAGTGGGGCCGACAAGGGTCTGGGAGCCCTGCAGGAACGACCGCAACGTCTTGCATACTGCGAAATACTTGGTACATCAGCGTTTTTGCTTGTGCTGGGCCAATTTCCTTACATTTGCTGACTGTCCTACATAAAATTGTCTATACGCCTACCATACTTGAATCATACACCGTACTGATTACTATTACAACATATGTCCTCTACAACAGACGCCCCATCTGATTACGCCAGGCTAGTGCTTCGCTATGCTGGCCCTCCAGTCCTTCCATTTCTCCAGCACCTCCGCCTTCTCAGCTTCGGTGCCTCGTCGGAACTCCAGAAATGATCGGCGCAATTGTATCAGGAAGATTTCTGCTTGAAGAGTGGTGAGGTGTCTTCGCAGAAGCTCCCGCTCGATACCTTTGAGGAAGTACCCTGGTAGGCCAAAGATTGCTACTTTTGTCAGTCACGGTCAACCTTGGAGAACTCCAAATAATGCTTACCTGCCAACATGTGGCAGGAAAACCCGGCAAGCCCTCGTCCCAGCCCCTTGCCAAACCCAAGTGGGCCTTCCTGTTTGGCTCCAAGATACGGATGTCTGACAACGCCCTGGAATGCATCAACAAAGCCCAACACGAACTCCTGTGGGGTGTTAGTGCCTCTCTCTACTCTAGTCGTGCCACGAGCATACCTTGCCAGCGAGTTTGCATCCGCTGCCGAAGCCTGTTATTTCATCTCTTCGCCTTGCTGGGTCGTTTCGAATAGCGTACGACGGGAGATTACGAAATCCGTTTGCCACATTGTAGAATAGCGCAACTGGAGCTGCGAGACGCTGTCAGCAACATTTCTTACTCGCATGTCTACGTATTACCTTTGGCACCGGTAACGGTAAGATCACCGACATAATGAGCCGTGGCGCTTGTGATCTGATACCCTCGCCCACCCTTGGCCTTCTTTTCAGCTACCTTTCTTCGTATAGCTACAAGGCCAGGACGAGCTTGGAGCTTAGTGAAGTTCTTGGCTGGATCTTCTTCGTACGACTTCTTCGCCATCCTGTATGCTAAGTGCTGAAACTGCTTCGAGGTAGCACCCTTGTCTGGGTCAAATTGCTCCTCCGCACCATTCGTGACGGTTCTTGCCAAGGTTTCGACGTCTTCAGTGTGCGACCGCTTCTCCAGACGACGCGAAAACTCGGAGGTGTCGGTACCGATCGACGACATAAGACCACCAAACGCAGCGATGGTGCCAACCAGGGGTCCTTCGGCTCCCTCGTGGGTATCTACTATCGTCAGCAAAGCTCCAGACTGAGCTGACAACGATACTCTACTTACACCAATGTCTATGTCGCAGTCTTAAAGGCTTGTGATCAGCTTGGTTGGACATTACAGTTAGTGGATTGACTTACAATCGCAGGTGTTTCGGTTCTAAATATCCCTTCTCTGAGAGTGTGACCGCAGCAAAACCGCTCAGGTGCGCTCCAGTTTGCTTGTCTCGCCAGATGGCAAGGCGCTCGGGGCAGAGATGGCATCGCATGCTATCGAGGTCCAACTTCTCTTCGAAATCTTGTACTGCGCCTCCCGAGCCGTCTTCTTCCGCTATGCTCTCAGCCATCGTTTGTACCGCTGCTTTCACTTCGTCCTTTAGAGCAAAAGTTATGCTTTCGGCTAGGCTTTGTGCCGTCATTTGCTTGAATGGCACTGGGACCGGGCCTGCGCCGGCTTTTGCAATCATCTAACGAGTCAGTACGGATCGCCAATCCATCTCGGAAGAATCTCACCTGACCCCAGAAAGGTTGATCGCCAAAAAATGGTACAACAACCGTTGGCTTTCCCAATGCAATACCAGCAGCGGTCGTTCCAGCCCCTCCATGGTGGACAACACACGAGACTCTCTGGAACAGCCAATCGTGTGGGCAATTGCCGATCAGATAGACGTCATCGGGAACCTCGCCTCCTCCGACACCTCCCCATCCTTTGGACACAATTGCCCGTACGTTGGCCAATTTCACAGCTTCAAGGATAAGTTTAGTGAGACCAACTGGATCATCGACCACAATGCTACCAAATCCAATATATACGGGTGGAGGTCCTTTCGCAAGAAAGTCGGCCAGGTCTTGTGGTGGTGTGTAATCTGACCCAGCTTTCAGGAATGAAAACCCAGTAATGCTTATGTGGTCGCCCCAGTCAGACGGCCGCGGGATCAAAGCTTGCGACCAGAGGTAACTATACGGCACCCGAAGTCGTGGTATTAGTTGATGACCCCACAATGGACTGATGGCATCAAGCCTCAAGGTCTGCGTTCGGAACTTGTTGATGATGTCTCCGAGGCCTTGCCACGTGAGCAGCTCCATGATGCTAAAACTGAAGTAGTTGGCCATGGATACTTCGACCTCCCCGTATTCCATGGCTGCCAGGGGGTGGTGGAATGCTCTCGTTGGCGACCATGGCATCGTAAAGACTATATGGAGTGGTATTCCTAGCTTTTCTGCACAGTGGATGTGCCCCATCGAAGGGGGGTTTGCGATGATAACATCAGCGATGAAGAGGTCTTCTGGCGCGTCAACGTTCAGCGGAGGTATCTTCTCGCCCATACCGTCACCTGCCTCAATGCAGCTGCGCCACGTTCCGTCAATCAATTCGGCCATCTCTTTCCGACGTTTACCGATGTCTCCAGCTCTCAACGACTGCATATTAGGAAGCAGCCCGGGGTTCTTCACCATGTAAGCCATTAACGCCTCAGGATCTCCACCTATTGAGAAGAACTCGATACCATTGCTTTCCTGCGCCATGTCAGCACTACTTCGCATCTCTGAGACTTCGTATGTTGGCCATAACTCACAACAAAGTCCTTGAAAGCTGGATGAGTGCATATGCGCACTCTATGACCATGCGGAGCGGCCTGTAGTATCTTTGCAATCGGAATGAATGGCTGCACGTCCCCGCGAGAACCACATATGTGTATTGCAATGTTTAATCGCGGTCTCGCCGCAGTACCCTTTTCATTGATAAACTCGTCGACAAGCACTGTACTTCCTCTCCGCGGCCTTGCATGCTGCGCTTGACAGTTCACAGCAGCGTCATTCTGGACTTTGTCAAACCAGTATTTCAGATGCGCGGTATTTCGATGGAAGTTTATTGCGACCTGGCCGAATGTGTTGACACGCCCAGTACTCTGCGCTTTCTCGTCATGATACTGGCCATGCCGCTGCTTGCTGCTGAAGTTGAGAGGCATTGCGCAACAAACAGCAATGGCGGCTTTGCGATTCGGAATGAGACAAAGTGTTATAATTACGACAAGACCGGGACCAAGAGGGTATGGTTTGATGCAGGTTGTTTGGGTCAACAGTATTCGGACCTTTAATCATCACGTTACACCAATCAGGTGCACCGCAAGTTGTGCCGCATGTGCCGCGATGTCACTTGGTTCTTTCCGGTTATCCCTGTCCGCAAAGAAACCAATGCGCGCGCCGATCCAGAACTAAGCAGACACTGCACTGCGTCTGGCGGTCGTTGTTCATCGCACCGTGTTCGCACCACGGATCGTCCGCATTGGCACGCTTGTCCATGCTCCGGATCCCTTTCTCGAGGTGTCAAACATAAGCTCACTAGCGACGTTTCTCCGTGATAGCGCTCGTTACTATGGAGAACTGGAAACGGCGGATGTGTTCGGTAACAACTTCGTAGTAGACATGGTATGACTCAAAGTTTTGTTAGCTTTATCTGTTGCTTAACGAGATCCTTGCTTACTGATTGGTTGAACAATTATGAGCAAGCTGCACTTAATCTTTTGTGGGTGATCTAAAGCTGTGTGGGGTTTGGCAGCACCCCGTGTTGTACCGCTGCGCTCACAATAGGTACCATGTACTTATGGCATTTACCGTACTAGATCTCTCAACAACACCGAGGTTGTACCAAACACGACCACTAGATTCTTAGTCTCGTTTCTCATTTGCCACAAAACCGGCCGTGCGCGTCGCTCCATTTCTGGGCTACCGAATAAGCCTAAACCGGAGGGTCGAAACTCAAGACCTCGAACAACCTCCAGCTTCGGCCGCACCAAACTTACTTCACTGTACGGACGTAAATTGTAGTATCTTTAGAATTGATTACATGCTTCGTACATTGGACACTTATAGCTGAACCGTATGCGATCCTTGTCAACACTTGTCCATCCTGAACCATGGCCGACACGCAAGAGAAGGGTATTGTGGGGCGTGCGCGAGGGATGTCGCTGAGCTTACTGAACGCGACACCACAGCTGGGAATGTGGCAGGCTACAGGCACTGCGATTGCACAAGCACCGAATCTAACCGAACTGCGCGAACCTGAGTCTGGAGGATCAAACATCGAATTTGATGCGCATGGGCACTCAGTTCGGACTGCAAAGCCGGACGAAGACGGGGAGCTTACACTGGTCAAGACACAGACGAAGGCCTTTATCAGTAGCCCTATCGAGGAAGCTGTCGCTGCGGAAGATACAGATGTCGAAGCCGGACACGCAAAGCATAAGCATCACCATGGCCTTCACCGCCGACGGACCTTGAAAGAGAAACACGCCTCCTCTCGAAAAGAGCCATGGGGTCCAACTATCAAGAACGGATTAAAAGCCTTCTGGGTATTCTTCCTGACCCCATCCGGGTTCCTAATCACGATTTACGGTCTCAACATCGTCGTACGTCCCCACCATCACACACACAATCCAACTTCGCAAACTAACACCCGCAGGCCTGGGGCGCAATGCTCTTCTTTCTCCTTCTCAATGCGGCGCCCGCCATGTGCAACCCCAGTTGCGATGACGACTACTCGTCGCGCAAGATCTGGCTCGAAATCGACAGCCAGATCCTTAACGCGCTGTTCTGCGTTACCGGCTTCGGCCTCGCCCCCTGGCGCTTCCGTGACTTCTACTGGATGGTGCGTGCCGTGCACTGGCACGACCAGAACGCTATGCGCAGGCTGTATAACCAGAATAAGGCGTGGTTTCGACCGCCGGCGTGGTTTACGGAGAGCGAGGGTTGGAGACAGGGGGGTGGGGAAGGGAGCGAGAAGCTTACGTTCACGGGCGAGAGGGCGCCGCCGACGAGTCTGTGGAAGTTGGCGTTTACGGTGGACATGATGGTGCTCAATACGCTGTTGCAGGCTGTGCTTTCTTTCTTCATGTGGCACTACAACCGGCTTGATCGACCGTCGTGGGCAACGGGCACGTTCATCGCGTTGGGGTGTGGTGTAGCGATGTTTGCGGGGATTATGTCCTGGTGGGAGGGGAGGAAGGTGAAGAAGATTGAGGGGCCGGAAATTAAGATCGAGCCAGCTTCATCTGCTTGAGGCGTCGCAACACCCAAACTACCTGCGATACTCGCGAAGCTGCTGCAATACCACAATAGCATCATGGAAAGCCGACGTGCTGGGCATTCTCACCCTCCGTTCCTCGTCCCTTCTTCTATCCACACCGGCACCCGCCCCTCCCACGTTCCCGTACAAGCCGCTTGCACACAGTCCTTCAGCCCCCCAAAGCAGATCTCCCGCCCCGTCAGTCCCGGCCCATAATGCGCATACTTCCCCGAATTCGTCAGAATACACTTGACCTCCTTCTTAATCACAGGCTCCCGGATAAAGCACCAACACGTATCAGTCAGCACCTGCACTCCAAAAGCCTCGAGCTGGGAGATACAGCCCGCTTGCGTAGCGAGAGCGTGCTGTGCGCGCGATGTGGTGACTATGATGGATGTGTGAGGGTGTTTTATGCGGTCTGTAACGAGGAGGGAGAGGGCGCGGAGTTCGAGGAGGGAGAAGTGTGGGTTTCCTAGGGATACGAGGTCAATAGAACGCTGTAAAGGGACGGAAGAGGAGGCGGAGGGCGTGTTGAAAGTCGTCCAGACGTGTTTGAGATCTTTCCAGTTGAGTTTTATGGTGGGGAGAGAGGTGCCGGGTTCAATCAGAGCGCGGTGTAGTGAGGCTTCGGGCGTTACGCCGAGCATGTGGTACATTGGTGCGCCGGCACTGGTGGCGAAGGCAGCAGAGAAGGCTTTGAGTGCGTCGCGAGAAGGGGCTGGGGAGATATGTTCGAGACCTGTGATGAGAGGTATGCGGGAGCCGGCTTTGGCGCCAATTTGGTAGCCCAGCAACGGCCAGAAGGAGTCGTCGAGTACGGTGTCCCCGAGCTGGTGTAGTGGAGGAACAAATATGGCGAGCTCTGGGACTCGGCTCTCCGACAGGTGGATACCGGCTCTTGGGGCGCGGCCGGTCAGGGCAATGAGCGCCTCAAGCATGTTTGGGTATTTTGCTGTTCTAGCGCCCAGAACGCTATTCGCGTAGCAGACCACGCTGGACTCGCCGAATGCTACCTGGTCACCAAGTTTTGGTGCTGAATCGAGTTGGTATGGTGCGCATGTGAAAGACATTTGAGCGCCCATGTCGAGGAAGGCGTTTGCGAGTTCATCGCTCTCGCTGCCAAACGCTGTGCCAACTCCGAGATCACGCCATTGTCGTTGGTCGATGGTGAGTGCATTCACGGTAGTTGGGACCGCGAACTTGCCTCCCAACTCGCGTAGTCTCTTGCCGAACAGAACAGATGCCGGTCCGAAGTGAGCGCCGTCTACATGCGCTCGGCTGACAGACAAGAGCGATGGAGCTTTCATTATCGAAGCTGTCCGAACGATTATTCTCATGGCCAGCTCCTGAGCCTTGCTGAGGCCACTGTCCTCGTTATGAGTACCTTGGAGGGTCGTCAAGTCAATGTCCGAATGCTCAGGTATGTGATAGGCATCATCGATACTATCGTCCAACGGCTTCATTGAGATACGATGGTCTCGAACATAGATGTTTTCTCCATTCCAAAGCAGCATTGTCTTAAAGTTGTCAGGACTTACGATAACCATCGGTATGGTCTTCTCGAACAGCTCCTGTGCAACAAACACACCGACTGCAAGTATCTCATTGGTCCTCTCGAATATCAAGGCCTTCGGTCCATTACCATTCATGATCAATTCCAGTATTGTTGCCGAGCCCGAGCATGACCCTCGCCCACCTGGAATTGCCAGAATCTTGTCTTTCAGGTGCTGCCCAACCAGAGGGTGGGAACGGTCAATCACCTCGCCAGTGACATGATCAACACCGCCCCAGAAGCTGAGCTCAAGGTTTGAGGCAATTAGTTGGCCGGAAGCTGCCCCATGCACATGAGGTGTCCCATATATTGTTTCCTCACGTGCAGTTTGCGGAGGTGTTTCGAACATAGCGATGCAAGGTGGCAGTGAGCGATGATTGAGCGTAACTGATATGAAAATGGGAGTAAAACAATGTTCAACTTGTCCAACAAGTCTGCCTGATATTTCCGCAATAAATCCATAGGTAATGTAGGAGAAGACGAACGCGCCTAACGACATCTCACTGACAATGGCCTCTTGGCATCCCAACGAGCTATTCAGCACAAATCCGATTACCGTCAGTACAACACGAGATAGAGTTTCATATGAAGTCACCAACAAACAGTAATTGCTGAAGTATTCTAGAAGGTTCAAGTTCCAGGATGAGGAGAAGTGGTCGAGGAAGTAAGGTGGGGGATGGGTGGGGCCTAGCGTCATCTGGCAGGAGCTCCTCCCCAAGTTGTTCGCGTCGTCTCGAGCTCACTTTGACGTTTTTACTCGTTGCGATCAGCAAATAGCCTAAATAATATCTAAAGACTCGTGACTGGCTCCAATTGCACATAAGGAAGCCATCGCAGTCATTCGATGCGCCCATTATTGCGAATCGCGCGACCCACGCAGCAATTGCGAAGCATCAGTCATCGGCCACTGCCCCTCCACATTGACGCCGGATCCTCTTTTCAGCCCCTCAACACCAAAGCATCGTGCCTTCCACCTTTCACGCATAACAGCAGGCCACTACACGCCTGCGCCCGCCGACACCTCACCACTACACCCAACCTCCGCACGCCAGCAATGACAGACTCCAACGTCGAAGCCGCCAAGCGCGCCGCCGGTCAGCAAGCAGTGGCCGACCACTTTGACCCCAATGCCTCGTACGTCGGCATTGGCAGCGGCACAACAATCGTCTACGTCGTCGAAGCCATCAAAGAGCGCTCCACAAACCCCGCCATCCGCTTCGTGCCCACAGGCTACCAGTCACGACAAGTCATCATCAATGCTGGGTTGACGCCCGTGGCCTTCGACAGCCTTCCCGACAGCGTCGTGCTGGACGTGGCCTTCGACGGCGCCGATGAGGTCGATATGGAGCTGAACTGCATCAAGGGCGGTGGTGCCTGCTTGTTCCAGGAGAAGCTTGTCGCCGAGCGCGCGAAGAAATTCGTCTGTGTTGCAGACTACCGCAAACGCCAGGACCGCCTCCTGACCAACTGGCCCACAATACCGATTGAGATTGCACCGCTGTCGCAGAACAAGGTTGCTGCTGCGCTGCGCACGCTGGGCTCCACAGACCCCAAGCTGAGGATTACGCAGCTCGAGAAGTCGGGGCCACTCAAGACAGATCAGGATTTCTACATTATCGATGCAGCGTTTCCCGCGTTGCTCACCAAGAAGGATGTTGAGCAGGGCAAGGGCAAGGGCGATGGAAGTGATGGCACATGGGAGGTGAATAACATTGCGAGGGCAATCAAATCACTGACTGGTGTGCTCGAAGTTGGCATCTTTTCGGGCTTGAACGGGTTGGACGCGCAAGCGCTCCGTGAGAAGGAGGGTGCGAAGTCGGCAGTCAGTGGTGGACAGGTGCCAGTTGCTGTGTACTTTGGTATGCAGGATGGTAGTGTGGTGGTCAGGACCGCGGAAGGCGAGCACTAGGGGGATCCCGCTGATGAGTTTCGTACCCCATGTCCTGAGTGGAGAATCACTTAGCGTGGACACACGCCGTCTACTGAGTCTGTAAAGAGTGTACGTCTCTACTGGCAGAACAGACACGAAGATGAATAGCATTGATAAGCCATAAGCATGCATTTTGTTCAGCCATAGGTATCATAACCAACCCCTGAGCATCCGCTCAAAGACAAATCCCAAACAGAGCTAATGCTCGCAACACAATGTTGCAGAAAGTTAATTTCACATCCAACAACCCATCGTCAATCAAACACACGCAACATCTAGCGGCGCGCGTGACGGCGGTGAACGTGCGCAGCTCCGCGCTTGCGGTACTCAGCAGTAACAGTCACGTACTCAACGACCGTCTCGATCTCGGTGACAGTCACGCAGACATCGGCATCGCCGCAGCCGCCCTCCTCGGACGATGGGACCTCAGGAGCAGGAGTGGGTGCGGGCGCGGCGTCATATGAGGGCGCTTCCTGGGTGGCTGTAGCCTTGGGAACCTCAGCCTCGGCCTTGGACTCGCTGGGCTCAGCAGCCTCCTCCGAGTCGATGATGTCGGGAGAGGCGTAGTCGTCGATGTTGGTGGGCGCAGGGGCGACAACGGAGGAGGTAGTTGCGGGCTTCTCGACAGGCGCGCTGGTAGGCTCAGTCGGGGCAGCAGAGGACTTCTGGGTGGTCTGCTCCTTGGGGGTGGAGTCGATGTTAGAGGAGTCAATACCACCGCTCAGGATTGCACCGATATCGATGCTCTTCTTCTCCTGGACCAGGACCTTGTTCTTGTTGGGCGGGCCCTGGAAGTCACCGGCTGTGCATGCGTCGTTGATAGCCTGGCACTTAGTCTGCCAGAGCTTGCAGCCTGCGTTTCCGGTGATGGGGGCGGCGTCGAAGCATTTCTCGGCCTGCTGCCAGCACTCCTCGCCAGAGGCCCAGCAGCCCTTCTCGGTGCTGTAGTCGGAGACTTCGACACCGCACCAGTTGCCGTTCTCAACGAGGCAGCCGGCAGGCTTCTGGCCCTCAGTCTGGGTAGTCTGGCCGGAGGAGGCGGTCTGAGCTGAGTTAGGGACCAGTGTTGCGACCTTGGGGCCGGGCATCTCGTAGGTAGAGGCGTCGTTGTTGTAAATGTTGAAGCTGGTGCTGGGCTCGCCGTAGTCGACGTAGCCGGGGATGGAGACAGTAGATTCGGGGACGAGGTTGCCATCGCTCTCGAGGAAGATCTGCGCACAGCCAGTGTAGAACTGGGGGTCGTTGTCGTTGGCGGCGTGGAGGGCCAGGATCTCGGGACGAGCGAGGTAGTTGCCGCCCTCCAGACCAGCGGGGAGCTTCACGTTCAGAAGGCCGTTGTTGTCGATGATCTTGTCTGAGCACCAGCTGTCGCTGGACGAGTCGTAGCCGTGCTCGAAGATTTTGAACCAGCCATCGCCAGCACCTGCGTGATGTTATTAGCATGAACTGAACGAATGTGTTCGGGCGTACGTACCTGAGTCGTCGATGGCGGAGGCAACCTTCTTCAGGTAGACAGCACATGGGCCCTTGTGGCCACGCTCAAGACGCTCCTTGGAAGGGTCGTTGGGCCAAGCACGAACCTCGAACGAGATTGTAGCGCCATCCGAGACCGGCTGTACACGAGAGACACCTGTTGTTCCGCCGGCGTCTGGGTTGTTGGTCAGTGATACACTCGGTCAGCTCATGAGGAAGTATCATACTGCAGGCCATGTCATCGCTACCAAGGCTGCCAATGGGGGCAGTGGAACGTTCCGGGTTGGTGCTCATACGCATAGCAACTCCATCGCCCTGATTCTGTCAGCCCTTGGTCTACTACTATGTATTAATCTACTGACCTGGGGTACTCCGTCGACGTAGAAATCAGTGAAGGCAGTATGAGCGAAAGCCGCTGGCGCAGAGGCCAGAGCCGCAAGAAGCATGGATTGAGTCTTCATGTTGTTTGATTTGTTAAGGTTCTCGAATTGAGGATTGTAGATCAAGTGTGTAGTATGTCACAGAAACGAACTGAGTCACTAGGACTTCAAAGCAAAAAAATGAGTGACTATCGACTGGCGACGTTAAAGAGTGAAAGGCAGCAAAGTGCCGAGGGAAAGGACAGTGGTTGGTTATGAGCTCAAGACCAAAGGTAAGGAGAGGAAGCGTGGAGCGCAGGATCTGTTCGGGCTTTTGATGTCAGGCTGCGGAGCCCCTGCGCTGATTCTTCAACTCCAAATCCCTGTGGCCAGGCTGCCACACTGCCGCCCCACTGAATGTGTTCCTGGCGACAGATCTCCAGAATACCACAAGTCGTGCCGGAATTACGCTTGAGCTGTTGACATCCGCCGGGGTAGTTGTCAGCCTTGAAAACGAAAGACCAATCATACCAGGCGCTAAGACGTATCTTGAAACACAAACGCACAAACGGGCAGCGTCAACGAGCCGCTAGGGGATGATTTGGTAAGGTCAGCCGCAGCGTGGCGCCTCTTCGGACAAGCTAATTCAGGTACCGCCCTTCATTAAACTGATTCTTTGTGGTGTAGGTACTGCGAATACCGACTTGCTGCCAGCCACCGGAAGCAGATCATGCTGCACAACGCCCAAAGTGGGGGTCCTCTACATGAACACTACTATGAACAGAAGCTTCTCATGTTGTAAGCGCCTGGTGTAATCGAACTTCCGAGAGTTATTCAGGGGTACGGGAACCCACTGTGAACCCGCAGCTTGGCAGTCGCTAACTCAGTTGTCTCCAATTTCGCGAGGACTCCGGGTCCTTTGTGTGAGCCTGAAGCCAAGCTCTCAATTCCGCTCAGACCTGGCATGGGTGTAAGGCACACTGTTGTTGAGTGTCCTTTGCCGCAAAGCAATCTTGCATCAGGAGAGGTGTGCTTTACGAGGACGTGGTAAAACTTGTTTCACTCTGTCGTACTGCATATGTGACGCTGGCACGCAGCGGAAGCGTGCATGCAAAGATTGCAATTGTACTTCCCTCGCTTCAGCTTGAAGCAGGGGCAGACACCAACATCCGCGGGCGTTCCAACTGTTTTGATCTACAAGAAAAAATGTCATGTCTGCAGTTGGCTGCGGCCATGTGCGCACAAAGAGATGAGGATGATTTAAGGTAGGGTGGATGAACCCTGTTGACACCTGCTATCCTCGTTCGTGCGGGAACAGTGCACAAGTGATCCTTGGTCAACCCTGAGCACGCAGTTCCGACGTCATCGGCATCGCCGCAGCGGTGCAGCTATGAAAGAGAACGAAGAGTAGCGCCTATAACCAGCGACTACGCAATCAGACTGCGGCTGAAAGACATGTTGATGATGTGCACTTGTGGCTGTGGGGAACGCAGGCGGGCGTTTCAGCTAGCACGCGCCGTACCCTTCCCTACCGACCATCAAAAGATCTCGAACGCAGAGGATGCGGGTCACAGCCGAAGCCCGAAATGACGATCGCCTTTCGTCAGCGTCCAGATGAAATGTCCGAAGGGAAAGGCCTGGCATTATGACGAAATCGAGGTCCTTTTCGAAGTACCCCAAGGTTTCCAAGATCGCGAGCTGGACTTCACACTGGCCTTTTCGTCCATCGGCGCTGAGAGATGTGAACGATCCTCGGCGAGCTGCAACATCTCTTTGATGGTATCCCTGAATTCGAGCGTGTCTATCGGTGGGTCGAAATCGATTACTGGCTTCGCTCCGTATGGAGGGGGTGGCTTTCGCGTAGACCATCTCACGTTAGAGATCTTCACGCCACATACATTGCGAAATTGCACCTTCCAGAAACCAATCAGGACGCCTTCCGAACATACCATGCCATTCTGTTCTCTCCTGAGTGAGCACACGAGAATATTCTCGTCGGGGTGTTCAGCATGATCGATGCCTAACTCGCGTAAGATGGCTTTGACAGTTTCAACAAGCCAGGCGCTGCCTGCTTTCGTGACAAAATCAAGCCTCTTGGATTCTCCAAACGACTTCCAATGGAGCGCACGCACTGATAGCGCGGGTTGGGTCGGTTTTGCGATCTCAAGAAACCAAAATGTCCGATAGACAGCCATGGGCGAAAACGTTGAGTCCCATTGCAGTGGCCATCCAGATGACACGAGTGGGCTAGTAAAAAATGCCTCACTTGGGAGCGTGTCTAATCGTGGGCGAGGCTTAAGGTTGTCCGTTGGACGCCCGATTCTGATCTGACTCGATCGAGGTTGTTCATCCTTCACACGTGCTTGAATGGCGCGAACTAGATCGCTCTTCTCCAGGGCGTGAGTACTGGAGAAGATGTCGGTCGGATCCACGTTCGCGGCAAACTTCTCGTTGATCTGTCTGAAAGCAGATACCCATTCATCTAGCTTGATCATCTCCTGGACTACCAGCCGTGTGCGATCATGTGTCAGGCCATATCGCCGAATCGAGCCTTCCAGAGCGACACTCCAGGCCAATACTGTATTATCGAATTCGTGTAGCTGGAGACAAATGTCACCTAACCAACGAGCTGCTGCTATGTCGCCTTCGTCGAGATTCCTAAACAGATAGATTCCATTGAACGCGCTTTCAAAGAAGAGTTTTGCCTTGATAAGGTTGCCGCTGAATGATGCGCATACACCGATGCAGTGTCTCAAAACACGGCGATCAGGCTGCAGACCAGTCGAAGTGACGAAACCTTGCTCAACAGCTGCAAGCTGTTCTTCAAGTAGCTCGGAAGCCGCGACATAATCATGCCTGACCCATGCTGCTAGTATTTGTTGTGCGTTATCGTCGAGGTCGGATAAAACCGCGGATAGTACAGGTACTGGCGCCTCCGAAGCTGCACTGGCGGGCCACAGAAACGCTGTGGCACCGTTTTGATTATTTCCGTGCTGGAGCTCAGGAGCTTGGTCGGACGGCGACAGTATGTGTACGGGCTCTGGAGCGGTGTGTGATGGGTCTGGCAAATGCAGTTCTTTCATAGACTCGACAGGAGGGTCGAAGATGTGCAACGGCTCTGGAGCATTTGAAGAATCTGATCTTTGCAGACGAACAATATCGGGCGATCTTGCGCGTGTAGGCTGGTTTTGAATACGAATAGCCTCAGAATTGGCGCCCATGCCCGCTGGAGCAAGTGATGCAGACAGGAGGTCCATTTCGAACACGGCAGAGGATCGCCGTGTCGAACCCGTACTCTCAGGATCGTTGCGCTGTTCCAGAAGTCTGCCTTCGTTTACAGCTTTGATGAACCAGTCCACCACAAAATCGTGATATGTCGATGCAATCTGCTGAGATATACCGACGTCCTCGAGGTCGCGGATAATCTGAGTCCAGGCCGCATCGTCGTCATTCTGCTCTTCAAGACCAGTGATCCGCTCAATTGAGGCTATGCTCCCTTCACGGCACCCACCTTTATAGTCCAGCTCCAGTCGCTCCAAGGCCTCGAGGATCAAGACTTGGTTGTCATGTATCAGTGAGATATAGAGTGCATTGAGCATTGCAACACTGGACGCGAGACGCTCCCGCAGACTGCGTGACTTCTCTGGGTCCCATTTCAAGCGATCCCAAGCCCGTTTACTCTTTGTATCGAGTGCGTTGTAGTGCTGGAGCAACTTGTCAAGCTCAGACAGCACGTCGAGACACGGATCGTAAGCTGCGATGAGCTGTTCGCGCTTCTGTGGGGGGATCTTTTCGTACTTGTCCTGGATATCGTCCAAGAGGTTCGTAAGACTACGCGCTTCAGTCGTTAGCGACTTATAGTCGCCCGTACAGTCGCGGCCTTCAAAAGGTCAGTCACTCGTATTCATCCAAAAGATCTAGGCTGTCAAACAGTTCCTATACACTCGACCAGCTATCTCGCCCAACTTCAAGAGGTCTCCTATGCTAATTCCGAAGCTCATAGCGTCAGCACGGCGGCATTGCTTGATTAGCTTAGTAGGTGATATGGTTCAAGCATCAAAGATGGTCAATCCTGCGCGAAAGTGCCAAAGAACTGACGTCTTCAGCCCTGGAGGCCGGTTTCCTTGGTTCGAGCTGCACTGCAGGAGCACAGCCCCATCAGGCGTCCAAGATTGCCTGCGGTCATGTGGCAAGGCGAATCAGATTAGATACAAAGACCACCTCAAAGTATGGGGTCAGGTATTATTTGCATCTGGCACTGGTAATAAGTGTACTGCAAGTGCGATATCTCGTACTTTAATGCAGGTGGGTCCAAGGGACGGCGCAACGACGTCGTTGGGAGCGCCCAAACCAAAGCCAAATCGAGCTAGTGCACACGTCACATTCGGCCGCCATGGAACCCCTCCATATCCTCTTCAAATCGATTCTGAGTCGTCTTTAAAGACCGAGCTTTCGTTACACATTCGTCGATACACATCATGTTTCAATGCCCGGCTCTGGCTGGTTGACGCAAGCTTGGAATCATCAAGGACAATCGCGGCGGAAAGATGACAATGCTCGTTGTTACTCATAAAACCACGATCCGACGACCTACGCATCGCTGCTCCACTGTTTCCCACGAGAGTCAACGACAACCACTTCAACTTGTTTCTCGTGATCCGTAAACATCTGTGCTACGAGCGCAGCTGCTCTCCATACCTCAGCTATGCAGCCTTCAACTGGCTTACCATTGAACAGAGGACACAGCTCAAAAGAGATCCTAACTAGATCAGTTAACTCAATCAGCTCATCCAACTTATACACCTCGACAATTGACTCTGCTTCTAACATTGTGTCCCTGTAGCAGCCGTTCGACTGCGGTAGCGGTCCACACCCTTTCCTCATATCCGGTGCGTTAATCCCGATCTGCAGCGCTGCAAGTTGAGGGCAAGTCTTTGCGAAATCGATAAACACAGTTTCCCACCCTTGCGCAAAACGTGCTGCACCAAAGGACGGGAAATTGAGTCGTCGGATCGCATCTAGACCCTGCGTGACTGGCAAGGTGATGAGGAAGTGATTGAGATGTCGTAAGGTTTGATAGTACGGGACGTAGATCTCAGCTTGGCGAATTATGTATAGAGCGACGTCGACTCTGGTCTCTGCACTGACACGTGCGATGGGTGGTAGCCAGCTGGGGTAGTATGGATTCGAGCCAGATATGACGTCAGCGGCTGAGATGCAAAGGCGCGGGGGATAGATGTCGCTTGAGGGCAGAGGTACGACATATTGATAGATCAGTTCGCGTAGTTCGAGAGGAATCTTAGGAAAGAGGGTTGTGCGTGGCAAAGGTCGATCGGTACCGCGCAAGGCCATGTCCAGGGTTCGATGTGCACTCCCAGTGCAGCTCTTGCAAATTAGTTGGAAAGGTATGCCAGCTAATTCGGACTATCGATATGCTTACAGTCTTGGTTCTCTCGATTGCTGGAAAACGTATCTGCAGCTCTGGTGGAGAGTTGTGCAAGACGTGAAGGAAGTGAAGTAGATTTTGCTGACTAAAGCACGCCCAGGGTTTCCCTCCATCTTTACCAAGTCACGTAAGCAACGTCTCCTGGTGGTTAAGCTCTCAATTCGCACAACAAAGTACACTACATAAGATCCTGTCAGTGTAGCACTCTGATTGTGGCTGGCGGTCATGACGCCTATATTTCCTGCAAATTTCTTCACACGTCATTCAGGATTCAGATGTGGCTGACTTCGCGGTAGGGAATTGCCTTTCATAGTCAATGCACGCTGTTGATACTGGCACCCAAAAGCATTGTTTTGGGCCCGCAATTTCGCCTCCATGCCAGCCTACTCGAACAATATGCAACTCGAATGTTAACCACACCACAATGTTTTAGAACGAAGCTCCTTGTCCCGTCCATCATTATTCTTGATACTAATCCTATGGTCTATAATTTCCTTGCCATAGCTCTGCAGGCTGTGCAGGAGTCGTGTGGCTGGGAGCTTCTACAATATACCGGTCTTGGTTGGCCGCTTGCTGTTGCCACGGCTGGGAGGCCATCTCCACCGTGTGAGAGTACTTTTCGATTGGATTTTGGCCGGACAGGTACTGCTGGTTCCAGTCGGTTTGGTTATACCCGATGTTTCCTTGCTCCTTCAGTGCTCTTTGCTTCCTGCGTTTCCTTAAGCAAAACCACATGAGCACAGCACCCAGGCCTAGACCGACGATAGTTCCTATAACAACACCAGATATCCAAACATTGCTCTTTGACGATGAGTCTACAGTGGATGTCTGCTCTGTCGCCTGTGGCGTGACGGTGCTCGAAGAAGCAATGCTGGTGGAGGTTGTAGCAACGCTCGAGGACGTTGGCGTGGCAGAAGTAGCGCCTACGAAAGCTTTTAGCACGATGTCCCTTGGTCGCGGCTGCTCACAGACTCACTGGTGCTAGTACTGGACACAACTGTGCTTGTGCTGACTGCTTTCACAAGACCACTGATTCTGAACCCAGGCGACGAGATCTGTTGTGTATACGGATCTACTGAATCAAAGAAAGTGAAGCGAAACACCCAAAAGTCCTTTTCAGAGAATTCGCTAGAGGCTATCTGCACATTCCAATCGTAGGATGTGGTTGTGGTGAGATCGACGCCGCCTAGTGGTATAGTTAGTTTTCAGAGCATTGACACGTAGCCATCGGTATGTACGTACGACCGATCTTGGACTGGTACTTGGTCCCGTTGAAGTTTGTGATCCAGAGATCAAGCTTGGTGGTGTTGCACGATGGGCAATATATCTCGAAAGATCTCTGGAGATTTGACTTCCAGAGTAGCGTGAACTTGGTGCCACTCTGTAGCGGTGTCGAACCATCAGGAGCTGCGGGCGCTGTCCAGTCATCTTGTACTGTCTGGCAAAGTGCTCGTAGTGGTAGTAAGAGTATGGCGAAAATGTAGGAGAAGAGGAAGTCCATCTTTCTCACTGACTCTTCACAGAGGGTAGATGACGATGACAAGACGATGCAACTCGGGAACTCTTCTGCTAAAAGGAGAAGATGCTTGAGCAAAGAGGATATCAGAACATAGCAAGGCTGAAGCCTTGTTTGCGGCACGGTGATACATCTGCAGGAGGTCCATCGTAGTTTCGGATTGCCGCCACAGCTTCATGCTATTTGCTGCTTCATAACCTGCATGCTCAATTAAGATTAGACTGGTCATTGACACGCGTGTTATGCAGTGATAAATACTGTTTAACCAATCATATGATGCTGTTAGCCGGTGGGATTGCAGCACGGATCATTGCTGGGGGTCGTGCGAACACCACGCGCCGTGTTAAGACATGATTTCCTCACGCGCAACGCGGTTTTACACAGCTCCTTCTGAAATTTGTCTTCTGGCGCGATATTATTTTTGGTTGTTTTCATTGATGTACGAGAGGCAAGCCATGTTTTTCAGAAGATATAAATGGCCTATACTTCTCCTCATAGCGATCACTTTTCTGGTAACAGTAGCTCCATTATCTGCTCGATTTGCGCCCTCCCAAAACTCTTCTTTCCCAACGAACAATCATGGACATGCCTTGTCGTCGGCAATTGTATCTACTCGTCCCACTCCGGCCTCCCATTCTTGTCCTACGTCGCCCCCAGTCCCAGCTCTGACTCCAAACACCGAGGGCCGGTTTGACTGGCGAACCATTTCAAAACACAACCCTGTTGAAGATTACGCCCAACTGCCACTGGAAGAGCCAGCGCTCAGGCCCAATATCCAACACCAATTCGTGCCAGTGTCGAAGGAGGTGAAAGACATCACCGCAGGCCGCAAAGATGCCGTTCGGCAAGTTTTCAAGCGATGCTGGGAGTCCTATAGAGATCGAGCCTGGACGAAAGACGAACTAGCTCCCATTTCCGGTGGAGCTAAAGACACGTTCGGAAGTTGGGGAGCTACTTTGGTCGACAGTTTAGACGCACTCTGGATCCTGGACATGAAGGAAGAGTTTGCAGAAGCGGTCAATGCTGCTGTTCAGATCGATTTCGGACCTAAAATTGATGGCGAGATCAACGTGTTCGAGACTATCATCCGTTACCTTGGGGGCTTTCTAGGTGCATACGATATATCAGGCTGTCACGACGCGAGACTGCTAAACAAGGCAATGGAAGTCGCGGACTTGGCATATGCCTCCTTCGATACACCAAACAGGATGCCAGTCTCGAGGTGGAGCCCAAAGAAAGCTGTCAACGGGGAAGAACAACTGCCTGCAGAGTCGATGCTGATCGCGGAAGCAGCCTCTGCCAGTCTAGAATTCACTCGTCTCTCGCAGCTCACTGGAGACATGCGGTACTTCGATGCGATTTCCAGGGTAACGAATGTGCTTGATGAACAGCAAGCTTTGACCAAGCTCCCAGGCATGTGGCCGATCAGTGTCAACATGCGCAAGCCAGATTTAACTTTCGACGGCTTTTTTGGCCTAGGCGCAATGGCAGACTCCGCCTACGAATACCTTCCAAAGATGTACCTCCTGCTCAATGGGATCGGAAAGGTAGCAACGCAGTATCAGAAGATGTACGAGTATGCCATGTCCACTGCGATAAGGCACACCTTGTTTCGTCCAATGGTTCACGACAAAGCCGACATCTTGATTGCAAGTGCAAACGTAAATGGAGAGAGGAAAACCACCGGTCAACACCTTGTATGCTTCGCAGGTGGCATGTTTGCTCTTGGCGGTCGACTGTTCGAGAATGATACCCACATCGACGTCGGGCGCAAGATTGCGGAAGGTTGCGCCTGGACATACAAGAACGCCCCGAACGGTATTATGCCCGAAGTCTTTTCGATGACAGCGTGTCCTACCTTCTCGGAGTGCGAATTCGACGCGGAACCGAATTCAAGTCCGTTCAGTGAGGTTGGCGACGGACGGTATGTCCTTAGGCCTGAAGCGATCGAGTCGATATTTGTCATGTACCGAACTACGGGCGACTCAAGGTATCAAGATATTGCTTGGGATATGTTTCAAGCAATCAACAACCACACTCGGACGGATTTCGCCAATGCCGCCATTGGCAACGTCATGGAAACACCAGTGCAGAGATACGATAGTATGGAAAGCTTCTGGCTGGCCGAGACACTCAAGTACTTCTACTTGATCTTCAGCGAGCCTGACCACGTGAGCCTGGACGCGTTTGTCCTGAACACCGAAGCACATCCTTTCAGAATACCCTCTCGATGAGAGTATACTCCCTCCAGATTAAATCATACCTTCGGTGTAACAGACATGGTTGCAAGCAGTAAGATACCTCGCGCTGCACCCACTCTGTAGCTCAAAGTATACTGAACACTTGGAGAACTTGCGGCATGATGATCATAGTTCCCGAGTCCGCCATAACTCTCAAAGAGTATTACATGTTCCAATACGGAGAGCTTGGGACTATGCCGTAGTTGACTTCCAGTTGCGGGGCGAGTGGTATCTGGTACGAGCTGATCATGCTCTATATAAGCGGCCGAGCCCGGAGGGGTAGTGTTGCAAGCCGTACTACATAAGACCACCTACTTGACTGAAAATACGGAGTTGTACTGGTGTCCAAGAGTTTAGACAACACCCTAAACAATGAGTCTTGATAGCATAATCGCAACATCGCAAGACTGAAAGACAAATTTACTGGAATTCAATCGAGTCTTCTTCTGTAACCACCATGAGTTCACTGGTGAGCGTAGCAGCGAAAATACAAGAATATCAGTCCACGGCTCAGACAAAGGCCTCCGCCAGCCGAGATGCAGAGTTTGCTCAGAGTAGTCCACAGCATGCAATTGTTGACTCACATACACGCCTATACTGACAAAAAGCTGCACATCCACCAGCGTCAACTTCCCCACTCCAAAGCAACACTCTGACTCTTGCTCCTGCATGGTAAACTCCCCTACCAACACACCGCACCATCAAAGAACACCAGGACAAACAGAAAACAAAAACCCATGGGTATTGAACATGACTCCTTCCTTCCACCCTTTTCCTCCACCACAGCACCTCACCTCCGCCTCCCCACCGGCACTATAACCGGCGAAAAATAGCCCCCCAGCTCCCTCTGCGCCTGCTGCAGAGCCTCCTTTTCCTCTCTCCGCCGCCGCTGGTCGCGGAGGAGGACATCGCTTCTGAACGAGCTCGAGGGCTGGGTCGTTGGTGGTGGTGGGGAAACAGCAGGCCCGGGGTTCGTGGATGGGGGTCTTGCGATCGGGCGGCCGGTTATGGGATCCCGACCTGCCATGCGGCGGGCTTCTTCGAGGTGGGAGGGGGAGTCGGGACGGGGGTGTGGGGGCCTGCTTGCGCTCGCTGGCGGGGTCTCGTACGCTGCTGTCGGGTCTGTGTGGGTCTGTTTGTTGGGGGTTCGATTCAGACTCGTAGGGTGGGGTTGAACTCCTAGGAAACTGTTGTCGATGTTGCTTCTGCCCGGTTGGGAATCGGTCGATATGTGGCCCGGGTGGTAAGGGTTGCAGTAGGGGTTGGAAAGGTCTTTTCCGTAAAGGAGTTTCTTGAACAAGGAGGGCATTGTGGGTGGTGGTGTGGCGGCGTTGCTGTAGCTTTCCACACTTGAGCTCACAAGAAGGGAACCAGTGTCGTTGTTGGCGCGTGTCACGATGCGTGTTATACCGGGGCGTACAGCAGTTGGTTTGGTACTGGCCTCGTGGCTAGGATTTGGTGTGCTTGTGTTATGGCCTCCTGGTTTTTATCTTTTTTCTGCTCTTGAGTCGGACAACCGAAGTATATTGAGTTATGGAAGAGCGCCAGCTGCATCAGAAGAATCCAACAGCGAGCAGGAGGAATTTGAAGTTGACGCGTAAATCTGGAAATGTCATTTCGTTTTGGAGACCTGGTCATAGGGCTGTTGCAGCCTTCTGCTTAGCCTAAATTAGAGACGCCCATTATTGAGGCGTCCCACGCTAGTGCGAATTGGTGGGTGACAACCGCGACTTGCTACCAGGCTGCACCGTACAAAGGTCACCGGAATTGAGCCAGCGGGGTGGGTGTACTTATTTGATATTACCAGAACCTGCTGTCTATGTTGCGCCACGCTCGAATCTGGATACATGGGTATCCTATACAACAACGCCGTGCCATGCTGATGCAAAACCGTGAAATCAACATCGGACCAAACGCGCTCACTACATACTCATCAACGCGCCTAGTGTTTCGACGAGAAGAAGTGGTGCTTCTTTTTCTTCTTTTCCTTCTCTTCTTTGTGGAGTCGCCCGCCACTTGATGCGGGCGTGGGCGCGGGGCTCTGCTGAGGCGGTCTCTGAGCATTCAAGTTCATCTGGCCCATGGCTGCTGTCGGTGGTTGGGGCGCCCCGGGCCGTGGGCCTGATGGTAGTCCCTGTGGCATAGGCTTCAGACCTGCTGGTGGAGGCGCGGGCTTAGGTGGCTCTGGCTTCTCAAACAGGTGCTTGGGTGCGGTCGGCTGCGGGCCGTCGATAGGGAGTCGAAGTCTCTCGCGTCGCTGGCTGAGGTCGCCAACTTGGCGCAGGAAGAGCTGCGGCTTGATCATGTGTGAAGTGATGAGGAAGACATCTCTTGAAGTCTTCTCGGAGACATCGTAGCAGGCTCGAGATTCGGAGTAGGTTGCACCGCCAGCCATGAAGACTAGGACACGCTGTCGTGGCTCAACGCTCGCTAGGCGCGATTTGGCCCAGGTCGGCTTGGCAGAGCGAAGCGATGCTGCTTGTGCACTGTCTTGCATGTTCATGTCTTCGGGTGCCGCCTTGGTAAATGGGAAAATATCTTGCGGCAAAGACCCACGAACATGACCCTCAAGCATCTCCTGCACAGCAGGCGTGAATCTCGATAGGCCGTACTCTTCTGCATTGGCTGGAGGCACGGCGTTGCGTGGAAAGATTGGCGGTGGAGGGTCGCGTTTCTCCTTTAGTTGTCTGCCTACTCGAGCTCCAAGAAGGTCAAGATTGCGGACGACCTCCATATCAGGAGGGGGTAGTTGAGCGTGGAAGATGAGCTTTTGCAGATCTGCCGGAAGCACGCCGTCACGGAACAGGACGTAGAGTGCGATCAATCGCAAGCGGTCAGCAGGCGTCACTGCATCGTCGTCCAATGTCCGCACAACCTGGTCAGCCATGTTCTTGGCCTTGCGGTAGTCTTCATCGAGTCCAGTGGCCAGGCACTGCTCAACCGAGGCCAGGTCTGGCAGCTTGTGTTTTTGGAAGATATCCATGCACTTCTCCGCCATGCCCAGATGCAGCGTGTACGATTCTTTCATTTGCTGGAACTGCGGTAATCCGGCGATCATATCCTTGATTGCGTTGAGACCATTCATACCAGCTGCATTTTGCGCGTCTTGGTTTGTGAAGTTTGGGTTGTCGGCAATGAATTTCTGGAAGTCGCTGATGAGCTTGTCCAATGTATCCTTCATGTGGCGATGTCGGTTTTCTACCCAGATCTTGTCGTTGTCGCTGATCTCCATTTCCTTTTCCTCGGCGCCTGGGTCATCTTCATTCACTATTGCGCTGTATGTGATCTTGTCCGTGTCGTTGATGGGTAGTAGGTCTAGTGCCATTGCTTGGTATGTGAACTCGTGCAAGAACGGAGCGTACAGGTCCATGGAGCGATCTGTGATGTAGAGTGCACCGCGAGGACGGTTTGACTGCGGGGGAAAGTCCTGGTTGAACTGAGCATACATGTCGAGCTTGTCCTGCACGAAGCGGGCGAGGTGCGAGCAGAGGACACTGGCCTCGTGTGTGGGGGTGCGTGGGCGGTAGTATCGAATGATGGGGTACTCGCCCAGGGCAACGCAGACGCCGGTGATCTGGGAACGAGAGTCAGCGTGTTGACATGATGCGGGGGTTCAAGTCGCACCTTTTCAGCCATCTCTTCCATGTGGCGCACAACGAGGTTGTTGCACTCGGGGTGGAAGAGGGTGGGGAAGCTCCAGGGGTCCTTGAAGGTGACTAGATGCGACTCCTGAGGGTGGTAGTCGAGGTGGACGGTGCGAAAGGCCCTGATCTGCTCGCGCGCCATCTGCGAACGGTCGATGCGCTCCTTGAGCGGGGGCGGGAGCAGCGTGGTCCACACCAGGAACAGGCCGCGGTAGCGTCGCACGTCGAGCTCGGCCATGACGCAGTCGACAATGTGCGGCTTGGGGGTGAGGATGTAGATGGCGTCCATGTCGCGCTGGGTCTCACGGCGGTCTTCGAGGCGCTCGATGTTGGTGATGTTGGAGTTGAGGATGTCATCTTCCTTGACGACGTTGTCTATGAGCTTCTTCGAGTCTTGGTCGACGATGAGGATCTTCCACTGCGCGCTGTTAGTGCTGTGAGGCGCCGTGGTCTGGGTCTGGACATGCGCACGTCGCCGCGGGTCATCTGGCGGATGGTGTTGAGAATCACTGGGGGCCCCGTGTTAGCTGCAGCCCGAGACAGCATGCGCACAGCATACGTGCAATGGACACCTACGCTCTCGCTGGACTTCGATCATGGACACCATCTTGGCGGGGTCGGCTGCCGGCGCCGCGAGGATGGCGAGGGGTGGGGGGGTCGAGGCGGTCGAGGCGGTCGAGGCGGTCGAGGCGGTCGAGGCAGCTGGGAGTGGGAGCTGGAGCTGGAGCTGGAGCTGGAGTGGGAGCTGGGGCAGGGTCAGCGCAGAGAGGCGCGCGGGGCGGTGGTCGAGGCTGCGGGCTGCGAGGGCGCCGGGCTGCGTGCGACGTCGACAGGTGTGGGGCGCGTCGCAGCTTGATGGTGTTGCAGAGCACCAAGCGGCCCCCCCATGTCATCGAGGCGGCGCGCCGCCGGAGGTGGACTGACTCGGGCTTGGCTCGTAGTAGCACCTTTTTGTGCCTTGACGTCGTCGATTTGCAGGCGCCGTAGCAGCACCACCAGCCCGCTTGCACAGGCAGCCTGACTGCAGCGGCGTCCGTCCTCGATGCCTGCACTGCCCGCGCGGCGCAACCCGCTGTGTCTCTTCTGCGCCCATGCGACTCGCCCGGCGCGACCGCCACGCCTCCGTCCCCGGATCCAAGTCGCATACCGCACCACAGCGAGAAGCAGCGGCGCAAAGCAACCCAAGACCGGCCACTTCAATCCACTGACATCCACACGGCGAGATGACCCCGAGAAGCCTCGCTTCAACAACATCCGCACCATTGTCAACGAAAAGCTTGCG
Organism: Stagonosporopsis rhizophila; assembly: GCA_016767195.1. NCBI lineage: Eukaryota > Fungi > Ascomycota > Dothideomycetes > Pleosporales > Didymellaceae > Stagonosporopsis > Stagonosporopsis rhizophila. Next base: position 3,330,980 of record CP068498.1, on the reverse strand, counting down.
AAGCTGCGCGACGAGTTTACTACCACAGCCTTTCTCGACAGTCTGCAGCTCACCCGCACCGAGTTCGACACACAATGGCAGCGCTTCGAGCGTGCAATAAGTGCGTGGGTGAAGCAGGCCAGCCAGGAGCTGGTCGACCTCGTCCAGCAGGCGTCCAAAGGAAAGATGACGCTCGAGACACGGCTTCGCTATCTGTTCTATGCGCAGACATGCGGAGGCCGCTTCACCAAGGCTGAGCTGGAGAATCAGAAGCAGGTGGCCGACCTGCGTTATCCCGCCGAATGGTATCCCGCCACACGAGAGGTCCCGCGAGTCGTCCACATGCACGTCGGCCCCACAAACTCGGGCAAGACGTACCACGCGCTTCAACGCCTCGAAGCTGCCAGCTCGGGCATATACCTCGGTCCTCTGCGACTGCTCGCCCACGAAGTCTTCACCAGACTCAACGCAAAGGGCAGACCGTGTGCCCTCGTTACCGGCGAGGAGCAGCGTGTGCCAGAGGGAGATGCCCCGCCCATGTACAGCTGTACCGTCGAGATGGCACCCCTGAACACAAAGTTTGATGTTGCTGTCATCGACGAGATACAGATGATCAACCATCAAGAGCGAGGCTGGGCGTGGACGCAAGCCTTCTTGGGACTACAAGCACGGGAGATCCATGTTTGTGGTGAAGCAAGGACCGTCGGTATCATGCGTGAGCTTTGCGCTCTTGTTGGCGACGAGGTTCACGTACATGAATACAAGCGTCTGACGCCCCTCAAAGTGCTACCACGCAGCTTGAATGGCAAGCTGAGCAACTTGGAGAAGGGCGACTGTGTAGTCGCTTTCACAGTAGTCGGCATCCACGCCCTGCGACGCGAGATTGAGAAGCAGACAGGCAAGAAATGCGCCATCGTCTATGGCAGTCTGCCACCGGAGACCAGAGCGCAGCAAGCCAAATTGTTCAATGATCCGGACAATGAATACGATTACCTCGTTGCCAGTGACGCCATTGGCATGGGTCTGAATCTGTAGGTGCGCCACTTTTTCGTATCTACATCGCTGACCATCTTTAGCGCCATCAAGCGTGTCATCTTCGAGTCGACTATGAAGAGCGATGGAACAAAGTACGTCCCTCTGCAGATCTCAGAGATCAAGCAGATTGCTGGGCGTGCCGGTCGGTACAAGACTGCTGCAGATGCAGTGAGCGACAATACACCCAAGACCGACGGTGAGACAGTGGCCGTGGTGGAAAAGGAAAAAACCATAGGATGGTGTACCACGCTCGACCAAGTGGATCATGCTGCTCTCAAGGACGGCATGAGCCGTGAACCCGACCCAATCGAGACAGCCGGTCTGTTTCCCCCCTCTCTTATTGTCGAGCGTTTTGCAAACTACTTCCCACCCGGGACGCCTTTCAGCTACATCCTCCTTCGTCTCCACGAGATCTCCGAGACGCACCCACGCTTCCATCTCTGCGGCTTAAAAGAACAGCTTGCCATCGCCGATGCAATCCATACCATCAAGGGCCTCTCCGTCCAAGAGCGTATCATGATCACCTCCGCACCCACCAACATGAGAGACAACGTGCAAAAGGCATTTCTGCGTACTCTGGCAGAATGCATTGCTGAAGGCAAGTCTGGTAGTTTGCTTGATTTGCCCAACTTGCCCCTCAATTTCATGGACGAGCCCGCCAAAGGCAGTCGAGAATATCTCTATACCCTAGAGCAGCTACACAAGATGATCGTCTTGTACCTGTGGCTCAGTTACCGCTTTCCGAACGTGTTCACTACGCGCTCGCTTGCAGTATACACCAAGAAGCTGCTCGAGGACCAGATTGAGGATACCCTGACTCAGTTCTCGCACACAGCGATCCGGGCCAAGCAGAAGGAGAAGCGTGAGCGTGCCAGATTGGCGAGCGAGAAAGAAGCCAAAGAGGCTCTGGAGCAGCTGAAGCATGACTTTCCAGCCCCGCCTGGCATGTCTGAAGAAGCAAAAGATATTCTAAACGACAAAAACACGTTTGCAGACGACACTCCGGTGACGGATGATGTCAACCAATATCCTGATGAACCTGAAGAAGCAGAGGCTGCGAGGCCAAGCGAGCTAGAGACTATACCCAAAGGAAACGAAGCCCGGCAGCGACGCTCAGCGAGCTTGTAATGCTGTCAAAGAGTCCGGTCTCTCCTTGTGGTTGGCGCATCGTTTTCTGAGCATTTGCTGGCGCATTGCAGAGGTTGGGTATACCATGAACCTAGACTTGTACAACCACTATACACATGTACAATATTGTAGCACGTCCGCGCGCTGCGAATGTAGACTACGATCTTCACGATTATCCAAGAATTCCAAGTCCTATCTTCGATTACCCATCGTCACTACATACTACAATCTCAGAGACTTTTCTCCAAAATGAGTGACGTCTGAAGCTACTAGCGTCAGCCCTGCGAGACGAAATGAGGCTTGGCGCCTGCGCCCTGGGGCCTTTGGGCGGAAGCGCCGGACAGAATTGCGCATCCACGGATCGCCGTACTGCCCTCGACTCCGTACATCCACACTCAAGCCTGGCTGCAGTCTTATAAGATATTGCATACCCCTCTACTACACGCGTGGCATCCCTTGTCATCCCACCTTACCGCCGTGCACCTTCGCCGCGCATTCACACCGCCATGATGGCGCCTTCCCACATCTTCGAGATCCCGCGCCCACGGGTAGGTCATCGCGCGCTACTTTCAGGCGCCACACCAGCCATGAGAGCAATAACACTGACCGCGCACTGCAGACGTTCCTACAACGCATGTCCCTGCGCACTGGCGCCGAGATCATCACCTACCTGCAAGTCATCAACAAAGTCTCCGGTCTGTACGGCCTCCTGGCCATCATTACCGGCGCTTCCATCGACGGCTTCCAGCTCTCCATGTACATTTACTCGACTCTCGCCCTCTTCGCTACATGTTTCCTCTACAGACATATCCGCCTGCAAAGCCCCTTTGAGACCGTACTGCTGGCGCATCTCTACGCTCTCGACTCGGTCATCAACGCACTCTACACAGCCTTCTTCGGCATCGCCTGGTTCTACACCCTTGCTGCGCACCCCGACGAGCAGTCCTCCATCCCTGGCCAGCACGGCATTTCCGACAATGCCGGCTTTACGAGCCCTAAGCACAACGTCTCTGAAGTGGAGGTCATCGCTGCACCCACTGGGGGTGTCACAGGAGGCCAGACGGCTGTCGCCGGAGGCATTCCTCAGGATGGTGCACCCGGTGTTGGCGCTGGCCTCGGAAATGCCGTCTTCCAGAGCGGCAGCATCATGAGCATCTCCATGATCTCGGGTTTCTGGGCGCTGCGCGTCTATTTCGTCTTTATCATGCTGGCTTTTGCGCGCCAGTGCCTGCGTCAGCACATTGCCACCAACGCCGCGTCAGCCGGTTGGTCCAGCTCGAACAACATGCAGACCACCGCCACTGACCTCGCTGAAAACCCCTTCCTCGAGGGCAAACAGCAGGGCGACGGCTGGAAGGGCAAGCTTGGTCGCGTCATGCTCAGCGGCGCGCCCAAGTACTGGCTCGGTGCCGACGGCGAAAACGAATGGCAGCACTCTGTCGGCGGCAAGTTCAGGAAGAACACACAGCTCGAGCAGCCCGTTGGCTTCAGCGAACGTGAGAGGCGACGCAGGAGTGGTACTGGTCCTCCAGTCCCGCAGCTTCCCAACTTGCAGATTGTGCGATAGACTCGCATCTGCAGGATATTTGACTTGAGGAATACATCGCCGTGGAAGATGCTCGGCGATGAATGACGACCAGACAGCAGTAATGACTACTTAATAATTCGGCCTCGGGGGCGGGCTGATCACAGGCGCATATTTGTACTATACCTATCAGAAGGAGTTGGGTCATTGCCCCTTCGTGTCGGTAACATCTCTGTCTTCATTTCATACTTTTATTTCCACAGCGAGCATAGCGTCCAGCACTTATTTGGTCGCCATTACGCGCAGCTCACATCACTGGGCCTCTCACATCATTTCTACACCGTCATTTTTCGTCTTCACGTGCACTTTTGGGACGGGAGTTGATACGGCCCAGCAGCTTTGCCGAGCGCACCAACCCCTTTCAGACTTAGCGCGTGCGAATCATGTGAATGTTGCCCTGAAACAAGCTTATCCTTGACTTTGGTGTACTGTTGCACCTCACCGCCACCATCGCTGACACGGCCGCGTGCCTGGTCGTAGGGCACTAGTCTCGCTAGCCACGTGTGACTGTGCTCATGGTCTTGTCATCTGTCAGGGTGGTCTGAACTTGGCCAGCATGATACAAGACGCCGTTGGCGCCGTTGGGCGTGTTGACTCGGTTGGTCTTCGTTGCGCTTTGGACCTGCTTTTGAAACCGCCCACCTTGAAATTCGGCAGTAAACTAGACTGTGACGTTTGGCAACAGACCTTAGCTGGCCTTATCATCAAGGCGCCCTCTCGCAGCCACCGACCACTTCAGATAAGCACTACTTCACCAACGTGAACGAGGTACCACAGTCAGGACAAAGAAGAAATCGTTCAACGGAAAGAGCAAGGAAACAGAAATCCAACATGGGGTTCTTCCATCTCCACCGCGCAGGTAGCTCTTCCTCTGCTCGTTCAGCCTTGTCCGCGGTCTCCTCGACATCTAGCTGGAGCACACCAAGGACCAGTACAGACTCAGCACGTGATAACATGACTGCTACGCTTAAACCCCACTTCGTTGCCTTGAGGGCTCCCCTCTTGGATCTTCCGTTTGAGATTCTCCAGCACGTTGCATCTTATCTCGACGATGCATCGGCAGCGAAGTTCAGCTTGTCGAACAGACAAATCTGCTACACCATCGGCACGCAGCGGTTGTCGAAATACATATCCTCATCGCCCAGCCGTTTCGACGCCCGAGATCGCCTGGAGGAAACCATTGAGCGCGCACTCCCCGGTTCCTGGCACTGCGCCTGGTGCGATAAATTCCATCCCTGGTCCACAAAGGCAGGACCCACATCGCGAACAGAAGCCTTCCACAGCCCTTGTGCAGAGTACAACAGCTACCTCACCGACACTACGGGCTACACGCTGCGATACCAGCACCTGCGCCTCGCGCTCGCGGCGCATAAGTTCGGACCCACCCACGGCATCCCCTTATCCGCGTTCATCCACACCAGCAGCGGAACTATTCGCCTCTTCAACACTCCCGTTCAAACCTCAACCTCGCACACCGTGAAAATCATAAACTCCCGTTTCCTCCTCCACACCTCCTTCTCCGCTCTCCTCCCCGCCTGGGCAGCCAATCACCGCCACCTGATCCACTCCCTTTTCCCACTCCTCCCCCCTATCCTGACGACCCACCGCGCCAGCGCCCACGGCCACACAGCCCTCATGGCCGCCTGCGACAATGTCATCCGCCGCGGCTGGCGCGTCCTCGGCGCACAAAGCTGCTCCGACTGCGCCACCGACTGGACCGTAAGCAGCCACGCCATCCCGCGCAGCATCGCCGGCGAGTTTGTCCGCGTCACCATACAGGCGTGGCGCGATTTGGGGGATGGGCGGGGGCCGTTTGAGAAGGATTGGCGCGCACATGGGGCGCACATTGCGGGCACGGAGGAGAGTTGTGTCAGAGAGGAGGGGGCGAGGGAAAGGGGCAGCGTGAGGAGCGCGTTTGAGGGGGAGGCGGAGGATGGACAGGAAGAGCATGCAGATGGGGACAGTGGTGCGGTAGCGAACGGGTGGGACAAGTTGGCGTACTCGTGGCAACTCGATAAACAGCGTGCGGAGGAGAGGGATCAGGAGATGGAGTGGCGTGCTATTTGGAAGTATATTGAGCGGAGGGCAGGCGTCGAGACTTGATCAGAGGGATGTTGAGGTGCGCTGTTCGGGACTCACAAGGTGTGAGCTTGTGTGTTGTTTTTGGTCCGCGGCTTTGTTGATACCAGTAGACTTTTTTTCCAAGTGCAGCACTGCACTTTACCAATTTAGACTTGTTACCTTACAGTATTCCAGCGCCTGCTTTGCCTAACCTATCACTACAACAGCGCCCCGCCCAGGCGTTTGTCTCAAAACATGTCCAGCTTGTTCTTCATAAGATGTCGATGCAGTGTTGGGTGGTTGGAATCGGATGAGGAAGGAGGGGAGCGGATCGGCAATTTCTCGGACACCAGATTGTGCTTGTGAGCTGCTGCTTCTGCGCGTCGCGACAACATCTTCCAAGCGCGACATCAGTGTTGCTTTTACTTGCCTTTCTTTCAGACATAATTGAGAGGTCTCTAGCTACCCAGTGCACCGTATTGCCCGTTTGCTTACCAACCTCGTCTGTGAAAGAACGTTGCAAATCTCTCGACACTGTCCACGCCGTAGTGAGCCCGAACCGCACTCCCATCAGTGCTCCAACATTAGCCGAGAGTGACAAGCTCATACATCATCAAGACCTTGTGCGCTCTTCTCTAGCTCTGGGTGCATCTTACCGCGCACCGCTGTCTACCTGTGCGGCTCCAACGCAGCAATCTCCGGACAATCTAAACACAGAGGCCTCACTCGTGGGCAATACGAGCAGGCAAGGAAGTCATATGGAACTCTTGGAATGGAAGATCGTCGTAACAGGTGCTGCGGAGGTCATCTGGGGACTCGAGTGGTTGGCGGATAGATTACCTGCATGGTTTTGATTAGGCTGAACTCCATCTTCGGCCAACCAAGCAAGCATGGACAAGCTCAACACCTGGCGGACACCACAAGAACAGCACATCTCAAACTAGGATCAGTACGATGGGTGTCTTTACCGGCCGTTGTAGAATACGGTAGGCACTTGCTCAATCACCGGCAGTGGAATCGGTTTCGTTGGACATTGTGGCACTTGTACCTTTGCCGAACAAACCCTGCTCTCAATCTATCAAGCGCAAGAGTCATCCGAAACGTCAGAATTACTCTTGCGAAGACTCCATGGCCCAGCAGTCAAGCCTTGAGCCTCGCGGATCCAGCGGCCAAAGGCAACTCGTCCCGGCTGCGCCGGAAGCTTGCCAGATCTTGCCCAGAACTACTCGTTGCTGCCCGTCCCAGGGGGACACAACATGATGCAGGTAAGCTACGGACCCTATTGTCTGTCAATTTCCGTCCTATGGCATGGGATCCTTCACCCTGAGGAGGATGGATCACCGCACACACACACAACGCAAGGCTGATGCCACAACTGTGTGATCAAGACCTCCGTGCCATTTGCAGCAAGTGCAGTCAGTTGGCAACCACATGTACCTACGCGCCACAGATGTGAAGGATCGACGAGCCTCATGACCCGCCGCATATATTACCTTCCGTAAACGTGCCGGTAGAATCCAACCAAAGCTCTACAAGGTTCGCGTACCTGAATGGTGAGACCTATAGCCGTATGCTGGGTTGAGACGCTGCCAAATATACCAGGATCGTTTTTTGATCACATAGTACCTGGTTATAGCAGCGCTCGAGGGATCTATACACGGAAGCACTGCTAGGGGAACTCACGATTCCGGCCATGACTAGTCAGACGGAATGCAAAGATTGTGCTCAAACTCCCGCGAGTTCGGTGTACGGCCTTGATCAGCCTTCTCGCCTCTTGCGATAGTGCTTGCCCTTGATGATCTCAAGCCAGCGTCTGAGCAAAAGGCTTCGCCAATCAAGACTATCAACCCCAAGTCTACAGCCGTGGCGAAGCTGTTGGAGAACCCACTCACAGGTCGAAACGCTATCTGCTTCCGGTAACGATCCCGCAGCGCCTTGTCCGTTATACCCCAGACTTCCCCACAATGATTTGGACTTCATCTATACTCAATCTCTCTGGTACTCTTTCACCCGTCAGCTCTCCCGACGACCCGTAGGCGCCCCTGGCCGGTGGTTTCGGGCACTCCACCATGGAGATCTCTATGCCTTGCAATATCGAACATGCGTCTGGTGGCATAGATTCCGTGCCGCTAGGCACGCGTTCATTGCCACGGCCGCTATATAAGGAATGGAAGACTGCTCTCAAGTCTCATCATCACCACACACAGTCTCTTCTCACCAACAGACAACATGTACAGGTCTCTCGCCCTCACTTCGCTCACCTTTCTGAGCGCCGTCCGCGCCCAGCAGGTCGGCACGTCTCAGACTGAGGTCCACCCAAAGATCAACTGGAAGACCTGCACTGGCACCGGTGGCAACAGCTGCTCTCAGAAGTCTACGCCTGTTGTGCTCGACTCCAACTGGCGCTGGTCCCACAACATCGGTGGATACACCAACTGCTTCAGCGGCAACGCTTGGGACCCCACTCTCTGCCCTGACGGTGACGCCTGCGCCAGGAACTGCGCCATCGATGGTGCCGACTACTCTGGTGAGTGTTGATTGCGCTGAAATCCAAACATAGTTGTTCCTAACATCTGCTAGGTACCTACGGTATCAGCACTTCCGCCGATGCATTGACCCTCAAGTTCGTCACGAAGGGCCAGTTCTCCAGCAACGTTGGCTCCCGTACCTACCTCATGGAGACCGACACCAAGTACCAGATGTTCAACCTTATCAACAAGGAGTTCACCTTCGACGTTGACGTCTCTAACCTCCCTTGCGGTCTGAACGGTGCTCTCTACTTCGTCGAGATGGCCTCCGATGGTGGCATCAACAAGGGCAACAACAAGGCTGGTGCCAAGTACGGAACTGGTAAGCCATCAAACCCCACTGACCTTTTACATTGCTAACACATCACAGGATACTGCGACTCCCAGTGCCCTCACGACATCAAGTGGATCAACGGCAAGGCCAACACCGATGGCTGGATCTCCTCCCCAAACGATCCCAACGCTGGTACCGGCAAATTGGGCGCTTGCTGCGCTGAGATGGATATCTGGGAGGCCAACTCCATCTCCACCGCGTACACCCCCCACCCTTGCAAGAACCCCGGTCTGCAGGCCTGCACTGGCCTCGACTGCGGCGACGGCGCGGACAGGTACAAGGGCGTATGCGACAAGGACGGCTGCGACTTCAACAGCTACCGCATGGGCGTGAAGGACTTCTACGGCCCGGGCGCCAAACTCGACACCAAGGCCAAGATGACTGTCGTCACACAATTCATCGGCTCCGGCAGTTCGCTCAGCGAGATCCGCCGCTTCTACGTCCAGAACGGCAAGGTCTACAAGAACTCGCAATCGACCATCAGCGGCGTCAGCGGCAACTCCATCTCCGACTCGTTCTGCCGCGCGCAGAAGACGGCGTTCGGCGACAACAACTCGTTTGCCACTCTCGGCGGCCTCAACGGCATGGGCGCCTCGCTTGCTCGCGGCCACGTCCTCGTCATGAGCCTGTGGGACGACCACGCCGTCAACATGCTCTGGCTCGACTCAAACTACCCCACCGACGCTGACCCCAACAAGCCCGGTATCGCCCGTGGAACCTGCCCCATCACCTCTGGCAAGCCTGAGGATGTCGAGACCAACAGCCCCAACTCCAGCGTCGTCTTCAGCAACATCAAGTTCGGTCCTATTGGCTCTACTTTCAACCAGGCTGCTGCTGTTTAAGCGGTTCTGGGAGTGTAGCGGGGGCAGGCGAGTAAGGTGGCCTTTTCTTTAGAACTTGTAGATACTGGCTTTGGAGAAAGAGCGGGGGGAGATGGGTGTACATAGACCATTCGCTTGAACAAGGAATAAACTGGTGTTTTAGATTCTGTGTGTCCACCCTGCAGCATGATGTGTGTAATTGCCTTTGTTGGTAGTCAGGCTCGACTCTGGATATGATGACCGTCATACGCATGGCCTAGGTCTGCTTGATGGCATGACACGACGGATAGTCGAACAATTTTTCAAGTGTGTGAGGCAGCCCAGCTTTATGGGAGTGTTTCGGTTCACCTGGGTAAGCTTCATGCTACGACTTCTACTTCTACCTTGTGTTCCGACATTTGATGAGGTTACGCACTTTGCTCGGTTTAATGGCAGGGACGAATTCGTACAATTGTGCAATGCCTACACTGCCATATTCGAGAACTGTATGATGTCTGTATTGCAACCTGTAGCTGTCAAAGAACCACGAAGCTGTGGAGTTTCACAACGCACGGCTTGTGAGCTGGGTTTCGTACGGCTTGAGTTTGGAGTCAGAACTTCTTGGGTTTGAGTCAGAACTTCTTGGGTTTGAGTCAGAACTGCCTGGTGCTTGAGACTGAGCAACATTTTGCTCCTCCTCAGGACCGATCCAAGTCCGCGTTTGCAAGGCTTGCCATCGATAATTACTTCAGATGAAAACAACCGACGTCAGCCGCGACAGGGATAGGAGGGCCCCGCGGCGCACGATTGGCAGGTTTGGCGAGTCCTCACACCGCATTCAGCTCTGGTCGATCTATGTCACTCGAGTGAACAGATGCTGGATTCAGAGACGCTGCAGATGCAACAGAGATGTGTTGGAACTTGTATACCTCCACAAGAAATGAGGCAATGGCTATTTAGCAAATTTTACTCTTGAAACCTGCGATGACAGCTAAAATCTGAAGCTGTTGAGCCCTGCAACGACGTCCGGATCGGCGAGAAGAGGCTAGGCGTTAGCGTTGAAGCCCCGCCAATGAGACCCCGCTGCTGCATTGTCAAGAAAAAAAGATTTACTGGCAAAAGAGCTCTTCTCTCCTCTCCTCCACCATTGTTCGGCAGTCTCGATTCTCCAGGGTAATTTGAGCCCTCGAGCTGTCACTCACTTCACAAATCATGGCACTACGCCCCGATGAGAGCCAGAACCTGGCTCTTGAGCTTCAGGATGGCTACGTCTGCTTCGGCAGGAGCTTTGGTGCGGAGAAGAGCATTGCGGGAGAATTGGTCTTCCAGACAGGTATGGTCGGTTATCCCGAGTCGATAACTGACCCCTCGTACCGCGGCCAGATTCTGGTCATTACATTCCCTCTGGTGGGCAACTACGGTGTGCCCTCGCGCGAGGATCTCGATGCGCTCGGTCAGGACATTCCTGCGCACTTTGAGGCCCGCGAGATCCACATTGCTGGTCTTGTCGTCCAGACTTACGCCGAGGAGGAATTCTCCCACTACATGGCCACCTCTTCGCTGGGTGCTTGGCTCAAGGAGCAGGGTGTGCCTGCCATTACTGGCGTTGATACTCGCGCTCTTACAAAGCGCATCCGTGAGGAAGGAAGTATGCTTGCTCGCTTGAGACAGCGAACTGGCCCTTCGCCCTCGTCCACAGCTCTCACCAACGGCGCGGTCGACACTGCGGCACTAGCCGGTGACGAGGTTGACGACTGGAGCAGCGCATTCGAGGCGATCGAGTGGGTTGACCCCAACAAGAAGAACCTGGTAGCTGAAGGTGAATACGTTTGATGTCCTTTGAAGTGAATCCGCTCTAACGCCTGCACAGTCTCTATCAAGGAGCCCAGGCTGTACTCGCCCGACCCGTCTACTGCCCTGAAGCACCCCTCTGGCCGCCCCGTCCGTGTCGTGACTGTCGATGTCGGTCTGAAATACAACCAGCTGAGGTGCTTCCTCCGCCGAGGCGTCGAGGTTCTGCAAGTGCCGTGGGACTATGATTTCCCCCAGCTTGCCGGCAAGGACTACGATGGTCTCTTCATCTCCAACGGTCCAGGTGACCCAGCCAAGATGGACGCCACCGTCAAGCACATCAAGGCCGCCATGGACGAGGCACGAACACCCATCTTTGGTATCTGTCTTGGTCACCAGCTGCTTGCACGTGCATCTGGCGCTTCCACGCTCAAGATGAAGTTCGGTAACCGCGGTCACAACATTCCCTGCACAAGCATGATCACCGGAAAGTGCCACATCACATCGCAGAACCACGGTTTTGCCGTGGACTCTTCGACTCTTTCTAGCGGCTGGGAGGAGCTTTTCGTCAACGCCAACGACGGCAGTAACGAGGGTATCCGCCACGTCAAGCGACCATACTTCAGTGTGCAGTTCCACCCCGAGCACACACCCGGCCCTCGCGACACCGAGTACCTCTTTGATGTCTTCATCAGCACAATCCAGAAGTCGATCGACTCCGCTGAGACCATGAACCAGCCTGTGGAGTTCCCTGGCGGCACACTCGAGGAGAACAAGAAGCTGACGCCCCGTGTTGAGGTCAAGAAGGTTCTTGTTCTTGGCAGCGGTGGTCTCAGTATTGGCCAGGCCGGAGAGTTCGATTACTCCGGCAGTCAGTGTATCAAGGCTCTGAAGGAAGAGGGTATCTACACTATTCTCATCAACCCCAACATTGCCACCATCCAGACCTCCAAGGGTCTTGCCGACAAGGTCTACTTCCTCCCTGTCAACGCCGACTTCGTCCGCAAGGTCATCCAGAAGGAGCGCCCTGATGGTATCTACGTCACCTTCGGTGGTCAGACCGCCCTCCAAGTCGGTATCCAGCTCAAGGATGAGTTTGAGGGTCTTGGGGTCAAGGTTCTTGGAACCCCCATTGACACCATCATCACAACCGAGGACCGTGAGCTATTCGCTCGTGCTATGGACTCCATTGGCGAGAAGTGCGCCAAGTCTGCATCTGCCAACACCACCGAGGAGGCTATGCGTGTGGTCAAGGACATCGGATTCCCCGTCATTGTCCGCGCTGCTTATGCTCTTGGTGGACTCGGCAGTGGTTTCGCCGACAACGACCAGGAGCTGCTCGAGCTCTGCAACAAGGCTTTCGCCGCCAGCCCTCAGGTGCTCATCGAGCGCAGTATGAAGGGATGGAAGGAGATTGAGTACGAGGTTGTTCGTGATTGCCGCGACAACTGCATTACTGTCTGTAACATGGAGAACTTCGATCCCCTCGGTATTCACACCGGAGATTCCATTGTCGTCGCTCCTTCTCAGACTCTGTCTGACGAGGACTACAACATGCTCCGTACTACCGCGGTCAACGTCATTCGTCACCTCGGCGTTGTCGGAGAGTGCAACATTCAGTATGCGCTGAACCCGTTCTCCAAGGAGTACTGCATTATCGAGGTCAACGCGCGTCTTTCGCGTTCGTCTGCTCTCGCTTCTAAGGCTACTGGATACCCCCTCGCTTTCGTTGCTGCCAAGCTTGGTCTCAACATTCCCCTCAACGAGGTTCAGAACTCGGTTACACGCTCAACCTGCGCCTGCTTCGAGCCTTCGCTCGACTACGTCGTTGTCAAGATCCCTCGTTGGGATCTGAAGAAGTTTACTCGTGTATCCACCCTCCTCGGCTCTTCCATGAAGAGTGTTGGTGAGGTTATGGCCATTGGCAGAACCTTTGAAGAGGCTATTCAAAAGGCCATCCGTGAGGTCGACCCCAGTAACATGGGCTTTAATGAGACTGCTGCTCTTATGTCGATTGATCAGGAGCTTCAGACCCCCTCCGACCAGCGTCTGTTCGCCATTGCCAACGCGATGAAGTCCGGCTACACAGTTGATAAGATCTGGGAGCTGACTAACATCGATAAATGGTTCCTCAGCCGCCTCAAGTCGCTCAGCAATTTTGAGATCTCTATGGCGAACTACGACACGTCGAGCGTCGGCTTCCCTCTCCTCAAGAAGGCGAAGGAGCTTGGTTTCTCTGATCGCCAGCTGGCCAAGTTCTGGGGCTCCAATGAGCTTGCTGTTCGTCGTCTGCGTGTTGACTACAACCTTTTCCCGGTCGTGAAGCAGATTGATACTGTTGCTGCTGAGTTCCCTGCTCACACCAACTACCTCTACCTGACATACAATGGTACCGAAAGCGATATCGCCTTCAACGACAAGGGTGTCATGGTTCTTGGTTCCGGTGTCTACCGTATTGGTTCCTCGGTCGAATTCGATTGGTGCTCCGTTCGTGCTATCCGCACCCTCCGCGAGAACGGATTCAAGACTGTGTAAGTCCTTGATGCCATGAAAAGTGTTCGAAAGTATGCTGACCTATCACAGGATGATCAACTACAACCCCGAGACTGTCTCCACCGATTATGACGAGGCTGATCGTCTGTATTTCGAGAACATCTCTCTTGAGACTATCCTCGATATTTACACCTTGGAGAACTCCTCCGGTGTAGTCATCGTAAGTCTTCTTCTAGTTTACCTACAGATATCAATACAGATACTAACATCTCCTCCAGAGCGTTGGTGGTCAGACACCCAACAACATCGCACTGGCACTGCACCGCAATGCCGTCAAGATTCTGGGTACCTCGCCTGAGATGATTGATACCGCCGAGAACCGCTTCAAGTTCAGCAGGTAAGAGGCCCGAATGAAACAGCGGACACAGCAGCTGACTTAATTAGATTACTTGACCGTATCAACGTCGATCAGCCCGCATGGAAGGAGCTTACCAGCCTTGAAGAGGCTAAGGAGTTCTGCGATCGTGTATCCTACCCCGTGCTTGTGCGCCCTTCATACGTGCTGTCCGGCGCTGCGATGAACACTGTCTACTCCGAACACGACTTGGCCAACTACCTCAATCAGGCCGCCGATGTGTCCAAGGACCACCCGGTTGTCATCACCAAGTACATCGAGAACGCCAAGGAGATCGAGATGGATGCTGTTGCACGCAACGGTACCATGATTGGTCACTTTATCTCTGAGCACGTCGAGAACGCTGGTGTCCACTCTGGTGATGCCACTCTTGTCCTCCCTCCTCAAGATTTGTCTCCCGAGACCATCCGTCAGATCGAAGATGCCACTCGCAAGATTGGGCAAGCCTTGAACATCACTGGACCTTACAACATTCAATTCATCGCCAAGGACGACGAGATCAAGGTCATTGAGTGCAACGTTCGCGCTTCGCGATCCACTCCTTTCGTCTCCAAGGTCATGGGTGTTGACCTCATCGAGATGGCCACCAAGGCTATGGCCGGTCTGCCAGTCACCGAGTACCCTGCTACCAACATCCCCAAAGACTACGTTGGTGTCAAGGTGCCTCAGTTCTCTTTCTCTCGTCTTGCTGGTGCCGACCCGGTTCTTGGTGTTGAGATGGCTTCCACAGGTGAAGTAGCCTGTTTCGGTCGCGACAAGTACGAAGCCTACATCAAGGGTTTGATCGCTACTGGCTTCAGGCTGCCCAAGAAGAACATCTTGTTCTCCATTGGTTCGTTCAAGGACAAGCTCGAGATGTTGCCTTCCATCCAGAAGCTCCACAAGATGGGCTACAACCTGTTCGCCACTGCTGGTACTGCCGATTACATCCAGGAGCACGGTCTCCCTGTCAAGTTCTTGGAAGTCCTGCCCCCCGGTGAGCACGATGAGCAGAAGTCAGAGTACTCCCTGACACATGCTCTGGCAAACAACTTGATTGATCTGTACATCAACTTGCCTTCGAGCAACCGCTTCCGACGACCGGCCAACTACATGTCCAGGGGTTACCGCACTCGCCGTATGGCTGTTGACTACCAGACTCCTCTCGTGACAAACGTCAAGAACGCGAAGCTTTTGATTGAGGCTATCGCTCGTCACTACGATCTTGCAATCAGCTCGGTCGACTTCCAGGAGTTTGTATCCGAGTCCGGTGCTCATGATGATCACTACGGGCAGTCTTCCAAGAACAGCTCACTGTCTTTGCCCCAGCTGCTGGCCAAGTCTCCTTTCAAGCGCAAGCACATCACGTCCGTCCAGCAATTCAGTCGTGCCGACCTTCACTTGCTGTTCACCATTGCGCAGGAGATGCGTCTTGGTGCTCAGAAGCAGGGTTGCCTTGACATCCTCAAGGGTCGCGTCCTGTGCACCATGTTCTTTGAGCCTTCCACACGAACATCTGCATCCTTCGATGCAGCGATGAAGCGCCTCGGTGGTGAGGTCGTTGTTATCAACGAGTCCGTCTCTTCTACTCAGAAGGGCGAGTCTATTGCTGACACTATCCGCACCCTCGGCTGCTACGGTGACGCCATCGTCCTCCGTCATCCTCACGAGGAGTCGATTGACATTGCTACCAAGTTTTCTGGTGTGCCTGTCATCAACGCTGGTAACGGCAGCCGCGAGCACCCAACTCAGGCTCTGCTCGATATCTTCACCATCCGTGAAGAGCTTGGATCCGTCAACGGCCTCACAATCACCTTTGTCGGTGACCTTAAATACGGCCGCACAGTCCACTCGCTCTGCGAGCTGCTGTCCCACTACGACTGCCAGGTCATCTTGGTTTCGCCCCAGTCTCTCAGCATGCCTAGCTCCGTTCGCGAGGCCCTTAAATCCCGTGGCCAGCTGAAGATCGTCTCCAACGAGCTTACCCCCGAGATCATCGCCGCTTCCGACGTCCTGTACTGCACCCGCGTACAGAAGGAACGCTTCCCTGACGAGGCTAGCTACGAGCAGGTCAAGGATGCCTTCGTCATTGACAACAAGGTCCTCAAGCAGGCCAAGACCAACATGATCGTCATGCACCCCCTGCCCCGCAACAACGAAATCCACGAGGAGGTTGACTTTGACCCACGGGCGGCATACTTTAGACAGGTGAGTATCCCTCCTGCTTCTTCCACAACCCTACTGACCATCCCGCAGATGAGGTACGGACTGTACACACGTATGGCGCTGCTGGCCATGGTCATGGCACCCTAAGGGTGCATTGAACTGTGTTGCGTTGCGTTACTCTCCATACCAGCTGCTCTCGAGAGCACTCTGTACTCCTTCCTTTTTACATTCGGCGTTTACGAAAAGCACAAAACCGACAAGGCGTTCTTGATTCCGTACTTCTTCTCTAGTAGCAGAGCACACCCCAACTAGACTTCCAAGCATTAGATAGGCGTTCATCCACCGTGGCTGCGGTGTGCGTTTTACCATCCCCTCACGGGTTACACATGATGTATAATTTTCCAATATCCGGTATGGGGGAAGCTATTTCATTTTTATTTCAGTCTGTTTTGGCGTTGGTATAGGCTGGTGGGGAGCTATTTCATTTTTTCTGCGGCGAATTTGGGTGGGTTCGGGGGAATTGGGTCGGCGCTAACAAGGACGAACAACTGCGAACATGGCCTGCGAAGCGCTCGAGGACCATCATTTGGGAAATCACGGAACTGGGATATATGGGATTGGAAAGATTACTGAATCCTGATTGAGGAGCTTAAAACATGAGTTCAGCTTCTTTGGATTACGAGGATGAGATAGGATATGGGCACAGCGGTCGAGACGCATTAATATGGCATCCTGTTGTGTATAAGAAATCAACTTATCCTTCGCTTGCAAACGGACTTTCTGCTTGTGTAATTACGCTTCTGGCTATGTACGCTAGTATGTGTTCATGTCAATGTTCGTGGACTGGTCAGAGGTTGAGAATGCTCTTTAGGCTGCGAGCTCAACGCTCAGTGGCGCAGACATCTCCCCCAAGCTGTCAATGGTTAGCAGTTTCCTTTCAGAAAAGAGCAGCAGGACATACCAGGCAACCCACACCCAAACCCAACAAACAAGTAAATCAAGAAGATTACCACCAAACATAACAAGACCATCAACTTGACATTCTTCCACCACATCTGCCTCTTCAGCGTGCGACTCCTCACCCTGAAATCCCGAGCATTGTCCCCCAACCGTCCCGTCTTGTCCACAAGCACGCTCATATGCTCGCCCCTCTCCAGCACCCTCTCAATGTTCTCCGTCATAATCTCCCTCACGCCCTCGATCTCGCGCTGCGCAGTACGCAACGCATCCGCCTGCCCCGCCTGCGTAGCGCCCTGCTCAACCATCAACTTCTTTAGCGTGCCATTGAAGCTCGCACACCCATAGGGGGGCAGGTCACTGAAATCCGTCTCCTCGGCATCGAAGGCGTCGAAGAACTTCTTCTCCAGGTTTGTGAGGAAGCCAAAGGGAATGCGTTGGCCGAGATCGCGCTCGGCAATCACAAGGAAGGTCAGGCCGCCTGCGCTGCGGCTGCTGGAAGGGAAGTCGGAGGGTGATTTTGTGACGACGTGAATGAAGAATTTGGATTGGTCGATTGTTTTGTGCGCGCTGGACGTGTGGGTGAGTTTCGGCAGGACGAGGGAGACGAGCGACGAGGCATTTGAAGAGGCGGATGCAGTGTGCTCGGTCAGGACGGTTGTGTTGTGGGCAATGCATGCGCTGGGAGGCTGTTAGTTGGCTGGCGGTGAGAAGGTGAGAGGTGTTGTACTAGAGCAGCGGCGTAGCGGAGGATGAGGACGCCATATTGGTGGGCTTGTGGCTGGGGAGTGGATATGAGATGTTCAGACGGCCAGAGGGAGAATTAATGTAATTGCAGGATGCTGCTGTTGTGCCCGCTGTTGTCCGTGTTGGAGGCAGAAAGCTGGGGATGCAGCGCCGAGCAATGCGCGTCATTGTCCGCGCTAGGCAAGGAACCGAGGCTGCGATTGGCGCGTTTTGTCACGCTGATCTTTGAATTTCTGGAGCTTCTGCGCGAGCTCGAACTCATGCAGTTGCAACAACGAGATATTAACGGAAGTACGGTTAAAAGAGCTTGGAACTGATTGCCGTGTTGTTGTGACCTGGACTACCAAAAATAAGCTTGCGATAAGCTGCGTTCACCTGATTCACCCTCTTCACCTAGAACGTACTTTCCACGACAGCAGCCTCGACACCAAACGCACGACTTAGCAGGCAGTCGCGATGGTGCGCGTCAAATTCCGCTACCTTGTAGTAAACTTCCTCTACCCAGAGCCGTCGTCCAAGTCGCGCACCGCTCTCCCAGATCTCGTGCAGATTCACTCCCCAACGCCAGATTCCTTCAACGCTGGCGCACTGGTCCGCCTTGTGCGTGATGCAGTAGAAGATCTGTATGGTGACTACGGCAGTGGCATGGTTTCAAGCAGTCTGAAAGGCATGTCACACACGTTGGGCTTTTGTATTCCAGCTAGCACTAACTCAGCGCGCAGTCAATTATTATTCCCCTTCCACCTCCACAGCAATAATACGCTGTCCCCGCGACCACTACGAGATGGTCTGGGCTGCTCTCACATATGTCACAAAGCTGCCGCGTGTCGACACACCAGTCGTGTGCAGAGTCGTGAGGGTTAGCGCCACAATAAGGAAGGCAGAAGAGGAGGTCATCCGCAGGAGCCAGAAGATCATCAAAAGGGCAAAAGCCTGGGAGGGCAGGGGTGCTGATCCCATGCTCAATAGTGTTGAGAAGAGCGTCGAGAAAGAAAGGAAAAGGGACAATGTGCTGGCGGTGGTAGACCAGGGCGAGGAGAGTGACGAGATGAGCGAGTGAAACACGCATCCTGCCTCTTTGCCTGGGAGACGCATCAAGAGATGACAAGGAAATTCAGCTCTGCACTAGCTGCCACGGTTGGGAAGGCTCTGCAGCTATCCGTGGATGTATTTGTGCGCCCACATCATTCGGCCACCCCTTCCTTACGTCCATCTTCTTCCCTTCAACCTTTATCTTCGCCAAAGCTCCCTGCAGCTCTGGACCTTGATCGGGCGGCTTGTCACTGAGCTTGCGATGCCAGACTAAAGAGCTCACACGACTGTAGACCGCACGTCAAGAACGAGCATTGATACCTTCCGATCGATGCAACAGCTCCACTCTCGGTCCTTCCAGCATCAACTCGGGAAGCTCCTTCTGCGGATTTGCAATCGCAAACTGAGGGACTTGGTATCTCTCTCACTAGTATCGTGATACTTACATCACATCGTTGATCCAGTGTCGAACCAAAACGTGGCTATAACTATAGGGTGATATGAGGAGACCTTAGACGTGCCTGTCTCGCATGGCGATGGCACAAAACTCAGGCTCCTGGGATTCGAGATCTGTAAGGGTGGTATCCCAAGCAGCAAAGGCCCAAGAAGGACTCGTTGCCGCCATGGCCACGATGCTAGCGTTTGATGCTGATGCGGATGCGGGAGCCTGCGTCCCGGCTTTGCAACAGCTTGTACTTGCCTGGCCTCACAGGATGGAAACGATGCGGTTGACTTCTTATTTGACGCTACGTTCTTGAGTGCTTCCGCAGGAAATGGACAAGAGCCATCGGTTATATTTCTGAGCTTGACCGCGGAATTGATCACTCCCCACTCCAAGCGATTTACGAGTACTAGGCACATTGGTGATATCATGGATGCCCATGGAACTACGACCTCAACTCATTGACGATGCTCTCACGCTCGAATGCGGTTGAGCAAATTGTCTTTGAATCATCTTCTGGCGGTATATCCAAGGCTCCACTTAGTGTCATTTCGAATTAGAATAATCTGAAGAATTCGTACTCTTCATGAAACCAACGGCAAGCTGCTGCCGACGCTGTGCACCTGATATTCGTCCCTCAGCCTCGAGCCTGCGGCTGAAGTAAGCTCCAGAATTCCTTTCTACCGGCGGGACAAGCCTGACCAAGATTTCTTGGCAAGTGCAGGCTAGCGGAAGAAAGAATCTGGGGTGCATGTCGCATGCGTAGTGTCCGAGATCGACTGAGCTTAATACCGGTATACCGCATCCTAAGCTGCCATACCGGAGATCCGCACTCAGCAGTGACGTTGTCCAAGAACCGTCCTCGCGGGGAGTCCGTATGAACTGGTGGTGTTTGTTGAGGCGGTGCGGTGCAAACGCAAGGGCCACCACCCTTTCATCTGCCCTCGGGCTAGCGCATACCATGGTATTTTCCATAAGTTTGTTAGTTTGCCACGGGCAGCAGGGGTACTCGGCTGTTCTATCAGATGGAACGTGCTCTGCTTAATCAGGTTTTATATGCGAATTATAACATTTGGCATGTGGGTGTTTGTGTCGCGAGAGACTGGCTTACATCGTAGAATTTACCAAAGAGGTGAGTTTCGGTGTAATTGAATCAAAGAGGGCCATTCGGTTCGGCTTTATGGGTGGGGCTAAGCCCGTACTAACAGAACTTATGGAATGTACCATAGTACCATAATAATTGACAGCTGCAACTCTAACTCGACTTCTGCTCTGCTCCGCTCCACATTACTCGATAACGCCGATAAAACGAGAGGCGCGTGCCACCCATGGCCTTCGTCCCAATTACGATGACGCTCAGCCCTAATTGCCTCAAGGGCTGCACTCCAGATCATCATCGCTCTTTAGCCGTCGAAAGAACCGCATGTTTGACACAGACCGTAGCTGAATGAGGGAGAGCTGGTCGAGGATTGGTTGCGGGTGCGCACTGCCGAAAGATGCCCCACAACGGCGAGATTGAACTGCCAACCCTTAATCATCTTGACGGGCTTGGGCCGGGAACATGTTTCAGGATAACGCTCCAACCAAATGCCAAACAAAACAGCGTTCTCCAGGCACCACAAGGCAGAAGCTGCTCCTATTGGCGGCATGCGGGAACGCTTTTCGTAAACATCCGGGATCAGCCAAACGGAGCATATTAAAAGTTCACGCTTTCGGCCATTCCACCCATCTTGGCTATAGCGACATAGACAACCATGATACCATCTGACTCCATGACCATGTGCAGATCATATCTGCCCGCCAGAGCCCTTCCAGACCAACCCCCTGGTACTTGTGGTCCCTTCTCATGAGAGCTATAAGAGTACTTTGACTCGCCGTTCCAGAAACTCCTCACCATAATTCGCTCTCTTAACAGACTCCCATTCGACAACAACCTTCCTTTCTAAAGCAACTTTCGACAACAAGACAGCCAAAATGGTCTCTTTCACATCCATCTTCACCGCCGCTGTTGCGGCTTCCGGCGTCATGGCAGCCCCGGTCACTGACCTTGCTACTCGCTCGCTCGGTGCATTGACTGCACGTGCCGGCACTCCTTCTTCCCAGGGAACCCACAACGGCTGCTTCTACAGCTGGTGGACCGATGGTGGCGCTTCGGCCACATACACCAACGGCAACGGCGGAAGCTACAGCGTCTCATGGAAGACTGGCGGAAACCTCGTCGGAGGAAAGGGCTGGAACCCCGGTGCCGCACGGTAAGCTCTCAGCTCTCCACCAAGAGCTCCACGTATGAAGACTAACATAACCCAGCACCATCACCTACTCTGGCTCCTACAACCCCAACGGAAACTCCTACCTCGCGATCTACGGCTGGACCCGCAACCCGCTGATCGAATACTACGTCGTCGAGAACTTCGGCACCTACGACCCCTCCTCCCAGGCGTCGGTCAAGGGCTCAGTCACCGCTGACGGCTCCTCCTACAAGATTGCGCAGACCCAGCGCGTCAACCAGCCCTCCATCGACGGTACCCAGACCTTTAACCAGTACTGGTCGGTCCGCCAGAACAAGCGTAGCTCCGGCTCTGTCAACATGAAGACCCACTTTGATGCCTGGGCTGCTAAGGGCATGAAGCTCGGTACCCACAACTACCAGATCGTTGCTACTGAGGGTTACTTCTCTAGCGGCAATGCACAGATCACTGTTAATTGCGCTAAATAAGCGGAAGAAGAGTAGGCAAAGGTACTTGGCTGCAGACCGGGCCTGAGCTTGCGAGATGGTTTGGAGAGAGGAAGAAGATTGGGGAATTCGTTGTATATATCTTTACCACACTGATGTTGAATGTCAAACACTGATCAGCGTCACCACTTTATCCATGCCGATCCACTTTGTTTCTACTATCGAACTCCTACCGTTCACATCTCGAATAGCTGTCGTCGAGCCATACAGACCAAGGAAAGGTTCGAGTTGCGGTTAGCCAAATTCCGCGAGGCAGCGGAGGAACCGGATAGCTGAAGCTTCACATATCAAGATTCACGCTACGGTGTTGTGTTCGGTTGATGTCACTTTGCTTAGAATTACAAAGACGAAGTGTGGGCGAAGATTAGCAAGAGCAAATCTGGGCGTACTGAGCGTGATAGCTCTCCGGGCTTCTATCGAGGCTTCTAAATGAAGACTGGGACTCGACTTGACGAACATTCTCACTCCGAATTCGACCTTGCAGGACCATTCGCGAACCTCAACTCCTCTACGGAAAACCAACTTTGGTTAGCCATTGTGTTTTACCTGGCTGAGCATGGTCACTTTCGTAGGATACCAATTCAGTCTGGACTTTTGGGGAAATTCAAGACAGTTTGCGCCAGGATAGCGGATCGACCAGATATTTCCGGCTACGCGGAGCGGGCACTCCACGCAGTCTCGTCCGGTGAAAGAAGTTCTGATGTTGATAAAACCACTTTACTGGTCGCACCGGCTGATGGTTCGTCAAAAAACGACCAAAAGCTGGAAGACACAAGGATCAAGAGCGAGATGGAGTTTAGAATCGGGATCCGGGACAAAAGAAACTTCCAAGGTACGTCCCCTAGACACACTTCTCTTTTCTGACTAATTGACTCTCCCAGGGTCACTCGAAACTCAGCAAGATGGCGATAATGCATGTCGGGTAGATTCTCAAGAAATGACGGCAGCAGGGCTAACGAACGGATTTTGCCGAATTTGAGGCTCCGGTACAACGGATCAAGCAACGAGATCAGGCTGACCACAACGCTGTTATCTCTTCAAATCGGGGGCATGTAAATTATACGGCAGTTTCGCTGGAGAATGAAGGCGTTCGGAACCCCACAGTCGACGAAGAGAGGTCGAAGCTCCAATCAATGAAAGAAGAGATACTGCAGAAGAAGATCGATGAGTTGGAGATCGAGCTGAAGAGTCTCCGTGACCAGAAATGAACAGATAAAGAAGAAGCTTTAGAGATTAAGCAGAAGAAAATAATTGGTGGTCATCGGGTAAAGAGGTTTATGTCGTTCTGGACTGTACCGTTCAGCATGTCGGCGATCATGGCGAGTTGTTGCAAAAAGAAAAGTACTTTAATTGACGTCATCATGAGGTTGTCGAATCCGTCCTCGAGCCAGTGCAGGATTGACTAGTCTCACGATATGTGTGCGAAGTTGAACGTCTTTGCGGATAGTCGTGTCTTGAGCTGATGTCTGAGGAGGGAAGGTTATCGGTGCTTACTGGATGCGGCAATTCCCGACAAGTTCCCCGTAGCCACTCTCTCGTACGCCGCAACGCCAGCCTCGGTCGATGATGCAGCGCCTCTTCCAAATCATCGTGACTCTTTAATCGGGATGTCAAGGCTAGCAGCTCCAAAGGAAAGTATCTGAAGGGTCTCATGACATCATGGCCGACAGCTCGTCAACGGCACCGCTCACTTTCCGACCGTGCGTACTCTCCCGTCAAGACGCATCTGTCTCTTTGCCTTAACGTAAAACCGCCTCGAGACGTGTAAAATTCCAAGACGGAACCTGAGTACCTGCTGACAATCACAGCTATCGATCACATAAACACCCTGCTTGCAGCTTCTGTCGCAACCGAAAGGCGAGATGCGACTTCGATGTGGCTGGCCAGCCTTGTCGGCTGTGTCGCGAGAAGAGAAAGACTTGCGACTTAGGGAGAAGATCCGTGCCTTTGTGTATGTCACCTCAAATCCATAAGGAGTTGGATGTTGAGGGTGTGGCTGACTGTTTGTAGCGCAAGGTCTGGATGTCGATGAGCCAAATGCTCATGAGCTGAGACCTCCAAAGCGCGCACGGCACATGGTTGATACACCTGCGGAAGGTTACGCCCTCACCTCGCAGCCGACTGAATCTGAAACAGGATCACTTTCAAAGTATCCATCGGTTATCGGTACATCACCAACCGAGTCTTCGTTGATGATGAATTCCCAAATGGCTGAAGACATTACCGTGCTGCAACAGTACTTGACCTCAAATACAACGGAACCTCGAGTGCCTTCCAGAATCTACGGCACCATTTCCACTGCGCCTGGAGGTAATCCCATGGTCTATTTGACGGTTCCAAAGAGACGTCGCGGTCTGCGCAATGCTGTAGATCCAGGAAAAGCGCAACGAGAAATTATCGAGCAGGTCCTTGGTGTACTCGCATCCGATGTAAGAGCAGCTTTCTTCGCATGCTTACATCCATGCTTTCCTGTACTGGACGAAAAGACTTTCGCGGATATGTGGCGTGTCGACAGCAATCGTATTTCATCTGCATTGATCTGTGACATGTACGCTTCCGCCATGCAAGTATGGAGTAGATCGTCTTTGCTCCGAAACCAGGTACGACCTGATCCGCATTTTATTTGGAACCAAGCTGTTATTGCCCTTCAAGACGACTTCATGGCGCCAACGATATCGACAGTGCACGCAGCCGTTCTGGATCTGCTCGGACGCCCCGTCATCGGCGTCACGGGCAACATCGTCAATGCTGGCAGGATTGTCACACTTGCTCAGAGTTTGGGCCTTCACCGGGATCCATCATCGTGGAAAGCCACAAGCCACGAGAAGAACGTACGCATCAACCTCTGGTGGGGTGTTTTGATACATGACTACTGGTCCAGTGTAGGCCATGGCATCCCACCCACAATCAGCCCTCATTACCACGATGTCCCCTTACCTACCTTTTCATCAGCAGCAGAGGCAGGCACGACACACAAAGCCATGGAATTACGATGTAACGCAACTTTTGTGCAGTTGTGCAAACTCAGTCAGATCCTGGGTAACCTTCTTCCACATGTTTACTCCCTCAGAAAAGCGCCTGACGAGATTCTGCGGCACCTCTTGAAGATCGAGAGCTCCCTAGACGACTGGGTGCACGCACTTCCAGAATTCATACATCCTGATCATATCAGCCCAGGATTCATCAACGGAGCAAGCAACATGTGGTTTGCCTATCTGTCTCTGAGAGTTCTCGTTTGCCGGCTATCCTACAAAGCAGTTCTAGAACAAGCAGAAGAAGCACATGAAGCGCGAGCATATCGTCTCGTTGAACTCAGACGCACTGTTCTGAAAGCAGCGGACTACATCATATCCCTCACCGAAGATCAATTGCAAGAGTTTTGGATGCCATATACGTCCTACTTGCTTGTCACAACAGCCACCATCCTCCTCAGGTGCACTATCGAGTGCAGCGATTCCACTGCTCAGAAAACGTGTATTGCGAGGTTAGTCGCCTTTAGAGATCGCCTACGATCGGCACGCGACAGGTTGGAGTGGGACCTTGCAGATTTTTGCTTGGAGCGATGCGAAGAGCCGATTCAGAAGGTCGCCGACGCTATTGGGGTTCCCCCAGATCACCTGACGGTCGCAACAGCATCGAATTTTTCGATTGTGCCACCTCCAGAGGAGCCTCACTGGGACCCTGTTGACTTTTCTTCCGCCAGCAATCTGTTCCTCCCGATAGACTCACTCGACTACCCGTGGGAGACGCTGTGGGACGGGATCGAAGGACCATGGTCTATACAGATTTGAGCTTGCCCCCACCATCATGGATTCTTTTTCACATGCTTGATTAAAGCTATGCACTCCAAGATCGAGTATACTAGCTGGTGTTTCCTCCCAACATGAAGTTCCTCTAGTTTTGTGCGATGTGGTAGTGGTTTTGAGCATATGGGAAAGCGTTTCCTAGCAAAGCAATGCCTCAGCTGACATACTTGTTGTGGTCTTTATGACTTACCCAAAAGCCGGTGCAGACATATTCCCTTAGCTTCTATGGCCACCGCGACCTGAGCGACCGGATTACTGTTGTTACTTCAGCACAGGAGTTTTCAGAGAGCGCACCTGTGGAAATACTGAGGCGCTGAAAGATTCTCACCACAGACTATGCTGTTTGCTCAAACGCTAGAACAGAAGTTCGAATATTTGTAGAAGTTTGTGTGCTCTTGAGTTTCGTCTCTCGCTTCCAAACTTCAACCAATGAATCGCATAGAGTGGTTTCTGCATCCCCAATAATTTAAAGTTCTTTGGTTGCGGGTTGTTGGCTCATTGTAACAGTTCAGGGACCACCATGCCACATCGAGCGTTCTACCAAGTATTTGCACTGGCATATCAACTCGTATATGAGGAACGTTAGATTTGTGTTTTTGAATATTTCGATTGCCCAGAACCCTGCTTTTCATCTTTCTCTTGCGTGCTTGGCCCTAACCTGCAAACTCGTTCCACATTACATTCGATTGCAAATATGTGCAAGATCACAATCCTCCACTACGTCCGGTGCGGTTGCAGCGCCCTAGATGGGAACGGTGGTAACGGTTTCATCGTCACCAAAGCATGGCACAATCGAATTCTCCTCGATCGAGACACTGTCACGCACGAGCGCTGCGTGCAAGCCAGATGTGCTGAACTTGATACTAGCGAGTCGAACACACTGGAATTCTCTCCATGTACGAACGTTCAGGTAAAAAATATTTGTTTCGAAGAGGAGGTGTGCTTTCGATGCTTGATGCATCAAAGAAGCAAGGAGCGCGCGGGCAAGATTCGTGCGCTTCTCGCAGAGCACAGATCTTTCTCAGCGCGATATGCCACAACAAAAGAATCCGCAGCCAAAGATGCGAAGTCTACCAAGGGCATGTGGCAGTCTATCAGAGCGACGCCACAGCTTGACAAGGCGTGGCAAGATGAGACGCAGAGCTCTACCGGCACGATTGGGAATCTTCACGCCACACAGTCGGAGCGAAATATTCCAGTGAAAGCGGATTGGGAGGTCCGCTTACAAAATCATATTGCTAAAAGGGCGACGAAAGAGGAGAGACAGGGAGTGGAGCATGGAAAGCCTTCAGCGGCAAACAAAGAGCAGGATGAGCAGAGGAAACAAGCAAGGCTGGCTTGCATTCAGATTCGCCTTGCGCAGGCTAACACACGTGCGGTCTCTCCGGAAATGGAGGAGAAAGACGATGAGAGTGCTCTGTCAGAAAGCAAGGAGAAGGGGCAGACTCGCGTGTTCGAAGAGAAACATACTCAAAGGCTGCAAAGCGCTCGAGCAGCCCAGGGTTCCTCGCGCGGATTGGGACCAACGCTCGACGTCATAGTCTCTGAGCAATCTTTCCTACCCCTTCCTGGCACCTTGGAGAGCTCTTCCTCCCAAATCATAATAGCGCATCCTGCGATACTACCAGGCACGAGCAGGAATTTGTTAGGAACTCGCCCTACACGCCCCAGCGCTGCAATCAAGATTGTGGCCCCAGACGCAAACGCATCGAACGGTGTTAAACCGTATGAAGTGGTTGAGCCTGCTTCATCCCAGCACTCCAAGACGCTGTCTGCAAAGGTATCTGAGTACAAACCATTCAGGTATCCCCCGCCGACCGAGCCCAGGATGATGAGTGCACCCACTGAGCCTCGCGCTATGAAAGAAGCTGGCTGTGATACATGTGGGAGTATGTCACGGACGAGGGGGAAGCCTCGCCAGTATTTCGCGACGGCAAGGGGGTATCCCAGCCTTCGCGGTTGGCGACAGTGAGAGCCATGCAGGAACTTTGCATCAGATCCTGAAGCTGTTGAGCCATCCTGGTTGGAGTGACTGATCTAGGCGTGAGTGCCTCCCAGCTTCCTTAACACGCGACTATATATATCGCTATAATGGCTGATATCATCCAGAGGATCTCATCCAGGGCACTTCGATGGTTTGAAGCACCTGCAATCGTGTATTTGAGTCAGCCTGTTGGTGGTAGAAAGAAGGGCTTTGAAACCGGTGCAGTGCAGTGACGTCTAGCGCACCTTCCTTATCTTATCGCACTTCTACAGTTTCTCGACCTTCCCCACCAACGTCAGCGCGCACCACCACACAATGGCCTTTCGCAAGCGCAACATCGCGCTCTCACGCGCGCCAGTAGACGGTGACGCGTCTCCCTCAGTTCCCTCGCCGCCTGCAGCTCCTCCAGCACCTACGCCAACAGGTGTGCGCCCTTCCCCCATAGACGGCCGCCCCACTACATCCACAGGCACGCCCTCGCTCGATGGCATTCTAGCAGGGCATGCGGGGTTGCCTTTGGGCAACTCGATCCTGATTGAGGAAAGTGGGACGACAGACTATACTGGCGCATTACTGCGTTTCTATGCCGCAGAAGGCGTTGTGCAGGGCCACAAGGTGCATGTCGTGGGCATGGGCGAGGTGTGGGGCAGGGAGTTGCCAGGGATATCAGAAGGCAAAGGGGAAGAAAAGAGAAGGGAGAGTAAAGAGCGCGCGGAAAAGATGAAGATCGCATGGCGGTATGAGGGACTTGGGCAGTTTGAGAGTGCGAGAGGTGCGTGTTGTGTATTTAGTTCAATGCGATTCTATAAGATCGATGATCTAACTGCAATTCAGGCCCACAGAAAGTGCAGACGCAGGGTGAGAATGCGGAGGAGGTCATCTTTTGCCATACATTCGACCTTGCAAAACGGCTCACGCTGCCTGTTGGGACGGCAATAAACTACATTGCGATACCCCGAACAACATCGTCCACCTCGCCGTTTATGTCGATCTTGCAGAACGTAAAGCAACAGCTTACTTTGACGCCCGCCCACACAATACACCGCCTCGTCATACCGTCTCTCCTTTCGCCAGCCCTATACCCTCCAACATCTTCACACCCAAACTCGATACTACAATTCCTGCATGCCCTACGTGCATTGCTGAGGCAGTATCCAGCACGGTTGACAGCCATCCTCACACTGCAGCTTTCTCTATACCCTCGCTCATCAGGTCTTGTGCGCTGGATGGAGATTCTCTCAGATGGTGTTCTTGAACTTGCGCCCTTCCCGTACTCGCATGCGCAGATGTTGGCGCAGTCAGCCGGCACCACCAAAGACGAAGAGAAGCCTCAGGGTATGTTCGCTGTACACAAGCTCCCTGTATACCACGAGAAGGGTGGGGGCGGAGGAGCAGACGACCTGGGCGAGGATATGGCATTCACGCTAAGCCGGCGGAAGTTTGTGGTCGCAAAGTTCAGTCTGCCTCCTCTGGAAGGAGACACTGAGGCGCAGGAGGCTGCTGTGAGAGAGGCCGCTGGTGGGAGCGCAATGCCGAAGAAGGCGGATCTCGAGTTTTAGATCGTGATTGATCTCACCGCCCGTGAGGCAAGTCGTCGTCCGAGCTGTCCTCGCCCATCATATCTTCCATCTCTATCTGCTCCCAACCTGCACTGCCTGCACCTGAGCCAAGACCGCGCGCGTAGCCGCGTCCATATGAGCCGTGTCGAGGATTCATGGACATGCCTGATATTCGTGCGCGGAAACCATCGCCCATACAGGAGGAGAGGCCAAGAAACACGAGAAAAAAGATAAAGGGAATAAATAGTAGCAACGACAACAGTGCAAGGATATTCATGGTGCCTTTTCGGAAGGTTTGTGCAGTAGTCGCAACAGACGACACGAAGGTGGAGCGAAAGCATGTGGCTGGACCCTTGAATTTTGTCGTCATCGCCGCGGAAGCTAAAATGATTGCCGACCCCCTGGCAGAGACGACTCGACTTTGTGTAGAGCTGTACTCAGCAACACACATGTGCACACAGTGACAATGACACAATTACTACAATTACCTCTGAGCGCACTGCTCCTGCTCACATGTGCGCTCACCGCTTCAGCACACGGCGGCGGCGAACACTCGCAGATTGTCGTAGCGCCAGACGCGGACTGGGCGACTCGACACATGGCTGGTACTACACAGGTACCTTTACAAGACTCAGAAAATACTAACAGTATGCAGAGGAGCATCACATCTCCGGCTTCGATGCGACGACGTTCTTCAACCTGCACGACTACGAGAGCACAGGTGTCTGGACAGCGCCCGACATCCGCCGCACATACGGCCTCTCCGATCCCTCCTCAGCGCAGATCAGCGAAACAAAAAAGCAAATGGTCGTACAAACAATCCTCGACATGTTCGACATCGACAAGAACGGCGAGATCAGCCTCTCGGAGTTCCAAACCAAGGACGGTCAGAATGTCAAGCTGCCCGACTTCGGTATGGGTCCGGGACACCACGGCGACGACGAGTACGAGTATGAAATTCACCACTGGGAGAAGTATCACTCAGGAGATGATGTGAAGGAGGAGGACCTCACGCATCCGGAGGACATTGAGCACTTCAAATTACATGAAGAGAAGGAGAGGGCGCAGGAGGAGTGGGAGAAGCTGGAGAGAGGCATTGTGGAGAAGAACATCCCAGCCAAATATAGGCAGAATTAGGTCAAGAGCGCGGGTCGAACTTTATGCCTGCTGGCGGTGCCTGAGCTGGCCTGACGCTTGTATAGAATGACGATATGACGACCACTAGATGAATACACGGTAATCGAGCAAGCGTAAGGATTTAAGAACGAGTTACGGCTGATGGATGGTACCAGCTGAGTTACTGCTCAGGACAGGAACACCAAGTGGCTGCTTATGTAATGCCAGTCACCGCACCTGCTTCACAATGCGAAAGCCCCTGCCTTATGGTGATTTGCGGAGCCTACACTCAATTTTGCGTTGCTGCAGGTTTTGAAATAGCAGCCCGACACCATACGATAATGCGAAGCATCGCCAGACTCGTATCGATACGCAGAGTTGATTGGACGAGCAGCTCTAGGCTCATGATCACAGCCCAACTCATGCAGCCTAGCCTGACTGATGCGCATGTCGCTCAGATAATTACAGCCTGCTCGCTCTGGGACTTTGACGCACCCAGTCACCTTGAAATCCTCTTTCAACTTTTGGTCGATCAAGTACTCAGCACAATGTCGCGAGCTAATCAGTGGTTTGTGCTGGCCGACGGCATCGTGCGAGAGGTGATTACAGCGGATATCACTCGTTACCTTGGAAATGATGCATCGGTACGGCCAGGCATGGGCACTGGGGAACACGAAGGCCGACGTGGATATTGGATAACGGCCTACCGAACGTTGACGTCTGCTATGATCGATGACCTTCAGGCAGATTCACGGCGATGGGAGCAGGAACGGCGATCAAGCTCGAGTCGAAACGCATACCAGGACTCAAGGACACATGCGGATCGTCTGCATACAGGACCTTCGCCATCCGCTACATATCCTCCTGCGGCCCCCTACGATCGTCAGCCGGCTCTATCAGGCTCTTATGTATATGGATCACGGGCTGGCTTCGGGAAATACAGAGATTCATATTCATCCGCGACCGTAGACTACGGTGGTTCGCAGTTTGACTACCCATTTGTGCCTTCTGCGGTTGATCCAAGGACAACGCTTGGCCCGTTTGGATCACAATCATCGCAACCACCTGTAGCCTTTTACAGTACACCAGCCCCAACTCCTACGAGGTCAGCACAAAACTCGACATTTATGAAATTATTTGACAAAGCCCAGTTCTCCTCCCGGCTACTACACTGCTTCTGACGGCCGCCGTAAGTATCCGTTGTACAGTTAGGCCCACTGCACTAACAATTGAGGTCAGAGTATCCCCTGCCTCAGCAGTCTCAATCGCCTGCGGGAGTCAATTTGCCAGAAAATCGAAACAGTGATCGTAGGAAGCGCTCTGATGTTACACCGCAAGCAACCTTGGCGACGTACAGTGGTACTGTTGATCCGCCACAGACCACGGCAGTATCTCCCACGGTTATGAGATACGGAAAGCACTCAGATGACGATGGCGAGGGCGCTGGGAGCATGAGTTCGCCTTACGACTAGGTGCATGTGCACACGGCTGCGCCCCGCTCAGCCTGATCGCAGCTCGACTACAGCCTGAGCACTTACACAACATAATACATGTTAATACCTGATGATACCATAACACTGTGTTCTGCTTTTTCACAGACCAAGCCACCTTTACTAGTACTGTCGCTGGAAAGCCGCTGCAAGCGTTTTGTCGTTCTCCTTTTGATCGCACTCAGCCTTGTTGATCCCATCAGGTCGTATCGCACAAGGCTTAGACACTATCTTGCGCCTTCGGAATTGTAGCATCGAGATCTTTGTCCGTGTAATCAGGCCGGCGATCAAGTCAGTGGGCAGAAGCCTGATGCTAAGATTTAACGGGTGAACGCTCCAAGTGCAGACCTAGGAACAGTTCTTCGACACTATCACGTCAACGTCGAAACTCTTAACGCCAACGGCTACACTTTACTGCTTTGGGCCTGCGGGCAAGGCGACACTGCAAATGCATCATTACTCCTCAGATACGGCGCTCACACAGACAAGACGGATAGCCGGAGCTGGACACCTCTCGTATGTGGATGCAGAGTAGGACCTATGGAGACCTACTCGCCGTCCATACAATGCAAAGTATTTCCACCACGCAAGGTTTCCTGCCCATCCATCACGCCAGCGAGACAAACCCTACGGTCATCTCGTTCTCCCACTACGTGTGACACGCGACTTGCACAGTACTCACCCTGCTCTTGCGTGGTCTATAGCAAGTCGCGGTGTGGACAGCGAGGATGCGAGTGTGAATTCACCTCACTGAATCTGAAGAGGCCAGGAAGTAACGAGATGTTGAACTCGATGCACTCTGTGAGGGGCATCGTATTGGCATTCGCCTCGAAAAGTGCTGTGGTATGTCGGCGTCAGGGACATTCCTGACGAGAGAGCAAAGTTGAGCAAGATGTTGGCAGCATTTGCTGCTGATTGACGAGAAGTTCAGAATCCTAAAAAGCCGTTGCAGAGAAGCGGAGTTTCGCGTCATTTGTATGCCTTTCTTATCGCTCGGAGCAAGTCAAAGATGCTATGCAGCTTGCCAAACCCCATGTGAACCAGCGCGAGCCGAATCCTTTTATCTGTTCGGTATTTTCTTTATTCGTAGCTGTTATACAGGTAAAGGCCATACAATCGTGACTGATTTCCTGATCTGCCTGACGCATGATTTTACAAATCAACACTGTCCAACAATACTGACTCGCTCAAAGCACCATGGATGTTTGGATCGTTGCAAGCTCGCTCGGCGGAGCTTGACACGTGCTTATAAGCGGCGCACGTGCCTTCCGCTCAGCAACGCCAAGAGCTGAACTTTGCTTGATGAGGCGCTAGCGTCAAACTCACTTCCCCGTCGGCGGAAATGGCGTTCTTAAATCTCGAGATATCACGATGGCGCCTGTCACAAGAAGGGGCAGCGTGTCGCAGTAGACAGGCTTTCGTGTCTGGCGCATATGGGGGATTGGTCCAGCAGCATTCACTGCACTGATCGCAGGTGCACAGGCGCGCTGTCTCACGATGTGCAGGTTCTGTGCTCTCGGCTTGTTCCAGCAGTAAGGGTTGCTGTTGGATCGCGGGTGAAGATGAGATTAACGGCTCGATTCTGCACAGCAACTGCCCCATAAAGTCGAGCCTGCCGCCTCCGAGGAGGATTGCACGGTTCTTGCCTCTCTTGCCACTTCCTCACCCCAATTCACTCTTTTCGATAGCGTTCAGCGCCCCTTCGCTCGTCTGTTTGCTAGTGGCGCCCGGCCCCGTGTAGCCGCCGCCTCTGTTGATTCCCTGGTGCAGTGCACTAGCAGTGTTACGATACGGTCATTACAAAAGTGTGGAGTCGCCCGCCGCTCACCTGTCGCACGGAAGGCCGTCCTCTCGTTCTTTGCATTGTGTACGCGTACGCGCTCTACATTGTTTCCGCCATGCCTTCAGTAGGTGCTCTACCAGCATCCTGGACCCTCGGTCGGCAATTCTGTGGATACTAACGGCCTCACAGCTCATTCGCTCGCTCGCTCTCGTCCCTGCGCTGCTCTCGAGCATTGCGCAAGCCGTCAACCCTGTTGAGGTCCGCGGCCTGGACTTTGTCGATACCGTCACTAACAAGCGGTTGATGATCGTTGGTGTTGACTACCAGCCTGGAGGTCAAGCCGGATACAAGCCCACGTCGCAACAAGATGCCCTCACAGACGCAGACGTGTGTCTCCGTGATGCAGTGGTTATGCAGAAGCTGGGTGTATGTGCAATACATGGCTGTATGGCATAGCAATTGCTGACAAGCACAGGTGAACACTATCCGTGTCTACAACGTCGATCCCACTCTCGACCATTCCGAGTGCATGTCCATCTTCAACGCCGCCGGTATCTACCTGATCCTCGACGTCAACTCGCCCCTTTCCGGCGAGAGCATCAACCGTGCTGAGCCATGGACCTCGTACCACAAGGACTACCTGAACCGCATCTTCGGTGTTGTTGAGAACTTCAAGAACTTCCCGAACACGCTTGCCTTCTTCGCCGCCAATGAAGTCATGAACGACCTCAAGACTGCCGAGTTCAACCCCATGTACATCCGAGCAGTCCAGCGTGACCTCAAGAACTACATCAAGAACCATGTCGATCGCCCGATCCCAGTCGGTTACTCCGCCGCCGATGTGCGCGAGATCTTGCACGACACCTGGGCTTACATGCAGTGCTCCCACGATGATGACCAGTCTTCGTCTGACTTCTTTGGCCTCAACTCGTACAGCTGGTGTGGCGAGGGCGACATGCAAAGCTCCGGCTACACTGACTTGGTCGAGATGT
The DNA here is from genome assembly GCA_016767195.1 of Stagonosporopsis rhizophila. Classification (NCBI taxonomy): domain Eukaryota; kingdom Fungi; phylum Ascomycota; class Dothideomycetes; order Pleosporales; family Didymellaceae; genus Stagonosporopsis; species Stagonosporopsis rhizophila. Next base: position 3,296,044 of record CP068498.1, on the reverse strand, counting down.
TCAAGAGCTCGTCTATTCCTGTTTTCGTAAGTGCGCCATTGATTGCTACAGAAATCTCTGCTGACAAGAGTAGTATTCTGAATACGGTTGCAACGAGGTCCAGCCACGCATCTTCACTGAGGTTGAAGCTCTCTACAGTGATAAGATGACTGTTCTCAGCGGCGGCCTGGTTTACGAATACTCCCAGGAAGAGGCAGACTACGGCCTCGTTGTCATCAATGAGAACGGCACTCTGTCCCTCCGTGAGGATTTCGAATACCTTCAGGGACAATTCAACAAGCTGGACCTCAGCCTCATCCAGTCGACCAACTCATCGAGCGACATCAAGGCCCCTGAGTGCAGCACGGATCTGATCACAGCTAAAGAGTTTAGTACAAACTTTACTATTCCAGCCGTCTGCCCAGGATGCGCCGACGTCATCAAGAACGGTATCAGCAGTCCCAAGAATGGCAAGCTTGTCGATGTGACCGATACCAAGCCTAAGCAGGCCGTGTATGGAGTCAACGGTGCTGAGATTCAAGGTCTTGAGCTTACAAAGCTCACCGAGGCGAACGTCCCGGGTGGTTCGAACTTCAGCTCGGGCACAGCATCGGGCACAGCTAGCGGTACTGCAGCTCAGCCATCGGCGACAAACACTGGTTCTGCTAGTAGTATGTCGATGGGTGGCTGGTGCAGTATGATCGTTTTCGGTGCCGTGCTGACAGCTTTGCTCAATTAGGTGAAAAAACTACCTCCACGACGGCGTCAAGCCCTACAGCGACCGGTGACGCCTCCATACACGAGCAGACTCGTTTGTTGTGGTTCACGTTGGTGACGATTTGGGTTGTTAGTAGCTAAGTGATTCTGAGTGGCGAGCGCATCTAGCATCATAGCGACACCTTTTTAGCGATTCCCATTCGGGTTGCACTATGCTAAGATAGAGGCCATCAAGAGGCCAGGATTGGTGGTTTCTTTCGTGTACGTGTTCGGATCATGTATACCCCCTTCTTATGCCTTCCCTGTGGGTTGGCTCTTTCACTTCTTCATATATATCTTCCATGTCAATGAATTCATCTAATGTCATCAAGTGCTTAAGAACTCTTGATTGGAACACACATGTGACACCCTCATCTGTTCGTCGGGATTATGCAAATACGACGAAATGGTTGATTTAGCAGACGTTAACGGAAGCATGTAATTGAGGATGAGTGTATGTGCACCATGCATATGTTTCGATTTGATGTATACCAAGGTCCGCTGCACCAGAGTATCTCAAATTCAACAAAGTCTGTTCATCCAACCAGCCGAACTGCATGTCAGCCGCTGATCCGACCACCAGGTCACGACTCGAAAAGCATTAACTACGCGCGGAAGACAAACGAGGTTGGTGATGGAGAGGCAGCTACTTCACCCTCAGCAGCTGGAGTCTCGGCAGGCGCCTCGGCGGGAGGTGCTTCGGCGGGAGGTGCTTCAGCGGGAGGTGCTTCAGCGGGAGCAGTCTCCATCGGCGGAGCAGCGGCCTCAGGTGCCGTCGTCTCGGCGGGCGCTGTTGCGTTTCCGGCTGCCGGCGCCTCAGCAGGAGGAGCTTCAGCAGGCGGGGGTGCACCACCAGCACCGTCCTCTGGCGGCGCAGGCGTAAAGGCCGCTTGGTCAAGGGCGATCTTTCCGGCGATGCCGCCGACGGATTCACCGCCATCAGTGCTCTTCTCTGTTGCTTGGGAGTTCTTTGCGTATTCTGCTACTTGTTGGGCATTGGCACTGTTTGCAATGTCTTATTAGTCTTTGGTTTTTATCGTTGTATGGAGAGTAGTGGAAGAGCAGACGTACGGGTTAATGACCATGACCTGTCCGTTTTGACAGTGCGGGCCCGTCGCACAGTACAGGAACATGGGGTCGGTGCTCGTAACGGGCATGTTGAAGGTGCCGACATCGGTCTGGCCGTCCTCAAAGGGGATGTGGCCGCTGTGCACACCGGCGTCCATGGGCGTGCATGCTTGATCCACGGTCGACTGCGTGACGGTGTGGTTCCCGTTGCTGAACTGGAACTGCACGATGTCGCCCACCGCGGCGACTACAGAGTTGGGCACGAATGTGTCCTGGGGCCCGCCGACGACAACGGGGATGATCTGGTTGGCGCGGCGGTGGGGCGTGAGCTTTGGTAGCGCGGAGACCGTGGCCGCGAGGGTGAGGAAAAAGCTGATGGATTTCATGATTGTTGTAGTGATTAAAGTTGGCAAATGGTGGGTATCGTGTCGTGCGATTAAGGAGCGAGCACCGTTCAACAGTTGACTCGACTGGAGAAGAGAAGAATTATACAAGGCCGCTCGACGGCTAGTGACCCAAAAGAGTGACGATGAAGGGAAGAAGAGAACTGCTGTTTGGTGGCCGGCAGCCATGTATGGCGTGAGCAAGAACCTTTATGCTTTCTTTGCTAGCAGCGAGATCCTTCTTACAGCCTGATACATACACATGACCCCTCTACCATCTCTTTTGCAGCGCCAACCTTCCTCTTTGTACACTCCATAATACTCAAACAGGGACAAGGCCTGAGGTGTCGAGCAACGCACCTATGGGACCGCGCATGGTGGGCTGCGCGTCTGTCACGTAGCTATAGCCAAGACGTTATGCAGTCTCACGTCGCTCAATCCGCCATCGACGTGTTTGACAGGCTTGTGGTCAGGCACCGGGCCAGAAACAATTGCGTAGACTGCTGTTTGAGAGTCGCCAAGTTGGGTGGGTCCGCTCAGTAGCCGAGCATTGGAAACGCTGCATGCCTGGCGTAGGCCGCATGGTGCCTGACGAGCCTTCAAGTGCCGAAAGAGCCGACTTGGTGAGGCGTTCGTTTGGAACATCAAGATGTCTTTGATGACAGAATAACACTGTTATTGAGATCCATCAAGGACAACCGCAAGCTGGGGTATTGCGCGCAACTATGCTATTCTCCGCGCTTCAGCAGTGCTGCGCTACCTGGTACAGCAACAGCTGCCATTGTACGAAGCGGTCAACCAGAGCATAGGAGGAGTGCATAAGATCACGATGTTGGGCGGTGGTGAAACGTCTTGAGTTCGTGAGGCCTGAGGAAGGCAGGCCGCTAGGTAGGCTCGGAGGAATCGGCGCTCAGGGCCCATTCCCATGCAGGACGCTTGAACCGCACCGGAACGTCACTCGTCGACATGCGACAAACGACAGCACTGCTGTTTGCCGCCTCAAGAAGCGCAAGGCTCCACACATCTCGTAGACTCTGCTCTGAACCCATTGTGAAGATTGCAAATGGCACTTTCTACCGCCAGCATCCAGAGTCGAGGCCCGCTCCGGGGCAGGACGCAACGCCCAACCCGCCGTTGTTTCCGGAATTGAGTTTGTCGCTGCCGTCCTTCTCCACGCCGAATCAGCACTGGGCTATCTTAAGTCCCTCTTCCAGCATTCGGACTGCTTTCCTTCAGGTGCTGCGCGGTCAATTCCTCTGTTTCCCTCCTACTGCCCGGACATATCCCTGGCTGCTGAGTCCGGAAATAACAGAAAAGAAGCCCAGACTACGGTATCCCGAGCAAGCTATCGAGTATGTCGGGTTCGACGTGGAGCGCAAGTCCTTTGGTGGGGCGTATCTCTCTGCGCGCTATGAGAGCTTGAAAGAGGAGGGCGACTTTACTCTGAAGCGGTATTTGACTGGCATTGTGACGCTGAACCCAGGTGAGGAGGAGCTGAAGGCCAAGTCTGTTGATGAGGAGGTCACCAGACAGGTCATGGAGGATCTTGAGCTGGAGAGGTTCTTGGACAAGCCTGTGAATATGCTCAGTAATGGACAGAGTCGAAGGGCAAGAATCGGAAAGGCCCTTTTGACGAGACCAGAGGTTTTGTGTCTTGACGCACCTTTTAGTATGTCTGCACCGTGGACCATTTACGTACATTGCTGACGAAGTGATAGTCGGCCTGGATCCGATCGTGACTCAACACATTTCTCGAGTGCTGCATCGTCTTGCAGAAGCAAATGCGCCTAGGATCGTGCTGTCACTGCGTCCCCAGGATGCAATTCCGGAATGGATCACGCACATCGTCTATGCCGGCGAAGATGGCAAAGTCGACTCGCTCGGACCAAAAGAGGAGGTTTTTAAGTACCTCAAGCAGCAATACGACGATGCCGAGAAGTCGGTGGAATCCAGGTCATCAAGTCAAGACCTCGACCCCAAGCTCGTTGAGCTACGCGAAGTGGGCCGCCACCTTTCTGAGCGAGGTGACTTTGAGATTGATGGTGTCGACACTTCCGCCTCACCAGACGCACTCAGTCGAGACGGCTACAAGAAGGTCGACTCCACCCGCATCCCGATTGGCGAACCTGTCGTCGAAATGCAAGGCGTAAACATCAAATACGGATCCAACTCGGTCCTCGGAGACTGGACCCAAACCGTCAACGACTCGCAGATATCTGGCCTCCACTGGACCGTCCACCGCGGCCAGCGCTGGGGCATCTTTGGGGCAAACGGCTCAGGCAAAACCACGCTCCTCAGCCTTGTCACCTCGGACCACCCGCAGACCTACTCTGCGCCCGTTAAGCTGTTCCAGCGCTCGCGCCTTCCCGAGCCCGGCGTGCCGGGTATCAGCATCTTCGAGATCCAGTCGCGCATGGGCCATGCGTCGCCCGAGGTGCACGCGCTGTTCCCCAAGCACCTCTCCGTGCGCAGGAGCCTCGAGTCTGCGTGGAGCACGACGCCCATCACCAAGCCGGTACTCGACGCGACGGCAACAAAGCGCGTAGACGCCTGTCTGCAGTGGTTCTCGGGCGAACTGAATCCGCAGCTGGGAGGCAAGAACACATCCAGAAACGCCCCGGGAGCTGGTGACCCCACTTCCACTGCCACTGCATCCATCGACTGGGCCAACGAGGTCCTCTTCGGCGAGCTCTCGCACTCAGCCCAGCGCGTCCTCCTCTTCCTCCGCGCCACCATCTCATCCCCCGACATTGTCATCCTCGACGAAGCATTCAGCGGCATGGACGACCTAGCGCGGGACTCGTGTCTGCTGTTCCTCGCGCGCGGCACCAGCATGGCGCTGCGCTACACCACACGCGCTGGGCACCGACCCGTCTGCACAGACGACAGCGGCGTCGTGCCGGGGCTGCAGGACCATCAGGCGCTGCTGTGCATCAGCCATAGTAGGCTCGAGGTGCCGGGTTGTGTGCGCGAGTGGATTTGTCTCCCTGAGGCGGGGTCGGGGCTGCCGCCGCGGGTGGGGAGGTTGGAGGGGCCCGTGGAGATGGAGAGGCGGCGGTGGGGGGAGATTTGGGGGTGGGAGGGGTGAGTGGTGCTGGAGGGTGGCTGTGGTGGGAGCACTTGAGTGGCAGTACTGGCAGGGCCTGTTGTTAAGTTAAAAGCACTACGTTTGTTTAGAAACTAAGAGTAAGAGAGGTAAGTAGTGCTAGCAGGGTGTCTGTTAGGTTAGAAGCACTTAAGTAGCAGTACTAGCAGGCCTGCTGTTAGGTTAAAAGCACCATGTTTGTTTGATTGATAGGAGGGGTGAGTGGCTGCTGTCAATCATGCTCAAATAAATTTGATTGATACTGATATCATGCTCAGATAGCTCTAATCTGATAAGCTGATTCCACGCTTCTCATCCATGCATATCTACCATGTAGAAAGTAGAAAGTAAAAAAACCACATAGATAATAATCCCAAACACGGCAACAATACACTCATTCTTAGCCCAAATTGAATTCCGACGCCAACCCAGCATGCCTCATAAACTTCTCCCTGGCACGGACGGCCTTTCTCATCTTGGCACTCTCCTCCTCGTCGGCACCAAGCGGGAGATCCAAGTCCTGGACGCCCTTTTGGGGCTGGACCTTGTCGGCCTTGCGGCTGGCGCCGTCGACTTTGGAGGCGGCGCCGCGGGCTTTGGCAGGGCGCTTGTCGTCGCGGCCAGCGCCGGTGCGCAGACCGGGGACTTTCATGCCGCTGGGGCGCTCGCGCAGGGCAAAGGCCTTTGCGAGGTGGCCGAGGTGCAGCGACTTGATGTCAAAGTAGATGCGCTCGTCGGCGACGTGGGTGGCGTAGGCGCGGATGTGGGACTGGTATGCGCGACGGGCGGCCTCGAGGCGTTTGGGGTTTGCGAGGGCCCAGCGCTCGATGGCGAGTTGCAGGTCTGTGGCCTTTTCCATGTAGGCGCCCTTTTCTACGATGCCGGTTGTGACCAGGCCTTTGTTGAGGATGTCGTCGGCGTCTTGTCGCACAATGTGCACGCCGGCTTCATTGTCTTTGCGGTCCGATTTGAGAACGTCGACGTAGCCTTCTTCGCAGCCGGGCTGCAGGAAGATGCATGCACGGCCGTCGCGACCAGCACGCGCTGTACGACCGATGCGGTGGAGATGGTCGGAGCGAGCGAAAGCGGGATCGAATTCGACGACGAGGTCGACATTGGGGAGATCCAGACCACGAGAGGCGACGTCGGTGGCGATGAGGACGGAGGCTTCCTTGTTCTTGGTGAAGTGGGCGAGCGTGGAGGTTCGGAGGGATTGCTGGAGGGAGCCGTGGAGGCGATAGGCGGTGACGGCGTGTGTCTTGGGAGAGAGGATGGGAGATTCGGCGTATGTGACTTCGAGTTTGGTGGGGTCGACCTGTGCTACTGTCTTCTTCTTGTCCTTGTCCTTGTCCTCGGACGGATCGGCGTCCTTTTCGGTGGCGTCTTGCTTAACAGCGTCTGGGTTGTCGCTTTCGAGGTTAGTCAGCAAGTCAAAGTGGAAGTCGACCGAGTCGGCGCAAGAGATGAAGACGATGGCTTTCATGACGGAGCCTTTTCGTGCAAATGTGCGCTTGAGGTATGCCACCAACGACACCAGTCGCAGCTTGGGTGCAACGACAGCGTACGACTGCTTCAATTGCGCTGGTGCGTAGAAGCCCTGGTCGTCTCGTTCCGCCGGGGCGTTGTCGTCTCTGTCGGCGGGGTCGGCCTTGATGTGTACTGCGTCCTTGAGACTGATCTGACCTAGTCGCTCGACGTCCATCTTCAAGGTGGCGGAGCAGAGGACGGTCGTTCGCTTCTCTGGTAGGCCGGGTATGGCAGACCTGCCCTCCTTGTGCGCGCGCATCCGTAGGTTGAGCTGTCCAATGATTTTCTGCATGTCCTGCTCGAACCCAAGCTCCATCATTCGGTCACCTTCGTCGAGAACAAGCCACCTGACATTGCTTACGTCGAGGGCTTCGGTGTGCTCGAGATGATCGACCAGACGACCAGGGGTGGCGACGAGGATGTTGATGCCCTTTCGCAAGCGCGCCTTCTCCGACTTTTTCTTCTCACCACCGATGACGGTGGTAGCGACGAGCCAGTGGGCACATCCCAGCAGCTTCTCGAGCACGAGAGCAATCTGCTTGCTCAGTTCTCGGGTCGGGGCCAGGATGACGGCGAACAGGCCCGAGCTTCGCTGGACGGCGTCGTCGCCGGCGTCCTTGCGGTTCTTCATGTTGGCCGACAGCTCCATCAGGCGCTGCACAATGGGCAGCAGGTAGGCGAGCGTCTTTCCGGAACCAGTCTCGGCCTGGATGAAGGCGTCCGAGTCGTCCTTGACCAGCTGGGCGATGGCGGCTTTCTGGATAGCGGTGGGGGCCTTCATGCCCATCTTGTTCAGCATGTGGGTTGCCAGTGTGGGGGATATGCCGAGGGAGGTAAAGGTGTCGAGCTCGCTGCTGAGAGGCGCGTTGGAGGGCTCGACGGGGGCATCGTCGTGGGTCGGTCGGTCGGCCGGCTGCGACTTTGTGGTCGAGGAGGGGTTGTAGGTGAAGAGCGACGAGATGATCTGCTTGTTGGCGGCCTTGCCCGGGCCGGCCTGTCTCTCCTGCGGCTGCTTGGGGGCACTGGGTGTCGCCTGGGGCCTGAAGTCACTCGGGGCGGACCTCTCGGGGCGGGCAGTGTCCCTCGGGTGGAAGTCGCCGCTCACGCGTGCTCGCTTGACTGGGCGGTCGCCGTGGGTGGCAGGCTCTGGGCTCCTTGAGACGCGCCGTGTGCGCGGCCCCAGCTCTGTGCGGTTCACGTCGGTGCCTCTGCTCTCGGGCGCCCTGGGGACCTTTGCAGGCACGACGTCGCCATTGAGGCGCGCTGTGGCCTTTGTGTGCCAGTTCTGGGCTGCCTTCTTGGCCGTCAGTCGGCTCTTCCACGAGCCGCCCTTGATGCTCGGCTTGGTGAGGATGCCGCTCTCGGGGATGGAGAAGTTGAGGAGCATGCCATCGTCGGCCATGGCTGTGACTCGCCTTGCCTGGTGGTGGTGCTTGCGGTGGTGCTTGCGGTAGTGGTGTCTGTAGTGGTCCTTGTGGTGGTCGAGTGCTTCTACTGCTCTGCTGCTGCTGCTCGCCGGCCGTGGGGTCGAGTTCGGCGCATGCACGCCCGCGAACTTTTTTGGTGGGTCGGCCCGCGCTAGACAGCCCTGCAGCAAGCAACAGCACCGCCAGCACCGCCGAGCAGCCGCAGCGCTCAGGCGACGCCGCGGGTGCACGTGACGTCTGACAGTACGACGGCTACGCAGCAGAACAGAGACGTCGCTGCGTGGTGGGACACAGATGCCATTGCTGAGCCAGTCAAGCCAAACTCGCGCCGCCCGTCCGCTGCGCAAGGGCCTCGAGTCTAGCTGAGCCAGAGCTGAGCAAGACCTGTCGTTTAGGGTTATCCCTCTCCATGGCACACCTCGGCCGCGCTGCTGGTACACAGGCCCGCCAACAACCACCTCCGCAACACCCACACTAATGCAATCCAGTCCCCGCAGCACGCACCTGTCTGACGAGACGCTTCGCTCCCTCGCCGCGAGCTGCCTGCGCCCGCAATGGCCTTCGCTACCTGTCTGCGACCGCGCCCCGCCGCAGCGCCTTTGCCGTCAATGACCTGACCCAGGTCTTTCACGAGGTCGCGCCCCTGCGCAAGTTCCGCCGCGACCTCCTGCTGAACAACCGCACCATTGGCCTCGTCCCGACCATGGGCGCCCTGCACAGCGGACACCTCTCGCTGGTCCGCACCGCAGCACAGGAGAACACCGACGTCTGGGTCACCATCTACGTCAACCCCACCCAGTTCGGCCTGAACGAGGACCTGGCCTCGTATCCCAAGACATGGGAGACGGACATGGACATGCTGCGCGACCTGGACCGCGAGCTGGCAAGAGAGGGCAAGGGCCGCGTCTCGGCCGTCTTTGCGCCCAGCACAAACACAATGTACCCCACCACACCCCCCGACAGCAGCATCCCCGGCGTAGGGAGCTTCGTGGAGATGCGCCCTCTGGGCCAGCTGCTCGAGGGCGCCTCCCGGCCCGTCTTCTTCCGCGGCGTCGCCACTGTCTGCATGAAGCTCTTCAACATCTGCACCCCGGACCGCGTCTACTTTGGCCAGAAAGACGCCCAGCAGACGGTCGTCATCAAGAAGCTGGTCAAGGACTTCCACTTCGACACCACCGTCCGCATCTGCGACACCGCCCGCGAGCCAGACGGCCTGGCCCTCTCGTCCCGTAACGTCTACCTCGGCGAGCGCCGTCGCAACCTTGGCATCGTCCTCAACCACGCCCTGCGCAAGGCCGAGGCTCAGTACAACGCCGGGAAACGCCTGCGCGGCGACATTCTCTGGCCTGCCGTCGACCACGGCGACCGCGTCCAGCACGAGCAAGAGAATCTGCAGCCAGCCAAGCGCGCCCTCTTCCAGGTCGACTACCTCAGCCTCGCCGACCCGGACACAATGGAGGAGGTCGAGAGGGTCGACGAGACCAAAGGCGCCATCTTGAGTGGTGCCGTCAAGATGATGCCTCTCGAGGAGCCCCACGAGGGCGAGGAGCTGGGCCTCGGTGGCGGACAAGTGGCAGTAAGGCTGATTGACAACATTGTCTTGAAGCCTACCGTGTAATACCAATACCATATGATGTGTATATGCAGACATGACCCACATCTCGATGGACATTCAAGACAAAATCTCTACAACACGACTGTCTATTCAGGAAAATCCCTTTGACTGAACAAACTGCCCCTTTGCAGAAACGATCAAGTCTCTGATAATCATTTCAACTCAATCAAGGGAATTGGGACGTCGGTGATTGCGTCGATTGACATTGTCTAATCTCGAGCTTACAAACACCATCTCCGTTGCAAATCCAAGTAAATCTAAGCAAATCTAAGGCAGGTTAATCTAAGGCAAGCAATACAAAGGCAAGCAATCCAAAGTCAACTGTAACCGCGCCCCAAATACCCACGCCCTTTACATACTCAAGTAACTCAACCATGGCTCACACTCATTTCCTCTCATCGAGCCCAGGACCCAGCTAAGCTGACCAACGCTACAAGCTCATCTGTAGCTTGGCAGACCTACCTAACTAACAAAAACTACAATCATTCTAATACCTTGTGTACCTGTTCTTAATCTGTTCTTGATATGTTCTCTACCTATTATCCTAAGGTTAAGACTAGCCAAGGTTGAAGTTAGCTCGAGGTTAGGGTTAGATTAGGGGGAGAGTCCTCTAGAATCTGTTATATAGTGTTGTTGTAGAAATTAGAGTTGATCTAACTATAGAAGTTGCACATTAAACACAGTAAAGCGTTGGTCGACTCAAGTATGACTCCATCGAGCCCTTCCGGACCCCGCGGACGGCTTCCCCACCACAGTCCAATCACAATCCCCGCCTGCTCAGCCTTATCGCTGCCCGCGCGACAACATAAACTACTGCCGCGCACCCTTCTTGTCCACTCCACATTCGCCGTGGCGCAATCCTGCCTGTGGCGCAAGACAAGCAAATCCGACCGGGATGGAAGGCAGTGCTACTTCTGGCGATGGCCAGGCCGGCATCAGAGCTGTATGTGCGCCGCGTTGCCTCAGGCTTACCGGAGAGACTGACTTGGAGATAGTGCGACCAGTGTCGGACTCGAAAGGTAAGGGCTACGATTTCACTGCCTCTGGTTTGCATGGATTTGGTCTGTTTTTGTGTTTCGTTTGTGCAGTGCTGATTCGGGCTTAGATTCGCTGTGACAAGGGCAGACCGTGTGCCAGCTGTCGCGCGTCCGATCTCGTTTGTCAGGCGTCGAGCAATAGGCCTAAAGAGCATAGGCAGAGAGTGCTGATTTCTAGCAAGTAGTAAGTTGCCCCGTATCTGTACCCTAATCCCCGCATACCATCAACATGCTACCGTCCTGCACGCATGCATGTCTGACCTCATGTCTACAGTGAGTCCAAGATCGATGCTATCGGGGACCGACTTGCAGGTATTGAACGCGCCTTGCGAGACTTGAAGATGGCTGCACCCCAACTGGCCACTCCACACAGTCAAATACACCCATCCCCTGCCCCATCAACAGGGCAGTCCGTCAGCGCCACGCCTGCTAGACCATCGGCAAGCATCAAGCACTTTGAAGGCGACACCTCTTTAAGCGCCTATTCCACCTCCACAAATGATCAACTACAAAAAGCACTCCGCAACACTCAGCTGTTGCAGCAAGATCCTGATCTCGCAGCTGCCTTGACGTCCCTCAGTCAGATAGTATCAACGCAAAACGTGTATCCCGGCGAACACGAAGTACCCAGCGTTGGAGGCACCGCAAAGAACAAACGCAGGTACGGCGTTCCTCCTGCAGAAGTCGTCTCCCAGGTGCTCCGAGACTGCGAAGACATCTACGACACCGTCATTGGGCTCTTCTACCCTGTCAGACCGTACAAAGAGGTCGTCGACTTGTGCAAGGACCTCTACTTCAACATTGATGACATCCCAGTGGCAAACCTCATTGTCGCGTTTGGTAGCCTGTACTTTGTCTTCAGAGTCTACCAATTTGGGTGTTCCAAGGACGATCCGCGGATGGAAGACTTCAATGCATATACTGCCATGTTCGTCCGGAATATGATGGATTTGATCGGGCTGCTTCCAGTGCTTTTGGCGCCCACTGTGGACAATTTCGAGGCGCTGCTGCTAGGTGTAAGTGCAACGAGCTCGCAAATCTACCACAAAATACTGACTCGGACCAGGCTTACTACGCCGTCGAGTCCTCGAAGCCTTCGCTGTGCTCGGCCCTCATATCAAAGGCTAGCCATCTTTGTTTGACCCTTGGCTATCACCGTGCAGACTCGATGGCCAAAGATTCGCCAGAGACACGTGGGCGCAAGATCAATCTCTTCTGGTTTCTCTACACAATGGACAAAGGTCTTTGCTTGAGACTCGGCCGCGCATCTACTATACAGGACTACGATATCGCGGTCCCGCTGCCCGTGCTAGGGACCGAGGAGAACTTTGCTGCTGGCAATGGTAAGTACAACACGTCTCTCAAAGATAAGAAAATTAACTTTCTAGGGCTCATACGTTTTTGGTGTAAGCTTGCAGGAATACAAGGGAGAATCTACGAAGACTTGTATAGTCCTCGTGCTCTGAAGCAGCCAAAGACTTCGAGAGCTGCAAAAGCCGATCTCCTCGTCACTGATATCAGGCAGATGTGGAACGAGCACGACCAGATTGGTTTCATACCCGGCACCCCAGAAGAGACACACGAGGTGTTCATGCTGGGAGACAAAGTCACCATGGCGACAACGATTACTCTGGTGCTTCGAGCTGTGCCCTCCACCGATGATCAGCCACTGTCTTGCAGCCAAGAATGCATCGCTGCAGCTCGGCAAGCACTGCAATTGCATCAGGTTTGTACCGCAAAGTTTGCGGACATGTCTGATAAGCACATATTCTCTGAGTACTTGCACTGGACTCTGCTGCATACACCTTTCACTCCGTTCCTCGTCATCTTCTGCCACATCATCGAAACACAGTCAACTAGCGATCTAGCCATGCTGGGCGATTTCCTGCAAACCCTGCAGCCTGCGCGCGGCACGTCAAGTGCGATTGAGAAGATGTTCCTAGTCTGCGACGTCTTCCACCGCGTGGCGAAGCTGTTCATTGGAGCTGCTTCGAGAGACCCCAATTTTTCCAATCCCACAACACCCGATCAGCCTACGCAAACACAGCTGAGGAAAGAGCTCGACCCTTTCATGACGAGGATTGGTATCAACAGCACATACGATGCTGGTTTTGGTGGCAACGCCTATAACGCCTTCACAGCGTCTACCGATCCCAACGCGTCGTATGACATGAACGCCTTCGCATCAAGCGGCAACATGGGAGAATGGTTCTCAGAAGACCAGCTCATCACCACCCTCCTCGGCAACGACTTCAACTTTATGGACCCAAACAGCGCGCCCATGATGAACAGCGGCGGGCAATTCATGTAATATCTCAACAGCCTACGGCTACTACTCAACTCAAAACATCTTGTTCACGCCCTCCCACTCCGGCTCCTCCAAATGCGCCCGGTACATCACCCCCGGCCACGACACCATCGGCGCCTTGCCCGGCCTCCTCACCGCCTGCTCCACCACCGCATCGCCCAACACCTTCTCCACCTCCTCCCTCTCATACCTTGCCTCCAACTCCCCCCTCAACGGCAGCAGCACATCCCACGCCTCGCTCTTGCGCCCAAAATCCGTAATCACAGCCAGCCGCACCAGCCGCGCCAACTCGCCAATCCGCTCCGCAATCTGCGGACTCGTGTGGCACGCAATTGCAGTCCAGACATCGTGTTTGTCGGTGGGGCTGATGTCGTGCTGGGAGAGGAAGACCGTAGCTGCGTCGGCTCCTTCGATTTCGAAGCGCTGTGGGCCGTCGTACGAAGAGGTAGTGCCGATGTCGTGGAATAAGCAGGCGGTGAAGAGGAGGTCTTGCGCCCTGGCAGAGGTGGCGTAGACGGAAGAGGTGTGGGTCGCATATGCAGAGGCGTAGAGATAGACGCGCATACTGTGGCTGAGGATTGAGGGCGCGAGGAGAGACGAGGCATGGGAGAATGCCGCCTGCGAGATGGGCGTCGACGGGACATGGGACGTGTAGGTCCCGTGCGGTGAGTCCGTGAGGAGGTCTGAAGGCGGACACATGATGGGAAGTCCAGTCAGTCCCTACTACAAGCCGCTTGAGAGAGAAGACACAAAAGACCAAAGACGAGATAATCGACTGTGTTCCACCCGGCTCGTATCGCACAAAAGACGCCGAGTCTCTTCTTGCAACCCACACTCCCCCGCGATCCAAACACGACGCAATGACTCCCGTCGCGCCCTCCCACTCAATCGGGATTCCCCACTTATTATCAGTAGGCTACCGCGCCGGGCACACTTCGGCAACCCGCCGGCACGTCTGCCCCACACACCATCCACACACTTCGATCATGGCGCCCCCGAAGTAAAAAAAATTGAACATGCCGTAACGATGGACGGCCGCAAAAAAGGAAATGGTCACTACGAGGGTCGAACTCGCGACCTTGGCGTGTCACAGCTGTGAAGGAAAGCTATTAGCACCACGCTCTAACCAACTGAGCTAAGCGACCTGGTCTTGTGTTTTTCTCATGGAGAAAGCTGGGACTGTACGTGTTCTATTCACGGAGAATGCCAGACACGGGTTTGCGAAAGGGACAGGAAATGGGGTTGCATTGTATTGTATTGAAATGGACGGAGCTACCTACCCTACCGGACGCATCAAGGCGTGGGCAGACTCTTCGCGAAGGCGGCGGCGATGGCGTCGTTGCTCCACCCGGCTGTCAAGCCTAGTTGCAGCAGCACCCTTGCTTTCTGGGGATTGTAGAAGCCGCTGGATATAAGCCAGTTGCCGGCGCTGCTGGGCGGGACCATGCCGTCTGTGCTGCGGTGCGACGCGACGATGGGGATGTGCGTTGCGTTGTAGAGCTCCTGGGCTGCGGTGTTTGCTTTGCCGCTTACGCCGCCGGCGCCAACGCCCGCGAACACGATGCCCTGGGCGCCGGCGGCGACAGAGGCGTTGAACAGCGCGGGGTTCATGTCCTGGTGCGCGTAGAGGATGTCGACCTGGGCAAGGGCCGAGGCGTTGGTCACGTCGAAGACGACGCGGCCGATGGGCTCGGCGGGCGCGAAGAAAAAGTACGGGACTTGGTTGACGAAGACGCCGAGCTGGCCTGCTTCCGTGCTCGAGAAGGTGTCGAGGCTGTTTGCGTTGTTCTTGGTCGTGTAAAAGGCCGAGCCGATGCGGTCGTTCAGCACAATCATGGTGCCTCTGTTGCGGCCGGCGGGGGATCCCGCGAGGACAGCGGCTTGGTAGAGGTTCAGCGGCCCATCGGCGGAGAGGGCGGTCGCGGGCCGCATGGCGCCGACGCAGACGATGGGTTTGGACGAGTTGACGGTGGATTCGAGGAAGAAGGCCGTTTCCTCGAGGGTGTCGGTCCCGTGGGTGACGATAACGCCCGAGATCTCCGGCTTTGCGAGTTCCTCGTTGATTAGACGGGCGAGCGTCAGGCTGATGGTCGAATTGATGCTGCCGGAGCCGACGTTGGAGACTTGGTACCCGGCAACGTTGGAGATGTTGAGCAGCTCGGGGACGGCGTCGACGAGCTGTTGCACGCCGAGGCCGATGGAGTACCCGGTGGTTTGGGTGTTGCTGGAGCCTTGGGACGCGATGGTGCCTCCGGTCGCGAAGATGGTGATATTTGGCAGCGAGGCGTTGATGGGGGTTTGGATGTCCTGGCGGATGAAGAGCTCGTGCAGTCCTGACCTGGGCAGGTTGATGGGCGAGGCCGCAGCCAACGAGGCGAGGAGCGGCAGAAGCTGGGTGAAGCTCTTCATCTTGGGCGGTGGAAATTTGAGGCCGGAGTGACTTGTAGATTCACTGTTGCGGCGTACTGCTCTTATAGTTCCCACATGCGGCCTTTCTGGCTCTACTGCTTGCCTTGTCTTCCCCCATCCATGGATCACCAAGGCCCTTATCTTGCACCGACCCGAACTGTCAGCAACATACCGTCATCGTCCTGCTCTTACTGCTGCCAAGAAGGGCCGTTGACACGCGAGAGTCAGGCACGCAGACGACATTTATGTAAACCCGGCGGGGGAAATGGGGAGGCTGTACGTCCTTATCTGATATCAGTGGAGAGTGTAACCCACTATAGACCAGCGCTAGAACGCGCACGGAAAGAGCGCCAAGTGCATGCTAACCAGATCCTCCAGGAACCCATGCTCAAGTGCTGCTCGTGTAGAGATAGGCGGTGCGAAGCATGGAGACAACATGGCAGTGGCGGTGGTGATGGTCTATGTTAGTGGAGTTGTGCGCTGCACCGATATGAGCCGAATAACGGCACCTCACTGCGCCGAGAGCAACGGGATAGCTTGGCTGCATCGTCACTACAGCTTATTAGCAACAACGTGGGATGCAATGCTAAGCTTTCCGACATATCTGCACTCTGTGCGAACGATTGCGTACCTTCTTGGTGCCTTCGGGGAGCCGATAGTCTTGCCCTACTTAATGTCGATTGAGCTTGCTCTTCCTGCTGCCCCTCTGCACGGCCTACAACTGCTCCGATATACTTGATAGTTTCAACAAGTGTTTAGCATCGATTCATCAGACGTTTGTCCATTCGGTGGTGACTCCAGGAATATTCATGTCGATACGGCTTGCAATGAATTGAGATTTGGGAGAAGCCACTGGCAGCAGTCAAGCTGGCCCCCTCAAGGCCACATTGCTCCATGAAACTGTTGCGGATACCGGTTTGCGCAATCTGAGACAGGTGAGCATCGAATTCAATAAGTAGGATCGTGATTGTTTGGGTAAGTTGACGGCTTACGAAGTGGTAGCGCAGCAAAGGCGCAGCAGCTTGCGTCGGTGACGAGCGGCCGAACGACGTCATCGAACAGCCGAATCGAGCGCAAACCGCGACAACACACTATGGAGAAATACAAGACGATGCTACCAGCACTATTTATTATACGGGGCTCAGAGGCAGAGACAATCAAGTTCACGGACTTCTCAATACTCCAGACAGCAACACACACGCCATGGGAGACACCTCGATTGCTGCGAACAGGTCCGCCCTGAAAGACTTCATCGCGTCGATTGCAACAATATCTGGGGATCTTTCCAACATCACAGCACCCCCTTTCCTTCTTGCAGAGAACTCGACAGTTGAAATCCCGCAATACTGGTGTGATCATGCGCATCTCTTTGTGCGACAAGCATGGGGAGAGACTGAAGAGCAGAGAGCTCTGAATGTATTAGAGTCGTTCATGGGCGCTCTTCGCAATCAACAATACGCCGGGAGAGACGAAAGCGAAGGCGTGAAAAAGCCACTGAACGCATTCCTGGGAGAGCTGTTCATGGGAAAGTGGGAAGACGAAGAGCTTGGAGAGACAAGACTCGTGTCTGAGCAAGTCAGCCACCACCCACCCATTACGGCGTGCTACATATGGAATGATAAGCACGGGGTCAGAGCAGAGGGCTTTACAGAGCAAGAGATTACCTTTTCTGGAAGCGTCAGCATAAAGCAGAAAGGCTATGCCATTTTGCATATTGACAAATACGACGAGGACTATCTTATGCCAGTGCCAAATGTCAAGGTCAAAGGCATTCTGGGCGGCAGACCGTATCCTGAGCTGCAAGGCGACTACTCACTCATATCATCGACCGGATATGTGTCGCAGATCAAGTTCGTAGGAAAATCGTGGTTTGGCGGCGGTCAAAAGAACGGGTTCGAAGCGAAAATGTTCCACGTTGACCGTCCGGACGAGACCTTGTACGCAGCCACAGGAGTGTGGAATGGCGAGTCAACATTCGAAGACGCGCGGACCGGGAAGGAAATCGAAAGACTTGACTTTGCTACGCTCAAGACATTACCGTTGCATATCGAAGACATATCCGAACAGGACCCGTGGGAATCGAGAAGAGCGTGGGCCGATGTGATTGCAGCCCTCAGGCGAGGTGACATGAAGACAGCTGCAAGCGCAAAGTCAATTGTTGAACAGGGGCAGCGGGACATGCGAAAAGACGAGGCTGCGAATGGGAGCACCTGGAAGACGCGCTTCTTCAAACCAGTCGACCGCGACGAAATCTTCGACACGCTATCGAAACACGACACCAGTTCTTTCACCGTCGATCGCGAGGGCGGTATCTGGAAAGTAGATAAAGAAGCAATCAAGACGGCGCAGAAGCCGTATCACGGCAATCTCCTCCCCACGAACGAGCGAACGAGTGCATCCGGAGGGCAACGCGACGGGACGAGTGGAACCGAAGCACGTTCACAAAATGAGGCGCCGGCGGTACCACCTACAAAAGGAGGCCATCGTGAACAACCACAGCAGAACCAAGTATTCGGGAAAATTCCTCCGACTCAACCGCCGGTCGATCCCCCCGCCCAAGCAGATCTATCAGTGCGGCCGAAAACCGAACCTGCGGCAAAAGGCCCGACTGACGCTCAGGTAGAGGAGTTCCTCCGCAGTAAATACAGCGCCAGTCCACGATGAGCAGAACCTTAATTCAGCATCTAGACTATTGTGATTCAAGAGATGCATGATAAGATGGGTGATGGGTTGGGTGAGTGGTTGATTAATTATATGCCTAATGTACTCCTATTCCAGATCCGGGTATCGTCGCAATGAATGACTTGTCAAACGCAATGTGTATACTGAGTGAACGTGTGGAACGACTTCAGTCTGTGAAAAATTACATGATCAATATGGTTTTAAAAGGATCGCCGTTCCGACTCCTGAACCACGTCTTTCTGCAGCGTAATCTTTCCTGTGGGCAAGCGGGGAACATCACGCTCCTCGTCAAAGCTCTTGCCGGCCGACACAGTCCATGACGTGAAGCCCTTCTCGCTCTTCTCAACTTGGCTGTCGTCGACAAGATCGTCCCTGAGGCGGATAGGCTGTAGGTTTCCCAAGCCATAACCATCTTCGTTGTCCTTGACTGTGCCCTTTTCTGTCCGCATCAAGGTGCCCATGTTAAATAAACTCTTTCTCTTCGACTCCTTGGCTGAAGATGGCCCACCATACCACTGAGGGGGATTGGTTTTCCCACTTTCGCCGCCGCCAGTTGTGCTGATGCCGAATTTGGTTGCCAACAGGCGGTAGAGCGGGCGGAGAGTGGCGAGGCTGCCCGCGGTGATACCGAGGCCTTGCTCAGTGTCACTCCAAATAGCGATGTCAAGTGTGGCCCACAGGAAATCTGGGTCCTTGAAGTCCATGACATATGCCATACGGCAAAGGACTGCGACACTGGCTACGCAGGCCATGCCCAGGATAGGGATCAACATGAGCTTTGTGTTAACAGACATGTTGAGGTTCCATACAAGGAATATAGGTAGCAGAGCGAATGTGAAGTCGCAAATGACGGACACGACGCTGTACAGGTAGGTAAGGGCGATGATCACATCGATGTTGACGCACCATCCCTTTTGCGAGAGTTTGTCCCAGAAGAAGGAAATCGGCGTGCACTGGAGGAGCGTGACAAAAAAAAAGACCAGTCCAGTAAGAACGGTGAGACCCATGACTATGTAGACGATCCACCGTTGGATCGGCCTGACCGTGATACGTAGTAGGAAGAGACCGATGGACATCTTGGCTGTAATCATTGCCCAGCAGTAGGCTATGTAGCATAACCACCAGTACTTCGTTCTGTTAGTTGCGTCATTGACAACGAATCGAGGTACTCACCCGCATCGCCTTCAAGATATCCTCATTACTCAAGTCTTTCATATGCCGACCAGTACCGTAGTGAATGCCGCCAATGGCACAAGTTGCGAACATTATATGAAAGAGCTATCAAGTCAGTCTTAGATCCGTCAGTGGTAACAGCTCGAACCAACTTACGAGAGCGCACCCCATGAAGAAGTCATCCCATCCAAAGGCCTTCACCAGACGAATTCGCACGTAAAAACGTAACACCACTGACACAAAGGACAGCGAGGCCATCGTCAAGCATACCGCCTGCAGCTCTGGCCCACGGTTCGCGACCATCTTGAAAGTTCAAAAGATTGTATAGCACCGACGTGCAAACTACAGTTCGCCCCAGGTTCTTTCAAAAGCAGGGCGCACTTTCGGAGGAAAGACCACAAAAGAGGGATGCGAGAGGCCTTCATGACCGTTCCGCGAGTCTCGACTGTGGATATACATGAGCAAGAACAGGGGCGAGGCGGCACAAGAGCCCTGCATGCCCAGTGCCCAAGGCTAAAGAGGAAGCATGACCGTGCTTGGGCGCTGCAGGCGTTGCTCCAAATTCGAACGCGATCTACTCAAGACGGCGACTCGCTAGTTGGAGGATGCCGGGGTCAACGTTCTATGCCGTCCCTGCCGTTGTTGATCGTTACCGAGAGTTCGCTGACATCTTCGACGGAAAGGAGCTGATCGCAATGTTTGCAGTTACCAGGGCCTGGAGCCATTTTCCTGGGGCCGCCCTCTAAGTCCTGGACCCTCGTACAAGCGGACCAACCTCCAAGTCGAAGAAGGGAGAGCGGGTGCATTGAGTTCAACCATCGCGGGCGCTCGCGGGCGCTCGCGGACATGGTCGTGCCTGAAGACTTTTCGGTCCCAGAAAAACTCGCGTGTCGACACTTAGACTACGCTTCGATTGGTCTTCGCCACGCATTTGACAGGCTAGAGGTAAGACGGCGTAAACCGGCAGTCGCAAATGCGCGCTCGCATGGTACCAGGGGCGGGCGGGACCCACAAGCCTTCCAGAGCCCGCGATCGGAGATCATTGCTGTTCTCGGGGCAGTGGTCCGCCACAAAAGGTCAAGCGAGCTTGGCCAGTGCTGTCAGGGCAAGACTAGTGGAGATTGTTGACAACCAAACACCAGGACCAGGGTCACGTCCAGTGTGGAGAATATGCGGATCTTGAGACCACCGCAAGTCCCGCGGCATCGCCATTGGTACCGAGGACTGCGGCTTGACTCGAGAGATCGGCTCCTGTGGCGGATTCATGAAAGCGACAGCGTCGCTCCTCGCGCCGTTCAAAGTTTGTTCATGGAGTAGAGCTCAGCTACATGACATCTGATATGCATGGGCAGCAACGCATCAGACGAGGTTCTCAAGACTAACTGTTGTCGATAAGGCGCAATGTGCTATGAATCTGTAGTGCTTAGTGGCACACGTGGATCAGGGACCTCAAACAACTAACTCGACTACGTAAGCCAATGATATGCTCCGGCAATAAGTAGGCCTAAATGCTTGATCATTGACTGATTTACCTTAAGCGTTGCCGGTATTGCGACAGTAGCAGCTTGCCTGAATGGTTACATCCGCGACAGCTTGAGCTAACCGGAGCTGTTGATGTACGATCCCCGCTTCTTCGTCCCTTTTGAGTCTTGTCAAGCACTCGTGGTACCCATGTAGGGCCCAGACATTGTTCGGATGCTGTCTTGCCCTAGGCAAGGTGTCATCGAACCCTAGGTCCGCCTTGTACGCAGCGGCCGCATCCTGAACCCTGCCCTGCTCCATTAGGAGAGCAGCGTATGCATGTCGGGTCGGCATCATCCAACTCCAAGGCTCTGCGTAGGTTAGTGCGTCGTCGCGCTTGATTGCTTCCTCAAGATGGCTAAACGCGACGTCGTAATGGCCTTGCCGATAAGCTATCTCCCCATCGAGCATCGCCTCGCCAACCTGAAGCACCACGTTTGACCGGTTGGGAAAGTCTCCACAGATGCGGGACGACGGAATGCGTTTCACGGCCTCTTTGAGAGCGGCACGTTCTTGAAGGGCCTCCTCTATGTTACCAGTCGCGGCATGTGCCAGACCCTTTCCGTAGTGTATCATTGCGATCGTCACACAGTATAGGTCCCTGTCCTTCGGAAATGGCAAATCAAGCAGCTCTTTCCAGCGACCGAAGCGCACCAAGACGTGAACACGCACCGATGAGAAGTTCTCAAGCCAGTCTGCCATGGGTGGACTATCGATGCTGAGAAGTGATGCCGGCAGCGACCGTTCCATCCGGCTCACCGCTTCTATAGCGACTTTCCACTGACCTGCAAACATAGCGGCATAGATCAGCGAGTGATAGTCGTGCATCCGGTAGAAAGAATAGAAGTTCTCGCCCCCGTGCTCATCGTGGTACTTCTCATCGGCCAGGCAAGCATCAGCATTGGAGGCTATGGCCCGTCGATAGTCCCCTACGAGAATATCAAGGTGGCTCGGCATGTGGACTAGATGGCCTGCATCAGGAACAAGGTTGCGCAGATGGTCTGCGGGCACAAGGGCAACTTCCGGCGTTGAACTCATCTCCATAAGGTGAATGTACAAGTGGAGAATTCCGGGGTGCTCGTACACATCACTTTGCTTGAGGGCCTTCTCGAGGAACCCCTTAACCTCCAGCGAGCGAGATCCAGGGGTCGGCTTGCCGGTCTTCAGATCCCAGAGATCCCACGCGGAAAGATTCATTACAGAGTCGGCGAACAAAGCTGTAACATCAAGATCATCAGAATATTTGTTGTACACGGACTCCATGGCCCTTGCGTACGCCTCATTGCATGCCTTAAAGTCAGACTCTTCAAGCCCCTTTGGCACACGGGACTGGATTGCCTCGATCAGTGCCTGCTCGAGCTCTGTCGAGTCTGGAGCATGAGTCTTGGCATCTGTAAGCGCACTCTCAATTGTTTTGAGGGTTGTTTTCAGTTCTTTCTCATCAAATAGGTCCCAGGGCTTGTTGTAGTTCGGGCCAAGGGCGAACGCAAGCTACTGGAAATCAGCTCTTTTATCAGACCATCACGACACCTGCAGGGACGAACTCACGCCCCAATATGCCATGGCACAGCCAGGATCCTCATCAATAGCCTTTTTGAAACATCGAGCTGACTCTTCGTGATGGAAAGCATAGCTCCAAATGAGGCCTCTGTCGAACCACACCTGAGCCTCGGCATTTGCGGTCGTCACCTTTCGGTGGTAATTCCCCAAATTGTACTGATACGATTTCGATGCGGTACCCATGGCAAGTTTTTTTTCAAGGAGCGTGCTATTCTGACTTCGGTTCAGATGGTGTTGATGGCACTGACACGGTGCAGTAGTCTTCAGACCCAACTACGAGCGGGGTCTCGTGTGCGCCGCCAGCCAATAGAGCAATCGCGTCATCACATTGGATGCGGTTGCGCAAAGCAAGCGCATTGCACGTGTTATTAAGTCTACTGCGTTTCTCATGCCTCGATTCTCAAAGAATGAAGCTCGATGAAGCAATTGTGCTGGTGTTGACTGAAGTTCGAAAGTGCTCGATAATTACGTCACCTCACTTTCTCACGATCGTGCGTCCGAAGAGTCACCACCGAGAATCTTCTACGATCACACCACGACAAGAAATCCCTTTCAGATCAACCTGCATTGATAGACTACACACTTGTATCCATGCTCAAACGTGTCGTGCTCCACCACTCCAGAGGACTATCAATACTTAGCCAATCGCCCACAATCACCAATCGAACATCATTCGTACATCCTATAGCAATACAACTCGCATCTGTCAGAATGCTACACTCAGCCTCTACCCCAGTGCCTACCAACTCCTCCTCCAAGAAGATCTTCGCACCAACAAGCAACTCCGAAGACCCCGGCCACGCAACCCAATACACCAAAGGCGCGCTAGACCGCTCCGACCTCCTCCCCTCACCCACCGACCAATTTCATGCCTGGTTCGAAGAAGCATCCAAGAGCGGCGTATACCAGCCCGAGACCGTCACGTTCTCCACTGCCGAGCTACCAAGCGGAAAAGTCTCAGCACGCATGGTGTACATGAAAGAGCTGGACTCGCGCGGCTTCGTCATCTACTCGAACTGGGACACCTCGCGCAAGGCTGCCGACGTCGCTAGCAACCCGCATGCCGCGCTGACGTTCTGGTGGAGAGAGCTCGAGCGGCAGGTTAGGGTTGAAGGGCGCGTTGAGAGGCTTACGTCGGACGAGTCGCAGGTTTACTACGACACGCGGATTCGCGGAAGCAGGATCGGTGCGTGGGCGAGTCAGCAGAGTAAGGTGCTGCAGGGGAGGGAAGAACTGGAGAAGCGGGTTAGCGATGTAGAGAAGAGATTTGACGGGAATGACAAGATTCCAGTGCCGGAGTTTTGGGGAGGTCTGAGGGTGATTCCGGAGGTTGTGGAGTTCTGGCAGGGCAGGCCGAGTCGTTTGCACGATCGTTTCAAGTATGAGTGGGTTGAGAAGGAGAATGGCGAGGGGGAGTGGAAGGTTGATAGGTTGAGCCCGTGAGTTGAAGGGGCGCCGTATTAAACAATTAGAACGTGAAAGTGATATATTGTGATTCTTTTGTGAATCTTGGTATGAGCTACAAACGCTTACACAACGCCAATGCATGACCTGGTCCCACCCAAAACAGCCATATGCAACTATATGAAACCATCAATCATAACCATGATCAATAAATCGCTTACTCGGCGTCGGACTCATCTTCCGCAGTCTGGGATACAAATTAGCAAATGCTTTGGTAGTTGGTGTTAAAGATCAACTTACATTATCGTGGAAGTTGGTTCCGTGCGTGGTCTCGTTGATGTAACCCTTCCTGATGACGAAGTCACCGAAGTGCTCGCCCTCGTTCCTCTCCTTGGCGTATTGCTTGATCATGGGCTGCAGGATCTCAAGGATTTCATCCTCCTTGATCGAGCTTCTGTATAGCTTGTTCAGACGCTGGCCGTGGTAACCACCACCAAGGTACATGTTATAGGCACCATAAGCTTTACCGACGAATGCAATCTCGGCAAGCCAAGGACGTGCGCAGCCGTTGGGGCAACCTGTCATACGCATAACAATACTGTCTTGACGCAGACCAGACTCCTCCAATGTGTTCTCGAGCTTGGAGATTAAGACAGGAAGGTAACGCTCAGACTCAGCCATGGCAAGGCCGCAAGTTGGGAAAGCAACACAAGCAGAACTTGACAGCCTCATGCCAGAAAAGTGGATGTTGTCAAGCTTCCACTTCTTAAGAAGCTCCTTCATTGCCGGAAGGTCGTCATCGTGAACATTGGACAAGATCAAGTGCTGGTTACCAGTCAACCTGAACTCTCCCTTGTGCGCCTTCGCAACTTCAATGAGACCCGTCTTCATGGGAAACTCAGCTGTATCCTCAATGCGACCGTTCTCAATGAAGAGGGTGAAGTGGTTGAGACCGTTCTCATCCTTCTGCCATCCGAAGGTGTCGACGTTGCTGTCGAACTTGAAAGGCGCAGGGTCGGCAAACTTCTGACCCCACAGCTCCTCAACCTTGCCCCGGAAGACATCGACTCCCATGTCATCGATAGTGTACTTTAGGCGAGCGTGCTTCCTGTTCTTGCGGTCACCGTGGTCACGCTGCACCAGCATGATCTTCTCGCAGGCAATATGTGCCTGATCGGCAGAGACGTAACCGAACATGCTGCCAGTACGGGGGTAAGTCTTCTTGTTGTTGTGTGTGACACCCATTCCTCCACCGGCAAGGAGGTTGAAACCAACAAGGTTACCATCAGCACCCTTGATAGCAATCAGACCGATGTCGTGTGCGTAGACATCGGTGTCATTGTGAGGTGGAATGGCGATTGTAATCTTGAACTTCCTGGGCAAGTAAAGGGGGCCGTACAGTGGCTCATGATCCTGGATAGCCTCGCCAGCGACCTTGCGCTTCTGCTTGGTCTCATCATCCTCGAGCCAAATCTCGTGGTAAGCAGTCGTGCTAGGAAGAAGATGATCGCTGATCTTCTGGGATACAGCGTGGACCTGCTTGTGGTACTGCGACTGGGTAGGCAGCGAACTGCACATAACGTTACGGTTCACGTCACCGCAGGCAGCGATGGTGGTCATCAAAGACTTGTTGATGGCCTGCATGGCTGGCTTGAGCTTGCCCTTGACGATACCGTGGAATTGGAACGTTTGGCGAGTGGTCAGCTTCATAGTTTCGTTGCCGAGCTTGGTGCTGATCTCGTCCATCTGAAGCCACTGCTTAGGGGTGGCGATACCACCAGCAAGCCTGCATCGAATCATGAAAGAATAGGCAGGCTCGAGACCTTGTGCCTTGCGCTCATCCCGAAGATCACGGTCGTCCTGCATGTAGGTACCGTGGAACTTGGTGAGCTGCTGGTCACTGGCGGAGATGGCGCCAGTGGATGTGTCTGCCAACCCCTCCTCGATGGTACCGCGGAGGAAGTTCGAAGCAGCCTTCATGTCCTCGTTGGTGATTGGCGGGGGCTCCTCAGGTAGACCCTCGACGTTGGCGACACCAAGCGACTGCCAAATCTTAGGCTCCCACTCCTGGTATGCCGTCTCGTACGTGTCAGGATCCTGGTCATCTCCAAGACCTACAGGCGCAAGCTCCTTACCACCGAGGGTGATCAGGCGTGCGTGCAAGTCCTTGGCGGGCTTGTTGTAGTAGATCTTGTCCTCTTTGCGGGGCCAGTAGTGGCTGTCACCAAGACCGAATGTAGAGAAATTAACGGTTGCGAGGTCGATGTCAGTAGAATCCTTGATAGTCTCCCAGGTTATGCGTCCGTTCTGGGGAAATTCACCCTGGCCAGCAACACTGGTGATGAAGATGACATTCTGCTCGTTGGCCAGGTCCTCAAGAGGAAAGTCATCCATGGCCATGACCATGGTCTTTAGGCCTCGTGCCTTACCACGGTTCCCTAGGCGCTTTGACACCTTCTCGGCGTTGCCGTTATCGGAAGCGAAAAGAATGGTCAGTGGGTCACCAGCAAGACCGTCAAGAAGCTGGCTGTAAGCGTCCTTGGCCTTACGCTTCTGCAGTTGCCTGACCTCTGTGCCAAAATTTCCAGAGACATTCGAGGCGAACTGAGGGTGCCTCTTCATAACCTGAGACAGGTAGCTGTCGCGAGCGAGGAACTCCTCCAGCTCCTTCTTGATCCTCTCAGAGTCAAGCTGGAAGTTGGGCTCGCCCTTCTCGTCGCCCTTGGGGTCCCAGCGGTACAATGGCCAGTAACCAAGATCGACCGCCTTCTTGGTTTCTTGCAAGACATTCAGAGGCGAGTCGTTCTCTTTCTCGTATGGTAGGTAAGCGAGGACAACGGAAGGACCGTCAAACTTGTCGGCCTCGATCATGGCCTCCAAGACCTGAGTGTAGGAGCTATAGACAGCAACAGAGGCAACATAAGCGTTGCCAAAGTTCATAGCATATAGGCCAATGTCCTTCTTCCTGCGTACGGAGTCGGCAGCGGCACGCTCAGAGTAAGGTGTTGAGTCGATGATCAGCATGTTGACGTTCTCACCAGCCTCAAGGACATGGTGAACACCAGAATTGCCGAGATCGTATGCCCAAGCATCAGAGCCAACCAACCAGGATGACTCTTGGTAGAAGAGCTTCTTGGACTCGAGGAACTTGTTGGCAGTAGCGGAGCCATCAGTGCTCAAGCGTGCAATGACCTCAGGAGCAAGGTCGTTAGCCTCGACGGCGTTGTTAGCGCTGAGAGCCCACTTGGACAGCCACTCTTTTGGTGCGTTTGTGATAAAGTCATTGCTCTTAGAAGCAGACGCAGCCTCGTCAACTAAACGCTTCCTGTGCTCCTTGCGGGCGATGAGTGATCCAAAACCGTACTCAGGGCTAGCGGAGATCTCGTTGGAGATACCCGCGTTCTGAGCGCCAAGCTGGTTAGCAACGTGGAGCTTGTCGCCGAAGACCTGATCTAAAATTTTGACGTAGGCGTTCTCGAGGGCAGGCTTCTCGAGCTTCGCCTGCTCAGCTTTTGGGCCATCGACATTGCCAATCTGGAGGTTCTGAATGGGCGATTCGCTAGTGAGGTTCTGCCATACGCCACGCAGAGCCTGCGCGACGGTCTTCTCATCAATGTAGCCAAGCTGATAACCAACAACAGAAGGTGATGCGCCACCACTTGACTTCAAAGACATTAACAAGTCGAGAAGAACGGGACCCCACTTTGTGGTCTTGCGGCGGACCTGTTCCAGGACGGCGATCTTCTTGATCGACTTGGGGAGCAGTGGCGCGAGCGAAGCACCTAGCCAAGGACGGTACATCCTAGCTGTGATCAGGCCAGCATTTGCGTAGGGCTCCGAGTCGTCTGCAGAGTCGAGCTCAGTGGCAAAGATGCCAGTATCGGCACCGAACAGGAAGATGGCAGCCTCCTCGTTGCCGGCACCGGTGTAAGAGAATGCATCGTAAGCACGGCCGGTGGACTCCTTAATGGTCTCCCAAATCTGCGAGGCAAATCGGTAGATGTCTTCGGACGAGACAGGCTTCGAAATCAACGACTCAACAGTGGTTGCAGAAGAAACTGACGCGCCACTCTGGCTGGTGTCGCGTTGGGATGAACCGGATGAGGAATCGGCACGCTGGCTGTTCCTCTCCGATACTGGGACAGATCGAAGCTCTGAAGAGCTCAGCGGTGCAGCTCCTGTGTTGTTTGTGTTGGATGACTGGCTGCGCGCAAAAGAGACAGTCGCGCTCCTGCCATCATCGGCGTACAGAGACGTCTCCTCCGACCTGGTATGCTGGAAAACGGCGGCGGCGTCAAGGTCAATGACACGGCCAAGTAGCTGAGCATCTTCATGTGCAATTGACTTCTTGAAAGCAGAAGCGCTAGGATCAAAGAAGTGAATGACACCCTTGCCGGACTTGATAGCCAGAGCGTGTGCAGTCAGGGCAATATCCTGTGCCTCCTGCAGTGTCTCAGACTGCAGGAATGTGAAGCCAGACTGCCTGATGGATGTGATATCAGAAAAGTCTGGGAAGCCAGCAGGCTGCACCGAGACGTGAAGAACGACGGGGTATTGTGCGAGCTTGTAGAGGTGTGGTATCGATTTCACCAGGATCGAGGAGGTGGTGGTGACACTGGTGAGCTTGCCAGCACGAATAGGCTGGAATACTGAAAGGAGAGGGTCGGCATTCTGGCGAACAGAAAGGACCTGGGTGTTGTTAGAATATGGTGACTTTTGTGGTTTGCATGGCGACATACCTCTGGCTGCTGCTTAGCAACAACGGAAGGCGCATTGCTCTGTTGCAATGAGCGCAGCGCTTCAGAAAACTCCGAATCCTCCTTCAGTGAAGGCACGACCGACACGATCACGTCGGAGGCCAAATGTGCGATGCGGGCGACTGGACGAGTCAGCGTTGGTTCATTCGTAATGTTGCCCCATCCTCAATTGCAGCCGATGTCGCTGGTGTGCAATAAGTGGTGGGGTGGGCGCGGGGGCGGACATACCAGCCTCGCCAGCAGTCGAGATGGAACCCATTGTGACTGCAACAACACGGTGTCTGAGAACAGTGGAGGGATTGTCTATGGGGAAGGGGAGATCAAGTAGATAGTTTAAATCGGGTCGTCGCCGATGGCCCTCATCGACGGCAGCGGCAACTCATGGGCATAATTTTCGAAAAGATGCCGATGAATGAGCACGCCATCCTTAGTGCATCTCTCCAGGGTCTTGAGTACCTCCACACTGCCTTGTCAGCCAGTAGGACTTCGTCTTTTGGTCATTGACCAATGGCCTCTGTAATTTACCGCGTCTGGATCACGACGCCGCCTCACTCGTGACGAGGCGATACTTTTCCATGACATCTTGAGTGCTGGAAACTTCGGAGCCCTCTGGTCTCGAGGGATCCTCTGGCTGCGAACAGCATTGATTCCCGCGCGATCAAGTCTGATTGGCCGCCGATGCCTTGTTCGCGCTTTGCCGATTGTAGATGTACCCGACAGCCGATTATCGATTAGAGATGCACCTCCACGTTGCGCCTCTCCTCGGAGTGTACACCTGCATCAATACCATGTCTTGAACTGTGTTTGCATCGACGCCACCTCAACCTTTCGTAATCGACGATTGCTGCAGCCCATGTCGAGTCTGGCACAGCTTTTGCAATGAACCACATATCTCTTGGATTTGAAGAGCCCCTCGTCACCAATACCCCGCGGCCGTTTCCGGAGCAATGCGCGCAGATACATGAGCGCATAGACGCGTTCCTGGGCGCAAAAGATGTGTCGGACCGGTTGAAGAGCGTGCAGGAGCAGACACGTATCGCCTTGGATGTAATAGAAAAGGCATTGGATCAGTACAGGTAGGCAGCGCTGTTTGAAGTGACACCATGCGACATGAACCTTAAATTACTGACTACGATATCAGTCTCCCTGAGCTATCACTGGCGTATAATGGCGGCAAAGACTGTCTTGTGCTCCTGATATTGTATCTATGTGCCTTGCATAGACGCGGTCTTATATCTTCCACGCCCTCCTCGAACATCGAAACCGCTGTACAATGTGTCTACATACAGGACAAGCACCCATTCAAAGAGGTAGAAGAGTTCGTGGCAACAAGCATCAAGACATATTCGCTGTCACTTCTTGAATATGCGAAGCCCATGAAAGATGCCTTTGCAGATTATCTCCGCGACACACCATCAGTCAAGGCTATCTTAGTAGGAACACGGCGAACAGATCCCCATGGAGAGCATCTGAAGCATTTCGATCCCACCGACAATTCATGGCCAGCATTTGTGCGGGTACATCCAGTAATAGATTGGCACTACGTAGATATCTGGACAGTAAGTATCTCCCCATCAATCTCATTGCCTACAGATCTTGACCGCAGCAGTTCATACGATTTCTGAATATACCGTACTGCTCGCTATACGACCGCGGATACACCTCCCTTGGTGGGACTACGGATACCCACCCAAATCCAAAGCTCGCACGGCAAGCCTCTTCAAACCAAGTCCCACAAGTCAGTCAGCCAAACGGCACACCGAAGATCAAGTTTAGACCGGCATACGAACTCGTCGACGACTATGAGGAACGGTTAGGGAGAGACAGATAGCATA
This sequence comes from Stagonosporopsis rhizophila, assembly GCA_016767195.1. NCBI lineage: Eukaryota > Fungi > Ascomycota > Dothideomycetes > Pleosporales > Didymellaceae > Stagonosporopsis > Stagonosporopsis rhizophila. The sequence continues at coordinate 3,265,518 of CP068498.1, read as the reverse complement.
ATGACAGAACATCGATAATCACACCAACATCACCGATCGCCGCATGTTCCACCGACTTGATGCAAACAAAATAAAGCTCATTCCGACCTGTGAGATACCGTTCTATCTTGAGTCGCAGTATCAGGCAGCTGTGCAGTCATGAGCGCGCAGAAGGTGGGGTGAACGAGCTTGGGCCGCGGCAACCCCTCGAAAACTCTCGAAGCTTCAAGCATTCCACACTCACACCATGTTGATGCCTTAAACCTCACGACTGCAGCTCCCCAATTCTTACAGTTCCAGCTATAACGCGCATACGAAATATCCAGCCTACATCAACTCAATCGACTTTCCCCCACCATGTCAAGCTTCGGCGTCATTGTCTCCGGCCGCCCAGTCGTCACCGAAGCGCAAATCATTTCGCCCACACAAGTCGCATACCAAATCCCCTCGCAACCCTCCTTCTCGCATATCGTCGTCTTCCTGCTCCCTGGTGCAACACTTCCTGACGGCACCGCAGCCGCTGTGTACGCGCAACTGCCCGGGACACCGGACTTCAAGCTGCTCGGCGCAATTGCCAACGAGAAGCCCAGCGCAATCTTCAAAGTAAAAAATGGAAACGCTGCAGGCGGTGGTCTGGGCGACGAAGACGCAATGGTTGATGAGGGGCTCGCGAACGGTGCCGCTGCACCGTTGGCACTGGGCATAAGCGTTGAGCCGGCGACGCAAGTGGCGGCGGCGCTGGAGCAGAAGAAAGCACAAGATACTGCCACTTCGGGCTTGGGGGCGGGCGCGGGGACTGCGCTTGTTGTTAGAGGTCAGAATACGGTCGATCAGAAGGTGCTCGCGCAGAGGATCATTAAGAATTGCTATGACTTTTTGACGAGCTGGGGGACTGGGGATACGGTTCCCCTCAAAGCTTTTCAGGCGTGGTGGACGAAGTTTGAAGGGAAGATCGAGCGGGATCCGGGGTTCTTGGAGAGGACTGATGGCGGTTGAAGCAGGCTGAGACGGTATTGGAACCATTGCAGCTATTCAGGAGTGCGGACGCTCGCAGGGGGTGATGAAGTAATAAGAAGGTGAGGTGAGGCAGCAGGACGTGCTGCGGTGGTCGACGGGTGTGAGTGTGATGACTACAATACCGCATGGGTTTGCGGCGGCGTTCGCAACCGTCTCCGTCGCTTGCTATGCCTAGTCAAGCGGAGACAGTGCCACGGGCCCCTTGGAGAGGATATATATATATTGTGGTCTCGCAAGAACGCCTGACCTAGCTGATAGGAGTGTGCAACACGGGCAAAGCCGAGACTTCTTGAACGCACATGTTCATGGGATCCGGAGAGCTGGGTGCTCGTGGTCAGCCAGAAAGTTGGACCCAACTTCCTCATTTATTGCCAGCGCTCGAGGATTGAAATGTATCCACCTATGCCTCTAGTCTCTGGCTCTTCACCCTATGAGTTGAAACCACAATATGAAAATCCGACGGGGACGCACTTAAATACATATGATCTTGCTCAAGGCATAAGCACATCCGAAGCTAAATGTCAGTGAGCATCGCCATCATGAAAGACACTCATCATGCATCGCATTTCAGGCCAACACAAGGAATCAGATCCATGGCTCTTTCTACACACATGCCTCAACAGCATCCGCATGCCGATGATGCCGAAAATCGGCACATCTTACTCCTTCAGTCTTCCCACAGCCCTGCTCCACATCCTCTCTGGCTCGAAGCGTCTCTACTGGCTGCCGCCACGTATCACATCAGCTGAGGGGTTGACAATGCGTGCGTCATGCGCGCGCATTGCCCCAGCTGCGGGTCGCTTACACTGTGTGAGGCGAGATGGGTCTTGCCATTTGACAAGAGGCCCAGTTCAGTATTTCGCTAATTTGGCTTGATTAGAAGTGAATGGTTTAGCGTGATGGATCATGTACATTTCATTGGGATAGTTTTAAGGGAAACAGTGGAAGACATGAAGAGGGCTATGTAGGAGCGTAGGTGGAGGCGATGGAAGGAGTTGACAAGAAGTGCAAGAAGAATGTGCTGGTGAGTAAGACATTGCTTGATATCATGTCAACACGTATTGGATCATAGTTGTCGAAGATACCGTAGTTTCTTCATGCATTCATTCAATACATTAGTCTTCTGCCGTAGAGTCATGGATCGTGTTAATATGTACTCATGCAAGCATATACCGAGTCTGCACAACTATGCTGAAGCATACATCATCTCGTCAAGTTATGACCTATTTTCCCATGCTCATAATGCAATCAAAGCACTCACGACTCGTCCATCTTTTCGCCATCACCCTTCTTCTCGTTCTCCACCGTCTTCTTGACGCCCTCCAAGAATGCCTTGACTGCATCTCCGCCACCAAGCGGCATAGCACCACCCCTCATGTAGCCGCCGTGTTCTACATCGATGTTGAGAGCCTGGGAGACAGTTGGCAATGCACCTTCCCTCAGGGCCTCCGTCAGACTACCCAGTGCAGCACGGAGCTGAGGTGCGCGAATGATATTCTTTAACACTTCTCTCTTCGAATCCTGGTCCAACGTCTGCACTACCATCTGCGCGGTTTCGCCATTAGGGTCGATCTGATCCACGTCCTCGACTTCTGCCTCGAGCAGAAACGGGGTGGTAGGTAGCTGTGCACAAAGGGCGTCGATGAGTTCGTCTGAAGCTTTTTCGATAACTGGTCCGGTGGTCTTCGGTGATAGTAGGTCGAGCAGAGTTGTAAAGGATTCACCTCCGGGCTGTTGTGAGCTGCTGCTGCCGCCGCCGCCACCGCCGCTGCTAAGGTTTCCACCCTTCAGCGAGTCCATGAAGTTCTTGACGACAGATGAGACATCGCCTAATCCTGCACTACGCATATGTTAGCGCAGGTTCAACTCGATAGCAGACGTAAGACAGGGACAATCGTCGTCGTGGCGGGAAGAAGACATGGTACTGAAAGCATATTCTGTTTAGTGTTACATATCAGCAGCCAGTGCTGTCATGCCGAGTGGGCATATAATGCTCCCAAACGCCTCACCGTTTAATTCGTTCCTTTGAAGCTCTAATGTTTGCCTCGCCAATGTCTTCTGCAGTCGCTCAAACCATGGCGGTAATGTCAACTGCGCCACGACGCCGATTGCGATTGAACCACAATGAATGCTTAGGAGGACCTACGCTCGGCCGCCATCAGCTCCACCTTCACGAGCTTCCTCGCCTTCGTCTCGGATATCACCTCCTGTAGCCCCAGATCCAGCGCCTCCTGTGCTGCCGTGTCGATTCCGGCTCGACGACTCTTCCTCGATGTCTTCCATTGTATCATCGTCATCGCCGCCAGTGGGTGGGTTGGGGATGCCCGCGAGCTCGGCCTGGACGTCAATCTCCTCGCCATTGAGAAGCAAATCGACGATCTGGCCAATCTTGAGGTCGCGCTCGCTGAACCAGCTTGCATCGCCACGTGTATGCTGGGACTTCGATTGTAACCAGAAGAGGTAGCGCTGTGAGCTCGAATTGAACTTGAGGACGAATACACGGCCGTCGGTGGGTGATTTGACTGATTCGGAGTCTTCGGCGGCATCCTTGCCTGTGTATGGGGAGAATGAGCCGTCGCCGGGGATCATGATGAGGTCAAGCTCCGATTCGTCAAGAGACTTGTTGCGGGGTCGCCAGCAGAAGTGAACGAACTCTAGGCCGCGTGAGTTGAGTCTATAGCTACAGTACGATTATACAAACCATCTTCGCCCTGGTACAGATAGACGTAGCCAGGTTCACGGACGGGCCTGACCGACTGCTTGTTGCCGTCTCTAGCCTGCTACTGTTAGTCATGCGCAAAACTGTTGGTGTGTGGTATGCTTACAGTGATTTCGCACTTGCCGGCCTTGAATGTGATCAGCGGTTGAACTGACATGGTTGTGGGTGTGTATGGGAGGTAAAGGAAGCTAGGGTTGGATGGTTCGGAGCTGCCTTGTGATGATGCGGCGGCGACGGAGGTCAAAGCACCAAATAGCGCGAGCCAATCAGATGAGGTAATCGTCCGGGGAGCACTCTCGTGTCGCCCCGACCAGCTTTAACAGAGGCTCTTGCCACGCAGGCTTTATGTGCTGATAGTTGATTATTGGGGTTGTATTCTTCGTGTATAATTATCCAAGACTGCTTGAACAACTCCTGGCTACAGCGTGCAGACGCAATGTGGTGTTAATTAGTGCCCACTTGTAAGATAAGACACCCCTCAAACACTACAATGGACGGCAGCTCTACGATGTAAGCCATCAAGATCAGTTGAAAGTCTGTGCAATACTTTGAGAAGGCAGGGAACTGCGCACAACCTCCAGGTACAGGCGCGACCTAATATATGCTGCATTTGACCACTTTTGGAGCAGCACAAACAGCCATTCGACTACCCTCATCATGATTGATCGCCATAATTGCGGGTTGTATACATTAAATCTGGTGCACAGCATTGTCACCTGGTCGATACACCTTCCAGGCTCTAATTTATTACAGCAGCGTAGACTGGACGTGAGTGGAAGCAGAATAGCTCTCGTAACAAGGGGACATCTTTTGCGGTACATCTACTCGTACTTGAAGCTGCCGCGGAAGAGAGCAGCATCGGATCAGGATGATATGTAGGAATACAATGTTGCTTGTCATGAGAGAAGGCGATAGAGACTGGCCACCATTTCTATCGAAGTAAAGGCGGTCGTAAGTAGGTAGTAAGGGGCCACGTTGATCAAACCAGTTAGGTTTGCTTGTGATTGTGCGGAAAACACAGTCAAGCATTATGGTTGCGACCACAACAAAATTCTGGTAGCCATTTTCAACTCGTTCATTCGTGGAGATCGGCGGCAGTTTGATTGACTTTCCAGAGGTAAATGTTCAAGCTTGTGTGAGATTGTGGGGTTACCCGTGGCGATGATGGAGGCGGAAACCTGATCGCCTGCGATCAGTTAATTGTTCTGTTGGGGAAGGCACGACACAAGAGCTTTCGAAGAGAGCAATATGCTGGACTACCGTCTTATCGGCCATACTCTACGAGGAGGCATAGATAATAGGCAAGCAATGATGCAAGATCGCTGGGTTCGGAAAAAGGTAAGACCGAGGCTTTCCATCGAAGTGGCAAGCGCGACCAAGCGCCAAGGGGCACGGACCGCCCACATTCAATCGGCTCGCATTATTCGAACTCTCTACCGTGAGTTGACTCCCAGGTACTAACGACACCAGCAATTCGAAATGGCGGACACCAAACCCACGACCCAGAAGTTCTCCAAGGGCGAGAGGTCGATACCGCACCACTCGCAGAAGGCCAGCAAGTACTACCCTGCTGAGGACGTCGTCGCTCCCAAGAAGGTACGTTCGCAGATGCGACAGCATGGAAGGATCAAGAAGAAGCTTCAAGAGGAAGATACGGGCGCAGCCCAGCGACAGTAGATGCGCGACTGTGTGCGGCAAGAGCGAACGATTTACAAATTGCAAGACGCATGTAACGGACCTTCGCTAACATTGAATCAAGGCCCGTAAGGCTGCTCGTCCCGCGAAGCCCCGTGCCTCCCTCCAGCCCGGTTCCGTCGTCATCCTCCTTGCTGGTCGCTTCCGCGGCAAGCGTGTCGTTCTCCTCAAGCACCTCCCCCAGGGTGTTCTCCTCGTCACCGGTCCCTTCAAGGTTAACGGCGTTCCTCTGCGACGAGTCAACGCCCGCTATGTCATCGCTACCTCCACCACCGTTGACATTAAGGGTATTGATGAGGGCGTCCTGAAGAAGGCCTCCGAGGAGGGCTACTTCACCAAGGACAAGGCCGCACACAAGCCTGGCGAGGATGCTTTCTTCAAGCAGGGCGAGAAGCCCGAGGTACGCAGTATCTAAAGCGTCTTAGATGAATAGCACTAACAACCGCGATAGAAGAAGGAGACCTCCAAGGACCGCGTTGAGGACCAGAAGGCCGTCGACAAGGCTCTTCTGGCCAACATTAAGAAGGAGGCTCACCTCGTTGACTACCTCGCCTCGAGCTTCAGCCTTCGCACCTCGGACAGGCCACACCAGATGCAGTTCTAAGCGTTGGGTCAGACGGGATTTGGCGTTCAGTGCATGGGATGAAAGACGACCTTGGGTGCTGCGGCCGTGACAGCAGGAAGTAATCCAGCGGCGGTACAGCGACCAACTTTTCATGAAGGCAACGTTTGCAATTCATATAAGCCTTGATACAAGCGACGAATACGAAACGATGCGAAAGTGATCAGATGGCTTTGGCAACCGTGATTTCATCTCTTCGGCGTTACACGGAGCAAGCAATGGGTGGATATTCGATACTGATGGCGAAATAGAACTTGACATTACACTGTACGATTGCGCCCGACCGTTGTACTTGATTGCGCCGAAGTATCCTCCACACCTCCGCTGACGAACGCGCCCGAAAATGAAAGGGTATCTATAACATCATAAGCGAAGTCCGAAGCCCACTTCCCCACAAAGCCGTTCCACAGACGACCACAAACTGGCGGCCTCCTCACTTCCGGCCCTTGCCCTTTCTAACTTTTGACTTAACCCTATCTGCCAGACCACTAGCTGCTTCTCCTGCTCCATCAATCGCTCTTCCTGTCTTCTCCTCCACATCATGCTTCTCCATCTCCATTTTCAGATCCTCTATCACATCTTTTCCAATTGTTGTGTCATGACACCAATCCAGAACACCAATGGAGCCGTAGTTCCCATCTCCTTCGCTCAGCATGTGCGCATCGGTGCGGCGTGCCATGCCACGGATCATGATTGTTGAGGGGAGCACATTATAGCCAGAGTAAACAAACGTCTCTTCGAGGCTGAAGAATGCAACCAAGACAAGGTAGGTCAAGATGTGCATCCGCAGCGCAATGGCAGGCAGATACAGCGGCACCCACCGATGCAACAGGTGACACACCGGGTGGTCGTAGTTGGCGACGAAAGAGTACGGCACCTGGACACTATGATGCCAACTCGCATGCCACTGTGCCAGCCTGCCGCCGCTCGGCGAGTGCAGCAAGTTCGTATGAATGTAGTACTGAAGCACCTGGACTACATCAGTATCCTATAACTTTACTCCAAACTCAACTTATCACTTACGTTCCGCGCCAAAACTCCACCCAGCGCATGCTTAACCATTGTCCACGGACTGGGCAAATGATTCAACCCCCATCGACTTCCCTTAATCAGCAGCAGACTCTTCAATCTCAACACATCCGTAACCACAAACTCAATCGCCGCCTGCAACACCACACACGCCACCACATTCGCCACACTCCATGCCACAACCCTCCGCATCTTCTTCTTCCCGCCCCGCTGGTTCGTCGGTATCCCCCACTGACCCTGCGCTTTGAACTCGACGGCTAGACTCGGCACGCCGATGTCAAAGACCAGGAACACGAGCGAAGGCATGATGTAAAGAGCGAGACGCAGCGCGAGAGGGCCGAAGAGCTCGAGTTGCAGCGGCGAGTAGGTGGCTGCGAGGGTTGTCCAGGCGAGCGAGAGGAAGATTAGGTTGAGGGATGTGGACCAGGAGGAGAGCATGGGTATTGCGAGGAGGGAGGCGATGGGGAGGGGAATTAGATTGAAGACGGCGGCCAGCGACATTTTGAAATTTGGCCGTGAGTGTAGGTTAAGTTTGGTGTTGTGAGATTTCGAATTGGCTGATGTTGTCGCATGCTTATTTGTGAGTTTCATGTGCTCGTCGTGCCTGTTTTGGTGTTGAGTGTCGCGATGACGTAGCCGCGAACTCGCTGCCGTGTCTGACGCTTGCAGCCACTTCACGCATCAGGTTATCACAAGGATCCCTTCTGTTTGAGAAAGACCACAGCAATGTATCTGCATTATAAGAACAGTCACATGTTAGATAGGGCTCCTCCTCGAGTAACGGTGCGGGGACTTCCACACAATGGCATTTGGTTCTAAGCGCGAAACCAGCTTTCAGAGGAAATTAATGCACTCTAATTAGAAACAATACATTCTAGGAATCTTTCTTCTTACTATGTAAATTCTACAAATGTGTGATGTTCTGCAGTCCCAAAACAGACGGTATTTCCTCGAGTCAATCGGAATGACCTGCTGTTCGGGTGATCTCAATTGCAATTTCTGTACTCCTTTTTCACTGAAGGACGGGCCGCATGACAAACCAAGACATCTCCTATTCGATTGGGATGCACGGATCAACTCTCATGTCAAGCTTTGTCCTTGATCTTCGTCTTCTCAATTGTCTCCCCGCTCGCCTTTCCCCTCTGCTTTTTCCCTTTTTCCAAGATCTCCCCCGCCAGCCTCTGCAGGTAGAAGTCACTGATATCGGCCGGCAACCCCTTGAACGCTTTAACAATCTTCTCCACATCCCTCCTCCCGTTCTCATACCCCTTCAGGTCGCGATTACCATACACATCTCTCCCTGCTGCATACTCGGTATCGTTCAGACCCTTCCAGAACACATTCACTGCTACACTCACGCCCTTGTCTGGCGTCGCAGTGTGGCTCCACATGGGTGGTATGAATAGCACGTCGCCTGGTGCCAAGGCCGCGGTGTACGGGTGGAGCTTTGAGTTGTGACCAAGCGCGGCGAGGGAAAGGGAGGATGACGATGCACCTGAAGGGTACCCAAGGTGTGATATATCAGACGGAGGGTAGAGAGTCAATGTCTTGGTGCCTAAGATTTGCGAAAGGATATTCGGGTGCACGTCGTAGTGCAGCCACAGGCTCACCGGCCCACTGATGCGTAGCGGACTGCTGTGATATGTCGACTCGTTGATAACAGAGCGACACAGTGATGGTATCTGGAAGTCTGATGCGATAGTGGGAAAATCTTCTTCCAATCGTGTGGGTAGTTTGTTCGGTTGACTGCTTGAGATGGCACGCAGGTAGAATGGCGCACCACTGCTGATGCTCGAGAAGAAGGACGATACGCTGCGTTTCTCGTACGTGAAGTTCTTGGTGCCAAAGGTCATGGCTGTTGAGCTGCATTCGTGTACTATAAGCTCACGGTCAGGGCCGAGCTTGCCTTTGAGATAATCCAGTGTCCATAGCCCTGGACAAGGGCCAATGTCGAGACCGGTGATAATAACGGGCTTAGATTCGGCTACCAAAGCAGCGAAGTCCTCCGAGCTATGAAGCTGCACACGAGGAATGCCCTGGGACTTTAGTCCTTGTATGGCCTTCTTACTCTGCTTTTGCTGCATCTTGCCTTTATTGTCTTGGTTTGACTTCGATTCCATCGGTATAGAATTGTCCACTCGCTGTCTTAGTGGTATCCATGACTCGGTCTCTGCTTCAAAGGGTGTTATGGTAAGGAGATGTTCGTTCCAGAAAGAGCCCATCGAGAAGCAGACGGCGCCACCGCCCGCAATTACGACCTCATTTCGAGACACTGCGCCTATGCCTGCACCAACTAGCAATGGCCAGTATGCAGGCATGTGGATCTTGGGGTGCTGAATAGCTATCCCTGTGTCAAGTTGCGTCAATAGCAGAAACTCGTCCGCTAGACCAACAATCCCCAGTTTCGAAACACCTCCAATAAGCAGCAGGGCGTCTCCCCAGGGCACCAGACTGGCACCAATCCTTGCATGAGTGGATTTCGTTGCGCTTTTGCGGACTTCGTTGGTCATGTCTCGGACACTAAGTTGTGGTGGTGCTGTGCCTGAAAGCGACCACTCCCATACGTCGTCCAGGACCGTGCCGCATGCACCAATACCCCCGAGGAGTATTCCGCGAGTCGATCCCGCCTGTGCCACCCGCGATACAGACATTGCGGCACCAAAACGTGCTGGAGGACGGGGACCGTCAACTAGAATGCTGTGCCAGCCGTTGTTGGCCGTCCACAGGAACCAGTCGTCCAGAACCGTGCCGTCGCTTGACTTGCCGCCAAACACCAAGATGCTTTCGCTCTGAGACATATCCTCTGACAAACCGACGGAGACGGCAGAATGCCTGTAGCGCGCTACAGGTATGTCGTCAACTGCAGACCATTTGCCCTTGCTAATCAGCCAACAATCTGCGAGGGCTTGGGCAGGGGACGCTCGGCCACCGACTAGCAGTGCGCCAGCCTTGCCGATCAATGTGATTGTGTGGCACATACGCGCTCCAGGCTGCAGTATACTTTCGGTCTCAATCTCGCTTTTTGGTTTGCCGCGCGTGAATGCGCTAATGCTAGACAGGCGGTTCTGCGGTCCCTGTCCGCCATGAACAGCGACTGCTCCCTCGTCAAGGGTGAACGCTGCAGTGAAGCGCCGTGGCGTCCATGCAGAATCAGCAGGCAGCTCTGAAGACCGTAGCGAGATTGATGCTGGCTCGGAGCTTGAGTCAACATCTGCAGCTGCAAGATTGGTACTGATGCTTGGTGGAGCACCGGTTCCTGCCTTTGTGTTTGAGGCAACCAATATGAAGTAGTGCCCACCAAACAGCGCGAACTCTTCCCATTCGTCAAAAGGTTCGATGGCATCCACTTTCATACGAAGGGATGGCGGGGTGAAGGAGTCGTCAGACCACAGACCCCACAAGCTGACTGCCATCTCTAGCGAAGGCCAACCAGCATCAAGAAATCTTGATGATTGCTGCGCTAGTGTTTGATATTGCTTGACGGAATTGATTGATGCATGCAACTTATCGAAATGTGTCAACATCGTGTGTGCAAAGGGGTGGTCTGGCCCTTGGGGGAGATACTGCTCCAACACGCAGAAGCGAGCTGTGTAGCGTCAGCATTTCAAGCATTTAGTAAAGTTGGTTTGACACACAAGTCTCAAAAGTGTTAGCCCATTGTATGAGCTTGTTTGCATCCGTGAGTGGCATGTAGGTAACGCTCACTTCAGCCACAAACAGAATCGACGAGTTGGGTATGTCCAACTCGGTACGCAAAGTGTTTTCCAGCAAGCGAAGATCCCTGAGATCACATCCAATGGCCATGTACTGGTCACTTCGAACACGGACCGGAGCGTTTGCTGAGCGCAGTCCTGTTTTGAGTAGAGCTTCTCGAAGCAAGCTTTTTGTGAACACCACATCTCTCTTCTTGTCGATCAACTGTGGATAGTCTACATCTACAAATGTAGCTTTTTTAGTGAGCGATGCGTATCGATGCCAAAATTGAAAGGGCAATGGATCACTTGTAGTCGTGGTCAGTGCTCGATCAGGCTGTAGTGTTAGCAGAACTCTTACTCACTATCCACATCCTAGATTGACTACAATCTTTTGTTTACCGTCATCTTCCTCAAGAAATCGCTTGACCACTTGCTCAATGGCATGCATTCGTAGCCAATACCCGCGATTTATGAGTGGGTTGCGACGGACATACTTTGGAGCAAATGGTTCGTAAAAGTCTGGCTCGTTGCTAAGATACAACTTCGAAACGCATCTCTTCGACACAATACTGCTGTCATTCGTCTAATGGGCGCGTGTCAGACGTCTTCTTGCAACGCGCTCATTATGGGATCCTGGCAATATCTCACATGGATGATATCGTCGTCTCGCTTCTCGACTTTCGACCTCAAATGACCTCCACGCTTCGCGGTGCCATCTGCGGGCTTCCTCCTTAGTTTTGCGGCCATTGTTGTTGTGAATGTGGAGTTCACTGCCGCCAAATTTTTGGTTGGCCGAGGGTGGCTGCCTCAGCCACAATTTCCATGGCGGGGCTCATCCCGGCGGTGCACGCGATGCGCCGCAGATCATGCATCACTCGACGGACGATTGCCTTCAAGGCTGCCAGTGACCGCGAAAACGTACACATGTCGCCCTCGTTACCTCATTTCTTCAAGTCCGCTGTCGCTCCTACCTACCACCGCCCATAGCGCACAACTCCATCTTTGGCCAGGGTCCAAGCTTGCAGCTATCGACGATACCGTGAGCCGCCGGGAGTACACACACGACAGCAGATCACCATGGGCTCTATGAACTTTGTGACGTTCAACCAGGACCACAGCCATCTTGGCGTCGGTATGCGACACCATCAACAGACCTGGGAATGCTTCTCTGACATGCTCTCCAGGTACCACCAACGGCTACCGCGTTTACACCACCGACCCGTTCAGCAAGCAGTCTGAATCTCGAGATGGCGACGTATCCAGCCTCGAGATGCTATTTTCGACCTCTTTAGTTGCGCTCACATTATCTCCGCGAGTCCTGCGTATACAAAACACAAAGGCCAGCGCCCGCAGTACTTTGTTTGGCTGTGCATCATACTGACTTTGAGCAGCGACACTCGACTATCTGTGAGATGACCTTTCGTACTGCGATCCTCGCCATGCGGTTAAATAGAAAGCGGCTCGTTGTAGTGCTCGAGTCGGAGCTCTACATCTACGACATCAGCAACATGCAGATGCTAAAAACGGAGAAAACATCCCCAAATCCTAACGGTAAGGCAAGCGGTCAACGTAAAAGCCAGTACTGATATAAACAGCAATCTGTGCTCTTTCAGCATCCTCTGAGAACAACTATCTCGTATACCCGCTCCCTACGAAAGCCGCACCAAACACCTTCCAACCTCCCTCGCACGCGCCGCCGAAGTCCGACCATGTTGCACCCACCAGTGGCGAGGTCCTTATCTACGATGCTACAAAGATGGAGGCTGTCAACGTGATAGAGGCGCATAATTCTCCCCTTTCATGCATTGCACTCAACAATGACGGAACACTGCTCGCGACTGCTTCCGAGAAGGGCACCATCATTCGTGTTTTCTCCATCCCAGACGCACAAAAGCTCTACCAGTTCAGAAGGGGTTCTATTCCAGCCAGAATATACAGCATGTCATTCAACTTAACATCGACACTACTCAGTGTCTCATCAGCGACCGAGACAGTCCACATTTTCCGCCTTGGGACCCCAAATACTAGTCGCAGTAACAGCGTTTCTTCCGGCCCCAACAGACCGATATCAGGTCCCAGGGGTCGCAGCAGTAGTCGCACGAGTGAAGAAGCGCCCGACGAGTTTGGTGACAGTGTTGCAGACATGGTGACTCCAGAGCGCAAGCCGCTGAATCCAACGTTTGGCAGTCTGATACGGCGCACATCACAAACAGTGGGCAAGTCATTTGCGGCAACGGTTGGCGGATACCTGCCAAGCGCAGTCGCTGAGATCTGGGAACCATCGCGCGACTTTGCCTGGGTCAAGGTGCCCAAGTCGCCGAACAGCGCATCCACTGGACCGATCAGGACAGTGGTAGCACTTAGCAACAACGGACCTCAAATTATGGTAATCACCAGTGAGGGCAACTACTATGTTTTCAACATCGATTTGGAGAAAGGAGGCGAGGGAACGCTGTACAAGCAATATTCGTAAGTGGGCACTTCCACATCCGATGCAATGTGCTGACTAGTGCAGACTCCTCGAACCGAACGAACTCGCATCAAGCAGCATGCAGGACTACGCGGATTAGGTGTCGCGACACCCTCTTAGCTGCGTCTGAGACGGTGCATGCGTATTGTTTTACCTTGTTTTTGCATGGCACACGGAGTTGACCTAGCCAAACCACATTATTCCCCGGGGCTTGAGCACTATAGTTCGCCTACTATACTTCTCTAATTGCATCTCTGTGCGACGTTCCACGACCTTAGTTGATAGAGCTAATTCGCGTCTTCCTGCGACGTCAGTGCGTTCTGATCCGTGATATCATGATCCTGCCGTGCACCCATTACAGATGCGTTGGGAACGTGATCTGGGCGCATTCTGTTGGTTGCTCGCTGAGCATGTTGAGCTGTCGTGGACATTTGTGGACTATTGCCAACGTGTGACTCGATATTACACAGCGCATCTGGCGTCCGGGCAGATCGATCGGCGTAGCCTGTCATGCACGTTGTGCATTCGGAAGGGCCCGCGCCAGCAGGGGTGCCGCCTGCCCCGCACCCCTCGCCTCTACCTCTGACCTCATTGGTGTTGCTCGCAGTTACTGTGATTCGCGTGCGCGGTCAGCAGCTGCTGCCTTGCTCAAACTACATTTATTCAAGTTCTGTCGCAGTGATTCCTTTCACTCTCTGCCATATTAGAAACATCCCGACCAATTGATTCAACAACACAACGCCATGGTCTCAGACAGGACGACCGGCAACCCGCTGAGTGCAGGGTCTCTGTCGCTCTTTATGGCGACAGCGCTGCCTCGAGGCGAAAACGCAAGACTAAAGAACGGAACCGAAGCCGTAGCACTTGCTGTGCATGCTGGGATGCTGGCAGTAGGCTTCCGCTTGGTAGGAATAGGGGAGGATGTAAAGACAGGTGAGTAAGCGGAACCATTCGCCCAGCATGGAACATCTGCGCACCCGCTACGACTCCGATCTCCTTGCTCAGAAACTCATAGAATCATATGCAGACGCCGAAAATCCCAATCCTCTACCTCTCACATGGAACGCCTCCTCCCTCTACACATTCCGCTACAAGCACGCACAGTCTGCGCTGGACTACCATATCAACGTTCACAAGCTCGGCAGCAAGGCAGCTGTCTCAGCAATAGCTATCGGTGATGACAGACCCAAAAACTTTGACGTCACTACCAAAGAATACCTGTCTGAGTCTATGCTGCCTCTGAGCATATCAGAGGACGTTTCGACCGAAGACGCAGCCAAGAAGCTCATGGATCTTTTCATCTCGTCGGGTCGTCTGAATGACCTCGGTGCACTTCTCAAGATCAGTGTGATACAGAAACTAGCTCCGAGTCTGCAAAAAGCTGGTTATGAGGAGGACAGAGGTTCATCGAATGGGCGCAATGCGCCGACCAGAGACGACAATTCCACGCCGCGTCCCAACAACCCACAAAATCCACGACAGCCGCAAGATCCTGAGCCTGCGCGCCCTTACCCGTTCAATGACCCTCTGGCAGTACCGCGACAACCAGGCAGGCCGCTTCCCGAGCCTTTACCCGGCTTTGAAGACGAGTACGAGGTCAACCGACCACCACGAGGCGGCCTGCGGGACGACAGATATCCCGTCGGCATAGGTCACGACGACCTGTACCCTCAGGGCTTAGGGCCAAATGATCCTCTACGCCCACATCTCGGTGGTGGACTACCTCGACCCGGTGGTGGCTTTGGCGGCGGCATGCACCCAACATTCGACGATCCTTTGTTCAGAGGGCAGGGCGGTCATGGAGAATATGACCCATCAGCACCGCCGGGCGCACGATACGATCCTGTTGGGCCAGGTGGTGCTCCACGAGACAATCGCGGCGGAGGACCTCGGTTCCCTGGTGGTGGAGGCTTCGGTGGTCCGCCAAATCCATTTGGCGGATTCGGAGGAAACGACTTCATATGAGCAATACTTTGTGCGCGCTCCATACCGATCAGAAGCAGCCATTGGCCTTATTAATGCAGGGCTCAAGTACCCCTGGATCTTCCCTAGTAAGCCCACAGAGTTGTTTTCGCACTTTGCAGTCTGGCCCGAACCAATTCATCATCTGAACGAATGGGACGACCTAAAGGACAGACTAAAAGCAACCACAAGGGGCTGAACGGTGTCAGCTAAATCGGAAGACTGAGTTGTAGCATTGTAGTGTACTGTATCGATGGCTCTTCGATTTGGCAGAACCTCTGGGTTGGTTATTATGTGACTTCATGACCTGATGTTGACTACTTTTTGAGCCGTGTTTGCGACCCCTCCCTCTTTCGATGTCGCCCGTACATAGGTTTCAATCACGCACCATAAACAATCACCCTTCATCTGAACTCCACTCATACAGCACCACTCAAAATCTTTCCACCAACATCCCTGGAATTTGGCTCCTGACCTGTTCAGATTCCTCTGACCAAGTAGCTCCGCACCCCTACACTGCTCCATCGTTCTGCACATAGCACGTGCAGTCTCATAAGTACGACTGTGTCTTGAAGCCCAGTGTGCAGACAGCTCATCACCACCAACAGCGTCTCCTCAACCCATGGTGACGCAATGGCATCCTATCTTATCCAAACCCAAGGTAATATCAGACTCTCAACATCTGAATCGGGTATGATCCCTATATACGACAAGATTGAGGGGGCCGATCCGCAAATTAGAGCTGTGGTTATGAGAGGTGATTTTTTCTTTGGAATTTCGGGATTGATGTGGTGTGAGATAGATATCAGATGGTTCTAGAACTAGAGGAGTTTGTGTGTTTAGGGAGTTTCTGAGCATGGTGGGATTTGGTGAGTAAGGTAGAGATAGGACTGAACGGTGGGCGCTGCTCGGGGGTTTTACGAACTTGGTAGTGGAAGGGGGGTGGTGAAGTCGCGGCAACTGGTTTGTCGAAGCAGTGGTGTAAGGCAGTGGTAATGGAGAAGGTAGTTTGAACTGTTCCGTGTTTTAGTCTAAGTAGGATACATGGTGAGGATGGGATGAGTAGAAAGTGGTATATTTCATTTTGTTCGAATTGTGTATATGGCTGTTTGAAGGACTTTTGCCAGAAGTAAATTCACCTCTGGTATGAGCATACATTATACCTAGACGCATATACATCACTGTCGCTGCCCAAGCTGCGCGCAAATAGTGAGTGATTGAGCGAAGGGCATTTCGAGAAATACCAGGCACAGCTCGTCGACACTGACAACAAGGGCGACGGCCTTGAGCCATTCCACGCCATTTCGCACCC
This sequence comes from Stagonosporopsis rhizophila, assembly GCA_016767195.1. Taxonomy (NCBI): domain Eukaryota; kingdom Fungi; phylum Ascomycota; class Dothideomycetes; order Pleosporales; family Didymellaceae; genus Stagonosporopsis; species Stagonosporopsis rhizophila. The sequence goes on along the minus strand of CP068498.1, from coordinate 3,249,018 downwards.
CGGGAAGCTGCGCAAAGAAGCTGGCTTTGGACTGGCATTGTTGAAACCCCACACTCCCCAGGCCCTCGTACGTTGTTCATCTCGGGTACTGTAGACGTGGGTGTGCGAGCTGCCTCTGTTGCTTGCACAAAATATTGAAACTGGCCATTCCTCATTGTCTCAAAGCACGAATCCTGCATGTTGATCATCGCTTGAGGCGGATGATGAGAGCCGATACGCACGGGGTGACGTTGCGCCTTCGCGTGGTTGTCCTACGAAGCGGTATTGGCTGCACAGTCTGTGTGACGCAGCCAGATCGCCGTAGTTTCCTAGAATTCAGTGGCGTATCGGTGTCATACTTCCTATTAGAGGTAGACTTTGGAAGCTTTGGCGACGGAATTCTCCACTCTATGCTTGGCAGTGCGGAAACAGTGCTTCTCGAACGCATTGTTACAGAACAGACTGGGATGTGTGACAGGTTTGTCTTTCAGGACTGTCGGACTTGAAGGTCTGCTTCTGTTATGGTACGATGCGTTAGATTGTGTATCGATGGGCCAACGTCCCGATTGCTCCGTGCTGTAGCCCACATCTGACTCTGCGTCAGGGCCTGAGAGCTCGTGCTGGACTTGCAACTGAGCATGGCTCGCCTACGGTATTATTCACGTCGCATTGGCCATGATGGTACCGTTGTTCTGTCTGCCTCAGGTATGATGATATTGACAATCAGGCGCTCAGACCGGAAGGACTCGTTTCCGGTTTCTGTGAAGGGCAAGGGTAGGCTGAAAGGCGGAGGCTTGCCAAAGTTGGCTGAAATACGCGAGTGGGTTCAGTAAATAGTCTCGAAGGAACGAACTGATGAGACTGACCGCACTGTGGCTGGAGCATTTCGAAATGTTTAGCTAGCGCTTGCCGTCCATGGCCTGCATTGCGACCGCCTGCCACGAGGTGTGCATCCTCTAGAATGAGGCTACAACTCATACCCACATTACACCCGGTCTCCAGGCCGTGCTCGTAGGACTATCACGCGCGTAGCCGCGAGTCGTGCGTTGATATGACTTCTCCCCACACTCCAACCCAACTCACCTTCTCGATTCAGGCATCCCTGGCTGACCTCGCCACCACGAGGCTCTACAAGCCTGCCACGCGATGTTTCACGGAGAACTCAGCATCCTCAATCCTCCATCATTATTGCTTGTGTCTCGTCATGTACACACCTGGTCTCTACCTCGCACACCTGGTTTTCCTTTGACGATCGTCTTTCGTGAGCACTAACCCCCGATTCCTGAATCCTTATCCGCAATTGGAATGAGGGAGGGGGCCCTTGCAGGAATGAATGAAGGTTGCAGCAAAATACCTTGCAGGTTAGCGACGACGCTTCGTCCTGTGTGCATATGAAAGTAATGTATACAGGCCAGATAAAGAATCTTGTGAGTCTATCAGTTTCAGCTCTAGTACTTTGATACGGGTGGCTGTCAAGTCTCCTGTGGTTATGGGGGGGTACGCGGGTTGACAGCGGTCGCAGCTCCACCTTGTGGAGCACTACACAAACCTGTTCTATTCCAATCGCATCGATCTACTCTCACCGGTCGAGAATGATCAAGGATCATCCGTCCAGCTCTAGGCAGTGGAAGTGTGTGCCGGCTCCCGACAGCCGAAGGAGGAACAGAAATGGGCCCAATTCGAAGCGTCAAGGCACGTGGCATCGTTCGAAGCTGGCATGGCGCTTGTCGCACGGAAAATCAGCAGCCCTGCAGCAGTAGGCTCAACAGGATCAACGGTCAGGCTGGTTGACCACTCCAATGAGAGCAACGCAGCAGCTGCGCCGCACCATATCGATGGTCGGAGCGGAGAGCATGGAGGTTCGGCAGAACTGTGATGCAGTCTCGATCATCCAGATCATCGATGAGAGCGAAATAACTACTTATAATATAACGCCTTGAAATTTTGCGACGGTATCCAGCATGTGTTGCGGCGTTCGAAGGATACTGAGAACAGCAGTACTGCAGCATGTTACGGAGAACAGCGACGCTATGATAAGGCGGAAGTGCACCTCCAGCCAGGCATTGCAGAACAACCTGGATCGCGGTCTGCGGAGAGTGACGAGGTCGATGAGAGGCGCCACATTACTGTCGTACGACAAGTGATGGGCCAGGATTCAAATGAAGAAGCTGGTTCTGCCAAGCGTTGGGCAGGGAGCGAAAGGTCCACGATGTACCGCTTATGGGACAACATCGTCGAAATCGCATGAGAAAGGCGGGTCGCAATCGCAGCCTATGCTGAACAGTAGCTGTAACTCGCCAGGCACTGTGTTCATTACAGCCTCAATTTACCGAACTTTCGGAATTTTTCGATACTCTAAGATCTCAAGTAAGCAGGCTGAGATTTGCAAAGCTCCGCATAAGAGTCATGGTTCCGCGAATTGATGAGCATCGCGTTCGTGATCTGGAGGCCAGTGCCACGGGCCGTAGTGATGGCTGCCGCCTGCGCGCTGCGCAGCCGTTTGCTGTTAATCCACCTGATCGGCTTTAGCGCAAGATTTGCTTACTTGTGGCTCGGTTGTGGGAATGCTCGGTTGAGTGTCCGCCCTCTGTGTTGTGTTGTGCGATGCAACATGGATGGTCCCAGGCGAGTCAGGACCTGTCATGTGACATACTCTGCCGATAAGTTGAGGGAGCGCAAGTATCGGCTTGCATCCCTCATAGGACGACAAGTCCGAGAAGCGTAAAAACGATTGGCAGAGGACTTGGATGCTCCCGCGCGTCGCGTCGACTGATCAGGTTGCACGGAACGCCAGCCGTCGAAGTTGATCCCACCTGAAACCCATATCTTCAAGCAACGTTGTTGTCTGAGGAGTGTGTTGTATCTACCTCCGGTGTCCGGTGTTTGGCATCGACTGCAGACTCATTCAAGGCAACGCCGTTGAAATACGACCAGTAAAGTGCCATTGAGCATAGTGTGGGCCATCGACTCGAGAACTGGGTGGGGGATATCAGGGTACATACGATGCTTGCACTCCGCGAACCTGGATCCTGGCAATCGATCTTGATAACTCTTGGACCGGGAGTTCAAGCCACGAACCAATGATCTTGCCGTCTTGCGAATTTTGGCTTACGTCCTCGATGCAATCTCAATCACTTGGAGTAGACACGTGAACAGCACTATGTCCGTGTCCCGCCGAAGCCAGCATCCTGTGAGGAAATGCGCTAGTATAGTCGCTATAATTTTTGGGTCAAGTTTACAAGCTCGAACGAGTTTGGAATTGCAGCGCAGCGCAGGGTGAGCCAAGGCGCTTGAATACTGGTCCTCAAGTCTTGCCCGAGCTGAGCTGCAGGCAACGCTAATGCGTTTCATGCGCAATTATCGCGGCTCTTGAGCAAGGGTCCGGCATTGGTCGCCTATTGGCGGCTGCACAGCGCTTGGCTCGTCTCGTGAACTGATCACATCAGACACGTATACGCGCGGACGCGCTTGAGATGGACTTTGGCGAAAGGAGATGTGATACAGCTTCAGACTGCTGGCAGGGTGCCCGCGTGGCAGCTCGTATCTGTTCAGCGGCTATATAGTCTGACGCTGCGAATAGTAGCTAGCTTGATCGACCCATTGCTCGAAAGGTCATTGCCACAATTGGCAGCGTGTGCGAGCAGATAATGAATCGCCGCAGCGCGAAGCATTGTGATGTTACAGAAATCGCTAGCACATTTCGTAGCCTCCATGTCCGCACTCTGTGTTGAACAAGCACACCTCGTTGCTTGCCGAATGTTCCCAAGCGCTGCATCCATCAGCCTGGAATGAAACCCACGCGGAGTGGTAATCAGACCGAGATGGTAGTATATTGGAACAGCTGATACACTACTGCTGCTACTAATTTGCGGCGCACAAGTGGGTTCGAAAACAAGTGAAAGCAAGCTGATCGCGAGAAGGGAGTGCCTGTAATCGGTAACATGGTGCTGTACCAAAGTACTGAAAGCGCAAGGGCTTCTGAATTGTTACCTCTCGACCCGACGGAGCGACTTGAGTTGCATTCATTGGCGAAACTTGCTTGGTAATGGATCGGTCATCGGCTGTCAGTCGGGGTAAAACAATTCACGCGTTTTGACTAGGGTGGGATTGGAGCGGCGGCGATGGACGAATGCTGGCAGGAAGTACTGGTGGAGAACATCTAACATGCAGCAGCGGTAGAGCGGCAGTGGACGGATAAACAATGTCTCAGTGTGGACCTGTAGAGATAGCCGGCCAATAGAAAAGACCAGCAGAGGGTGAATGATGATTCGCGCTTTGTCTACCACTGAAGTACTAGCATGGTGAACTCAGGCACGCCAAAGGTTTATGGATGTGGTACCTTGCGCTGATGGGCTATCGGGTGACTCTGCCGTGCAGCGTGTTCGTTGGCACGCCGGCCCGAGGAATTAGGCACCCGTTCTCTTGAACAGGGCATGAATCTCGAAGCTGACGAGACAGCCAACCCTCCTACCAAGCCGGTTGGTCGTCGGCTCTGCAAGCCTTATTCCGCAGCCCGCTTGAAATCTCAGTCATGTGAGTTTGGCTTTGAAGGGCTTGTAATGGATCTGCCTAGGCTTTTGCAATTGCCGTCGAAATCAACTCGGAAATCAGGAGGTGTTCCGGAGGCCGGAGGAAGCGTATTGGCCGATTCGCTTGAAGCAACGCGAAGGAGCTACTTCATGGCGTGGCAATAGCGATATTTAATTTTGACCCAAGTTGCTGGGTCGGGCAGGATATGAAAGGTGCCAGAACAGTTATGCGAGTCTGCGACAGGAGCCAATCGAACATGACGGGCGTGTCGACAAACAGTGCTCGAACTGAGAAGAGACTGGGGTACGATGTCAAGAGTAACAGAGGTTGTGACGTGATGGTGAGTTCGATGTACGCTAAAAGTGTGGTAAGCGAACCAACGCGACGATAAGGACCGAGGCCAGATGCTCATCCTTTGGTGTACGCGCCCGTCAATGGCGCTGCGATCCAACATGGAAAAGGTAAGAGCGACGATACAAAAGGATCAGTGGACGGTGTGCTTCCATTTGCGGCTCTAGGCGCGAGGCGTGGCCCTTGCAACATCCGCTGTCTGTCCTGGTGCACTTACAGATGTGGGCCGCAGGGAACCATGGAAAAAGAGGCAGTTAATATCCAGCGAAAGAGCTTTTCTGCGCTTAAACCTTACCAGAGTGGCACTCTATGCCCGCGCCGCGAGTGGAGCGCGTTGCTGCCCAGTGGCAATGCGATCTCCGTGTGAAGGCTGCAGGCATCGTGCAGATTATAAGCGCCTGCCGCTGGCGAACTTACGCAGCGGTGCCCCAACTGGTCCTAGTTCATCGGGCATGCGTCTCTTGGCACTTGAAAGGTAGCTATCCCCGTGTGGACCTACGTAGTAATCGTGCATCGAGGCAACGGTGTGGTCAGTGCTCTCACTCATTCAGGGCTGTGCCGAACCGGGCCACAGCAAGCCCACACATCGTGGTAATTGGTTTCGTGAGTACATCATGGAGCACGAAAGGAGCGGAAGGAGTAAGTGACAAAAAATTGCAAAATCTATCTGTGCATATAAATGTGTGACCAGAATCGCATAGACCAGGCAAACTACCTGCAAAAAAGTCAAGTCACGTCCAAAACAACGCGAAGCCGCAAGGTTCCTCCCAGTAAATGGGGATTCGATGCACCAGAAATGAGACCGACGCTACAATGCAAGACCGCAAATGACGCTCAAATGTTACCCCCCACGCTTACATGAAGTGCTCCAGACCTTCTTTTCATAGCCGTAAACAATATTCCGCAACTTGACTGCGCTGGGCACAGCCCATCTGCACGTGTCTAGCGAATGGTCAGTCACCGGAGCATACATCATGGGACATTGCTGCTTACCTGCGGCACGTGTCCTTCCGCGTGAACGTTGCAGGACAGTTGAGGCACTTTTCGTCCTTTACTTTCGCGTGAACACTTTTGTAGTGCCTATCCAGATCATGTTGACGAACGAATGCTTTGTCGCAATCCCCGTAGTGACACACATGTGGCTTTGCCCGATCCTGGTTATGTGTCTTCAGATGCTGTTTGTAGTTGTAGTTACGAGCGAATCCTTTTGGTTTCGGACATTGTGTGCAATAGATTACGGGGGTCGAGGCTTGTCGTTTACGGTTGTTCTGGCGGCGTACGGGTTGGGCAGAATCCTGACGAAATTCTGCGCGCGAGGCCATGTCCATCTCGCTGGATCCTCGGGTATAGCGATCATCATGTTCAGCTGCAGGCGTGGGTACCACTTGGTCGGAGCTGTACACATGCTCGTATGGGTGCATCGTGCTCGTAAGTCGCTCGGGTGCAACGGTCATTGATTGATGACGCACCGGCGGCAACATAGGTTCGTTGTGTGCATAGCGCGAATCGTGGGGCCAGCCATGACTTTCCAGATTTACGGCTCTGATGCCTTGTGTCATCTCGTGGTAGGCGTTCTCAGTGCCCGTGTGAGAGTACAAAGGCACAACTGTGGTAGGCGACACCGATGAACGAGGTGATAGTTGTGCGCCTTCCCAAGGCTGTGGCGATCGAATAACAGGGTGCTCGAAGGCTCCTGACGCATAAGGATCCACGATCACTTGTGCCATAAGAGGAGAGGCGCCTGAGACGTGGCTCGACCAGGAATCTGAAGGCGAAGGCGATGGTGGGAGGGCCGCATGCACTTGATTGTTGTAGTTGTAAAGCCCAAGACCGTGGGGGTACTTTGTTGTGGTTTCATGTCTGCTTGGAGATAGATATGGTGGCTCAAGCAAGGAGTCAGTCCTCGATGCATGTGTCTGGTAGGGCGAGTTGAAAGGGGGTGTAGGTTGTTCCGCGTACTGCATGGTGGCAGGAGGACGTTGTCGAAATTTCGAGTTGACGTATGATGCACAATGACGGAGGTCTCCTTCAATGTAGTGGAGTCGATTCTGATAAGGCTCAACGATGCTTTTGATGATAGCTGATGGTGGGTAGTGATATAGTGAGTTAGGGCGTCCAACAACTAGAATATATTTGTATGATGTAGGCGGTTGGGAGCCTTCACAAATCTGAAGTCGGATATCAATTGCAGTGCTGTGGCAGTGTATCCTCGAGCAGGCCGTTCGGACAGTGACCTTTTAGAGTATAAGGCAGACTCGGAAATTGAACCAGTAAGGAAGGCATGGGTATGAGGGTTCCAGCCGCGAGGCGGCAGCGCCTGTTAGCGGCATGGGCAATGTCCCTGCGGAAGGCTGAGAAGGAGGGGTGTGCAAGAATAATAGTGCAAGTTGTGCAGGCCACACCCCAGCATGAATGGGAAGTGGGTCGTGACTGGGGTGGCCCACTTGGATATCCAAACCGTCGGGAAGAGCCAGCGGGCCGTCCACTAATCAGATTTGCGCCGTAGCCTGAGGTGCGGTGAACGGTGAGAGCGGTTGATCCTGGGAAGTGGTGCCTGTACTAAGATGAATCTTGTCAATGCGCACGCAGTTCGTGGCAAAAATTGCCCAACCTGATCTGATTGTGGTATTGATTTGTGCGATTTGAGCAAGGGCTATGACCGTAGGGATGCATTACTCAGCATGGTGGACAACAAGTGCGCATGTGCTGCGGAAAACGATAAGCGCCGACCATCAAGCGACCTCGCTCGCTTCGCGGTGTTCGTGAAGCCGAGAGACAGTAGCCGTTAGTGCCTCAACCTGTGCGGTGAGGTTGATGACGAGGGCTCTCAGTTGTGCATCGGGCTCCAACTGCCCTGTGCCTGGCTGAAGTCGACCTGTTGACTGCACTCTGGCTGCTGTACTAACTGTCGCCGGAGTATCTGCCCGCAGCAAACGTGGCGAGTTAACGGCTAACCGCGAAGCCCTCTTTGTCACCACAGGTGTCTGTGGGCCACTGAACGATATTGGCCCTGCGTCACGCTTGCGATAGACATCGAGATGTTCGTAAGCCCAGATAACTGCTACGAACGGTAAATGGGTCGCTTTGAGAAGCACGATGCGTGCACTCCTCAGCTTCTCAGACGGCAGGATGAGCCGGAAAGGTCGTATGCATAATGGAATTAGATTCTAAAGCTGTCAGCCTTGCTCTCATCGACATATGCAGCTCCTGTCGAATGGTGTTGATGAAGGTCAGGGCCGCTCGCTCAGGGAGCCTGGCAGCGGCGCAACGCTTGTCACTGTGCTATGACAACACCCTCGCAATGCCACCACGAACTAAGAGTGGCACTGCACACGAATCCACTGGATCTTCAGTGGCTGGACAATATGATTCGATCCTGTTGCACGACAGAGGCCATGTTCGCGGCCTTTTTTGCGGCCGGGCGCTTACGGCACGTTTCACACCTCAGGAATAGTAAAGACGAAGAACAACACTCACAAGTGGTGGTAGGAAGTATGTCAATCGGTTGGACGATGATGCTTCAAGGACGTAGACTGAATAACTATCGTGGGTTACCATTAGTAGGCTTTAACGAGATTGAATGTTTGACCAACATGAAGAGATATTCGTCGCGTGCATGCTCGAGAATCTAGGAAACTGTCAGTGAAGGCAACAGTGCACCCTATTGTTCGAGAAGGAACGACTCAATGAGCCCGTCACTATCCATAATGCATTTGCCAATACAAAGTAGCCTGCCGCCACAGATCCATTGACAGACTTCAGGCGCTACATGCAGGAAGGCCTCAGCCTCAGGGCCAGAAACTCTGCCTTGAGGGCTGAGGTATCGAGTGATGGCTGTGCATTTATTAAGAATAGTGTGTCGACGTAAATAGCCCGTAGGTGGAGCAGAGGCGCCAAGCCCGATGTTCAAAGCAACGAAAGCCAATGAATGTCACACAGGACGTACCTTACTGAGAGAGTTGCTCAGGAGAGAAATCAAGCTGGTGATGAGGAGTATGTTGGTCAGGATGATAAAAATGAGCTAAATTGGCCGTCAGCCTTGAGTGTCGAATCTTATGACGGCAGTCTGACCATGACAGGTGGACCGAAAAACGGTGAACTACACATGTGAGCCGCAACTTTGCATGCGGAAAGGTGACTTTACTTACATCTCTTGGGCAACATCTGCGATGTAATATCATTAGCAGCCTCTACGACAGACAAGTGCGTTCTTTGCTGCTTACCAAAACCAAGATAGCTTGATCTGTAGACATGAATTAGAGCAAGATCACGCTTTGAGAATGTTGCACTCACCCAAAGAAAACTTTAATCAAAATCCAGCTCTTTTCCACAAGTGTCAGCAAAATGTGCCGAGCGATTGTTGTCAAAACATACCATTTCTCGTGGTTTGAATTGATCTCGAGCGAGCAGAACGAAAGTGGTGAGAAATCCTGACAGACATCAATTGACTGCAAATTAGTATTGGATGAGACAATACCTAGATATAAGATCAAGACAAGCGAGAGAAACTTGACGAAGTCTTTGGTCTTTTTGAGTTAGCTGGCTGTGCAGTCACAACTGTCTGCGGGTTACCTACCATCTCTTTCAAGCAGGGAATCTTCTCAGTATTAGTGACAAGAGCTGATCACCAGCAGATTCAAGTTGACATACCAAGGTCCCGAAGTAAGGGTTTAAACTCAATAACGAGAAAATGCGCGGTACCAAGAACAGTGCTTCCAACCCAAGCACATCGTAAGCTAGATCGATGGTATCCTTGTTGCTGTTCGTCAAGCCTACTATCCTGAGGGCACAGAAGGTCATGCCCACAACAACAATGCTGATGTCCCATGTCCACCAGAAATCTGATGCGTAGAAACTAGTCTGACCAGCGTCGAGCCAGTCTGCGAATTCATCATATGCAAAACTGGCTATCCAGAAATAAAGCAATATCTCAGCAATAGTGACTCTTTTCTCCTCTCGATGCACCAATACCGCGTAGTAAAGAGCCAAGAATACGGCAAAGAAAAGAGTCTCAAATATCTTGAGGTACCGAGGCACGCGTAGACGTGAGAACGGGTCGGCTTGTCTGCGATTATACTTCCTTGGTCGTTTCACCGAGTTGACGCTCAGCGTCTCCCAGAAGACAATGTCGCCACGCCACAGTCCATTGATGACCTTTTGGACTGGACGCTGGCTTAGGAACTTCTTTGCACCACCTACCGCTGCTATTTCAAGCGCAGAAAGGTTCTCACATTGGCTTTGCAGCGACCCAAACCTCGGATTCATGGTGTCGTTACTTCGCGTGCCAAAGTAATCTCCGTCAGCTACGTTGAGCAACGGAGTCTCTTCATTGAGATGAATAGAGCGGTGTCCATTTTGTTGGTTGGTGTTGACTTCGTTCAGAGGGGATTCATCGATGGGCGATATGGCAGGCGGTAGCTCGAGTAGCAAGAAGTCGATGACATCTCGGTCAGTAAGACTGTTCAAGAATTGCCAAGCCACAAATTCACAAGCATATCCTTTCGCTTGATAGACACCTGGCTCGTCACTTGTTTCTTCGAGTGCAGAGAAGTGGCCTTTCAGAGCGCTGCTTTATATCAGCCTGTCGTTCGCACCGCTTGTAGACCGCTCCCGGCTCAATTCTCTGACGTACAGAAGCGCAGACACTAAGGCTTGATGGTGGACCTGATTTGAGAGATGGTTGATCAACGGGTACAGTATACGCCCGTACTGGCTTGTGCGAAACGCTTCGAAGGTGTGAGGGAGCTTAATGTTGTGATCGAAGTACCTGGCCGTATCTTAGCTAGCTGTTACTGTACCCGCCTCCACCTACTTCCCACGTACTGGCTCAGCTTATCGACCAGGTCTGCAAAGCTCTCTCTACCATCAATCTCAGGAATACCAGCTTCGTCGGTCGGCCACCGTGACATTGATGTCAGCGACATAATCGTGAATTCTCCTCGACGCGTGTGCGTTTGAGAGCTGCATCACCAAAAGTCGCGCATGAGGAACCGCGCTTGTGGGGCGCAGTGGGGGCACTTGCCGTCATGACTTCTTGGCAGGGTCCCTGTTACTTCCAAATGCTCATCGAGTGGATCTTGCAACCCACCACAGCTACACGCCCTTAGTGGGTGCCTCGAGCACATCTGATCGAATAACAACAACAGCTTGATGACTGACAATGCTTCAAACAAGTGATTTCTGCGGGGACCGGCTCCGTCTGTCCGCTTTTCTCCGCGTTGTGGGCGACGGCATGCCTCAGCGACCAACACGGTTCAAACGTCGCCTGCAAGACACCCTTAACGGCCTTGAAGGTTCTACTTTGAGCTGCCATAATGTTAGCTGCAGCATTGAACAGCACGATCCTAAACACAAGGCCGAAAGTCTTTCACCTGATGTAGTATTCCTCGACACCACGCAGTCGCCGTTGCCAGAACAGTCGACGCCACCTGTGGTAGATGATTTGCCGCCACCTATTTGCAGCGAGACTGACGATGTCAGTCGCTGGCGATGTGAACATCTGCAGCTTCCGAACACTCGGCAGCAAACGGCGAAACGAACCCCACCCATCACGCTCCCAAGATCCCCCAGGAATGTTTCGAGCACTCGGAAGAGACAGCGCTTACCTGTGAACGAACTCGCTCTGCTGAGCACCACGTCCTCAGATGGCCTGCCTCAGCCAAGTGTGAGGTGTCCTCCAGCAAGGCAATTGCTATTGACTTAAGCTAACAATATTACTCACTAGGATGCGAAACATGGTTTAACAGTACCTGCGGCCCTCACTGATTCGATCAATGATAGCCAATCACTGTCATATGCGCCTACCACGAGACATCCAATCCAAAGACCAAGTGTCCAATGCCTGCAGAAGTCAATCTTAACGAACGATACCAATGCTATTCAGACACTCAAAGGACGATACGGCCAGTTCCGGTTTGCAGAACGCAATAGAGTACGCCACCAGAGAGCCAGCGTTACAACGTGCTCAGATGGATTTGTTGGCACAGAGCGCAGTGTACAAACCACCAAGAGGAGTACCAAATCACGAACGGGCAATATTAATCCTGCATGTAGAAGGGCACTGAACAGTAAAGGGCTGTTTCTAACGCGCGGATTTCTTCCGACTCCTCCTCTCGAGCTTTGTGGAGACGCTGCAACTATGACGTCTTGATCATGCTACCGAAAGGGAATGTTTTCAGTCATAGAGAAGGCTCGACCTCATTACAGCGTGTTATCTTGACAGGGAGTGCGGCCACAGTCAGTCTTACCTTTATAGCGAGTGTCATATACTACGTGGAGTATGTATGAAAGGAAGGCTGCACATTCGATAACATGGAGAAAGTTCCGAGTTCAATAGCATCACTTCAACTTGGCGGTCAAACACCAGCACAAGAGCTCGTATGTATGCATGATTCCTGTACTGCATAATATATATCTTGCGATCCTGTAACGTGACCGCGACAATGAGAGCAAAAGCGCATGGTGTTCCTGAGAGACCGTCTAATCCAGCGTACCGCGATCGGTGCCATCCGCTTGCGTCGCCGGATTGGGATGGAATACATTCAAGCTGGGCCGCACTCCGGCCTCACAGACCAATGTCTGCTCTTCAGACCTCGGTCAGTTCGCTCGTGTATCTAGATTGGCCCAGCGAACGAGCTGTCGAACCGTGTCTCTGGAGATGGTTTGTGGAAAAGCTAGGGGCAACGCAGTTTCACAGCGCTCATACTTCAGCACCCGAGCGTCTATTTCATTCCGTGCTAAATTTCGCATATGCAGATCATGTGTCCTAAAAAAACCTCTGGCTGGGAGTTGGTCTCGCGCACGGGGATGACACAAGCAATACTATATCTGAATTATGTCCCACGTGCTGTCGGGGCTTTGCGAGATAGTATCCGTCCCGGAACAGCCCTTACGGTATTCAAAGCTACAGCATTTGTCTAGACCCTAAAAGTGTGAATGATCTCCATCTCGCAACGTATCGGAGCAAAACGTGCGCGCGCCTTGATTACGATCTTTCTAAGTCCAGGGAAAGATAGGCGGGCTAGTGTCGAGAAGACCAATCAGGCCAAGACACAGAAAGCTGACAAGCAGGCAAGGCCCGATAAGCCAGCAAAGCCCAATGAGGTTGTAGTGTAGTCTTCCACTCAAGATATGTGTGCGTTCGGCTCAGAGTACTAAATTTAAACCATTTATTACACCCTGAGCCTGGGACTCCCGCACTTCGTGACCACAATCGTCGCCAAAACCTTCACTGGCTTTTGTCCATATGCCTTTGAATCAGAGCCTGATCAGTCATAATTCGTGGGGCTGGACTGCACGTGATCTCCGAATACTCAGACCTTCTCCTTGAAGTTGGTGTCTCACCTGACAGAGCCGAATTGCTAGTCTTTGACTTATGGTGTCCGTGTATGTTCTTTGACAGCTATGCAGAAGCTAGAAGCAACTCTGCACTGACAGGACGGGGCAGGAAGAGTTGGTGGGTCGCAGTGACGTATGCTAACTCCCTCCTGTTGGAATTTCTTGCGAGTACGCTATCTGCACCCTTGAAGTGAAAATCAATTCACAGTCTGTTGTGGTCTTCGTCGCTACGCGTGGATATAGGTGAACGGCAAATGTGTGCCCCCTTGATTTAGTATTTGATAGACTACGTCAAGGGCCGCTCCTGATTGGATGATCACTACCTACAACCAGTCAGAATTAAGCTATAGCCAGCGTACCGGACTTAGGGGGTCCATATATTTCACGAACGATTACAGCAACAGGCAACGAAGTATCTGGAAGAGGGACTCCTGTGCGACAAAACCCAAACCACTTTACCACTTTGAATTCTCTCCTTTTGTGAGCTGGCAGCACTTTGCACGTTAGGTTTGTTTATATGGGAAGGCAGTCGTAAGGCGTTGCCCCACTCTAGCGTGCTGTTTCGCACTAGGAACCACATCGTCGAACGGCTAGTGTGACCACTACCGACATGTCGAAACACAAGAGCTCCTGCACTTAGAAACAATAACTTTCTAGGTATCGTGCTACTGGTTCTATCAGGGATCTGGGTCCTTTGATACTGGTCATGACGGCGGGCTGGAACATATATGGAGAGCCATGTCCCTCGCGATGCGTGTCGCCGTTACCCGCCCACCCTCTTTGCGCTCCCTTGTCGTCTGGTCCATCCAAGCTCAGTTCAAAAACCGACAAGCAGGCCTTCGAAGGTTGATCCTTTAGTACCATGGCGTCGCCAGGTGGCATGCCTCCTTCAATGGTAAGCTACATGAGTTTCGAATGCAAGACTGGCTGACAAAACGTAGGCAAACATGAGGCCTCCGTACCCACCAGCAGTATGGGCTTTGGGCGGCCCTCCAGTAAAGAAGGTTGACATACCGGCACAAGCTTTTTTCATGATCCTATTCATGGTCGGTGCGGCCGTGCATATGAAAATCTTCCAGATGAACAGAGCAAGAGGGCACAAGTTCCTATTCAATCTCTTCATATTCAGTGAGTTGCATTAATCTACAAATTTCTAGATATCATACTTACAGTTATTGCAGTCTTCTGCGTGTCCCGCGTCGTCACCTCCATACTTCGGATCGCATCAACGGTGCACTCTCAAAACGTCAAACTCGCTATCGCAGCGTCAATCTTTGTCGCGGCTGGTGTGCTCATCCTCTTCATTATTAACTTAGTCTTTGCTACGCGTATTGTCCGGTCGGTACATCCGAGACTTGGGTGGCATCCTGCTTTCGGCATGACTTTCAAGTTTCTTTGCGTTGTTACTGGAGCAACCATAATCATGGTCATCGTAGGTACGGTGCAGAGCTTCTATACTCTAGACCCAAATACTAGGGCAGTGGATCGAAGTCTCCAGCTGTACGGGTCGACATTTCTCGCCATATTCGCTACATTACCGCTCCCGATCGTAGTTCTTTCGCTCCTTGTTCCATACTCGCCACTGGACCGATTCGGCGTCGGACGACTGCGAACCAAAGTAATCGTATTACTTGTCAGCACTACTTTGCTATCAGTTGGTGCCTGGTATAGATGCGGTAGCACCTGGGCGCCACCCGTCCCGCGGTCCCAACCTCTTCCAGGCTACCTGGGGAAAGGGCCGTTCTATATCTTCAATTTCTTTGTTGAAATTCAGACGGTCCTAATGTACGCAATCCTACGTGTAGATCTACGGTACCACATCCCTAATGGGGCTAAGGGCATTGGGTCTTACTCTTCATCACAGCAGCTCGACGATGTTGAGATGCAAGATTCACGACCTACATCGGCCTCTGACTCTACCAAGAGCAAAAATGAGGCGACTACTGCAAAAGCCGCACCTACATTTGGCCTGACGATCGACACCAGTGTTCCCACGATACTAATCCACGATCCTGAGAAGACACCCATATTCTCACCCGAATCACCAGAAACACATGTCGCGTCCACCGAAACAACACCTACCACGTCCCCAATCTCTCCCGCAAAAGGCAATCGTAAATCCCTTCTACAGTCTCTCTTCAAGCGCCAGTCCAAGGGACGCAGTCTACCTACGATCCAGAACGACACGTCGCCCCTCGAGCCACCACCAACTGCAGAACAAAAACAGCGCTGGCGCGACAGTGAACAGCGCCGGATCATAACGCGCCTGGGTGGCCCTTGGAAAGAACTCGACTCGCCCACCAGCCCTGTTGAGCCGCCAAGTCCGAGCAGTACGATCTTTTCCTTCCGCACTGGCGTCAGCAGAGACACACGCGACAGCGTCGGCGGCATGAGCATTGGCACAGGATTGTCCATTGGCGTACCGAGCGTGGTCACTGCCCCGAGTCTGCGAGACACATTGCGAGCAGACGGGCACTGGACGCCCGAACTGGACTGGGAGCTGAGGAGCCCGCGACGGTTCCTAAGCATGAAGAGAAGGGTCACTGGGGACTGAGGCGTGCGTGGACATGTATAATACTAGCGAGGCGTTTTGGAGGGATACCACTTGTACGACTTTGAGGTCGATGATATTGCCACACCCTTTTTCCTTTGTCCTTCACAACCCTGTACAACATCTATTTTGCGTATATGCATACAGAACATGTCTGCAACATAGGTCCACGATACACGAGTTACAATCATCTCCTCAGGTTACCCCATCGGGTGTCCAGAGCGATCTTCCTGAATCCGCGCAACCATGCTAAATTGTGGGTTCTCACAATAGTGCCGCAGCGCCGCGCAGTCGTGAAACACACATCGACAACCCCGAGGCACTGATCTTGTATCGCGAATTCCAATTTCATTACTGCCGATGTTTGAAGTTGGTGCTATTTCTGGCTGGCTGGCTAGTTTGGGAAGCAGATCCCGGGCGGAGAGCCGGCGCGGGACGATGAAACGACGGTAGAGGATCTGAGCTTTGGGTACTGACTTGCTTTCGGGATCTGGTCAACGGAAGGCTGCAGCACGCCTGGATGGGGTGAGAGCGCGACTTGGGTGGTTATTTTTTGGCTTTTCGACAAAGCAGCTTCGGATGTCGCTGGTGATTGTCGCAAGGCTGCATTTTGCCAGATCTGGAAGAGGTTCCTACTGCGCATGAGCCCAAGCTTTAAAAGAAGGTCCTCCGTTGTTGACATACCTTTTGACTATCGTCTGGGAACCAGAGCTTATAAACGCCTATACACATTTATCTATGCTGTGGTGATTTTTAATCCACGATGCTGATAGCAGCCTTTCTCTGTGAAGCGAAAGCCAGCCTCCAGTCCATTTAAGGTGCGGTCTCACACGCTCTTGATGAAATCCCAGATCCAATAGATGTATGAGAGCACATTGGCGCTGGGTGTAGCTATTCTGATCATTGCAAATATGGCAGTATTGCAAGACTACACATGGAGCCTCAGCTGAGCTATTAATCGAGTATCACAGTCTCTACCGCAAACAGTTCGCCCAGCTGCCTGAGTAAGCACCATGGATCTTTCCAGCACGTTAATACGAGCTCATTGTACTGGGAGGTCTGCACTTCAATACGTTGATGATCGACATCGAGAGAACCCCGCCCTGATAAATCATCCAACAGTCCACCGGCCGATCCATCAAGTGGTCGTAAGCGACGTCGACTCCGGGCAATTCCAGTGTACCCACACGCTCTTGATGCATTTTACTTGAATTTAGTAGGAGCAGCAAGCCCACCGAGTTTTCAAATCTGGCTTCTGTTGCGGGAACGAGCAACGCTTTCAACACCGAGATGCTTTTAAAGTCGGATGCGTGGATAGACCAAACGGGGCATATCACGAAGCTGATGACGGCTCCCAAATCGAAGACTAATTGCGAACAAATGGTCGAGGTTGAACGGTACACAAATGTCTTTGACCAAATGAATCGAGTCTGCTTTTGCGTGGAGCTCAAGCCACCGAGGCGCGTTTGTGGCGATCTCATCTGGATCGGTTACATATGAAGAGAAGGGATGGCTAGTAGAGCCTATGCTCACTCTTATACTGTAAGCGTCTAGCTTGGCGACGGGATGATGGTGTTCTTGGTGCAAACGAGAGTCAAAGCACTTCAGATCTTGATGTCCGTTTCGCAAGTTTGCAACCAGCTCTTGACCAGCCCAAGGTCTAGTGTGTCAGGGCGTCGCTCCTGCACATCGACACGACTTTGATATGAGTCGCCCTTGGAGATGAATAGTAGTTCGTTCCCCTGGGTCGAACAGCCAATGGGGCCTACCTATGATCTCTCGTAACCAGAATTAGTGTCCAAGAAATCGACAGACACGACATGTTGACTGTTGTAGCTCCCGGTATGTTCCATCTATGGTGATTTCGTACTCTCGATCGACCCAAAAACGTTCCTAGGATATCGACGCACAGCAATCGCACGCACCTTCCTCGCCACAAGGCTGACGTCTGGAGCCTCACATTGGGCGCTTCATTGCTGCATGCTGTTCTTTGGGTCGAAAGAAAAGAATTGAAGCAGACTCGGGCGCAGACATAGCCTGCGCATACAACGCCAAATTGATTGGTATGAAGTCTTGCATTTCCGTCTATTCTACTCGGCGAAAATGTCACCATCCTCGATATGGATGTGATCCCAGCCCAGCCCATCGATCAGCGAGTACACCCTGGGAAACAGCAGCGGAAACGCCACGCCCTGCGTCCCATCCTCTGCCCTCAGTGCAATCAACGTGAAGTATCCCGTGTCGTCAATGTTGAAGACCTCCGGTCCTGGACCATTGAGAACTGCGTCCACATCATCCTGCGTAACGGCGACGCAGGCCTCGAACCGCGGACCGCCGAACTTTAGGTCTGGGTGCTGCTCCACGTAGGTGTTGAAGCGTCTGCACATAATTTAATCATTGTTTACCAACATCGCTCTTCGCAACAAGTGTCGTGTCCACTCACTCTCGCACTGTCTCCTCGTCAGCATCTTGCAACTCAGAATCCTCCTGCACATCCCAATCGATGTGCGGAAAGATATCGTCGTCGCCTTGCTCCTCGAGATTCAGTCGCACACGCGTGTTAAGGTGGTGCATGTAGCGCCTCCAGGACGCATCGTCCGAGTAAGTGAGTCTGTATATAGTGAAGCCCACTTTCACACCGGGGTATGCTGCGATAGCCTCGCGGATACAATCTATGTCGGGCATGCTGAGGTTGCGATATATTGATTGTTCAGGGTCGCAAGACGCAAGCAATTGCGCACGGCTGGCAGAAGGACTTGAGGCCTGTCTTCTAAATGTATACCTTTGTATCGCGGTGGAGATATTGTTGTAGCGTAGTGCTGACTGGAGGATGCGGATCTGTCGGCCTTCGGTGTCCGGGCTTCGGTGTCCAGGCCCTAGCACCTTCGAAGGCTACAACACAGCACAGTCTAAGCAAGCCCTTGCAACAACCACTACAGCCCAATGCGTTCTAAGGAAGCTTATGGATGATATCAAATGATCACATGATGAAAATTTTAATGTTCACTGCACATCTGCAAGCTCCACTTGTACATGACCGTCCTCGGTACATACAAGAGCTATAACCTATCGAGGACGAGGACTGCGACCGAACTTCGCTGAGAAACTCAAATGCCCCGAGCTCAGTGGATCCCATGGCTATAATAGTATTGTCCGGAGACAATGCAACCAAGTCAAGCTTCGCATCTATTGCTAGGCCACAAGAATGCGACCGGACTTTCGCGAAGTGGTCTCTCCAACACGAGAACATGTAGACCGCTGACGGCAATGGAGGCATATGGTTGTTGCAAGGATTCGTTGTCCAATATAAGTTCGAGGTGCATGTCAAGTTGATCCAGCTACACACATTCGTTCTTCAGTCAAAGTTTCTGCTTTATCCATTCTTTTCAAGGGCACTATCCTATCCATTCATTTGATTCATTGTCATCATCATGTTGCACAAATGCGCTCTCCTGTTCCTGTTTACGTCTGGAATTGTCCAAGCGAGTGCGATTCCCCAGTCGAAGTAAGTAAGAGCCTGCTCCTGTGGTAAGTTGATCCAAGTCTGATGCCCACCGCTACAGAAGCGAAGGCCTTCAGGCGAGAGGCAACAACGAGAGCCCGCTGGCGGTGCTCCTCGACTCCCGCGCACCTCCCCCAAAGACGCCTCCGAAGACGCCTCCCAAAGCGCCCGCACAGCCGGCAAAGCCTGATCCAGCTGCTGGGAAACCCCCCGTGTTTCCTCAACTACCAGTACCTTACCGTGAGGAGGCGACAGATCTTTGTGACATCTACATAGATTGTGGAGACGAGGTAATTATCACCCCTGACACACGACTGTGTGTATTTGCTAATATTGTGTTTGCTAAAGGAGGACGACACGCCTCCGAATGTAAAAGCTCGGAGGAGTCTACATGACTACCGCAGTCTCTACGACAACCTCGAAGATGACCATGTAACTCTGTCCAAACGCGCCCGACTCAGCTCCCCCAAGCTCCCAGGCGGTGCCCTTGCACTCACCGCGTTAGGCTACCCCTCAAGCGGCGAACTGTACAGCAGCCCACGCCAGAACAACCCGAAAGAAGTGTACGATTTCAAAGACAACAAGCTGGGTACGACTGCTGTCTCCAAATTCACCACTCTAGTCAAGCCATCGGTCGAGTACGCTACCGAGCACATCATCGAGGTACGCCCATTCGCCAGAACACTCAGTCACTGTTTTGATGACAAATACTCAGCTTCAAACCCTCGGCATGTTCATGCTCTACGCCACCAAAGCCGACAAAACTTTGGATGCCTTCTTCCGCAACAAATTCGTCAAGCCTGTTCCAGGCCCACTTACAGTAGCAAAGCGTCCCAACCCGCCCCCTTACAAACTCGGCACCGATCCTCCGCGAGACTCGCTGATGCGCCTCGTTTTTGAGGCCATGGGGTCGACAATCAACCCAACGGACTTTGTGCTGTGCGAGGCGGCGATCAACTCGTATAAGATGCGCGTGTGGTCGCTCAAGGAGCCGATGGGCGGAGGCGTGTACGATTTGGCGCTTGCAGACGCCATGAGCGGCGCAGTACCATCAGCCGATTTCCTGAGTGCGCTTCGTCTTGTATGAGATGGACTCCTTGCGGTAGTCTTGAGGGCGTGTGTGCTAACAAAAAACCCGCAGACCTTCGGCGTATACAACTACCTCAACTCCCCAAGCGTAGTCGCACACACCAAGAACATCAACACCAACATCCGCCTCGAACTCGCCAACGCAGGCGCGCTGTACAACGAGCCCAAAATCGCGCTCGTGCCCGTGTGGGACGCGTTCATGAAGACGCACTTCCAAGCCATGGACACGGCGGCCAAAAAGTGGGCTACTGCGCGTCTGCCCAAGACGAAGTCCGAAATCGCCGCCGCAATCAAAAAGTACACGACGCTGGCCGATACTCTCAAGAAGGCCGAAACCGGCAAGGACGCGGGCAAACACGCCGCCGACCAGAAGAAGAAGCAGACGGCGCTTGAGAGCACGCTGACAAAGCAGAAAGCAGATGTCGCTGCTGCACAGAAGAAGGTCGATGATGCGAAGAAGGTGCGTGCGACGAAGCCCAAGCCCGCAGGCGCAGATAAGAAAGTCGGTGATGCGAAGAAGGCGCTGCTCAAGGCGGAGAAGGAGGTGGGTAAGACGCAGAGGAAGATTCACGAGTTGTATTCGTATTCTGTGAATTTGCTCGTCAAGAATCTGGGCAAGGACAGTCAGCGCGTGACAAATTTTGAGAAGGATCTTGTGGGGCTGAAGCTGACGGCTCCCTAGGCGAGGGCGTGCTGGAAGTCGTGATGTTGGGTTGGTGTGTATTCTAGATAGAGAGGTAAAGTTTAGGAGGTTTCTTCGTCAAAGTCACAAGCAGGAAATGGAGTTTATGAGAGGTGGTCTGTTGTTCGATTCAGCCTCTGCTATCCAGTACTCACACGCTCACAGCGGGAGTCTGATCATCTCCTCCTTGGTCCAGTATTTTCTCATGTTCTCCGCTCCCAACTGCGCAACCTCGTCGTCCAAATGCTGCCACAGCACCTTGCCAAACGAGTCCAGAATCTCTTTGAGCTCGGGTAACCGCATATCGCGCTCTCCACTGCTGCATTCGTCCATGTACTCGGTCAGCTTGTCGAGTCCCTTGTGGATCTGCTTGTGCTGCGTCAGCAGCTCCAGCTCTTTCCTGAAGGCGGGCATCTTCCTGGCAAGGACAGGGAAGATGTGTCTGGTGGGGTATTAGCATGGTAGGGCACGTTATCTTTATTGTGCATTGTGATTTCGTGAGCAGTCTTTTTAATGTGCAGCTGAGGACCTCCTCCAGCCCTCATGTGATATCCACCCATCTTAGGGGTATGAGGGAGCATCGACGTACCTCTCCTCAATGCCATGATGCATCTCCAATTGTGAGCAAAACTGCTGTCCCATTCCGATAAACTGTCGGATACTCATTCCCTTACTCCTTTTGCCCTTCTCGCACGCGCCGTACATTGTGTTCCAGGTCTCACGGAAGTGGTTGTGGTAGTAATCCATGTGCTCGGCCATGCGGTTGTAGATGCGGAAGTCATGTTCGGTGAGCTTGGGGAGAGTTGGTTCTGAGGGTGTTGGTGGTGCGGGGACTGAGGAAGGGAGGGCGGTGTCTGTGGTCGCCATGTTGTTTTTAGTGAGGCTCGGTGATACTGTAATTGTAGTTGGGATAATTCTGTGTATGAGGGTGTTGGAAAAGGCGCGTATTGGTGAGCTTCTGAAGAGGGCTTGTGTTGGAAGGCGCTTCAGCAGCTTGATGGTGTTCATACGCTCACAACGCTGGCAATGCAACTCAGAATGAGCAACAGCTATGCAAAGGACGCATGTGGAGAAAGATCTTCTTGGTATGGGTATAGTTCTTGAATGAGCGCTATACTTCCGCACTTTGTTGGCCACTCGTAGCGTACACAAAAATAATGAATAAGCCGGATGACAGCCTGCCGGGTCCGAAACGCCGACATTCCGAAAACGCGCTAAGGCGCGTGTGAGGGTACGAGTGTCAGCAGTAAGCCGTCGTCGTCGAAAGGCTGCTCTTACAGCCCTACGATGTTGCATATGTCATCGCTATGTCATGCCCAGAAGTGTCTGGTCTGCCGAATCGTACTTGACAAGCAGGCGGTCACCGATTCAGGGCATTGACGTCCGTGAGCCATAAACTTTGGTCGAGCCACGACTCGTTGCGTAGCACTGTCCACTCTACGACTCTCTCAGGCAGCAATTCATCTCTTTCGCGTCTTTGCAAATTTCTCGTGCCATTTTCTCGCCGAAGGTTTGGACGCTGCAGACGTGTCTTGTACATTGGCGATGGCTGCATCCTTGCTCTTGAACCTAATTGTGGTCTCTGACGCAAACTCGTATGAACCTTCGAGTGCGCTGAGCGTCGCGTCTTTGCGCCATGCCTCGGGCAATGTGTCCTCCCACGTGTCTGTGAATTCGGCAATGAGCCAGTCGGGGCTCCCTTGCTTAGCCTCGAGCAGCGTTTTGCCGACAAAGACTACGGTTCTCGCTCGGTCGAGGCATGACCATGGCCCGCTCGCTTCTTGCTCGTCGGTGGAGAGGTGTCTGAGCACGGCTTTGGTGAAGTCCAGTGGGTGACCGTCCTCGGCTACCGCTGTTGCAATATCTTCAGTGAGGAATTGACTGTCGAGCTTGACGCCCTCAGACAATGCCGCAGCATTGATGGACTGCCACAGCTGTGACAATGCGTTCACAGAAGGTCTGTATGTGTTTTCCTCGTGCTCGAATGCCATGAGGGCAGTCCACCCACCCTGGCATTGTGCCTCTGACAGGGGGAGGTTGTCGAAAAGGTCAAGCTTGGTCTTGTGGTTGGGCGTGGCATCGACGTCGCCAGCAACAATGTCATACACGGGCAGCAGCTCGTGCAGCAGAGCGGCAGCAGAGACATCTGAGGGGTGCAGCTCCAGGGTGGCGGGGCACGATGCTATGGCGCATGTCGCCGGGAGGGGAATCTCGTTGCCATGGGAGTCGAGGAGCTGTGGCTGCGTAACGTAGAGCGAGTTTGACGTCTGGACCTGGCGCAGGTGGAAGGTCTTGTTGGGGGTGCAGAGCACGGCATATGCAGGCTGGTGGCTGCTGGGGACGCTGGATTTGACGGAGAGCCTGTGCGCGCCAGAAGATCAGAAGGGGATCCACGCAGCAGCGGGACGAGAGCTGGGAGCGCACCGCGGGGGATTGGGAGCATCGAGCAGGGCCGCGACGTCTGGGGGCAGCTCAAGCAGCTGCAGCTTCTGCGCCGTTGCTGCCACTGCAAAGGGCACGCCGCCGGCAAACTGCTGGGTCGCCATGGCCGCGAGCTGTCAGGCGTCGCGCTGTGATCTTGTCGCGCTGTTGTGTGTGGTGCAGACGACGACGACAACGACGACGCTATCTAGCGCGCCGCTGTGTTTGTTTGATCGGCCGCGACTGGCCAGCGTCAGGGCCGCCAAATGCATGCAAGGGCAGCAAAGCTGCAGCCAGCTGCAGCCAGGTGCAGCCGAGGGTGCCCCCTACCACCCCCCCAGCACGAGTCCACCAGCGTCGAGCAGCGTCCCACTTGTTCAGGGCTGCACCCGTGCTAGTCGCTTGCGGCCGGGAGTCGAGCAGCTTGGGCGTCGCAGCCAGCCACCGGCGTGTGCCTTGTGCCTTGTTTACAGCCCGGTGATAGGCGAGCAGCACCTGCGACTCAACATCAACACGGCGCACCGCGCACGCGCACATCGCACCTCGCACCTCGCACTTCGCACCTTCCTCTCGTCTTGCATGGCTGACCAGCCCCGGGCACTCGACCTCGACCTCGACCTCGACTCTCCTTGACTTTGCCCACCGCGCCATGCCAGCGCGACTGCGTCTTGCCTCTCCCACCCTCTAATCTCCCACCGTCGTCACTCGTTCCGGCGCATCGGCGGCACACCCAACTCGGCCATGGGCGTCGTCATCACCCAGGAGCCCGCGGCTCTCCCCGCAGCAGACCTGTCGCTCTTCCACACCACAGACGACCTGCTCTCCCACTCGCCCGTCCTCATCTTCTACGGCCCGACCTCGACCTCTGCGCAATCCACAAACTCGCGCATCCAGACCCACGTCTTTACCCCCGCCGGCCTCGCGAGCTATGCACGCCTCATCATATCCCCCACCGCCTCCTTCTACAATGCCGTCACCTGTCTGCCACGCGAAGAGCAGGGCGACGAGATCTGTCGCGGCCTGGCTTTCAGTCTGTACAAGTACTTTGTCGAGCTGCCCGCCGACGTAAAGAGCGCCTGGGAGAGGCGCTACAGCACCCGAGCCCACATGCACATGGCCCCTGCCCTCTTCAGTGAGCAGCACGCTGCCATTGTCGCTGCCAAGATGGTCAAGGTCGAGAATGTCGAGGACGTCATTGTGGATGTGCGCCATGCACTGGGAGAGCAGGCCCTCTCGTGGGTCGACTTGGATGTCGTTCTACCCCAGGGGACCATACAAAAGGTGGATCTCCGCGAGTCGGCCCAGTTCGAGGAGCCAGAGGATGATGCTCTCGAGCAGCAATACGGATCGTATGCGCCAGTCATTCGACTCTTCGGAGAGTCTACCTTCCTCCCCACATCACGTCTACGCCGTGCACCCTCAAAAGCCAGCCAGCTCAGCCGATCACAATCATTCTCGAGGAAGCAAAAGGAATCACTTCGTCGCGAAATGTGCGAACTTTTAGACACGGAAGAAAACTACGTAAACAAGGTACACGACCTGGTCAACAATGTCGCGGTTGAGTTTCGCGAAAAGGCGAAGCATCGGTCAGCTTCGAGCTCAAGTCCGAATGAGCAGACGCTACAAGGCCTTTTCCCTCCAAGCCTGGATCAGATTCTTGAGGTCAACTCGACTTTCTTGGAGGAACTGCGAGTTATTCTGGAAGAGACGGAGAACGGTGCAATACAAGATATCGAAGAGTCTACAGATGATGTCTTCATCGCTCCGTTACGAGGGCAAAAGGACCCAATAGACGTTACTGGGGCGGCGCGCGTCGCAAAGGCGCTTGTAGAGTGGTTCCCCAAGTTCGGCGACTGCTACACGGACTACATGGCTGCGCATGGCGACTTCTCGCAACTACTCAAAGCATTCACCAAAGAGCCAGCCTCAAGTTTCTCAAAAAGAGTCTATGAAACTGGCGAGCAACGACTCACCTCGCTGCTCATCGAACCTGTGCAACGCCTGCCTCGCTACAACCTCTACATTGACCAAATCGTCAAGCAGCTACCAGTTCGTCATCCAGCGATAAAGACGTTCCTCAAGGCAAGAGATATCATCTCTGAGATTTGCTCGCGAGAGGGATCAACGTCACAACAGATGAAGATATGTGATCGTCTCCGCAAGACAGTCTATCAGTGGCCATCGTCGTTCAGACCACAAGGAAGACTGATCAGTGCCATAGATGCCGTCGAGTTGGCACCACCCTACCATGGGGAGCTCAGCGGTCCTTCTACCACACCTGGTATCTTGGTGCTTTTCTCGGATTTTCTTGTCATACTCCACAAACCAAGTTGCAGCACCGCAACTGCGCGCAGCCTGCTGGCTGATCTGGATAGCCCGAGACTCAACGATACTTCCGACGAGACAGAACTCATCTTCCATCAACATCTTAGATTATGCGATGTCTTTGCCAGCGAGCACGCAGAATCTAGCATCGTCCAGTTGCTGTCGCCGGCCCCTCGCACAATGCAAATGGGACGGCCCATGACGCCTGATCGTCAAAACATGGGCATTCGTATGTACTATGTGCAAGGTGCTTACGAGGGCCGTGCACAGAGGGTTGTCGAAGACATTGTCAAAGCCAGAGTGGAAGGACGGTTCGCAGAGGCCGAACGAGAAAGCTACAAGTGGGAGGTGCGCAGCCGGCCTGGCGACCTGAACCTCTTCTCGTCTGTCACTGAAGAAACAGGAGCTACTCCGCCGGAGGGTCGCAAAGAGCCGGCGAAGATCCAGGTGCTTATCGAAGCAGCCAAATTTTCACGACCTATTGAAGCAGGGTATAATGGTATCGAGGTGGTCGTCAAAATCACAATCCTAGACAATGGCTTCTACCTTATGGACATTACAGGACCCAAGGGATCTCTCGCAAAGGATAAGCTCACAAAAGTCGAGTTTCTGCCTGTCTTGACAAAACGTCTCACCAACTACTTCCAGCAGCGCAACAGTGTTAAGAACCCAACCTTGTCAGAGGCCTATCTCTTCCGGAACCAGCTGATACTTCAGTCGCTGAAGCTCCAAATGACAGATGTGGAAGAGTGGAGAGAGATGAAGAGCCGACCTGCTTCACCTGTCAAGATGCTTAGCAACATCTTTGGCGCAAGCGTCGGCAGGGACGGTGGAGGGAGGAGGCTTCAGCGCAACACGCAGACGCTGGGCGATATCCCACGCATGGCACCTCCGCTGCAGCTCGTACACACACGCACACAAAGCCGCGATGGTCCCAGCTCACGGCCGACCTCGTCGAGAAGTGGTTTCGACGAGCTGCAGCAAGTTGACTCTCTCACAAAGCTAGAGGACTCCCTGGCGAACATCACAATGGCTCTGTCCGCCCGAAAGGGCAATATTGTGGGCCGATCTGTCCGCGCTAGAGCTGTTGCAGATGAGCTTGTGGTGAATGAGCTCTACAACTCGCTCCTGGAATCGCCGTCCAACCTTGATCTTGCCTCACAATCCTCCATCGACGTCCTGTTCGCTGTATTCGACAAGTTTCTCAATTTTGCCTGGAAGGAGAGAATGGGTCCAGTACTGTCCCACGCTACATTTGTGTCTCTACAGATGCGATCAGACAGCATGTATCCATTGGAGTTTGAGGAGTATTTTCGTGCGACATTCAATAATCTCGCATCTCATAACCAACGAGCGACACGAGTCATTATTCAGCTTCTGGCGGAACTGCTTGACGGAACTAGCAATGACGGGGACCGGGGTATATTGACTGCTGCATTCGCTGAAATGATGGTACCTGCAGGGAATGCGAACGACTTCATATCCTTGATAGATCGTTTGGTACAAGACATTGACGCGCTCTTCCCTGTCGAAACTCCTGGCTACGCAACACCAAACTTTGGCTCCATGGATGGGAAAGGTCGCCACAATGCTAGCGGCTCAATAACTTCAAACACTTCGTTGAGGCGACGATTCGGCTTTGGCAACTTATCGAGGGAGAACAGCAAGACTGAGAACGAATCCAAGGTCAGCATGCTGTGGAGGTCCCTGAGTAAGAACAGCCACAGTCAGGAGAACTTCTCTGCCAGCATTTCGAAAGCAGGAAGTCAATCGGTCGGACGGTCAAACTCCATTGATAACGGCCGCCATTCACCAAAACGTCCATCATCGCGCGATCGTCCAACTGTTCTTGGCGCCTTTCAACATGATAGTAGTGGCAGCCAGACCAATCGTTCTTTCTTAGGGACGATTGGCGAAATACCACCTTCCAGACTTGCTGTCCCTGTCCAGCCTCGCAGGAAGCGGCGTTCCTCTCTTAGCGATTTGAAAGAGCTCCAATTCGTCGTCGACGACGCACCTGCGTGGTCCTCGCAGACTCCTCGAAGGCCTGATTCAACCTTGCCAAGAAACCGGGAGGCGCAAAAAGCGAGAGAGAGTGTCTCCCCTCCGCGCACGCCCTTGCGCACACCAGTATCTTCTCACAAGCACACATCGTCCATTCCGGGCCCGTTGCGCTTGGGCTCGCCGATGAGGAAAGAAAATGAGCCTGCCCCACCATCTGCTTCACGGAGAGGCAGCGTTCAACCTGAATCGCGACCTCTTCAGGCATTCACTCGTAGAGGTAGCGTCCAGCCACCCGGCCCGGCGACACCTCGACGCGAGAGCAAAGACGAGGTTACGATCAAGTCGTTAGCCCAGTCAACATCCACACACTCGAGGAGACGGAACGAGTCTCTTAGCAGCATACCGAACCTAAGACCCGTGACAGGCTCCATCGCTGGTCTCTCAGAACGTCCAGGCGCCGGAAATTCAGTCAGGCTACCACCATCGACGCCCCGCTCACCCATCAAAGCTGTTGCACCCTCAGCAGTTACGAACGGAAGTGTTACAGCTACTGCCTCCACGGGTACGCCACGTAGGCTTCGTATGCAATCACCACAGAAGCTACGCGAGCGACTCCAGACCCAGCAGAAAGACATTGAGAGCGCATCCCAGGATCTGCAGAGTGTTCTAAACGAAATCGGTAACGAGCTGAATGCCAAGAGCACACCTCGCCTGCATCCTCAGACGTCAGCTCCTGCGCTAGGATCTGGCGCACCTACTAAAGGACAGTCCATGACGCTGGAAGCTCGGATAGCAGCCCTGGAAAAGCAGGCAAGGGCCACGCTCGACGCACTTTCCACCCGTGCCTCCTCCATCTCGCAAGACCTCACCACCTCGCTCCAGGTCTCCGAAGCACGCGTCAAACAGCTCGACCAGCTCTACCGTGATTCTAATGCCGAGAACGAGGCGCTTTACGCACGTTTCAATGAAGAGCTGGAGAAGGTGACGAGCAGTGTGCGCAGGGGCAAGCTCGGCGAGGAGGTTGATCGCCGTCTTAGAGCCAGTGAGGAGGAGGCTGCGAGGCTGCGGAAAGAGAATGCGCGGCTGAAGAGGGAGGTCGCGGGACTGAAAGCGCAGATCAGAGAGTGAGTGAGTTGCACTCACTCTCGACGCCGTCTTCCCTTCTTCGCATTCGTCCCGCGCCAGAAAGGCTGGCTTCGTTGACGCAGCACAGGTGGCTTCCGTTCTTCGGTTTCCGCGCAATCAAGTTCGTTGACGTTTACATAATCATCACCTTCGTTGTTGAGATGGTCACGAAGACCATCATCTTCACGTTATACTGCGCGAGGGCCGTCACGCTACTGTTGATCGGCCCTCTTTTGAATCTTCTTGGCCGTCGTGGTGTTGGAAACAGGAACATCACAAACGGAAGTATTGCCTGAGTATTAATTGAAGGAGCATTGGTCAGGAGGCATTAGCAGCTATTCCATCATTGCAGGAGTTTAGCATCACGGATCCGGGCATTATACCACTTGCATATTTACCACAAACAAAGGTTTTTGAACAATTTGCAGCTCTCTTGCGTCTTTTAATTTTTTTTGGGAGTGTGATGTCCTTGGTTTCTACGCGTGTGAGCGTCAAGGCATTTGCTGTCTGCATCTGCACACGTTGCAAACAGCCTCTAGCAATGCTATCAGTGTGAATAATCTTCTTACTATGCGAATGCTCTCCTTGCCGGATCGGGCTCAAACTTCCCACTCGTACATACCACTGATGCAAATGCTGTAAGACAGAGAATCCAGCACAATCGACATGACCGCATTCTACAAAGACCTCTTTTTCCTACCTCTCTCTTTTGCCCCCCCCCCCCCCCCCCCCCTCGAAGACGCTGCTAAAACTCAATCTCTCCCCTCACTGGCAATACCCTCAACGCTCCAAGAACAATACCCACTCCCCCTCCACCCCTGCCCGCCAGCAGCAGCAGCAGCGACACACAGCACCGCCCCGTCCACCCGTGTGTAGTACCCCGGCGACGTGGTCCAGGGCACTACAGGCAGAACGACGGACTGGTCTTTTTTTGGGGTTGCTTGAGACTTTGTTGAGTTTCGGTGGGGGGAGGGGGCGGCACTCACGGAGGTGGGTTTCGGCGATGAAACGGTGGATGGCTGATGCGGGGGATTCGGTCGTCGTTGGTGCTTGGGCTGGGGAGGTGTCTGGGGTTGTGATGGGGTGGGTAGGGGAGGAGGACATTGTGGTGGTTTTTTTTTGGTTGGAAGGGATGTATGGTTTTAGGGGTTGGGGGATTAAGGCGGGTGTTTATGCTGTAGGTCATATCTTGCCTATATAGCTAATTTGAATTCTTCAGAATAGTTTCGCTTTTGGAACGTCTTTCCTAGCTCGTCTTTTTGGGGTGGGAGGGGTCTCTGTAAGGGGTCTCTTCTCGACGATCTCTCTAGAATGCGTCACTGAGGAGTATCTCTAAAGAGTCTCTTTTAGTAAGAGTGAACCATGCTAGGTATCCATATTTCGATTAAAGCACCCCACAACATGGTTCCTGATCATGGCACAGGAGGGTCTCTCTCCTGACTAGTGACCGAAGCCTCTTGGTCGGCATCACTACTGTCCCGCGGAAAAGTTCAGGCACCGATCTCGCGGCTCTGCGCTATGTCATGTTATATGAACTAGGGCATAAAAGAGAGCCACGATTACCTGTGGAATGCGTCGTATTGCAGAATTGAGCATAGCCACCGCAGCAGGCTGACTTTTGGGCTGCCATGTTTGACGGGCTCGTAGAGTCTTCAAGCTGACGCAGGTCCAGCCTCGCCTCACTAAAAGATTAGTTGGATACGAGCTGAAGGTGTCTGTGCTCAGACTGCCAATATCAGTCTGTTCACGCGTTGCTGTGGCTGTATAGGAACTGGTTGATATGAACTTGTCTGCACGGCACGCATGATCCATGTGTGGTGGGTGGTAGAGTCGGCAGCATTCGCTCCGCACCAATCCCACACAAGGCTCGGCTAGTCGCAAACTGGAATGTGGTCACTTGCTCCTTCCATTACACAAACTACCAGCAGCAGCATTTAGCCCTAAGAATGATTGGACATCGCCTCAGGGCCTCTTCGCTTAGCTCTGGTGGCTTGTGGCTTGCAGAAGAGACCCCGCCTCACTATCTACTCAGCTGTATGTTATAAGTGTACAACCCGCCTACCAAACACACACTCCACACGATCATTCCAACAATCCATAGAACGCAGCTTACCAACCTCACGACTCCGTCACAGTACTATCGTCCACTCATTTGAACTGAGGTAGCGCGGGGCTGCTGTAGCCTCGCGCTGCTTCTATATCACAAAACTACTATGATCATCTAAACCGTTTTCCTGGGTTCGTCCAGCCACAAGAAGAACCTTTACCTTCTGAATGGTTCTCTGATGCAGCGATAGAGGCTAGTAGAGTAGACCTCGAAAGGGTCAACTTTGCGACTCTCGCACGCGATCTTCGGCTGTCCAATATACTGCTCATCTCGGCCGAGCCTTCTCCCTCATTGTCAAGATCCACACCAAGATCAAGATCAAGTTCAATGGTGACGACCCAAGAACAATCGTCAGAATTCGCACCAGTAACATCACCCTCGGGGATGATAGCAGTGAACGCAATTCCCGGATCGACGGCCATCTGCACCCCACCTCCAACATCATGTCGCATCGACCATGTCCCTCTTCTCTACGCTTGCCAAGCCTCCAATTGCTCGGAGCGATTTGCGCAAAAGGCGCAGCTAAGGTGAGCATTCCGCATCATCGGACACTGGACCACAACTAACGAGACTTAGGAGACATATGAAGAGACATGCGACTCAAGTACATGCCTGCGACCAATGTGCTGCACGGTACTCTCACCCGAAGAACCTCCGAGAGCACAAGCAGACAAAGCACGAGGGCAGACGGTACAAATGCGACTTCCCAGGATGTCCGGACGTTATAGCACAAAAGAAGAACTTGAAGCGACACAAAAAGCAAATACACTGCGCGCCCCCCGAGCAATTACTAAACTTACTGCAATCAGAGAACAGGTAAAATCTTCATGCGGCTGGCCAGAGGCAATCAAACCCACTATGTACATTCTTGTATATGCTTAAGTGGGTGTGGAAGGAAAGCAACACAGGTAGGTTCATCATAGCAGTGGGGCTGTGTATGAGAAAGAACCGGGCTCGCCATCACTGCCATGATGAACCTAGTGTATTGTTTCCTTCCGCATCTACTTAAGCCTTGCCTCTGGAGAATCTGGGAACTTTTGATGATCTTTTTTTCCTTTGTCCCGCAGAGGCGTTGTCTTCCTCTGCTCTCTTACCTGCGAGTAAGGTACGCTGTGCGTTGTCATCTAAACAATCTCGAGTGGACGAGTTCCTGTATTTCGATGCGTAGAAATCCTCTAGCTTGATAGCCTGATGCATCGCAATGTAGGCTCGTCCACTCGAGATTGTTTAGAGATCCTGGGATCACGATCTTTCAGGGCTCTTCTCGAGTACGAGTAGCGTTTCTTCCTTTTTATTTTGAGGGCGGTCTCTGCTCAGGTGGTTGTATGATACTTGCGCCTTATTTACACAATCTCATATGATTACACGTGCTTTGAGGCAAAATTGCGAGTCTTTTGAGTTTGCGGTTCATATACATGCTGAAACTAGCAAACACGTTGTCATTCTCAGCAGACAAGGCAATGCTCGAGCATCGCAATCAATTGGCTGCCAACAAGGTCCACAATTTATTCGTTCCATGGGAACATCAAGCTTCATAGCTCTGAGGTAAGACATGAGTGCTCGAGACACACACCCGGTTCAGATCGGTACCGAAATCTCTCACATGCAGGGTATCACAATTCTCAATTCTAAGCAAAAGTCCACCCCTGGGCCTCATCATACAGCCTCTCGATATCCTCGACCAAATCTCCAACCTCATGCCCACCTTCACAATCCTTCCATTTACCGCCATCAATCACACACCTCACCTTGTCATCTAGCCTAATCGTGCAGCTAGTTCCTGCACCAACATCCAAGCTGTGCTTCACACTGTCCCTCAAGAGCCCCATTCCATAGGCGCCGGAATCTTGGCTGAGGCAAGTATTCAGCACTCCAAAGTCAAGGCCGTGTTCCAGCGCACAGTCCTCAATTAGCTGTCGCTTGGGTATTTCCGGGTATTCATTTATCAGGCAGTTCGCGAAGCCCAGGTGTAGTTTGGGGTCAGGATATTCGTGGGCGGCGCAGAGGAGGATGATGTTGCCTAAACATTCGGTCTGGCCGTGCATGCATTGGACGCCGTCGTCTTCGCTGGTGATTCTGCGAGTGTTAGGATGAGTAGTGCGTAGGTTGGAGGGAAACCGTACTGGCCGATGAACGACAAACGGAAGTCGACTTTATCCGAGACGTTGGCCATGGTTGGTACGACGAGTTTCTGGAGGCAGGCGCGTGCATCGGGGCATTTGGACCTGAGTGCTGTTAGATGACAGGCTGTGAAGTGGTGTATAGGCTCTTACATTATGTGCACGTCCAGCGGGACCTTCGCCTTGACATCTGTATGCTCGTGCTCGCAGCTCCACGATCTCGCGAGCAAAAACAGCGCAAAGATGACCGCCAGCATAGCAGCGTGTATCTTGCGTTTGTATGAGAGTCGTGGCATGGCTGTGTCGGCGGGCGCGTGCTCCTGCTTCTGCGGAAGCAAGGGCACTTTCGACTCCATGGCGGTCTTCTCAGAGACAGACGGTTGCATGGCGTGTTACGCAGCTCTTCCGGCAGAGCCTCCGGCCGTTATTCAGCTGCTTAGCGGAGGCTGCGGAGCGATACGAAGGCCTGGGTTGCACGCCGGCCTGCTAAATGCGGTTGAGGCGTGATACGGCACTGATAGCGTCACGAGCACGTGGACAGCAAACAAACACGCGCTGATTTAAGGAGGAATGGCAAAGCGCGGGGCTTGCGAGGTCGTTGCAATAAAACTCTCCATTATCGCGCAAGATGTGCCTATCATTAGCTGATCCTCCCGCTCCAACCGCTACGGTCGATGCACGAACGGGAGTTGTTCAAGGAGGACCCTTGAAAAGCGGGTCCGGCAGGTGCAAGTGAGTTCGCGTCGATGACGGATGGCTGCCAAAACCTCACAATCATCAACGCGTGCGCATCGATTGGAGGGCATTGCTGTGTCGCGGTGTTGCGGATGTCTGAGGCAGTCTGATTGTACTCCCTTGCACGATGTACTGAAACCTGCTGCCATCTCTGCGATGACACAATCTGCTCCTCACTATTGTCGTCTTCACCGCATAGGCCGGACCAGTGGCGCCTCGGCTTGAGCCTCACTCAGGTCATGGCAGGCCTAGTGACTCCTTGCACTCCCACATTCACTCCCGCTCGCGTTCACATGTGCAAATAAGACTCCAAGATGGTCGCCCACCAGGACGCTCTTGACGAGCTGACAAGTTGCCTTGAGACTAGCACTTTGCTCGACCTCGCCCGCCGATTTTCGGAGAAATACAAGAGTCTCGCGCAGAGCTCCACGGAGCACTTTCTGGTCACGCCTGTGACTGCTTTGCCGACTGGGAAAGAGCAAGGCAAATTTCTCGCTATTGATGTTGGTGGCTCCAATCTGAGAGTGGGGTTCGTCGAACTGACCGGAGTTTCTGCAACAGCTGATCATGGTGAGCACAACGTTGAAGATGCTGTGTTTGAAAGAATCAAGAGGAGTCACGACAAGAGTTGGCCAATCGGCGATCATTTGAAGGTGGACCAGCCAGAGGATCTGTTCAAGTGGATTGGCGACTGTATGGCTGAGGTGACCAGAGAGGCCATTCAAAACGACTCCATACCATCAAATGATGACATCTTGCTGGGTGTCACATTCAGTTTCCCCATGGCGTACGCACTTTCCTAAGGTCCTGATATTCTACATGCTAATAAATCTCACAGCCAGACGAGTTTGTCAGAAGCCACACTGTTACCTATGGGGAAGGGTTTTGCCATCACTACAGACCTGAACCTGGGTGAGATGTTGCTGGCGGGTTACGCACCTCATTGCTCGACACCCTCCACAGAGCCTGCTACACAGCCAGCCGAAGGATCAAGCAGCAAGCTTCTGCCGAACATACGAGTAGCGGCGATCACTAACGACACAGTGGCAACGTTTGTCTCGCTTTCATACGCGGTGAAGGCGGCGCCTAAGAGTCGTGTCGCAATGGGTCTCATTGTTGGGACTGGCACAAATGCCACCGTACCTATGAGGCCGAGTAGCCTTCATCCTGAAAAGCAGAGCCAACTACGCAATCTCTCAGCAACTGACACGGTGGTCATCAACACAGAGTGGACCATTCGTGGTACAGACGAGCCGCTTGACGCTCTAGGGATAAAAACAAAATGGGACCGCATATTGGACGAGAACAGTGACGCCCCAGGTTTTCAGCCATTCGAATACATGACATCTGGACGTTATCTTGGCGAGATTGTGCGTCTGGCTTTCGTTGATACACTTGCCAATGAGATGAACACAGAAGCAATTCCAAACTCCCTTCAAAACAAGAATGCCATACCAACATGGTTTCTCTCCGAAGTCGTTGCCCGCTTGGACAAGGCAACTCTACCATTGAAGCTAGAAGAGCAATGCCCTGCGAGTGATTCAGCAAACGGCACTTTCTGGACACCAGCACGAGCACAGAGACTCTATGACCTAGCGCAAGCTGTCCAGCAACGCTCGTCGGCACTCATAGGAGCCGCTTCGATTGGCCTTCTGGGATGTGTTGGCGAGATTGACTTGGCAGGACTAAGCGCAGCTCAAGCAGAAGGCCATGATGGCTCATCACACCAGGCATCAGAGGTGGACGAGCTCGTCATTGCGTACACGGGAGGAACCATCTCACAGTACCCACACTGGCTTGAGGACTGCCAAGCATGGATAGACAAGATCGTAGCTGCGTCTGCGACACGATCAGGGTTACAAGTCGTTTTGCAAGAAGCATTGGACGGTGGCATTATTGGCGCTGGCGTGCTCGCGGGTATGGGCAGTAGCATCTTATGAGGAGTCCTAGCACCAGCGATAGAGCATAGAGCGGCAAGGAGACAGCCACTCGAGATCGACCTGAACGATGAGCGACAATATGAAGATAAACACATTAACCTTACAACATCACCGTACCCTTGCAGTGGAAGTTTCCGCTCAAATAATGTAGCAGGATTCCACAACCATCACCTTCATTTACATTGCCCACCTCCGCCTCAAAGTCAACACCCATCCACCTCCCTTCACCCACCCCCACGCCGCAACCCCTCGCATCCATCTCTCCCGACACTCACAACCTCGACCCCCACAACCGCTTACTTCTTCCACAGCCATTACTAGCGCGCCGTACACATGTACTACCCGCAACGACACCCGAACAACCGACCCTCTCCCAGCGCTCCCTCGTGGAACGTCACCCCCTCTTTTTTTCCCTATTAGCCTCGCTCCCAATGGCTCACTGACGCAACTGCACTCCTACGCCCTCCCCGTTAATGTGGTACTGTTGCATGGTCCGCGCGCTGCTGAGCCGCAGACGGCGTGGCTGAAGTGGCGTGCGTATCCGGATGTTGGGTTTGAATTTGAGGATATGGAAGGGGGTGTGGAGTTGAGACGGCTAAATGCGGAAGAAGGGGAGAAAAGTAGGTAGGTGGTAGTGGTGGTGGTTGCGCAGGATGAGAGCGGTGATGGGGAGATGGATGAGGTGAATAGGTAGGTGGGCAGGCAGTGGAGAGTTGCGGACAGTGAGTGCTCGACGAGTATGCGAGCTGGAGTGGGGAGACGACGAGAGGACGTTAAAGGCGGGGAATTGGTGCTCAAGTCTTCGATCAGTACCGAGAGAGAAAGACTTTTGAGCTTGGTCTAGAACACGGGCGATCCAGAACGGGAGAAGGGGAAGAAATTGTATAAATGCTTTCATTTCAAGTCGTCGTCTG
Source organism: Stagonosporopsis rhizophila (assembly GCA_016767195.1). NCBI lineage: Eukaryota > Fungi > Ascomycota > Dothideomycetes > Pleosporales > Didymellaceae > Stagonosporopsis > Stagonosporopsis rhizophila. The sequence continues at coordinate 3,212,306 of CP068498.1, read as the reverse complement.
CACATCTATACATACAGCGGTGTACCTTGGAACACAGCCACTGGGGCCGAGATCAGGCAGTGTCCGTAAGTCTATTAGTATGCCCAAAAGCTGATGCAGATCCTATCGTGCTGGTAGTTGACTCCCATGCTTCTCTTTCTCCTTTTCCGACCCGTTTACTCTTCCCACTCGGGGTTCTAATTATATGTCAGCATGTGTACTTGCTTCGAGTGAGACTTCAACATACCTTTCTCAGGATGACAACACCCTCCAACACGTTTGTCAGAGCTAGGTACTTCTCGTCTTCCAGCTCTGCCCTCTCGCCATGCGCCAGCAGTACAGGTGTGCTCTGTGTCTGCCAGCCAGTGATGGTCTTGGGTCGACCAGCTTGCCCAACAATATCGACTGCCTGACCGACGCGCACATTGACGGTGAGCGGCTTGAGCTCTTCGTCAAGTGTGATGAGGAAGCGTGGCGAAATTGCTGTGGCGAGGTAGTAGAGGAGGAAATGCGAATCGCCGACGATGAACGACTTAGCGTCGATCAGTGAGACGAGGACGGTCAGCAGACCCGAGGCCGCGACGCGCGAGAGTACCTGGCGGTCAGTGTGGAAGGGGTTGGCTGAGAGTGTGCCCTTGCCCATGTGCAGGAGACCCTGAGCAATGCGCACCATGAACAGCGCGTTCGGGTCGCGGTGGTAGTAGCTCGCCAACTGGCGGAGAAGCTGTGCAAGACGAGCGTTGTTGGTACCAGCACCACACAGACCCATGGCGAAGATGGCGTTGATCGCAACATCGTTGTCGTTATCGTGAGAGTAACGCGATAGTGTGTCGTAGATCTTCATCTGCGGGTTACTAGGGCTGATGAGACCCAGAGCGAGAGGCACAGCCTTGCGAATGTTGGCCTCGCCGTAGTGCATCAGGTGGCCTAGAGTGCGGAGAATCATCTCCTGACCAACATCCTCGCCCATTGCCACAAGCGACAGACCGATGACTGCGTACGACTGCAGAAGTTCATCGCCCTGCTTCTCTTCACTGTCGTCTTCAATATGCTCATTGCAGATGTGGAGCAACTGCTGAATCTTAAGAACCGCACCGGTACCAGCCCACGCGCAGACTTCGGTCAGGACGGAGGCAGATTTCGCCATGGGGTGGTCGAGCGCCTTGAGAGTCTCAAGAATGACGTCAACCTCCTCCTGCTGACCAAAGAAGAGAAGCGCAAGACCAAGCGACATAAAACGTGTCCACTTATCCTTGAGCTGGCTCGAGCGGTCCTCGTCCAGGAGAGTGTTCATCAGCGCATCTGTGACCTCACCGTTGGCAGAACCAACAAAGATCAGACCGAGCGACAGTGCCGCCATTGCAGAGAGCTGCATGTCGAGGCTTGTGTCGCTGACGATAGGCAGAAGGAGCTCGAGAAGCTCCTCCTTGTTTGAGCCAGCGTACGCAAGTCCAAGACCCATGATCGAAGCAAGGCGTATGTTCTTGTTCTTGTGCGCAAGGTTATCCTCGTCACCCAACAGAGCCAGTGCAGGATCGGAGTCCATGCGTACACCGGAGTTGAAGATACCAGTGGCGAGCATAGCACCAGCCTTGACCATGTCGTCATCAACATTCGTGTACGGGTCGATCTTATCGAGACCGGTCTCGACATCCCACAGCATCAGCATACCCAAGGATGCTGTGGTTGACAGCATGCCCTCGTCCTTGGTCTTCCAGACCCAGCTGCTCTTGCTGTCGGAGTTAAGCATGAGCTTGTCGTTGCCGTAACCGGTGTTAACAAAGGCGTTGACGAACGCCGACGCAAGGTTGTGCCTCGCGGAATCGGTGTTGGTCAGACCTGCTGTCCGGCTGCTCTCAAGATGTGTCTTGTAGATGTCATCCGGTGTCTTGGGGTCGAGGATGTTCAATTCCTTGCCCAGGGCCTTGAAGTGATCTGGTAATCTGGAGTTGTTCAAGCACTCTTGCAGCTCTGCGTCGTCGTCATCTGACACGTCGAACCAGATGCGCTGCCGCGCGATGAGGAACGCCATCTGTCTTCGGATAGACTTGTCCTTTGTCGAGTTGAAGGCCTCCTCGATCAGGTCCCGGTCGTTCAAGCGTATCGCCAGCGCGACGGCCTGTGTGTACTGGTTGTATTTGCGGTAGATGCTGTATGCCGTGCGAAGGAATTTCTCGTTATCGGGATATGTGAGCAGCGGTACGAGACTATCCTGGTTAGTGACAGCTCCAAGCAATGTGTGTGCCTTCCAAGCTTACCCGACCATGTACAAGCAGACTCGCGCATATGTGTTCTCGTCAATGTGCTGCTCGATCTGATCGATGAGTTCCAGCTCTGAGAGCATGTCTACCGCATCGGCCTCAGCGTTGTGCTTCAGGAAGAAGGGAACGAGGCTAGCGCCCAGGTCGGTCACATCGTCGGTGGACTTGTCGTCATTCAGCCTGTTCTGAAACTCTCTGCCAATCTCGAGCGCAAGGTGGCGCATGTATTCGTGTCCCCACGAGCCGAGATCTGAGGATGGCGCATGTAAGCGGTACTTCAGGCAGTCGAGGCGGTCTTCGTCCGAGTACGTCATTCCGAGGACCGATAGCATATCGGCGAATGATTGCTGCAGTTGTCAGTAACAATCCACTGTGGCCATATACAACTCCTCATACCTTGTCCTCACCCTCCGGCCATGACGCATACTGCTTCTCGAGGCTCTCGTAGTGGGGTCGTAGGAACTTGAGTGGCTTGGGCACTGCTGTCATGGAGCTGGTCGATGTCTTGATGAACTCCTTGATCTGGTTCAGCGCGGGCTTGTAGAGGCTGGAATCCGATTCCTGGCACAGGTCAGCAACACGATCTGGACTAGCACACGACATGCAATGATAGCACGACATGAAGCGATAGCAGCAGACATACCAGTATCCTCTCGACCAGCATATCCAGTTCACTCTTCAGCTGCTGATCTTCCTCGCTCAGCTCCTCTGTGTTCACCATCAGTAATCTGTCGCTCTAGCACGGCGCCGCCGCGGGTTACGCCAGCATAACGTACCACCAGTTGTCTCGACCTTTTTATCCTTGCCATCTGCCTTTGCGTCCTCCTTCTTCTCTGCCTCACCGTTGACGGCCTTGCCCTTGCCCTTGTCGGCGGCAGTGGGCTTCTTCTCGTCGTCCTTCGCCATGGTGATTACGAAATGGCAGCTAGCGCAGGCGGCGAAGTGTAAGTGCTTGCTGTTTGGAGGTTCGGGTGGAAGCGGTCGCGGCGTAATCCGTCCAGGTGCGGACCTGAAGCAAGATGAGTGATATAGAGAGGGTGGGAGACGCGACGGGGTGGTGGGTGGTTCTGCGGCGTTATGCTAGGTGGATTGTTGATGGAGCTCTCTGTCTCGACGTAGGCGTCGGAGCTTGGCGCGCAATGGCGCCGATGGCTGCACTGCGAGCGAGCAGCGGACTAAAGTGTCCCGCCAAAAAGTTCAGCGTCCCGCACGAGAACGACATCGAGTCGAATTCGGCACCACCACATATTCCTCTGCGCCAGAAACACCGCCAACATGAAGCTGAATGTCAAGAACATCCGCTACCTCACCCCAGAGGACTGGCGCGTCCTCACAGCGGTATGCACTCCCCTCCGCGCTGCTCTGCATGCGACACCTCGAACTAACCGCTGACATAGCGCAGACAGAAATGGGCTCTCGCAACCACGAAGTCGTACCCACGTCGCTGATCTCCTCAATCTCCGGGCCCGGAATAGGCGTGCACAAGTCCATCTCGAATCTCGCCAAGATCGGCCTGATCGCAAAAGTAAAAAACGCAAAATACGACGGCTACCGCCTGACATATGGCGGCCTCGACTACCTCGCCCTGCACACACACACCAAATCCTCGACTGTGTTCTCGGTGGGCAACCAGATTGGTGTTGGTAAGGAGAGCGACATCTTCGTGTGTGCGAGCGAAGAGGGCCGCCAGCTGGTGCTCAAGATCCACAGGCTGGGCCGCATATCGTTCCGTACCGTAAAGGCAAACAGAGACTACCTGCGCAACCGCCAGGGTGGGAGCTGGATGTATATGTCGCGACTGGCGGCGATCAAAGAGTACGAATTCATGAAGGTGCTGCGGCGGGAGGGTTTCCCTGTTCCGGAGCCGGTGGGGCAGAATAGACACACGGTGATCATGGGCCTGATCGATGCGTTTCCCATGCGCACCATTTCCAAGGTCGGCGACCCGGCGGCGCTGTACAGCGAACTGCTGGACTTTATTGTGCGGTTTGCGCAGCACGGCTTGATCCACGGCGACTTCAACGAGTTCAATATCCTGATTGAGGAGAAGTTCGAGGGCGACGAGCGCGTGCTGCTCAAACCTACCATTATCGATTTTCCGCAGATGGTCTCGATTGACCATGCAAATGCCGAGTACTACTTCGACCGCGACGTCGCATGTATAAAGCGCTTCTTCGAGAGACGCTTCGGGTTCACAAGCGACGAGCCAGGCCCGTTCTTCAAAGATGCTATCAAGACCTTGGTCAAAAGGCTGGACGTTGAGGTCGAAGCTTCAGGCTTCAGTAAGAAGATGGCTAAGGAGCTCGACACATATATGAAGGAGCACGGTATTGATGGTGATGCCGGTGGCGAGAGAGAAGATCTAGAAGACGGTGATGAGGATGAGTTGGAGGAGGAAGATGCGCAGGATCAAGAAGAGGAGGTCGGCAGCATCCACCTCCAAGACGAGGTCGACTCAAAGACTGTGTCGACTGAAGAGCAAACACCAAATGCTGTTGCCTCCCAGATGACATTACTTGACATCCGAGACAACGATCCCTTGCCGGATCTAAGCGAGTGCAAGCCTCGTTCACAGTCCACCATGACCACTAAAGCCGCAAAGAAGAAGGCTGGGTGGGCGCTTTGAGCTTTCGAGTCATCTTTCTGCTTCACTTCTTAGCGATACCCACATTTAGAGGCTACAAAAGTTCAACCAACATAGACATGAATAGTACCATCTGTACCACTGCAACACTTTGAGCGTTTCGCCAATTTCCCTTATTACCCATCACCCACCACCAGCAGTGAGCGACGCAATCACGACGTCATTACAACAGATAGCAAAGACTGGGCGATAAAATTGTATGAAGATCAATTATGCGCCGACTTATCGAGACCAACGACGAATCTGACAATACACCTCTGCCTACTGCCATATCCGATCCTGTTCCGCCATTGATGAGATGAGATGTAATGCCTAACACATGATGTTCTTTTGGTCCACCCCCCGACTCACATACTAATAAATACTGCTAAGATGGAGACAGTAGCCCCTCAAATGGCCCCATCGAACCGCGGGATGAAGTATGAGAAGGATATGTTCAGGAAGCCCGATGCCAAAAAGGAAGTATTAGGCGCCAATGTCGCGAAGATCATGGCTGAAGTGAGCGACGGAGAGAAATGGCCAAGGGCAACGATCCGTCCGAGTTGTTGTGCCTAGCGTCTGAGATAGGTAACATCGTGCTCCACGAGTGATACGGCTGTTGAATGCTGGGAAAGCGATCGTGAAGAATAGATGCGTACACGAAGGGAGAGCGACGACAATTGAAAGTGTAATTACGGCATCGGCGACGCTCAGTCATCTTGGCGAGCAGATGGATCAACCTTGTCATCAGCTTTGACAGGTGTAGCAGGATTGGTGTTGACATCGATGCCATGCTCGGAGACGCCGTCATCACTCTTGACAGCACCAGACTGAGCCATTTGATATACGGCTGGCCGAGAGGTGCCGAGTGTAGAAGGAACGGCCGGCGCCCATGGTTGACGGTAAGCACCTCGCTGCATGAACATCTCGAAGTCGCTGCCATTGTGGGACACTGGCGAGGCATTGTCGTAACGGTCGGGTGTGCCCAACGCCCTAGCTTGAGCAACACCAACCTCGTACTCAGCGGCACGGAAGACGCGACCGGCTGCTGTCTGTTGCTTGAGCATCTTCTGCTCGTGTGTGTCGGAAAAGCGGATTTGGATGAGGTGCTCCTCGCCGTTGGGCTTTGAGACAGGAGTGTTGTTGAACTTCTTGATTACTTCGTCACAGATGTCGCGACTCTCAAAACTGTTGCTGATTAGCAACGGCCACAAAGACGTTTAAGAAAAGAAAGTACCGAGCAAAACCAACACCTCGGCCAGTGCCAGTTGGATCGCGCAGGATCCTGCTTGAGCAGACCTTGTGAGGAGCAAATATCGACGCGAGTTCCTGCGCGCAAGTCAGCCAGAGTCCTGGTTCCAATGAAAAGAGTGAGTCCATACATGCTCGTTCATGTTCTTTGGAATATTGGACACGTAGAGGTTGGTGTTGCCTTCGTCAGAGAACTTCTTGAGCTTGGAGTAGAATGATTCCTGTTGGGGTTAGTCGTCATGGATGAGATGGGGGTGTCAATGAGCTCACCCGGGCAAAGCTAACTTCGTAGCCCAAGTAATGGAAACCACGGATACAGTCTTCCGCATCCTCGAAGTTGTGATACTTGATGAAACCAAAGCTGCCGCGAGGTCAGTAAAGCGTAGATAAGGTTGGGACCAGTACTTACCCTTTGCATAAATTAGTCTTGAGATCGATGATCGATTTGGAGCTCTGGATGTCGCCAAAGCGCTTGCCCCATTCATGGAGCATATCGTCGGTAGTCTCTGGCAGAAGCCCCCGAATGTAGACATTCGTCTCCCCTGTTTTGTTCTCAAGGCTGCGGTCGAGTGGCTTATGAGGAGAGCTGGGAGCAGGGATGGCACGCGGAATCGGGGGCTCCTGGTGTACCAGAGCAAGCAGATGGGGTGGAAGGGTGGGCATGGCCTGCTGCTTCTGAACGGGGGCCATCAACTGGTACTGGTGGGCCAGCTGCGAGGGCGAGGGCGTTGCACTGTTGGTGTAGATGGCGCTAGGAGAGCGGTCCATGATCGTAGCACCGGCTCCGTATCTGTACATACCACCACTGCCGAAAGGTGTACCAGGAATATCATTCTCATTAGATGACACAGAGTCCCGACGAGGTGTCATGAGTGAAGGCATGTCGCCCGAAGACATGCGGGAAGCCCAGCCGGGTGCCATAGGACTATGACCAACAACAGGCTGACCGTACTGGTAGCCGGTCTGTGGGTCAAACGAACCTGTGTGGTTGTACATGCCTGTAGCGTGCGCCTGTTGTGCACCTGGAAGCACTTGGTACATAGAGCCGAGGGCGTGCTGGTTAGGGATCCATAGACCCTGACCTTGCGACATGGGCATGTTGCTGTACTCGGATGAATTGGCAGACAAACCAGACCCGGCTGGCTTGTGGTTGGCGGAGGAGCCATATGAGGCATGCATGTTGAGCGCTGCCATGGTGTTCGTCAGACCTTGCAAACCGGCATCGCCATGGGGAGACACAGGCAGACCTCGAGGAAGGTACTGAGCTCCATGGCCCTGGCCGTTGTATGTGTTGAGCATGTGCTGACCCTTATAGCCGCTTGTGGGTGCGGCGTAGCCGTTCTGACGAGCGTTGGTGGCCATGGTGGTTAGCCAGAAGGAGCGGAAAGTCGAGAATGAGGCAGCGAGAAGGCCGGACGGCTGGAACAAATGTCGAAGGGTGCTGCAGGCAGCTGTATGGCGATCGAAGGATGCGAGCTCTGCGCAGCGACAAGAACTATCAAGAAGGGCACAGCGGTTGAGGCGGCTGAAATGTACGGGAGAACGTTGCTCTAAGGCATGTTAGTCTTACACTGTCAACCGAGCTACCAGGGTGAAGAATAGTGATTGGTGAGGGTGAAACCAGCCACCACCCATCAAGATGAATGAGGCGAGGCGACACCCGCACCGGCTCAGCGGCTTTGGGTCGAGTGAAGTGAAGGAAAGGGAAGCGGTGAAAATGCATGGGCAGCAACAACATACCGAGTCGTAAATGTCAAACGTTTTGCAATGTGCGGAACTGCTAGTGACTCCAAAGCTACCCGCGGTGTCAGTACACGAACGAATGATGTATGAGGCGGTGGTGAAGCCTCACCTGCGAAAAGCTACAAAGAATGTGGCCACTGAAGCGTATTGGTGAGGAAGAAGTGGTGCAGAATGAGTGAAGGAGAGAAGAGACGAAATGCGGCGGGGAACTCGAGGAGAAAAGGGCGCGCGATGGTGGCGGCTCGGCGTCGTGCAGAGGGAAAGAGCCGTTGGGATGTCTCGGTGGAGGAGGGGAGTAGCAACAGCGGGTGTATACACAGAACAGCCTCGCCTTCCACGCCGGGAAGTCGCCAAGGACAGGATGGAAAGCACTAACCTTTGCTAACGATAATAGCTAGAGTAGCAGTAGAAAAGTAACAGTACAAACGAAAGGAGCAGCGGTTGCAGGTTCTGGGTCGAGCTCCTTCCGCTCCTCGTCCCGTGTTTGGCGCGCAGTGGGTCTCTAGTGATGCTGAGGAAGAGCTGTCGATTAGTGATGTCGAGATCTTGGTTATGGACGAAGCTGCAGGATGTGTACCTTTGTTAGCTGCGGTGGGTGCGCACTGCCTTAATAAGACCTGTTGGAGACAAAAAGTGTAGCGTTGATATGTACAAGCCAGGGATGTGGCTCTACAGAGCTGCAAATCAAGAGCAGGCGACGCGAGGTCACATCAGTCGTGCACTCTGCCCGCTTCCGCAGCTGGCGGCCATGCCGTTCTGAGACGAGTGTGTAGCACTCTCCAGAGGACGAGGCGTCCCAATCTGCACTTGAGCTTCTCCATACAGCTGGCCGTTCTCCGCAACGGCGAAGCTAATGCAGCCCCCCAGCGCCCTTGCAGTAGGGCTGAAGGAGCGACCATGTCTCAGAACATCATTTTGTAGACGTCACGCACTCATGTATCGCATTGCGCGCGAACAGAGGTGCCCTTGAGGATGATCTACGCGGTGGGTCAGCTTGCGGGCTGAAGATTCGCCCTGTCACTTTTTCAGGTCCGCACTGCAATCGGCTCGGGGGTGTCCACAAAAATCTTTCCCAGGTTCGACTAGGTGTGTCGCTTGTTTGACCTTGAGATTAGTTTGCAGCACGTTAGTATAGTGACACGACACAAGGTACCTTTCTTATGACAGCCTATTAGCCGACTGCTGCCCACAAGAGGTTGGGAACAGTCTTGGATCCGATCTCGTCCGCAGCGCACTTGTAACTTCTGCCGCGAGTCTTTGCAGTGCAGCTAGTCGCAGTCGTTACTAGCTGCGTTGGACCGCCTACGTCCCTGGGGTTGAGCTCAACACAACGTCGAGGCGAACGCCTTTCCAGCCGACAGTGCAGAGCCTCCCGCGACACACAAGCCGCCGAACCGTTGCAGCAGCCGTTGACAGAACAGGTCCCGGTGTCGTCAATGACAGCGCAGCCTGCAAGGGCTTCGCTTATAGCTAAATGTAGCGGTGCTAACAACGTCAACAAGGTTTGGAGAGGTGAGTCTGAGAGTCAAATGGTAGCGGTAGATGTAGAGTCAGCGCTTCAATGAGGTAGCGAGAGCTAGAACCGAGTCGCAATTTGTTTTTACTATTGAATAGATGTCAGAGTACAACACAATGTGTGAGAAGGGTCACTAACCTTGCTTGAGTCTGTCCCCATCCAGCGCTCTGTAAAAGGCCATCTGGGTCGCAATGTGAGCAGGTGTGTCACAACTTTCACTGAATAAAGACGTTCACACTAGTTCGCGTGTTGCGTGGGCGCAAGAGCACTGTTCACTGTGTTGCAGCCTATCCGGGATGTCGTTCGCAGGTAGGGTTGCTGAAACACTGACTGCATATTCGGAATGCGGCTCGCCACAGAACAGAACCTATGCAACAGCAAGGGCTGGAAGCCGAATTGGAAATTACCAGGGACGCACGTGATTTGTGGCTCATGAGGGCATTACCGGCTGACAATCTGTCGCGTGAATGCCGGGCGCTGATCCTTCAGATGTCACATATGTTGTGCGCCCTGGGGCACTGTCATACCTCTGGCTGCGTACACAGTAATGACTCCTCTGCTGTTTTCGATCGTGCCGCCTAACGTTGCTTCGTTGCGACTCTGTTGATGTTACTCGGTTCGACCTGAAACCTGGATTGCGGATCAACTCGCTACCGTCCACGGTGACGAAGAAGTGTTGCTTCTCAGATTCTGTTCGAGCTGCATATTCCAGGTCGTACAAAGGCACGAAATCCGCCGTCTCAGCCTCGTCAAGGATCTCGGGAATCTTGAGATTATGGTCCGGCCCATGCTCCACTTGTGCGGGAGACGTACAGGAGGTCAGAAAGATTATGTGTGTCAGAGCGATGGAGTCCGTTTGGTGTCTTTGATGTGGTATGTTGCTTATGTAGATCTTTCTCGGGCGTTGCTCTTGAGTCTAACACGCGATACCAGGTGTCGTTGAGGTCTGCCAGTACGTGGAAAAGGGAGGCATTGTGGTACAGAGCCAGATGCGGGAAGGCTCCAGCCGCAAGGATCACATTCAGGTGCATGACAATGGCGCCAAAATTTGTGGATTCTTTCTCATCCATCGTCCAAAGCACCACACTGTTTTGAAGACTGTGGTTGTGTCCGTGACAGCGAGTGGAATGAGGTCGAACAAACGCAAGGTTCCGAGCCGGGCTTCTGCCGCTGGGGTGCAGGCCAATCGAAATACGAGCCGGTAGCTTGGACACTACAAGGATTCACATCATCACTACCGGTATCCTGCGCATGAAGCACAGAGCGTGCTTGTCGTCATGTGATTCATTCACATTTCTATACTATCTACAACTCGAGAATGCCTGGAGAGTATATTGCAACGCCGCGTAACCAGAACTGGTATCCTGCCTGACCATGCGCAACTGCGCTGCCCAACATGCATTTGTCAAACGCCGATCCCTCCAATCTATACACGAGAATGCCCTTCTACAATCATAGTGCCTTCTAAGACCAGACATCCTCTTGGTACTGGTTCGATGCCCTCATGGCTTTGACAATCTCCTCGCCCTTTGTCTCGGAGACATTCCTGTACTTCGCAATAATTTTACCAAGCAGCGTGTTGACTTCACGAGCCATGTGTGCGGCGTCACCGCAGACGTAGAAGTATGCCTTTTGCTCTAGCAGCTTGTTGACTTCTTCGCCGTACTCCTCCAAGTGGTGCTGGACGTAGACCTTTTTAGGGCCGTCACGCGAGAACGCGGTGTGCAGGACGAAGTTGTCACCGAGGGCTTCCTTGTATTGCTGTTGATTGTGTTAGTATAATGTTACACATATGGATTAAAATCTGACTTGCCTCCCACTCCTTTTCGTACAGGAAATCCTCCGACCTCTTCCTGCAACCAAAGAACAGAACAGTCTTGCCAACATCCTGACCAGCCTTAGCCTGGGCAGCCCGCTCCTGGACGAAACCACGGAACGGAGCAACACCAGTGCCAGGACCAACCATGATGATGGGCTTGGAGGGATCCGAGGGAAGTTTGAAGTTTGAGTGACGGACGTGGACAGGCACGTGAATGCCATCGTACTTGTTTCGAGGACCGGTAATTGCGTAGCTTAGGCCATGCGGATCTGGTGAAGGGTCTCCATGTTGCTTCTGCTTCAGGGCAAGGAGATAGTTCGTGGTCACGCCCTTCAGGACATGAGGCGAATCAGGCTTTTCAATCGACTCAACGACAGCGGTGATGGAGATCTTATCTTTCTGTACCAGTGAGGAAGAAGAGATCGAGTAGTAACGGGGCTGAAGCTTGACAAGACCTTCGATCAGGAAGGAGAAGGGGATCTTGGACCATGTCAGGCCCTTTCCTTCAATTTCCAACAACTGCGCCAGGTTGAGGTGTCGAGCGGCGACCTTCTGCTTGAAGTAATCCTTGTCGCTACCAAGCTTTGAAATCTCAGCCTTGATCTCTTCGTTGGGAGCGAATTGAGCAAGACCAGCAACGAGTTGACGAGAGACGGCGGCGCCGATTTCGATGTGAAAGCGAACGGCCGCATCGTAGGTAGTGGGTGACGGGAAAGGAACCTTTGCAGTAGCATCAAGGCCCTTGACTGCAATAACAGTGTGACGTTTGTGCTCCTTGCCGAGGACCTTGAAAAGGCGGTCGACTTCCTTGCCAGAGTTGTTAGGCCACACGGCAATATGGTCACCAGTAGTGTACGACAGGTTGGAGCCAGCAACGCTGATCTCCATGTGGAGGCAGTTTCGGTCTTTGGCGGTGAAGATTTCGGAGGACTCGACGATGGGCGCGATAAATGGGTTGTTGGCATTGAAAGGACCCTTCTGCTTGCCTTCGAGGTGATTCTTGTTGGGCTCGCCCAGGTAGACAGTGTCATCCTCGGGAGTGAGGTCGTCCTTTTCGGTGATCTCGAAGACAGGGTCGTACGTAGCCTCACGCTCCTCAAGACCCATTCTCTCGGATACAGCAGCCCACATGGGCTCCTTCCAGGCCAAAAAGTCCTCTTCCATGGTTCCAGCGCCATCGTCACCCTCGCCAGCAGCGCCAAGTCGAGTCGCACCAAGCTTGGTGAGATACTTGTCAACGTTGCGGACCATGGAGTTGTAGTGCTCGTATGTGTTGTTTCCAAGACCGAATGCGACATACTTCAGATTGGCCAGAGGCTTATCATCAGCACCCACGCCTTCGCTGAAACTGATGTCCTCAGACCCAATGAACTCGTAGAATTCGACGGCGTTATCGGTGGGCTCGCCCTCGCCGTAGGTGGCAAGGACGAAGACAGCGAGCTTGTCGTCGGGGAAGGTGTCCAGGTTGTCAAAGTCGTAATCCTCGAGATCTGCTACCATTGTCTTGAGACCGAAGCGTGAGTGCCCCTCCTTGGAAATACGTGATGCGTAGTCCTCGGCGGTACCAGTCTGACTGCCATAGAAGACGACACAGTTCTTGTCCGACTCGTCCATCTTCTCAACTATGTTGCGGGACTTGCCCGCCTTAGCAGCGCCATTTGCGCCGGCCAGCGAACTTCCATACGGGTCGGCGGTGACACCCCAGTAGGTGCCTTTTGTGAAGTAGGCGACCGTGCCGAGCAGCAGTGCTGCCAGCACGACAATGTCGAGCGTGTCGAGTTGCGCCATGGTGCTCGAGAGCAGTCGTGGAGGGGTTCAGGCTTCGGAGCAGTTAAAGGAACGCGCTACGATCTGGACACGAGTCGCTATAAGAAAAGTGGAGGAATATTCGCACCAGCGTCAGCTGTTGGGTGGTCCGGGTACTTTGGCGGCCGTGCTCTCCTGTACCGCAGCAGCGCTGACTATCGGTGAGATGGATCGCCCTGAAACTATGCTTGTGATTAAGGCGTATGGAAGAGCAAGCGTGAACACTGTCTACGCGATGAGCTGTGCTCTTTAGCAAATACACTGTGGCCAAAAGTGGTGCCGTAATAGACTGCCGTTTTGCTCGTGCATGTCTATCCTCGGTCTATGCTCGGTCGGAACACCTCCGCAGCGCGTTTCCGCACCGCGAAAGCCCCAAAACCCCGTGCTGGCCACAAGCTCCGTGCGAGGGCGGAAGACGGAAACTCAAATAGGCCGATGTGGGGAGCGACGCTCATGGACAGTGACAGGTTGCAGGGCAAACAAATAATATCCCGATCATCACTTCGGATCACTGATCAGGACTCCGAACCAGCATCGCCGAGAGTCGGAGGTGCAGCTGTACATGCAACATGAAACGATTGGCACGCGGTCGTCGACTGCGATGCACCGAAAGCAAACAAACTGAGACTGATAAGCCAACGCTCACGACATGCAGCTAGTTGACTTGATTTTGGCACAGCACATGTAAGGTCTCGTGGTGTTGTAATTCAGACTTGACCACCGCTCAACACATTCCAGCCGGGCACTTCCGTGTTTATGCGTTGGCCCCAAGCGCCCCACGCGGGGACCCTGGATGCAAGCGCTTGTTCTCCAGAGATGATGCCTGTTCGGGCAGTTGTCGATGCGGTGTACTAAATCGGTGCTTTCTGGCTCTTCTGCTGGCGGCTCTCCGGCTGAGAGCTTACTCACATGCTGCGGCCACAGATCTGCAGTCGCGATTATATTACTGATTGCGTGTCGTCTAACGACACGTACCAGAAAAAAAATATTCTGAGCATGAATCGCGCACCTTACAAGAACGGAACGGGCTGCTGCAGGACTCGATGCGTTGCCCTGACATGAGAAACTAGGCATGATGGTACTGGTATTGCTGACTGGCTGACTGGCTGACTGGCTGACTGGCTGTCTGCGCCGCGAGCAAGTCTCACGTAATAATCATGGTCCTGATGTCACCTTGTCGGCGAGGGAAGGTGCATGTGCATGTGCAAAGTCTAGTAAGGCAGCAGGCAGCATGTCGCCCGTTACGCTAAGACAGGAGCTGGCCCTCGGTCGCAGGGAAGACAAGATGGCAGTCAGGAAGTGACGAACATACAATGCCACACAGACATGAGGCTGCGCTGATGCGCTGATGCCATGTCCAGACTCCAGAGCAGCTGTACCACGTGCAGGTGCGCTCAGCAATTAATCTCCGCCTGCTTGATCTTCATAGCCGTGTGGTGCCGCGGCGCCAGAGAAGATCATGGGCACGAATCGGGCTAGCAGCCAGATCCAGGAACGACTGGCGCATGGGTCCTGTGCATTGGACGACGTCCCAATGGCAGACGTCGCGCGCCTCTCCCACAGGCGGCCAAACCTTTTGTCGACCCAGATGACGATCTCGTCGTCCGCCCATGAGTGCCCATGTGTGAGTTGGCCCCTCTCCCGTCGCTGCGACGCCGCCCTTAGCTCTGTCCATGCCCCGCCAGGAACGCTGGTCTTCAGACAGGGCCGTGTTTGAGAAGAGCATCCCGCGCGGTGGCATGGTCACGCTTATTTGGACCTCGCCCAAGGCCGCCTGCTGTGCCTGCTGTGCCTGAGGGCCCTGCTGACCGTGGTGCCTCCTACAGCTGCTTCGCACTCGCATGCGCAAGCTCCGCCAGCTCGACAAGCGCCTTCACGCGAGCCGAGTGTGACCCGCGGACGCATCGCATCTCGCACCAGGGCGCCCGGCGTCCCGCTCCCCAGCAGCAGCAGCGGTAATTCCAGTCCAGACGGGACCCTCGAGCGCACCCTCGAGCGCACCCTCGAGCGCAAGCCCTCGCAGTCGTATGCCCACAACCGCAACACGTCCATTGTGCATGGCATCCAGCACTCGCGCAACACGAGCTACGTCAACTCGCCCGCGACCAGCCCCCTCAGCGAGCACGCCCAGATCATCACGGCCCTCGATGGAGCCATCATGTCCCAGGACACTATAACAGCCGCCTTCTCCGCCCACGGCGTCACGGCCGCCACGGGTCCTGCCAACGGCTTTGCAGGTGCTGCCCTGCCCCTGCCCCTGCCCCTGCCGCTGCCCCTGCCCCTGCCCGACGGCTCCAGTGCACAGCGCAAACCCGAGCGAGCCCCCAGCAGGTCCTCTCGCAAAGGCAGCCATGTCCACCATCGCTCCCAGTCGCGCCACCACCAGCACACCCACGAGCTCAAGACGGTCGGCGAGTATGCCCTGCACCACCTCTTCAACTCGTTCATCAGTCAGGCCGACCAGAAGATTATCCAATGTATGACGACAGACCGAAATCAGCCAGAGGCAGAAGTGGAATACATCTGTGGTCCTGGAATCGACCCCAACTTCGACCAGCTGATAGCGGCCCTTGGTCACATTGCGCGGCACAAGCCAAAGCCCCTGATAGACACCATTATGCTGTGGCGCAAGGCGAAGAGCGAGGAGGCCTCCAAACTGCGGACGCAGCTGCAGACTGTAAGCCACCGTACCAACCTGGTCACATCTTATTCTGCTAACTCTCCCAGGCTCGACAGGCAAATGCACCAGCACACGCTCATCTGTCTCGCCGGAACACCGAGACAAGTCAACATATATCTGAGAACATGTCAACAACTTCGATAGCTGCAGGCGCTGAGCAACTACTAGCGCTGCAAGACACTGTGACGTTGGCCGAGCAGCGCTCAACCGTGTCAACGTACATCCTTTGCCGAGTGCTTATCGAAATCATGAGCCAGACGGACATACAGAATCTGACATTTGACATGGCAGATCGTTTGCTAGGTTTATTTTATGGGCAACTCAACACTGTGGACCCTGAAGTGGTCGAGTTCTCAAACCTCAGTAGAGCCAACTACGCCGTCTTCAGCCAACTGCTTGGTGTTCTTAGCGGCCTTATCTTCGACCCAGTGCAGGAAAAATTCATTGCAGATCTCAAAACCATTGATAGCCAACTATCTGTCAAGGGCCAGTACACGCGGGATATCGAGAACAAGGGCGCCCAGCTCATTCGTGCCCTGCGCTTTTTGAAGGTCAAGACCCATCCAGAAGAAGCATGGGACCGCACCTGCAGCTTCATGTTGTCTCTTGCAAGATTGTTCGTCAGCGCCCACGGTCATCCCATGAAGTATGCTTTTTGTCAGGTTCTGAGAGAGCTGTTGCTGCGAATTGCGTCAAAAGCCACAGTAGAGATCGGTTCACCCAAGTGGAGACCGGTAGTCGACATGATGAGGCAGCGAGCAGCTGTGTTACTCGGGAAACCAAAACATTGGCATGAGGCCTTTCCCTTGATGACCGCACTTTTGTGTGTCTCGCCTACAGAGACCTTTACAGCGCAATGGTCTGCTCTTGCATTATCAACACAGCCAAGGCTCAAAGAGCGTCTCACTCGACCTATCGCCCTTCGAGGCATCTGCCAACTGGTATGGTCGTATCTGTACAGGAAGGGACCGGATCCGTCATCAACTGCTATTCGCAAGCTTGAAGACATTATGAGGATGATCTTCCAGCCAGGGCGACGATCATACCTCTCGACCGAGCCCGCCATCGCCGAACCTCTCATCCAACTAACAAGGATCATCGGTTACAAATACCAAGATCTATGCTTCAAGACGATCATCTTCCCCCTGCTCAATGCTGAAATGTTCGCTTCCGGACGCGAGCTCCGCGTTGAAAACCTAGAGCCTGATCGCATGGTCTTGGGCATTCGTTCGTTTCTGGCGATCATGGCCGACTTGGAGAACTCAGAACAACCGCCCTTTCCAATATCGTTCGACTACGATCCAACTGCGATCCTCCCTGAACTCCCAGCTCTTCCAACTAGTCCACGACCTCTACAGCATCTTCCCATCAAATCCTCCCTGTTGAAAGAAGAACGACTGTCGCGACCCGTGAACTTCAACGGTTTCGCTGAAGTGGCGAAGGAATCCTATGTGCGCTTCTGTAAGATCCTCGGCGAGATCACGATCATTTGCGACAATGCCTTTGGAGGACAGGCAGTACTTGATGAAAAGTTCTCTCTCCAGACACCAAAGACGCCGATGGCAGAGGCGTTCAGCTTCAGCCGTCGCGAAGATCATCAAGGCTCTGTTGACCCCCGACAAGGCTTCTACGATCTTCTCCATGTAGCTGTGCAAGCACTCCCACGATGTCTGTCGCCTCATATTCCTTTCAACTCACTTGTTAACCTCCTATGTACTGGCACGGCACATGTGCAGAGCAACATTGCTGTATCTTCGGCTCAATCTTTGAAATCTATTGCTCGACAATCTCACGCACAGCAGGTCACGATAGGCTTTGCTCGCTTCATATTCAACTTCGACGACCGTTATGCTACCATGTCCGACGGTGGTATGCTTGGAGCAGGGCATATTGAAAATACCCTAAAGCTTTACGTTGAATTACTACAGATTTGGATCGAGGAGATCAAACAGAAGGTCCGCAAAACAGCACTGGACACACCTGACGAGGGCACTGGCAGCCGAGCTGCGCTCCTCGATCTCTCCTCAGTGTGGGCACAAGTTGAGGAAGTTGAGTCTCACGGCTTGTTCTTCCTATGCTCACCCTCAAGGCGTGTGAGATCTTACGCAGTCACCGTACTACGCCTCGTTACCGAATTCGACACTGCGCTAGGCGCCACCAACACCCGCATAATTCGCGTCATGGAAGGCAGCCCTCAAAAGGTCATGGACATCAGTGATGAGAAACTATCCTTAGCCGAGCGAAGTCGACTTCAACGCGGTATGCGCAAGAGCAATGTACAAAGTACGCTGGTAGAGTTGTGTAGCAGCGACATACCTTACGACACCACACTCTGGTTCAAGATCTTCCCCAATCTGGTCCGCATCAGCTTCGAAGTATGCCCATTTGCTGTAACTCTCACACGCGACATCGTCTGTGCGAGGCTAACGCAGATGCACCGGACCTTGATCACCCTGGGTGACGGGCCTCGCGCTACGCCGTACTCACCATTCGAGCCTGGTAGCGTAAGCAGGGTCACAAATCGCCTGGCCTCGACTTCACCAGAGATTGTGATCGAACAGTGGAAGCTATATCTAATCTTTGCATTCACTACCTTGACGAACCCCGGACAAGGAGGCCTAACGCCACAGAGCCAAATGTCACAGCACACGCGGAAAGGCTCCAAGTCCTCGCAGAAGAGCACGAATAAACTGCACACCGCCAGTGATCTTTTCGCAAAAGTTCTTCCTGCGCTGTCGGTGGACAACAGTGCTGTACGAGAGGCTGCTGTTCTTGGTCTGGGCTCTATTAACATTAACCTCTACCGGACCCTACTAGAGTCCTTACAAGGAATCGTCGCCGCGTGTGCCGAAGAAGCAAAGACAAGGCTGGGCTCCCACACAAGGACTTTGAGCAGCCCCCGAAGGAATAGACGTACCGATCATCTTCGGACTGAGATTACGCATGTCTACAAACTCACTTCCCAATTCTTGCGACTCCCAGAAGCATACAACGATGAGTGGGTTGTTAACAATCTTGTCAACTACACTAAAGATTTAAGAATCTTCTTAAGTGATGCTGAAGTCCAGAACGAGTGGGGCTTTCAAAAGCTTCGTACACATTACTGCGGGCTCGTGGAAGTACTCTTTGAAGGTATCAACCGAACAGACGACCCACTCCAGTGGATGTCGTTCCAGGCTCGCAAAGCAGCCTTCACGCTCATGGAGGACTGGTGTGGCTACTCGGCAAATCAACCGCAAATTCGCCAGCGAGAGGAAAATATGCGCAGATCCATGTTAGACCGAGAGGCCGATTTGGGTAACAAGGGTATCGCGACAGCAGCTATGGAGATTGAGAAGCGCGACCTTCGAACAGCGGCTCTCAGTGCGATGGCTGCCTTGTGCGGCGGCCCAGTCAGCATCACGACAGATAGCAAGGTGTTGATGCAGTTCGATGTACGCCGGATGCTATCATGGATTGACAGTATATTCGAAACTCCGAGTGATCGCACACACGCAATCGGTCGCAGAGCGCTGTCGAACCTCATTATTCACAACCGCGAGCATCCATACCTCCTGGACCGCGCCATTGAGATGTGCTATCTTTCTAAGTCATCCAAAGCGTTGGACAGCTATTTTGAGGTCGTCACTCAAGTGCTCACTCAGCGGGAAGACTACACGCTGCCCTTCTGGAAGGTGCTTAGTGCAGGTCTGTACACGCTCGGACACGAGAACAGTGGGATCCGCATGAAATCA
Source organism: Stagonosporopsis rhizophila (assembly GCA_016767195.1). NCBI lineage: Eukaryota > Fungi > Ascomycota > Dothideomycetes > Pleosporales > Didymellaceae > Stagonosporopsis > Stagonosporopsis rhizophila. Next base: position 3,192,894 of record CP068498.1, on the reverse strand, counting down.
TCCCGTCTGCTAAGGACACTGGAAGGCCGCGAACAGAAGAACTCAAAGCTACAAGATCTTGATATCAGCATTTCTGACAAGACCATTGCTGTGTACAAGCTGGCTCAATTCGAGGCGTCGAGGCGATTAGCAAAGCAGCATTCGGAGCTTGCTTTTCTTGTGTTCTCACAGTTCTCGTACTATTTCAAGGAGCTACAGCCGGATCACCAGCGCAACATGGTCGCTGCAATGCTGCCTTGGATTCAGACGATCGAACTGCAAGTGCAACCAGGCGGTGGACCTACAGCCAATTCGTACATGCTGCTCGTCAATTTGTTCGAGATCACCGTTCGCTCAGGCAACGCACTCCACAATGAGATCCAAGCACTCTGGCAGGCGTTGGCCACGGGACCTTATGGAGGCAACGTGCAGCTGATCCTCGATTTCATTATCAATCTTTGTTTGGACAAACGAGAGCAGAACTACGTCGACTTCTCTAAACAAATTGTTGTCCATCTATCGAGTACCCCGGCTGGGCAGAAAGTGGTAGAGTTTCTCCTCCTTCAGATCAATCCACGCTCCTTAGTGAGTGAAAAGCGCGAGCCGGTGCCGCCGCCAGCGGATGCTATCAATTTGCCGTACCTCGCGGATCTTAGCGCCTTGCTCCCAAGCAGCAACAAGCAGGTAAGTACTGCGCTACCATTCTCTTTGCTTACGCTAATCCCACCCAGTCTGGTTTTGCTCTTGGACAGATCTGTTTGATCCTGTTGGTTGATCTGATGGTATCTCCAGTTGAGCTTGCCAGTGAACACGTCCCGCTTTTACTCCAGGTTGTCCTCGTCTTGTGGGATCACTATACGCCCGTAGTACAGGACCAGGCGCGCGAAATGCTCGTACATCTCATACACGAGCTTGTCATCTCAAAGATCGAAGACGACACCCTAGGCGTCGACAAGCGTGCGATTGAAGACTTTGTCGAGAACATTCGCCAGCATGACGTCAAGGTTGTGTGGAACTATGACGACAAGAACAGCAAAGACGCTGAGGATTCAAGCACCAAGGTACCTGAATCCATGGAGTACGTGTCTGGCGAAGTCCTGAAACTATTCTCTCTTGCATACCCCGGGCTCAGGGAGGCATGGGGAAGAGTAGCACTCAATTGGGCTACATCCTGTCCGGTTCGGCATCTTGCCTGTCGCTCTTTCCAACTTTTCCGGTGCATCTTGAGCTCCCTCGACCAACAGATGCTCTCCGACATGCTTGCCAGACTTTCCAACACCATCTCCGACGAGGAGAGTGACATTCAGACTTTTTCTATGGAGATCCTGACAACACTACGCGCTATTATTGAGGCTTTAGCCCCAGAAGATCTCATTCAATACCCTCAACTCTTCTGGACAACTTGCGCCTGCCTTGACACCATACACGAAGGCGAGTTTATGGAAAGCTTGCTCATGCTAGACAAGTTCCTCGATAAGTTGGACCTTGGCGACCAGGACATCCTAGAGATACTTGAGGACAGTTGTCCGGAGAAGTGGGAAGGTAACTTCGAAGGACTAGCACAGCTCACGTTCAAAGGCATCCGATCGAGCACCTGCTTGGACCGTGCCTTGCGGATCCTTGACAGGCTGGTCGTCCTGCCTTCAAGTCGAATTGTCGGCGATGATACACGACTCGTGTACACCATTCTTGCCAATCTGCCCCGGTTCATACGATCGTTTGAGACGATCAAAAAGGACCCTAGCGTGAAGGCTACGGCCGAGATCTTGGCTCATGTTGCTGAGGAGCAATATCAGTGCATACCGCTTGCTGACGCGCTAACATCTTTTGCACTGAAGAGATACCGTCACGAGACAGACTTCCTGTCACAAACGTTGTCTGCCCTCAGATTGGCCTATTTCCCAGATCTGGAACTAGGGAGCCTCATCTTCTTGCTTGGCTTACTCACAAACAAGATCGATTGGATGAAGATCAACACCATGGAGGTTCTATGTATCCTGATCCCAGAGATTGAGATGCGCAAACCAGAAATAGCATCCAAGGGACCTGACCTGATCTCGCCATTGCTGCGTCTATTACAGACCGAGTTCTGTCCGCAAGCGCTGCGAGTACTCGACTTCGTCATCAATTTGAACATGACCAACGCGCCGACGCCCTTCGAAAAGCAACACATCCGCATGAGCATGGCTGGATCACATTCAACTAGAGGTTACAAGAAGCAATTTGAGAAGACCCAATCGTTGTACGGCATCCCAGATGAAAGCGGTTGGTCAATTCCAATGCCAGCTCACCACTCCCACTTGACAAGAGCCAACGTACACGCTGTCTTCTATACTTGCGGCAACCTCGAAGGCACTGATGCTCCTGAAACGGCGACACCAAAGATCGAATTCCGCGCAGACGAGTTCCCGTTTAGCCCATTGTCCGATTACAGAACAGCAACTATGACTTCTGAAGACACTCGTGGCGAGGGTCACCTTGGCGACCTGGTCATGAAGCTAGACAGTCTAGACGACTTCTTTGATGACGATGATGACGATGATAATGAGACACTTACCGACCTTCCCAACTTCACGTCAAGCCACTACCAACCCAACGGCCAATACACAAACAGCGCGCTGAACACGCGTGAGAATCTGTATGATCAACAAACTGCACCGATACTGCTGAAGTCCCTGACACGCAACGCAAGTGTTACGTCGTTTCAGTCAGGCTTCAGTAGCGATCATGTCAAACTGTCGCCTGCACGAGACCCCGGCGTCATGACTCCTGGTGCTTTCAGCTCTTTCAATTCAACGCCGACTGCCGCTGCACCTACAAGTGCTCCTCGCCCTGGCCTCCACGCTCGGTCGGTGACCTCACCATCAGCGCCCCTTCAATCCCAACGTATATCTCCTTCTCTTTCCACAACTACCCTCGACGAGATCGGCGAATCATTTTCCGATGACGACATTCGTCTCACAAGTACCGACCGTACATTCAGCTTGGAAAATATGGCAAAGCCGGCCCCGCAAGACACACGAAGCAGGATACGCAATGGCATGCGGCGGCTGACTGGCGGTGGAGGCGACGGAAAAGAAGGCACGAAAACACGGGAGGCGATCAAACAGGCCTTACAGAAGAGCCCACAGGTGCCCAAGGTGCCGGATATCTATCTGCATAATCCGAAGAGCTCGGACTTATAGCAACGACTGAGCTTCCTTGGGCTGAATTAATTCGACCAGGAAGCTCATACTCGAATGGCGAGCCTGTTGAGATGGAGGGCCGCCGGGAGAAGAACTGCAGGAAAAGGTGGTAGGAGAAGCTGTTGCATGTTTTGCGACTCGTTGAAGCTGTCGTTTCGCACTAAGATACCAGATTGCTTCAGAGAAGCTGAGCAACGTATAATCATTTCAACACCGATCTACGATCTACGATCTACAATAACACCTCACTTACTCCAACGGCGTCTCTTTTCATTTCATGAATCATATATGTAGCCCCCCCTAACCATCCCTGATCCCCCAGCTCAAAATTCATCGACCTTGACTTCCCTCCCCTCCTTCAACGGCAGATATATCTTCTCCCATAATTCACTCCTCTCGCCCAAATGATACGACAACGCCACATCCGCTAGGCTTGCACTCGCACTCTCACCCTCACCCATGCTCTCTAGCTGTGCAATCACATTCTCCAGCCCCAACGCCTTCCCCGTCGCCTGCGTCGTGCCCGCCTCGAGCGCCACATGCACAATGTGGATATGGAAATGATAATACGTCGGCTGATAATGCACATACAACTTCAACTGATCGCGCTCGAGCTGCGGATACAGCTTGACCGTCGCATCGAGCATCTTCTCGCGCATATGGGCGACCCACCCAGCCATGCCTTTGGTCAAGTCGCGAACAGACCAGATATCCCGCCGCTCGACGATGCCAAGGAGGTGCAGCGAGTCGAGCGTCGAGCGGTCCCAGTTCAGATCCGGGAGGAGGAGGAAGCCAAAAGTCCCTGTTTCCTTGTAGATGACGTCGTCTTGCTCTTTCAGGCCGTCGAGGATGTTGTACACCCACTGCAGCGTGCCCTTTTCGTGCTGCTTCGCGATATAAGGACGTACGTACTTTGCGTAGATCTCGGGCGTCTCGTGCACGATTCTCAGGCCTTGTTTCGAGTACTTCTTGACGTGTTTGCTGGTGCACGGGTAGATGAGGTTGAGCTTGTAGTCGGGAGGGGGTGGAGAGGTGGAGGAGGAGGAGGAGCCCGAGGGGTTGCTGTTTGCGAGGAACCAGGCGTAGATATCGTTTGCGCCGAGGTTTTTGATGTTTTGGAGTGAGGTGGAGAAGCCGCGCATGTTTTCTTCGGAGGTGTCAAAGGCGGCGCGTTCGGCGATTAGGAGGGCGTCTTGTGAGTCGATTGTGCCGAGGAGAGAGATTCGGCGCCCAGCCTGGTCGGAATTGAGAAGTCGGGTGAGCTGGAATTTAGGGATGAGAGATTCGACGTGAGCAGCTACGTCGGGCGGCGTTGTTGAGGTCATTTTGGGTGATGTGGTGAGGGTGGCTTGATCACTTTCCACAAGGTCTGCGAAAGGAAAATCAGAGACGGAGTTGCAAAGAGTTGGTGTCCAAATGAACATGCTTGTGTAAAAGAACGTAGGTCTAGGGATTGGATATGATTGAGAGCTTTAGACGAGAGCCGCACCAGTATAAAACTTGAAAAGTACGATTGCGCCGCAAACGAACACGAAAAGCAGAACAAAATCTAGGACATGTCCAAAGCTTGTTACAAGATGGCTTACCTGCTAAGGCCACTGCAAGACTGAATTTTAATGAAGATCAGGTTAAGTGTTCAAGAATGGTCGTCGATGGATAGTAAATAGCGAGCACGTGCTGACGCGAAACCGATAGCGCGCATCACCACGTCAACCAATTGGCGAGACCTTGCGTCACTCCTCCAGCAGCACCCTTGACCATATCGCATCGCGCGCAACCATACAGCTTCACATATCGCACCCATATCCAGATACCATATTCAGAACTATATCCACTCTGTCCACAATGCCGCCGAAACGACGAGTATCCGGCCCTGCGGCCAAGTCGCAGCAATCGACACTTGCGTTCCACGGAGGCGCCAACAAAGTCACAAAGGCCGGCGCAAGAGCGCAAGACGCGAAGAAGAATGTCCTCTCGAAGAGCGCGACCAAGGCCGTCAAGCCTGAGATGATCGATCTTGAGACGGTCGAAGAAACGAAGCCTACCACGGTCGAGGCTGACATCATCGATCAAGTCGAGAAGGAAGTCGCGGCGCAGAGGACAGAGAGCAACCCAGAAGATGATGCTGCTAGAAGCATCACAGATGCCGCAGTCAAGAAGTACTGGGCCTCAAAGGAGAAGCAGAGACTGGCGCCCAGAGTGCACCAAGGTGATCTGAGCTTGCATGAGAAGGTCCTGCGGGAGTTTGATATGAGCGCACAGTATGGCGTAAGTCAAACCATTTAGCGCAGTGGAAACGACAGAGCTAATATATTTCTGACAGCCCTGCACCGGGATTGCACGACTCAAGCGTTGGAAGCGTGCGTACCGTCTGGAGCTTGACCCACCACTCGAGGTACTCTCTGTTCTTCTGAAAGAGCAAGAAAGAGCCCGAGACAAGCTGTCGATGCAGCGGTCTCACGTGGACGAGATACTGAACACCAGAACTGAGATTGAGGTATAGATGGCCAAATTTGTGCCTTCAGGACAAAAATCTTTAAAACGCTGTATGAAGCGGGTGACGATATTATTTTCTCATATGCGTATTGCTTGGAGTTTGGGAGTCGGGCTGTGGGTTTCATGTTACACGTCACAGGGCAGGCACACGGAGGCCACTGTTGTCAGGTTCAAAATGCTGCACGCGAGCGGGTGTGCCAAGTGATGGAGGTAATCACTGGGTCTCAACAATTTCAAAAGAACAATGAAAACCATCGCTCTTACCGACCTGCACCTCCCACCCCAGCATTGAGCTAATATGGGTTGATAGCCCAAGCTCTCGATTTATTGTGATGATCGCCCGACGGCTCCATTCTACGTCAAGCTGCATCCACACGGAGGCGGCCATGTGCTGTGCAGCCGTCGCGGGTGGAGGCACAGCACACCCCAAAGCCTCACGTAGCCGAACGATCCCTGAAAGTGTGTCGGTCGCGAGACGCTCCCGCATCGCCGGCACATTTCTGAGGTGCGGGGTCGTTGCGCCAGGTCAGCATTGGACAGCGCCGTCGTCCCTGTAAGCCGTCTCTATGGCATTGTTCCCCATCACGATGACTGTTTGTCGTCGTGTGCTCTAATCTCAACATCTCGCTTTCTTCCATAAGGCTCCAACGCAACGGTTGAAAGGCGGGGTCGATCGACGCATCCTGAAGGCGGCTCGAAGACCAGCCCAGAGCTTCGCAGTGCTCAATATGTGGCGAGGGAGCTTTGCGGCTGCAGCTGTGGATCCACTCGTGCAAGAGATCCGCATGCGACTGGCCGCTAGGGCGACAGCCTAATTCCACGCTGCCGGCGATGCCTGTCAGTGGGCCTCCCAGAGCGTGAAGCCTGACGAACCGATGGGCCGCGCAACTTACGGCGGAGGTTCCGCCTGGGAATGCTGGGGTTCGCAATGATATCAGACCCACCTTCTCTATCGTTATCGGTGGCCGCGGTGGTACTCACGAGGTAGCTGACAAGATGCCTGCATGATAACGGCTGTCTGGGCGAGCAACAAGGGCTATTTTGGCAGACAGTAGTAGTCTGCGCTATCGCCCTCGAACCAACACAGAACCTTGTACGCACAAGTGTGCATGGGCTTGCAGACGCGAACCAGACTGGCTCAGCCTGCACGGCGCCTCTGGTGTGCTGCGGGTGGGGAACCCACTAAACACCTAGGATACCATTCCGCTGTGCAACCACCATTACCCTCTTCCTTCGCCCGCCCGTTTCTTTTCCTCCATTCTTCGCATCAGATCAATTCTTCCTGCACTTTGCTTCGTACCATACATCTTGCCAACATGCTCAGTGCGCCTGTTGTCGCGCTGTAGAATTATATTTTCCAAAGGCAGGGAGCCGCCCTCACTGTCCCAGCGCCTCACTGCCCCCATCAATCGCTGCATCCAAACATTGAGCATATTATCACGTCCCAGCATTGTAAGTTAACGCTTTTTTGCGCCGCATTTCGACAACCCCCCATAATACTGGAACGACATTGACATCGACCGTAAAGTTGTTCATCACTCCACCGTTGTCACCCCGCAATTAGTGCTGCTTGACCCTTGCACTACCCCCATTTGGCGATTTGTTCTGGTTTAGGAAGGGCAGACCGGCCTTATCAGCACATTGCGTCGCGTGCCTTCAACTGCAACGTCGACACCTCAATCGAAAGCATGGCAGCTGCAGTGGCAAGAGCACCGCCCATGCTAGGTGGCACTTCAACACCTCCTACGCATATATCGCTCAATACCTCGTCCCGCGGCACTCCAACTGCAATTCCTAACAAGCATCTGCCAGTATGCTCACCAGGCGGCATTCCGGCGACACCGCCAGCTTCCCCACCACGAGACGACGTACTCATCGACACATCCTCGATCACATATCCACCAGAGAAACACTGCACAGAATTCTGCAATGATCCTCCGGTGTACACAATCACAGCAGACCGTATGGCTGAGGCATTGGAATATATGGCAACACGCCCATTGCCCAATCCAGAGCTGGTCTTTCCATGGCTTCATGGTTTGCATGCTGAGAACCACATCCAACTCGCGTTTTTCGCTTCTCGTCGCAAAGCTTCCCGCAAGACCCCCAACTGCATTCGCAGCTTGACCATTGTAAAGACAGGAGGAGATTTGACCGCATCAAAGCTGAAGGGTGCCATTGCAGCAGACGAGATCCTTTGCTCAAGCTCAGGCCAATCGCCTGCCTTCATTGAATGCGACCCCAAAGATGGGTTTTCTGTGCGCAACTTCCAGATTCAGACATGCAAATTGGCCATGGTTTCCGACATCATTGTCTATGGCGATCAAAAGACACACCCAAATGACACCATCGCTCTTGCCAAGATCATCTCGCAAGCTCAACGGCAGTATGAGGCTCACAATGAGCTGCCTACTGGTTTATTCAATACGTTCATGCTATCAGATTCATTTGGCACCGTACAAGAGAAGTACCCAGAGCTTATTGCCGTTGATCCGACTGGGCGCGTAACTGGTAACGTTGTGGACTTCTTCTATTGGGAGCGTTACGAGATGTGCGACATGTCAAAGGCATCTGAAATTAGCAGCAATGTGTTCCTTGGGCCAACGCCTGATACCGCGCTGCACCCCGATTGTTTGGGCGAAGATGCGTACGACGTACTCATCGAAGCCACAGATCTTGCACATGTGCCAGAGACACGGTCGTTACGAGCTCTACGAATGTCTATGGAGAAAGTTACGCGCAAATCTGCCTTGCACATGGAGTTTCCATCGTCTGGTAGTATCATGCCACCATCTTTGTCGCATACCGAAGTGGATGGTCTGATGGAGACTTGTCGGTGGATGTACGAGCTTGCCAATCCGCAAGAATTGCGTCGATCGAAGCGCCGACGGAGCGACGACGACGAGGCCATCGAGCTAGATGACATTGCTGTACCACGAAAGTTTCTCATTCATTGCACAGACGGTTACACAGAGACCACCCTGCTTGCACTAGCGTACTTCATGTACGCGGAAGGGCTGACGGTCCATGAAGCCTGGATTCAGCTGCATCGGGAGAAGGGCCGCAATTTCTTCGCTTATCCATCCGATGTTGCACTACTCACAGCCATTCAGCCACGCATCTTGCAGGAGTCCCCTAAGTTCAACAAGAGCGTGTTCAACTTACCCGACCCACAATGGCTGTCGAAGATTGATGGCAGCTTGCCTAGTAGAATTATGCCGTACATGTACCTTGGCAACCTGGGTCATGCAAACAATCCAGAGCTGCTCAAAGAACTCGGTATAACAAGGGTCTTGAGCGTTGGTGAACCACTCTCTTGGCCAAACGACATCAGAGCTCAGCTTCAATGGCCTGATGAGAATTTTCTGATGGTCGACAGAGTTCAAGACAATGGCGTTGATCCATTGTGGAGCGAATTCGAGCGATGTCTCAAGTTTATAGAAGCGGGCAAGGCTGCCGGCGAGGCTACGTTGGTTCACTGCCGCGTTGGTGTGTCTCGATCAGCGACAATCTGCATCGCAGAAGTCATGAAAGAGATGGGCCTGTCTTTTCCCCGTGCTTAGTAAGTTTCGCATAATATACACCACTCGACAGTCACTTACAAGTCTCCAGCTGCTTCGTCAGAGCACGTCGACTAAACGTCATTATCCAACCACATCTTCGCTTCACCTACGAACTACTCAAGTGGGAAGAGTACCAGCGTCAGCGACGCAACGAGCCTCTTCGTCGCGAACTCGAGTGGGCCACCGTCGCGCGCGAGATTGCGCTGATGAACAAGCCCTACTCGCGATGACATTACGACCTATTTTCAATTTCGACATGACTCACGACCGACCTTTGTACGATCACTTCACCCCCGCAATCTTTTGAACTATACGCAGCATCCTTTCTTGTGACACCATGCGCTTTTACGGTGTCCGCACACTTCTACTTTTCCCCCGGTGTTGGGACGGTTTACGGTTATCTTCTTCTTTTGTTGTCTTTTTTTCTCTTTCCCCTGTCCATGGACAGGTTTGGGAAAACTTCAGCCATATGGCTTAGTTGGTGAATCTGGACATACGCCCCGTAGTTGCGCCATCTTCTGAATGCCGATGCAACGCGCTGCTACGGGATCGTTCCATGGGCGTCATCTTTGCGTGTAAGCTTATGTTAAGAATCTGAGCATTGGGATCTGTCGAGGTATGTTACAAGTATGGCGTTTGGGGAGTTGTAACAGGTGAAGCCGTGTGCACTCGGGGTTAGTATGCGACGAAATACTACGTTTTTCGAGTTTGATATGCCGTCTCATTCTTGCTGGTGATGTGTTAGTATTTGGTGAATATGACAGAGGGTGGTACAGAAATGAATGTGTGAGTTGAGTGAACGCCGAATAAGGTAGACAAGATTATGAGGAGAACAACACCACGCCATGCAGACTGTCACTACGCCCCACGCCCCACGCCCCACGCCCCTAATCACAGTAATCCCCGTACTCACTCTCATATCTTCTCCCTTTGATTTGGAGTCTCAACGGTATCATCCTCCAACCCATTGTCATCATACACCTGCCCTTCGCTGCCATCCCCAACATTCAAACTCCCAAATTGCTCATTCTCCGGCGTCCTCTTCTCCACCCCCAGCAAGCCCAGACTCTCCCTCCTCGCACGATCCACGAGCGCCCCCAACCTCTCCTCGCGCTCAAGATCCAACCGCACGCGCGCCTGCTCGGCCGCCACACGCGCAAAATCTCCACTCGCGCTCGTGCGAAAACTCTGGCTGCCCCTTGCCAACGCACGGTTAAGGCTTCCACGCCTGGTCCCTGCATCATTCTCACTGACACTCGCATTGCGCTCCACATCGCCCTTCCCGCACTTGCAGGCGACTACGAAACTGCCCCAAAATGTCCCGTCCGAGCCCTCGATCCCACGCCATGGCTTCTCGCGCAACGAGAAAATCAACGCATCAGCGAATCCAATCAGGCAGATGCAAATACTGCTCCCCACGCGCAGGAACTCGACGGGCTGCATGGCGTAGCGGTCCCAGTAGTTCATGCAGTGTAGCGCGAAGGGAATCAGCCACATCATTGTATACACGAGGGGGTAGATGAACATCAGACGCAGTTGGCGGTGGATGCGCTGCCGCTGTTTTGCAACGCTGGAGTGGGTGAGAGAGGAGGGAGAGGCGCTGCGTGAGCAGGGGGGGCAGGTTGTTGGCTCTTGTTTTGGGGGGCTGGGGCCGGTAGGTTTACGCTGGAAAGAATTGTCGAGTGGCGAGATGGGATCGATGACGCTGTGGCCTGAGGGGATGGAGAAAAGGGCAGGACGGTTGGGGTCTGCACGAGACCCGGCCAGTTCGAGGATGCCTCCTGGGAGTGGGTTTTGCATTGTGCCGCTATCGAAGGAGACACGTTGGGACAGCCGTGTGGAGAACGGACTGAGCGCCAGGACTGGCGATGATTGGCGCTGGGCGGTAAAGATGTCGTGCCCTATAGATGACTTTCGACGCTCAGGTCGTGGGCGTGGCTGCATGTTCGTGAGCTCGAATGTGATATCCTCCATCTTCCCCTCATCTGGCACATCGTTTGTTGTGATGGCCGAGCCGCTACTAGTCCTGAGACTCTGAAAGCTTGTGTCGGCGTTTGCAAACGCGCGAAACTCGAAACCAACGTGGGTGTAAATTGCTATAGCAAGGCCCAGTATTGTAAGAACAATGAAATAGCGTGGGACCCAGGTGAGTGCGAGTCGATACCAGAAGGGGCGGATTGGAAGCGTGCAAAATGCGCCTTGCGACACATAAGCCTGTCGAGGGTTGACGAAGGCCAAGCTAGCCATGAGGACAGGAAGGACCAAGGCTCCAATGTAGACATAGCGACGGTAAGGATAAAGTCCATCTGCGCTGACTACCACAGAAGGATTAAAGACCTGTATCGCGCTATGTATGGCCATGACAAAGACAGCATAGTCTGATGCCAGTGTCAGATGAATCAATTCATTGAAGGTGTTGCTGACCACTTGTTTGCGTGCCATACTGCACCAAGAAACCGCTGACTTGACAGAAAGTGGATCCAGTTCTGACCGTTCCTCGAGCCAGAGAGATGATGGAGAACACAAATAGCCAAGTGCCCCGCATGAGGTCGCCGTATATCAGTATCATGATTAACCTATACACTTTTAGCTACGATCGCAAAGTACTTTGGGACGGCTGACTTGTGACGAAAGCGTTTTTTCAGTCTACAGAACCAATACATGCAAAGAGCAGAAGCTAAGAGACTGACAAGGGCGCACGTAAGTGCTGCTGTCCCAAGGCCGTATTCCTTTGCCTTATTCATATCCGTCATTGATACTGGATTGTAGGTAAGTGAGGACGCTCGAGGGGCAACCGAAAGAAGCACCAGGATGTATAAAGGTGAAGTGAAGCTCATCAGGGCAGGGATGTGGCGCAGGGAGCATCGAGACGAATGCCCGCCCCTAGCTTGATTCATGGTGGTCGTCTTATAGTTAATCTCGAAGGGGGTGGTTCCGGTTGCGTGACAGCGATGTGAGGTTAGAGTGGAGAAGTGGAAGATTGTCAGAAAGAAATTTAGCGATGACTGACCGCAATCTGAGCCAACGAGGCCCCATATCGTTGTCAGTAGAATATTGAAAGCGTGTGAGACCCTGGCAGCGACCCGTTTCTGGGGCTCGTTGGTTCTGACGACATACCGCAGTGAGACATGGATCTCGATTTAGAAGCGTTGTGTCTAGCCTGCCCTCGATCGCATTACTCCTTTGTCTATAGAGTCATATATACCGTATCTCATGCATCGTCGAGCAAGCGAGCTGCTGACACACTACTGCGAGCTGCCTCTTTTCGCTACCTTACATACCACTGGCGGTACAGCCGCCTCCGAGGTTTGGCGGGGCTATTGTGAGGTCGATTGTGGTTTAGCGTTTAGCGCAGAAAGACGATGAACTGGTGAATAGACTTAATCTCACCATAGTCGTAGTGAGTGTTGATCCTATGGCATGCAGCGTACCTACACAATGTAATTTCGTATCGACCGCATGTTCTCAATCCAGCGACTCAGCGAGGGTGATGAGACTGAAGCGTAGATCGCCGCCTCCGGCCTCAGACTCGCGCTTGAGGAAGCTGCGTGGACCCAAGTCAAGAGCTCTCTCGCTGAGCACATCTTCATCTGCTGAGAGCTTGCCGCGATTGAGGGGACCTTTCCTTCGGCCATCCAACTCCCACAAATCGTCATCTCCCGACTTGACGAAGCAGACGTAATGTAGATCCACATTGTCGTCGGCGGTTGGTGCCCTGGTGTCGCCGTCCCCAGCCGCGCTCTGGTGAGCGCTCTCGAGAGCTTCTGACTCGTAAAGCAGGTCGGCTCTTCTGGCCGGATTTAGTGGTATGGCGTCTTGAATGAGTTTTGCCAAGTCCGAATCGGAGCCTGAATGTCTTTTAGCGGTGTTGGCAAGGATGTGTACTTGCGCTGGAGATACTGACGGATGTTTGCACGGGCTACTCCGTTGGACACACCGTGAAGCAGTCCGATCAGGCCACATGCATTTCCAATGGTTTGTTTGTACCAGATCACCTCCTCATCAGCACCATGGCCTGCATACTCAGGCTTGTCCTTGTCTTCCTCTCGACGGAACTTCTCATATGTCTCGCTTACAGGGAAGACAAGGAGAAGGGCATGAGCAGGTCGAGGCACAAAGGCGAGCAGTTCGGGCTCATCAATGCTGAAGACGTCATGGAATGCGAGCTTCTCTGACAGGCCAAGCTTGTGAATGAGCTTGGACATGACATCGGGGTTGTTTTCTGCGAGACATGTGAGTGCCGAGCTTTTGTTCGCAGAACAGTGTTTTACCCAAGGGAATGAAGCGCTTCTTTCCCGCAGGAACGTCAGGATTGTCGTCGGCCATGGTGATTGAATCTGTGGTGACGTTGCTAGACAGAGACCAGGCCAGAAGTACTTGGCTGGTTGTGGTGATACTGCGGGGGAGGCTCACAGCTTATGAACTAGATGAGATGGTGGGGCAGACGAAGGCAATAAACACCCCACTTCATGGGTTGTACCTGCTGTGTTAGCTAGCATTGCAGGCAGCAATTGCATAGTAGAGGTTTGACGCTTGGGGGTCATTGAGACGTCTGTTGTTCCCTGAATGCATTACTCTTCTCCTAGGTTATCAAAGCCGTGCTGCAGCGCGGGAGTCATTGACGTGTCGAATCCAAAGAGCACCATTGCATTGAAGCGCATTTGATGGCAACAGGCCAACAGGCCAGCATTCTGGAAAGCTGGAGAGCTGGAGAGCTGGAGCGCGTCGCGATGGCCTGTGCTGATGTTCATCGGCGGCTCGTTCATCGCCGCCTGTGTACCCCACCAACTGCAGTGGACCCCACGAATTTTGGGTTGGGTTGACTCAGCTCGTGATGCATTCACCCCAAGCTCTGCCACTTCTGCGCACACGACTCGGCCAATCCGTACACCAACTACGCCGCACACCTCCTGCCGCAATCCCAACCCCAGCTCGACACCCCTTCCGCCCCATACGCACTGCTGCCTCCCTCGCAGCTCACACTTTCTTTACCCCGCGGACACCACCCTTCGCCGTCAACTTTTTCCAACGCACCTTCACAATGTCCAGCTCGACCCTCGACGAGAGCTTGGTCACCTACCTCAAGACCCACGCCCCAAACAACGCTGCCGAGGAGACCGACGCCGTCAGGGCCTCCCAGGCTCTCTTCCCTAAGGCCAGCTACACCGACGCCGAGAAGCAGGAGATCAGCCAGTGGCTCTCCTCTGCTTCGCACATTGCCTCGTCCTCAGACGATGCCGCAAAGTCCGCAGAGCGTCTATCGACGCTGAACACACACCTCGCCAGCCGGACTACCGTCCTCGGCGCAAAGCCCTCGATTGCAGACATTGCCCTCTACCAGAAACTAGCTCCCGTCGTCTCGAAGTGGAGCGCAGAGGAAAGGACTGGCGAGCAGGGCTACCACCATATCGTCCGTCACGTTGACTTTGTCCAGAACTCGCCTGTCTTTGGCCTGAAGCTTGACGAGAAGGTCAGCGTCGAATTGGACAACATTATTTTCAAGATCAAGCCCGTCGACGCAAAGGCCGAAAAGGAGCGCAAGAAGAAGGAGAAGGAGGCCGCTGCTGCTGCCGCTGCCGGCCAGGGAGCTACACCTACAACTCTGACCGGCGAGCAGACCGCCGAGGGCAAGAAGAGCAAGAAGGAGAAGGCCAAGGACCTCGCACAAGCAGCGGGCGATGCTGTGGCAGGGACAGTTGCCGGTAACCCCACAGAAGGCAAGAAGGGCGCACCCGAGGGTGCACCAACCCAAAAGAAAGAGAAGAAGAAGAAGGAACCCAAGCCCCAGAAGGCGTATGTCACTAGTAGTTCCCACTGAAGTGTGATCAGGTACTAATCTCACAACAGAGCGCCAGTCGAGAAGCCCCTCTCCCCCGCGCTTATCGACCTGCGCGTCGGTCACATCCTGAAGGCCGAGACACACCCCAACGCCGACTCGCTGTTTGTCAGCACTATCGCGTGCGGTGACGCGCCCGGCACAGAAAACACCTCAGAGTACGAAGGCCAGATCGTGCGCACCGTGTGCTCCGGTCTCAACGGCCTGATCCCCCTCGCCGAGATGCAGAATCGCAAGATCGTCGCCGTATGCAACCTCAAGCCCGTCACCATGCGTGGTGTCAAGTCCTGTGCCATGGTGCTGGCCGCCAGTCCGCGCGTTAAGGAAGGCGAGGACGCACACAAGGGCCCTGTCGAGCTAGTTAACCCCCCTGCCGACAGCAAGGCCGGCGACAGGGTCTACTTCGAGGGCTGGGAGGGCGAGCCTGAGGGTGTGCTCAACCCCAAGAAGAAGGTATGGGAGACTATTCAGCCCGGTTTCACTACTACCGAGGCGCTGGAGGTTGGATTCAATGTCGAGGAGGTGCCGCAGTTGAGCGGCGAGGGGCCGGAGAAGAAGACTGGTGTTGCGAAGTTGAAGACTAAGGCGGGGCTGTGCAGTGTGTCTACGCTCAAGGATGCTGTCGTGAGGTAAACGGTGGCGAAGAGGGTTGGGCGGAGATCGAGTTGCATTGTAGACAAAAGAAGACTGCTTCGAGCAATGGAACAGACATGACGCTCCATGTAGGGTGTCTTCGGGTCAACATGTGAAGCCAGAACACCTGTAGGCTGGCCATGTACGCTTATGATGATATTCAATGCTTTTGGTATAAGTCTATGTGATGTAATGTACCAGCGCCCGCGCAATACAGACCAATCAAAACCGCTATTTCGCTCTCTACGCCTTCTTCTTCAGCGCCTCCACAAACTCCTTTGGCGGTGCCTGCTCGTACCCCTCAGGGTTGTTCTTTGTCCACTTCCACAGATCCGCACACGCATCCTCGAGAGTGAAATCAGTCGTGAACCCCAACTCCTTGTTCGCAAGCGATGCATTAGCTGTGAGATTAAGGACATCACCCTGCCGCCTGTCCTGAACCTCGTACTTGAGATCGCGGCCGACGACGTGCTCAAACGCCTTGATCATCTCGAACACAGTGGATCCCTTGCCTGTGCCCAGGTTCCACGCCTTAACACCGGGCTGCTGCTCGCGCAGGTACTTCAGGGCCTGGAGATGGCCGCGCGCCAGGTCAAGGACGTGGATGTAGTCGCGGATAGCTGTGCCGTCTTTCGATGCGTAGTCGTCGCCGAAAACGAGCAGCTTCTCGCGCTTGCCGATTGCGACCTGGGCGAGCAGGGGGAGCAGGTTGTAGGGCACGCCGAGGGGGTTTTCGCCCATGATACCGCTGGGGTGTGCGCCCGCGGGGTTGAAGTAGCGCAGCAATGCGGCGTTCCACTTCTTGGCTTCCTCGGGCTTGCCGTCCTTGTTGGCGTTGTTGCGCTTGGCCTCGATTTGGTCGGTGATGACGCTCTCGATGGTGGATTTTGTGCGCCCGTAGGTGTTGGTGGGCCCGATGGGGCAGTGCTCGGGGATGGGAATCATGTTCTCGAAGCGGGTTGCGTCGCCATAGACGGTGGCCGAGGATGAAAAGACGATGTTTGTGACATCGTTCTTCTCCATGGCGGAGAGCAGCGAGATCGAGCCGCCGACGTTGACGCGGTAGTATGTGAGGGGGATCACACCAGACTCGCCGACAGCCTATGGTTGTGTCAGTGTGTGGTTCTGGGTAGGTGCTAGCGTACTGACCTTCAGCGCAGCAAAGTGAATGACGTTGTCGATGTCCGGGTGCTCCTTGAACACCTTGTCGAGGGCGGCCTCATCCTGAATATCAAGCTCATAGAACTCTGGCCTCTTGCCGCAGATGAGCTCTATACGGTTGATGACCTCCTTGGAGGAGTTGTAGAGGCTGTCGACAATGACAACCTTGTAGCCGGCCTCAAGGAGAGCAAGAGCTGTGAATGAGCCAATGTAGCCAGTGCCGCTGTACCAAGTTAGCACAATGTTGTGTACCACATCATGGAATGTGGGGTGGAGGGGTAGCTTTACCCAGTGACGAGGACAGATCCTGAAGCCATTGTGAAATGTGGTGTAGAAGTAACTGTTCTCTGGAATGCTGAAGCTCGCGAGCGAGGTATTTGAGGGCGGTGCTGGGAATATTTGCGCGGTGACAGAGTTATAAAAAGCCGTGAGTACCTGCAACCCAGCCGTACGCGCGGCGAATGTCTAACCAAAACCCTGGCGGATAGTCTTCCTACTTTGGCAAGCGTGGGTGGGCTGCTAGCACGAGCAGCTTACCGGAGCATCATGACTTCAACGCCCCAGTCAACAATTGATCATGCCACGCGTGTCCCTCGCTGTGATTTCGACCCATCTGCACTATTGCCGTAGCATCGAGATCACTGCTGAGCAATCTAGACCGCTGCGGTAGCCCACATACAACAACAAGGGTGACCTGATGGTTGCAACGGTCTCATTGCGTTGCTTCGCTGGTGTCTCGCATTGCTACATACGGCAGTCACAGCCGTTGCCCTCGTGCCCCGGAGGACGCGATCATTGAGCCTTGTGCTACTGAGGAACGCAGGCTGCAGGTACACGCGAAAGAAGTCGAAACTAAGCTTCGGCATGTCAGGGTCCTTGTTCCGCATCGAGGAAGGCGCGATATCGATCCAGCATCCTCCACCTTGGAAGACCTTACGGCACTGGTCAAAATGACTAGACAAAAGAGTATCAACAACTGAATATCCGTTCTCACTCCTGCTGCTCCTCTTTGTTGTCGCAGTGTATCAATGTCATTGTCCATTTTTGCCGCCCGTGCGCGAACTACTGTATCCGGTCAAGTCCATGCCCAACCCTGGTACAGCACACGCGCCGCGACACCCCATTACCCACAACCTATTATCAACTTCACCACCATACACCGTCAACATCGCACGTACCTTTGGAGACATGATTACGAACATTGCCGAACACGAAATCAGTTGAGCTCGACCATAAATTCCTCGACGTTCTGGGTTGCGACGCGTTGGTGTTGGTCGCGCTACACGTGTTTGGGAACCCTGCCACCCGTGGACCTCTACACAATTGACGAGACCGCGAACGTCATAACAAGAGCTGGAAAGGATTTTTAAGAGTTGGGACGGATAGAAAACAGATCAAGATTGTGTCATTTAACCAAACAGTGTAAGTCTGTGCAATTTTTGTGTTTTCCGAGTTTCTCTGCCCAGGGCTCCGATTGTGCTCCACGACACCATTCGAGTAGCGTTCACCTTATTCGCGGTGAAGGGGACCTGATCACCAGCCCCCGCTTTCAGCTATTGTTTGAGTCTATTGTGCGATTTCTTTATTGTTTCTGACCGCCGCCATTCTATATCTTTCCCTTCACTCCAGTTTCAACAGCGAACAGCTCCTCACGATCTTACAGCTCATCACAACGACTCGTCACAACGCTATTTCCACCATAACATTCTTCTTTTTCTTAGATCTCGCATCCAAAATGTCACAGGCGGCTGGGCTAGGCGGGCCCACGCCGCGTCGCTCTGGACGCATCGGCTCTAAAGCTCCTTCCACCATTGTACAGTCTACGGTGACAGAGATGACCACAGGAACCACGCGGAAGCGAACAAAGGGAGCGCTCACCAAGGCCAAGCCTCGTGTGTCGAGCGCCTACGGCGCTAGTGGTCGGGCTGGTGCCGCAGAAGAGCAGGCTGTCACTGCGACTGGCTTCGCTCAAGCATTTCAGACCCACAGAGGTGGCGCTGTCAACCGAGACGATGAAGAATTCCAGCTTGAAGACGACAGTATTGACGAGTTGGGCAAAGATGCCATGATGAGTGGAGGTTTGAACGGCAAGGACCTGTTCGATGCGCCAGCTCATGAGCGATCATCCCCTCCTATACGAGCACCCGTTCGTTTCTCTCAGTCCGAGACATCGGAAGCTCCTAGCGATGATGACTTGGCTCTCTCACTTGGCGACGGCTCGAAATCTTTCGGCATGGAGCATGAAGCCGGCATGTTGCAACGTTCACAGGGTCACAGCTTTGTCCGCTCCTCATCGCTGCAGCCCAATGCAATACCAATGTCGACTTCGCGCCCTCGTGCCACGTTCATCAAAGCCCTTGCTAGGCCAAAGCCCTTGGCCGAAAAGTCATCGATTGAGAAAGAGGCCGACGAACTTTTTGAGGTAGAGCGTGCCCGACTCCAACGCAACGGTCCACCTATTCCTCCGAAGCCTGCAACCCAAGCAACCCCTCGGCTGGCGCCACCTTTCGTTCGCCCTACTCCACCACAGTATCTGCGGAATCAGCGACCAGACGTTCCTCGAAATGATCTGCGACTTCAAGCACGAGTCGAGCCGCAACCGAAACCACTTAGCGAACTTTCGCATAGATCACAGTTGCAGACACGCAGCAAGCGCAGGATCCCGGAAGTCATCAAGCAGTGGCTCGGCCAGGTCGAGCCAGCCGATGATGTCCCGAGCAGCGAGATTCTGGAGGACGAGCCAGAGTGGCCACATCTGCCACTCGTTAAGAAAATATTTTGGGGGCTCATGCTTGCTATCGGCGTATACCTTCTCGCTTTGGGGATATCAGCTACCTTGACAGACCCTACTCACAAAAGGTCATTAATCGGTGCCACTCTTGCACGCATGTCGACAGCACACGACGACCTGGTAGACTTCATTATGCCTGGTGATCGTTCGTGTAACGAGACGAAGGCCCTTCTCACATGGCTAGGGGGACCTGGCGAACATGAAGACCATATTTTCTGGTCGAGGATGTGGAAGAACCACCGAGAGTACGCTGGCAAGTTCGATGAGCTCGACAGTGCCATCGAGAAGATAAAGGAAGATCTCCCGATCGCCATTGTTGCGCGTCGGCATCCGGATGAGCACCTTGAGATCACCGACGACTTCTGGAACGCCCTATTAAGCAAGGTACAATCTGAGAATGGCGACACTACATGGGATGAGTTCATCCGCACAAACGAAGAAAAAATGGACGACCTGAGTGGTAAGAGCGAGGACCTCAGCAAGCCTACGGCCCGCCTACAGATAGTATCTCGTAAAGAGTTTATCGCGGCCATGAGGAAGCATTACGATAATATCTCTACTGACGTCGACCGGAAGATTGCTGAGGCCCTGAAGGCTCACGAAACGCAAATGAAGTCCTTGGTTGAGGTCGAGGCGCGGAAGGCTCTCTTCGACTCTGTTAGCCTCCAGTCTCTCGCACAGACCAACATCCTCGCGAACTACGAACTTAACCTCATGAAGCCCAACTACTTCTCAGTTGGGGTGGGAGCAATAATAGACCCTACCCTGACTTCAACCACGTTCGACAGTCGTCCAGCTTCGTTCGTCCGTACAATGCTTGGCAGCATTCGAAAGGCGAACCCGCCGGCAACTGCTCTGATGAAGTGGGAAGAGTTCGGCGAGTGCTGGTGTGCCACTCCAAACCCCACGAAAGGTTACGCTCGAGTTGGTGTGTCTCTGCCCAGATACATGTATCCCAAGCAAGTTACCATCGAACATGCGCCAATGACCATGTCTCCGAACGGCGACATCAGAAACGCGCCTCGCAATATCGAGCTCTGGGCAGAAACCGATCAGCCTATCCACCAAGTTTACGGCTCAAGCCACACAAAG
Source organism: Stagonosporopsis rhizophila (assembly GCA_016767195.1). Lineage (NCBI taxonomy): Eukaryota > Fungi > Ascomycota > Dothideomycetes > Pleosporales > Didymellaceae > Stagonosporopsis > Stagonosporopsis rhizophila. Next base: position 3,172,158 of record CP068498.1, on the reverse strand, counting down.
TGTTTGGATCCTGGAGATCTGCATGGAAGTGGTTACGTTTGCCTGGGATCCTTCAAGTACAACGTCCACGCCGCCAACCACCTACAAACCTTCGATCTCGATGCCGGGCTCACGGCACCCACCAGTCGAATCGTCATGCAAGTCACTTCCAACTGGGGTGCACCGAACACCTGCATTTATCGTATGCGCCTACACGGTGACGATGCTGTGCCGAAGCCAGAGTATGATGTCAATATGGGTGATTAGATGTCAGTATCTTCTCGGTGGGTATACCTGCATAACGACACTGTCTGGGCGCTCTATTCAACTTTCTACCATTGTAATTGTCAAAGTCATCTCCTTGATCGGCCTGATTGCATAGCGATAGTGTTCAGGCGTTCTGGTCTTTCCTGTCATTTTGACTATCAAAGTCATCGGCGTTGCATGTGCTTCATCCTGTTGCACAGGAATTTGCCCTCATTGCATAGATGCTTCTTGGGACGAGTGGGATCGCTGAAGCCGAATACCCTTCTTTCATGTCTTCTGCATCCGGCTGCTTGCTTTTCGCCGATATTTGTAGGCCTCATTGGCAACAATGTGTCGTTAGATGCAAAAATAGAAATCTCAAGGTGTTCTCGCCAAATGATGTGCTTCGGAAAGTGCTTCGTGAGTGCTCGAAAGCACTGCCGAAATCAATTAACCCCCAATATAGTCTAGCGCAGAAACGCGTTGCTCGGTCGATCGATGATACGTGATACGCGAAAACGCGTCGGTCCCCTCAACCCCACATCACCACCTACCAGCGGTACAAGCACCAGCAGCCCACTATGTCCTCACTACTCGACGCTGTTCTGCACTCCGATGCTGCGGCGACCCCAGCAAGCACCGCCGGTGGCCCCACACCACGGTCTTCGGGCATACGGTCTTCCTCTGCAAGACCTCGCGGACCACCTTCGGAGAGCAACGGCGCAAACAGCGACATCGAAGCATTTCCAGATGACGAGGTGGTAGGCGCAAGGGGAGGTGTCAGACGTGCCAATGGTTCCAGAACGGATATCCCCAGAGTGGTGGACGTTACTGGAGAGACTCTTGCGCTCCGTTTCCAGGAATTCTTGGAGAAGTGAGTGGGGGCAGCATAGTCAGTAAGATATGGAGCTGACACACCAATAGCTACACAGAAGAGCCCTCATCTTCTGTTCTGCCTGTTTCGAGTGTCGCCACAACAGACAAGTACTATGTCGCCCAAATACGAGGCATGAAGCTTTACCAGCTGTCGACCCTCTACGTCGATTACACACACCTGATGAAACATGAAGATGGCATCCTTGCACAAGCTATTGCGAGCGAATACTACCGCTTCCTGCCATACATGATCCGCGCCCTCCATAGCTTACTCGCCAAATACGAGCCACAATACTTCCGCCAGCACCGACAGCCCGAGTCGACATCGTCGGTCACTGCTGCCTCGCTCGCCGAGAACGCCACAAGCCAGAACGATAGCTTGAAAGAGAAGACGGCGAATCAGCAAACCGACAAGCTCTTCACTCTGGCGTTCTACAATCTGCCTCTGGTTTCGCGCATTCGCCAGCTGCGCACAAGCTCTATTGGCAGTCTGCTTTCGATTTCAGGCACAGCTACTCGCACGTCTGAAGTACGACCAGAATTGTCCATGGCGACTTTTGTTTGCGAGATCTGCAACACGGTCGTGCCGAATATAGAACAAACCTTCAAATACACGGAACCGACTCAATGCCCGAACGCTACATGTATGAATCGCGAGGGATGGCGACTGGACATCAGACAATCGACCTTTGTGGATTGGCAGAAGGTGCGGATTCAGGAGAACAGCTCGGAAATTCCCACAGGCAGCATGCCTCGCACGATGGACGTCATTCTGCGAGGAGAGATGGTCGATCGCGCAAAAGCTGGAGAGAAGTGCATCTTCACCGGTACAGCTATTGTCATTCCAGATGTCAGTCAGTTTCGCGTACCCGGTGTGCGGCCACAAGCTATGCGGGATACATCAAATACATCGCGAGGCAACGACGTGGGTGGATCTGGTGTCAGCGGTCTCAAAGCGCTTGGTGTCCGCGACTTGACCTATCGCATGTCTTTTCTTGCCTGTATGATCTCGCCGGACCACACAACACCTGGGCAGTCGTCAAATCACCACCTCAATGGTCAGGCTAGCAACATTCTTGCATCATTGCATCAAGGTCAGATCGAATCTAACGCGACGTCTGGCGAGGAAGCTCAAGAAGAGTACCTCTCGACTCTCACTGCAGCGGAGATTCAGGACTTGAAGGATATGGTGCACAAGCCCAACATCTTCATGCGCTTGGTGGACTCAATCGCCCCTATGGTGTACGGCCATCAGGTCATCAAGAAGGGTATTCTTCTCCAGTTGATGAGTGGCGTGTCGAAAGAGACGCCTGAGGGCATGGCTTTGCGCGGAGATATTAACATTTGCATCGTCGGCGATCCTTCTACCTCGAAGTCGCAATTCTTGAAGTACGTCTGCAGCTTCTTGCCTCGTGCCGTATACACATCTGGCAAGGCTTCATCAGCTGCTGGTCTGACAGCTGCGGTTGTCAAGGACGAAGAGACTGGCGAGTTCACCATCGAAGCCGGAGCCCTCATGCTCGCCGACAACGGCATTTGCGCTATCGATGAATTTGATAAGATGGAGATCGCTGACCAAGTCGCCATCCACGAAGCCATGGAACAGCAGACCATCTCCATTGCTAAAGCTGGCATCCAAGCTACACTGAACGCTCGCACGTCGATCCTCGCCGCTGCCAACCCTGTGGGTGGACGCTACAACCGCAAGACCACACTTCGCGCCAATGTCAACATGTCCGCACCTATCATGTCCCGTTTCGATCTATTCTTTGTCGTTCTCGATGAGTGCGATGAGGCTGTCGACCGCCACCTGGCAGAGCACATTGTTAGCATTCACAAAGACCGCGACGAATTCGTCCAGCCCGAGTTCTCAACTGAGCAGCTGCAACGCTACATTCGTTTTGCAAAGACGTTTCGTCCCGAGTTTACGGACGAAGCGCGTGAGACGCTGGTTGAGAAGTATAAGGAGCTGCGTGCTGATGACGCACAGGGCGGTATTGGACGCAACAGCTACCGCATTACAGTCCGCCAACTCGAATCAATGATTCGATTGTCCGAGGCCATCGCTAAGGCAAACTGCGTCCCTGATATCACCCCGGAGTTCGTTAAGGAAGCATACAACTTGCTCCGTCAATCCATTATCTCCGTTGAGAAAGATGATGTCGAGATGGAAGACGATGACGATGAGGCCGCTCTGGCGGCCGCGGCCGCCGATGCCGCCGATGATACTTTGATGGCAGAGCGCGCCCGCACAGAGACACCTGCGCCCGCACCACGAGAGAAAACGAAGATCACACACGACAAGTACGTCGCAATGCGGAACATGTTTGTGCGTAGAGTCAACGAAGACCAAGAGGAGACGCAGGACGGTGTCGAGGAAGAAGAGCTGCTGGTGTGGTACCTCGAGCAGAAGGAGAGTGAGATGGAAACCCAAGAGGACCTTGAAGCGGAGCGGGCGCTTGCTAAAAAGGTGTTAAAGAAGGTTGTCAAGGTATGTTGTTTCACTAATAGCGGGCGTGGACGTATGCTAATTTGAATCAGGAACAATATCTCATGTTAATTCGGGGTGAGGGTCTCGCAGATGAGCAGGGCCAGTCCGAAGCAAGCGATAAGGGCGTGTATGTTCTGCATCCCAATTGCCCAGTCGAGGACATTGTTTGAGCACTTAGAACCAGTGCTCTACACGCAGAAATGATACAGACGACCAGTATAAAACACATAGGCGTTCGAGAACGGTCTGAAGCTGGCTTTCATATCTAAAGCTAGATTTTGGCACAAATGTTATACCCATTTTACTTTGAGTAGACCTTCGGTAGCAGATCGCAATGATACGCAACGAGTCTCGAAACCTGGGGAAGCCCAGGCTTGCCCGTGCTTGACTAGCTCTTTTCACCCGACCGTTAGATTGGGTGGCTGTTGATCCCACATACGCTAGCTTAGCGCTGCTGCGTCTTGTCCAGCTGAGCCTCTTCACCTTCTCATTGATGCGCCACTCAGCTAGCCTCAAGCGAGGACAACATCAGGACAGGCTTCTGGATCGTTCATAGGCTGTGAGTCTAACCACGTAGATCTTCAAGTGCACGCATTTGGATCATAGTCAAAAGCACGCCGTCACTGGCCTTTGGGGCGCAGTACGCGGAATAGAACGATTGGAAACCCTGGTCCTACAAGGTTCGCCGGACATGAAGGAGCACTGAGAGTGTTCTACCAACGAAGCTCTCGCATATATGCTAACTGTGCCCAGCCCGTAACATTAGAACGCATGGTCACCAAAACATGCAAGTCGCATATAGAATTTCAGGCAAAACTGAAAACAAGTCTATTCGACTAGACACCTATCTACAGTAGTTCTAGAGAAATACTCTTCACCGTAGAAGGTCCAGATGCTAAAGAGAAGCTCGTACCTGAACATGTGATCGCCCTCAGTGCTCTTCAACCAACCAGCTTCCGGCATCTGTAAACCTTGATCTCGGTACCAGCTGCATTCCAAAGCCGGCATTCATCTGATCGGTGCTGAATTACGGGTAGCAACCGCACTGCTGGTTCCGAATGCATTCCCAGAAGAGCCTCCATTCTTGGCTCCGCCTATCGGAATGGACCCAGGACGCTCAGCTGGGGCTGAGCGCTTCTGCATCATGTCCTCATTCAGCAACGACACCACGGTTGCTGTCCAGACGGTGTGTACGATGGCGCAAGAGTGATTGCAGGGCTGAAGCTAGTAAGTACGGAGCTGCACCGCCGTGAAACAAGCTCGGTGGCTTTTTCACGCCGTGCGCACCAGGAACCTGAACGTAGCTGTCATTCTGGATGCTCCAACAACTCACCAAGCGATGTTGCGGTGAGCCAGCCGCTTTTCTGGTACTGGCTTGCGATGAGGGTTATTGACGTTGCCGCTAGGGATGTGGAGGGAATAGAGCATTGTGTAGGCGCTGAAGGGTGAAGCTGAAATATTGTGGAGACTGCACGGTCGAACCATTGGCACTATATCAGCCAAAACGATCACAAATTCGTATGTCGTGAGGACTGTATATAGTCTTGCACATTGACTACATTGAACTTCACTTTCAGCATCAACGTCCCGCGTATACGTTCTTCAAAGCCTTCGAAAGGTTCTCATTCCGTAATTCCCAGCCACCTCTAAGCAAATCATATATTACAACAACAGCTGGCAGCATTTGACTTGGACGTCTCGAACATCTCCCACATAGCCAATCATATCGTTAAAGACACACCAAATGAGATCAAGAGCCGACATGTACTACCTCATTCATACACCACATCACTCACGACCTTACCTATCGACCGTCTCTTTCGTGGCCAACGACTTCGCAAATTGGGGTTGCCGGGTAACCTGCCATGCAAAGGGCTCCTCATACATCACCGAGATTCGATATCAAGAGACGAGAAACCGCCCAGCATGTCGACGGATCGAGTTAATGGAAATCTGGGCCAAGGAAGTCCTAGCCAGAAAGAATCAACGGCTGTCACCAGTCCTCACGAACGAGGACTCCACCACGGAGGCAAGGAAAGAGAGAGCATCAACATTCGTTCAAGACTTCGTAACAAGTCTCTCCAAATTCGGTACGTTACAGCTCACCCAACTTCTCTCACATGTATAATAGTAACGAGTCCCCAGAATCCCCTTTCAAAGCCCCCAAGTCCCTCCAAAACGACCCGTTTCCCCTCCCCGCGTACCCACTCGCCCTCGTCGCACGCCACATCCGCCTTCTCAAACGCTGCGCCTACACCACCTACGTTACCCTACCCTCCTGGGCCGATCCGGGCGTGCTAGTCGCCGACCAAATCACACTTGAGTTCGGGTCCGACAAAAGCTTGAAGCGCGAGCAGGTTGCGCATGCACTGTGTGAGGCTGTGGGGCAAGGGGCGGGCAGGATGGGGAGGGTGGAGAAGTGTGCACGGACAGGTGTTACGAGGCTGTCTATGTGGGTTGATGTGGGAGATTTGGTGGTTGGTGGTTGTGGGAAAGGTGAGGAGTGGGAGGAGGATCCGGTGCCAGTTTATGAGGCGGGCGGATGGGTTTGGCCGCCGGGGTACGAGGAGGGGATGTGCTGAAGTTGAGAGGGGTCACACTGTAAAAGAAGGCCCGTGATCGATTGCATTATATACCCTGATGGGAAAAGCTGTCATGAGACTCTTGATACCCATGGTATTCGCGACAATCTTTCAAGGCTGAACGCCTCGCTAAGTAACAAGAAGAGAGAAACAAAAGGAAATGAACTTCTCTGCCCAAACACCCCTAGGACCTGTGATCCATGCATCTTCTGCTTTACATGCGTGGTGCATCCTTTGACAGTGCAAAAAAACTCTTGTCTACATGCTTCAGAATCTTATGCTCGTAGTCGTTCTTTACGTGCAGACAGGTCTTCTCACACGTGTCGCACGCGAAGACCTGATGCTTTCCTTGTGGCGTGCGAGCTGGCGTACTATGATAAATTTTAGGGGGCACCCTGGCACGTAACAGTTTTGAAACAATACAAGGCTCGAAGAGTTGGAGCAAGGGTGGTGGTGCAGAGCTTATTAATGCTGCATTTGCGGCTGGACGGGTCTGAGGCGCGAGTAGGGCAAGGTCGTTTATCATTTGGTTCATAGAAAGTGCTATACTTTCGGGTTCAAAGGCGATAAAAGCCAGACCTGGTCCGTATTTTGCAAGAAGACAGGTACGTGGTATTGACGATGGTTGCGAATAAGACTTGAGCATGTCGGGAATGAATTGCTGGTGCGAGGCCTAACATGCTGATAAAGCCCATATATTTCTGGTAATGTGCACAGGTCCGACTGAGATCTTCTGCCATTACATCTGCTGGCGACGTGTTGCTCCCAAAAGAGCACGGACTATCGTTATATTCTGTCGTGGTGATGGAATTAAGACTGAGAACACTTGACCGAGTCTAAGAAAGTGCGTGTTATCAGCGACTAACAATTGTGCTCGAGTTGTCTTCGGATCGTGTCTCGTGGCTCGTGTTGACAACGCCGTTCGGCAGCAAGCTGTGAATGGACAATTGTTCAAGGAATGCCTGGCCTGCAACAGTGGTGCGAAATGGGCGAGGCTCTAAGTCAGCTATGTCGTAATGCAATGCACTCGTAATTCAACGCCGCAAGCCTGGTCAGAAATATCATCACCCGTCTACTTGTTTGTTGTCATTCACTTGGCCAGAGTTGGATTGGAGAGTGCGATAGGCAAAATGAGGTGTGACGATGTGGCTAGCCCATGCATTGAGCAACAAAGCCTCAGGAGCCCAAGACGCTGATCTCTGGCCCGAGATCATTTACATCAGCCTCGAATGGCTTTTTGGTTGTATGCGTAGACTTCAACTCTACCAAAGGGCAGTTCGGGGAAGCTGTCATGTGGCAGGTGTGGAGAGAGCCTTGCCAGGCTTCGCATCTTCTGCCGTTGTCTTCAACAGACATCTGCAACACACGCTGATGCTCGATCGAGCTTATTCACATTCTTGGGCTGGCAATCGAAGGTGTCGTTCAACAGATGATGGCGGATGTGTACGGCTTGGGGTAAGTGCCAACGTTGATGACGGAGACGCGAAACCGCCGGTTTTAGCGCGTCTCTGACCCAGTGTTTTCCCCCACACCTCCACCTTTCCTGCATCTTGAAAGATCCTCACGTGAGTGACAATTTTAAGGGATCAGCTTGCCACGTCGTCTCGACGCCTGTACTGGCACCTCACTCCTTCCAATTTGTCGGTGTCCTCAATATTCCAAAGAAATATCTGCAGCTATGAGCGAATACCCTCGGCCAGACTTTGTCCGTGATAAGCTGAATTGGAAATCGTTGAACGGACCGTGGTCATTCTTGTTTGATGACGACGACGTTGGTCTGGTGCAAGGCTGGCACCTCAACAGCCTCCCGGCTGAGGTTGCTGTCAAATCTAGCTCCAACCTCTCCGATTCAAAAGCCGCGAACGATGCCCAAAGGATCACCGCCAAGATCGCCGCAGGCACTCAAGAGCTCATTCAAGGCAACCAGCCTAAGAGAGGCGAAGTCGCAACACACAAAAAGCGCGATATACAGGTCCCTTACGTGTTCCAGTGCCCCGCATCTGGCATTGAAGAGAAGGGTGTTCACGAGGTGCTCTGGTACGAGAAGGAGATAACCGACCCACGCACCAAGCAGGATAAAGAGAAAGGACACCGCGTACTGGTCAGGTTCGGCGCAGTCGACTATGAGGCTAAAGTTTGGTTAGGCGGACACTTTGTTGGTGGCCATCGCGGTGGCCACGTACCTTTTGACATCGACATCACAGATGAGATCGCGAAGGCATCACCACAGCGACTCACTTTACGTGTTTACGACTCGGCCTATGACTTGACGCAGCCACGGGGCAAGCAGTATTGGGGTGCACAACCTGAAAGCATCTTCTACACACCTAGTGGAGGCATCTGGCAGAATGTCTGGCTCGAGGTCGTTCCGTTCGTGCGCATTGGAGATAGCAGTCACGGAACAGTGCTGAGAAGCAACGACATCGAATCAGGAAAGCTGCATGCTAATGTCAGGATTCTCGATAGATTGGCTGGACATAAGTACAGCGTGGAGCTGGAAGTCAGCCTCAAAGGTACTAATGTGAGCAAAACGGAGAGAATCGACCTGCCTCGCGAAAGTGATCTCGTTTGTGTGGATGCCGACATGGCGCTCTCCGAAGACGCCAAAGCTCAATTAGGCGAGCCACTTCTTGAGTCGTTTGACGATGTCCGCGACAACGTTGTGCTTTGGTCTCCCGACGATCCCACTTTGTACGACATTAATATCCGCCTTTACGATGCTACCTCAACGCTTGTCGATACGATTCGAACAACAGTAGGCATGCGCAGTCTGTCTTGGGATGATGGGCTGTTCCGGATTAACAACAAGCCACATTTTCAGGCCCTGTTTCTTGACCAGGGCTATTGGCTCGACACTTTCATGACGCCACCCTCTTCTGAAGCTCTGAGAACGGACATCGAGCTAGCTCAAAAGATGGGGTTCAACGGCTGTCGCAAGCATCAAAAGGTTGAAGATCCCATTTTTCACTTCTGGGCAGATCGCCTAGGCTTCCTCGTCTGGGGGGAGATGGCGAATGCATATGCCTTCAGTGCTGAGTATGTCGAACGCTTCGACCAGGAGTGGTGTGAAGCCGTTCTGCGAGACATTAACCATCCTAGCGTCGTAGCGTGGACCCCGGTCAATGAAAGCTGGGCGTACACCGACCTAGCGAACAACCAGACGCACAGAGACCACATCAAGAGCCTCTACTACGCTACCAAGGTTCTCGATCCAACAAGACCCATCAATGATAACTGTGGGTGGGAGCACGTTCAGACCGACCTTACCACTTTCCATGACTACTCTGACGCTGATGACCTGGCAAAAACATGTGCCAGCATGGAAGGCATCCTTGGTCCGAAAGCGAATCGGCCGATGTTTCTTTCAGCTATCGGCAACGCATCTGGATCAAGTCACAATGAGAGTGCGCCGGTGGTGTGCACAGAATTCGGCGGCATCAACATCGCCAGAGAGGCTGCGGGATCTGACGGTCAGCGTGACTGGGGATACACAACTGCAACCGATCCAAAGGATCTGCTGAAACGAATCGAAAAGATGATGACAGGCATTGCCAATCCAGGTCTAATCGGTGGCTTTGTCTACACACAGCTTACTGACATCGAACAAGAAGTCAACGGTCTATACACACCAGACCGCAAGCCAAAGTTGGACGCAGATGCAGTCAGGCAGATTGTTGAGGATATCAGAGAGAGTTACTATCAGATGCACACGCCTTAGATGATTGCATTCGCATAGCCAATGACTATTTAATCTCGCCACTGTTTACGATGGTAGCGAAAACATCGCCCAACTCTGCCAATGTTACCTTGGTGAGCTCGTCTCCCTTCACACCCGGAATGTCGCGATCGCCGATGCCGTCCTCAACAACGACTACATCGTAGCCCCTCTGGCTAGCCTGCCTGGCGGTGGTGCTGACACAAACGTGAGCCATGTAACCGGTCAGCACGACTTTCTTGATGCCCCAGCCTTTCAGCACCTCATCGAGATTTGTCTCGGCAAAAGACCCCGGGTGAACCTTCCAGATCAGTTCCTCGCTATCTTTTGCCTTCAGAGCATCGAACTCTTCAGATAACGGAGTGTTAGGAGTGAAGATAGGAGCACCCTCGGGCGTTTTATGGAGGATGTGAACGATCTTGCCGTTGGCGGAGCGATACTTCTCGAGCAGGGAAGCGATGACTTTGCCACTGGCCTCGGCATTGGTGACCTTCAAGAAGCCAGAAGCATACTCTTTTTGGGCGTCGATAATAAGAAGTGCAGAGTCGGTAGGTGAAGCAGTCGAGGGCGGGACACCAAGTAGTTGACGGAATGACGTGGCCATATTAAATCCGGAGGTCGATGTAGAATTGATGTCGTGAAGTTCCAATGTGAGGTTTAGTGGTCACCTACACGACTATATATACTTGATTGCACGGTTTGCCGAGGCAAAATACGGTCTTCTTGCTTTGAAATCTCTCCACTTCACTGCCGCGTGGAGACATCGGGTCATACTTGCTGTTGTAGAAAGCGTCATCTCTGGCCAATCACAGCAGGAAAGTGCCGATGCTAGTCGACCAAATGCGGCAGTTTCCTCCGTGCACGGACTGTAGGTCAACCCAGATCATGACCGCAAGGCCTCCACTGATTGTGTACTCCTCATTTTTTCCTGCACAATACACTGGGTAGAGAAAACATAAGTAAGCCCATGAGGGGGAAAAAGCATGACGTATGTCACGATTGTAGGCAACGTAAGATCGGGGTACGAAACGGCACTTTTCTTTCTGACGTACGATTCTGACTTACCTCAGTGCGATGGATCCAGACCCGCGTGTAGCCAATGCCAATTGACAGGGCGTGTGTGCCGTGGCTACCTGCAGGACTTGGTCGTCTTCCATCATAAGCCTGCCTCTCGCCATTCCCGCTTAGGGAAGAAGACAGTCCGTGATAGTACGAACCACAGGGTTGATGACACTAGATTGCCACCGACGTCGAGTCTAATACTCTCGGCTAGTACACGGCTGGCACGCGAACGCCAACAGCCCACATGGGACGAATGCGTTGCTCTGCTAGTACAGTACTATATCCCAAAGGACGAGATACCATTTCTCTTGCATGTCGAACCTTCAAAGTCCAGGATCTGTGGCGGCTGGGTTCAAGCTCTGCCCCATGTCAGTCAGGACCATGCAGACTTCAAGCACATTGTTTCGCCGGCTGTCCAGGCACTTACTATGTCCATGTTGGTGAATGGTACAAATAGACGACAAGAATATATTGACACGTACGGCGTTGCTATTGAAGGTATTCGGGCAATACTGGACAATTCTAAGGAGCCTATCGGTCCGACTGTGGCAATTGCCAGCATGTGCCTAGCGCTGTCAGAGGTATGCTCAAGTGCGACCTTCTCATCAATCGAAGCATGAGCTTACAGAACGGTAGGTGCTAGTTCCAACCAGCAGTAATGGCTACAAGACCCATTTACGGGGAGTGACAGCGATGATGCAAACCCGTAGTCCATCTACCTTTATTAATGGGGTTGCTCATCTTATGTTTGTTGGAGTTCGACCCCTCGTGGTAAGCAATAAAAGATGTTGTTGATAGTTACTAACATACCAAGGTCATTGATTCCATTCTACAGCGTAAGGCGACTTTTCTGAATGACGAACAATGGCAGAACGTACCTTTCGCTGTGCATCCTGCGTCCCGCATGCAAGAGCTACTGGGGCATGCTACCGCTATCCCGTCTCTGCTTGAAATTATGAAAGACGAGCCAGATGACCCACAAACCATTCGATCTGGCTTTTTGGAAGTTCTCAGCACGCTCAAAGAGTGGGAAGAGAATTTTGTGAGCGGAGGTATGATGTACCGATCAGTCGCTCCGAGTGAATTGGATTTTTCGACCAACATACAGTTTCTGCCCAACCCCTGCTTTGCCTTTGCCGACGTGTCCCAAGCAAATTCATTGAGTCACTGTTGGGCATTCCGCATCGTATGCCTGCTGCAGCTCTCGCAGCTGGACAGTGTTACAGCTGGGAGCGAGAGCAACAGTTCCCTTTTGGACCATAGGCGATTTGAAGAGGTCAAGTGCTTGTGCGATATGATTTGCCGGGCACTTCCGTATCTTTTACAAAAGGAGATGCGGTTCTATGGTTCAATGTCAGCTGGGTTCCCTTTGCACATGGTCTCAGAGAGTCTGCAGACTCTGCAATCGGAAGACTGTGGCTTCAAAGTCTGGCATGGAGCAATCAACGAACAGATGAAATCACAGAGAATCGCACTGTACGAAGAGATGGTCGAGAATGAAGCGCTATATTGAGCAGCTTTAGCAATCGCATCTCGCGATATTGATTGCCGAGTCATCGAGCACGGATCCGGGGTAGGCCAACTCCATTTGCTCGACACAGACGGAACTTCAATCCCAGGAGCGAATAATGCTATCGGGATACGCGGTAAAGTCGCCCATATGCCGGGAGGGCCGAGCGGATAACGCACGTGCACTTGGAACCACCCGCGCGCACGGTTCGTCTCGACGAGCGTTTTGAAGCCCACCTGACTACTTTCGGCCGGCCTCTACGTTAATTGGCGTTAGATCTGGCTAGTTGGCTGAATGTGTGCTTCAGCCAGCCTCATGGTTCCACAAGCGGAAAGGCGTTGCTGGCTAGTTCTCTTCGGCGTGCGCGCGATGCTCAGTAGTTGCAGAAGCCAGCTCGACTGCATAGCAACACTACACCGACTGAATCCACAGAAATGGCTGTCCTATTAGACTGCACGAAGCTTGGGGTTCAAGCACATATATAGAGCTGACATGGTCGTTGAATGCTTTCGCAGACCCACCCGCAGCTTCTCCAACGACAGCAAAGCATGACTACCACCACCATTGCAGATTCGGTGTATACTGCACCATCTTTAAATCAATACGAGAAGGGATTTTCCATCACAATAGCTGAGATTCAGTCACTAGAAGATGAAAACAAGAGATCTTTCCACGGCACTGGCGCGGCATATGTGCTGCCAAACGAGTAAGAACGCCGTCTCCACCTAACATGCATTTGATTGCACTTTCCTTTGAATCGAGCGAGATTTCAGGCATTAACAATATCAGTAACGTCGAACATGCGAGATTGGAGCTTCAGCACCGACTCCTTTGGCGCATGATGGGCAACAAGGTCTTCCATGCTCCTTTGAGCAGTGCTACGATACAAAAGACTCTTGATATCGGGTGCGGAACAGGAGCAGTCACGCACGAGATGGCTTCAATCTTCCCGAACGCCCAGGTCTTTGGGGCCGACTTGTCTCCTGTTCCTCAAGTGAGGCAAAGGCTGCTGAACATCAACTATGTGCAAGGCAACATCATGGACATCAATGATGTCCGTTTTGAGCAAGGCTCATTTAACCTTGTATTCTCCCGCCTGCTTGTTCTAGGCATGTCAAACTGGAAAACATATATTGAGCATTGTGTAGCGTTGACAAAACCAGGCGTGAGTGCATCCTCTGCTCATTAACCTAAACAACACAAGATAGCTAACATGAGGTCTAGGGTTGGATAGAAATGCATGATTATGATCACAAGATTCGTCGCGTTCCAGAACATGTCTCTTCTTTTGAACATCTCCGTCCACATGCCATATCAATCTCCGAGATTACGCATTCTTCACACCCCGCGGATGACTACCATGATATCTCGACATGGCTTTGGGATACTACCTTCGAGAAACTTCTTGCATTGAGCGACGTGGACATACGTTGTGGCTCCAAAATAGCTTCTCTCTTTGTCGAGGCCGGTCTCACAGACATCAAGATAAGACGGTATATGGTACCGTACAGTAGGTGGGAAGGGTTGACGACAGAGGAGAAAGAAATCGCGGATTACCTGGAGACGTTTGTAAGAGATCTCGTTCCAGTCGCTACTAGAAAAGCTGGGGAGAACGCCGGATCTGAGTACTCTTTAGAGGTTGAGGCAGCGATTGACGATGCAAGGAAATACTACGAAGGGTATCAAGGCGGAAGAAATTTCTTGTGGATGTATGTTGTTTGTGGGCGAAAGCCGGAGCAATTATGAAGACCTGTACAAGCCCTTGATCAACAGACTTGTATATAGATTGCACCCGGTGTTCCGAGAAAGTGGTAAAGAAATACAGTTTTACTATCTATGCCTGGATCTTCATCAGAGTTTTTGTGTTCCGCCGTGGAAGAGGTCTCGTTCCTGTTTTGATGCCTCATCTTTCATAGAAATCATCTCCCTGTCGGAAGACCCATCCTCAGTCTCATAAAGATCGTGGGTTCCTTGGTGCTGTAATTCCCAGCCACTCCCGCGACGCGTTATCGTAGGGTGAGTCGCCTCGGTAACGCCGATCAGGGTGGGTGCTACGTGTTTTAGGAATAGCCGCATCGTCGGGAGTGTACCGGTGATGATGATCAGGCTGGCTTCGATCAGACTAGCAAGCACCATCAGTAAGGGTTTCAAGAATCTACCAGATGCTTTTGGAAGCAGCGAAATGGCTTTAAAGGTCTAGTAGGTAGAATCTTACATCCACAGGCTAGGGTAGACAGTATCCCAAGATGAATCTTTCGTGGTCAACATAGGAGGTAATAATACCACGCGCACAGCGCTTGTGATACATGTACTAAGTTTTTCCATCAGCTTGAGCGTGTCCAATACCAACGCATAAGCTTACATGAATCCCACACTGAAAAGTAGTATCAACATCACTTTTCGCGATCTCGACATCTGCAATCCCAAGACCATGGGAATCGGCAGAACAATCACCATGAGGTCTGTGATGATGTTTAGCGCTGCGGTAGCGATGTATAAAGCCGCTTTATTCAGACATTGGCCTTCTTTGACTGTAATGTCGACATTTCTTGCGAAAGGTTTGCAAGATGCGAGCAGCGATATGACGATGCCGACACATGATCCGACGACAATGAACATTGTGAAGAAGACACTCATGCGGAAACCTGTTGCAGGATTTATGTTCAGGTACAAACAGAGGAACGACAGTTTAGCGAAGGCGAGAGCAGGCGAATATAGTACCGTAGTTGTCAATGTGATCTGCAATGGCGGAATTTAACAAATATCAGTTACACCCAACGCTTGAATGGCTTACCCGAGCAATGGTGTTGAGCTGGTGCCCGGTGAGTTCCCAAGCATGTATTCCAATCAAGCCTGCAGGTGCTCGATCTGAAGTGTGGTTGTCAGCATGGCCCCTTGGAAGTCCGAAGAGGGGGAAGAGGATCACTCACAAACAATGAGTGATTGTACGGGCATGGAAAAGATCTGCCGGGAACGATAAGAAACTAATTCAAGCTACAACTTGGGTGTACAGCCTCAGTGGAAACCTACCCACGCAATTAAAAGACACCCTTGAGCAGATGTTAGCTGATGTCGTGCAAGAAATAAGGCTGGGACTTACAGTCATCGGAAGCCATTTTCTTGACGAGCACAACCTTAGTGTACGCGCGAACCAACAGCAGAGTCGTTGCAAGGACCATTCCTATGATCCCGACCCAGGTGATGATAGACTCGCCACGTCGCTGCGGGTTTTCAAGGTCCACGACATAGCCAGGCGGAGCAGGCACAATGGGCTTGTTGAGATCTGCCATTATCGAGTAAGTATGTTTGTGTCAGGCAGCTGTGCGAAAGTCAAAGATGTCTTGGAAAGGCCACCGTCACAATCGCCAATGCGGACATCACATCAATTTGAGGTCTGCCAACGCGCGAGATTCGAGCCAGAGCGCTGGGTGGGAGAGCCCAGTGACCTGGTAACCCCCGAAAGGCTGCAGTTTGGACGCCCAAGATGTCCCTGTGCCGTCCTGCTGGAATGGCAAGGCGTCCCTGAGATGACGCTGGAGCATAACGGCACAATGCATCACTCTTCTCTAATTGGCCTTCATCCTCTTTGACGGTAGCAAAAATTGTTTACAAATTGCTCACGACATACTTCACCGATTTTTGGGGAGCTCCTCCCTCACGTTTTGCACACGCTGGTACCTGGAGGTGTAGGAAATGCTAACGGTGCAATGGCGCGGCTCGCAAATTTCGATCGTCCCTTCTGTCAGATGTCTGTAAAGGACCTCACATTTGGCTGCCGCGGACTTTACGAATACGGCGTGCGTGATTATTTGTGCAGTGGGATCGTAAAGCTGAACACAACGTTGCGCAGCGTGATAGCGTGAAGTAAGACGAGGTCGGGGAAGACGCATGGGAGAGGAAGCGAATCGGACCGGTTCATTGGGCAGGGGCCACAGCTGCCGCTCCCGCATACACACCCATTGGGTTCTGAAGTAGGCCAACTCATCTTCTTCGACAGATGGCCGTGCTGTCTGATCTGGGCACATGCTATGGTTCGCCACGGGCCTTGCCGTTGACGGCAGCCCGGTAGCCCATCCTGAATAGGATTAGCGAATTCTCACCCGGTAGTGTCCTCCGACACCTTCGTCTGTATTCCCCACTTTTTAAAATCAAAACGACGAAGATGTTCTCCGTCCCGTGTGCGGGACAGTTGGCTGACACTTGGCCTTGTGTCTGCACTATCAGTGCGAGGGTGAGCTTTACTCAGTCATGAGTGAGCTAGGCATCACGCATGCGCAATCTCACTGACTCGATCTTGGTTTCTGCTCTTTCGTAGCCCATGTGTGTCGCTATTTACCACTTACAATATCATATTTAGACCAGCAAAGCCTGCTTCTTCTCCGACATTCTTCTTTGAGCAGTTCAGATATCCAGAATTGCTCATCCAAGAAGCGTTCCAGCCTGTCCTTCAACTGGTCATGTTTCGTCTAAGCTTTGCCGTGCTCGCGGCAGCTCTCCTTAGCGTCTCATTTGCTCAAAATGAGTCCGAAATTGAGTCTACAGTCCAATCGCTGCTCCCGAGTTACTGTGTGAGTAGCCACGTATCATTATTATATTGCTTTTCTCATCTTCTGCAGTGTACAGTCCTAACCTTCAGCTCTGTATCAGAGCGGGTGACCTATCCTGGACAAAGCAATTACAACGCGAGTATTGCTTCGTACTTTGATGGCAAGAGCAGGCTGGCGCCGAAATGTATCGTCCAACCAAAGACAGCGGAGGACGTTTCCACGATTGTCAAGGTCCTTACAACTGCGAGCCTGTTGAAGCCTTGCCAATTTGCGGTGCGATCTGGTGGGCACACTCCTATCCCGGGTGCTAATAACGTTGACGGTGGCGTCACTATCGACTTGCTGAACATGAACGAGACCACCTACAACCGGAACACCAAGCTAGCAAGCATCTTGCCGGCTGCGCGATGGGGTTCTGTCTATGATACTCTCGAGCCACTGGGGCGTATGGTTGCTGGTGGACGTGGCTCTACTGTCGGTGTTGGAGGCTTCCTGCTAGGTGGTGGCATCTCGCACTACGCTCCTCGTGTTGGGTTATCCTGCGACAATGTTGTTAACTTCGAGGTCGTTCTCGCTAATGGCCGTATTGTGAACGCCAATAAATCCACGAATGCTGATCTCTTCACTGCTCTCAAGGGCGGTAATAGCAACTTCGGCATCGTGACACGTTACGATATGGAAACGTTTGAAAACGAAGATCTTTGGGGAGGGATCGTCTCCTGGCCTGCATACACCGTCGATCAGCACTTCAAGTCATTCGTCAACTTTGGCCTGAATCCGAACAGGGACCCCAACGCCGCTCTGATTGTCTTCCAGGGTTACTCGACAGCAAACCCCACAAACGTCGTGAGAGCTGCTTTTGACTACACAAAGCCTGTGTCACGTCCAGATGCTTACAAGGAGTTCTTCGCCGTCAACAATACTCTCAGCGACACGACCAAGATACAGCCAATGAGCGCCGTTGCTGCAGAGTTTGGAAGCGACACAACGAAGAGGTGAGTCTATTTGATCTTGCCATCACCAAGCTTTGGCTGACCCAACGTTCCTAGAGTGCAATTCCGCACTCTTTCCTTCAAGCTTGATTTTGCTACACTTCAAGAGACGTCTCGCCTCTACAACATCATGCTTGCAGAGCTACAGACTAAGGCATCCGGCCAATGGCGCGTATCCTGCCTCAGTCAGGTATGGGCGACCAGCTACACAGCCAACAGTACCGCAAGAGGCGGCAACGTGCTCGGCATGGAGCGCTTTACCGAGAACTTTGTCATGTACCAGTCATACCTTCTTTGGTCTGAGGCCAAGGACGACGAGCTCTTTATCGGCCTGGGTAAGAAGCTGACAGATGGCATCCAAAAATTTGCCGTCGACAAGGGTACTGCAGTCGAATATCTGTATCTCAACTATGCCGATAAGGATCAGAGCCCGCTATCTGCTTACGGAGCTGATAAGGTCGCATTCATGAAGAAGGTTGCGAAGAAGTACGATCCTCTTGGTGTTTACCAGAGGTTGTTGCCCGGTGGCTTCAAGCTTTCACAGGTCTAAACATGGATCCTAGATAGCAGTGTAGTGGTGTGCGTCACTTCTTTGGAAGTTCTGCCAATTAAAACATAATCCCGGCTGGTAAAGGGTACCGAGATTCAAAGTTCCATCTGCTGCAGGTTTTCGTTAGCACTTGAGTGTGTCTGCTTATGTCTGCAGGTGTTATAGCAAACGTCGCGTTATGAGCAATAGCAGACATGGTTCATATGAGCACATGCTAGAATCACACACATAAAACTTCTTTCTTTGCTTATAGAACGCAGCGCGAATCCAGCATGTGGAGAGCAAGAAGATATACTGGGGCCATAAAGTTATATGAGAATGTACAGTAGTTGACATAAAACACGTATATGAGACCGGAAAGCCAGCATTGGGCTCATGAGGCATCGCCAAAGATATGGTTCCGGAATTTGTCTACTCGGTAATATCACCTTGGGTGAGAGGAAGCAATTGCAATAGCATATAGGGTTCGCCGTCGAAATGGTATTCATCCGAACAATGTTGACGGCGGTTGGAATATTGTGCAAAGAGATATCCCTGGAGAGCGCGACAGCTCATAAAATTCAGAAAAAGCCATCAATCTGGTGTTCGAAGATTTTCTGAATCGGACAGCAAGCATGAACAAAACAGCTCCGCGGTCCGAGGGTGGAGAACACGCGACTAAGACCCGCTGTCGTAAGGCTTTGGCAGAGAGATAAAGGACAGCATCAGAGATAGATCCTCAATTCGTGAGCAGAAAAGAATATCAAGTCAGCATAGACCCAGAATCAGAACCCTTTGTCGTAACCACGTCGTAGCCCGTTCTGTGGAGCACAAGCTGAAGACGTCTAGGATTTAATTAGAACATGTATCTGGAGCAGAGAAGAGGAAGACATGTAGATCTCTAGTGGTGAGTTACGAGGCAGAAGGAGAAGAACATGTGTTCTCCTTGCACACATTTGAGCAGTTGGGACCAATCCTTGATCTCGATAAGAATAAGGCATAGGTCTAAATGAACAGAAGTGTGGTACATTAGAGAGTTTCACATATCCAACATTTGGGGTGGGGAATGACATAATTCTGAGGCATATGAAAGGGGGTCAAGATGCTCATATGCTGATTCTGAAACGAAGAACCGGAGACATCAAGTCTCAGGTCAAAAGTTTTGAGAAGGAAGAAGATACCATGATGATTCCTGCAGGAAGCTCTGGAGGTACCTAGGTAATCAAAGATGAATGTAAGGATTGAATGCAGAGTAGATCAAAACTTATATATGCCAAAATATTTGTGGATATTGAGCAGCATACTCCCCATGGGTTTGTGAGCACATTGTTGTCAATCAGAAACAGACCAAAACATGCGTCCAAAAAATATCCTTTTGGCAGCGGCAGAAGAGGCAAAGATAAAGACCCAGTCAGTCCGTTCTTCGGATCCATTCGATGGACGAAGCAAAGGCGCAAGGGGGTTACGGGGGCGTTGCATTTCTCGTCGTAGAGCAAACAACCCATCTTGGTAGGAAAATTGCATTCTGATCAGATCCACAAACAAAACAGCACCATAGGAGGCGTTGACATGATTTCGAAAAGCAACAGAGTCTCAGAGACAGAAAGAATACGCAGACTTGACTAGGACCCATGAGTCTCCAGAAGAAAAAAGCAAAATCAGCCTTCAACCACACACCATGCGGCGACTTTCATCCAAAAGAAGAAGCCCAAATGTCTGTACACAGAAGGACTGAAAGGGTTAGAGTAATCTCAATCTGTGCTTGAAATCAGGACAAAGAAAGCACAGCATGAAACTCCTCCCGTGATTCCTAGAGTACAGCACGACCCACATAATTCTTCTGTACCTCCTCAACTCTCATCTCAGCAGCTGACCGCACCGAGAAGAGAAGCAGAGAAGCAAAAGACATGTCTGAGTCGATGCTCATCTTCGATGATAGATCGCAGAACGGCCTCGATATTCTGGTGCCATGGTAGAGAGGCATGTACGAGGAGGGAAGAAACACCCTTGTTTTTAAATTGAAAGCGCTCCGTTGGTGCAAAGACAGAACAGCGCACATTGGGTGAACCAAGGCTCATGTGCTTGATGGTACCTCAATTGGAGTTGTAAACCGTGTTGGTCGGGAGATAGAATAGCACCCTTGCTTTCAGGCTGTTGTAGGGATTTAGGCCAAAAGAGGAGAGGACATGATCTCGATGTGACGCCGTTTTGGAGCAAAAGAGGCAGAGAGCAGATAGACGGGTACATTGGCCAGTGGCTTTGAGTTATGGGACATGGGACTCGCAATGGGGGTTTTTCGTTTAGAAAGGTGTAGCAGATGTGTGATGCAGGATGCAGAGCTCATGGTTTGGGGGGGGGGGGGGGGGGGGGTCCATATACGTGCCGCACCCACCACAGTCACGAGACAGCAAACCGACCAAAAAGCGCACGTGAGCGTGATTCAAAATGTGTGGATTAAGAAACCAATATCAGATGCTAACGCTAAATTCAAGCAAACGACACGAACGCCCATGATCATCCACGATTACAAAACTTACAATCTCGACTCACTGACTCCCACGGCGCCCTCCCACCTCTCGGGCCACACCAGCCCCAGAGCCTCCCAGATATGGCTGACGAAATCAATCTTGAGACCCTGCTTGACCTCTTCAGGCAGGTCCCTTGCATCCTTCCTATTCCCTTCAGGTAGCAGCACGCGCTCAACGCCAGCGCGCATAGCGCCAATAAGTTTCTCCTTGATACCGCCCACGGGCAGTACACGGCCACGCAGACTGACCTCACCCGTCATTGCAAGCGTAGGGGGTACGGGTTTTCCGCTGAACAAGCTGATGAGGGCGATGGTGTGTGCGAGGCCTGCGCTGGGCCCATCTTTCGGGATCGCGCCCGAGGGGCAGTGCACGTGGATGCTGCGGTTCTTCATGATGTCGATACCGGCGTCAGCAAGGCCGAGGTCGAAGGCGTGCGCCTTCACCCAGGTTAGTGCTACTTCGACGCTTTCCTTGAGTACGTCGCCCAGTTTGCCGGTCAGTTGGACGCGCCCTGTGCCAGGCATGTCGGCAATTTCAATGAAGAGGATGGAGCCTTGGCCGCCGGAGGAGTAGGCGACAAGGCCCGTGATGACGCCGGGGCGGGAATGTTGTTCTGTTAGTTCTTCGGCGAACTTTTCAATCCCTAGAGTTGCGTCGATGTCCGCAAGGGTTACGATGGGGGAGTAGGTGGCGAGCGTGTCAGTATCGGCACAAGTTGCGTACTCGACGGCTTTGCTGCGGCAGACGGAGCCGATTTCACGCTCCAGATTGCGCACGCCGGATTCGCGTGTGTAAGCTGTGATGATCTTGTCAAGGACATCAGTCGGAATCTCAAGATCGTTCTGACGCAGGCCGTTGGTGGTGATCTGCTTGGGAATGAGGTGGCGCGCGGCGATGTGGCGCTTCTCGAGCGTTGTGTAGCCGGACAGCTGGATAGTCTCCATACGATCGAGCAATGGTGCTGGGATGGTGTCAAGGGAATTTGCGGTGGCGATGAAGAGGACTTTAGAAAGGTCAATGGGAATGTTGACGTAGTGGTCTGTGAAGGTGTGGTTCTGCTCTGGGTCAAGGACCTCGAGCATTGCGGCGCTAGGGTCTCCGTTGTGGTTTGCGCCAGACAGCTTGTCAATCTCATCAAGGAGGAAGACCGGGTTTGCAACGCCCACCTTCTTCAGCCCACCAACAATGAGACCAGGCATAGCTGCGACGTAGGTCCTTCGGTGGCCACGGATTTCTGCTTCATCGCGAACACCACCCAGCGAGATGCGGTGGAACTTGCGGCCAAGCGCAGTTGCGACTGACTTAGCCAGCGATGTCTTTCCAACACCTGGAGGACCGACAAGCAGGAGAATGGGTGACTTGTCGACCATGCGCTTCTTCTCCAACAACTGCTTCTCCTCATCAGACTGCTCCTTAGACGGCTGCAGCTGAGCGTCATCGGCATGCTCATGCTGCTCGCCGTCGGCTGTGGGGCCCTCGGTCAGGGCGCGAATCTGGTCGTCGATGCTGCGATTGGCTTGCTCCTTCAGCTTGAGCACGGCCAGGTACTCTAGCAGTCTCTTCTTAATCTTGTCAAGGCCATAGTGGTCGTCATCGAGCTGCTTGCGCGCCTTAACTAGTGTGCCTGCATCAAGCTGATCAATGGACATCTTCGTCCACGGAATCTCGGCAAGATTATCGAGGTAGTTCCTGATGACTGTGTATTCAGCCTGTGCCGGGTTCATCTTCTGCAGACGCTGCAGCTCTCGCTGTGCGACCCTGTCGGCCTCGGGTGACAGCTGAGCATCCTGAAGCCTCTTCTTGAGCTCATCAATCTCATTCGACTCCTCCTCGCCTTGCTGCTGGCCGCCACCAGGAAAGCCTCCTGGAAAGCCCGCTGGCATACCGTCGCCCATTTTGCCCCGCTTGATTAGGGCCTGCTGTTGTATCCGTCGCAGCTGATCAACATCGAAGTTGCCGGTAGGGTTCTGCTGTGTGGTGACGACAAGCCGTGTGCTGCTCTGTATGCTGGTGATCTGGCGCTGCAAGATCTCGATGACACGGTCGACTCGGTCTCCGGCATCGACTGCAGCCAGAACTCGCAGCTTCTCCTCATGTGTACAGTCGACGATGTTGGCCATGAAGTCGGCCAGCGAGCCAGCCTCAGACAGGTCCTTGCGTGCGATGTACAGCTCGAGCCTGCGTGCGACGATGGGCGACAATGTGATGGTGGGCATGCGCGGCAGGATGGCAGAAAGGCGCACGAGGGCGAGCAACTCACGGGACAGCTGCTTGAGACGATTGAACCTTTCGTCCAGCTCCTCGTCGACGACGTTGATGTACTCATCGACCGCAGCCAGGTCGCCCTCGAAGTATGGCCGCTCCTGCACGATATCTACTACGCGGACACGCTCCAGACCCTCGACAACAAGGCTCAGGTCGCCCTGTCGCCGGCCCTGCACGCCGGTGACTTTGGCGATGCATCCGTAGCCAAAGACATCCTTCTTTGTCGCCTGAACCGGGTCGGTCTCATAGACGGTCTTATCGCCGCGCTCCGAGCCCTCGACCAGCAGCCGTCCGTCGATGGGACTGATGGAGTTGGAGTTGAGCGGTACACAGGCAACGGTGATGGAGGCATCAGGCTTCGCGGTCGGACTGATGCTGTAGATCTTGGCGAGGATGGCGGCGACGTCGGAGCGGTTTGTGATGGGGATCTTGACGGTTGTGCCGGGAAGGACGGCGAGCGGCGGCGCGAGGGGGATGAGCGGCAACACCTTGGTGCTCGTCTTGCTCGAACTCTTGCCCATTGTGCACTGATCTGGGAGAGCTTGGAGAATGTGTGTGGTGTGTGCGATGTTGCACAGTCGATGTCGCGTGGTGATGGGAGCACGTCACTGGTGCGGCTCCGCTCCGCGTGTGGCAATCGCTATGGTGGTAGTGGTAGTACAAAGAGACAGTTTGCGTGACACGGTTGCTATAAAGTGGAGCGATTGGATTGACTATGGGTGCGAAGGCGAAGATGTCTATCACCAGCCGAGAAGCGTTGGCTTGGTTCCAGAAGATGCTCTGATCGTTCAGCTGCATCGTTAGCCAGGGCCGAGGTAATTACTGCCGACTGCGTACTAACCGCTCACAACTCCATCAGATAAGATAGGCTCAACGATAGATCACATGCTGGGCCTCCCCACCACCTCGAGCCTCTCACGACACACCGAAGGTTCCGGCGGATCAGGATCGGCGCTCAACGCCTGCAAGCTCGCTGCTGCGCGTGCGGCACAGGTCTCGGCTGCCGCAGACGCGCCGAATCCGTTCGAGGAGATGAGTGGTTCACGGATGGCAGAGGCCCAAGTCCGAGAGTCGCGAGTGCGTCTCGACCAGCAGTGGCTTCGACCTTCGCCTCCACTATAAGATGCTGCATGTTGTGTGTGCTACTCTTGAAGCTAAACCATGACTCGACAATACCCTGCTGTGTGAAGCAGCTGCAAATCATGACCAAAGATGGCAATGGCAAGCGGGCGTCACAATCGGCTCCACAGGTCACACCCACTTGCACGTTGAGTAAACATCTCGCATTCATTTTCAATCGTGTGAACATTCCGCCAACTCTGCCTGTTTGTCCGCTCCTTTTCCTTTTCTAAGTATCTCTAGTATTAAAGTATCGACAGGAAATCCACTCTTCCAATTCATCCAAATGTGCAAAGCCCAAGTGTTCGACAAGATCGATGACTAATACCCGCCCACCTCGTCTTACCAATTCGTATTCTGAAGAAGTCCCAGGCACACTAGTACTTTGTACCGTCTGGTGTATTCCGCCCGTGGCTTGCAGTCATGCTGTAAGGTGCGAGGACCTTCTTCGCATTGCATATACGCCATGCCAGGTTTCGCACGTTGCCGTCAGCCTGTACAACCTCAGGTGCGAACTCGATGCCAAACATCTGATGAACGGCGAAGACGACCCTCTTGGCGAACTTGCCGTCTCGCTCGACAAGACTACCGAACGACTCCTCAGGGGTATCTGGCGCGATCTCCGGATCGCGGTCAAAGCAGTTCTGAATAACTGGCAGAAGAGTCTGCTCGACAGCGCGGTGGACAGTGCCGTTGGAGTCAACCTCCACATCGTCTTCATCGAACCTAGGAATGCGGATCTCAAAGGCTTGGGACAGTGCCATGACATTGTGCTTGCCACCGTGGTGATAGCGGAATTCGAAGACGCCAGTAGTCCACCAGAGCTTATCACCACGGAACTCGACCTCACCGGTGTAGTGGTCGAAGTCGTCCTCACTGTCAGATGAGGCTGGAATCAACTTGTCAGATACCAGGATTCCCTCTTCTGCGCGAGTCGAGTCATAGACGCCAGTGTTGGTGGCGATCCAGCGACCGTTGGAGCTGAGCTGCGTAACTTCGCGCGACTGGTTGTCGGCCACCATGTAAAGACCGATCCAGTCCTTCTTGCTGTGGTTTAGGGGAGCCTCCCAACGGACCTTGATCGGTGCGCCGTACTCGAGTGCTAATGTTTTGAACTCGCTCGTACGCGTTGCTGGTGTTCTTGCCAGCTCGCCCTCACGACCGCCACTCTTTTGATACTCAACAATAGGTGCAGAGAGTGTACCCTGGACTTCGAGCTTGTACTGCTTGGGGTCATAGCCGGCAAGGTCAGGTGATATCCGGGTAATCGAGATGCGAGCTGGGTACGACTTGAATAACGCTGTAGTGTCTCTGACGAACGTGCCGACGCCAGCCGCTAGTTTGGGCTTCGCGCTCTCAAGCACTTCCTCGATGAACTCGACTGTGGAGTTGATGTAGTCATCGGCAGCAGACTGCCAGTTGCGAACTGGGCTGGGGAGTGCTTGGCGTAGGGTCTTGCTGACACCAGATGTTTGGCGGAGCTTTTGACCATAGAGCTACAGTGACATGTCAGTTTCGTGAGTTCCATATCGGGACGTGACATTACTAACCTTGTTCATGTGAGGCCGCTCAACGAAGTGCAAGAAAACCAGACTCAACACTTGAGCTGTCGTTGCAAGGTAGAAGATGGGAGCCGTCCAGGTGATCACAGCTACACCCCACACACCAGCCATACCAAGCACACGCTCAGGACTGTTGAGAAAGCGATAAATGCCTGAATAGGTCAGGTTCTTTGGTGGTGGATCGAAGAAGAAATCGCCACAGAACCAGCCGAATTCGCCAAGTGAATCGTAAATGCTGGCGGCTGTCCACAGATGAAGAGCAATCATGCCAATACCAAGGACAAGCCTGAAGGCAGTGAGGTCGTAGAACCAGTCAGGTGGAAGAGTATACATCTTCCAGGCTGCAGCGACGAAGCTTGCGTGAGCCATGGTCATGCTGAGATGATATCTGGATGTTTTCATTAACATGGTTTCTAGAGTGAGCGCTGAGCTTTGTAAACAGTGTCATCAAAGTCTCTCTGAGCGAAATGTTATTGAAAGAGAAGAATACTTACAGACACTTCCACTGACGCCAAGCTTCCTCCTTGGTGTCGCCATACTTGATGAAGTGGCGAGTCCAGTTCTTCTTCTTGGACTGACGGTCAAGGATGTAGCCAAGACCCAGCACATACCATAGGCGCCAGACGAATGCATTAATGAAAAAGAAGGTGCGCACCAAGGGGGTATCTGGTGTTAGTGTTGCCAGACAGAACATGTAGAAGGAAACGATTACTACCGTAACGTCGATGGCGCGATGGAAGTCCGTGTTTTGCGGACCGACGATGTTGTGCATTGGGGCAGGTTGATTGACAGGGTCGATAGGTGCTTCAGCGTCAGCCGTGTCAGACTGGCTTGAACTTGGACGGTGCTTTTGGGCAATGTCCCCGGAATTGTGGCGCGTTCGGCGAGGCGGTGCTGGGTTGTAGATCTTCTGAATATGCGGCTCTTCAACCTTAATCAAGAAGGCAAACTGCGCGGCGTGCGCGACAATTGAAATCAAAAGCACCTTATAACTTGCCGTCATGAGAGCAATACCGTAGAAGCCGGCGTACCTATAGACTGAGATTTAGCACAAGTGGACTCTGGTGTGAACAGTAGCATAAGCGTACCCAATGGAGTACATCGGATGCGGCGCTGCTTCGAATACTCCATCGAAAGTCAGGCGCTGATCGATGAGGTAGAAGAAGTCTCCCCAGTACCACGCATAGTCTTTGACCACTCGGTGAGCGTCCAGCTTGACAAACAGATTGAAGATGAACAGGACAATGCCTGTTGTCCATCGCAGTATAAAGAGCAGCCAGCTCTCTTCTGGGCGATGGAAACACGCAATGGCGAAGAGACAGTACGATACGAAGTCACACATCAGAATCAGATCTACAACGCGCCTGAAGACGAGCCACGTGTTGTACTCCAACGGAGCATCTTCGAACTTGTAGTCTTTGGGGATCTTGGTCTCCATTTCCCTTTTGAGGAATTTGAAGATGGTGGGATGCGGGTTCTTGCCTGTCTTGGGGTCCTCAAAGATGTGCGAGTTCTTCGCCCATAGAACAAGGCGATTGTGCTTGGACTGAACATCGAGCAGCCAGCCTATGCCTGCGTTGTATCCGGCGCGCCAGAACAGGAAGATTACGGCGAAGACTGGTATGCGGGCGCTTTTGGGCAGAAGGTAGAGCGTAGAGATCAAGCTTGCAAGCACTGCGAGCACGGCTAGGTCGGATAAGTTCTTTGGTTGCGAGGGCGAGAGCAGCTGCGACACCATGTCGTGGGTGTGCGGCACGATGAAGACTACACATGTCTGTCGTCAGTCCTGGCCTATGGGCGTCCAGTACGTTGAGCAACGATGGATACTGCCTTCGAATTGCTCAGGCAAGGTCGATACTTACCTGTGCCATCTGGTGTCCGGCCATAAGTCTTCTTCTCGCGCTCGCCCTTGGCATCTTCCTGCTCATTCAGTTCAAGAACTTTTTGCTTCGCGGCGTCAGGGTCGCGCATGTGCATCGGCTTAGCTGACGGTCTTTCTCTGAGCTGGCTACCATCGGCTCCTGGTACATTGCCGACATCCGTCATGTTGAAAGACGTGTCAACTCCAGTCTAGAGAGCAATTGAGATTGCGCAATCCCAATGAGGGGGTTGTTGACGGGTATTTATGTCGCGCTTAACAGGTGTGCGTGCTTTAACGCTATGCGAGGTTTGGCTTCGGGGCTGCAGCCGCTGCTGGGGTGTTGTGCGGACCGGAGATGCGCTTCAACTTCAACGCGCGCTGGGTGCTGCAGCTACGCGGAACTTGATGTCGGCCGAGTGGGAAGATGTGTAGACGCTTTTACACAGTGCTTAGAGTGTTGAACTCTAGCAATCGCGCTTGATGTTGAACAAACGTGTTGATGGGGAGAGAGGTCCTTCTCGAAGGTACGTCTGGGAGGACGCCGTGATGCTGTATGTGGGGCACGCAGTGGGGCTTTCAGCTGCCAGCCAGCTGCTAAACGAGCAGCGACCCTGGCAGGCACGGGCGGGCGGGCGCCCGCGGCTCTGGCTGGTATGGAGGTGACGGCACACACCGTTGGTGGTACAGAGGCCGTGATGTTGGATTGAGTCTCATTGGAACACTGCTATGCCATTGGAAAGATATTCAAGATACAG
Source organism: Stagonosporopsis rhizophila (assembly GCA_016767195.1). NCBI lineage: Eukaryota > Fungi > Ascomycota > Dothideomycetes > Pleosporales > Didymellaceae > Stagonosporopsis > Stagonosporopsis rhizophila. The sequence goes on along the minus strand of CP068498.1, from coordinate 3,143,539 downwards.
ACACTATATTTTTGTGTTACTGGCTTTGTCTTCCCTGACTTTCTGTCGAAGCACCGCTGCCAGCGTCTGCAACGGTATAACCGTGGTTTCGTGAACGGGCCGATCGCAACATGCATCGCAAAAAAAAAACCCCCCCAAGACACTAGATGAGAGAAATGTGACTACCGAACTGCCGTCATGCCTGTACGTTGTTGATCGCGGGACTTATTTCCAGCCTATCTCATGTCTTACAACCAACTCAATCTCTCCCTGACAAGCCGCACTCTTGTATCCTCTTGTGAGCTCTGCTGCGGGGTCGATTTGCACCACATTTGACCGGGCAGATGCTCTGGAGAGGCTCCCACCTCGATGGAAAGGCGCTGTAAGACCGGGCCTACTTCTCCAGCGCTGAATCGTCTCTTTCGCAAGAGTTCTTTCGCCTCTGTAGCTGTTGCATTTGACATGCTGAGCCCTCTGAATCCTGTCCTGGCACAGTCACCTCCTTGAACACTACAAGCTCCAGTAGGTCGGAATGCTGCCGCTTCGGGGCTGAGGATCGATGGCCGCGTGAACTGCGATTGTGCCGTGTTTGGTGGCACAGGAAGCGATTTTGACAGCTCTACTGCATCTCGGGAGCGCGGAGGAGATCTCTTAACATCTTTCAGTATGACGGAATCGCGCCTGGAGCCACTCATATAGACGTCGGGGGCTGGATCTTCAACGAGGAAAGGATCGCTGGCCCTCTTTTGGAACGGAGAAACACTAGCCTCGTCCGTCCAACCATCCCAGGCAAGATCTGTGGCCTCTGATCCCGAATAAGAGCAGAGCGTTGGTGTGTCCAGAATTGGTGTGAGGGTATTATCTGACGTGTGGGACGATACGTTGATCAGATGATATGCCTTCATGTTGGCAAGGATGATGTTGGTCTCACAAGCCTGCAGGTTGTTGAGACAGGCCTGCTCTTCCATCTCCCGGTTTCTGATCTCACCGGCTAGATATCGCTTAGCTTGCTGAAGCCTCTTTCGTTTCTTTGGTGGCAGAGCAGAGTCGGCGTCGAGTTGATGGTCATTCCTGGTTTGCTTCTCGCGCAGCGCTCTCAGGTACGTAGCACAGTCTGCAAGCCGCTCAGAGAGAAAGTCCTTTTCTTGGTAGAACCTCATCAGATCGTAAGGTAGCGATACAGGGATGTTATGGTTGTATGGATTGTAAGAGCTGTACGAAAAAATATCATGTAGCTGGCCATGCTGGCTAGGTAGTGGATGTGGCTCCAGATTCATGGCGTGTATGGTGATGCGACTGCCAATCTATGGTGCAAAACAAGAGATGAGTCAAGTCACAGGCTCAGTGATCTGCAGATTTCAGGCTGAGACAGGGTTATAAGCCAGCAACAAGGGCTCTTCGTGCATGTATATTGGTTGAAAGTTTGGCTGAAGCTGAGAACCGCAAGTCAAGCGACAGCCCTTTGACAAGAACTAGTCTGGTAATCGATCGCAGCCGAATAACATCTAGACTTGCTCCTACTTGACACCTGTCTTTGAATGTCCTAAGTGGGATGTGGCTGTCTGCGATCAGGGCACAACAATGACAATCAGAAGCGAGACTTCAAAGGCAGGGGCGTGAGATGATCCATGGCAAGTTCAGCGACAAGCCTGGGTCCGTCAGGGATGTAACATTCGGATCTCACGAAGCACGAGAATCTATCCACTTGGATCTCGGGAACCCATCCTAGCAGCTCACGGTGGCTATGGGGGATACTCGCTGCTCATGGTCGAATAGAATCGCTATTGAAGCCATGCATCAAATAGTCAGGTTTGCGGCAAAGGAAAAGCCAACTTTGTGCAAGACAAGATTATACAAGGAGCGTTCCATTGGTCTGGAGGAAGATGATTCCGCTGGCATCGCATCTCATCCGTAGAAACAGCTCGCTTACGACATTTGGTTCCAGCTCCCCCTCGTCAGCATTATAGAACGAATGCCACATACTGAGGAATTTAGTCCATCCCCTGTGTTATTTCATGTATTTGTACTCTCGCCCATGAATTGAGCTGGTATATCCTCGCGACGTATCGAAACTAATTGTCACAAGATTCAACCACTGCGCGTTATTACGAGGGTCAGGCGGATCAGACGTACAAGGCAACCGTATTTGGCGGTCCCTTTGTTCACGACGCACGCGTTTCAGGCCACATAGCATCCTATGCTCAAGCGCGAGGCCCGAGGGACCGTTTGAATAAACCATTAATGTTTGTCAAGCGGTAAAGTTGTCTTTATTGTGGCGTTAACCCTGACTGTGGCATGTCGTTCACCGCAACGTAGCTTGTTGCAGACCTTGTGCGCGTTCTTGCGATGCTCAACTCGAGTTGCAACGCATGTTCCGTCGATGCGTCCATTCGCATTATATTAACCGAACCACATCAGGCTCGTAGAGAGGTCCACGGGTTTGAAGATATTCTGTCAAGACGCCATACGAAATGTGATCTGCAAGGGGTGAGGACTTTGTTGACGCCACCAGACAATACGAGGCACCGAGCGTCAGGGCGTCAGAATGAACCGCACAGCCAGCCTGAGGCACCTCCCGCGGAGGAAGAATCAAGGTTAATAGAACGACATGAGGGGGTTTGTACTACCACGCCAAGGGTGTCGAGGTCAGCAGAAGCTTCGAAACCAATGGTAAGATATTTCACTGTAAATTAGCAGCAACTACAGACTCGGCCATTGGATTCTGGTCAGGTAGCAGACTGCTTGCCCTTGAATTGGCTATGGGGCTCGCATTCCAGGAACTGTTATTTGGGTTGGATCAATATTTGCCGCACGGTCACCGTAAGCTAACATCGCTATGGTATTGGCGAGGCGCACAACAAGCTTCCTACGAGGATTGGATCGGTGTTGGAAACTGCTTTCTGTTTTTTTGTTACATCGAGGCTTCTCGACAGCATAGCATTGTCTTCGTTCGTAGATGACAGATGTCGGTGCGTATCGATACCGCACAAAGAGATGAGCTCGCTTCAAATTCGGAAAAGGTACTTACCTCTACACATCCGACTACGAAGCCACCAGAATAACGCAGAACATCTGGGAACCTTGATAAATGTATCTTGCGACTAAAGCATTACAATTCATCTGCACAGCTTCTTCCAAGGTTTCTCACATAATCAAAACTCTTGTCCTGTCTAAAAACCCGCGCAACTCAGTCCTTCCAGACAAGATCACCAGGTACCAGCTGCATCCGGCTTCCGCGCTTTGTCATTAACCGGGATACCACTTTACAACCGGAAGCCAACCATGATTGCCATGCGGCAATTCCGAGTCATTAATGTTCTGTAAGCTCCGCATGCAGGCAAAGACTCGAGTCACAGCGATGAAAGGCGGTTTTCGATGGTATCTGACAAACGGGATGTTCTTCTTTTGCCATAGGTGGTCTGTTCCTAGATATTAAAACATTATGATCTCTAGATCTGGGGTTAAGGTTGTTTTGAGGACCATTCCACTTCTGGAGCTCGATGTCGTCATGACATCACATGTGGTTCCACTATATGGTCGCCTGAACGTTTTGGAAACGGCGTCGAGCCGGCGTAGCCATTGACGTTGGGATGGCCTAGTCTAACGATAATATCATGTAAGGCATCTTTGTCAGCGTCAGCGCGCTCGTCGTACCGCTGCCAGCCGTGAGTATACCAAGTCCGCTGATTTGTTGTCCTGAAGAGAGTGCTACACGCATTGGGAGCACTAAGAAGCCTGTTCCTGATCTGTGACGGCACCACCTGCAGCACTTACCAACCACAATCCGGCTCCGCCGCCATCCGTACTGCAGCACTAATTAACTTAGTTTGCCGTTTGTACCTTGTACGTCCTCCAAAACTATAAGTACCTATCACGCAATCGCCGCCTACAATTATAGCTGAGGAAGCGGCTCCTACACTACCGAGACCCGTCGACTAAACCGCATTGGAGCCTCAATACGACCATGGTTCGTAAGACGGAGATCATCGATATCCGCGTCGGGTCTACCGACTTTGATATGGTAGCGGATATCAAGAAGGGCCTTAAGCCGGAGAACGATGGAGAGAAGCGACTGCCTACTCTGTTGTTGTATGACGAAGTACATATTTCTTGGAAAATGTCCTTGCCTGCCGCTGATGTTAGCAGGTCGGGTTGCGCTTGTTTGAAAAGATCACGTATCTTGACGAGTATGACTTCTTGTAACCCGTCCTGTGTGACTGCCCCCTGACAATATATGCAGGTATTACTTGACGAACGCCGAGATTTCAGTGTTGGAGTCGTACGCAGAACAGATCGCACAACGCATCAAGTCGGGGTCGGTTTTGGTGGAGCTTGGTAGTGGGTATGTATATGTTGAGACACGGCTGATTCTGCGCATTTCAGTGAGTTCTGACAACTCATAGAAATCTTCGAAAGGTCAATATCCTTCTGCAAGCCATTGATCGTCTGGGTAAAGACGTCGATTACTACGCTGTTGACTTGTCCTTGCCAGAACTTGAAAGGACATTTTCTGAGATCCCAACGGGTAAGTCCCTCATCTTTAAAATTGAAAAAAAAACTGGGCGCGACGTATGTGAAGAAACGCCGAAAATCTTCCTCGGCACGGCACGATCCCGCTGGGTATTACCGCCGGCGACATGTGTCAGATTCTTCAAGATTATGTAGACATGCTGATACGACTATAGATGGCTACAAATACGTGAAATGTTATGGACTACATGGAACATACGATCATGCGTTGGAGTGGCTGAAGTCCTCCAATGTCAAGGATAAGCCAAAGACCATCTTATGGCTCGGCTCCAGCTTGGGCAACTTCAAGCGACATGAGGCAGCGCCGTTCCTTGCCGGTTTTGGCGATGCAATTGCCCCTGGTGATACCATGATTATCGGAATCGACTCCTGTAAGGATCCCAGTCGTGTCTATCATGCCTACAACGATGAGCAGAACGTGACACATGAGTTCATTCTCAACGGTCTCAAACATGCAAACAAGCTCATGGGCTGTGAAACATTCAAGCTTAAGGAGTGGGAGGCCGTTGGCGAGTTTGATGAGAAGGCCGGCCGCCATCATGCATTCGTTGTACCGTTGAATGACGTCATCGTCGAGGGTGTCAGAATCCTGAAGGGCGAACGAGTGCGGATAGAGGAGAGCTACAAGTACAGTCGCGAAGAGATATCGCAACTTTGGGAACGCGCTGGTCTTGCTGAGAATGCAGTCTGGTCGAACGATAGGGGTGATTACGGTAAGTTTCACGCGGCTGAGCCACTCTAAGTTGTGTTACTCATCTCGCCAGGGCTGCACCTTGTCTCAAAGCCTGCCGTATTCTTCCCCACAGCGCCTGCGGTCTATGCTGCGCAGCCAGTTCCATCTCTTTCTGAGTGGCGTGAGCTATGGAAAGCGTGGGACGCCGTTACTCGGCAGATGATTCCAGAGGATGATCTGCTGTCCAAACCGATCAATCTGCGCAACGCCTGCATCTTCTACTTGGGCCACATCCCTACTTTCCTCGATATTCACTTGGCTCGAGCCACCGATGGCAAGGCTACAGAACCTGCCTACTTCTGGCAAATATTTGAGCGCGGCATCGACCCGGACGTGGATGACCCTGAGAAGTGCCACGCACATTCTGAGATCCCTGACTCCTGGCCAGCCCTTGATGAGATTTTGATGCACCAGCAGAAGATACGTGAGAGAGTTGAGTCTCTCTACGAATCTGGGGACGTCGACAGCATCTCTCGAGTAGGACGTGCAATGTGGCTTAGTTTTGAACATGAGGCTATGCATCTCGAGACGCTTTTGTACATGCTTGTGCAGAGTGCCAGAGTTCTTCCGCCTCCCGGTACTACGATCCCAGATTTTGCCGCTCTTGCAAAGACTTCAGCAGCGACTGCTGTGGAGAACGAATGGTTCATCATCCCTGAGGCAGACATACGCATTGGGCTGGACGATTCGGACAGCGACAAGACCACCAAGCGATATTTTGGTTGGGACAATGAAAAACCTGCGCGCTCAGCCCACGTGAAGTCATTCCGCGCCCGCGCACGTCCAATCACAAATGGCGAGTACGCAGCCTATCTTACGAAGACGGGGAGTACAGCCATCCCGGCGTCCTGGTGTGAACAACAGCGCCTCAACGATGGAGCACATGCTGCAAGCAAGAGAGACAGTGTCGTCAATGGTTTCCATAATGACACTAACGGCTCGCCGATTAGCATCACAAATGGGAAGTTTGTGAAAACAGTGTACGGTCCAGTACCGCTCAAGTATGCGTTTGATTGGCCGGTCGTTGCTTCTTACGACGAAGTCTTCGGCTGTGCGCAGTGGATGGGCGGTCGTATCCCCACCATGGAAGAGACGAAGAGTATCTACACATATGTTGAGTCCTTGAAGAGCAAGGAACTTCAGGCTCTCGGCAACACGATCCCAGCGGTGAATGGGTAGGTGCATGAAACATACTTTGCAGCACCCGTGGCTCACCCGTCGCAGACATCTCAGCAACAATGGCGTAGATGAGTCGCCACCATCACAGCCTTTGTCAAACGGCAACTCTGGTGCAGTCATTAGTCCTACTCTCAGCCCGCACGATCTCTTCCTAGATATGGTGGGGAAGAACGTGGGTTTCAAGCACTGGCATCCTGTCTCGGTGGTCGAAAAGGGCGGTAAGCTCTGTGGCCAATCTGACATGGGTGGTGTTTGGGAGTGGACCAGTACTGTGCTGGAGAAGCATGCCGGCTTCGAGCCGATGGAATTGTATCCTGGCTACACTGCTGACTTTTTTGATGGGAAGCATAACATCACGCTTGGCGGATCTTGGGCGACCATACCGCGCATCGCGGGCCGCAATACCTTGTAAGTATCGGGGGCTAATCGTGGCCGAAGACACGCTAACGAATGACAGCGTGAACTGGTACCAGCGCAACTATCCTTATGTCTGGGCTGGTGCTCGGGTGGTTACTGATGTCTGAGCACAGCAGGCCGACTTCCATATACTGATGCTCAGAGCTGCTCATGTTGCTCAGCGTTGGCGCCTAAGCACCGTATCGGCAACCAACCGCGACGCTCCGTGCTCAATAGGGACGAGACGACCTGTCGCTGCGCTGTACCAAAAGTAAAGCACGGCAATGGGTCGTAACTTCATAATAAACCTGCAGCATTTTTCTGTCTCTACAATGAATGTATCTCTTTCCACCAATACAATGGTGCTCTTTCCGCTTATGCGTTGGTCAGTTGTGCGGTAGGCACCAATGAACCCTTGTTATCTGTGCCCCACAAGTACAGCCTTGCCAAATTTCGCCCTTCACTATCACTACGCTCTGCTGAGCAAACTGTCTCAGCCTGTCTCTACGTGTACAGTATCTGCTTGCCTTTCGCTTCCCGCCATCGCACGACTCCACCTCCACAGCTTCGTTGATTCGCAACTCTCGCTTTCGCTCATACCTTGTCCAATATGGTCAACTGCCTGCTCTTCCGCTGGGAAGATAGCCAGGCGCTGCAACATCATTGCGGCTTCTGCCAGCGTCCTCTCTCCCACCCCGGAGCTCGAGCAAGCTGCTTTGGCACGCACAGTGAGCCATGTCACCGCTTCCACCAGGTACGCTGCGAATCTAGTACTTGCACCGAAGCATTTGCTAACCTTGCAGGCAATGTTCATGCGCAATCGCGCTCACATGTGTAATTATTGCAGTACTATTGACGAAGCGTTAGCGACCCATGTCCTCCTGATGAGATCCTGTGTACTGACGAAGCTACCACAAGGCACTACAAGCGACATCATGAACTTGTCGCCCAACTTCGCGGTCTCTATGAAAGCTGTGGTGAATCAGACTGGACTATCGTACCTGTAGTACCCGGAGATCCAAGAAGAGGCCGGTTCTCCGACTTATCTGCAACCTTTTGCGACACAACCACCGATGGCCTTACCTCCGATGAGACACCGAACACTAGACGTGAACGAAAAGATGCTAAGTGCCTTATTCGAGCCGCCAATCGAACGAGAGTCGTCACCCAGGAAGAGATCAGATATATTGAGTCAGTGCTTCACTCCGCCGAAGGCGTTACCGGTGTCGAAGGTGTCGGTCCTGCTAGCCTTGAGGAGATGCAGCTGATTGAGGAGCATTTGCGCTATAACGCAAACGTTTACAATAACGATTCGAGTCGCCACCATCTTAAAAAGCTGGCTAAGATTCCTGACGTGGACGTCGATTTCAAGGGCGAGATGGACAGGGTCCTTGATATGTTTCGCATTACAGAACTTGTTAAGCGCAATTCTAGGAATCGCGGGCTACAAGGCAAAGAGCTCAAGAACTTCGACACGTTGGTCGAGACGTTCAAGGTTGCTGTTGTGGAGGACCTAGTGCTTGTCAAGAAAGACATGATGGAAATCAGAATGCGTCGTGCAGGCTATCTCCGTTACACCAATAAGACTGCTTATGGGATCGTGGAAAATAGGTACACCGACAAAGATTGGAAGACTGGCGAGCGTATCATGTCCTCTTCCAGCGACTCTAGTGGCCTCACTTCACGATCCGAGGAGATCGTTACACCTCTTGAGTATGACGATATGATTGCTGAACTGGTGCAGATACTGACCTGTTAAACAGTTTTAGTTCTGGGGTATCGGTGTCTCCTGATTACTTGTTTCCCAACGGCCCGGATCGACGCCACCTACAACACGTTCATACCCGCATCAGCGGAGACGACGGTCTTGGACAAAAGATTATCGAGCCCTACCACATGCCATTGCTATCACTCACACCAATCACGCCCGTCAAGAATCCTGCTATCTTGCAGTTAAAGGTGATGGAGAGTAGGGAGAGTGGTACTGCTGCTGGCATGACCAATCGCGGGTGGCTTCGGCATGAAGTGGCCAAGCAGAAATCTACACAACCTCTTCAAACGACAGAGAAGGACGAGCTCCCACTGATTCCACTCTCACGTAAATCAGCCGTCCCAAACAAAGCGGTTTCTGCACCAAAATCATTGTCGTGTAAGACTACAGCCTTGCCACAAGGCCATGTGGCTGGATATCCTGCGAGGGATGAGAAAGCATTCCCCGCTCTCGATCTGAAAGTCAACACAGTCAACAACCTCTTCTCTCGACCAAGCGCGCCTGCTGTACAGCCGCCCACAGGCGGTGGAATCATTTCTCTTAATGGTCCCGAGCGCACATTTACACCAGCCCACAACAACCAAGAAGCACACCCAGTAGTCTCCCAGAAGAAGGCAAAGAAGTCTCAACGAGAGGACAAGCGCAAGACCAAGAAAATGAGTGAATCCGTAAGACCATCCGGGCCCACAGCAGTCGATGAGGCCAGCCTTGATGTCGTAGAGCAAAGCCTAGGTCATTCATTGTTTGGCGATCCTGTGCTTACGTGCGCTTCGAACGCTGTGGAAGAAGTCCCTTCTCGGGACCTAATCTTCCCTCCGCAAGAGCTAATGAGGGATGCTCAAGTTGATGCATCTAGTAGAGCTTCATTGGAAGAGGACACTGACTTCGTTATCTCGATCTTGCCGTCCCCGGTGGTCGTACCACACACCACTCACGGCAAACACGACCACTGGATGCGTTTCTCTCGATTTTTTGTTGTTGATCAATTGACTGCTCCGCTTCTTCAGTTCTTCGAGGGCTGCTCCCATGGATCATCGTGCCTCTTCGAGACTCACGGAGTACCCGACTGTCCATTCCATAAGCCCCGTAAGCTGTGTACTATTCTTCAATCTTATTCTCTCTGACGACCAATGCAGATTGCTCTTGCGGGGATCCACTTCTGGATCAGTGCTACTTGGTGTACCCCAGCAAACGATTTTGCTCATCCGGGCCATACAATCGAGCTTTTGGCGAGAGACTACTAGCTATGTACCAGGAGCACGACCTGACCAAGGACCGAGTCATGCTCGTCGACGAGGATCTTGTCTTCTACTTCATGAATGATAGGAGCGCCAAGACGACGCACTATGCTAGCATGTCTCCTAGTCTTCTGCACGAACACCACGAACTATTAGATGGTTATGGTTGCGGCTCATTCAGAGAGCAAGAGCTTGAGTTTGATCGCCTCTTCCAGAAGAACATATCCATGAAGCATCCGCTTACCCTGACGAAGCTGCAGAACATCCAGCGGCAGGCTTTTGGTTCTAAGGGATCCGTTCAAGTTTGCTACTGCCAGACAAAGGTGTCACAGACTGCCACTGCCATCATCAAAGAAACCAGCAGCGACTATGTTGGCTGTTCATATCAGGGCTGCGAGTTTGGTGGTATTTTTCACAAGCGCTGTGTCAAGAAGCTGGGAATTGAGAAGGTTAGTCGGTGGTATTGTACTGCGTGCGAGAAGCACATGAAGGCTCTAGCTTATCGGACCTTGGGAATCCCACTTAAGGAAGACACTGCCATCATGAGCAATGCCGAGGATAAGCGCGCAGTAAAGGATGTTGCGAAGATCTTCAAGTCAAGGTTGCAGAAGCTTCAATTTGGCGACACGCCAAGTGGACTGGAAATTGGATATTGTGACTAAAACTATGTGACACATAACGCATCTGTAGTAAGCATCTCGCAGAGTATGATGGAGCTATTTGGGTATATCAAGAGCAATGCAATCCATCTTTTGAATCATCATGACATCGTGCAGACCACATTGGTCGCCTTCGTGAAAACAGTGAGGTGCAAAAAGGAGGGACCGATCCTTCAACGCAACCCCTTGACCAAGCCAGAAAAGACAAGCTTCCTGATCCACTTCCTCCACTTCCTCATCCTCGAAGACGCGTTCTTTCGGTTCTTTCTTGCCCTAACCTCCTTATCCTCCCACACGCTCGCCCTCCCCGCAATGAATTCAATACTATCCACGGCCCTCAACGCGAGCTCGCCTTCTTCCTCATTATCATCTTCGTCCCCACTCTCGCTCTCCGACCCAGAGTACCGCTGGAGCAGGAACTGCCTCGCTGCAAAAATCGCCTCCACTTCATCCGTGAACGTGATGCTTGACGCCGGCGAGACCTCGTCTAACCCCCCGCTATCGACTCTCATTACCGGCTTTGGCTTGGAGCTAGATACCGTCGGTACTGCTCGGGTGATTGACCTCTGGAGCGGTGTGGAGGCTGAGGCCGTGTGGAGGGGATAGGGCGCATAGTCTGCGCTGCCCATCATCATGAAGGGGGCTGGTGATGGGAAGACCATCGCAGTCGTGTGATGGCTGCAATGGCTTGGGTTTGTTTACGCGGGGTACTGTGGTGATCCTTGGAGGTTCTTGGGACGTAGAGGTATGCTTCTGGTGTGTGTGAAATGGGAACTTGTTGTCTGCGTCGCAAATATGAGATATTATTAAGATCGTGATAGGATGTGCAGACAAGGCCACAATATATGCAGTGTGAGGGAATAATACGCATGTGTGATTTACATTGTGCCCAAAGTCTGGAGTCGGTGAGCAGCCCTGACCATGGTTGACCCTGCGGTATTTAGTCCACGTCGCTCGCTACTGGTTGGTGCCGACCACACGGCGCGCTGGGCTCAGGAACGTGCGTCTGATTGAACAGCACATAGTGGTTTGCAGCGATGGTACCCAGGGCTACCGGTCCCGTGGGTTGTCAAGTGGTCATGTTTATTTACGATGGTGTACTAGTACAGTTATTGCGGGTAGCGGGAGCTAAGCCCTACCTACTGCGCGCCCTGCAGACGGCGTTTCCAGGATTGCACCAAAGGTTTCCATATGTTGTCCTTGCCGTTGAAGTAAGAGTATCCTACGCCTATGAGTGCGCCAGACAAATGTGCCTAGATCTGTCAGCAAATGTGGCATGCGGGCAGGGAAGGCGACTTACGGCGTGGCCGAAATTGACGAAAGAGTATCCTCGGATTACCCCCACCAGATCGAACAGCATGACTGCTGGAAAGAAGTACTGCGCTTCAAAGGACACAGGCACAAAAAGTATTCCTAGCTGAGCAGTTGGGTACTCCATGCAGAATGCACCAAGAATACCAAACAAGGCTCCACTGGCTCCACCGCCTCTGATGAACATGTCCGGAATGATACGCCTATTCTTTGCGAACTTTGTCGTCAGATGTTGCGCGTATCCAGAAAGCACGCCAGTAGCGAGAAAGAAGGCTCCAATGTGCGGCCCGTTGCCCTCGAACAGGTTTGAGTATCCTACCGGCAGCATGAAGTTGTAAGTCGCCCACATATTTACTGCCAAATGCATAGGTCCTGAATGCACGAACATTGACGTGAAGTTCGTATAGTTGACGTTACGAGCAGGTATGTGCCACAATAAGTCCCAGTAACGGGGCACAAGGAAGCTGGTCAGATGAACCGCGCTGTTTGCACCAATGATGCCCCAAGTCACCCTCGATATGGGATTCAGCTCTGTCCACCAGCGAGTTGCGAGCTCAGTCGCACTTGGCGGCCCTGCACGTGACTGTGCTGGTAACCCCCATTGGGGTGCCTGGAACCAGGTGGCCTTCTTCTCCTGTTCGATCTCTTTCTTGGCCTGGTAGTATGCAAGTCCAGAGAAAATACCAGCGGATACGGCAAAAGACCAGATCGCTGGCTGCAGATATCGGACTCGTACTTTGGGCCAGGGATCATTTGGTGCCTCATACTCATCGTATCCTGGTTCCGAATATTGGCTGCTAGATGCGGGGCCTGAATTGCTCCCCGCAGTCGGCGGAAGGATCTCGATTTGTTCTTCTCTGATCTGTTGGATTGGAGATTTGTGCTCTGATCGTTGTCCAAAGCGCCGTGGCGGTTTCTGTGAATTGTGCTGGCTACGCTGCTGTAGCCTAATGCTGAGCGGCGTTGCGCGCCATCGTACTGTCGCAGATGCAGATGGCCGGCTGGCTGGGCAAAGCCGCTGCAGAGATGGTCTGCCTAATCCTAACAATGACATTGATGTTGTACGTTTCTTAGGAGCCCTGGGAAGTGCACCGCGAAAGACCGGGATGGTGTCGTGGAGCGTCAATTATCGAGTCGGCCCGACTCGCAACCGTCCGTCTTCAACATGCCTTTTATTTTCTTTCTGCGCTTGCCAACACTTCACATCGTCGTTATTCTGAGAACGACTGCCGCCGTTCTTCTTCGCGTCTAGTATTCAAGTGGATGTGGAGGATGTTTTGAAAATGAGGATTTGACTGTAGCAACAATGTGAGCGTGGACGCGAAGTTCAGATCAGCCTCAAGGACGATGCCTCGAAGGCTACAGGTCACAGGGCCTCTTCAGGAGCCGGTAGCGACGACTCATGATGCCCAAAGCAGTGCTGGGGATAGATCATGAGCGCTACAGTGTGGAACAGAGCACCTACTTGATCTTGCTCTGCAAATACGGCACAAATCCCTGAACCAGAAAAGAGATGTCACCGGTTCTGCTCCTGGACGAAGTTATTGTGATGCTTGACTTTGATCACCACAATCGACTAAATTGTCTCATACTTTGTGGTGTATTCTCTAATTGTCCATTGAAGAAAACGGATCAACATGGGTAGTTGTCTGACCATGATCACAACTCCTGCCACCATGTTGCATATACGATCGGGCTTGGGTACAGAACGAGAGCTCACGAGGCTTTTGTCTAGCAGCTCAGAGTAGGTTCAGTCTGTGGGCGCTGCGACGAATTTGCTAATGTGGCTCGATAGTATGACCGCTGATGGCCTTCACATTCAAGTCGGCAGATCTATCGACTCGCAGACCATACACATCCCGAAATCCGTAATCGACTCGTGTCCAGCGTTACAAGATCTCCTCGCGCCAGGTTGCAGAATCGTCAATGCCGATCCTGCCGTCTTTGCCATCATCATCGAACATCTGCAATCCATTAGCATCTTTGGACTGATATCCTGTAGCGCACCCGGCCACCTCCAGGAACTAACCCTCACCAACGACCCTCTCTTAACCTTCTCCAAAGCATGGCACATCGGTGACATGCTACGAATGCCCGATCTACAAAATGCCATTACGAAAGTCTACAGCACCTACTACACTAAGTGTCTAGACAACGATCTCAACCTGTCCGCGCCTCCAGAACCGATAAGCTCGCAACCTTTCACCTACCTCCGCGACCACATCGGCAACCACACCAAAGCCGAGCACTTCCTAGTTGACTTTCACGCCGGCCTTGCAAAGAACCACCCAAAACTCAAACGAAGCGAACACAAGCTCCTCCCCGCCGACATCGCACGCCTGATCCGAGATCGCTGGAAGCAGCTACAAGGGAGACGCGACAGCACTCAGGTGACTCTGAGCAATGACCGTATCAGGGCTGGAGACCGCTGCTTCAAAGCCAACAAGAAGGAGAAGGTCTCCCACGGGATCTTGCAGGTGCAGTACCTCTGTGCTGGAGCTGGGGCAAATTTTAGTCTCAACCCGCCGGTTCCTGTGGTTGAGACGCGGAGAAAGACACCAAGGGGCTCAGCCAGCCGTGCATCACGGAATGGAACGCGGCTTGAGGACCTGATGGCGAGGAGGGAGAAGCATCGCGATTGGCGGTCTGGAAGCGGGAGTAGTGAACGGAACTCGAAGGGCAGTGATGAAGGAGGTCAGGAGGATGTGGCGCAGCCTGGGTTCAATGGTTCGTTTGGAGGTGCTGCTGCGCAAAGGACGGGCTCGGTCCCTTCACCGTCTGTCTCGCCTGCTAATGTCCCGTTTCAACGATGACTATCTCTTTGTGAAGCCGAGTTGACACTTGTAGCAAATTCGATTGTAGTTTCTATTGTGACTGCACGTCCTGACAGCTTGCTGCTAGCTGAACTGAATTCTGTCAGGCCAAGTGCCCACCGTGACTGATAGCTCTTATGGGCAGACAGGGCTGCAAAGTGCAAGCAACAGGGCGTTGAGACCGTGGCTAGTTCTCTAGGGACCAAACGTAAGGTCGTTACTTTCTATTGTTAAGCTCGGCCCTGAAATTGCTGGTCTCTAGCCCATCTCTCGTGGATGGGCAGGAGAATCGCATGCTTGTCTTGCGCTTCAAGCCCAGTTGCAGACCGAAGTGTGTGGATGGGACGCAATGATAGTGCATCAATGGACAAGGTAGTGGAAGGCGTAGAATAGCGGGGGGGTAGAGATATTCGCAATTGAGACTCCCTCACCCGCCATACGAGGTAGATGCCTTGTTTTGTATCGATTCATTTGAACTGGGTATGCAACGTACAAATCATATCTTCTTTGTGGTCAAGCGCCAGGTGAACGCCATACTCCACCCAAACTCTACCATGCCTCTTATTTCTTCTTGCCCTGCGCTTCTGTATCACTCAGCTCCCTGATAAACACCTTGATGACGCCATCTGGCACATCGTCTACGCCGTCCTCGAACCCTGGGCTCACACCAACGGCCATGAATTTCCCGTCTGCGGAAAATTCAATTGTCTGCACGCTCGCAGGGAACTTCTGGTATTGCCTTATCCTTCTCTTTGCAACCGCATCCCACAGCGCCACAATACCGTCGCCTCCTCCTGTCGCGAATGTGCCGTGTACAGGGTGGTATGCGAGCGCATTGACAGGATACACGACGTCCTGACCGTCCACATTCTGGCGATGGCACTTGAACGCGTATTTTCTCGACTGGCTCTCGTCGCTCGGGTCAAACCACTCAACTGCCACACGACCTTCGATACTGGAGCTCGAGTATCCAGCATCGTTGGGCATACAAGATACCGCACGCGTCATGTACTTCATCGAACTTTCTCTCCTCTGCCACGGTTCAACGGGGACTGCCTCTCCTCCACCCTGCTTTGCGGCGCCCGAGAGCGCGGCTAGCTCGTAAATATTGACTGCGCGGCTTGCCATTGCGACAACAAGTTTCGAGGCGGATGCGGAAAGGGAGAAGGGTTTGGAGGGAAGGCTGATGACAGCGAAGTCGCCGGGATTGGAGAGGTCGTGGAGATGCAGTGTAGAGTCCCATGATGCCGAGATGAGGAGGTTATGTGCGGCGGAGTACAGAATGTTGCGGACACCCTGGGAGTGCGTGGAAACGACTGTTTGCGCGCCAGATGCGAGGTCGATTCTGTCCTTCATTAGTCTCAGGCTTGCACTGTGGTCCATGAGCTGACGTACCTCCGTACTTCCCAGTCCAATCCAGCTGTGAAGGCTTCATTGTCGTCGCGGCCGAAACATACGTCTAGTACTGGGGCACGGTGCTCGAACTTCTGCAGCAGCTTGCCGCCAGGCTCGCCGTGGGTGTCGTAAAGGTATACATGTCTATCCCACGAAGACACCAGTAATCGCGTCGGTGTGCGCGGCGAGAATTTGACAGACGATATGGGCTCTGTAGGGTTCTGAGCGAGCTCGAATTGACTAGACATGTTGGCGATGCTTGCGACAAATCAGTGGTGTTTGGAAAGCTCGAGGTGCAGCTCATCCACAAAACACGGCTGACTAAGGCTCTAGTAGGGCTGATCGGCCCCACCAGCCTCTGAACATTCCGGAGCTCTTTTGTTCCTGTGACGCAACACCACAAAATGCCGTTCGCTCAGCTAGTCATAGGGCCGCCAGGCTCGGGCAAGTCGACCTACTGCGATGGCATGCAGCAGTTCATGGGCGCTATCGAACGCAAGTGCTCGGTCGTCAACCTCGACCCCGCCAACGATCACTGCTCGTATGAGCCCGCCGTAGACGTGCGAGATCTGGTGACAATAGACGAGATCATGGAGCAGGAGTCGCTCGGCCCAAATGGGGGTATTTTATATGCATTGGAGGAGCTCGAGCACAACTTTGACTGGCTGGAGGAAGGATTGAAGGAGCTTGGAGGTCCGCACGCCGCAGTCTGAACGATGCTAGAGCGATGCTGAGTAGTCGCAGATGACTATGTCCTATTTGATTGCCCTGGGCAGGTTGAGCTCTTCACCTCGCACTCGTCACTACGCAACATCTTCTTCCGCCTCCAAAAACTTGGGTATCGAGTATTCGCCCACCATCCAATGCATGCAGCAACCAGCTAACCCAGGCCAGCTCGTTGTCGTGCACCTGACTGACTCCATTATACTCTCGCGACCGTCTCTATACGTCTCGTCGTTACTCCTCGCCCTGCGCAGCATGCTGCAGATGGACCTCCCACACTTGAACGTCCTCACCAAGATCGACAACCTACAGAACTACCCGAACTTGCCCTTCAACCTCGACTTCTACACAGAAGTGCAAGACCTTCATTATCTTCTACCACATCTGAACCGCGAACAGACCTCGGGCATACCAGGACCTGCAGCAGTGGCCGCGAACGAGGACACCGACATGGACGATGAGGAACCCACGTCCAAGTTCTCAGCACTGAACAAAGCGATCGTTGAGCTAGTCGAAGAATTCGCGCTCGTCGGCTTCGAGACCTTGGCTGTCGAGGACAAGAAGAGCATGATGACATTGCTGCGCGCCATAGATCGTGCAGGTGGCTATGCGCTTGGAGGCATTGAAGGCGCGAACGAGACAGTATGGTCCATGGCTATGCAGCAGGACGCTGTGACAATGGACGCGCGCGATGTGCAGGAGAGATGGCTGGACAGAAGAGACGAGCTCGACGAAGAGGAGAGGAAAGCATGGGAAAATGAGACCAAAGAAATGCGCGATCGACCAGACGCCGAAATGCCACCTGCTCCGAAGGCATCCCGAGAACCCAAGGCGAAGAGAGACAACAATGAGGACGACGAGATGGATGATCTGGAGGAAATGAAGCAGTTCATGGAGAAGCAGAAGGACGGCGGCATCGACATCGTCAAGAGATGACTGGAGTTACTACAGCACATGTCACGGCTCGTGCGCGAAAGCTGATCAAAGGGGTTGGTACTGCGCAGGCACAACCCTCGCACCCCTACTTACTAGAAGGATATGAAGGGATCAAGACAGCAGGGGTTTCGAGAAGCCACAAACTGCCATGTTGTTGCTGCACAGCAGGGACCCGAATGGTGACCAGGCAGCGAGCCCCACATGTGCATCACCGCCTGCGCGGGGTAGCGTCTCACACGTCGTCGCGTGAGTGAAAGGGTGCGCGCTTGACATACATAGAAGAGTAGACTCACAACAACGTCGTCAACTGACATGTTATTCACATCTTGTCATTTTGGT
This sequence comes from Stagonosporopsis rhizophila, assembly GCA_016767195.1. Lineage (NCBI taxonomy): Eukaryota > Fungi > Ascomycota > Dothideomycetes > Pleosporales > Didymellaceae > Stagonosporopsis > Stagonosporopsis rhizophila. Next base: position 3,125,537 of record CP068498.1, on the reverse strand, counting down.
GCCTTCTACACATTTCATGTTGAAGCGCAAGATCTCAGACTATGACGCATCTGATTCGTCGATCTTTGGCGATGTTCCAGCGCGAAACAAGCGCCTCTTTCGACCCAAGCAAAGCGTTCGCCAGCAGTGGGCGCCACAACGACAGAACAACATGAGCGAACTGCTAGAGTTTGTCCTGCAGAACGAGGAAGCTTTTAAGAAGTGCGCAAACCTTTGGATGTGTCTGGACGGTACTAACATACGCAAGCCAGCATCGCCTTGCGTCCCTTTATGCGGACTTCCGGCAGCAGCTCGAGATTAACCCGGACGGCTACCATGCCAACATCGCAGCGTGGACCAAAGCGCTGACCGATGCCGCGCGAGCAGGTGTCATACCTACACAGGGCACTACACACGATCTTCTGAACATACGGACCGCAGATGACCTTGCGCGAGCGCTGCAGCATCCGCAGTATGGGAAGCCAACATGCTTGCCAGTCGTGTTCCACGAGGCGGTGCAGAAGAAGGAGATGATACCCTTGAAAGACTTCCTAAATTCAAGGACCAGCATCTACAAGACATCTTGGATACCAACGCCCTGGTCAGCGTTACAGTGGAGTCTGCGGACAGTCGGCGTACTGGGAAAAGCTGCTCCCCCAGAGAAGCTCGCAGTCAAGAACTACGTCGTGCTGAAGAATATCGAGGTAGCCGGCGACGAAATTCTGAAGCAAATGAAGGAGCACACATCGACCGCCGACCGAGTGCTTTCAAGACGAAACTTCCTCGAACGCTTCTCGCATGCGCTCAATCCCGCGGCACCGCTCACAAACAACGACCTCAACATCATCCTAGTCTACCTGGCCCGAGACAAGCAGGCGATATCCTACGACGCGCAAACCATCAAGTTCAAGCCTGAGCACGAGACCCAGCTCACCCCCATCACCGAAGAAGATGCTGCTATCGCAGGTCTTCGCGACACTCTCGCAAACATCAACGCACAGCTTCCTTCACTCATGGAGAAAATCGCATCCGCCGATGCTGCTGCCCGCGAAGCGGTGGCCGAAAAGCAGATGGTGCGCGCGAAAGCCGCTCTACGCTGGAAGAAGCTCGCCGAGACAACACTTGCACAGCGCTCGGATGTCGCCCTGCAACTCGAAGGCGTATACACACAGCTACAGCAAGCTGCTGATCAAGTCGAGATCGTGGAAGCCATGCGCGCCGGTGCCGCAGCCTTGAAGGGCTTGAACGAGAAGGTTGGTGGCGCAGAAGGCGTGCAGGGTGTTGTTGATGCGGTCAATGAGCAGATGGCTGCCACAGAGGAGATCACCAATATCATCAATGAGACAGACACAACTATCGATGAGGTGGATATCGAGGATGAGTTTGAGGCGCTCGAGCGCGTCGAGAAGGACAAGAGGGAGCAAGAGGAGGCTGCAAGGACTGCGGCGAAGCTTTCGGAGCTCCAGGAGGCAGAGGGAAGGCGGAGAGAGCAGCAAGCAAAGGAGGATGCAGCTGTGAAAGAGAAGCAGACAGAAGACGAAGTGGTTGAAGAGAAGGTCGAGCAGGCTTCTCAGGGTATAGCGAAGATGTCGTTTCAGCAGGGAGATGAGCAGGTAGCAGATTCCGAAAGGGAGCGCGTGCCTGCGCACGCTTGAGGTTCGATCGGTTGTGGATGCTTCTTTGCTTTCTTTCGCATAGCACAGGCGTTCAGGCATTCAGACATTTCAGGACGGTACATAGACGACGCAGTCGATACTACAAATGAAGCAAATATATCACCAAGTAGCTTTCTCTAGCCCACATCCGCAACATTCGACATTATCTATTCCTACATTCGTGACCTCACAGTCATCGACCATGATGAGCTCTTCGCCGTGACGCCATGCTCAACGCACGCTAACCCCATCCAGCGCCTCTCCGCCAAGCCCTGAACCTCAACTCAACGTCCCATACCGCCTTACTCACCAAAGCTCCGAGCACCACCACGCCGCGCCCCCGGGACCCCTCAATTCCTCTCCCACCAACTTGACCCCTCTCTCTCCTCACGCCACCCAACATGTCCGCGCCCCGCGCCCTCCGCGCGCTCGCCCGCCCCGCTCTCTCGCTCCGCGCACCCGCCACCCGCGCCTTCACACCCACGACCCGCGCGTTCTCCAATTCGGTTGTCAGGCAAGGCGGCCACGAGCACCACTACGATGCGCCGTCTGGCTGGCTATTTGGCGTCAAGCCCGGCGAGGAGTACAAGAAGGAGGGGTGGGAGAATGCGACATTCTACGTGTTTATCCCCATGATGGTGTTGTTTGTGGGCGTGTATGCTTTCAAACCTGATACGAGGTAAGCAATTGCCTTAATTTTGCGGGCGTCACGGTGGGGCGAAGGGATTGGGGAGAGAGATAGAGTGGAGGGAGGGTGGGTGGATTGGTGTTGGGAGCCATTGAGGAGAGATTTAGAGGTCTGAAGCACAGTCACTGACTAGTGGACAGCATCCAAACCTGGGCCCTTGAGGAGGCCCGCAGGCGGCTCGAGGCAGAGGGCATCCTGGCCGATCCGGATGTCAAGAAGGACTAAGCTCGAGCGATGACCGAGAACAATGCGCAAGTCGATTGTCGCACAAGGAATTGAGAAGAGCAACAGCAGGATAGAGCGAAGCAGCTGCACACACAGAACTGTATATATCCGGATCATGACAGTAGTGGGTTTTCTTTTGTCGCATCGGCTCCATAGAGGAGGTAATGCAATTGCAATGCATTGAGTTTCAAAAGCGTTTCTAATGATGGGTTGTGAATGGAAGAAAGAGATTTTGAGGTTCATTTGATTAAACGCAAGCTTGCTGCAGTAATCACACGTCCCAGGTACGTCTCCCAATATCTCGACTGAATGTCGCACGGGCTGTATCGCTGACCGTACCACGTACCAGTTACTAAACCGTCATGTGAAATATGACGAACGTTTAGAATATCCAAGATAATATGCCGTCGACTTCGCCTATCTCCTACCTCTTTCAAAAGAGCTACCTCAGTCGATCTCGCGTATGTCCAGGTTCTCGATAGTAGAGAGGTATTGCCCAAAAGAGTCATGCAACACCCGCTGCAAACCAGCCGAAGGTGTCGTGACTGTAAGACTCTTCAGCCGCTCGCAAGCAAAGAAGAGCATCCCCATGGGCGCCACATTGGGGCTCGGACTGGTGGTGGCGATAGAGAGAGTGTCGTACACCACACCAGAAATTTCCATCTTGATGATCGACCTCGAAGGGACTAGTCGTTCCCACGCATGAACCCGTGCCTCGGCAATTGTAGCAGTGACAACGTTGAGCTGGAGCCTGAGCAAGCAGAGAGACTCAAGGTTGGGCAGAGTGAAGAGTGGGTGGAGACCTGTAAAGAAAGACTCAGTCTTGCAGTCCAGCTTGAAGTGGCGCAGTTGTCCGAAGCAGTGATGGTTTGTTGGAAACATCGTGCGAGGGCCGATCTCATCCAGAACCGCGTGGGCGGGGATGTCGGTATGATAGCCAGAGCAGTCGAGGCATTGGACATTTGGCAACATGCGCAGAACTGCTTGTACCGCCTCTCTAACAGGATCTGATATGGTGGCAGGTCTCAAACTTTCTCGATCAAATACACTGCCTCGAGCCTCACGTATGAGTTCGCTCACGTGTAATAGCCCTTCAACGCGGCGACTCCCAGCTGCCCTAGCGACACAGCCGCTATCTTGTCGGAGCAGCTCCAAGTACTGAACATGCTGCCTCAGATCTGGTCGACGGATAATGGTGCTGATGAAGTGCGACATGTTGCACTTGTCAAGTGAGATCGAGTCGTATTTGGCGTGAATCAGACCAGCCCTGGCACCAGCCTGGTTGCTGGCCATGGGGTCCTCGAATGTAGTCAATACAGTTTTTCCAGGCCTGGTGGCTGTGAGGGAGATCGCAGTATAGAGATAGGGAGTGGCAATGCGGTTGAGCTTGCGCGAGGTAAGCGCGGCCGCCGCAAGCGATGATTGATGTCGCAGAAAGAACACGATCCTGTCCAAAAGTTCTTCCGGGAATTGATCGAGCGCCATGCCTGTTCCCTCGCCCGGCGATGTAGGTCCGTGAGGATGGTCAGATCGTGGTTACAATGTCAGAAGAAAACGGAGGTTGTTTGAAGAGGGCTGTTAAAACAAAATAAGAGGCAGGCAGCCACGACTTGTACATATAGGGCCGCCAAGAGCGTGTCTTTCACTGATAGCAAGTATGGCGCGTGACACTGCCTTCACCTAGTCAAAGGTGAAAGTATCGCGCAGTTGGAATGAGACTGCTCGTACGCTGGCACCTATACCTCCAAAGATGTAATACATAGACAATGATTGTGCAATACAAACAAGAATATGCCCTCTCGCCATTCATGGTCATTACGGATCTGTATTGTAGGTGGCACACACTTAAGGTGTATCGTTTTTCGTAATCATCCAATCATCTGGCGTATCTTGTTGCAAGCATCTCGATCAATGGACACTACTTCAACACGAAAAGACTCAACCGAACTCATGACATCCAGCCCGAGTATCAAGGCCATTAGCAGTATAGAACTCTAACACCAACTGAACACCGCTGTCGATCCATCATTGGACTCAAACTGTTCGCTATCGAATCTGTACTTTTGTTACAAGCTCTTCGCCTACGAGCTCTTCGATATCGACCTTCTTGCTCTGGAAGGCACTTAGTATCTCAGGTGTCAGGACCGTTGCGTTTTGGAAGGCTCCATTAGGGTGCAAGACGATCTTGACATGGCTTAAGTTAGGTGTCCACGTCTGGAGATTAGCGGCGAGAGATAGCAGCGCTTTGGCGAGACTAAGTCGGGTGTGTAGTACGTCAGAGACGTGCAGGGTCAAGTCTACTATAGACTGAGGCAGTGGGAGTTGAGTTTTCATGACGCAGTCCTGACCAGGCACCTCTGTCCATAAGACACTGTCGAACGATGTGTTTGTACGAAGTTCTTCGAAGTCTTGCAATGGCATTTTTTCGCCAAGGTCTATGATATCCAGACGGAGTATGTGAAGGCTTGAGGCTACACGGATCGCTTGTGCGGCCTCGGGATCGAAGAAGTCTCCGTGTGCTGCTGCGCCTCTTCTGATATATTGTGGTTCTGACGGTGGCCGGCTGTAAGCTTCAAGCTGACGCAACTTTGGAATATGCGCCTTGAAAGCAGACAGGACTATGAACAGATGCTTTGGCAAGGCAGTAGTGATCTGGAGTACTTGCAATTGGGTGAGGGCTTTGGCATACCTACAGAGGAGATTCTCCGTAGTTACCGCATTCCAAGAAGTCCAATCCATGTCGATATCTTCAAGGAAAAGATGCTTCATTGAGCAGTTATTGATATATAACCAGTCGGGTGAATAGAACCAGAGGTGTGGATAAATATGCAAAGCAATAAGATGGAGGCTTTCAAGATTTGGCAGGCTGAACACGAACCGAGCATCGTCTGCGCGATGATGCCGCCAGTAAAGTTGTATTCGCCTGAGGTGTGCGAGGCTAGGAGTAAGAAGTGGGTTCCCCAGCCGATACTGAATCTCCTCAGATATAGGTTCCTCTGAAATGTCGGTGTTGTAGGCTGATGCATCGATATGCTCGATGCATGGAAGTCGATGAAGGAGTTGCATGAATGTCTCGGAGAGTCCATCTACTCGTTCAAAGAAGCCGTCTGGTGGCTGTAACCATTTTCCGGAACTAATCGCCGCTTTGATCTCTTCTATAGATGTTTTGGATCGAGGATCAGGAATAGGTGTGAACAATCCTAATTGACGGCGGTCGAAATGTCCTGTGTCGTTGCGAAATAACTTGAGGACTTTAACATAATGACCTAGCCAAGGACGCTCCGTGATACTGCGCAGGAGGGTTGCGGTATTTGTCCCTTTTGCACTGGGTAAGTCAAACTCTCCGTATTGTCTATTTACATGCCTGTGAGCTTGGTGCATGGGCACCTTGTAGTGCTCGCCAGGTGTAGCAACAGTAATACAGATGGTGTGGTAGAGGGCAGGTTCAGCGATTCGGTGAAATTTACGAGAGACTGCAGAGATAGAAGCTATGTCTGACTGCGACGGCAGGTACGAGATGATATGTTCGAGCGATTCTTCTGGTAGATTATCAAGCCGGGGAGAAGTATCGTCGGATTTTTCGGGCACAGCCAACGTGGGAGCAACAATGTCATCCAACGACGATAGTTCGGGCCACTCTTGGGGAAAGGTTGCAATCGCTTGAGAAGCTTCGATGCGTACATCATTTGTCCGAGTCTCGAGCGCGAGGACAGGACAATGTCGCTGTTGCAAGGACGACACATGCTCATCCATGCTGTGGCGCTGTCAACGACAACAAGCACGATAAGTGGTCGCGAATTTGCTGCTTGGAGGTCAGTTGTAAGATCCAGACCCACAGGTCCACTGATAGCAATGATGCTGAGCTTCTCACCAAGCATATCTCGTAGCTCTGATTGGGTAGGATCTACCTCGGTACTTCTCAAGACTTCCGCTGCTGTTCGTGTACGCAGGAGTTACGGCCAATGGACAAGTGCACTGGAAATTTACCAAATTGCTGGTTGAGGATAGCTCCTTAGACCTGTAACGTGTAAAAGTGAAATATTTAGCACTGGTAGTACTGTAGAAGGCTGATACTTGGCAACCACGTGACTATATCACGTGACCTAACTCCTTATATATATAGACTTCTCTATTAACTATAGTCTATTAATTAATCTATTTATTACCTTACTTTTAGCCTCTCTACCTCTCTAGAAATAGGTTATAAGCCTAGATATAGGTACTTTAGCTTACAGCTAAACTTCTTTTCTGCTTACTACTTACTACTTTCTTTCTCTAAAAAGAATCTATATTCTTAAAAAGAATAAATACTAAGGTATTACTAATACTATTAACCTTTATTATATACCTCTCTTTTTTTTTTCTAGAAAATTAGTATAATAATAGAAGATCTCTTTCTCTAATATACTGCTATTTACTTAGTAAACTATATAGAAATTATAGGCAAGGCTAGCTAAATAAGTACCTACTTAGTACTCTAAATAGCTAGATCTTAACTATATAAGCTAATCTAACCTATTCTTTCTACCTAGGTTAAAAGAGAAAACTCTAGATAATTAATAGTAGGTATCTTTACTTATACTAGTAGAAGGCCTAGGTATTAGCCCTTTAAGGTAAAGTTATATAGGACTAAAACCCTGCTATTAAATTCTACTAGTCTAACTGCTTTCTAAATACTAATAGTAATAGTATATATAAAATAAGCTCTTTTAAACTCTAGAAAATCTCTTAAACCTACTATAACCTATACCTAAGGCTGCTTTAGCTACTAGAAAAATAATAAAGCCTTAATCTCTAACGCTTCTCTTATATTAAAGAAGTAATTAACTAAATCTATAATAGTAACTACCTTTCTATAGATACTAATACTAAATACTAGCCCTTAGATATACCTAAATCTCTAGAGTATATATTTAAAAGTAAAGAAAGCCTATTAACTATAAGCTCTCTTAGCCTATACAGCCTAGAAGTTTAACTACCTTCTAACTTAGAATCTAACTAAACTCTAATATTATCTACTCTATTAGGTAAGTACTTTTTCTATACCTTTATAGTACTAAAATACTACTTCTATAAAAGAGGTAACTATTTTATATACACTTCTACTACTATAATACTTAACTAAGGTAAACTAATATACCTAAAGAAATTCTTCTACTATACTTAAAAACATCTCTATTAAATAGAAACTATTCTACTTATTTACTATAAGTAAACTTAAAATTATAGTAGAAAAGATTCTCTTACTTAAGTTATCTAGTAGCTAGATAAGCTAGAGCTAGAATATTACTAACTAACTTAGCTAAGCTAGTTTTAGTGCCCTATTTAAAGTAGGTAAAGAATACTTAAATACTATAAATTTAGACTCTAATACTACCTATAATAGAGTTACTTAATAGAAAAAGAAATAGAAGTAAGCCTATATATTTATTTAGGCTAGATATAGCTATAATACTAGAGTACTTCTAGAAAATAATAGAGGTAAAGTGCTAGTACTAGAAGAAGCTATAGAATATATAAAGGTACTATAGGCTTACTTTTAGCTCTAAGGTAGTATTAAGGTTATATATCTAGGCAAGCCTAAATAATACTAGTTAGGTTAGTTCTTAGAGAAGAGTATAGTTTCTAGAATAGTAGAGGCAAGATATATCTAGATAAAGTCTAATATAGTAACTTAGAAGTATTATAAACTAGTAATAGAATTAACTAGCTATAGAAGGTAATTCTAATAACTAACTTAATTATTAAAGTAACTATAAAGTTAAATATAAACTATAAAGGTTATATTCCTATAGTACTATATACTAAGAAGATATATAGAGTGCTTAGTAATATAAAGGTACTAATTATACTAATTATTAATTACTTTAATTATTAATTATACTAATTATTAATTATACTAATTATGCTAAGTTTAATTATATTATATAATCTCTTACGCTTCTATAATAACTAATAACTATTATAGTTCTCTACTTATATATAATACTTTAACCTGCTATAAGTTAACTATACTGCTTACCTTTAGTAATTATTTCTAACTATTTAGTATTCTTAGAATTATAACACTATCTCTTTTCTATCTTAGCTTAGTCTCTTAAGCTTATTTATATAATGCTAGCCCTGCCTTAGTAATTAAGTAAGCTATTTTAATAATACTTAAATAACTACCTACTAAAAGTATAGTTTATTATTATTATCTTATAAATACTATTAATACCTTTAGAATAGTTATAGTTTAGAAGTGCTTTACTTATTAGCTATATAAGTATATATATTAAGTTTATATAAGCTCTAAGAAATATAGTAAATATACTAGGTATAGTTAATACTATAATATATATATAACTTAGTTAGAGTTTACCTAACTAGTATCTAAGAAAGAGAAGTTATAGTTATAGATAAAGAAAACTTATAAAGTGCAGAGTAGTATACTTAGAGCTTTTAAAAAAGTACTAGAAGAGTTATAGGTTATATATATATGCAAAGAGCAGTTATATTAGTAAATAGATTTATTAGATTATTATACTAAGAAGGTAATATCTATAGAGGAGAAAGAGATTATAGAGTAAGAGCTAGTAGAGAGTACTATAGCATTTAATAGTTCTTCTAAGAGGTTATTATTATATCTATTACCTAGTACATAGAGTACCTTTAACAACCTAGCGCCTAAGTACTAGCTAGGCCTAGATATAGCAATGTCTAATTAGCCTTCTAATATTTCTATAATATCTGCTAGTAGTTCTTAAGGTTTATAGCTAGTTTCTATATACTTTCTAAGTTAGAGTATTTTAACTATTTAACTAAATACTTAATATTACGTCTCTTTCCTTAATATATTACTATTTTTTTAATATTCTACTTAACTTTACTATTAGCTTAGTAGTAGAAATCTTTCTAGATTAGTATTTTAGAGTTAGCTAGTTCTAATAGCAAGATATTATTATAAGTTATACTATAACCTCTTAGACTTACTCTAGATATAACCTAGGCTAAGCCTAGGGCATATAAGCTACCTCTTAGTATATATTACCTATCTAAACTCTTAAGGTTTATACCTTAAGGATTTATCTATCTATCTTAATCTATTCTATATTGCTTTAGCATAAACACCTATTAAACCTCTATCTAATTACCTACTTATAGTAACCTTATAATTTAAATCCTTTATACTTCCTCTTAGAAAAGGTAGTTAACTTATAATAACAGATTAATCTCTTAGCTATACTAACGTAATAGCAGAAGGAAACTGCACTCTCTAGAGTGCTAATAACAGCGTAGAGGAATCCCCTCTTAGCAATACCTTTAGAACAACCCTAGAGACGCGTTGCAACAGCGCAGGCTATAACGCCTTAAACCTAATAAGTATATTAGGTAATAGCAGCTGTATAGCTAGCTACCTAGAGAAGATAACACTTCTACTATAATAATATAGAGGCTAGTTACCTGCGCTAATAGATATACAAACTACTATAGCCTATTTACTAGAGGCGCTAAATAATACTAAACTATTAAAAGCCTCTTTAGCAGAAATTAATATTTAGTAATACTAATTTAACTGCGTAGTAGAGACGCTATAGCAGACCTAGGGCAGAAATACCTTAGAAAGTAACTATACTACCTTTAATAAAGCAGAACATATTATATATATTCTAAATAATATCTAACTAAAACTAAAGTTAGAGTTAGAGTATTAATCTTCTATAACCTAGCAGGTAGATTAGTAGGCAAAAGATATTAATATAGTATTTTAGTATATATAAGTATTAGATAACTTAGTTACCTGCACCTACTAGATTATAAGAACTATTATCTTTAGAACCTATTATAAACTAATACAATAATATATTAATAAGAGGACTATCTAGATATAGGCTAACCTCTATGTAGAAGAAGAACAGCTTATCTAAGACTTTATATTTACCTGTTATAAGAATTACTAAAAGTTTTTTAACCTTAGCTAGAATTCTAATAACTTAGTAAATGCCTTTTTAATAAAGCTAAATAAGCTAGAATTAGTACTGCTGCATAGCTTCTTAAAGTTTAATAATAGTACTAAGAACTATAAGTTTAAGATTACTCTTATATAGAGCAAAATACCTATACTATTATAGAGAGAAATCTAATATAATAGAATACTAGAATATATTAAAGAGTAGCCTAAATTTAAATAAGCCTTCTGCAATATAGAGACTGCAGTAGGTCTAGTAATACTACCTCTAAAAGGCTACTAACACCTTAGAGGGAAGCGCAGACCTACCTTACTACTATAGTAAGGGTTTAAGTATTAAGATAGCTAGAGTAATACTCTAAGTTAGAATAATACTAGCTATACACTAGAAGATAACTGCCTAATAGCAGTACCTATGCAAAATAGTAGTTGCACTAATTCTTTATATAATAAAAATTAGGGCCTATAAAATAGAAATTTTAATTTCTAAAGAAATAACTAATAACTATACTAAAGAAACTATAAAGCGCAGAGTATAAACTAGTAGAAAGAGTAGGGGAATAGAAAGCTCTAGTTATAAACCTATTCTAACTGTAACTAGAGCTAGAGACTAATAGGAAATAAACCTGCATTACAGTAACAGTATACCTATAGATACCTAGCAATGCTCTAGTAATACTCTAAGCACTCTATAACTTAGGAGTAGAAATTAACCTTATTAATAGAGTAAGTCTCTATAGGATAAGTATTAGGCCTAACCTAAACCTAAAGATACTAAGAGTAGTATCTCTAGATAATAAGGACCTATATATTTATAGGTTCTACTAGCTAACACTAGACTGTATTAACAATATAGAAACTAGTAAGCTAGTTAGCCCTAAGATATTCTAGGCAGTAGACTTCTATAGATATAACCTTATACTAGGCTATCTATAGCTTATAGAGGCTAACTTATATATAAGATTCTTAACAGGAACTTATATATAGTTTAGTAATAATATAGAATAGATTAAAATTACTAGCATTAAAGAGCTATTTAATAATATTAGCCTAGGTAAGTAACTTTACTTGCTTAACCTATAGGCCTTATATAGGCCTAATAGATATCTAATATTACCTTAGGTAGCAACTAGAGCAGTATTAAATAATAGTAAAATAACTTTACTATAATAGAAGAGTTAACCTAAATATATACTTTCTATCTAGAAAGTATACTAGGTAAGCAACAGACCTATTCTAGAACACTATAGAGCGCCTGCTAACTATAGTAAGGCCTCTTTATAGCTCTTACTAGAAGATAACTATCTAGATAAAGAAGAACTCTATTTTATACTGCCTAAGCTATACTATAAGTAGTTTACTTTTAGTAAGCACTAGTTAAGCATACTTTCTCTATATAGAGAATATAATTACGCTATTAATATTAAGAAAGGCGCAAAGATGCTAAACCTTCTAATATATAACCTTTTCTGCAAGAAACTAAATATTCTTTAGAAATACCTTAATACAGCGTAGGAGAAGAGTTAGATTAGGCTAAGTAAGTTCTTAGCTAGCGCTTCTATTCTATTTATTCTAAAGGCTAATAGTACTATATACCTCTGCATAGATTACTAGGGGTTAAACAAAGTAATAATTAAGAATTGCTACCTAATCCTCTTAGTTAGTAAAATACTTAATTAACTAGCAAAGGTAAGAGTTTTTACTAAGCTAGATCTATATAACGCCTATTATAGGCTCTAGATTAAGAAAGGTAATAAGTAGAAGACTATATTTAAGATATAATATAGGTATTTTAAGTACTTTATTATACTATTTAGGCTAGTAAATATCTTAGTAATATTTTAGTTATATATCTATAGAGCTCTTAGCAGCCTACTAGATTAGGTCTGCGTAGTATACTTAGATAATATCCTTATCTACTTAGAGAATAAGGAAGATTATAACAGCTATATTAAAGAGGTACTTAACTATCTAGTTAAATAGAGCCTATTTACTAAAGTAAGTAAATGCTTATTCTTTACTAAGTTAGTAGAGTTTCTAGAGTTTATTATAATACTAAAAGGCATTATTATAGACCTAGAGCAGGTCTAAACTATTACTAAATAGCTAGAGCCTTACAGCTATAAGGATATTTAGGTGTTTCTTAGCTTTGCTAACTTCTATAAGAGATTTATATATAATTACTTAGGTATTATGCAACTACTAGTAGACTATATAACAGCTACCTAGAACCTAGAGTAGAACTAAGAGAGACCTAGTCTTAAAGAGGGGGGGGTAAAACTAAGAAAGAAAACTCTTAAAGGCCTTACTAAATAGTATAAACTATAGAGCTAGCTAGAGAATATCTATGCAGCATTTCTTAAGATTAGGGCAAAGTTTACTAAAGCCTTAGTACTTTAGCACTTTAACCTAGCAAAGCTAATTATTATCCTTATAAATATATTAGACTTTGCTATAGTAGTAATATTACTACAGCCTTAGATAATAAAGTAGGTAATAGAGTGCTATTAGAAGCCTATTATATTTTAGAGTAAGAAGTTCTAGAGCCTATTAGTAAGATAGCATACTTATAATAAGGAACTATTAGCAATTATTAAGGCGTTTAGGCAGTAAAGGTATTACTTTAAGCATGCTCTATCTATAATCTAAGTACTCTCTAATTATAATAATCTAAGGTACTTTATAATAATAAAGGAACTCTTCTCTAAGTAAGTACGCTAGGTAGAAAAGCTAGTAAGGTTTAACTTTAAAGTTAAATATAAGCCTAGACTAGAGAATATAGCAGACAGCCTATTAAGGCGTCCTAATTACATATAAGGTCTTATTATTAGAGAGTAGTAAGCCCTAAAAGATGCTATATTACTAACTCTCTAACAGAAGCTTTAGATATAGGCTTTCTAGAGGCCTATAGCTAAGAATATAGAATAGGCTATAATAGGTGCTAGCTACTCTAAAGCAGTTCTAATAGCAACCTGTTAATCCTCTAAAAGAGTCTCTAAGAATATCCTCTAGTATAAACTAGGCTTAGAAGATATATCTCTCTTAGCTCTTAGCTCTCTATCTATAGACTACTATAGTTAGGGCTTATCTAATTTATCTAAAGCGCAGAGAATAGACTTTAATATTATAGAGGCTCTTCTTTATAGCCTAGATAGATAAGTTAGCACCTTTATAAACCTTATAAGAGAAGCTACGCAAGGTAATACTATATATACTCTAGAGGCCCTAAAACACCTTATTAAGTTTATTAAAGAGGTTTAGAAGTAGGATAAGGCCTATCCTGTAAATAAATTACTAACGCACTAGAAGGTAGGTAGAGCAGGTAAGAGGTAGTATTATTAAAAAATTAACCCTAATAGCATCCTACGTAAGAGTAGAAAAGTATAGATTCTCTATAATATAACTCTTTACTAAAGCATTCTTTTAAGAAATTATAATAACTCTATAGAAGGTTACTTTAGTATTAAGAAAATATCTATATTACTAAAATAAAAGTACTACTAGCCTTAGTTACTAGAGAATATAAAAGAGTATATCTATAGGTGCCTAGCTTATTAACTAAATAAGATCTACAGGTATAAGCTCTAGAGACTACTATTACTACTCTCTATACTAGATATAGTATAGTATTACTTCTTTCTTAACTTTATAATAGATTTACTTATATTAAGAGATACCTAAGAGAATAAGTATAACTCTATATTAGTCCTTATTAATAGGTTTAGTAAGTATATCTAATACCTTTCTATAATAAAAGTAATTACAGCATAGTGCTTTACTAAGACTCTACTTAAATAGTATTTTCTATAGCAGAGACTACTAGATATATTACTATTAGATTAAGGTTTAGTCTTTACTAGCTAGTTCTAGTCTAATATCTGCTACTACCTAAAGATTATGTACTGCCTTAGCACAGCCTTCTACCTGTAAACTAATAGGTAAATAGAGAGGCAAAACTAAAAGCTAGAAATATACCTCTGTATATATATAAACTACTAATAGGATAACTAGGTAGACCTCTTACTATATATAGAGTACGCGTATAACTTAAAGGCTTATTTAGTATATAGCAAGTCCCCTATTAAAGTAGCCTATAGAATAAACCTAAAGGGCTTTAATAGAGTACTAAATAAGCACTAGTTACGCTAACCCTCTAAAGTCTAGAATAGAGACGCAAAGGCACTAGAACTATGCTAGCAAGTAGCAGGCTAACTAGAGCAGTAGTATAAAACCTAGGTAACAGCTAAAGAAACTCTAGAGTATGCGCAGCAGAGTAACGCCTGCTAGTATAACTTAAAGAGGTTAAAGAGATACTTTATAGAGAGAGAATAAGTTCTTCTCTATATAAAGAATCTACTTACCTAATATTCTTCTAAGAAGTTTAATATAAGATACCTAGAACTCTTTATAGTACTTTAAAAGGTTAAGAAGCTAGTATATAAACTTAAGTTGCTGCTCTCTATAGATAGAGTGCACCTAGTATTTAATATTATATTACTTAAACTCTAGAGAGAACCTCTTAATAGTAGGTAGTTCTAGCTAGGTTCTATATAGATCTTAGAAGATATACTGCCTATAAACAGGTATAAAGTTAAGAGTATCTTAGAGTATTAAGATACTGTAGCTTATAGGCGCAAGTATTATATAAAGTAGCTTAGGTAGTTAAATAAAAACTCTACCTAGGAACTACTTAAGAATCTAGACTAATATAAACAGATTTTTAAAGATTACTATAGAAACTCTTAGAATATACTCTATAAGGAGCTTATAAGCTATAAGCATAGAGTAACTATAGATTTTTACCTACTAAAGTAGAAGAGAAGAAGGCCTAGAAAGGCGCTCTAAAGAATAGTTGCGTTAATTAAACCTATATATTTAGAATTATATTCTAGAGATACTAACCTATAGTAATTTACTAAGTAGCCTCTATAGGTCTAGTAGCTACCTATATAATTCTCTACTATATAGAAGAATAGTTGTATTAATAAAATCTATATATTTAGAACTATATTCTAGAGATGCTAACCTATAGTAATTTGCTAAGTAGCTTTTATAGGTTTAGTAGCTACCTATATAGTCTCTATCTCTAGTAGAAAGAAGAATAAACTTCTATAGAGTAAATGTGTATAGATCTAATCTATAAGTCTAAAGTTATACCTAGGAATACTAATCTATAATAGAATATTAATAGCCTATAAAGGTCTAGCAGCTACTTATATAATTACTAATACTATTTAGAGAAGAATATACCTAAGAATATATAAAATTATAGAAAGGCCTATTACTAAAAGTACTACCTAAGGAAAACTATCTCTATAATAAGCCTAAAAGCACTTACTGCCTAGAAGGACTTATCTTAAAGTCTAGGGTACTTTCCTAACTAGAACAACCTACTAAGAAGCCTTGCTTAGTAGGAGACTTAGATAAAAATATACACTAAAAAGAAGTAGCAGAAGTTTTAGCAGTACTAGGGATATTAGTCCTATAGTAGTACTAGCGCTTCTTAGTATTAGCAGTACTGCTAGCCTTTTTAAAGTATGCCTTAACAGCCTTATTAACTACTATATTAGATAGAGCCTTCTAACTAATAGTGCTAATAGCAGCCTATACTATTTAGCAGAGCTTAGAACTATAGGCTATATCTAACTTACTATATACTACTTAAGGTTATACTTATAAGATACCTAATAAGCCTTATAATACTCTATCTTAGTTAAGCTAGAGTCCTTAATCTTTTAGTAAAGCACTATATTATAATTAGTAAAGCTCTAGTAATAGGTTTTTATATAGTTAAAGGCAGTCTAGAAGTAGAACTAAGTAATAGTAAGTATATCTTTATTAGTTATATTATTACTGCAGTAGATAGTCTCTTAGTTAAACTTATAGAAAGTATAGTTAATAAGCTAGTTTAATATATTAGTAGTATAGTAGAAATAGAGAGTAAGCTATTTATATTAGTACTAGAATAATAATAGAAATATATAGAATAGTTACCTTAATATAAGCGCTCTTCTTTGCGTTAGCACAGCTACTGCAGATACTAAAGTTATTCTTACAGGTGCTATAGCCCTCTAGCTAATAGAATACCTTAATAAATAACTTAATTAAGCTGTTAGGAGCCTTCTTAGATGCTGTTATAAGGTATATAATGCTAGCGCAGTACTAAAAGTAAGTAAGTAAGGGCTAGGGTGCTATATTATTAGGAAGCGCATAAATAAAGTTAGTAATCTCCTTATTAGAGATATAGGAAGAAAGAGAAGTTATAATAAGAAAAGGTAGTAGGATAATAAGAATAAGTAGTAAAGTATTATAGATATAGAAGTTATAAGGCCTATATAGTGTTTATATGCCCTACTAGCAGCTCTCTAGCAATACTCTAACCTATTACTACTTTCTTACCTCTAGGCACCTATAATATAATTAGGCTTAATTACCTAAGGCCTAAGTTATAATTAAGAACTTCTTAGACTAGAAAACTAGTAATCTTACTATAGAGGTATATAAAAATATAGGCTGTAAATACTCTCTCTAATAGTACTGCACAGCTATTAGCAAGAGCAGGTTATAATATAAAGTAGCAAACTATTACCTTAATTGTATTAAAGGCTAGCATTACTAACTCTAGTAACAGCATAGCAGTAATAGTATAATAAGCTAGACTAGCTTTAGTACTAGGCTAGTTACTTACTATATTAGGCACTAAGAAAGCTAGAGTATTATTATATATAGGCTGTATACTTAGAGTTTTTTATTAGTAAGCATATATAAATAAATATAGTAGGCTTTTTAAAAAGCAAATACTACTAGCAAAAGTAACCTAGATATGCTAAGAAGAACTCTTACTATATAGTATATTCTAGAGCAACTTATACAGGAGTTAATCTTATAGTAAGAGTTTATAAAGTAAGATAGTTAACCTTAGAAAGCGCAGACTATATTTATGTACTTAGAGTCTCTACAGGTATAATATTGCTAGGACCTTAGAGTATAACTAGATTACACCTAAATAAGTAAGAGACTACTTAAAGTCTTCTAGAGGTTTACCTTAGTATTAGGCATAACTTCTCTATAACATAGTTTTCTCTCTAGAGTAGAAGGTTTTCTAGAGTTTAGTAACTCTAATACCTCTGCTAGAGGTAAATAAAGACTAATAGTTTAGAACAAACTATAAAAAAAAGAGAGGCTATTATTATAAGTTATACTATAACCTCTTAGACTTACTCTAGATATAACCTAGGCTAAGCCTAGAGTATATAAGCTACTTCTTAGTATATATTACCTATCTAAACTCTTAAGGTTTACACCTTAAGAATTTGTCTATTTATCTTAATCTATTCTATATTGCTTTAGCATAAATACCTATTAAACCTCTATCTAATTACCTACCTACAGTAACCTTATAGATATAGATTATAGGATAGATCTTTATATTCTTAGGCAGTATAAGTTAATAGTTAACTAGGCTAATTTATTTAGAAATAAAAAATAGTCTAACCTTAACCTTATTTAGTTTTTTTATTAGTTGCTATATGCGTAGGTTTTTTATAAGAAAATATACTTTATCCTTCTTCTTTAGCAGAGGCGCTGTTTTTTATTTCTTATTAGTATAAGAAATTGCTTATAACTAAGCTTTAGCAATATTCTTAAGCAATTTCTAGTATACTTTCTTTAGTGCTTTAACTAAGAATATTACTGCTTCTATTTAAATATTACTATCTAATAACTTAGTAAAGAGATTTAGGTATTACCTATATATTGCAAAGTATAGTATATAGCCTATAGCTTCTAAAATCTTATTATTATATGCAATCTATACTATAGGTAATAGTAAAACCTAATTATCTTATTACTAGTTACTATAGATCTAAAGGTATATTTCTATAGTCTAATTTATATATTTAGTTTATCTATCTATCTATAAATAGTATACTATAGATAGCTTTCTCTTAGTACTAATTGCTGTAAGCAGTATAGTCTAGTAATTTAATATAAAGAGCTTATCTCTATTACTAATAATAGATCTAGGTATACTATAATATCTAATAATATAGTTCTTAAAGATATAGGCTAGTTACTTAGTAGTATAGCTATATTAGAATAGTATTATCTTAGTATACTTAGTAAACTAGTCTACTATAACAAAGATTAAGTTATAGCTATATTCTATAATAGAGTCTTTAGAGATTAGTAGTTATATAATAAAATCTATTATAATATTTATCTATAGTATAGTAGGTAGTTCTATTACCTATACTTCTCTATACTTAGTATATATACTATATTTATTCTACTAATAGCTAATATATTTCTTAATAAACTTTATAACCTTGTTTTTTATATTTAGAAACTTATAATATCTTCTAATAAGTTCTATAGTTTATATAATACTAGAGTATTTATAAAGTAGGTTATTATAATAACAGCTTATAATATTATTAATTAGTTTCTCTAGTACTTAAGCTAATATTAGTTACTTCTACTTAACTTATAGTATAAGGTTAAGTTACTATAATAGTTCTAGAGACCTATTATTATTCTTTCTAAGAATAGCAAATTAGTTAATTATTTTCTTGCCTATAAGATTATAGTATTAGCTAAGTATATCTACTCTACTATTTTCTTTTCCTAGAGTATATAAGATCTTAAACTTATACTAACTAAGTATTTCTAACTAGCAAACTTATTATTAGTTTAGAACCTTAGTAGTAGTAAAATATACTAAGTTCTTATAATCTATATAGATAGTAAGTTCTAAGCAGCTCTCTATATATACTCTCTAATATTGCAACGCGTTAATAATAGCTATAAGTTTCTTATTATATATATTATAGCATTCTTTTAGTACTATAAACTTTCTAGAGTAGTAGGTAATTAGGTACTATTTTCTATCTTATTCTTATATAATATAAGCTCCTAATACTAAATCTAAGGTATTTGTTTTAAGGTATATTAGTTTACTACTCTTAAATATAATTAATATAAGTAGCTTAATATATACTTACTTAAGTAACTAGAAAGCATCTTCTTATACTTATTCCTACTTAAATAGTATATTCTTCTGTATAAGTCTTATAAGCAGTAAGGCTTTTATAGAGTAGTTCTAGATAAAGTATTAGTTAAAGTTAATAAACTCTAGAAATTTCTAGATTCTCTTAACTAATATAGGTATTAGCTAATCTTTTATAACCTATATTTTTTTCTTACTTATCTTTACTCTATATTTTCCTATAATATAGCCTAAGAACTCTACTTCTTCCTAGTACTATTTACACTTCTCTAGCTTTAAGTAGAGGTTTACTTTTACTAAGTATTCTAATACTTATCTTATATAGACTTTATATTTCTTTAGTATCTTACTATACACTAGGATATTATTAAGGTATACTACTACTATAATATCTAGGTATTTCTATAGAATATTATTAATAAGTACCTAATATATAGCTAGTATATTAGTTAGCCTAAATAGTATAACTATATACTTATAATAACTATAATAGGTTCTAAATACTATCTTCTATTCTTTTTCTTTCTTTATATATATAAGGTTATACACTCTATATAAATTAAGTATAGTAAAGTACTTTACTTCTATAAGTCTATTTTATAACTCTCTAATATTAGGTAGCAGATATTAATTCTTAATTATAATATTATTAAGCTTATAATAGTTAATATATAGTCTTAGTAATCTATTCTTTTTTATAATAAATAGAATAGAAAATTTAGCTAAAGACTTAGATTTTTTAATAAAACCTTTTACTAGGTTCTCTTTAATATACTTTCTTAGTACCTCTAGTTTCTTCTTAGATAGCTAGTATATAGGCCTAAAGGGTAGTTCTTTCTCTTTCTTAAGTTTAATCTTATAATTCTAAGGTTAATATTTAAGTAGTGCTTTTATAGATAACTCTTCTTTAAATATCTAGGCATACTAATAATATATATCTAGTATAGCAGAAGTTACACTCTTAGTCTTCTTAATTAATATAGAGGGGCTCTTTTAGTCTGCTTAATTAACTACTTTAACTTAGCGCATCTTATATATTAAAGAGATATTATTAATCTTCTTTTTATCTACTAACTCTAGTATAGGTTGCGTAGGTTAGTATATAGTAGTACTATATCTATACCTATCTAATAAAAGCTGTTTCTTTTTCTAATTAATTTGTAGATTATGCTTTTATAACTATAGTAGTTCTAATATAATATTATAAGTAGCCTTACTTAGAATATCTAGGTCTAGTTTCTCTTTATAGTTCTATACTTATAAGAAGGCACCTTAAACTTTAAGTATAACTCTTTCTTCTTCTAGTATTAAGTCTCTATTAGTAATTTATAGAAAGTATAATTTATCTTTATACTATAGATAGAGCCTAGCTCTTTCTACTATATAGCTAGATATATAGCTCTGCTATAATCCTAAATCTAATAATACTATTATCTTAACTCTACCTAATAGAATTAGTAGTTTAATAAGTTAATTATCTCTAAGTAAGTTAATAGAGTAATCTCTAGTACTTATAGATACTATCTTAAAAAGAAATTCTCTTATTCTCTAAACCTATATATCTATTTTACTTCTTTATAAGTTATATAGTAAGAGGTAAGGTAGTATTACTATATAGTATTTATATAACTTCTATTAATTACTAATTATTAAGCACCTTATACTTATAGTAAATTATTACCTAGAAAGTAGGTATTTCTTCTTTTATTAATAAAATGCATTTTATAGATATTATTTATATAGTTTTTCTAGTACTTACTATATAACTTTCTCTACTTTAGAAAGAAGCTACTTTCTTATTTATTAGATAGGTAAGTAATATAGTTATCTCTAAAATATACTATATATAAGAGTATTCTATAATATAAATTATATAGGTTTATACTATATATAAGCTTATAAGATTTAGGTAATTAATATAGAGTATCTTTATATAGCTAGTTTCTTTATTATTATAATATAACCTATTTACTAGTATTAGTATAGTTATCTTAATATATATAATAGGCTTTATTATACTAATTTTCTTTCTTATTAGATATATTATAGGTAACTAGTTTCTTAAGGCTATATTATTAGTAATACTTACTATATTCCTTACACCTTTATTACTAGTACTCTAACTTTTATTTATTATTATTATTATTATTTATTACTAGTTATTTATATAGTATAAGTCTAAGATACTTAGGTAGATTCTTAGATTCTTTATTATCTATTCTAGGCTTTATAGTATGCAGCTATAACTGCATATCTATAATAAGAAGGCCTTTTTCTTCTAGTATAAAAAATAGCTTTTCTTGCTTAATAATATTACTATAGTATACCTTTTCTATAGTTAAGTTATTATTATAGTTGCAGTAATATTCTACTATATAGTATTTTCTATCCTTATTTATTAAGACTTCTTTTTTAAAATAAGATATTAGTAATTAGTTATATAGCTTATCCTTAATATAGTTTTAGAGATTCTATTTAGACTTAGTATCTACTACTAGGTATTCTATTTCTTTAGTAAGAACTTCCTATTCTTTACTAGTATTATTACTATTAGTAGCTAGTATATTTAGCTATTAAACTACTTTACCTTTAGATTAGTAATCTTAGGTAAAGTAGCCTTATTTACTATATCTATAATAAGTTACTAAAAACTTATTTAGTATACTTTCTTTCTTTTTATTCTACCTATTAGGTTCTTTATTTAAGTTTAATAGATCTATAGCCTTTAGTCTATAGTATCTGCTTTAAGTATTATTATAAATCTAGCAGCCTATATTTAGTTAGTAGTGCCTACTATAATTTCTATAGTTAGAGTAGTTATTATACTATAAGTTGCATAGTAGTAGTTATTTATTTATAGCTATATACACTTATAGATTATCTTATAGCTTTTACTATAGCTTATAGATTTTAAGATTAATATTAATAGTAGTATTAATAAGCTAGTTAAGAGTATTAGTACTAGCACCTATATATATTAGTTTCTCTTTAATCTTTAGCTTAAGACCTTACTTAAATATAGTTATTAATATAGTATTATTCTAATTAGTATTAGTAGTAAGTTATTAGAAGTTAGTAGTATAGTCTACTACTAACTTTTCTTATTAAATGCATTAAATATTATATTATATAATAGTAGGTTTATTAAAGACTCTAAAGATTAGCTTAATCTTCTTTTTAAAGTTATTAAAGTCTTTTATCTATTTATCTACCTTATTAGAGGTATTACCTACTTAGTACTGCTATATAAAGAGCTTAATCTACTAAAAAGCTTTACTATATATATAGCTTATAATAAGAATAACTTAGTTAATCTTAGAAACCTTATTACTCTAGAAAGTAAAGAAGAGGTTCTATTATATTAACTAATTATTAAGCTTATTATATTCTCTATAGTAAAGATCTAGTTTATTAATATTTATACTAGAGGTATAAACTAGTAGGTCTATATTAATATCTATATTAGAGCTACTAGAGGTAGTATATATTTCTAAGGTAGTACTTATCTTAAGAGTATTTAAAGTATTAAGGTTATATATCTAGGCAAGCCTAAATAATACTAGTTAGGTTAGTTCTTAAAGAAGAGTATAGTTTCTAGAATAGTAAAGGCAAGATATATCTAAATAAAGTTTAATATAGCAACTTAGAAGTATTATAAACTAGTAATAGGATTAACTAGCTATAAAAGGTAATTCTAATAACTAACTTAATTATTAAAGTAACTATAAAGTTAAACATAAACTATAAGAGTTATATTTCTATAGTACTATATACTAAGAAGATATACAGAGTACTTAGTAATATAAGAGTACTAATTATACTAATTATTAATTACTTTAATTATTAATTATACTAATTATTAATTATACTAATTATGCTAAGTTTAATTATATTATATAATTTCTTATGCTTCTATAATAACTAATAACTATTATAGTTCTCTGCTTATATATAATACTTTAACCTACTATAGGTTAACTATACTACTTACTCTTAGTAATTATTTCTAACTATTTAGTATTTCTAGGATTATAATACTAAGATAGTAGTACTAAAGGGCTAGTTAGCTTTATTTAATAGTATTAGCTAGTAGAGTAATTATAAGTAGTTAGCTAGAGTTTAGTAATAGAGATAGTATATATTCTTCTATATTAAACTAGTAGAGACTTTAGCTTTCTAGAGCTTATACTAGGCTAGATAGAGTATTAAGTTTAAAGCTATTTAATATTAAATAATAGTAATAGCTAGCCTTATAGAGTTAGAAGTAGAAAATAATATTATAGCTGCTATTAGAGTTAAATAGTATATTAGATAGTATAAGATAAATTAGTTTTAAGCCTAATTAGTAGAGTAGAATAGCTATACTAATTATTTAAGAGCTGCTATACTATCTACTATAGCTAGTTATAGAGCTGCTTATATATTAGTATAGAGTTTCTTTAATAAAGTAGCCCTTTTAGTAGAAGATATACTAGTTAGCACTATAGTTAAGAATCTAGTAGTAAGTAAGTAGAGAGCTGCTTAACTAGGTAAATATAAAAGTATAGGTACTAAAGTTAGTAGAGAGTACCTAGCTAGTTTTAGAGATAGTAAATAAAACTACTATAGTAGAGCCTAGTAGTATAGTATTAGTATTATTACTATATTACTAGGTAGCCTTTTACTTCTTATATATTTTATAGCTATTAATATAGTATTATAGCTTTTTATAAAGGTAGAGTATAAAGTAGTTAGTAGCTATATAGCTAAGTTTCTTATAGTAAGTATACTAGAGAAATAGTTACTCTTTAGATAGTTAAAAACTAGCTAAGGTAATAGATTAGGTGCTAATTTCTTGCATCTAGACAGCTCTTATAGCTACTATAATAGCTTAGTTAAAGCTAACCTTTAGTTTTATAATAGTACTATTCTAGAAGTATATAAGTAGTAGATTATAAAGTATAAAGAAAAAGAGTAGAAATAAGAAGAAGTAGAAGCTTAGGCTATAGAGGAAATAGTTTATAAATAGTAGCTTAGAGATAGAAAGACTTTTATTTAATAATTTAATATTACCTCTAGCTTTATAAAGGTACTCTAAGTAGTTAGATATATTTTTACTATTTACTAAGAAGATTTTATTATAGTTAGTATCTAGTAATTATAGCTTAATACTACCTGTTATAATTCTAGAAATACTAGATAGTTAGAAATAATTACTAAAGGTAAGCAGTATAGTTAACCTATAGTAGGTTAAAGTATTATATATAAGCAGAGAACTATAATAGTTATTAGTTATTATAGGAGCATAAGAAATTATATAATATAATTAAACTTAGCATAATTAGTATAATTAATAATTAGTATAATTAATAATTAAAGTAATTAATAATTAGTATAATTAGTACTCTTATATTACTAAGTACTCTGTATATTTTCTTAGTATATAGTACTATAGAAATATAACTCTTATAGTTTATGTTTAACTTTATAGTTACTTTAATAATTAAGTTAGTTATTAGAATTACCTTTTATAGCTAGTTAATTCTATTACTAGTTTATAATACTTCTAAGTTGCTATATTAAACTTTATTTAGATATATCTTGCCTTTACTATTCTAGAAACTATACTCTTCTTTAAGAACTAACCTAACTAGTATTATTTAGGCTTGCCTAGATATATAACCTTAATACTTTAAATACTCTTAAGATAAGTACTACCTTAGAAATATATACTACCTCTAGCAGCTCTAATATAGATATTAATATAGACCTACTAGTTTATACCTCTAGTATAAATATTAATAAACTAGATCTTTACTATAGAGAATATAATAAGCTTAATAATTAGTTAATATAATAGAACCTCTTCTTTACTTTCTAGAGTAATAAGGTTTCTAAGATTAACTAAGTTATTCTTATTATAAGCTATATACGTAGTAAAGCTTTTTAGTAGATTAAGCTCTTTATACAGCAGTACTAAGTAGGTAATACCTCTAATAAGGTAGATAAATAGATAAAAGACTTTAATAACTTTAAAAAGAAGATTAAGCTAATCTTTAGAGTCTTTAATAAACCTACTATTATATAATATAATATTTAATGCATTTAATAAGAAAGGTTAGTAGTAGACTATACTACTAACTTCTAATAACTTACTACTAATACTAATTAGAATAATACTATATTAATAACTATATTTAAGTAAGGTCTTAAGCTAAAGGTTAAAGAGAAACTAATATATATAGGTGCTAGTACTAATACTCTTAACTAGCTTATTAATACTACTATTAATATTAATCTTAAAATCTATAAGCTATAGTAAAAGCTATAAGATAATCTATAAGTGCATATAGCTATAAATAAATAACTACTACTACGCAACTTATAGTATAATAACTACTCTAACTATAGAAATTATAGTAGGCACTACTAACTAAATATAGGCTGCTAGATTTATAATAATACTTAAAGCAGATACTATAGACTAAAGGCTATAGATCTATTAAACCTAAACAAAGAACCTAATAGGTAGAATAAAAAGAAAGAAAGTATACTAAATAAGTCTTTAGTAACTTATTATAGATATAGTAAGTAAGGCTACTTTGCCTAAGATTACTAATTTAAAGGTAAGGTAGTTTAATAGCTAAATATACTAGCTACTAATAGTAATAATACTAGTAAAGAATAGGAAGTTCTTACTAAAGAAATAGAATACTTAGTAGTAAATACTAAGTTTAAATAGAATCTCTAAAACTATATTAAAGATAAGCTGTATAACTAATTACTAATATCTTATTTTAAAGAAGAAGTCTTAATAAATAAGAATAGAAAATACTATATAGTAGAATATTACTGCAACTATAATAATAACCTAACTATAGAAAAGGTATACTATAGTAATATTATTAAGTAAGAAAAGCTATTTTTTATACTAGAAGAAAAAGGCCTTCTTATTATAGATATGCAGTTATAGCTGCATACTATAAAGCCTAGAATAGATAATAAAGAATCTAAGAATCTACCTAAGTATCTTAGACTTATACTGTATAAATAACTAGTAATAAATAATAATAATAATAATAAATAAAAGTTAGAGTACTAGTAATAAAGGTGTAAGGAATATAGTAAGCATTACTAATAATATAGCCTTAAGAAACTAGTTACCTATAATATATCTAATAAGAAAGAAAATTAGTATAATAAAGCCTATTATATATATTAAGATAACTATACTAATACTAGTAAATAGGTTATATTATAATAATAAAGAAACTAGCTATATAAAGATACTCTATATTAATTACCTAAATCTTATAAGCTTATATATAGTATAAACCTATATAATCTATATTATAGAATACTCTTATATATAGTATATTTTAGAGATAACTATATTACTTACCTATCTAATAAATAAGGAAGTAGCTTCTTTCTAAAGTAGAGAAAGTTATATAGTAAGTACTAGAAAAACTATATAAATAATATCTATAAAATGCATTTTATTAATAAAAGAAGAAATACCTACTTTCTAGGTAATAATTTACTATAAGTATAAGGTGCTTAATAATTAGTAATTAATAGAAGTTATATAAATACTATATAGTAATACTACCTTACCTCTTACTATATAACTTATAAAGAAGTAAAATAGATATATAGGTTTAGAGAATAAGAGAATTTCTTTTTAAGATAGTATCTATAAGTACTAGAGATTACTCTATTAACTTACTTAGAGATAATTAACTTATTAAACTACTAATTCTATTAGGTAGAGTTAAGATAATAGTATTATTAGATTTAGGATTATAGCAGAGCTATATATCTAGCTGTATAGTAGAAAGAGCTAGGCTCTATCTATAGTATAAAGATAAATTATACTTTCTATAAATTACTAATAGAGACTTAATACTAGAAGAAGAAAGAGTTATACTTAAAGTTTAAGGTGCCTTCTTATAAGTATAGAACTATAAAGAGAAACTAGACCTAGATATTCTAAGTAAGGCTACTTATAATATTATATTAGAACTACTATAGTTATAAAAGCATAATCTACAAATTAATTAGAAAAAGAAACAGCTTTTATTAGATAGGTATAGATATAGTACTACTATATACTAACCTACGCAACCTATACTAGAGTTAGTAGATAAAAAGAAGATTAATAATATCTCTTTAATATATAAAATGCGCTAAGTTAAAGTAGTTAATTAAGCAGACTAAAAGAGCCTCTCTATATTAATTAAGAAGACTAAGAGTGTAACTTCTGCTATACTAGATATATATTATTAGTACGCCTAGATATTTAAAAAAGAGTTATCTGTAAAAGTACTACTTAAATATTAACCTTAGAATTATAAGATTAAACTTAAGAAAGAGAAAGAACTACCCTTTAGGCCTATATACTAGCTATCTAAGAAGAAACTAGAGGTACTAAGAAAGTATATTAAGGAGAACTTAGTAAAAGGTTTTATTAGAAAATTTAAGTCTTTAGCTAGATTTTCTATTCTATTTATTATAAAAAAGAATAGATTACTAAGACTATATATTAACTATTATAAGCTTAATAATATTATAATTAAGAATTAATATCTACTACCTAATATTAGAGAGTTATAAAATAGACTTATAGAAGTAAAGTACTTTACTACACTTAATTTATATAGAGTGTACAACCTTATATATATAAAGAAAGAAGAAGAATAGAAGATAGTATTTAGAACCTATTATAGTTATTATAAGTATATAGTTATACTATTTAGGCTAACTAATATACTAGCTATATATTAGGCACTTATTAATAATATTCTATAGGAATACCTAAATATTATAGTAGTAGCATACTTTAATAATATCCTAGTATATAGCAAGATACTAAAGAAATATAAGGTTTATATAAGATAAGTATTAGAATACTTAGTAAAAGCAGACTTCTACTTAAAGCTAGAGAAGTGTAAATAGTACTAGAAAGAAGTAGAGTTCTTAGGCTATATTATAGAAAAATATAGAGTAAAGATAAGTAAGAAAAAGATATAGGTTATAAAAGATTAGCTAATACCTATATTAGTTAAGAGAATCTAGAAATTTCTAGAGTTTATTAACTTTAACTAATACTTTATCTAGAACTACTCTATAAAAGCCTTACTGCTTACAAGACTTATATAAAAGGATATACTATTTAAGTAGAAATAAGTATAAGAAGATACTTTCTAGTTACTTAAGTAAGTATATATTAAGCTACTTATATTAATTATATTTAAGAGTAGTAAACTAATATACCTTAAAATAGATACCTTAGATTTAGTATTAGGAGCTTATATTACGCAAGAATAAGATATAAAATAGTACCTAATTGCCTACTACTCTAGAAAGTTTATAGCACTAGAAGAATGCTATAATATATATAATAAGAAACTTATAGCTATTATTAACGCGTTGCAATATTAGAGAGTATATATAGAGAGCTGCTTAGAACTTACTATCTATATAGATTATAAGAACTTAGTATATTTTACTACTACTAAGGTTCTAAACTAATAATAAGTTTGCTAGTTAGAAATACTTAGTTAGTATAAGTTTAAGATCTTATATACTCTAGGAAAAGAAAATAGTAGAGTAGATATACTTAGCTAATACTATAATCTTATAGGCAAGAAAATAATTAACTAATTTGCTATTCTTAGAAAGAATAATAATAGGTCTCTAGAACTATTATAGTAACTTAACCTTATACTATAAGTTAAGTAGAAGTAACTAATATTAGCTTAAGTACTAGAGAAACTAATTAATAATATTATAAGCTGTTATTATAATAACCTACTTTATAAATACTCTAGTATTATATAAACTATAGAACTTATTAGAAGATATTATAAGTTTCTAAATATAAAAAACAAGGTTATAAAGTTTATTAAGAAATATATTAGCTATTAGTAGAATAAATATAGTATATATACTAAGTATAGAGAAGTATAGGTAATAGAACTACCTACTATACTATAGATAAATATTATAATAGATTTTATTATATAACTACTAATCTCTAAAGACTCTATTATAGAATATAGCTATAACTTAATCTTTATTATAGTAGACTAGTTTACTAAGTATACTAAGATAATACTATTCTAATATAGCTATACTACTAAGCAACTAGCTTATATCTTTAAGAACTATATTATTAGATATTATAGTATACCTAGATCTATTATTAGTAATAGAGATAAGCTCTTTATATTAAATTACTAGACTATACTACTTGCAGTAATTAGTACTAAGAGGAAGCTATCTATAGTATACTATCTATAGATAGATAGATAGACTAAATATATAAATTAGACTATAGAAATATACCTTTAGATCTATAGTAACTAGTAATAAGATAACTAGGTTTTGCTATTACCTATAGTATAGATTATATATAATAATAAGATTTTAGAAGCTATAGGCTATATACTGTACTTTATAATATATAGGTAATACTTAAATCTCTTTACTAGGTTATTAGATAGTAATATTTAAATAGAAGTAGTAATATTCTTAGTTAAAGCACTAAAGAAAGTATACTAGAAATTGCTTAAGAATATTACTAAAGCTTAGTTATAAGTAATTTCTTATACTAATAAGAAAAAAAAAATAGCATCTCTACTAAAAGAAAGAAATAAAGTGTATTTTCTTATAAAAAACCTATATATATAGCAACTAATAAAAAAACTAAATAAGGTTAAGGTTAGACTATTTTTTATTTCTAAATAAATTAGCCTAGTTAACTATTAACTTGCGCTGCCTAAGAATGCAAAGATATATTCTATAATTTATATCTTACTATTAGAACTAGCTAACTTTAAAATACTAATCTAGAAAGATTTCTACTACTAAGCTAATAGTAAAGTTAAGTAGAATATTAAAAAAATAGTAATATATTAAGAAAAGAGACGCAATATTAAGTATTTAGTTAAATAGTTAAAATACTCTAACTTAGAAAGTATATAGAAACTAGCTATAAACCTTAAGAACTACTAGCAGATATTATAGAAATATTAGAAGGCTAATTAGACATTGCTATATCTAGGCCTAGCTAGTACTTAGGCGCTAGGTTATTAAAGGCACCTTAAGTACTAGGTAATAGATATAATAATAACCTCTTAGAAGGACTATTAAATGCTATAGTACTCTCTACTAGCTCTTGCTCTATAATCTCTCTCTCTTCTATAGATATTACCTTCTTAGTATAATAATCTAATAAATTTATTTACTAATATAACTGCTCTTTATATACACATATAACCTATAACTCTTTTAGCGCTTTTTTAGAAGCCTTAAGTACACTACTCTATGCCTTATAAGTTTTCTTTATCTATAACTGTAACTTCTCTTTCTTAGATACTAGTTAGGTAAACTCTAACTAAGTTATATATATATTATAGTATTAACTGCACCTAGTGTATTTACTATATTTCTTAGAGCTTATATAAACTTAATATATATACTTATATAGCTAATAAGTAGAGCACTTCTAAACTATAACTATTTTAAAGGTATTAATAGTATCTGTAAGATAATAATAATAAACTATACTTTTAGTAGGTAGTTATTTAAGTATTATTAAAATAGCTTACTTAATTACTAAGGTAGGGCTAGCATTATATAAATAAGCTTAAGAGACTAAGCTAAGATAGAAGAGGAATAGTGTTATAATCCTAGGAACACTAGATAGTTAGAAACAATTACTAAAGGTAAGTAGTATAGTTAACCTATAGTAGGTTAAAGTATTATATATAAGCAGAGAACTATAATAGTTATTAGTTATTATAGGAGCGCAAGAGATTATATAATATAATTAGACTTAGCATAATTAGTATAATTAATAATTAGTATAATTAATAATTAAAGTAATTAATAATTAGTATAATTAGTACTCTTATATTACTAAGCACTCTATATATCTTTTTAGTATATAGTACTGTAGAAATATAACTCTTATAGTTTATATTTAACTTTATAGTTACTTTAATAATTAAGTTAGTTATTAGAATTATCTTTTATAGCTAGTTAATTCTATTACTAGTTTATAATACTTCTAAGTTGCTATATTAGACTTTGTTTAGATATATCTTACCTCTACTATTCTAGAAACTATACTCTTCCTTAAGAACTAACCTAACTAGTATTATTTAGGCTTACCTAGATATATAACCTTAATACTTAGCTACTTTAGAGAAGACGCTTTTACTAAACTAGCTAAGATATTTACTAGGATAAAGCTACTTCTATACTTATACTTCTATATAAGCTGCATTTAAGCTAAGATTTAAAAGTCTCTTTATTCTAGCTATAGCTAACTTAGTACTTACCCTCTAGAATTTACGCACGTAGATATTACTAGGCCTTTTCTAGAGAGTTATAGTAAAGCTTACTACTAGGCTACCTTTATAGATAACTATACTAAATAAACCTTAGCTAAAGCCTTTTAAACTAAGGTAGAATTACCTAAAGTACTTCTTACCTAGCTAGACTAGTTAGAGTGCCTAAAAAGGTATTGCTATAGGCTTTACCTTAACTAAGCTAGAGAAAATTAGAGCCTTAACTTCTAATATATATACTAGTTATAAGGTATTACTTTAGAATATACTACTACTAACTAGTATTAATAAAATAGTATAGTAGAAGTTATAAATAGGCTTATTCTTAAATAAACTAGTACTATTCTATAGAACTTAGAGCTTTTATTTAAATACTAGCTATTTATTATTAAGTTAGTAGTATACTTAAGAAACTATAGCCTTTATAGCTACTTAGATAAAACCTTATATAAAGCCTAGTTTAGTAATAAACCTAACCTTACTTATATCTAGATTCTAGGCTATAAATACTATACTAAAAGTACTACCTAAATATATAAACTTATAGACAGCAAAATAGTATTCTACTAACTTCTTAGCTATTATAGCTCTACTAACTACCTACTTCTAAGAGATAATAGAGTTATTATTATATCTCTAAATATAGTCTTTAATAAATAACCTTATACTAACTATAACCTAGTAGCTATAACTCTACTAAAAAAACTACTTAAAGCTGCTCTAAAGAACCTAAAAAGGCACTAACTATTGCAATTAGGAGGAGAAGATAGTAAAACTACTATATTCTTCTACCTATAACCTAATAATAACACGCTAGAAAACTAATTAGAGCTCTTAGCTAGTAAAATATAAAGTAAAGAAACCTTATAATACTTAATAATAGAGTTATATATACTATCTAATAACTAGTTAAATTAAGACTTAATACTAGTTATTATACTTAACTTAGAAAATAGCCTATTACCTATACTAGATATACTTACTTTAAATAAATAAGCTACTGTATTAGAAGTCTATACTAAAACCTAGTTACTAAGAGTAGCTTACTCTTCTAGAGAGTAATATTATAAAGGTACTATCTAATAATATAAACTATAATACTAATATATACTACTTTCTACTCTTCTAAGTACTATAATAGTAATAGTAGAGATTACTAAACTAAAAATATATACTACTATAAAGAAAAGTACTTATTAGAATTACTAGCTCTAAGTAATAAGAGCTAAACTCTTATTACTTAAAGCTAATAAAACCTAAACCTTAGTACCTAGAGATAGTAGAAAAGTGCTAGGTAGAAAATAAGTATATAAGGTTAAAAGAGATATAAATAGAAGGGTTACTTACTATAAAGCCTAATAGGTTATAAGAGGTTTTAAATAAATAGAAGGTATTAACTATAATAAAACCTTTACTACTATTATAAAACTAATAAGTTATAAAGCTATATTTACTATTACTATAGTCTTTAATTTAGAACTCTACTAAATAAATATTAAAACTACTTTTCTATATAGTAATATTAAAGGCCTAAAGGTTTTTATTAAATAACTCTAAGAACTAATAAATAGCTCTAATTAGGTTTACTGCCTAAATAAAGCTCTATATAGACTTAAATAATTACTAAGAATCTAGTATAATACTCTATTATAATTTCTAAAGTAATAGAGCTTCTAGCTACTTAGCTTAGATATAGCTATCTTTATTAAAAACTATATATATATTGCTATATATATAGATAACCTACTTATTACTACTCTATTAACTATAGAGGTAACTACCTTTAAAACTATACTTACCTAGCGTTTTAAAATAGATAACCTAGGTAAATACTACTTTTACTTAGAAATAGAAGTTTAAAGAGACTATTCTAACTATACTATCTACCTAAACTAGTATACCTATATATAAAAAATCCTTATAAATATAGGTATAAAGATATATAATAATATAGTTATAATACTTATAGACCTCTAAGTTAAACTTAAACCTGCTAAAAATAAATACTTAGCCTCTAATAAGATATAGAAATAGTATACCTCTACTATAAGAGAACTTATATATTTAATACTAGGTATATATTTAAATATAGCCTTTACTATCTTAGTACTTAGTTAATATATAGTAAACCTAACTCTAGAATACTAGACTACTATAAAGTAAGTTTTCTATTACCTAACTAGGACTTAAGACCTTAAACTTATATATACTAGCTACTTCTAATAACTTAAGGGCTATACTAATACTAACTAGAGCTAAGACCTTACTACTAAATGCTCTACTTTAGGCTATATATTTAATATTAGCAGTAGAGTAATAAGCTAGTTATTAAAATACTAGCTTACTATAGTACTCTTAAGTTATAAAGCTAAATATATAGAATAAACCTAAGCTATAAAAGAAGCTATCTAGCTCTAATAATTACTCTAGGAACTACTTAGCTTAAACTCTATAGATGCTACTATTATCTATAGCAATAACTAATCTATAATTACCTTAGCTAAGAACTTACTAAATTACTTTTAAATAAAGTATATTAATTTATAATACTACTAGTAAAGAGAATAAGTAGCTAAGAGTATAGTTACCTTTAACTATATCTTTACTAAGAAGTAAATAGTAGACAGCCTTACTAAAGCTCTCTTAAAACCTGCCTTTATTGCTTTTTAAAAGGCCTTAAGATTAAACCTATACTCTAGTTACTAACTTAACTATAACTACTAGCCTATATAAATATATACTTCTTACTACTCTTTAAAAAGAGGTAAGTCTCTTCTATACTACTACTTCTTAGGTTTAGTAAAGCTAAATTATAAAATATAGTAGTAGAAAAGAATCTTACTCTTTTTACCTATTAAGTCTGCTCTATAGTAAGCTTAAACACACTAGTTAGTAGCTTAAGGCTATCTCTTCTAGGCCCTTATTACTTTACTAGAGCTTAGGCAGCCTTTTATAAGCTACCTAAAGTTAGTTATATTTATAGGCTTCTCTTTAAGAAATATTAGAACTATATATTATAGAAGAGGCTCTTACTCTAAAGTCTATTATAGGAATTATAAGTATACTATTCTAGCTCTAACTACCTCTAACTAAATAGAAAAGTATCTGCTAGGCACTAGCCCTCTATATAAGTATATAATAAGTAAACTATAGTCTATAATAACTAAGCTCTAACTAGCTAAAACTAATTACTTATCTTTTCTTAAATAAGAAACTAGGTACTCTACCTTTATATAGTCTAGTTCTCTAGGTTAACCTGCAGTTATAAAGTTATTACTTTACTGCGCTCTTAGGTCCTCTTTCTATCTTATTACTTTCTAGTTTAAACGCCCTAGTATAAGCAGCCTTAACTCTAAATAGTACAGCCTAGCTTTACTATACCTTACTTACTTTTAGTAATATTTTTATAAACTCTACCTGCTTATATACTTATAACAGCTATTACCTATAACTAACTAAAGTTAATCTAGGTTAACTTAATCTATTACTTACTTATAGAAGGCTCTAAGGTCTAATCTATTAGTTCCTATAGAGGTTCTAAAGAGCCTAAGAAAGCATTTTCCTATTGCAGGGTTTATACAGCAGAAAATATCTTAGAGGTTAATTTTTTATATAGAAATTTAGAGAGAGTTTAAGATAACTATATAACTTATAACCTTCTATTCTGCTCTATATACTAAACGCAGCTAAGAATAGTAGCAGCTATAGTAATAAGGAAATAGATAGATTTTAATAGAGGGGGAGTGTAGAAGGCTAATACTTAGCAACCACGTGACTATATTACGTGACCTAACTCCTTATATATACAGACTTCTCTATCAACCGTAGTCTATCAATCAATCTATTCATTACCTTACTTTCGGCCTCTCTGCCTCTCTGGAAATAAGTACCAACGTTATCCACTTTCTTTTTTTTACCCCTGGCTCTAGCGAGACTTACGGCAGGGCGTGTGTGATTACGTGGGGCTATCCAGACATTTCTCATACCAAAAGAAGGCCTTTGGCTGAGCGTTAGCAGAAGATCTGGCCAAGGTGTCCCGTCCAGAACTCTTCACTATTCCATCCTTCACTGGCCAACACACCAGAATCCGTCACATCCTTCTGACCAGCATGAGCGTAGTATCCGACCAAACAAGGCCTGAAAAGAATAGCAATACCATTGCTATAAAACGAGGGTATCAATTATCCGGCCCAGCACAGTTTATCCATAGCCATTTCGTAAAATCATAATATCGTAGCTCATCCCTCCCACATTCAAGAGCCTCCTCTTACTGCCCCTCATAAACTCTTAGCAACCTTCCTAGCACGCACAGCCTGCAAGAACGCGCCATAGCTCCACGTCAAGTCTCTTGCGCCCGTCATGAACCCGGTCTCTTTATCGAACTGCTCGCTCATGCCACCCTCAGCGTCGACGTGCTTCCTTACCACGCTGAGGAACTGATCGCCCACTATGCTGAGACGCTCGATGATTGAGTGGAAAAGCGCGTCATTCGGCCCGTAGGTTCCTTCGTTGATGTCGAGGCTCGAGGAGGCGAGAAGAGCACTGTAGAATGGGAGTGAGATGGAGGAGATGGTGAGGTCGGATGAGGTGGATATGTGCGAGGCGGTGCGGTAGAGGATCTCGGCGGCGGATGAAGTGCAGAGGAACCAGGGGTTGCCGTGGTGTGTGGTGGTGTAGCCGTTGTACTTGTCTTCCGGGTAGCGGCCGAGACCTGTACCCTCAAAGGGTGGTTCGTCGTCTGCCTCAGCCTCTGACTCATCGCCAGAAGTGGACCAAGGGCTGCTGTTGATAGGGAAGCGGTCTCGCTGGTCCGTAGCCAATGCGAGTAGGGAGACAAGGATCTCGTCCGACCATGGTGGGTATACAGCGTCGTCGTTTGAGTCTTCAGCTGGTAGAGCGTGCAGCGAGCCGAGCAGAAGACCACAATCGAGTCCAGACCTCTTGCTCCACAGGGTTTCGATCAGATGGCCCTTCTGCTTGTTCCAGAATTTGGAGAGCAAATTCTCGATGTACCCAGCTTGTAGCGAGTACCAATCTGCTGCGCCAAGATCACCAAACGCGCGCGCAAGCTGACTTCCCTCACGCAGGCTTCGCGCGCTGACCATGAGCGTGAAGAAGTGCAGACCTTCGACTTCCTCCCACAGATCGAACCCAGACTGGTTCCAGTAGTGGCTGACGTACTCGAGATCAGCCTTGATGACGCTGGTAGGGGGCATGCTCGCCTCGTAGTATGGTGCAAAGAAATTGTCTGCTCGAGATGAGGTCCAGAGAGTCGGGTGCGAGGCGTTGTATTCACGAAGATAGTGGATGAGCGTCAAAGCGCGCAGTGCTGGCCCGTCTCGCTGGGGGCGTCCCCATGAGCCAGTGAACGGCTTGCCGTCGACCTCGAACTTTGGCTCACCCAGCCCGGTGAGGTCATCAAATGTACCTGATGGATTGGAGGTGCGCTGTATTGTCTGCTGCAAGGACGCATATGCGTCGAAGATGTTGGAAAGCTTGCCGCCAAGGCGAGAGGATGTGTCGTCTGCGTATACATCTACAAGGGTGTTCATGGTGATAGCAGCATCTCGAACCCCTTTGTAAAATCAGCTTTTGCATTCACCAGCAGTGTTGCCCAATCTTACACTGATACCAGTAGTCTGGTCCGTCCTGGCTCGGACTAGCAATCACTGTGCCAGGAGCGACGCCATGGCCCTCAACATTACGTCCGCCAGGTGACACATTCGCGAGCAACTTGTCCAGCGCTATCCGCTCTTCCTGTTGTAACCACGCATCCAGTGTATCCTGGAGCGGCTGCTGCTGCTTCTGCGCATCCGCGATGCCGAGGAAACCATAGCTCCGTAGCGGGGGTATTGAGAAAGCGTAGGTGCAAGGCGTCAGAGACGCTGCGAGGAGGATAGAAGGCAACATAACTGCTATGTTCGGCGTCAACTGTACGAAAGATAGGTGCTAGAGGTTAGAAAAGGGTCAGAACGTCATAACAGCTTCAACACCAGACAACAGAACTAGAAGCGGCGCGTGAACAATGGCGCGAACGTCGTCGATATTAAACAAGCAACTACGCCGGGCCCGGCCCTCACCCACGCATCATCCCCCATGCTAGTCATTCACCGTGGCATGTGCCCCACCGCCATGCCCATTGTTCACTGCCTAGCGGCATCGTAGCGAGTCGGGTTTCGTAGGGGCGGTCAAACGTTGTCGAAGTTTGGTCTGACGTGGACGGGTGATGTGTATCAAGCGTGCTGGAGCGTGTCACGCGAGCGTCGTGGGGCGAATCAGCGGCGAGGGAGGTCCGCGATGACGCTGGGAGATCCGGGGAAGC
Organism: Stagonosporopsis rhizophila; assembly: GCA_016767195.1. Taxonomy (NCBI): domain Eukaryota; kingdom Fungi; phylum Ascomycota; class Dothideomycetes; order Pleosporales; family Didymellaceae; genus Stagonosporopsis; species Stagonosporopsis rhizophila. The sequence goes on along the minus strand of CP068498.1, from coordinate 3,087,372 downwards.
AGGGAACTTGTACTTTTTCGTCTTCGGGAGGTTCGGCCTCGGTTGTCGTGAAACTCAGAGCAAACGACTTGGGAGATGCATGGACTTGAGCTGCACGTTTTGAGGAGTCTGGCATCGTGGCTGGATTTGAACCGCTCCGCTCCAATCTGATGACTGGGTAAAAGGGCCAAGCCCAGGTTTCAGCAGATCCAACGCCATCTATTCACACCCATCACCTACACAGCCCCCAGTCCTGACTATCTGACTATTCACAAGATGCTCAGTTGAATTTCATCAGCCGCAGCCTGGTCCTCCATAAGCACCCAGCTCTCAGACTCCGAGTGGCCCAGTCGAAACTCTTCCGCTCGTACCGCCGCCCACCCTCTCCACGCGACTTGTGACCATGCGAGCGTCGCCGGCACGCGAACCTCGGATGTTAGCAATAGCAGATGTCAGAGCCCAGACTTCACATGCCCCAGAGTCTGCTTGAACAAGTCCAGCATGTGAAGAGATACGACCTTCGTTATCATTACGCTCATATGCATGCTACAAAAACATCATAATGATACAACCGAAAGCTGGGTAGAGAGATAACACTCTTGTTTCCCCAGCCATGCCGAAATTAACGTCGCATCTCAGACGCGCCCTAAGGGGTATCTCGCGAAAGAAGAGCCGTAATCATTAGACCCAAACGTCGTGTGCAGTAAAGAAAACAAAACAACGCAAGCAATGCAATATGATGCAACACAATGCAAAATACGGCTTCCACCCGGAAACCATGCTGGGCACTAAGGCCATGTCATGTCACCCCCAATGTACAAAGTTCCTCTCAGACGCTTGATCCAAATACATCCTCTCCGCTGCCCCTTTTGTTGTTCCGTTTCCTGGCCTTTCCCTTCTTCTTTGCGAGTTCGTTACGTTCGTCGGGCGGCGTGTGCGTGCGCTGGCTGCCTGCTGCGCTCGAATCACCTACACGCAGGCCCTTGACTTCTTTCAAAACATCACGGAAGCCCTCTTCCAGAGTTGTCATTCGCGCGAGCATGATCCTACTCATGCGGTTCGAGTCTGATTCAGTGTCGCTACCCTTGCGTTCCATGCGCTCCATACGTGCCTCCGCTCTGGCTCGCGCTGCAAGCTCGAACTGGGTTGTGAACGATGCTGGGATGGTGTTGAGGTTGCCAAAGTTGGGGTTGTTCGTGTTGTCGCCTAGATCGGAGGCGAGGTCGAGTGCTACGGCGTTGAAGGAAGGCGTGCGATTCTGGCGCTCTAGGGCGAGGAAGTTTGACAGGTTCGGCGTCTTTCGGTTCGTATCGGTGGGCAGCATCGCACGAGCGCGGGAGGCTGAGGCGTGACTGACATGACTCACGGGCTGAGGACGCTTTGGTGTCTTCACTCCGGACAATGTGATTCCGTCGAGACGACCAGGCGTGGCCGTCCCACTGCGTGAGCTCAATTTTGCACGCTTGTCTGGAGATCCTGGACGCGAAAACTCCGTTGCGTCCTTCGTTGGGCTGAAGAGAATAGTGCTTGTTGAGGTATTGCGCTTGTGCCCTGGCTTGCTCTTCCTGCCGGGCGACATGACCTGTTTGCCCACCACACTGGTATCAGATACTGAAGAAGCCCTTGCTGGAGTGCGCGCAGGAGTCTTTGGTCTGGATACCATGGGTGTGCGGAAGAATTCGTCTTCAGACGTCGCATAACCCAATTTTGGCATCTTGTTCTCCTTGTCGCTTGTGTGCAAGTTCTTTGGTGTCGTCTGTCGGTCCGAAGTGGAGTCGTTGTCGTCGGCCTGGGTCAGCAACTCGTCGTCACCATCAGCGTCAGTTTGCTGCGGCAGATCATCAACTATGTCGGGTTCATCCTCTTCTATGATCGGACGTGGGAACGTTACGAAGGTTTCATCTGGATCCGAGGCTACACTTCTGGTGAATGAGAGCGGATGCCTTCGCCTTGGCTGACCAGAAGTCTTAGAGCGGCGCAGATAACCTGGCCTAGCACGGGACTCAAGACGGTCAAGGACCGACTGAGCATCTTCCTGGGGCGGAGGCACTTCATCGTCGTTACCCATCTTCTTCATCCAGTCAGATACTACATTGCTCGAATTTCTGCGACCAGAGGGATAGTTCGAGGGCGCTTGGACGCTGTTGTCGCGGTACGGTCGGCGGAAAACCTCTTCCAAGGCGCGATCCTTGTGAAAGGTCGTGATGGATGGCTCACGAAGTCGAGGGTTGAACGACTCGATAGCACCACGAATGCTGAAGGCTGGGATAACAGGCGATGCTGTACCTGGGCGTCCACGGTTCTCGACCAGATCGGTGGGTCCGTAGCTCATGTTGGTGAGCAACAGCCTCTCATACATGAAGATTGTGAACAAGATAGGAATGTGTGTCAGTTTGATAATCAGCCTGTTCATCCGTATGAACCTCTTGAATGGCATCGCAAACTTTAATGGGATGAGCAGCCATCCCACGATGTTCGTCGGAGGAATATACGAGAACAATGCGTCGGACTTGACCATAGATATGGTGTTCACGGCGAACAGAAACTGATGCTCTTCGTTGGCGTTCTGAACGATCTTCATGAACGAGTTTGTCAACACTGTAACCAGAATCGTGACAATGAGGAAATGACACATGAAGAGGAAGAGCGCCAACAAAGCCTTGCCAAGAGCGTTGTACTTGAGCCATAGGTCCCATGCTGCTGGTGTGAAACCCATGAGTAGCTGGAAGATGGCGTACGCCGCGTCCGAGGCAGAAAGGCCTATGTTGAAAGCGAGACTGAATGCGACAAAGAACCCACTGCATGCGATGCAAATGAGCACCAGGATGGCCACCAGATCCATAGCCATCATCCGGAAGGCGATAAGCAGCTGGGAGAAATACTGGTAGTGGTCCAGAGCAGAGAATAACCGAGGGAATAGGAGGACCGCAGTCGCGCCCAAAGTATCGTAAGCCATGCTGGCCACATGATTACGACTAACATCAGGCATGAGAATACCGTACAAGCGCAGGACGTAGTATGCCATGAACATGAGCAGAATGCCAAGGTCGACAAAATTCCAGATCTGTTATCTTTGTCAGCGCGAATTCGATTCGTGGAGCAGAAAGAGACTATGCGACCACTGGGCCCGAAGGAAGTCTTATGTGCGGAAGCGTGCAAACTCACACTCATAACTATTCATGTTAGCTGTATCCAATTATGCGGCTTGCAGGTGTGCTTACTATAGAGCCCGAACCCCTGTTCAGAAAACCCAACGATCTCGTCGAGCATGTAGCCAGCACTCCAGAACCAGAAGATGACTTCTAGAACCGTAATATCATCCGACTTCTCAGCTAGAACAGCCAAGAACAGCCCAAGCATCATGCCGAAAGAAAGGGTCGAGAAGAGGTTGCGGTAGCGAGGGACTCGGAGACGGGAGAGCTTGAAGAGCGAGGCTTCGTGGGGATCGTAGAGGGTCACTGTCCGTCTCATAAGCGCAGATGCTGGCAGGTTGGCGTTGGATTGCTTGGGTGCTGGCGCACGGCGTGAGGGCCCCCTGCCAGGGGACAGGTCGTCGCTGTTGGGGTTGTTGCGGCTGTGAGACGAGTCGGGCTTGCGATGAAGACTATCGGCGACTGCGTGGAAGACGATTGTTCCAGCCCAGATGGCCTCCAACTGCTGCACAACTAGCGGATGCGCCAGAAACTTTTTGGCTTCAGCGCGAATGGCAATCTCTAGTGCAGAGATGCGCGCATGCTGCGACCTCTGGCGCGGCCAATTTGTGCCGCCCACTGGTGTCTCGAGGCCCTGGAGAGGGTCATAGTCGTAGCTCAGCGCGTCGATTAGCTGCCTTGTAGTGAACTCCTTGAGCAGGCGCATAGCCAGCAGCTCGCAGAGAAGCGCCCGTGTCTTGCTAACGCCCACATTTCCGGGATTCGCCTCTCCTTCCTTCCTGAACTGGAGGCAGTTTGCGATCAAGCAGTACAGAGTGCCACGATTGTAGTGCTCTGCGCGAATCTGCTGCTGGAGCGGCTTGACGAGGAACTGCGAAACCTGCGGCGAGCGCAGTTGGTCCCAGCTCAGGGTTGTCTCGCAGCGCTGGACGACAGCCGTGCGTATGGCGTGGGTGTTGTTGTATATAGGGATGCGGTCTAAAAGTCGGTGTTAGCGCAGTAGTAAACAACAATCACATGCAACAAAGGTAACGCACCGAGAACCTCTGAAGAGAAGACTGGCAGCAGCGGGCCGTCGCGCCGGCGGTCATGGTCCTCGTCGTCGACCTCGCCATCATAGCGGTCTACGTTGTGCTCGTGGTGCTCGTAGTCGTCATCGTGCTCGGACGGCTCGTCGTTGTGGCGGCTGCGGTACTTGTGTAATGCTGCAAGGAGAGGTGTCGTCTCAGACGAGCGGCTACTCTTCTTCGAGCGCAGCAATGAGGCGAACATTGGAACACCCTCAGACCTTCCTTCACAGCAGCAGTCCTCGTAGCAGAGCGCGAGTGGGGTGGAAGCAGTAGTAACAAACAAGACGTCTCATATGCACACACTCAGTAGGCCCCGGCTCGGCTCTACCAATTTCGTACCACCGATTCACGATTCACCGCCTCACAGGCCGCCATGCCGCTCTTCGCCGCCATGCTGAGACGAGGTGATCATGAGGATGGCACAGTTGCCATCTTCTTATCTGCGCCTTTAACTTCCCCACGATTCCTGACGCGCTGCCAACCAATAACCACGCCCGAATGCCCACGGTGTCGCCAATCCAACCCTTGCATGTGCCATGACGAACGCGCTACTTATGCACGTCTCCCGGCCTCAGCGCGATTTCGCTTCGAGACAGGACATCATCATCGTTCTTGCATCACCTGCCGTCTGGGGTGCAGACGCTCCAATTGCGCGCGCTGTGATATCCCTCAGATCTGCATCAAAGAGAAATCAAAGGACAATTGAGGATTCTGCCCACATTGCGTCTTTGTTTATGCCTCTGGCGCCTTCGGTGGATTCTCGCCTGCGGTCTGGACTCGTACGCGTCGCTATACTTGGACTGGGAAGCCGGCCCCCTGCAGCAGCAAAGAATCCCTCGGTCACGCTGCCAAGCACCGGAGATGCTTGCCCCATTCACGCATTGTGAGCGTCCTCGAGAACTGTCGATTGTCGATGCCGATCCATCGCGCCGCCGCAGCTCCATTAAAAGACCTCGCGTTCATGCCGGTCTCTGCATCTGCCAGGGTGCTTCGCTTCGCTCGCGCGAGCTTCCACTGCCCAAGCCACGTCGACTAGGCGCAGATTTGCATCGTTACACGGGTAATGTCCCGCATCTCGTTTTGGCAATCGGCTGCCTTCCCGAGCATGCACAATGTTTTCGAGGAAATGAGCCTCGAGCATCACGGACCACACACACTCTGTCTCTGATATATGTCTCGCCAATGCTATATAGCTGCGAAGGCGTACAGTTGTATACTCCCTAGTGCGCTCTGCCAAACCAGAGGATTTACACACATCGATAAGTAGTACGATACTAATTGCACAGCCAAAGCAACCTGCAAGTTTCCAAGACTGAGATTCTCAAGTCCTACAGCCACCATCGCGTTGTTGCAGATTTTCCAAAACATCTTACACCATGTCTTGGCTCATTGGTCTTACCTGTCGCCAAGTGCGATTTAGTAACAACACCGGCTGGATATTGTGAGAGGCTCAGGCGAGGTGACCACGTCTATCGTATGCATGTGCGCGATGGATGGTATATGGTATGCTCGACGCTGATCGTAACCAGCAGTCAACAGCCACGAATCTGGCGCTGTGGCTAGCGATTTTGATGTGTGAGAGAGCCGATGCTGCATTGTCGACGGTGCAGTGCGTGGTTCCGAGGGAATATGGTGGCAGAGCAACACACACCCTTAACCCCCCCTTCTCGGAGTCTACGACAGATGCAACAGTGCCGCTACTGCGAGAAGAGTGAGCAATCAAGCTGGTGCTGCCGCTTGAATGATCTGGTAGGCCACTGTGTAGTTCTCGTTTCGGATGCAGCTGGCGCGGTGTAGAAGATTGTCTTGTACCACTTGGTATATACCAAGTCAAGTCGTACACTTACGGTGCACGTCTCGGTATAGGGCGGTCCGGAGCAGTGGGGTTATGTCTGTGAGACAAGGGTGCGTGTAAGGTTGTGAGGCGGAGGGGGAAGCGGCATGTGCAAGTAAAGATAAAGCAGATAGCAAGTGCACAAATACGCCAAGCTAAATCAACAGTCAACGAATTGTTGCGTACTGTAGAGGAAGGAAATGTCATGTCATACGAATACATATCTGCTACATGTCCTACTATCTCAATCCTTCAACAAATGACCGAGGAAAAAAGACAAGAGTCAGCTCGCCACTCCTACGCTTTCCACACAGGGTTCAGCGTCCTCGGTCTGGAAAAACGCCAGATAATACACCAATCCCTAGATGAATCGCCCAAAACAGGCATTTGAAAGAAGAAGAAAGATATTCCGTCCCTTTTCCCTAGTCTAATCGTAATTGAAGCGATTTTGGCGCCGCCTCCCAAAGTAGATGCCCAACGCGGTGATTAGGACAATGACAATGCAAGTCCATTTGAGGACTATCCATGCAAGGTCCCAGGCGTCGAGGGGAGCACTTCGGACAAAAGTCAGAATTGGGGTGTGTGCGGAAGAAATGTGGTCGCGGCGCGGAAAGAGTGGCGGTAGAAATGTAGGTTGGGGTGGGAGGGCTTATTGCTCCTTTTCGTACCCTTCTGGCTTCTTCATGTCGTTGAGCTCATAGTAGCGTGCTGTGCCTGTGGAGGTGTTAGTATGTAGTTTACCAGGTGTATGGTGGGGTTGCTTACAGCTATAGCCGTTCCAGTCAAAGTTGTCCTTGGGGTTGCAATGGCACTTGTGGTCCAGGCGATACTGCTCGCCAGTGGGGCAGTGGGTAAAGGGTACGTGGTAGTAGGCGATGTCGTTGAAGAAGTGGATCTCGTCTTTCTTGAGCATGAGGGCTGCGGCGAGCGAGTGGACTGGCGCATCACCCCAGCGCTCGTAGAAGAAACCGCCGGCGTGGTCGAGGGACTCGAAGTAGTCAATGTAAGCCTTGGACCTCAACCAGTTCAGGTTGCCGATCTCGAAGTTGGACCAGAAGTGGCAGTGATTATAGGTCTCGCCGTTATCGTCGCTGATGAACTTCATCGAGTTGTCCTGGGCAACGTGCTCGGGAAAGCTCTTGGTGAAGTTCTTGGTGGCTTCCCAGAGGGTAGGGATGGTCTCGACATATTCGTACAGACTGAGGGTGAAGCTGTACTTCTTCTTGTTCTCAGCCATGAACTTGAAGGTATCGTAATTGATGTCGCAATGCATCTCGATGCTGGGCTCAACGCGCCAGTACCATTCGTAGTCGAGCATCAAGGGGTGGCGGAAGAAGAAGCCGGACTCGTAGCGGCACATGTGCCTGTAGCTGATGGAGTCGCCATAGATGATCTTCTTCTCCTTCATCTCCTCACGAACCTTTGCGGCCTTGTCCTGGTCAATCCACTCAGGGAATGACCAGTGCTCCTTGGGGATCTTGCCGTACTTTGTCTTGCCGGAGACCAGCGCGGTTGTGACCTTCTTGAACTCGTCGTTGAAGTCGTCATCGTTGAGAAAGACCCAGTCGTAGTTGAACTTGCGGTTGAAGCGGTCCTCAACGTGGCGGATGGACTTGGCGATCTCCCAGACATCTTGGTTGCGAGCGAGGGTGACGAAGGTAGCGTTCATGCGATCACCAGCGGCAGTGGCAGGCGGCAGCTCGTGGTTGTTCGGGGTGGTCGGGGGCTTTGCAGCGACTGGAGCATGCGACACAGCGGGCTTCGAGTCGAGACCGTCAGCAGCGTGGTCGTGGGACTCGGGGGTGCTGGGTGTGCCGGGCGTGAGGGTGTCCTTGGTGCCAGAGCCGTAGCTTGGCCAGCTCGGCGCCGACGGGACTGTGGACGAGGAGCCGATGAAGTAGAGAAGGACGAGCGCCTGTCAGGGTCAATGCATGCTAAGGGCGATCTTCCAACGGCTGGCTTACGAAGAGCGCAAAGACAATGTAGCGCAGATAGCGCTGTGTGCCCGCCATGGTGAGAAAGGGGTGGATTAGAGAGCGCGCTGCTGGCGTCTAGGTGGTGGAGGAGGAGGAGGAGGAGGAGGTGGTGGTGGTGGTGGTGGTGGAAGAGGACAAGGTGGACGAGTCGGTCGTGGTGGCGCTATATTGTGTCCTGGCCAGGGTCTGGTTACGCTCGGGAGGAGTGCGGAGATGGTCGATGCAAGCAGGCTGACGCGTGGTCTGAGGAAATTACCCAGGGACGGGGAAACGAGCGGACAGACACGTTGGAATCGTGCACATGCACGGCGAGATGGAGGATGAGCAGAAAGCACCGCGTGCAGAGTCTTTCCAAGAACACAGAGCCGAAAAGGAGAAGGAGACGTCTTCGTATGCGCGCCTTAGGTGGCTGACCCAACCGTACAGGGAGTGCCGCCTGCGCCGACGCACGGGACACGCCGGCGGGCACACGGCTTAGCCAGAGGGCGCGACGAAGCTCTGGCTCTGGAGGCGTCACCACGGCTCGACCTCGACCGCGACCTCGACACCGCGACGCAGCGCATTCTTCCGCCGTCGCACAGCATTCTTGCCATCGCCGCCGCTGCCACGCGCTCTCTGTTAGTCAGCCCGCGCAATTCTGGACACACGGCTGCCGCCCGCCGTGCTGTCTTTTACCTTTGGCCCAACGTCATCCACTCTGGGCGCAGAAAACACACACACCCTTGCGCGTAACCTCACACACGATCAACCGCCCGGGCGCCGCCCACCATGTCTTTCTTCGGCTTTGACACCAGCCTGCCCCGCGATCGCGGCCACCAGACCAATGCCCCCGGCTTTGGCCAGCATGATGCCTTTGCAGGCTTCAGTGGAGGGGCAGCCGATGACGACGTGTAGGTTACGCTGCAACGGCCAATTGATATCTGCTGACCTGTCTGCGCAGCATCGACTTTGACGATACATACCAGGGCCTAGGTGGACGGCTCGACGATGCTGACGATGCCTTCAACGATGACACCTTTGGCGACGAAGGGCCTGTCACCCAGCAGAGCGTGGGCAAGGACTTCGACTTTGCTGGTCAGACATCGCAGATCGCCGGTACCATTCAGGAGGAGCAGATGCTCTTCCAGGCCCGCCAGGGTTTCTCCAGGCCTGCTCCTCAGCAGCAGCAGCAGCAGCAGCAGCAACAGCAGTACCAGCATCAGCACCAGTACCAGCAGCCCTCGAAGCCCGCCAGGACTGGCTATGAAAGCTACAAGGACCCCGACTACATTCCTCAGTTGGAAGCACGCGCCGATATCTGGGGCCTCAAGCCAAAGCAGTCTGCCGCCCAACGTCACCAGCAGCCTGAGCACCAGCCGTCGCCTGTTCAGTACTCCAGCAGCCCAGCTCAGCAATCCGCCGCCTCGCGAAAACCAATGAGCTTGGACGAGGTAGAGGCCATGCTGCGAAACCAGAGCATTGGCAACGAGGCTCGTGGGACGCCCCCGGTGCAGCCACCTCCCGGCATGGGCTACCCCCAGCAGCACCCGCAGCAGTTCTTCCAGGGACAGCCGCCGTTCCCCGGTGTGCCTGGCATACCGGGCATGCAGGGTATGCCACCTGGTATGCCGCCCGGTTTCCCTGGCCAGCACGCTCCACAGATCTTGCAGCGTCCTCAGCAGCATCAACACCAGCAGCAGCAGCAGTTTCAGCAGAGACAAGGTCTCCCTCCTCAACAACAGCTGCAATTCCATGCTGAACTGCCTGGCCAATCTGCACAGCCACCAATGCCTCATCAGCCTACAATTCTGCAGCGCCAGAAGCCCGAGCCGGCTGCGCAGCAGCAGAGGGGAGCCTCACCGGCCACACAACCTCAAGGGCCTCCCTCTCAGCCCCGGCAGATTCTGCAAAACCCCAATCGCTTATCTGGTCAGGGCCAGCCAATGGCTCAACAAGGTTCCGTCCCTCGCCAGGTTGCTGGCAGTGCTCCAGGACAGCACAACAGGGGTCCTTCGTTCCCTATCATCACTCATCCCGAGCAGCTGCTCAATCTGTCCGAAGCTGACCGTGCAGCCTTCCTCGAGGAAGACGCTAAGCGTGCGAAGCGCAACCACAAGATTGCACAGCTGGCAAAGGACAATGGTCTCATGACTCCACAAGACAAGAACTTCATTACTCGCATTCAATTGCAGCAACTTATGACGGCGACTGGCAATCTAGACGAGAGGGGTCCTGAAGCTGCCATCGCCGAGGATTTCTACTACCAGGTCTTCAGCCAGATTCGTGGTGCCCCTCGTCAGAACCCGCAGCAGCCGGCAAGCCAGTTCGCCCAGACCTATCTCTTCCAGACCAACAACAGGTTTGGCAACCGAAGGCACGGCCGCGGCGGTGACAATCACATGCAGCGTATGGAACAGCAGATTCAGCGTGCAGTTGAAGCCGCAAAGGCTAGACCAAAGGCAAAGCAACTCGTTGTTGAGGGCAGTCTGGGTAAGATTGCTTTCAGCAACTCCAAGACGCCGCGACCGCTTCTCAACATCAAGCGTCCGGAGACAGGCGACAAGCCGAAACCAAAAACTTCCATTGCCGATCGCAAGGATGCACTACGCAACATCGAGAATGTCTACCTCGTCCTGATGCAGATGGAGGATCACGAGCGCAGCATGCCACCTCCGATTAACGAGAACAGCAATCCTGAGGCTATTCAAGCCCACATGGAGTGGCGCTCCAAGATTGAGGCGCTGCACCAGAAGCTGTGGCAGGCTACCAAGATCATGGAGCCTATCAACCCTCACGCCCACGCTCAACATCCCTTCATTCAGATTCTGTCTCATGCCAAGGGCAAGAAGGTCATCCCTCGTCTGTTCCGTCACATCGATGAACAGGAGCGTATAACCGTGGTAACCATGATTGTCGTCCATCTTGACAGTCTGAACGTCGTCGGCCACGCGATTGCGACACCAGATGAACCGCTGAGTGTCGCTACCCGCGAAGAGGTCGAGCTGTTCTCACACACCGTAATGCCACCGCTCTTTGCGCACATCTCCGAGTCACCTCTCAACATCATCATCGGCCTTCTCGGACTTATTCTCGACCGCACTAACCTTCATGTCGTCGCACGCACCAAGATCGGTCTCTCACTCTTGACCATCTTGATCTCCCGCGCGGAGCTCTTGAAGCAGTCCGCACCTGAGATTGACGCCGGTGATTGGGACCAGTGGACGGTACTGTACAACCGCCTCTTCGACACTATTGAGCCGGTACTGCCATACTTATTCCCTGGTTCCATCAATGACACCGACGACATGTACATCTGGCAGTTCTTGGCTGCCATGGGTGTCGGCGCTAGCCCCGAACAGCAGCAGAGATTGGTTATTGGTGTCAAGGACCGCGTCATGGAGACCGTCTCTGTCAGCAAGGCCCTTCCTGCTGAGATGGCTGGGGCCCGCTTGGGTAACGTAAACCTCTTCATGAGGGCCATTGGTCTTGACGTCGAGTTGCTCGGTTGAGGCTCAGACTAGTGCTCACAGCCTGTGGCCTCTTGTGCGTAAGTCATTACCCCCTGCGGATTCCATCGTGCAGCACGGTCACCGCAGCCGAGTGGCAACACCTGTTGCTGCGTGGCGTTATGGACGGAATGCTGCACCTCGCAGATCGCTGCAGTATTAGAAGCAGTCGACCTTGGTCCAAGGAGGCAGGCATGCACTCGACTGTAGTATGCATGTCCACCACACAGTACTCCCCTATTTATAAAGGATGCTGACTACCCTGAAGTGGTGCAGGGATTTTACTGCGTTGCGATATATATTCAAAAGCCATGTTACACAGCAATGACATTTAACACCTATATTTATTGCGCATTGACTCCGCTGCCGTGCCCTCGATCAATGTAGTTGTTGCAAAAGCGCTCCTGCGCGCATAATAGCTACTCTACTCTCTGTTTGCTCTCACGACTCGAAACGGCTCAAGGACAGCCGCAGATTCTCGAGCAACATGCCCATGCAACCAGCGTCTCCCATGTCCAGCTTCGAAACAGCCTCACCCGGTTTGCACCGCGCTCGGAAGTAGCCTCTCACGTTGCGAAACTTCGCTCCTATTCACTCAGGCGTCAAACGCAGCAACAACATCCAACTGGCCATCACCAAGGCTATCAAACACAGCAACCACGAGGATGTGGCTCCACACTCTGTTTCTCGCAGCCGGGCGTCAAGAGAAGGTGGCGTGGTCCCCACACGAGTTTACCTCATACGCGTTTCGTGTGTCGCAGACGGGGACCTGACAGCTAAGCTTTGCGGTGATGCTTGTCTCGAAGCCTGGGGAAGGGGTGGTGATGCTCGCGTAAACTTTGCTCCGGGCAAGGACACTGCCGTGCGGTGGGATGGAAAGCCGCGTTGTTTGTTACAATTGAAGACGACGCACCTTCAAGATCGCAGGTATATTGGTTCCCTGGGCTAATTCAATTACCGATTACACAAACACAAATATTTCTCGGTCTTCTCAAATCAGGTATCAATCTTGTCCTCGGCGTGCATTCCCGTCTCCTTCTTCGCAACTTGGGACTGAACGTACAACATCGGCATGAGTCTGGATCGGCGACGACGACTTACCCACCCTGATCGTTTCAGAACCGTGACAACCTTCCGTGGAGCTTCGCTAAGAACTTGGCATTGCGAAACACCGCACCTCGGCCTCGTCAGCTTTGACGTTTATGCGTGTCGGAGGTCACTGCTGTGCGTCGTCAGCCGCGCGAGCTGTGGTTGAGGGCGCCCGTATGCGCGCGAATGCATCACAAGAATAGGAGATGCTCTGGACCAATAGAAGGCTAAGAACATCAGATACTCAAGGCTTTTTCCGACGCTCCCCTGCTCCTGTCTCCAGAAATCCATCGACGAATCTTCAACGGTGACGGCATTTGCAGGTGCGGCGGGCCTGAAACGGTGTCGCTAGACTCCGCAGCCCGTGTCCGCGCGCTAGTTCCCTCCACATTTCCTCAACACCACCCGGTCAAACTCGGGCAGTACGCGTAAGAGCTCCACGGGCTATCGATAACTGGCCGGCAACCGCTCGGGCACGTCCATGTCCAATGATGCTGCACCATTTGAGCCTCTTAGTCTGCATGTGGCAGAAAGCTAGCTCCGTTAGGACGGCATCCAGACTCTGTGCCTGAGGCCTGACAGCAGCTAAGCTTGATCCCCACATGGATCATCACGTATGTGGTACACGAAGCATCTGATCTGCTGCGGCAGGAATTTCAGTCATGTCTTGGGGCAAGGCTTAGCGCCGTCAACCGAATCTTGACCTATGTGAGTTTCATCGGGTTCTCAGGTTTCCATTGCAACTGTCCTTACTTGTTTCGACGACATTCTTTAAAAGAACCCTCATTACCGGCTGCTGGAGTGTTTTGTGGACTTCCCATCATCAGGCCGAGCCTTTGATCAATTCTTTCGAGCGAGTTGTAGTGCTTTCGATTCTTTACGGTATATTCAACAGACCATTTCCCTCCTTTCAAACGACATCGCTGCCGGACAGCATTGATATCAACATGGCTTCATCACGGTTATTCTTCATTTTCGCTCTTTTGACAGCCCTCGCGCTCGCCGCACCATCACAAGTTAGGGGACGAGGTCTCGCAAAACGCTCTTTCAAGGTCCCACGCCAGTTGAACAAGGCCCACCCCACTGGTCCCAATGGCCCTGCTGCTATGAGGAAGGTATTCAGGAAGTACAACTTCGTAGTCAAGGACGACTTTGCGACCTTCAACAAGCAGGCGGGTCGCATGAATGTAACAGCCGCAGCTGCTGGTGGTAACAAGACTGGAACAGTTGCCGCCAACCCGGAGCAGAACGCCGCGCTCTTCCTCTCCCCTGTCGATGTCGGTGGTCAGATGCTGAACTTGGACTTCGACTCCGGCTCCTCCGACCTGTAAGTACTCCTGTAGCCTATATCAACATAGTCACTAACAGCAATCAGGTGGATGTTCAGCACTGAGCTTGACGCTGCTTCCATAGGTCAGCACGCTGCCTTTGATGCCTCCAAATCGACAACTTTCAAGAAGACTGAAGGTGCTCAGTGGAAGATCAGCTACGGTGACGGCTCCGGTGCTGCTGGAACCGTGGGCACAGACACTGTCACCATCGGAGGTGTGAAGGTTGAGGGCCAGACTGTTGAGCTTGCAAACCAGGTCTCGCAGTCTTTCGTCCAGGACACCAACACTGACGGCCTCGTTGGACTTGCTTTCTCCAACCTCAATACTGTCAACGACGGTACCAAGAAGACTCCTCAAAAGACCTTCTTTGACAACGTCATGGGCAATCTCGACATGCCCGTTTTCACTGCCGACCTTGACCCCGATGGCACAGGTGTCTACGAGTTCGGCAAGATCGATGCTACCAAGTTCGAGGGCGAGATGGCATGGATCCCTGTCAAGGCTGAGACTGGTTTCTGGCAGTTCGCCTCTACCAAATTTGCCGTCGGTGATCAGATGTTCGAGAACCCCCAGGGCTCCGACGCCATTGCTGACACCGGTACATCACTCCTCCTCGTCGACCAGCAGGTCGCCGATGCCTACTACTCCAAGGTTCAGGGCGCCCAGCTCAACGCTCAGGTTGGTGGATACATCTACCCCTGTGGTGCTGCTCTTCCCGACATGTCCGTCGCAATCGGCGACACCTACATGGCCAAGATTCCCGGCAACCAGATCACCTTCGCCGCTGTCGATCAGGCCAACACCACCTGCTTCGGTGGTGTCCAGGGCAACCAGGGTGCTGGACTTCAGATCTATGGTGACACCATGTTCAAGGCTCAACTTGTTGCTTTCAACGGCGGCAACCAGTCACTCGGCTTTGGTCAGAAGCCTACTGTGAAGTAGATTCAGGTTCGATCATTCCCTTTAGCGCTTGTTGATAAACAAAACATGGACGTATACTGGTCTGTACATAATAGTAGTTTCTGCAGGGACGGGTATATGCATAACGACTCCCAAAAATTATGGCATAAAGGGTAAATAAATAGCGGCGAATCCACTATCACAAAACTTCTTCATCCTTGAGTTCATGATTTTTGACTTCATGCTTGTTCTTGTCCCGAAACGTCTGTATTTCCGGAGATCGGCCCTCTGGTGGTCTCACTGACCATCCGAGACAAGCCTTGAAACGCATTGTAAGCCTGACTCGTCGGAGATGCAAGCTTTGTCCCAGATACGGAGGGCAGTCAGCCGCATCACACCAGGTAAACGGAGCACCGAAGATCCGCTCGGATGCCTCGAAATGCGACGGAGCCTCAACGTTCAAAGTCGCACGTGATGACGCGCACTAGCGCGAGAGGAAGGAGCAAATGCGTTAACTTGATCACCACCATTGACGAGTCTCGCAAGCAGACCAGCTGTCACAACGCGCGCGCCGTCGATGCTCAGTGCAATCTATGACTTCGAATGACTATCCTCTACTCGAAAAGACATGGAGCTGCACCTCCCATTCTTGGACCCACCCATCATCGAGGAGGTGGAAGAGCCAAGCGTGCTAGAGTACGCGCGAGCACAAGGTATCTGCACCGACTATACCACAGAGCTGCCACGACTTGTCGACATATGTCTCTCGCTAAAACACACGGTTGAACAGGATCTTCGGGATCCTTTGGACGATGATCTCGATAACGCTGTTGCTGCTGCTAACGAACTAGTGAAGAAGAGGGTCGCTCTTTCTGTCAACAAGGAAACTGCACACATTTTGAGAACCTTCCGTTCAGTTGATCATCCATTGACTTCCCAATTCTTGGCCGCAGAGGGCCTGCAGCGCATTCGTGAGTTGAAGCAGGAGTTGCCTGTGCTGCGAACAGATGCTGAGCTTGATATGCTGGCCTTTGGGAGGAAGTTTGAGCCTGACTTCAAAGACCTACGCACGCGTATTCCAAGCGAAGAGCTGGACGAAGAGCGGGATGAGGGGTTTGGCTGGCCTGCGAGATACGCTGCGTATCCGGCTCAGTGCGATGCGAAGGTCAAGAGCGAGAGGCTTGCCGTGACAAGGGAGACTATGCAGCTTCTTCAAAGCGTGATGCGAGATGATTATTCGCCTGAGGATAATGATACGATCAGGGCAGATTCGCTGGAGAGAAAAAGAGTAGGTATGTGTGTGATACCGAACATGAAAACTGACACCATCAGGATCTGATAACTCGATATTTGACTCCGCCACTTCTGCCACTATCGCCACCTTCATCGCCCTATGTTCCCTCATCTCCTGTGAATCATCTACCGCTTATCCCTGAAAGTAGCGACTCAGTTGCAGCCGAAGCGAAAGCCTTGGAGCAACAGATTATGGCCAAGGACTCGCTTTTGCGACTCCACTCCGGTAGCAGTGACTCGATGCTTCTCGATGTGACAGATCTGGACGCTTTGTTCGATGCTGATGCAGCCACGAGTCCCCCCTCATCAGATCGCATCCCGGCTATCCTGAAGCGGAAAGTTGATGATCTCAAAGTGGAGGGACCACTGACGCCACCGCTGTTTTCAGATTCTCCTATGAAGAAGCTGAAATCAGTATCGTTCTCGACAATGATCCACGTTGGCGACAGCCTGCAACCATGGCCCAACGAGCAGAAGTCTACAACCGGCTCTGAGAGCACCATGGACGAGCTACTTAAGGAGATCGAGCCGGTGGCAAGAGCGGCAAAGCAAAAGGCAGAGAACGAGAAGTTGACTGGAGCTGACACGATATCTCGAGTCGACGTTCCAGCCCTAGATTTCACGTTACCTACAGCGCCTTGGGATGAGTTCAGTCAGCGCGGAGAGAGTCAGCGCGGTCTGGGCTTTACTGAACTTGAGGCACAGATGCGCTTCCTGCACCGAACCAAGCGCGACGACTTGAAAAGTGCGACTGCATGGCGTGGTGTCTCTGATCTTGACATGCAGTGGGGGTGGTTTACGTCGCCGAATGCTACCACTATCAAGCTCCATGAGAAGCTTCACGGTGAGGCTGAGTTTAACAAGATCCAGGCCGAGCTCAAGACGGGTAGTATTGCAACCAGTTCGAAGGAAGTATGGAAGAGGGATGGGCTCCGCGTGCTCGACGAGGACGAGGACGAGGGTGATGATGAAGAAGACATCGAGCCAGCTGAGTTTGAA
Organism: Stagonosporopsis rhizophila; assembly: GCA_016767195.1. Lineage (NCBI taxonomy): Eukaryota > Fungi > Ascomycota > Dothideomycetes > Pleosporales > Didymellaceae > Stagonosporopsis > Stagonosporopsis rhizophila. The sequence continues at coordinate 3,070,264 of CP068498.1, read as the reverse complement.
GAGCGTAACGATATAGATACACTGGTTCGCAAACGAAAGTTGGAATTGGAGGAGCAAACGAATGCCAGTGGTGTGCAGTTGGATTTTGCCTCCTGCCATTTGCCGCAGCAGGCAAAATACTCAGATCTTCGCTCACAATTTGACTCGACCAGCTCTCACAGTCTCCACAAATCTCAAGGATCACCAAGCGCTGCAAATCCACAAAAGTCAAAAGCACCTGGATATGGGCACAATGCAACAGGAGATCAGGAGAAAGTCTCTAAAGAACTCATGTTTGGCGGCTTTTCAGCGTCCACTGCATTACACAAGTTCATGCAGACACAAGGAAGAGCGATACAGTCTGAAAAAGTCAGTGCCCAATCGAGCGACCCCACTGCTCCTCTTGTCCAGCCATCACTCTCAATGGATAGAGAATCAGAACGGACGGTAGAACACCCGCCACGCCCTATGCCTGAGCCAATTGCTCCTTTCAACCTCCCGACCAGCTCCTTCATCGTCTCGTCAGTGCTCCTACAGCGGCGACCTCTACTCAAAGAAATCGAACGTCTCCATTCACAAGCCGAGCTCATATACCGCGACTATACCCTCCCCCATTCTGTATTCGCAGACGCGGACATCACGCTCTCGCCTTCAACCGGTGCACTTCTCACCACTCTGCAGCAGATCAAGCAAATGTCCCTCCCTGGCCAGGTCGCTCGATCTCCGGTCAAAGAACGAATGACGAAGTTGCAAGAGCGATACGAGAGGCTCTTGGTTCTGGTCAGTGAGGGGCTGAGAGAAGCGACTGGCTACAGCAGGCCGGAAGATGTTCGGGACAAGGTGACGCTCAGAGATCTTGAGATTTTTGCTGCCCAGCTCGAGGGTGACGTTAGTGTTATATTCGTTTCGGGAGGTGAGCAGGCGCTTGCAAAAGCTGTGGTTGAGCGTATGGCCAAGCACGGACTACCTCATGGGGGCAAGGATATAGGCGGTATCAAATTGCTTCCCGTGGAATCGACTGTAAGCTTCTCCCGTTTCTCACTACACGCTAAAAACTCCCGTTGACATAGTGATAGTGGGAAGTCTTCCTCCGCCGTGCAGGCCTCAATCCCTTCGCAGCACAGGTCATCATCGCCTCTCTCAAAGAACCGACCATGATCGCGTTACCTACGCTTCTCAGTTCACCAGTAAGTTACGCTCCGCAACAGACTGTCGAGGCTACTGGGCTCTCGACGTTCCTACTCATGGAGCGAGAAGAAAGGGCGAAGCGTTTCCAGGCCATTCTAGGAGGGAGACGAATACTGGATCGCGTAAGCGCACTGCTGGATCAGCGGTGGCTGAGCGCTGCACATGGGTTCAAAATGTAAAATGCAATGGATCTAAATGCTCTATCACCAAGTATTAATTTGAACTCAAGACGCTACACTTTCGTCTTCTCTGGTTTTGACCCCACATACCCATACCGTCACGCCGCCGTGCCTCCATCCCTTCTTTATCCTCACTCACTCCATTCCACCCCCCTCCAACACTCCCTTCACCCCACTCAAAACTTCCACATCCCCCAACCTCCCCAGCGGATGTCCCAACCTGTAACTCTCCATCCACCGCGCCCTAAGAGCCTCCCACTCCGGCCGCCCATAGCACTCGATGCACGGATACCTGCTCGTCGTAAGGTAGCGGGGGATATAGTATTTGCAGAACACCGGCCGTGGAAGCTGTACCATGACAGAAAGAGCTGGCCAAGGACAAGGAGCAGAATAGCGCGCAGGCATATCCACCACAGATGGTCCAGGTGAGAGGGGCGAAGCCGGAGACACAGGAGGGCTCGACTCCGGCGTCGAAGGGGGAACGAGGCGAAACGCCGGGACCGGCGGTGCGTCTCGATGCGCATGCGTTGGGCCATCGTTCGTGATGCGCAGTCGCGAGGGCGCTGGTGTGCTGGTAGCTGTTCTTGTCACTGGGCTCGAAGGTTCTGGTGCAGAGGCAGAGAGTGTAGGGTTCGAGCGCGCGATGGCGTGGGCTACGGCTTCTGGAGTTGGGTCTGATGGTGGATTTACGGGCTTGAGGGCGTGCGCGCAGGGCGTGGTGCAGATGCTTTTCGAGTGCCCGCAGGCGTAGGTTTGGAGGAGTTTGTTGCACATACTGGCGCGCAGTTTGGGAGCTGACCGGTAGATCGGTATTGTCAGAGATTGAGGAGAGGAGAGTGCGTTTTGAGAAACAATATGGTGATTGTGCTGTCTGTGCAAGTGAGGTGAAGTGAAAGTGAGTACGTCGGTGCGGTCATGCTAGGATACTGCATCAGTGGCCGCCACGCTGGGTCAAGTAATGTCGTTTGTAGTATTTAGCAACGACATAAAGGTTAGCCAGGTGTGTTATCAAGGTCTTGATTCGTTTCTGATATCTTAGCGAACATGCGTGGAACATATATTCGTGGCGACGGCAACTCAACTCCATGCCGCGCAAACACCTCATCAAACACCTAGCCACCAAATGCTCAATGCTAACAGCAAACACCCATTCTCCGACTTCCTCTAGTAACTCCTTCCGAACAGGACCCAGGCCTTGGCAGGGGTGGAGCAGTCGGGGTTGATGCACTTTGTCTTGCCAGGCTCGATGCCCTCGGGTTGGTCAAAGGGAATGCACAAGCTCTTAGCACCCATAGCAGGGGCCTGCTTGTCCTCTGCGACACCGTCTCCAAGCGCTGTTCGCGCACTCTTGGCCTTGACCTCGTCTTCGCACTTGTCGCCTTCGCAGTGGGGAACGAGAACAACGTTCTTGCCGTTGAGTGTGGGAACGAAGTCGTCCCAGTTAGTGAGCTGGACACGGTGTTCGCGGTAGGTCTTATCGGCCTTGGCGAACATGTCGGCCTGGATCTGCTCAAGCAGCTTAGGAACCTCGTTGGCGACGTCGTCGACGTTGATGGTGCCACGAGCAGCATCCTTGTCGTCGATGTCACGGCGCGAGGTGGTGACGACGCCCTTCTCGGCATCCTTGGGACCGAACTCGATACGCAGAGGGATACCCTTGAGCTCCCAGTCGTTGAACTTCCAGCCAGGAGAGTAGCCTTCGCGGTAGTCGGACTCAACGCGGACGCCGGCGTCGATCAAGCTGTCGTGAATGCTCTTAACCTTACTGTAGAGCGCCTCCTTAGCCTCAGCGGACATCTTAGCATTGACACCAACGGGGATAAGAACGACCTGGATCTCAGCAACGCGGGGAGGAATGACCATACCACGGTTATCACCGTGAGTCAGGATCATAACACCGATGGAACGGGTGGTCAGACCCCAAGAGTTCTGCCAAACGTGGACGTGCTCGGCCTTACCACCCTCCTTGGGGTTGGGGTCCTCAACAGTGATGTTGAACATCTTGGAGAAGTGCTGTCCAAGGCAATGGGATGTGGCGGCCTGAATACCACGACCGGTGGCAGGGATGAAACCCTCAATTGTTGTTGTGTAGTCAGCTCCGGGAAACTTCTCGTTGACGGTTTTGGTTCCCTTGACAACAGGGACAGCCAGCAAGTCCTGGTAGACCTGGGAGTACCACTCAAGGATCTGCATGACCTCGGCACCGGCCTCCTCCTTTGTCAAGTGGGCGGTGTGACCTTCCTGCCACAAGAACTCACGGGAACGGATGAAGGGCATGGGGTCTGCAGGCCATTAGCGCGAATCAGTACAAGATGATACTTGATATCTTACGCTTGAACTCCCATCGCACAACGTTGTTCCACTGGTTCAGCTTGAGGGGGAGATCGCGGTGCGACTGGATTTTTCGTGCGAAGTAAGGGTACATGGCAGTCTCGGAGGTAGGGCGAACGGCGACAGGCTTCTCGAGATCAGACTTGCCACCCTTTGTCACCCAGGCAACTTCAGCGGCGAAGCCCTCAACGTGCTCCTTTTCCCTCTCTAGGTTGTCTGCGCTAATGAAGATGGGGAAGTATGCATTTCGGACCTTCAGAGTCTTGATCTGGTTGTCGAACCAAGCCTTGATCGACTCCCAGATAGCGTAAGAAGCGGGCTCGAGGATATAGCTGGGGTGCAATTAGCAGCGCATTCGATAGCGAGGGTCTGACGATTTTACCATCCAGCAACCTAGACACGTTAGTTTGCGAAGCAGAGAAGACCAGAACTATAGGCTTACGTCGTAGTATGAGATCATTTGTCCCTTGGTGATAACCTGCTGGTACCACTCGCCAAGGTCATCCTCCTTTGCGACATCAATACCGATGAGCGCAGCACCCTCAATCTGCCACGGTGTGAATAACTTGTCTTGTTGCTACGGCCCTGCTTATCTGACCTTCTTCTTCTGCTGCTGGGGCTTCTTGGCAGCTGTCTTGGGAGCACCGTCCTTCTTGCTCTTCTTGCTCTCAGATATCTTGAGATCCTTCATCTTGCCATCGGCGGCGGTGGCTTCGGCCATGTTGGTAGCGGTGAGACGTAGTTTAGGGGGAAAAGGTCTAGGGTGAAGAACAAATATTAGCGCGAGGATCAGGAAGGACGTGGGACGTGCAAGGTCAAGTTCGCAGTTATGTGTGGGTACAACAGCAATTGAACACCAAAGCTATCCCTTTGGGAAACAGAACTATATATCGGAATGTTTGGCGGGGTAGCGGGGTACAGTCATAGAGAGCAAGATTACCTGCGATTGAACGGTCAGAGTCTTGAGTCAAGGAGCAACAGGTGCAAATAGCAAAGACGCAGCGCGTACCTAAAGAGCAGCTGGTAGGGCCGCCAACACAGTCACAGAAGTCTCGCGTGGTGTTGTGCCCAAATGTGGAGGGCGGACGACTCATTCGCGTGCACGGCCTTTGTCGGAGCCACGGCGCCCTTCGCCGACATGCAGGAGCGTCCCGCCGCGTTGGCCAGAGATTTTGTGTAGGCAGCCCAAACACAGCATAAACAGCTACATCACGACAATATGGCCGGCATCTTCGAACAGTCACGTGGCGGAGGAACTCTGTGTAAGCTCGGGAGATATTGGGACTCAAGCAAAAGCTGACATTTGCAGTCCTCGGTGGAAATAAAATCAGCGGCCAGGATATTCGCGACCAGAATGTCCTCGCGACACAAGCAATCTCCAACGTCGTCAAGACCTCGTTCGGACCTTCGGGTCTTGACAAGATGATGGTCGACGACATTGGCGACGTTACAGTCACGAACGACGGCGCTACGATCCTCAGCTTGCTCGACATCGAACACCCCGCAGGAAAGATCCTCGTCGACCTCGCACAGCAGCAAGATAAGGAAGTCGGCGATGGCACAACATCGGTCGTCATAATAGCAGCTGAGCTGTTGAGGAGGGCGAACGAGCTCATGAAGAACAAGATCCACCCCACCACCATCATCACAGGCTACAGGCTGGCGCTGAGGGAGGCGGTCAAGTACATGAACGAGAACATCAGCACAAAGGTGGACACACTCGGCCGCGACTCTCTGATCAACATTGCAAAGACATCTATGTCCTCCAAGATCATCGGTTCGGATTCGGACTTCTTCGCCGACATGGTTGTGGACGCCATGTCCTCCGTTAAGACCACAAACAACAAGAGCGAGACCAAGTACCCCGTGAAGGCTGTCAACATCCTAAAGGCACACGGTCAGAGCGCTAAACAGTCGGTGCTTGTCAAGGGCTACGCACTGAACTGCACAGTGGCTTCGCAAGCCATGAAGACACGCATCACCGACGCCAAGATTGCTTGCCTGGATATCAACCTCCAGAAGGAGCGCATGAAGTTGGGCGTACACATCACGATCGACGACCCGGAGCAGCTCGAAAAGATCCGCCAGCGTGAGGCTGGTATTGTCGAGGAGCGCATCGAGATGATCCTCAAGGCCGGCGCGAACGTCATTCTCACGACAAAGGGCATCGATGACTTGTGCTTGAAGCACTTCATTGAGAGAGGCGCAATGGCGGTACGAAGGTGCAAGAAGGAGGATTTGCGCAGGATAGCAAAGGCTACCGGGGCAACACTAGTCAGCACATTGTCTGACCTGAATGGTGACGAGAAGTTTGAGCCGGCGAACTTGGGTTACGCGGAGGAAGTCGCACAGGAGCGAATCTCAGACGACGAGTGCATTCTTGTAAAGGGCACGAAGGCCTTCTCTTCCGCTTCGATCATCCTGCGAGGAGCTAACGATTACGCACTGGACGAGATGGAGCGCTCTGTGCACGATTCCTTGTGTGCTGTCAAGCGAACACTTGAGAGTGGACGTATTGTCCCTGGTGGAGGTGCTGTTGAGACTGCTCTGCACATCTACTTGGAGGAGTGGGCAACATCAGTTGTAAGTGCGGTCTGTTTCAAAACAATGGGCGAAAGTACTGACATCTTCTTTAGGGCTCTCGTGAGCAGCTGGCCATCGCAGCCTTTGCACAAGCTCTCCTCTCTATCCCCAAGACTCTCGCTATCAACGCAGCCAAGGACGCAACCGAGCTTGTCGCCAACCTGCGATCGAGACACGCCCTCTCACAACGCACCGTCAACCCCACAGACCCCTCGTCCCAGGATGCGAAACAGCTTGCCAAGTCGAAGAACTACAAGAACTACGGTCTGGACCTGGCAAACGGAAAGGTGCATGACTGCCTCAAGGCCGGTGTCCTCGAACCCAGCATGAGCAAGGTCAAGCAGCTGAAGTCCGCAGTCGAAGCTTGTGTGGCTATTATGCGTATTGATACATTGATCAAGCTTGACCCTGAGGAGCAGGGCGGTGGCGGTGATGATGGGCATGGTCACTAGACGGTCGATCGTAAGTGAAGATAGACAAAAAGAGGAGGAGCCAATGACAACCCATAATGAAAAGACCATAGTCACGAATCTTGGACACCACAATGGAGTTCTATACCCATGTTGGACATCAGCGCACGTTATGCCAAGAGTCTCGATGCTACTGACGAATGTCTAGCTGTTTCGACAGAACGCGTACGCCTTCCGTACTGAAAATCAACAAGTCAGGACATAACCGCAGCGCACTCAAACGACTGCGATATCCCTCCGTTTGCCCAACACTGGTTAGGAGTCCCGACGCCACCCAGCAAAAGCTCCCATCTTCAACGCCTCAGCCCCACGAACGAGAGGAATGCCGATGGGGGAAGAAACTTCCAATTTATCTATTTTCTCATCAGACAACAAAGCACACCACAAGAGCAGTCTATCCCATGCATTCGCAACCATCGAAACCAGTAATCGATCTCACCGAAGCAAAACTCCAAACTCCTGCGAACGCAGTTTATCCCGTTCAAACCCCAGTCTTCATATACTCCTCAGGCTAGATAGAAATCCCCTTGCCGCCGGTGTCGCCTTGCTGAGAGAGGAACTGATCAGTGCCTTGTATCCAAGCCTACAACTTGCAGACCGGCAGAGCTCACAGAGGCGAGGTGTTGCGCTCACAGACGGCAATGCGTTGTTACGTTGGCGCAGCACCGCTTCAAGCGGACTTGTCTGGCACTGTGTCCCTCGCGTCTGAGTCGTACTTGGCCAGAATGGCATTCGTCTTCTGCCTGTACACCGACATCTCCTTGATGTCTGCTTGCATCTCCTTGTTCTTAGCGGTGGAGACTTCTAACTCTTTCGTGAGGTCGGCTGCGTGCTTGCGGCAAATTTGGATCTCACACTGGGCGTTGACCAGCTTCGAATTCGAAACATCGATCTGGTTACTCTGGTGCTGGTAGTGCTGATCGGCTTCGGACAGGAGGGTACTAATGTTCTTGTGGAGTTCGGCGTAGCTAAAGCCGTCAATGGTCACGTCAGTAGCAGGCACTGTAACCAGCAGCTGCTTGATCGCCTTGAGAGATTCATTCGTTGTGGGAGCATTCTCAAATATGTTAGTGTTGAGAATGGCTCGGGTATGGTGCTGATAGACGGGGAAGCAAGGTGGGGATGTGTAAGAACGTACCTGCTCTGTATTATCAGGGGCTGGCAGCATACCACCGAAAGCTATGAGGAAAGCAATCACGAGAACAGAAAACGAGATCATATGGCCAGCTTCAAGGAGACGTAGTGTTGTGTCGTCCGAAAGAGGCGGGAGGGTTGATTGATGACGACGTAAGTATCAGTGTCTGAATAAGCTGGTGAGAAGATTGAGTGCTGGAGAGATTGATGAAGCACAAGAAGTTGGCTCTGGCGAGCAGCTTACCATTAAGTACGTCGCCTCCCAGTACCTCCCAGCAGCTCGCAGCCATGTCTAACATCCACCAGACATTGCAGAACCATAACAAAGTCTCGGTTCCCAAGGCGGCTCCTACGCACAACAAAGGCACTTTGTTCAAAGCTTCGAAAGTGAACGTTCGATGTGGTGTAAAGGTCACAACGTATGCGGGTCTCAGTGTGTAAAGAGCATGCTTGATCGTTCCGCCACTCAGTGGCTTGGATGTTTGCTGAACTTCTTATGAAAGAGCTTAGAGAGTATGATACTTTGTGGTGGTATAGACAGAGACAACAGACTCACGACTGTAGACTGTCTGAGTGTGTAGGCCTGAGCAATGCTGTTGCGGTCCGAGGGTGTGGTCGCGAGGCAGATAGGGCTGAACTAGTCTCACTGGTAGCAAATCACTTTTCAGTATACATCATTGGCCTTCTGAAAGGTTTGCTGCTTCATCAAAATCCTTGTATACATAACCATGTATAGTGCGGTCTAAGTGCCTCGTCGTGAGTCACTGTAGGCGAGGGTGTCACCGAACTGGAATGGTGGGTGACAATAAAGGTTGCATACGAAGTAGACCGTACTTGACAGATGATTTGACAAACAAAGGATGATCAGCGCAGTACGATTGTCAAGTTAGTCCAGATTTTTTTGGCATCGTGGCTGAAGCATCCAGCAAAGGGGGCTCACCGAATGCTCAGTTAGACCAGGGTGTCTGGTAAAGGCCATGAATCAGTCGTAGCCACATGCAGACTTCCATGAGCAATGAAAATCTGTAGCTGTGGATAATCGGTTTACTTTCTTTGTTTTTGCCATGGTGGGAGGCATTAGTGATTTTGAACTGCGCATTGTCATTCACTCACTCAAGTGGATCTTCCGAAGCCGCCTTCAGCGCGCTTCTCTCGTCATCAATGTCCTTTACAGCTTCCGCACTTGCTGACTTGGACTGAACTAGAAAATCTGTCATAAACATCAGTTTTATCGCGACACGCTGGGATGCAGTATTGTGCAAAAGCGTTAAACCTGAACATGTTCATTACAGGATTTTTAAGCATGTGAAGATTAGTGAGGTCAGTAATATCAAAACACCCGTTTGAACGTACATGAATGAAAGTGTTCCTGCCGCTTTGTGAGGTTGTTATATTCGAGGCTGTAGATATCTAGAGACGTAACTTCTCAAACATAGGAGCTTGTTAGAAATGGTAAGAAGGAGTCGCTCGCCCGTGACTATCGTGCACAGATCGAATTTACCCTTCCTTGGCTTTGCTTCTGGACGGATGTAAAGCAGAAGAGTCGCAACATCAAAATTAAACTAACGTGTGAGGCAGGAAGCCATGCTTTGTGTACTATCGTGCACTTAATGATCCTGTCTTGCTGCAGAACTACCTTCGCAGTCTCTTACTGTTCTTTCAACGCCGTCTTATGGCGAAATTAGGCTGCTATTTAGATTTTGAGATCGTATCCTTGCTGCGTGGTCGTTGTTGCGTTATCAGTGTTGTATTGTGTTTGTCATTGTGGTTCGAGGGACGATGAGCCGTGGTTGGAATAAGCCCTGAAAACATGGAATAACGAAAAGAAACGATCACACATCACGCAATGAATATCTAACTTAGACTCTATAGAATTCGGTCACAGAAGCGAATTGTTGTTTTTCTAGTGAGTTGTCCTCTTTCACCTGGGCGCCTTCCTGTTTGCCGGCACCTCAGCTTCCTATAATGACCACTAGACCCCCGACCACTCAACCTCTCATCCTCTCAACCATTCCCCACACACATCCCCACTTCAAACTTTGTACTTCATAGTCTCACGCTTACTTTCCTCGTTGCTTGCAATTGAGCAAAACCATGTCCACCCCATATCCAGATCTCGGTGAGCCACTACCAGGCAGGCAAAGTCAATCCCAGTGCGACAAGAACAAAAACCGACGCTGGCTTTCACGCTCGGACGAAGAGATTGTAGAGCATATGGACAACCGAAAACTGTCTTACCGCAAGGGTTGGCCTCAACTTCCACCGCTCCCAGTCACTGAGATCAGAAATGGTGCTCGAAATGCGATCAACGACCCGCAGGCTGTCATTGACATGGTTCAAGTACTGTGCGAGGCCCAGAATGTCCACGCGTTTCATATCTACTTTGCATTCCGGGTTCCAGAAGTTCAGCAGGAAGGTGAAGACTATCGCACACTGGTAGTCACCGTTGATTTCAGCAACGACCCCATCGTGTTTTCACTGATCGTTCAGATACGTAAGTATCTGCAACAAGATATTCAGCATCAGCAGATAATCATCGAGATTATCGATCACCGCGCTGTACATGGCTTATACAGCTTCGCCATTCCGCCATCTGAAGCGCATTTATTAGATGTATGGAATTCGGTCTTTGATGTCGCCCTCGAAGAAATCTGCAGCCAAAAAGAACGGTGGCTGACGATCGAAATGCTGTATCGTGGCTTGGAAGATGACGCAGCACGGTGTCCAGCAACACTAGTTATCACATCGCCAAGTGCTGCTGCAGATATCTGGACACATACCATCATTCCTCATATCCATAAACGACTCTTGGTGCTGTCTCCATCCCTCAGAATTGAGTTGCTCTGCGGCTCGGCTCTTGAGATTGCTTCACACGGAGTTCCGGCATCGATTGCGCGGACATACAGACCAGTTGTTTCGATGGGTGCTTCGATTGGACAGCAAGATCTCAAAGCCCATTCAGGTACAGCTGGTGGTAAAGTCAAGTTGTCAGATGGTATGAGTTACGCGTTGACCAACCACCACGTCATACGCAACGACAGCATTGACAACAGTGAGTGTGATAAGCACATATAACCTCATCTTTCACTGACTGCGTGCGATATAGTGTTGTTCAAGAACTCTGAAGAGGCTGGCGAACAGCTACCATTGAAGCCTGGACACAGTATTATCGACCCAAGCAAGCACCGCATCACATGTCCGTCTAACGAGGACAATGCAGCTCTCATTGAAGAGCATGATAGATACGAAACTGAGTGGCTAGCTCAGAAGAAAAATCGGGAGTCAAGACAACAGCTTGCTTCTATACGAAACGAACTCAAGATGGCAAGAAACACTGAACGTTCCTTTGGTACAGTATATGCTTCATCAGGGCTCCGAACAATCAACTGTGAAAAGCTGTCAAGCGAGTCGAGAGACGGCCAAATCGCAACAGAGACCGGCAAGTCTCAATTCCGTTTCCTGCTAGACTGGTCTTTACTGTCCTTTCACCCCAAGCGTGGCATGTCTGACTTTCTCCCTATGCAACAGCAACGCATGACTCATGACTACAGCACCATAGTATCAGGGAAACAGTGCTCGTATTGGACAGCCATGAATAACCCAAAATGTCATATTCTGAGGGATAAAGTCAGTGTTGGGAAGTGTGGCCGCACGACAGGATTTACGTACGGACTGATCAGCCCGATTCCGACCCTGATTAACCCGGACATCGGAGGACCGTACAACTTCATCTCTGCAGCAAAGTATCTCACAGTCAAGGATTGCATTCATAGTATGTCGTTCGTTGCGCACAGCGGTGCAGCTGTGGAGAAAGGAGATTCCGGCAGTATTGTCCTGCACGCCCCTTCTGGTGACTGGCTGGGCCTTCTTTTCGGTGAAACAAGCACCAAATCCGCTTTATTCACACCGATCGATCTGGTGTTCCGAGACATCGAGAAGGTAACTGGGCAGAAGGTCATCGAACCTGTGTTCAACAATAAATGGTAAGCGACTGCTGAATACTGTTACAACAAAAGCTGACCGGATCTCAGATCTGTTAATTGGCGCGACCCCCACCAGGACTTCAACACTGAAGAAGATCCGTCAGTATATTCAAGGCGAACATCAGCAACTGATCTCTAGTCAGTTTAGTGCCTGCGTATGGCGAGCACGTGAGCAATTTCTCAAGTTCCCACAAGGGTTGTTTCCAGGGCTACAGACATCTCAGACGAAGCTGCTCAAAAGCGACAAATTGGCGGAACCGAGAGGACAATTCTCTCCGAAGGCTGAGGTTGAAGGGCATGGGTCCCAGCGTTGGCATGCACAACCAATTACTAATCACTTTGACATAGCCCAAGTACCTGTCTATCAAAAGTATAATCACTTCCACCATCTCGCCTCTCTTCGATCTAATCTATTTGCGACAGTCTTCGAATAACCATATTAACACAACATCCTGCTCCAGCCTCTCCAAAATCTTGTAGTCAACAAGAGCTCCTCGTAACTCGTCCAATACGTCGCTTGTCCTTACGCCGCCTTGTCTTTCAACCCTGATAGAATACCTCTTTGCACCACCATAGTTACGTAACTGTACGTTCGCGTAATCCGGATCCCAATCCAATACTCTCAAGCAAAACACCGTCACCGCCGTAGGAGGCTTTGCTGCCAGATATCCACAAAGACCTTGCCGCTCTGCGCCATGAATCAAGTCGTACAATTCGACATATGGTGTATCCGTCTGCAGGCATATACTCATCCTCCCTTCAGCCAAAGCCTCATACCCATCGATCAAGTGCGTGGCGTACTGCCTAAGTGCAGAATGCAAGCATGGTTTCAGCGCACCAAGCATCTCGTATCGCGCGGCTTCACGCCAGTGAAAGTATGTGTCTGTCATCATCAATTGTGCTGGCATGGAAGCTTCCTGGCTCCCGAAGGCTTTGGCTTTGGCGCATACATCTTTTAAGAAAGTGTGACTGCCAGTCGGACTCTTGCGTGGGTGATCTGGTAGAGGGCGCAGATGCGGTGGTAGGTTTACTGTCAGCATGGTGCGGAAGTGGTGCGAGATGTGGAACGCCTGGTCTATGTCGGCCGCTGACAGGAATGACATGATCTGGATGAGGAGCTCGGGAATATGCCACAGTCGGTGCATCGTAAGACGATATTTCCTGGATTTGACTGAACTTGACAGAGGCAGGTCTGACGTTCGGATCTGAGTCGGAGGTTGCCGCTGCTGAGAGATCACATGTATCACGGCGCACGAAGAATACAAGAGAGTACATGCCGGTTACCATACATGGCAGCTGGGGCCTATTTATGTAGAGGACCTATCGCTTGAGTTTCAGCTCACGTCAGCCTTGGATGTTCAACTATGTGTGCCTACATGCGGCTGTTAAGGTGAAGGTTGAGTAAGCGCTTGGCTTGCTTTAGGCGCCTGGGCACATCCCTCTTCGGTAGAACGCAGCGGCACTCCAAGCAAATCAACGAGCTCTTGACACTGGGTGTAGCGGATTTGATATTACTGCAAAGAAATGATGAAAAAATTGAGATTGGGGTATACATAGGCAAGCTCCAAGCCAAACGCAAACGCATGCGCCCCATTCTTCCCATCAACGCCAGAACATTCAAAATTTCATCACCAGTTCCATGTCCGACTGGCAGCAGAAAACACTGGTGGCTTCCAAATAAGTCTCTCTGGGTCAAGGCTCCTCTTGCCCTTTAGCTTTTCTTTCGCCTTCTGTCGCTCACGCGCTTCAATTACAGCGTCAGTCAAGACGATAACGTGCTGATTCTTGTTGTAGCGAAGCATGTTCAGGTTCTGCAGCGTGTGCAGGACATCATTTGTCATCATCGCTGTTGCAGCACCGAGGTCGTCGATGTTAGCCTCGACCCGACCGTCCATGAGCAGGTCGACAATGATCTCCTGCCAATATGCGCGGTAACCTAAAAGGCCCAAATCCGAGAGCGGCTTTTCGGGAGAACCGAGCTTGCCCTCTCGTTTCGAAAGGATGTACGAGAAATCGATCAGCAGCTTTCCGAAACCTTTCCGTTGGTATTGGGGCAGAGTGAGAATACAGGCCACATTGTACCCATCGGCAGATTCCTTCTCTTTACTGAAGTACCCAACAAGATGACAACCGTGCTCGTCGCGAGTGCACATGCAGTAGAAGAGGAAAGGATCGACATCGTAGTAGAGGGTCTTGTGGTCCAGGAAGAGCTTTGAGAGCAAGCAAAGGTTTCGACACCATGTGCGCTGCCGCCTTCCATCGATCTCGAAAAAGGAAACAAAATCGTCGCGATAGATTTCATTACCAGGAGGGTGTAGCAGCGTGCACTTCGCGCGGTGGCGCTCAAATTGTGTCTGCTCAGCGTAGTACGAGAGACAAAACTCGCAGATGTAGACAACGTCCGAGTCCACAAAGTCGATGGGATAGGGCGAGAAATACCACGGCTCTATCTCGAACTTGCCCATCTGCACTTTCTCCAGATTACGTACTCTCGATATCTCGGTCTGATTTTGCGTCATGGATCCTGAGGTACGCAGTTTCTCGATTTCGTCTTCGCGTGAGTAGTTCTGGTCTGACACAGCTTTTGCTGCCGCTGCTGCGTCTTGAACGTCCACCAAGTCCATCTCCTCGTCTTCGGGTTTTGGTGTGCCATCTGTGACTTCACTAGTAACGATCACTTCCTGATTTTCCTTCCCACTCCCTTTCGATGGTCGCTGTGCTTTGCCAGGAATGTTGCTGGACGTCGACTCCGGGGTGCCTGATATCTCGCGGTCAAGTTTGCTACGCGATCTCTTCAGGTTCTTCTGATCCGATTTAGAAGGCGCTTTGTCTGTCTTAGAGGCACCGCTCTTTTTTTTATCGGTCTTCTCGGGCGCAGGCCACTCAACTTCTCGCGACAGATCGATGCGATCTGCTGCGATCCATTCATCAAGACGCTTGTTGAAGTCTTCATAATGCACGTAAAACTTGGTCTGCCCCTGGCGAGTCTGAATTGACAGAAGTTCAGCTTTACGCTTTTCTCCTTCCTATACAAAGTGTTAGTATGTGCGACTTCGTGGGACTCTGGGGTTCTGATGTTCCAAGAGAAGCGTTCAGTGAACACCGGCCCTACGGCCACTCACCTTTTCAACCCACGCTTTCACTCCAACTCTGCACGCAATGCATCAGTACGCATCTCATATTTTATTTATTCGTATCGCACATACCTGAGTTGCGTAAGTGTGGCAAACCCTGTTTCCACCGGCACTGGAGTGCCAGAAGGCTCATGTGAGCTCTCTCGAGGCGCCATAGCTATGCGACAAACAGCTGGTAGTTACTACAGGTTTTGGATCGCGTTGTGGTTGATGATGTCGCAATGAAGTTTACGGTGTCGCAGTCCCTTTGTCGTCGCGATGTTGCCTGCCAGACCGCCTCGGGGGAGCTAACGCAATTCTGCCGCCCGTTCAAACAAAAGTTCCTGCGGGGATTCGAGCATTTAAACAGCACCGACAGTAACGACCATTGAGACGACGACGTTGTACACCGCTATGCTGCGCGGGTGACATAGATATGGCACCAGAACTGAGCTCGAACTGGAAGAGGCTTCAGGCCCAACTCCAAGCCTCAAAATCCACGACACCCTCGAAACCTCAGCCTTCCACCGAACAGCAGGGCTCACTGAAGCGGAAGCGATCTTTCAAATCCAACGAACAGCCTGCAAATCCGCAAAGGCAGTTCTCGGACAAAGCCGGGAAGTCTGCACAAAGCAAGACTCCTGCGACAAGGAAGCGGCAAAAGATGGAGGAGCCAGCATCTGTCGGCGCATCGATCAAGCAACACAACGTCAAAACACTCTCTCGTAGTATATCGACACCTCAACTTAAGCGCAAACCGCTCATAACGTCGGAGACGGACGCCGAAGACGCTAATGACATTCTTACGCCCCATCCCGACTTTCCAGATATTGAGAACGAAGGTGTCTCCGAGACTGCACTGCCTGGCAAATATGTTGCGCTCGACTGCGAAATGGTTGGTATAGGGCCAGAGCCGAACCGCGACTCAGCGCTGGCAAGGGTGTCTCTGGTCAACTATCATGGTCACCAGGTCTACGATTCCTACGTCCAAATGCCTCCTAAGGTCGAAGTCACCGATTACCGGACCGCCGTCTCTGGTATTGAACCGAGACATCTGCGCAAGGACGTTGCACGCTCGTTTGAGGAGGTGCGCAGCGATCTTAAGATTCTACTTGGAGGACGTATACTTGTTGGTCACGCTGTGAAGAACGATTTGGATGTGTTGATCCTGAAGCACGATAAGCGCCTGATCCGCGATACCTCCAAGTTCTCAAAGTTCCGCCAATTAGCCACAAAGGTAGGATGGACACCAGGCCTCAAAATGCTTACGCAGAAGCTGCTGGGTGTGGAGATTCAGACAGGTGCGCATAGCTCAGTCGAAGATGCAAGAGCTACTATGGCACTATTCCGTCTGGAGAAGGACGAATTTGAGAACGAGATCCGCCAGAAGTACGGCAACGTCAGGTTACCAACAGCTGCTGTGGAGCCTGAAGCCGACGGAGACGGCGAGGAGAAGAAGAAGAGGAATAGGAAGAAGAGCAAAAAGAAGAAGAAACACTAGCAAGGGCATCGATTGATTTGCCTCCAACCAGACGTGTTGATGTTGGTGTGTTTGGTGATATGTACAAGGAACGGATACCCTCAAGTAGCGGGAGATGATCATGCATTTATTGGTGTTTTCGACGATGGCAGTCCCGGCATTTCTTTCTGTATTAATTCTTCCGGCATCTGAACAAAATGGGGGTTGTCTTGGTCATGGGATAAGGGCCATGGATCGATTTCTAGCCATTCTCTACAATAGGAGATGCTCTTCACAAGTATTCATATGAGGAAATATATATCTGCGGCATGTTCGACACTATCTGGTCAAAAGGCCGTCATGCCGTGCAAGACTTTCTGGACACCACGGCTCGTACGAGAGGCTCGCGACTAAACCAGATGGAAAACTGCGGAAGGGCTAAACAAGCATACGCAAGTCCGCCCACCGGAAATGTAGCGTTGAGCTTTTCCTGGACCCAGAGCCGCTATTTGGCTAGCTCCGATTCCGAGCATTGACGTCACGTTAGTACTGCAACATCAACAATTCTATCGCGAGCACTCGCCTCATATAAGACAATTCTTTACCACCCAACGTTCGCTTTGACCTTATCTC
Organism: Stagonosporopsis rhizophila; assembly: GCA_016767195.1. NCBI lineage: Eukaryota > Fungi > Ascomycota > Dothideomycetes > Pleosporales > Didymellaceae > Stagonosporopsis > Stagonosporopsis rhizophila. The sequence continues at coordinate 3,053,212 of CP068498.1, read as the reverse complement.
GTGCGATATGCGTTGAAATCCTCTTATAGATCTCGTTAATTGACACCCTGGTACATCCCTTCGACACTTGTGTGAGCTGCTCGCACAGCTGCATCCCCAGCCGCCACAATGCTTCCGCGACAAGCTGCATCGGCGTCGCGCGTGTCACATGCCTCCTTCAGAAGCTCTCCACTGTGCAGGGGGCTTCCTCGTACTACCCTCACACAACACCGCACCTTCTTCACAAGCAATGGCAACCCCGAATCCAAGGCGAGACGCGCCCAGCTCCTCGGTTCAGCTGCACTAAAGAGCTCACGCTTAACCAAAGACAAAGCATCCCTCACCCGCTCCATCTCCACGAAGCCACTCCCATCGCCGAAATCTCGAATCGCACGTTACGCATGGCGAACAGCAGCGTGGCTGGGTACCTTTGTGGCTGTCAGTGGTATCATCGTTGTCGGCTTCTTCATCTACGATGCCACCACATACAAAGAAGAGCCAGACACAGTCGATATCCCTGTCTCAGAGCTGGCTCTGAACCCACGCAGAGGCGGACCAAAGAACCTGCCCATCGCCGACCACTTTGTCGACGACGATGATTCTGAGGAGAACAAGGCTTGCAAGCACAAACCCAAGCTAGTCATTCTAGGTACAGGATGGGGAAGCGTTGCACTCCTCAAGACGCTGAACCCTGACGAATACCATGTCACGGTCATCTCGCCCTCCAATACCTTCCTTTTCACGCCCATGCTGCCGTCCGCAACCGTTGGTACTCTCGAGCTCAGATCATTGGTTGAACCTGTGAGGCGCATCGTCCGAAGGGTGCGCGGACATTTCCTTAAGGCCAAGGCTGAGGACGTACTTTTCTCGGAGAAGCTGATTGAGTGCTCCTCTATTGGAGCTGATGGTCAGGAGAAGCGCTTCTACGTTCCCTACGACAAGTTGGTGGTTGGTGTTGGCTCGGTCACAAATCCTCATGGAGTGAAGGGTCTCGAGAACTGCCACTTCCTCAAGGATATCAGCGACGCTCGCCTCATCCGCAATGCTGTTGTTCGCAATTTGGAGACTGCATGCCTGCCAACTACTAGCGACGAGGAGCGCAGAAGGTTGTTGTCTTTCGTCGTCTGCGGAGGTGGCCCTACGGGTGTCGAGTTTGCAGCTGAGCTGTTCGACATGCTCAATGAGGACCTGTGCAAGCAGTACCCGCGCATCCTGCGTAACGAGATATCTGTACACGTCATCCAGTCTCGCAGCCACATCCTCAACACTTACGACGAGACTCTTTCTCAGTACGCCGAGACTCGATTCGCGCACGATGCGGTCGACATCCAGACCAATGCTCGTGTGAAGGAGGTTTTGCCCGACAGAATTTTGTACTCGCAGAAGGGCGACGGCGACGACGCCAAGGTCGTCACCAAAGAGATCCCAATGGGTTTCTGTCTCTGGTCTACTGGTGTAGCACAGACCGACTTCTGCAAGACACTTGCCAAGAAACTTGACGGCCAAAACAACAAGCACGCCCTTGAAACTGATACCCACCTGCGCCTGACCGGCGCGCCTCTAGGCGACGTCTATGCCATTGGCGATTGTTCAACTGTCCAAAACAACGTCTCAGACCACATTGTGAACTTCCTCCGCACCACCGCCTGGGAGAAGGGTAAGGATCCCGAGAAGCTGCAGATCTCCTACAATGATTGGCGCGGCGTTGCCAAGCGCGTCAAGCAGCGCTTCCCGCAAGCTGCAAACCATCTTCGCCGCTTAGACAAGCTCTTTGAGCAGTACGACAAGGACAAGTCGGGCACGCTCGACTTTGGCGAGCTTAGAGAGCTGCTGTTCCAGATCGACTCAAAGCTCACATCTCTCCCTGCCACGGCACAGCGCGCACATCAGCAGGGGCAGTACCTAGGCCGCAAGTTTAACAAGATTGCTCAAGCAGCACCTGGCATGGCTCTGAATAACATGGACTACGGCGATATCGACGATGCCGTGTACAAAGCCTTCGAGTACAAGCATCTGGGTAGCTTGGCGTACATCGGCAACGCCGCCATCTTCGATTGGAATGGCTATGGACTGAGCGGTGGACTGGTGGCAGTGTACTTGTGGAGGAGTGTGTACTTCGCTCAGTCTGTTAGCCTCAGGACAAGAGTTCTTCTTGCAATGGACTGGACGAAGAGGGCACTGTTTGGACGCGGTAAGTCAAACGATACCAACTTTGTACTAAATACGTGGCTAATTAGCGACAGATATGATGAACTTCTAAATCCGGCAACTTGCATAGACCTTTCCTACTCTTCTGTGACCATAGCGGCGGTTTTTTCTAGACATAGCGTTTCTGTACAGATATCAATCCTATTCAGACTTCAAAACTGATGCCCGTGCAACCTCATTCCAGGTACAAGAGTGAAAGCTCAATCTTCGCCCAAAGGCAAAAGGATGCTGCAGCAAGACACTACGAGCTTGCTTTTGCAGGCTGTTGAGGCGGACGTGCGCGCGAAAAAAATAGGATGTTCTTCGCTCCCAGAATCGAACTAGGGACCTACCCCGTGCAAAAAAGACGAGTTGTTCTTCGCTCCCAGAATCGAACTAGGGACCTACCCCGTGCAAAAAAGACAAGTTGTTCTTCGCTCCCAGAATCCAACTACGGACCTACCTCGTGCAAAAAAGATAAGATGTTATCTGCTCCCATAATCAAACTACAAAGGAACTTGTTTCTTTTGAGCGATTGTCTGTAAACATTATAGAGACCTATGTTAGCTACAAGTACTGCAGAATGCAGCTAGAAATTAATCCTTGTAGATAAAAATATAGAGAGTAGCATGCACTTTATTTCTGCAAAAAAGGATTATTTAATTAAGTAGTAGAAAAGCAAGTTGTAGCTAACATACAGTTCTGTTGTTCTAGAGAATAATTGCTTAGAAGAATCAAGCTCCTTTGTAGGGACCTGCAGATGCATGCGCAAAAAGAGATCCCTACAGACGTACGCGCAAAAAAGATAAGTTGTGCTCTGCTCCCGGAAATAAACTAGGGACCTGCAGACGCACGCGCAAAAAAGACAAGTTGTTCTCTGCTCCTAGAACTAAACTAAGAACCTGCAGACGCATGAGCAAAAAGATCCCTACAGACGTACGAGCAAAAAGATAAGTTGTTCTCCGCTCCCAGAATCGAACTAGGGACCTTTCGATAACAATTTTTGCTATTACAGTCGAACGTGATAAACCAACTACACCAAGCGGAGGAGTGCACCCTAAAGGATGCGCTTGTTGTTTGATGGAAAGATGACTGAAATGTGTAAATATATCGTAGACGCGCCAGCTTCCCACACTAGTTTGATAAGCGAGGAACACTTAGTGGGTCGACTTCGTAGCGGGTGTGCTCCTACAGCTCAATGAGAAGCGAATAACACTTACCATACCCCCTTTCACTCTATCTGATACACTCAAACAGCTAATCCCTTCAAACGGTAACTTGATCAGTGTTCAAGTTCTCGCTAACAGTCTGTATAGAAAGCGCGTTTCTAACATATCTCATGGATTTCCTGGCAACTTGTGCTACGAGCATGATATTAACGATACATTTATTTTATATATACTGTCGAGACGGAGGCAGCATAAGCACAGCTGCCCGAGGCTTGACCTAGCGGGTAGATTGTATCTGTCACAGGAAGCCCTTCCCTTGAGCTGAGCCTTGCCCTAAATAAGAGCATCGGATCTTTTTTGATCTACTTGAAGAACAGCATCAGCTGTGTGGGTACAGCGGTTGCGCGCGACTGTTGGCACAAGATTTGGTCAACTGGCGCAAGAGTGTCCGTTCTGCAGGCTGTCACCAGCTCTCGTTGTGCTCCAGTGATGTATCAACTTCCATATTCGCGGCTTGCTGCGGTGGTCATGACGCCTGACGACTTAATTGCCGCTTTTGAGTTTCGTATTACGCTGTGCTGGGCTGTGCTGTGCTGGGGGGAGGTTGGAAAGTAGTAACTGCAGCGAATGAGGCGTCGTGGCAGCAATGACGTGGGTTTCGCTTGGCTTCACAGCTCCCGTCGCAACCTCAACGCACCACCCATCCCATCTCCAGTCCTTCTGTCATCCCCGCGAAGCTCGAATTATCGGTCGCAAACTTGCGGTATCCACACTTCTCCAGCTCCAACATGGACTTCTCCGACATCTTGTACGTACTTGCGATTCTGCAGCTCGAGCTGCGTTGAGCTGCGTCAGGCAGCAGCGCCTTACCCTGCAATTGGCGCTTCGTTGCTCCTCACTGACAGATCACAGTCGCATGGTGAACTTCGCCGTTGCCGCCTTCATCGTCCTTGGTGGTGTCGCGAAATTGTTCCCTTTCGACGATTTGTGAGTGTACACCTGTTCAGAATGTTCCATCCCAACAACTGCGCCGACGCCTACCATTTACACCGCCGCACATTGTACTATCGATCGCGAATCACATAACGCATAAGTGGTGCACGACCAGACAAAGATGAGCGTGGTTGTGCGAAGGCGCGGACTGGATATGGGGCTGCACAATTGTCAACGTGGTCAACGTGATGCGCGCTCGATTGCTTGACAGCGCAAGCAAGAACCAAGGGCTGCACTTCCACGAAAGTGACAGCAGTAGCGAATGTCAGAAGATAGCTAACAGGCAGTCCAGCTCACACATCATCCTCGGTGTCTATCTGATCATCTTTGGCGCTGGTAAGATCCTTCGCACGCACAAGACAGGATGTCTCAGCTTACGATCCGACAGGCACTGCTCTGCTTGAGTTCCAGATTCCTCAGCAAGTCGCCCGCTATGCCTCGTTCATGTTCTCCTTTCTCGGACGTGGTATCTGTAAGCAAATCGCAACCTAGATTTCACATTTCCCACTGACAGCACATAGTCTACGTTTTCATCGGATGCGTCACCGTTGGTAATGGCTGGTACCGCATCATTCCCGGTACCATCGTTGGCATAATCGGCATTGCCTACGCTGTCCTGGAGTACATTCCCTCGATCGAGCCACCGGCGAACATGCGGTACGTTCAAACAAGATGACAAAGACGTGCCAATACTGACAAAAGAGCAGAGATGCTGACGCAGGCTGGGGCGCTGAGCAGGTCTAATCAGATGACTCCGCGCTCGAGGACGGCGGTTGATGACTTCTCGGGCGCCAGTCCAATTTCTAGCATTTAAGCCTCGGTAGTTGATTGTTGTATTTTGTTATGCTAAACTTCCGTTGCATGAGGCGGCCGGTCTGGCCAGGCGAATTGCAAGCGCCATTTTCAAGATGCTGCTGGCAAGTTTTGGTGTTGTATGGTGTAGCATCAGGGGTTCCTTTGAAGGATCGAGGTGATACAGGGCGAGGAAATCTGAGAGGACTCTTGCTAATCACAGAGCCTTATGCTCAAGCTATCTGAATAATAGCAATAGTAGTTGCTACACATTTCGAGCATACTTGTCACCGCAAACCACTGACACGTGCTCGCTTGACTTAGCGTCCGCGCTCGCATATAAAACGGGCCCAGGCTAGGCTCTGGTGCCTAGCGCGTTGGTCGCGGAGACTATTCGTTCGGAGCTCGCGGCCGTCAGAATCGTGTCGAAGGATGCTCAAGTCGCGATGCAATCTGACGCAATATGGGACAGGATTTGTCGTTCATCATCCTTGTGCAGCTCTTAGGACCCTGAGGCCGGAGACGAGTAATTCGTGGTGGTTATCGACTAAAAGACGTGAGCGGCCTTCGACGGGGGTTTGCCTGCATCTCAGGTAAGGGGTTTCGAGGCGAACGGCCCCAGGTCCGCGCTGGCAGATAGCCAACCTGCAGGTGGAACGCCTTGGACGAGGCCAAGATTTTCTCTCATTTCATCGCCGTGCCCGAGCTTCTCGAGCAGTGGCAACTTCAAGGGCAGACTCTGACTGCTTACGCTTCAGCGATATGGGCGGGGACAAGCGAATCAAGTTTCGATATAGTAATGGACGCGTTGTCGGTGGTTCCTTGTTCAAGGGTTGCACCTGCGCTAAGATCCGCTTACTTTCACCGGGGCATGATTGGCTGCAGATCACTAGGCGGTGAATCAAAATGGCCATGGCCATGCACAACAATCTCACAGCACAAGTGAGGCTTCTCCAATGACCATCGAGGCCGACTTGTGACGAGGAATAACACCGAGCTGCATGACAACTTCCCTTACTGACCACGCCCCCAAAAAGCAATACTCCGTCCTTACAGCGTGCCACCGTGCCACACAAGCGTAACGGCGTGAACCGTATCCTAGGGTCGCCCGCATATTGTTCCAAGGTCACGCTTGTGCCAACCCATCCGGTACCTGGACTTTGCTTAATTATCAGATCGACAAGGAGAGTTGGTGTTCGCCGTGTCGGCGCAGCTCCCCCCCCACAGCCTTGAAATCCCCTCCCCTTCCCAGGCATCACTGCATTATCGCGTCACCAGACCATACGTAATCACCACGCCGGGCTTCCCGTGGCGAGGCCACTGCCACAATGGCGCATCCCTCAGGCAGCGGAGGCACATCACTCGCTCCCACGCCCACCCTTCCACACCACCTATCGCGGGAGTCGAGCAAAGAAGAACTGGAAATGGCCGAAAGTCTCCGACGTCTGAACCAGGTTCAAGATACTCACATGGCAAACACCCATTCCCCGTCGAGAGAGCAACAACAACCAGGCACACCGCAAGAAGACCAGAAATCCGAAATCTACCACTCACTCGAAGATGCTGTACCGATTGCGGGCGCGTCGTCGGCTTCACCGGCACCCACGACATCGTTATCGTTACCACCACGAGATGTCGGCGGAAGTAGCGCGCCTATCATTGGGCAGGTTTGCAGGTATGTCCCTGGCTTGTCTGAGACCTCATATCGATCGATGTCTGGATCTCGGGCGTCCCCCACGTGGACCTGGGCATACTAACGAAGAAAAGCAACTGCAGGACTACACAAACGCCGTTGTGGCGTCGTTCCCCGACAGGCGAGACCGTCTGTAATGCCTGTGGCCTCTACATCAAAGCAAGGAACCAGCAGCGACCAGTTAACTTGAAGCGCAATACTCCATCAACCGCTTCTGTGCCTCTGCATCAAAGTCCGACACCCAGTGCTTCCGCCGATCGTGACATTTCACCTGGGAATCTTGCTGCGTCGCCCCGAGTCGCAACTTATGTCGCTGCAGACCAGATGGCAGCGGGAACATGCCCGGGAGGAGGCAGATGCAACGGTACGGGAGGCCAACAGGGCTGTAGTGGGTGTCCTGCCTTTAACAACCGCGTATCCAAGACAGCCAAATTCGCGCTGCAACAGGCAAATGCTACGTCAGAGCCGTCAGATGGTGCGAATGAGAACACTACGTCCAGATCCTGTTCGGGGCCGGCCTCTACAAGTGCCATCCCGGCATGCCAGAACTGCGGCACTACTATTACGCCACTTTGGAGGAGAGACGATGCTGGCCACATCATCTGCAATGCATGTGGTGCGTACACCTGGATGGTGACTGTGCCAAATATGTTCGCTCACATGTCGCAGGTCTTTATTTCAAGCTTCATGGCACTCACCGACCGGTCGCGATGAAGAAGCAAGAAATCAAGCGTCGAAAACGAGTCGTCCCTGCTGGGGAAACCAGCTCGCAAGCTGCGCCATCTGTCGCAAACTATTCCCCGCCTCAACGACCGTCGCAAACACCTACCGGATCAGCATCTCCCGACCCGGTCGAATCGCGCGAACAATTTACCCCCGAACCCAGGGGACCTTTGGCGGTTGACTTCACTCATTATCACAACAGCAGCAAACTCAATGTCACGTCCAATCCCTCCACACAGCCTGGTGCCCCCTCACCACGAAAGCGCAGCCTCAGCGCTACTATGGACCTTGAAGAGCTACCTGCAAAAGCCGCTACCCCCGTGCCTCACCGACCGAATGCGATATCCTCCATCTTGAACCCTCCACGCAGCGGAGAATTCAACATCGATCCATCTCTATCTGTACCTTTGCGATCATCCGGCGGTTCTTCGCCCAACCCGACCGCGACTCAGGAAGACAAGGCAGCGAGAAGAGAACGACTGATTCGCGAACAAGAGGCTGTCAGGAAGCAACAAGCCAGGATCGATGCTGAGCTGGCTGAGCTGGGGCACGACTGACTTTGACCGGGCGTTTAGGGCAGGCCAAGCAGATTGGGCTGGCCTTTTGATTTTTGGAGCACAATGACGAATCACGAAAAGCAATACTTAGACCTGGGCAGGCAGACTGGTGTTCTTCACATTGGAACGGCGCGAGGGTATACTGCTGTCTTTTCTCAGAGCTGCCAGCGAGTGGGCACACTCTTTCATGGACATTGCCAAGGCTATGCAGTTCCGCTAATCGGCCAGGGCGGTTGGAGGAGTCCTGTTTTAGAGACACCACAACGTCAGCCTAATGCGTTGACATTGATTGACGCTATAATAATGGCAAACATACTAATCTGAATCATTGGCTGACTACCCTTGTTGAGAGTGATGCTGTGGTATTGTGTATTGTTGAAAGCTCAACGGACTGCCCAGTATGTTCATGCCCTTTGCTAAAGCCAGGAGGGTGCTCGTGACAGGACGGACTGAACTTTTCAGTCGATGCTGGTCGAAGTGCATGCCTGCGTAGCTTGACGCTAGTTGACTCCACTCCGGAGCAATGGATGCTCGCGCCCAACACCACATCTACGAGAAGCAAGCTTGCTGCCTTTGAAACCAGCACGACCTCACGGATATTTGCTCTCCCGCACTTCACACTTCACCATGTTCAAATCTTCCAGTCAACATAACCATCCGTTTCAAGAGATTACCAACAGAGCCACCCACGACCAACTCGTCGCTCAGTGCACAAAACACAACAAACCAACCATTCTTCATGTCTATAACTCATGCATTCCACGTTGCGAAGCGTTCCTCGTAGAAGTTGAGTCTTGGGCCAGTAACAGCGCTTTGCCCAGCGGCGAGAGAATTCAGTATGCGAAAATGGACTACACGTCCGAGACCAGCTACATGTTCAAGTTTGCGCCGAACCAACTGCCCATTACCGTTTTGATGGTCGGATCAGGGTGGGCGAGGACAGTGACGGGGACGGATATCGAGGGGATTGAGAGCTTGGCCGGGGAGATGATGGAGGAGTATCGCAGACTGGCCGATCAATGAGGAGTCGGGTCACTGATTGGCAGAGGATTCCACTCCCGTTGTCTTGCCCTGTTTCACCGTGGCCCTTCCAAGCGGACAGCGTACCTGAATGTTTCTGCGCGCGTCGTCTGCCCTGTCGATCGCTACCAGCGAGCTGGAAATACTTTCCAGGTGGCTTGGTACTGAGCCAGCATGTGAATGCATGCATTCAGGTGTCGCACAATCTGGGTGGAAAGACTTTTCAGATCGTACCACATGTCTTTCATTGTAACGTGTTGGGTTCTCTACTCCTAGGTACGAAGCTGTGTCTCTGGAAACGAATATGACGATGCCCTTGTAGAAAGGAGAAGGAGCCTTGTAACGAGGAAAGATTAGCCGAAACCTACCTTCTTTGCGACATCTGGTCTGCTCCCCCGCACCTCGTCAACCACTGCTTCATCACCGCAAGCGGCCGCGTGTTCTAGAAACCAGGCTTCGATGCAACATCAAACAATGAACAAGCTTTAGCAAGCGTCTAGCGACAGATTGATGTCGGACTCACCACAATCAATGAACCATTGTCTGGTACGCCCCTTGATTAACGCCAGATGGCGGACGTGATGGGCTGAACCACTATCAGCGTCTCCCACACCATGGAACCGACAGCAGCGCATGTCTGCGATCATCGATCACGATTGCACCATTGATTGCAGCTTGTAGTCATCGATGTATTTTCTGATGCTCTATCTCCTTCATGTCCAACTTTGTTTTCCTATTTTCTACATTGCAATGATTTAGTAAAGACACACCGTCGTTCAGAATGCTTTCTTCACCCTCGTTATGCCCTTTGTTTCCGTCCACTATCCACGTCTGCCAGCTGAGCGGTGAGACTGGATTCGAGAGATGTGAGAGATGTCAGAGCAATAATCGCCATCGCTATCGCGTGCATCGGAATGTCGCTTTGCCATTGAACAGCTCTCGGCTGCCTTTGAACCCAGACCACATCGCAACACAGCTACAGGAGCAATGCCACATAACTGCACCCCTGGACTCGCTCCCACCCAGCCCAACAGACGTCACATGCCGGCCGGCTTCGACTTTCGACCACTCGACACCATCCCCACCAACCTCTCTCCCGCCCAGCAGACGCAACACCACGACCAGCCGCCCGCTCTCGCCAACAGACACGCGCCGCCACGGCATCGTCCTCCCAGACACCCGCTCCCCAACGCCAGCAGAAGAGACGCTCCCCGCCTACACGCCCCTGCTCTACACGCCATTCCGCCGCGTATCCAGCAGCGGCACGCTCAGCGACCCCATGGACGCACTGACGATTCCAGGGCGGCAGTCGCGCGCCCAAGAGCTAGTCGCGCTGCAACACCAATGGGTCGTACGGTCCCGCCGACGCCGACGCACACACCCGCTTCCCTCGCCGCCGTCGTCGTCGTCGTCGTCGTCGTCGTCCAGCAGCAGCAGCAGTAGTAGTGAAAGCACAGCGCCAGCCGCACACACAGAGACGGAACCGACGCTCTTCCGCGCGCGCGTGTCGCAGGCCTACGACCTCCCTCCGCCGTACGCGGCGCGTGATCCGTTCCCGCTGTTTGCGGCGCTGGGCGAGAGGAAGCCCAGTCTGTGGAGCAGGGTGGTGGTGTGGCGGCTTGTGGGGGAGGGGGAGGCGTTGGATCGGTGGGCGAAGAGGGGGTGGGGTGGGGTGCGTAAGGGGGTTGGGAGCGTGAGGAGGGAGGTGCGCGGGGTGCCTGGGCGGGTGGAGGGGGTGAGGGCGCGGAGGAAGATGAGGTGGTTGGAGGGGAGGGGGTATGTGGAGGGGCGTGTTTGTGTTGGTGATGGTGTTGGTGATGGTGGTGGTGGTGATGGTGGTGGTGATGGTGTTGGTGATGCTGTTGGTGTCGGTGTTGATGATGATGATGATGGTGTTGGTGATGAAAGGGAGAGAGAGGAGGAGAGGAGGGCATGTGGTGTGTATGCAGGAGCACAGCACGTTGGTTGAAGCCGTAGATAGCACCGCCATGTTGCAGTGCGGCCCAAAAGTATCATTTCATCGCTTCCCCACTCGCTCTAAACAACCACCCTCCGCAGCCCCTCGGTCCCCCCCAACACCTTCCGCCCCGTCACGGCGTCCCGTCCAAGGCCACTCTCCCACCTCCCCACCCGACTCCCCTCTTCCCTGCCCCACTCCTCGCCCTCCGTCCCGCCCTCGGCACCGTCGCTTCTGAACCCGGCGGCGCCCTCCATGAAGGCGACTTGGCGCTCGTGGTCGCCGCCCACCCAGCGGTGGATGCACGTGTAGCAGTAGACGAAGCCGGTGGGGCTGGCGGTGGGGTTTACAATGGGGGAGATGCAGATGGGGCAGTGGAGGGAGGAGGCGGGGAGGGGCACGGTGAGGATGGGGAGGAGAGAGGAGGCGGAGATGGGTGGGTCTGGGATTGTAGATTTGGGTGTTTTTTCGTCTGTGGAGGGAGACTTGGAGGTGTGTTTTGTGGCTGCGGCTGCGGCTGCGGCTGCGGCTGTGGCTGTGGCGGATGGAGGTAAAGAGGGCAGAACAGGCGGGGGCAGCTCAATGTTCTCGGCTGCCTTGCGGGACAGCTGGCGCGCAAAGTCGGAGGCGTGCCACCACTCGAGGAACTTGAGGGCGAAGATGGAGGTCGGGAGGAGGATCTTGAGGCTGCTCAGCAGGCGGGGCTGGACGGCGCGCGCCAGGTTGCGTGGGCTGAATATGCTGCCTCCCTCGCCGGGGCGGGCAGGGCCGAGGGGCTTGGGCGCAGTGAGGGCGTCGATGGCGGCGTGGTCTGCAGCGCCCAGGCGGCGGATGCGGGTGCCGATGATCCACAGGAAGGGCGAGTGGTATTTTGTGCCGTCGAAGAGGTAGGCCATGTTGAAGGCGAGCAGGGAGAAGTAGTAGGCGGCGTTGACGCTGGGGTAGACGTGGCGCAGGAACCACTTGTACCAGAACATGAGCCGCTGCCTGAGGGTTGCGCCGGTGTGCAGCGCGTCTCTGTCGCGGCTGTAGCCGGGGCCGAGCAGGCTGCTGTGGGCGGCGTGCATGTCGTAGCTCTCGTCGAGCTTGCGCTTGAGCCACGGCAGGCCGACCAGGACGGCGAGGTTCTTCCACACGTCGCCGCTGTTGAGGCGGCTGGCCTCGCGCACGCTGTCCGAGGCGCCGAGCTGCGCGCGGGGGATCTCGCCGCCGCGGACGCGCAGGACGCGGGCGCGCTTCATGCTGTAGAAGTTCTCGGTGAAGCTACCGCCGTAGGTGCGCAGGAAGTGGCGCTCGACCAGCAGCATGAGCAGCGCGTAGACCTCATCGAACGAGTTGAGCACGGGCAGCAGGTAGCGCGGGTAGCGCGGGGTGGCGACGGCGAGCAGGTAGCGCAGCGACGGCGGGAGGAGGGCGGCGAGCTGCTGTTCCGAGAGCAGCTCGAACAGCGACGGCTTGAGGTCGTCGACGCCGGACTGGAGCGTGGGGAGGAACTCCATGAGTGCGGCGGCGGCGGCGGGCGACGGCGGTGCTATCTGAGGCGCATTGGTGTGTATGGGCGACGGCGGCGACGGCGGCGATGTGGCGTGTCGGTCGTGTCGGTCGAGTCAATGTCGCAGTCGAGGGTCGAGGATGCGTCGACGGCCATCTGCAGCTGAAGTCGGCGGCCATGGCGGACAGCCGAGGCACGTCGCGTACCGGTAGCGCTCCCGTCGGTCGCGTACAGCTGCCTGCTGCCGCGTGCGTCACCGGCCAGGCACGCACGCTTGACCTGCAACACCACAACATCAACATCAACACCAACACCACCAACACCATGGACGCCCTGATGACGCCACCAGACCACGCGCGGTGTCGCGAGCTGGCCCACCCCGACATTGTCAACTTCTCCGTCTCGGTGTAAGCTAGCCTCGTCGTCTCTCGTCTCCCAGTCACGGCGCCCAGCTAACACGGCCGAGCTTAATCGTCGTCGGCATCCTCGTCTCGTACCTCCCCCAGCACTACAAGATCATATCGCGCCGCTCCTCGCGGGGGCTGAGCCCGCTGTTTGTGCTGCTCGGCACCGTGTCAGGCACGGCGAGCATCGCCAACATGCTCACGCTGCCCGAGAGCACCGCCGACATGGCCTGCTGCAAGGAGATTGGGAGCTTCCCTTGTGCCGCCGCCCTGCTCGGCATCGCCCAGATTGGCGTGCAGTGGACCTGCTTCTTCTTCATGTATGTCAGCGTCGACACAATTATATCACAATCATGTTCTTAACTTATTAAAACTCTTAATAAGTCAAGAATAATGTCCAGGGCTATTCGTGGCTAACAAGACGCAGCATGATGCTCTTCCTCATCTTCTTCCCGCGCGCCCCCATCCCTGGCATCGACCAGGACGCCCAGGACAGCGACGTCGACAAGATGCCCTCCTGGAAGGAGGCCGTGCTGGTCCTCGCCGTCTCGCTCGCCTTCTTCATCTTCGCCTTCATCGGCTCCGTCGTCTTTGTCTACGCCGTTCCAGCCCACGTCCGCGGCTGGGCCAACTTCCTCGGCCTGCTAGCCACTGGTCTGGCGGCCATACAGTACATCCCCCAGATCATCACGACGTGGCGGCTGCAGGAGCCGGGCAGTCTGTCGGTGCTGATGATGTGCATTCAGACGCCAGGCAGCTTTGTGTTTGCTGCGAGCTTGTATGCGAGACTGGGCAGCGGAGGATGGAGCGCCTGGGGGCTGTTCATCTTCACAGGCTGCTTGCAGGGCTGCTTGCTGGCGATGAGTCTGTCGTTCTTGTGGAGGGACAGAAAGGAGCAGAAGAGGCTCGAGCAAGAAGCTGCGGCGAATGGGGACAGTGAGCGCACGCCGCTGCTAGTCACTGAAGATGTCAACTAGAGATATAATCTACAACATCAGACTTCTTCTTCATTTTGTGCCCACCGGTCTCGACTCTCGAGTCAAGAGTCTGTGCGACGGCTGCACGAGCCTGTGTAACCCAAACCCACGTGCGTGCCCATCCGTGAGCCCGACTTGAACGTGCAACGACCACAACCGTAATTGCTCGGCCCTCCCTCACTCGAACCACTGTTTGATCGCGAAGCTCAAACAAGCACCCCAAGCACCAGCAACGACACCATGCATCCTGCCCTCATACTGATCATACTGAGTCATCACCTACTTCTGCTTTCCATCTGCAACATCAAACAGTCATGCACACAGCAGCATGTCGAACGACACCTTGCCACCAGCCAATTGGCCCGTCAAAGACGACGAGAAGGGCGCGAGGGCTAACTGCATCGCGCCAAGCTGACTCCGCTTGGAGCTACCGCACTCGGTCATTTGCGGGCCCATGCGAACAAGGCCTTGACATCAGTCTAGTCTCCACCCGCACACCTTAAAGACCCTGGTGCGCTGCCAATCTGCTCGGGCAATTGCAATTGTGCTTTGCGACTTCATTCAGCGCTCAAGAGGTGGGAGAAAGAAGAGGCCTGACGGGTGCTGCGCAACTTTACAATGGCCCCACCCACGTCGTCTGCACAGGCCGGCCAATCAACTGGCATCAACGAGTTCGCCAACGATGTCGCCGCCCAGATGGAGGGCTTCGCGCACGCCACGGACATCGCTGAGGAAGCCATTGCCCGGGATCTGGAAGAGGACGACTCCGAGTCTGAGCCCGACGATACCGACGGCGATGAGTCGTCGTCTGGATCCTCGACTATCCGCCAGTATTCCATGATCAATTCCTACCGCCGGCCTTCGTACGTCAACCCTGGACCCAGAGGTTTGGCCATTGCGTCTTCTAGTGCGCCACAGGGGCATTCGTTCTTGTCAACGTCGGCCAAGAAGCACAATTACCTGTCCAAGAGGGAGAGGGAGGCTGTCAGAGAGGATGAGCGGAGTTTGCTCCGCGATAACAACCTCCTGCTGCCAAAGCACCCGCGATCGGGGAGTGTAGGACCTGCGACTAGGATTGGGCCCAAGACGTCGTTTTCGATTTTGCGAAAAGTTCGCAGTACGCCGGATGAGGAGTCTGGCGAGCATGACGAGGATGCTTCTGAAGGCGACGCGCTGCTTGGGCAGACTTCCGGGGACCCGGAGCAGCCGTACGGCGGCTTTGATACGCCCAAGACGATTAATAAGAAGTGGAATGAAGCAGTTGCGGCGGGCAAGATTAACACGAGCTATAAGCGAGAGACAAAGGTCTTGATGAAGAGCTCGGCACCCATGATTTTGACGTTCCTGCTCCAGTACAGTCTGCCAGTCGCCAGTATCTTCACTGTTGGTCACATTGGCAAGACAGAACTCGGTGCTGTGTCGCTCGCATCCATGACAGCCTCCATCACCGGTTATGCCGTCTACCAAGGTCTTGCGACCTCCCTCGACACGCTCTGCGCCCAGGCATATGGCTCTGGACGTCCGCATCTCGTGGGCCTCCAACTCCAGCGCATGCTCGCCTTCCTGCTACTCATCACCATCCCCATCTCCATCATATGGGCGTTCGGAACGCAAATTCTGTCCCTCATTGTCCCCGAGCCAGAAACCGCACGCCTTGCAGGTCTCTACCTCAAAGTCCTCATCTTCGGCGCGCCAGGATACGCTGCTTTCGAGTCCGGAAAACGCTATGTCCAAGCACAGGGCCTATTCAGCGTCAACATGTACATCCTCCTCATCTGTGCGCCGCTCAATGCCTTCCTCAACTGGCTCTTCGTCTGGCATCTGGGCTGGGGCTTCGTCGGCGCGCCCATCGCCGTCGCCATCACGGAAAACATCCTGCCCATCATGCTCTTCCTGTACGTGCGCTTCATCGACGGCTACCAATGCTGGGGCGGCTTCGACCGCCGCGCCCTCAAGAACTGGACGCCCATGATCAAACTCGCCCTCCCCGGGCTCAGCATGGTGCTCGCGGAATTCCTCGCCTTCGAAGTCCTAACCCTCTCCTCGTCGTGGATCGGCGAAACCGAACTCGCCGCCCAATCCGTCCTCGGCTCCATCACAGGCATAACCTTCCAGATCCCGTTCCCCATGAGCGTCGCAGCCTCGACCCGCATCGCGAACCTGATTGGCGCCACGCTCGCCGTGCCCGCAAAAACAGCCGCCAAAGTCGCAGTCGTGGCCTCCATCATCGTCGGCTTCGGCAACCTCCTCCTCCTCTCCCTCCTGCGCAACCAGATCCCCCGCCTCTTCACCCCGGACGAGGAAGTCATCGACCTCGTCGCCCGCCTGCTGCCGCTGTGCGCCACCTTCCAGGTCTTCGACGCCCTCGCCGCAAACTGCAACGGCATCTTGCGCGGCCTGGGACGCCAGGAGATTGGCGGATACGTGGGGCTGTTCGCGTACTACCTCGTCGGCATGCCGATTAGTTTTGGCTTGTGCTTCGGGGCGGGCTGGGGGCTGTTCGGGCTCTGGGCTGGGCCGGCGGTGGCGCTCGGGGTGGTGAGTCTGATTGAGAGTATATTTATTGCGCGGACGAGTTGGGAGCGGGCGGTTGAGGCGGCAAAGGTGCGGAATGCGGCGAATTAGGTCAGCGTTGCGTTGGTCTGGTCTGGTTTGGTTGAGTTTGGTTTGGTATACCCAAGATTTCGCGATAAGAGATGTGTAGATAATGTATGCATTTAAGCGTAGGCTGGTTTGTTCTACAAAGCTCCATCCACACATTCTCCTCGTCACCACATCACTTAGCCAAACGTCCTCTTCTACCCCCCGTCTAACATCCGCCTCTACGGCACGGCTCATGCAGAGACACAGCGAATCCCGTCCACGGGGATGGATGTCTTTAGCCTAAGCTCGTCCAAGGATACGGCGCCAACGGAATATATCAACCCACAGTCCTGAATCCCCACCCTTTGAAGTTCCTGACTAGTCTGTAGAAAGACAATCTCCCATATTCCTGACAAGCACCCGCGAAGCAGCATCCGTACATGTCTCGACTGAGATACGTTTCACGCACGATCCCCCGCCGGGCTGGACCGCCAACTGACACAAGATATATTGGTAGGAAACCCAGCAGCAGTGCTCCTCGAACCTTCCATTCGGCAGCATGTGCGAGGCTGAATCGGGAGGTAGCTCAGCCTTGTGCGGTTCGCCACTAGCAGGTGGGGGTGGCGTGCACTTGACTTCTTGTCCTGCCTGTTGACCGTCCTGGATCGAACACGACATATGTTACAAACACACTGGTTTCTCACACTCTCATAGGAAAGGAAAGGACTCTTTGGCTTCCTCTCTCCAGCGAGGATTAGAACGGAGTGGGCAATTTCTCCAAGCAGTTGCTCAGCCTCGTCGTTTTTCTTTTCTTGGTGGAGCGAGAGGCGTGGCTGCCTGCCTGCTGTTAGGTGTCAGCCTTGGAGCCTGCCCTTCGACATCTACACCAACTACCGCAGACACGACCAGGACAGCTGCGGCACGCACAACTTCTTCTCATCCTCCATTTTCATACGTACATAGCTTGTTACTTCTACCTCGAGCAAGCACACCACAAGGCCTCAGTCCAACAAGCGCCGTCAGCGCCCACAGCTCGTGGTCCTTGGGTCGCCAGATACGATAGCCAGATACGACCACCATAACTGTTCCCAGTGTATTTTACGACATGTCTGAAGCCGGCGAGCCAGTGGCTCCTCCCAGGCAGAACGTTAGCGGCTGCGAGCGATGTTCGAAGATACCCTGGGACTCGCTTCTCGATGACGATACAGTCACTGACGGTACAGTCACTGAGATCTCCTGGGACAGCCTCGCATATGACACAAAAGAGTCGGTTTGTGAAGTTTGCAGCTTTTTGGAGAAACATTGTCCCAGGCTCTCAGAGTCTGGGAGGCTTGAGTTTTACTATGTTAAACAGCATCCGTTCTTCGAAGAACAACTTGATACCAAGTCCAGACACGTCTGCTGCATATCTGATCTACCGCATTTTGTTGCATTTGGTTCGCGAAACATTCTTGCTACACGTATTCAGCCCAGTGAGATCAAGCCTGCCCTACAGCATGTTCTACCAGAGAAAATCGACATTTCTAAATTGAAGACATGGATAGCGGATTGTAGAGATAATCATAATCAGCACTGTGCACTTCTCCAAAATCCAAGCCTACCTGGGCTCAAGGTCATCGATTGCGAGCATCGAATCGTTGTGCAAGCACCGGACAATTGCAGATTTGCCGCTTTGTCGTATATCTGGGGTGACCAGAACTTGGATACCGTGGATCACAACGCTTTGGAAACGGCTCCAAAGACAATTTCTGACACCATTCAACTTGCAAAGAACCTCGGCCTTAAGTATCTGTGGATCGACCGCTATGTGGGTAACGATCTGCGCTTCTCAACCCAAAAGACTGATCGCGATAGTGTATCGATCAGAGCAACACGACTGAGAAACACACTCAAATCCTACAGATGGGACAAATCTACTTGGCGGCCGATTTGACGATTGTTGCTGCTACGGGAAGGAACCCCAGTCACGGCCTTCCTGGATTACAGCTCGTAAGGAAATTTGATCACATGAAGGTGGGCTTAGTGCATCTGTATGCAATCCCAGAATTGCAGGGACTTAAGGACGTGATCGAATCTCCCTGGGCCCAAAGAGCGTGGACTTACCAAGAAGGAATTTTTTCTCGAAGACGTCTAATTTTCACTGAACGCCAAGTCATATACGTGTGCAATACCCAAACACAACATGAAGCCCCATTACCACCATCTTTTTGGTATGTTAATAGAAGGGACGAAGATTACCGGCGAGGCTGGACCCCCACCGTAACACAGCAGCAAAATGAGCTGCTAGAAAGCAAGAACCCACTCTCGCAAGCTTTGGATTATCTCGAAGCCTACAGCTACCGAAAGCTTTCATATGACTCCGATGCGGTTAACGCCATTGATGGTGCCCTTCACAGCCTTGTGAAAGACAATGTGTACCACATCTGCGGTGTCCCAATTCATCTGCCACCGCCAATTGTAGACAGTAACGGATCTGTGTGCGGCCCGGAGCCAAGTGGCAATCTTGCCCTTCTGTGGCACCACCTCCAGCCTGGTTGTAATAAACGAGCTGGATTTCCGAGCTGGTCTCCTGTTGGATGGGACGGTGAAATTGGCTGGGAACTCGATAGCTGGGATGAACATCGAGTTCCATGCGCAATTAACACAAAGACCTGTCGGATTCTAAGGGGGTCTGAAGGATACGGGTGCAGGAGCTATGCCCAACTGAAAGCTTCCCATGCTTCTCAGCTGCTCTTGAAGCTTGATGCGCAAATTGTCGATCTCGTGCTCTATCCCGCGAGCCGCAGGTCCATGAGCCGTAGGTCTAGGGCTTGGCCATCGGACCAATTCGGCGTCATGACGACTTTCAACGAAGCGCTCGACGTCTTATTTTGGCCCAGATGGGACATTGATCCGAAAACAGACGTTGGTCTTGCCAGTCTTGTTGGAATCTTCTTTCAAATAGAAAAGACTGGGTGGCCCGATGATATCTGTCTAATGATTTTGAGAGCACGAGGAGGTCATTATGAGCGGGTGGGTATTCGTTGGCTATGGCGTCATGGATGGAAACAACGTGGACCTAACACCCCCAAATTCTTGGACAAGGCGGGGCAGATAATCAGTAGTCAGGATAGTGAGGCCCTGGGGTTCGAGCGCGTTGATTGGAGTAATCACGAGTGGTGGCAGAGACTTGTTAGAAACGAGACGATAGTTCTGTGTTAGTTTTGTTGGTGCTCGGCAACACGGAGAGAGGGGGGTTTCTGGAGGTGGACAGATTCTCAGATGTCTCAAAAGCATAGCCTAGCCAGTCTGTACCCATTGAAACTGGATAACTATCGGGCGTGGCGTTATGCTCTGGCAAACACAGAAGCACTACCAACAACCACTCTCCCCATACTTTCTTGCCCATCTGGGCATTAACATCTCAAAGTCTCGCGCCCGAAACCCGCCTACAATGCGAATCCGCACGCGAACCCCCTGTGCTGTGCTGTGCTGTTTCTCACTATCTCATCTTCGTAACCTCCTATAGTGTGTTTAACAGATTGTTAAGCTAAGCCACCGTCTACACAACAAACAGACCTGTACAATGGAACCAACTGTGTCCTAGCTTTATAATCAGTGGAAGCACAGGTTACATTCCCTGCCGGACGTCTTCCTGACTTTTCCCTTTCCCTTCTTGCGAGCTTGGGTTATTGATAGCCCGTGGCGCCTACACGGATGGATTTTGTACAAGGTGAAGGTGAAGGTGTCTTTGCTTCCAGGCAAAAATGAGATTACGTGTATGACACTGGTACATACGCCCTACCACTTACCTACCTAGGCGCTGTTGCGTTTATGTCGTAAGCAATTAGAGAGAGTGTTGCTGTTTAAGAGGCAGCTACCTGCCGCTGCATTTTGCTGGGTCACCCATTGCCTCGGTTTGTGCAGCCTTGTAGGTTTAGCTTTCACTTCCAGGCCAGGATGTTTTTTCTTCACTTCACCTATAGTTGTGTTTTATTTTATAGTACTTATTTCACCTGTGTCTTCGTTCGTTTGTTCTGTTCACTTCAGCTATAACCCTCTGCCCCCCACTCTCTCGCCCGCCCTGACGTCCACAGCGAGATGGCAACCCCCGTGGCACGAAGTGAGTGGTACATGCTATGTTGACAGGGAATATCTTGCTTATTGACCAAAGCCCCAAGAAACCGAGAGCGAGCCTCGTCAAAGCCAAACAACGATGCAGATACCTTCGTGAGTTTAGGCTGTAAAACATCTTGCAGCAATTAGGACGAGTTGGGAGCGGGCGGTTGAGGCGGCAAAGGTGAGGAATGCGGCGAATTATTTAGAGAGAGGGGGGGGGGGGGGGGGGGGGGGGTTTGGTATACCCAGATTCTTTTTTTGCGATAGTGAGGAAGAGAATGTGTGCGATTAAGTGTAGGGCTATTGCTCGTCACGTCACTCTTGGACTATCTCCCCTGCACCGGCCACGACACAGCGCAGTCATTCCGTAAGGACATCGGTAACGGCAACACCTAGCAAACCCTCTTGCTCTACCCCTAGAGCAGCAGCCTAGGACGTGGGCGTGAGACGAGTAAACCCGCGTAGGCAGCGCAAATAAAGTATGTGTGTGTTGTATCACAGGCAAGATGAGGCGCTTGAACCGAAGTGCAGCCTTGGTCTTAACATAATCAGGACAAACGGTGCTCTGTGTGGGTAGGTAAAACGTAAAGCTAGATGAGAGTAAACGCCAACGTGGGGTAGGCTAGCCGCGCATACCGTGTCCGTGCACTGAACGCCTGGAGTCACTAAACGCCCGCTATTTACTAGTAAAAACAGCAAAATCTTAGAGCCTAAAAGCTAAATAACTTCTTATCTACTTAAGAAACTAAAGTACTTTCCTAGACTTACTATAGGTTAAATTTACTTCTCTATAACTTTCTAATAGAAACTTTTTTAAAATTTCTATTATTTAAAGTACTTATTTTTTTTACTAGTAAACTAAAAATATTTAAACTATATTAATAAACTTAGATATTAAAATTTAGTATAGTAACTAGTATATTCTCTATAACTTTAATATTAGAAGTTTTCTAATATCTTCTTTAGTTCTTTAGATATTTTACTTTCTAAGAATTTTTAGTACTTTTTAAAAAAAAACTAGTATAGCTAAAGAACTAAATAGAGAATTAAAAAATTTCTAATACTAAAGTTATAGAGAATATACTAGTTACTATACTAAATTTTAATATCTAAGTTTATTAATATAGTTTAAATATTTTTAGTTTACTAGTAAAAAAAATAAGTACTTTAAATAATAGAAATTTTAAAAAAGTTTCTATTAGAAAGTTATAGAGAAGTAAATTTAACCTATAGTAAGTCTAGGAAAGTACTTTAGTTTCTTAAGTAGATAAGAAGTTATTTAGCTTTTAGGCTCTAAGATTTTGCTGTTTTTACTAGTAAATAGCGGGCGTTCAGTGACTCCAGGCGTTCAGTGCACGGACACGGTACCAGTCAAAGCAGAAGCGACGAAGCAGCAGCAGGGCAGACTGGAGTGCGCCTTGCCGCACTACCTTGCCGCACTACAAATCCCAGACGACAATGTTTACCCCTCAGCGCTTATTTCAGTGTGCTTGCCAAGCCTTTGATCCTACATCTCATCTGCTCCTGTCCAGAGAAACACTACTTTCATACAGACGTGTTTATCCTGCCACGCAAATATGCTCCCCCAAAACGCCTGCAATCTGGTGACTGCATTGTCCGTCGCCCCTCACAAGGACGAAGTAGAGTGGGACCTCCATATGACAGCACACTGGGAAAGACGTATTCCATTCTGTTCACACGTCTCCCTTGAAACCCCTCCATCCAGCTTGCAGCAACCAGGCTCCTTGTTTCCACGATTCAGCGAACTTCCAGCAGAGCTTCGAATCAGCATACTTGGCTTCTGCACGGCCCCTACTCTCTTCCAGGCTATGCAAGCATCGCCTCTTGTCCGCGCAGAGGCATCCAAGCTGTTCTGGACAAGGCCAGAGACATACTTCCCTGTCCCTGCGTCCTGGCTCCTAGAAGGCGGGTATCCGGGCTACGCATGGTGGGACTTCAGTTTCCAAGACTGTGTCCAGAATCTTGAAGTCGAATTCCACGCGGGAAGCGACCGTTCCATCTGTCCGCAATTTGATGGGGAAGTAGAAATCCGACATGATCGAATTACAGCTTTCTGGAACACTCTCAGGCAGAGATTTCCAAATGCAAAGAAGGTCTTGATCAATCTGAACCAGCGGATCCCCTGGTGGTGGCAGGATGCCGATCCAGTCCCGCTTCCGCTTCGGGTTCTTCTTTATGCTTGTCCTGTTCCAGATATCAGGGCTTTTGCTCTTGTACTAGAGCAAAGACGCCTTCCTGCCGGCAGTGGAAACACTACTACAACCATGCCTACGACAATGTGGCAGCGATCACTTTACCAGCCTGAAGCTGATGGCAGATGGGGAAGAGTAGAGCTGAGCGGGTCTCGTAGGACGGTCCTGATGCCACCAAAGCGGTTTCAGGGACCAGTTGGAGAGTTCCAAGGGCTAGAGTACAAAGTGTTGAAGACGTCGCTTAGAAGAAACAGTCTGTGGCCTCTTATGGTTCAAGCCCTAGACCAGCATTACTTTGGTCACAGACGAGACAACATGCTCTTATGCCCCGCCCACGGATGCAACGCTTGCTTCACAAAGGCCGGCGAGTGGATCATCCACGCAGCAGAGCAGCATTGCAGAGAGTGGCGCAATCTCGAACTAGCACCAGCCATGCTAAGAGGCGCATTTGAGCAGCGTCAAATGAAAGTAGCCAAGGAAGATGAAGATACAGGTAGGCAGTACAGGGACACAAAGGCTGCGTGGAATGAGGAGGGCGGACACAAGCAGAGAGAAATGGAGCGCGGCTGGATCGAACAGCTGCACAACGACAGAGCATGGGATACGGGCAAGACAGCGAGAAAGAGTACGCTTTGGACGCATTTCGTGCAGCGGATGAGCCCATCCTGGGATGGGTTCTACGATGACTGAGCCAAGAAAAGTATGTGTCACACGCAATCAAGCAGAGGCAGAAAAGCAAAATTGCCACGTAGGGAATAATGGCTGTAGGTCTGGTATGTAACATAGCGACACACCTTTTAGTCTTCTTGCTGGTCTGGACATACCCTCTAGCATCGATACCCCAAACCGCAGTCCGGCATCACATCCGCAATCGCCTGCAGGATCTCAACTTCACCACAAACTGTAACAAACCATGCAATCCTCCTCAGACACAGCACCCGCGAGCCGGCTACTTCTCAGTTAAGCTAACGGGGCCGGTAAAATACATACCTGCACTTCTCGACCCACGACCACCACACACGGGCAGTGCACTCGTCTCCCATTCTTAAGGCCCAGACACCAAGAACCGCTCGGGGGTTTTTGTCGAGCAGGGACGAAGCCATTGCATGCTGTTGCTTGTCCTTGCCTGCTACGTCTCCGCGCCGTCGGGCAGGACAAGGCGACCAGGACGGTGGGGTTGCAGAAAAGAGTCTTTCAGAGAGCGGGGGCAGTGATAGATGAGAAGATGCTGGAGGGGAAATTAAGTCGCCGTGCTGCGCGGCCAAGTTGAGGGTACGCGGGCTGGTTCGCGTGTTGAGCGGGAGAAGGAGAATGCGCTTGAGAGTGTGTACACGGGAGACTTGAACGGCTGCAATGAGTATAAGAGGCGTCTCTGCGCGGGATCTGAGATGAGAAGCAGCGCCGCGAGGCTGCGTGGAGAGGCTTTTGGATGTAAATGTTCATGTGTTGTTGGCCATTGGTGAGTGCATGTGATGGTGGTTTCTGCTACGTGGGGAGGTGACACGAGATGGAAAGGCAGCATAGGGTACAGTGATATTGAAGTCGACCCAACATGGAAAGTATCTTTGAAATGAATCCTGGTCAGTGTTGAACTCCGTTTGCAGGTTTAGTTGTTCGCTGACTGAAGGTGTGCCTCTACCTTCCTCTATTCGACTGAAATTGGCTTCCAAATAAGCGGCACACGAATCTCAATCTATACCATCGGAATTGCGCTCATTTTTTGCACAAGTCTCGGACCTTACCTGCAGCGCTAGATGTCCATTGTAGGATCACTTTGGACTTTGAGACTCCGCAGGATTCAACGGCTGGAGCTGCGCAGGTCCGCGGATATGTACCATATATGACCACCTGCCACTCCGGGGCATGTATCTAATTCGGAAGGAACAGCAACATTGCGGCACAGTACATCGCATGAATAGGAGGTCGGGGCCTCAGCTCTTCCTGCGACAGTAGGACAATCCTCAAACATGGAAGACATCGCTAATGAGCGTGTGTTGCACGTATGGAAGTTTGATGACTGACGTTCCACGACCTCAATGATTGTGGCGTGGTGGGAAGCCTGATTTCGGCTATGCGGACCCTCGCAAGGCGAATCAGCAACCACGCAGCGCCGAAAAAGCAAGACATTGTGTAAACCCGAAGATACAGAATGATAGACGAGACTTTTGACGAGTTTCTCTATCGTTCAGGCGCAGAATGTCTGACAAAGTACCACAAAGACATGCGACAAGCCACACCATCTTCACCAATCCCATGTTTCGCTCACCTCTTATCATGCTCCCGGTAGCGCTAGTCCACATCCAGATGCACCCTTATCAACCCCAAGTCTCCTGTCCACCACTCTTCCCACGAACCAATTGTGTCCTATTCCCGCTTGTGGCTCGGTAGACTTGGCCCAATGCACGCTCCCAGCCGACGCGATTGGCTGCTTGCACAACTCACCCATATTCCGACTCTCTCACGAGACTTTAGGCACGATCCTTCGGGGACGCAGGCTCGGCTTCGACATCCAACATGGGACGTAGAGGGGGTCCTGCTTATCAGTGCCAAGCGGAGTGTTCTTGAAGGAGATGGCGGCGCAGCTTGGTCGTAAGAGATGGGAACACTAGCTGGGAATCGTTCCTTCCATAATCACGGTACGGCAGATTAACGGGAGAGGATGAGGGTGTGAGTCGTACATATGAACTGAGAAGGACCCCCCCTGTAGAGTTCTGTTCTTTCTCTCAAGCTCTTTGCGTTGCTCGCGGCTGGATATAGTTTGTTCGGCAACATGGAAGCTCCTGTGGCAGTCAGTACACCCTAGTCGATACCAGCATCCGGAAAGACAGACATGGCTTGTGCATCTGGGAGTAGAGACACTGACACTTTTGTAGCCTGAATTCGACGAGTCGAAGCCCAATGGCGGCAACCCGAACATCGAGAATGTCAACGCTCAGTACCAGGGACTTGAGTTCCACTACCTGTACCTGATTGTGATGGCGTTCCTGGTCTGGCTCATCATTCCCGGTATCGCTTTTCTGTATGCAGGTCTTGCTCGCCGCAAGTCCGCCTTGTCTCTTCTGTTCCAGTCTCTCGCAGTCATGGGAGTGTAAGTGCACACCCACACTTAGACCACCAGCTTGATACTCACTACTGTACAAGTACCTGCTTCCAGTGGCTGTTCTGGGGCTACTCGCTGGCCTACTCGCGCACCGCTAGTCCGTTCATCGGTAACATGGACTACTTCGGCATGAAGAACGTCATGTCTGCTCCTTCGCCTGGTTCTGCTCTCCTGCCTGAGATTGTCTTCTGCTTGTATCAGATGCTCTTCTGCACCGTCACTGTGCAGCTGGTTATTGGCGGATCTTTTGAGCGAGGTCGCATCTTGCCTTCCATGATCTTCGCCTTCCTCTGGGCCACCATCGTCTATTGTCCGATTGCTTGCTGGACATGGAATGCAAACGGCTGGCTGTTTAACCTCCCTAGTCTCGACTTTGCTGTAAGTTGATCTTGAAACTCACTCCCTACCCTAATTCTCATGAAGCGTGACTGACTTGTCAAATAGGGCGGTGGTCCAGTCCATGTTGCTTCAGGCTGGTCAGCTCTTGCATACGCCTTTGTTCTTGGAAAGCGCCTGCCCAAGGGCGACAAGATACACAGCCGGCCCCACAACCCCACCCTCGTCTTCATCGGTACCGTTCTGATCTGGTTCGGATGGTACGGCTTCAACGGTGGTTCGGCCTTGAACGGAACTGTACGCTCCATGCTGGCAGCATTCAACACCAACACCGCTGCGTGCTTTGGTGTTCTTGGCTGGATTTCAGTCGACTACATTCGCACAAAGGGTCGCTTCTCCGTTGTTGGCGCCTGCTCAGGTGCTATTGCCGGTCTCGTCGGTATCACTCCCGCTGCTGGTTACGTGTCGATCTGGATTGCTGCTTTGATCGGCTTCCTCACTGGAGTAGTCTGCTCGCTTTGCCACAACCTTGACAGGTGGATCAAGATAGACGAGGGCATGGATGTCTTCAAGCTCCACGGTATCG
Organism: Stagonosporopsis rhizophila; assembly: GCA_016767195.1. Taxonomy (NCBI): domain Eukaryota; kingdom Fungi; phylum Ascomycota; class Dothideomycetes; order Pleosporales; family Didymellaceae; genus Stagonosporopsis; species Stagonosporopsis rhizophila. The sequence continues at coordinate 3,026,353 of CP068498.1, read as the reverse complement.
GTGGTATGGTCGGTTCGTTCTTGACCGGCATCTTCGCACAGTCTTGGGTATACGATCTCGACGGTATGGGCCCATACGATCCTCTTGGTGCCATCGACGGCAACGGCATTCAGGTCGGCTACCAGCTTGCCGAGATCTGCGCCGTCGCTTCCTACTCCTTTGTTGTCTCCTGCATTCTGTTGTATGCACTCAAATTCATTCCCTTCCTGCACCTTCGTGTCAGCGAAGAGGCTGAGATCATGGGTCTTGACCTTGATCAGTTCTTCGAGGAGGAGATTGGCGACTGGAGCATGATGCACCAGAACGAGTACGCTGCAAACGCAAGCAGTGTAAGCAGTGGCTCTCATCATCCGACGACCAAGGCGGCCTAAGGATTCAGCAGTACTCAAGAGCTGTCTTTCACAAGAGAGGGGTGCGCTATCTCTTGCTGTTGGCTGGCCGCAGAGATTTCCATCAATCTATATTCTATACCCTTGCGATAGATTTTCACCATATGGTGTCTCGCAATATTGAGTCTTATCATAGTCTTTGTAAATTCAATCCACAACCTTCTTTTCGCATGTCAGTCTACCATGCACCAGGGCTTTCCATCTCTGGCATAGTGCGAGCGGCCTCTACCATGCATCTTGCACCTGCGTTATTTCATCTCCAGAGCTATCGATCGACATCATTGACGTCGCAGCTACAGCTAATTATATCAGGAAAACCTTTGCGATACTTCTGCTGCTCTATGCAGTAGCGTTACAGTAACAGTTGCTGGACACAAATCGAGTGCCCAGCACCACCCGCGTGCGGCTGAACCCGTCTCTCGCCTGTGACTTCCAATTCAGACCGCGGAAGCTTATACCGCGCCCTCACGCATGACTTCTCTTGCACATGTGCCTTGCAAATTTCTATGTAATGCAGCCGGAACGCTCTCTGCTACACGAGTTCCGTTACCATAAGAGCTAAAGCTGCAATTACCTCAATTGACAAACAGACTACATCACTACGATACCAATACTCGCAACTGTACTATATTTTCCAAAAGTCATGCTCTTCGGACCTTTCGCCCTCCAATGGCGTGCCCCTTCGCGCAATCCGCCAAAACCCTCGATACCACTCCCAAATGGCGTCAATCGCAGCTACGTCAACACAGCCTCCGGCCCCCTCGAGCTGCTATCCGTTATACCAACCGACGCCAAATCCTCAAAGCCGCCTCTATTCTTCGCCCACGGCGGCTTCGGCTGCGCCTCCATCTGGCTATCCTACATGACCTACTTCTCCTCGCGCGGCTACCCTTGCTACGCGATCAGCTACCGCGGACACGGGAATAGCTGGTATCCCGTGTTCTGGAGGATGTACTTCACGTCTCGCGGGGCGATGGCAGAGGATCTCAGAGCTGGGATCAAGGAAGTAGAGAAGCTAGAGACAGAGAGGCGCGGTGCTGAGGAGAAGGTACGGGTGGTTTTGGTTGCGCACTCGGCTGGTGGTGCGCTGAGTCAATATGCGTTGAGTAGAGGGTTAGTGACGGTGCAGGGGTTTTGTATGTTGGCGGCTGTTCCGGGATTTGGGTCGTAAGCCTCTCTAATCACGGGATATATGAACATGCGAGCTAATCGTCATGCAGCTGGTCGGTCTACAAGTTTTGGGGTCTCACGGCTCCGATTCATTTCCCATACCGGCTGTTTCACCCACGATACATTCTCGCCACAACTAAGCAGGTCCACGACGCTTTCTTCACGGCTTCAACTCCAATGGCTGTGGTACGAGAGCTGGAGTCACTGCTAAGTCCGTACGAGTCCATGCTCTGGCCCATGCAAGCCCTCTTCCGCTTCGTCACCGGACCCGATGTAATCAGCTCAATCGTCGGCTGGGCGACGAAGAAGACCTCGGGGTCTGACGAATCTAGCAGAATCGCGCCGAGATTTCTGGTGTTGGCTGGCGAGAAAGATGTCCTGTGTACGCCGAGTATTCTCGAAGACGCAGCAGAACGGTATGGCGCAGCGTTCCATCACTGCGTGAGAGTTGGCAAAGTGGATGGGGTGTCTGAAAGCGATTTCGGATCTGGGAACGGGAAGGAAGGAGCTGGTGTCAGCTTCAAGGTCGCGAAAGGACTGGGTCACCATTTGCAGAATCACGTGGAATGGGAGATAGGTGCGGAGGAGATTTTGAGGTGGGCTGAGCAGCTTTAGGAGAATGATATACCTGCAAGAGGAAACGGAGGTAGGGGTCTGTACGATGACTTGTAAATGTCGCGATAGAGAGTATAACTCCTTGCTTTGAGCGTTGTTTTATCGAAAGTTCTTGGCTCCTCAAGGCTCAGTCTTCAGCTTATCTTACTACCCATTTTACCATCGCACTTATTGAGACACCTGCTGATATTCCAACCCCTTTCGAACACTCACTCTAGCTATCAAGGTTTCTCTACTTCAACCTCCATCCCGTCACAATCTGGCTCCGACCCCTATCCTTTCCTTTCCCACCCTCATCCTCCCATCTTGGTATACCAATTTGCGATACCCTTAGTACGTCTGAAAAATTCAACTCAGGATCCGGCAATACCCACAACTCCAACAAAGACTTCTTTTGCTTCGCCTCACCACAAATGCGGGGGCGGCGATACTACAACTCCAACAACGATCCCGAATAACGAACCGAGTTTCAACAATGAACCACTCGAGTTCGTATCCATTGGCTTTGCCAATACCGTCCAGGACGTGGGGAGATGCTGCTTGACCGGCTAATCGGAGGTGCAACGTACCCAGAAGAGATGGCGGATGGGGAAAAGTAGGCAAGGAACGTTTGAACTGTCCTCACGTAGCTAGCTGTCTTTGCTGGAGCAGATGTAGCTGAGGTCTAGGGGAACGACCTTGTAGCTGAAGATGTGCTGCCTGTCATGATTGCTAACGTAGTTACGACAGCATCCCTGCTCACGGTCATTTATAACCATAACATGAGATGACTGGATATATGTAGAGATGACCAGCTCAGGATACTAGTCTTTTACCTGGGTACTAAAATTGGAAAGGTTTCCAGGGTGGCGCGGATGCGCAGAGCTGAACCAGAGCGGCTGACTGAGAGATTTAGTACCAGGTGACGGAGTAACTGGAGCGTCATGGCTCTTAGACGACACATCATCTCTATACGACGACGTCGCTAAGACTGGAGTTACTCAGGACTTCTCATAGGCCAGTGCAGACAGCTTAGCGGCTAAACAAATTGGTGAACCATGATCCCCAAGTGGGAGTGCCAGCGAGGGGACGGGTCGCAGCAAGCGAAATGCTTTGCAGTGAAGTATTCGTGACGACCGAGACTACTGATGAATAAATAGAAATGCTTATAATTGTCGAAGGATAACCCTGCCAGACGCTGTATTGATGAACGTGGGAACCCGGGTGAGAGACGAAGCAGTGACAGAAACCACAGCTGAAGCACCACAATGTTCGTCTGTACGATAGCCTGGCTGGTGCCTTGTCCAGCTGGTAAGCCACTCTATACGTCCAACAAGCAACCCTCTGAGTTCAATATAACGTCAACACGGAGCTGAACAGTTGTACAGGCGATAAGGTCAAGTGTGCTCCCATACAAGTCTCGCAGTGCTCCTTTGGGAAATGTATATTGAAGCGATTTACAAAAAGAGACAATAAGCGTCAGCGCATATTGTTTCAAAAAATCATCAAGCTCTTCATCGAAGAGGCTTTGCCGTATTCGGTGCAAGTAGGCGACAAGAATCAATAGCTATCCTTTGGGCTCTGCCCCTCAGCATCGCGCCCATTAACTAGATGTGTATTTTGTCACGAGGTGTCTGCACACGTCTCCGCTCAAGCGCGGCGACGGCATGGTGGGTGGTGGTGGAGATGCCGAGGCAGGCCGATCTCGAAGTGTGGCATTTGTAAGCTTTGAGTGTGCCAGCGTGGGCCTCAGAAGAGCCTGTCGCCACGCAGTAGAATACGGAACAGTGCAGCGCGAAGTCAACGAGTGGTCTGTCAAAACATGTCATTTAGCAAGTTATCGTGGTATCTGTGCTACTGCAAGTCCCTTCCGATGATCGACAGGGACCTCTGTGCACTTAACAATGCTGCCTGTTGTGTCCCAGTCCTCTACCCAATGCTAAGCTGCTGAACGATATTCTCTGCGAGTGGTCTTTACACGCGCAATCTATGCGTCGATGTTGGACTTGATGGCGGCCTCGAGAGCCTTGGGGTTGGCACCAACGACCTCAGCGACCTTCTCGCCGTTCTTGAAGAGAAGGAAAGTGGGCATGGCGCGGATGCCGAGTTCCTGTGCAACGTCGGGGACCTCGTCGACGTCGAGCTTGAAGAAGCGGGCGTTGGAGTATGTGTTGGAGAGCCTGCAGAATTCGTTAGAAGAGGTCGGGATTGCTGGTTGTACGCGAAATGGCATACTTGACAACCTGGGGCGCGATGACCTTGCAAGGACCGCACCATGTAGCGAAACAGTCAAGGACCATCAGACTGGACTTGTCGCCGAGCGCCTCATCGAAGGCGGTCTTACTGTGAGGCCGTTAGCAGTTGCGCGCAGAAACAATGACGTCGCCCATGTAGTAAAACCGCGCGCTATGGCGCCATCGCAACAATGGGAGACTTACGTCTGGAGGTTGTGCACGCCGGTGTCAGACATTCTGGCTGTGTTGGAGAAGAATTTCTGTGTGAGAAGAGGTCGGTATAGGTTTGCGGTGGATGTGGGGTTGATTGAAGCTGTTTGCAGACGCGCAGAGGTAAGCAGTGTTCTGGCAAAGCGTGACGTCGACGGGGCGAACATGGTATAAGTACAGCGGAAAGTAATGAGACAAAAGCTTAGGCGATTGATAAGACTCGGCTGACAGAATGCACTGGACAAAGTTGCCTGCCGGTGACGATTACAGAATGACAAAGTCAACGAGGCGCCGCCGGATTAGATTCGGCGAAAGCGCGCGCGTCGTCAAGTCCCTGCACAAAGACAAAATGATGGCAGATCGCGCGTGCACACAAGGAGAGAAGGCAAACACGGACAGGAGAGGGCGACTTACGGAGTTCTGCGTGTTGGAGGGGTCTCAGAAAAGGCTCGCGGAATTTGAGGGAAACGATGATTAATACTAAAGAGCGGCGGCTTACCTCGTCCGCGGGTGGGCTGTCAACGGATGACGTGCGAGCTTGCCCGACATCCCGCCAGGGTCCTGCCTTAATCTTCAGGCACGTATGCTTCGCGCGAGGTCTGGTGTAGCGCAGTGGCAGTTGTTTTGTCAAGTTTGTTACGTCCTTCTGCTTCAAGCTGTCGACCAATCTTCTCTACGTCTTGCGCCTAATATGCCATTTGATCAACGAGTCTTTGTGAAAGGCCGAGTTTGTGAGCCCCACCAGCCCAACATCGTGGGGGGGCACCTTACAAGCCTCACCCACTGGAGAACCGAGCAGACAAGTTACAGTGAAGAAACAAGCTGTCTTGACAGCTTTATTTGGAGCTACAGATCGCTCTCACAGCGATACGTAGCGCGTGAGCGCAATTATATTTCCCAATCCTCAGCGCCATATTGTCCTAGATGACAGTATTTTTTACACCCACGAAGTTAATGAAATGTCTCGATGGCGCATTAGTGCGCCTTGCCTTCGATAGATAACAAATGTCCAGAGTTGTTCAATATCAAACGAAAAGAACGACAGGACGCAAGAGCCGAGGCTGGTAACCTCTATACAATACAATATGGTATCACGCCCAGAACAAAAATCCCGCGAAATCAATCCAACGCCGCGCTATGCAGTCTCCCAGAGACAAGCGCTTTCTATTTGCTATCACCGGCGGATGCAAAGCAAAAGTGTGATTATGCGTTAGCGGAGAGCAATTGTCCAGGAAGCCGCATGTGCCAACCAAAAGCAGAAATCTGGTGGTAAAGGAAATATGTAAAGGGTGACTGGGCTGGATACAGTAATGACTGGCAAGGACAAAGGAAATACAAAAGGAGTGGTGTGGCGTGGCGGTCATGCAGTTTCCCTGAAACAATCTCTCGGCGCCTCAGAATAATCATCTATTCATGCTGAGACATCCTGCTCGGTGAGGCTGTGCTCGACCGCTTTTGGATGTCCAAAAGCTTAGCCGAACCGGCACTCAGGTGCCGCACGTGGTTTTTACCAAAGTCCACGCTTTTTGCACGTTGTACTGTGGCGTGCTCTTCCGAATCGTCCGATTGTGGCGATTCGGGCTCATTGCCAAGTGTCTTACTGGTTTCCTCAGGCGAAAGCCCCTCCGCATCGAACATGGTAAGCAAGCCTTCTGCAGATTTGACTCGGACGTTCCGATGAATGACGGTAGGCTGGCGAGCTACACCGGCCTTGACATGCTCGCTATCTTGTGATCTACGGGCTGATGGAGTAGGCTCGTTTTCTTCCTCGGATTCGGCAGCCGCGTCGAGCGTAGCCATGGCTGTGCTGCTGGCTTTCCTGCCAAGAAGCTCGCTTGAGAGGTTCGATCGGCGTAGCTCGTCCGGCTGGGGGGTTAGTCGTTTGAAGTACTCGTCATCTGCCATGCCCAACTCTTCAAACGAGTTGTTGCACTCGGGATTTTGCTGCACTGCTGACGAGGCGACACTGGATCGCATCATCGATCTGTTAGAGATCCGCTTGACAGGCTTGCCAGACAGCCATGAGGCCTCCGAGTCCACTGAGGCAAGTGATTGTGACATTTTGTTGCCAAGTGGTAACCCTGGACTTACGGGCGAATCCGATCGAGCGTTGATGGCCAGACCAAGTGACCCGACGCGGATATTTTCTGGGTTCTGGGTTCTGCGGCGTGCAGCAATGGCACTTGTCCCAGGGACTTCCGGTGACGCAACACGAGAGTCAGGTGGAGAGATGGGGAATTCGGGCAGATCTTCTCTGAACTTGGACATAGTGCGGCGAGGAAGGCTGGAAGGCCTCTTGATCTGGATGGGTGCAGTTGGTACGGTAGCAACCAGATGAGCTGGAAGTGGCTGGCGAGACATCGACTCTCGCGACGTGTTGGAGAAAGAAGCCTCGGACGGAGTGGCGCGACCCGGTTCTTGAGAGCCTCGCTTGCTCCGTCGAAAGAAGGACGCAAACACGCTCATTCGTCGTCCATCCGAGCTACGACGGCGGAAACTAGAGCCCTTGTTGGAGGCTGTTGTATCAACGGTGTCGATGGGATGCAACGACCCACTCCTTGTCGGATCGTAGTGAGCCTCGACTGACTCAAAAGGCGACTCTTCGGCCAGCTTCTCGGAGAGAAGCTCCGGCATCATGGATACATTTGATGGCCCACGAGTATGTACAGGGCCGGCATTGCCTCGAGAGTAGCGGACAGCTTGAGCATCTGAGATGATCATATCCTCCATTGGCGTCTCTATGGGAGTGGGTAGTTGGCTGTTATCGTTGGCAGCAGTAGTAGTGGGCAGCTCCAATGGCGCGAGTCGGTGCATAGGGGGTGGTGTGAGCGGTCGAAGCCACGGCGGTGTTGAAGGCGTTGCTGGACGCACATCCTCCATGGGTACTACGGGCTCCTGTACGGGTTCTGGCGTAGGCACTGCCACCTCTTTCTCAATACCAAGACCGACTGCCCCAACGTCGCGCCAGTCAGGCACTGGTGGAGTACCCTCGGGGTCAGCATTCTGTTTCTGTGCACGTCTCTCGAGCCGACGACGCAGGCGCTCTTGGTCTGCCTTGGCCTTCTTCTCGTGACGCCGCTTGTCCCTATCAAGAATTTCTCGCAGCGCGCCTGCATCAAGAGTGTCGGCCAGATCATCGATTCTGCTTGTCCTTCTCCATTGTTTGTCTTCCTTTGAGCTAGTGGGTCTCTTCTCCCTTCGAGAACTGCCTCTTTCTAAGCGTGCTGTCGGCGACGAGCGATCGCCGCCGTAGTAGTATTGCGAACCGACAGAGAGGCGGATGGTAGGTCGTGGTGAGAAGAAATCGAGGGCGCTGACGCGGAAGGCACGTAGTTCGGAATTGCCGGACATGGACGAGTGTATCGAGTCTTCCAGGGGCAGCGAAATGTTGGACTGCGGGCGCTCGAAGCGTGCATTGAGACCGCCCTTGACCTTCTTGCTGTCTCGACGCAGCATACCGCCAGAGTTGCCGGCGGGTCGTTTCTGCGGCATTGGGAGAGTCATCGCGCGGATCTCCTCTTCGCGAATGTGGTCATGCTCTTTCCGCCTCTTGCTAGACTTGCGGCGGGCCAGGGATGTTTCGTTGGGAGGACCCCTGCGCAGTGACTGGGGTCTCTGTAGCTTCCCGCGCTCTCGTGCCGTGCGCAGGCTGGTGTGGGAAGGGGAGTGGAAGTTGTAGGGCACGCCGCTGAAGTCCTGGGTGACGGGGCGCAGGTGCGGGCTGTGGGCGAGGCGGCGCTGGTACGGTAGGGCTGTGATGTCCTCGACGCTCGATGCCGGGTTGGGCAGATGCGCCTCTTTGGCATGGCCAGGGTCGAGCGGCGGGTCGCTAAAAGGATTCTTCTCAGCGTCGTGCAAAGACGTTGTGGAGCGCGAACTCGTCCTCGTCCGGCGGCCGCTGCGTTGGCTGGGCCGGCGGTGCAGGGCATCGCGGCCCTGGTCGTGAGTCGCGACGGATTGCGCTGCGACAGGCCCGCTCCTGTCTGCAGCTGCGGCGCGACCCTCTTTTAATTTAGCGGCTCGTCCGCTCCTGCGCCCAAACGGCCACGGCATGGATGCACGCTGGCCGGCCTGGCGAGGACGGGCGGTGGTGGTGGCAGGTTGCGCTGCTCGCTGCCAGCGCAGAAACGCGACCGCGCGAGGTCGAACGGGGTGGGCGTGGTGCACTGATAGCTGTTGGCCTATCTGGTGTTGGTGTCGCTGCAGTGTCGGCTAGAATGCATCATGTCTGACTGGGCAGGGTACTGGGCGGCCGCGGCAGCCGTCGAACGTCCAACGGGCGTCAGTGTGCAGGCCGGCGGGTGGGAGCAACTGGGGAGCAACTGGGAAGCAATTCGAGCGATGGCAGACGAAGGGAGAGGCGGCGGTGATGCAACGCCCTGGAGCTGCCAGCCGGCGCGTGTGATGTATGTAAGGGCCAGTCGCAGCGGCCCTGCTGAACCTTGGAAAGGCTCGGACGGCTGTGACGAGGCAAAGCCCTGAAGCCCCCACCACGAGGCACGCCAAAAATACCCCTACAGCGTTCTTGGTTCGGGGAATTGCCTGGCGCACGCTGGGTCCGCCGGTGCCACTCGTCCAGCCGGCTGCGCACAGGCGGACGCTGCTCAGCTAACGAGCAGACGTTGACGCTTCGCCGTGCCTTCGCTGCGCCAGGCGCTGTTCAGACGGCTCGCCGCAGATTGGCATGCAGAAGATTTGCCGGCAAAAGCAACTCATGGCGACAGGGTGTGCCTGCCAAAAACCTCGATTGGCCGCCCGCAACGCTTCCAGTTGATCACTGGCGATCTCTCGGTCGAGCCTTCCTTCTTCACGAGCTCCAGGAAGGCGCCAGCTGCTAGGCCCACTGGCCCACTGTGGCTACGCTACTGAGACGCATCGTGGGATCCCATGGCCGCCACAGCCCTCATGAATGCTTGTGCCAATCATGACCGTCAGCACGCTGGTTCCCTTAAATGACCAAGTTCGTCGAGAGCCGTTCGATCTCTCGACCTTGGATCGCAGCAAGTCACGTTCCCCAGGTTGCCGGCCTCAGCTCACGCCAGTGACATGAGCTATGAACAGCGCCATGCCCAGTGACGTCCGAGGACTCTAGACCCTCGCTAGCGACAGATCACGCTGAGGATCACCGAACGCTGCATTCAAGTCCTGCAGAAAGTATCGAAACTCACGGGACGTGGAGAGCCACGTCGGTTTTGCGGTGTCCGCCAGCAACGGTATCAATACTAGCCAGGTCTGCGGGAGGCATATCATCATTCCGGAGGCTTCTCCTCCAATCGTCAATCGAACTATTTTCCACGGCAGAGCTCCCCCCAGTCGAGGACGCCTTCGCCAACAACGTTCCACCGATCGTCCACTCAGGTACCCGGGAAGTGAGCTTTCATGGATGTAAGCTGCTGTTATCAGTTCATCTCAACATCTTGCAAGCTGCTACAAGCATAACAAACAAAGCAACGGCCAAACGGCCAGATCTGTCCAGATGGATCCATGTCGAATGTGCTCGCAGTTCTCGTGTCAGATCAGCCTCCTGGCGCTGTGTAACAAGAGAAGGATGGCATGCAGCTGTTTCAACAACTCGAGGTGGTGTCCGACCATGTCTCACCATAGAATGCATGTCTGGCAGCTGTGTTCGGCAGCACTGAACAATTAAAGGGTGGGTCTCTTGTGTATTCGACCGCCTTGCTGCTATTGCAACATAAATTGTTAAACATCAAATGTTGTCAATCGTGCCTGAACCACACTCCGTGATGTTTCGTTACAACCTGCCGGTGTTCCAGGATCTCCATGCACGCCGCTCCCTGGCCCACGAAAATATTGGTGCGCCATCATACGGCTCCTTTTGTGGACCCCTCTGGTCTAAGATCCTCGGACGTTGTCTCGCCTGCATGCTAATTTGACTGCTTTGACGCCTGCATTCTGACCGATAAAACATCAACATATCACACACAGACACGGGCTCCGTTTCGTTGGCTGAATCGATGCGACAGATTGCGAAGTGCGGCTATCTGACTGCTTGCTGTAAGCAGAAGCATGCACCCCCGCCTTGTCTTGACGTACAAGGCTCCACGTGCAGACGACCTGTATCTATAATCCGTTGAACGCTAATAATCGTACTCGCTATGATAGACTCCAAATGGCCAATGATACGGTTTCTGCTGCGTTGTACAGACACGGGCGACAGCTCACCGTACTCACACGGCAGCGGCCACCGCAACGGGGAAGCAGCTGCGTGCATTGAAGCGAGACTACAGCTTTCCGAGTATCACTGCCGAGTTGCTGGGACAATGTCAGGGTGTCACGATACTCATCGATTGTCGTGGAACGGAGCACGCAACAAGTAGTTGACTTCCTACGTGTCGCTGCTTAATCCTTTTTGAGCTCGAAGGATCGATGTGTTTTGCAACGGCCGCCTATTGCATTCGATCCCTGGCATTGCCGAGCGGTGCAATGACTTGCTCACAAGTGACATGCAGTACCTTTTGTTTCGCAAAAAGACGCTCAACAGAATGCCTCTATTCCGATCGCACATCATTTTAGGTGGTTCAGGCGTGTTGTAAATTGGGACCTACTATGGATCTCGAAATGTGTCAAGGCAGGAAACCTATAATGAACATGGCTCGCAACAACTGTCGCGTAATTACAATTTTGCAGATTACAAGCTCTTGATACAATATACCTGTACCTGTACCTGACTACAAGTCTGCGTCCAAAGCCAGGCGACAAATGCAAGCTACTCTCTTCTCCTGGAGCATGTAATGTAAACAACATGCGAATATTGCTTCAAGTGTAAAAATGGAATGCACCACAGTCAACCACGAATCATCAATGACAAAATCTGACAAAATCTGCATACATTTGAGCTTGCAAAACTTCTCTTGATGCGACGCATTGTCATTCTCTTGGTGATCCTTGACAAGCTTCACGTGCTCAGCCCTGCAATCCAGATCAAGTCAAGCGCTGGCTCTTCCTCGCCAACGCCCGCGGGCGCTTTGTTGACACAACAACACTTGCCGAAACACCGACAGCGTCCCGATACAGCAGCAACTGCAGACCTAATATCATAACGCCGTAACTACCTGAATACCCCGATTGCATTCACTCACGATCCAACATGTCTTACGGAGGAGGGCGTATGAGCATGGCTCCGCGCACCACTACGCATGGCGCACACAACCAGCGCGCGCCCGCGCCGCAAGAGAACGACGCCTTCATGACACTGGTATGCATTCTTTTCGACCTTCATTACAGATCACTGACCTTAATAGCCTGACTCAGAAATTGCTGGATGTATAACAGATATCGGCATACAGTTCAGCGTGGCAGATCTACAGAAACCCAATCCCCAAATCATCCAGAAAGTGTTCGAATGGCTTGCAGAGCTACTCATGAACACAACTCGCGATGTGGTTGCACCTGCGATGCGCGCCGCGGCAGAAGACCTGTGCGGCGAAGGTGCTGAGCGCCTGTTTACCAGCGACACGCGCGACTTAATGGCTTTCTTCGTTATGTTGAAGAGGCTGTTGCGAGAGGTATGTTCTGTTCAGTACATGAGCGAGTCACAGGATCTGATTCTCTCTCAAGTGCGGCATTCACGACTTCACGTTCGCAGACCTTTACAAGCCTACACACCATCGATTAGTTAAGATCTTCTCGTACATGATCAACTTCATAAGGTTCAGGGAGTCGCAAACAGAAGTTATCGATGAGCACTTCAACAAGGCCGAGCGCACTAAGCTTCGCATCGAACAGCTATACAACGACAAGGAGACGAAGGAGATGCAGCTCGCCGAGCTGCAGCGCAACCGAACAGCCACGGAGAGAGTCTTGCAGGATAGGAAGAAGCGCAACGACGAACTCAAGGCCCGGCTGCTGGAGCTGAAGCAGGGTCAAGAGTCGGTCATGGAGAAGCTTGAGCGGGCAAAGGCTGAACAAGCCAGACTCAAGGAATTGCTGCAGCAGAAGGTCGAGAATAAGGAGAACGTTCAGCGGGAGATCATCAAGTTGAAGCCCTACACACAGCAGAGCCCTACAGCACTCGAAGATTCGCTGCGCGACTTGAACGACCGCCTTTCTGGTGACAAGACTCACATCGACACTTTGGATCGTCGCGCTCGCGCCCTACAAACCTCTACCGACTCGTTCGGCATTGTCATAACAGATGTCACCTCATGCACGCGTCTCCTGACAGACGTGCAGGCCGACCTTACAAAGGAAGAGGAAGAATCAGCAAAAGCATCCCGACACCGCGACGCACTCGCAGACCGCAGCAACAACGTTAGAGACGTGGAGAGGCAAGAGCGAATGCTCCAGAAGCAGCTGAACAGCATCAACGGCCGCACAGAAAAGCTGAGAACGAAAGGCAACGAAGAAGCAGAGCGCGCGCGCATGCGCATGGAAGAGCTTAGCCAGACGCATGGCAAGTTGGTCGAAGACAGAGGTGAAAAACATCGCGACATCGAGAGGCGGCGAGTGCGCATCGAGCAGACAGAGAAGAAAATGGCAGAGCTCAAGGACAACATCGAGAATGAGGTCCATGCAGCGCACGATGAGTATCTCAAAATGGAGAGCCACATCAAGCTCTACATCACTGAGATGGAGCAGAGCATATAGGAGTGCGAGGCTCTGTGTACGACTCTGCGCAATCCTGACTGGGGTCCTTAGATGTCTTATGACGGTGTTTGGGTTTGGCTTTTTTTTGATACCTCATTTCCTTCGCTTCAATACCACACATTACGCCTTTTTCCAAACATTAAGCTTGACCAAGTCGTTGCAATTTCGTAAGGCTCATGCACTGTATCACGCGCTCTAACACAACGCCATGCCATGCGTAAATACATTTCAGAACCTGACTTCATTACCACATCCACCACTCACTCAAACCCCTCAGCAAGAGGATCGCTCTTTTCGCCCCTCTCCAGCGCAGGGCTCAAGGGCCCAATATCAGCCCCTTGCAGCGTGGTACTCAGACTCTTCCTGTGCGCCCGCGGGCTCTTATCCAGCGTCTCAGCCTCCTCTTCCACATCCGTGCCCTCCTTCTCAACCCCCTCTTCCTCACCACGGTCCCCCGAAAATCCCTGGTTCGTCAGCCGCAGCCCCAGGATCTGCTGCCGCAGCTCATCGATGAAGCGCTGCATGTCCTCGAACGGCAGCTTGACTGCTCCGCCCTCACGCGTCTCGGCGCGGGTGTTGTACAGCCGCAGCGCAGTGTCGAGACACTTCTCTGCCTGCTGGCTGCGCTGGAGCCGCCACCATGACTCCGCGGCCAGCACCGCCCAGAGCGCGGCTTTGCGGCGCCGGCTACCCAGTCGGTAGGTCCCAATGCCGGTGCGGATGCTGTAGCATGCGGAAATGCGTTCGGTGACTAGCGCCTGGCCGACGCTGCCAACGAGGCCAATCTCGAGGATGCGGGTGCCCCAGCGCGCGGCATCATCGGCGGCACTAGAGCCTCGAAGGCGCAGCAGTTCGGTTGAGAGGGCGAGCGTACGGAGCGCGTAGTATGGTGCTGCGGAGCGCTGGCGGTCGGTATAAGAGTAGGATGCAGCTTCGATCCAGGTATCGATGTTCTCGCTTCTGTTCTTTGAGCTCATTGGTGTGGGTGCCATGAGCGCAGACAAAGCAGCCATTTCGTTGGCACCGGCGTAGTGCCGCCATGCTTTGTCGTTCTGGAAGTCGGTACGTAAAATATCGTAGGTCGAGAGCGCGAGTTTCCAGTCGCGCAGCATGAAACAATAGTCTGCTAGCCGGCGCATGATAGCTTCTGGTGCGTCAGGGCGGTAGAAGCCTTGGAGACTGTCGTAATTAGAATTAGAAGAGGGCGAGGCAGATGCACTATTGCGAGAGCTTCCGAAGGGTGTCCAGCGCTTAGACAGAGACATGAAACGGCCTGAAAGACCGCGGCGTCGGGAGAGGATTTGCTCATTCCAAGTCGAGATACTGCGCTCCATGTTGGGTATTATAGACTGGGTAACAAGCTCCCGGATGAAGGTTCGCAAGCTGCTTATATCAGAGTCGGGAAAGTAGGGTGTAGGATCAGTGATATCGTCCGTGGTCTCTGTATGTAAAGTCAGTGCAGCCAGGTCAAAAGGTATTGAAGAACATACCTCGCTTTTGGATCTCCGCTAGCTCTTCACCAGAAGACATCCATTCACAAGTTGGTAATCGCACGCTGTCATCATCTGACGGTATACATTCCTGGCTCTTCAGTCGCAGGAGATGGCAATGTAAACCGAAATGTCGCTTCATCGAGTCGAAGGTTTGATTCGATTTTGCAATGTCCCCGTTCTCCTCATCGTGTACCAGGACATAGTATCGGAGGAAATCGTTCTCAACCCATTGCGGAAAGCGAAGGTCGCCGTCATGCTGCCTGTTGTACAGTCTTCGGAGCTCTTCGATTGGGTGGGGATTCGACGAGCTGATGGCTATTATGCCGGCCACAGGGTGCGCGAAAGTTTCGTGGGGCACAATCGGTAGACCCGAAAGCAGGCGCCGTAAGTAGAGAGTGTAGAATGGTGATCCAGCGCCCTCGACGTGTGCACCTGGCTCTCCCTTGTTCATGTAATCTGCATTCGGATCGTGGTGGTTGAACTCAGAGTACTGCAGGTGTCGATCGACCACTTCCTCTATTTGCGACACATCTCCACCTGTCCGTCTTGGCCGCCGTGTAGAGTCTGTAGAGACCCTTTGACCGCCCCTCAGATCAGGATATGCATCCTCAACGCCGACGAAGCGTACGCCGAAATCATCGTGGCTCTTGCTTGCACCGATACTGTCCCTTATAGTGACCTTCCCAGGCACCTGCTCGCCGAAAGGCCTGAGAAGCTCCAGAAACCCTCCGTCCAACCCTTTGCCCCTGACCAAAGCCTCAGTCTCGGCGTCTGCTAATACGGCGACATGTGGCACGAATGCGCGCTGTATGAGTGTCCGGTACTCATCAGAAACGCCAGGTGGCAGGCTGTTGGGCGTTCTTGTTCCACTGGACCGTGACCCGGGCGAGAAGACGGAGCCAGGGACCGTTGGCGCAGTGGGCGTTGCGGTGCCTGAGCTGGGGCGCGAATTGGTGGTAGAGATGCTGGTGGTTGACTCGAATAGCTTGGAGAGGCTCGGGTTCGAAGTGCGGTATGGCAGCGACGACAGAGAGGACGCAGGCGATGCGCGATGCTTGGAGACCACTGCAGAGGCTTCTATGCTTTGCGGGAAGTTCGGGGGCTTGGGCGTGGCATCTTGCGGCGGCGTCATGGGAGGCTAGGGCGGGGCGCCCGTGGTGTTCTGAGTGCGCACGAGTTGTCTGGGGGCGCCGGCATGTATTCTAGTTCTATTCGCAGGTGCGTGACAATCGTAGACGGCTCTAACGGATTACAGGGGGCTTGTGGTGCTGGCTTGCGCTGTGAGGTGACGATGGCGTTGCGGCCACTCGGCTTTCTGACTGGACGAACTGCGGCATCTCCATCATCCACCACCACCCCGGCACTGCCCCTCCAGTTCTTGCGCTTTGCCTTTACTGTCGCTCCTTAATCGTGTTTCCAATATTGTAGCCATACCAAGGGCGCTATAGACACTGCAAGAGATAGTGTTGGACCCACATGCGTGCATGTCTTTGGGTCGAGCCAGCCGTTTGTTTTCATTGCGAACAACTTTTCTCTACAAACGTGACTTTGCTTCATCGGCCACTCGTCTCACCACTCTGACTCAACGAACTGCGACTTGCAAATTTGGCCTGCAGCGTATGTCAACGACAGCATCTCCGCCCCACCAGCAAGAGCGGAGCGCGAAACGACGAAGACTGGACAGGTCATCACCTCCACTGATACAACCGTACGGCGCAATGGCGTCGAAAACATCGCCAAAAGCTGGGGTTCAACTCGAATTGACCGAAGTTGAGACCAAGCTTCGCCGGTTGTTACTGGATGTAGCTACGTATATCGACGAGCAGCCGGTTTCTAAAGCAACTGCGGTAGAGGTGCCGGACAACCTTGCAGATGAGAAAATTGTACTACGGTGGACGGGAGGCTGGGTGCGCGACAAGCTGTTAGGAGTGGGAAGTCACGACATTGATCTTGCCATCAACAAAATGACCGGCGAACATTTTGGACTGAAGCTGCAGGAGTACCTAGAGATCCCCGGCAATGCCGAGAAGCATGGCTTGATCGAGGATAGTGACAAGACAGATAAGCTCAGCAGCAAAGACAAGGCAAAGAAAGTCGCACCCGGCCTTCACAAGATTGAAGCCAATCCCGAGAAGTCCAAGAACCTGGAAACGGCGACAACAAACATCATGGGCGTCGACCTGGATCTCGTCAATCTCAGAAAGGAGACCTATAACGAGGTCTCTCGTAACCCCCAGATGGAGTTTGGCACAGCCGAGGAAGACGCTGTCCGTCGCGATGCCACCGTTAATGCCATGTTCTTCAACTTGCATACCTGTCAGGTTGAAGATTTTACCGGTCAAGGCTTTGATGACATGGCCGCAAAGATCATCAGAACACCACTCGAGCCTGTCCAGACCTTCAAAGATGACCCGCTTCGAGTGCTACGGCTGATCCGCTTTGCGTCGCGTCTGGACTACGTAATCGAGCCCAAAACGGAGGAAGCCATGGCCAATCCAGAGATCCAGGATGTTTTGAAGATTAAGATCAGCCGAGAACGTGTCGGCATTGAGTTGGAGAAGATGCTGAAGGGCCCTCGTCCACGTATGGCGCTTGAGCTTATCAATCGATTTGGGTTGTACAGAACTGTATTCACAGATCCTACAAGAGAGCTTCCAACTGAGCCCGATACAAATCTGTTCCAGCCAGCCTTTGAATTCGTTGACTCGGTTGTTGATGGAGCCTTCAAAGATTCCGTCATTGCAAATCATCTTGTTCGCAATACGGACGAGCAGTACCTGGCATGGATATGTGCAACTATGATGCCTTGGGCTGACGCGCCTACTGTTCCGCATCACAAACCTCTTCAGCGACCCTACTTCTCCGCCTATCTTGTCGCTCGGGAAGGTTTCAAAGCGCCTAATAAGGTCTGCGATGTAATTGCCGCTTCCCTAAGTAACAGTGAAGAGATCCGCAACCTGGTAGCACAATGTGCACGAGGCCTCCAGCGACCAGACACTATAAACCAGACGAGCGATGCGACCGCCCGCGACACTCTGGGTATGGCAATTCGTCGTTGGGGCTCGACATGGAGGACCCAAGTTCTGTTCAATCTGACATACGAGGTTGTATTGAACAACACACTGCAGGATCGTAAGTGACGAACTTCACTGCAAGTTGCGCAAGTGCTAAAACATGATAGAACTACTCCGCTCGTACTCCTCATTCCTTTCCCACCTCGCCAAGCTTGAGGTGCTCGACGCAGACACATTCAAACCACTACTCAAAGGCACTGATCTTGCTAAAGCCCTTTCCATCAAGCCGGGCCCTTGGATGAAGGATGCTCTCGATGTTGTCATGGCTTGGCAACTTCGCAATCCATCCACCATGGATCCAAGCGAGGCCATCGAGGCTGTCAAGAGGGCCAGAGAGAGTGATAGTGAGCTCCCCCAACGCCTCGCCTCGCATTTCCTCAAACTTACCATTCCACCTTTCTTTCCGCAGACTAAGACAGCGAATACCTTCGATCTATCACAGAAGCCCGCTCCATGGAAGGATCCACACAACGGATTTGTCCTAGACCTGTTGGGCTGGTCAATCAGAGCACTCGATAGGAAGTCAATAGAACAGAATTGGCATTTCCTGGTACCACCTATCTTGAAGATGCTCGATGACATGGAAGTTCAGTTCAAGGCTAAAGGATGTCAACATCTTACACAACTACTCTCTGTTCTACAGCTCGAACCGGACCGAGACGCATCCGCTGCCTTCCTCGCACGCACAGGATACAATGAGGTCTTTGCATCCACCCTCTGGCCCTTGCTTACATACATTCCCTCCTTGACACCCGAACCCGAATCCGTCACTATCTTTCAAGCTGTCTTCGAGCCGTTGCGTTCTCTTGGGGTCCTTGTCAAAACAGAGGAAAAGCGAGTGCAGTTTGCCGACAAGCTGATGCGTGAGGGCGTCCTTGCGCCTCTCTCTCACCTTCCCTCGCCCACTACGTATCCCAACCTCGCATGTCAGATCGTCCGCCAGATCAGTAATATCACAGCTCTTTTGGGGATTGAAGCCGTTAAGCATCTGCCAACCCTTGTTCCTTTACTGACGAGCATCTTGCAAGACCCTTTCATTTTGAGCCACAAGCAACTCACACTCGCTGCACTTCAAGGATTGCAGAGTTTGATTCAGACATGTTGGCCAAGGCTTCCTGCACACCGAGGTGCCATTACATTAGGCTTGTGCGTTCTGAAAGGGAGATGTGACGAGGAGAGTAAAGACTGGGACCAACGTGAGGACGGGAGTCAGAAAGAGAACAGTGGGGAATCGTTGAAAGGTCTATGTGAGGAGCTGAAGGACACAGCTGAGTTGTTCAATGCGGTCTTGAGTCAGAGCGAGGCCAGCGAAGAATGGGAGAAGGAAAAAAATACTTTGATGATTGTTGATGAGAGTCTGAGGGGATTCTTCGAGGAGCCGGAGGCAGACTCAGACAAATAGAAGCAATAAACCGAAAACAAACATATCAATGTGAATCAACACAAACACTTGTAAATTCCAAGTGTCAAAGCACAGTTGCAAGCCGTTCCTGCGAGTGATCAAGAATTTGGTAGCGTGCTGTTGTTGTGTGACTCTGAGTGATGAGTCTTGCGCAAACTCTACGATCCGCACCAGGGTTGTCGGAAGTAACACGCCTTGGCTGGCAAATTTCCACCAAGGATGTTAAGAGTAGTGTAACAATGGCTCAGTCTTCAAAGGAGTTACTCGTCACTTCAATTTCGACTTCGGACCCAGCGAAATGACACACGGCGGCAGGACTGCCCTCACGCGTCTTTACGCATTCTGGCTCATAGGTCAGCTCTTGTTTGTGGACATACACAACCTCGACAGTCAGTTACTCCCGGACCCATCGGCTTGCAAGGTGAAGCTCTCTCTCCGTTGCAGACTAGCACCCTGCGACGTCGCAGTGCGCTTTAAGTGCTTGAAAGCTCGGTCGCGTGCAGTAGTCCGCCGTGGATATTGAATCCAGGCGCACGGTTGAGGCGGTAAGACAATTTTGCCGCCTCTTCCAGCAATTGACAAGATGTGATTTGCCCGCACGCTGATCTCGCATGCTTGGGGACATCTCCGCGCAATGTGGGGAGAACAGAACCAGCAAAGCGTGAAAGATGTTGCTTGGGGGCGTCATGCGTCATCCTATTGCATCGTTCCCCACAGGCCAGTGCTGACCGCCTACTGGCCAGAGACAACGGTCCGCTCTCGGCCCTGCGCTTTCATCATCCATCGGCGAAGCAGAAGAATTTTGACCTGTGCTTCTTGACTCACCTGGAGATAACGACCCAGACTTCAAATATCCGCTAGTCCCTGACCTCCAGCCCTCTTTCATCCACATTCACAACCAGCATCCAAAATGTGTCCTACCTGCGAACCTGAGCAGACCAACGGCCATGCCAATGGCACCAACGGCACCGCCAATGGAAACCACGACGGCTACACCGGCGTCCAGACGCGCGAAAACCCTCGCCCTGATATCACTCACGCCAGCCCCTACAAGCCCGTAGGTGACTTCTTGTCGAACGTCTCTCGCTTCAAGATCATCGGTACGTCATTCACAACTTTTGCTGCCACAGTTGGCGCGTGCGCGCAGCCCCATATCCATCGGCAATGCCATCACAAGCAAATTCCAGAGCATTGCGCTGACCCATCATGCAGAGAGCACGCTTCGTGAGGGCGAGCAGTTTGCCAATGCCTACTTTGACCTCGAAGCCAAGATCAAGATCGCTAAGGCGCTTGATGAATTTGGTGTTGACTGTATGTTCCATCTCCGCGGCACAACGCTCTGCGCCGTGCTGCAGTATTAACATTTTTCCAGACATCGAGTTGACCAGCCCTGCTGC
Source organism: Stagonosporopsis rhizophila (assembly GCA_016767195.1). NCBI lineage: Eukaryota > Fungi > Ascomycota > Dothideomycetes > Pleosporales > Didymellaceae > Stagonosporopsis > Stagonosporopsis rhizophila. The sequence goes on along the minus strand of CP068498.1, from coordinate 3,005,783 downwards.
CTCTGAGCAGTCAAGAAGGGACTGCGAGGCCATCTGCAAGCTTGGTGTATGTTATTTTACTGGCTATGCTACGATCCATCAAATTCTGACTACCACCTAGCTCAAGGCCAAGATTCTCACCCACGTAAGATGCCATCTCGACGACGCCAAGATTGCCGTCGAGACCGGCGTCGACGGACTCGACGTTGTTATTGGAACTTCGAGCTACCTCCGCGAGCACAGCCACGGCAAGGACATGACATACATCAAGAACACTGCTCTCGAAGTCATCGAATTTGTCAAGAGCAAGGGCAAGGAGATCCGATTCTCGTCTGAGGATTCTTTCCGATCTGATCTCGTCGATCTGCTGTCCATCTACAGCGCTGTCGACAAGGTCGGTGTTAACCGTGTCGGTATCGCAGATACTGTTGGTTGCGCTTCCCCTCGCCAGGTCTACGACCTCGTCCGTACCCTCCGTGGTGTCGTATCTTGCGATATTGAGACCCACTTCCACAACGATTCTGGCTGCGCCATTGCCAATGCATACTGCGCACTCGAGGGTGGTGCCACCCACATCGATACCTCCGTCCTTGGTATCGGTGAGCGTAACGGTATCACGCCTCTGGGTGGTCTTATGGCCCGCATGATCGTTGCAGACCGTGACTACGTGCTGTCCAAGTACAACATCAAGAAGCTCAAGGAAGTCGAAGATCTCGTCGCCGACCTTGTTGAAGTCAACATTCCCTTCAACAACTACATCACAGGATTCTGCGCTTTCACACACAAGGCTGGTATCCATGCCAAGGCCATCCTGAACAACCCCTCGACTTACGAGATCATCAACCCCCAGGATTTCGGCATGTCTCGTTACGTCCACTTTGCCAGCAGACTTACTGGCTGGAATGCCATCAAGTCTCGTGCTGAGCAGCTTGGCCTCAAGATGACTGATGCGCAGTACAAGGAGTGCACAGCTAAGATCAAAGCCATTGCCGATATCCGCAAGATCGCGCTTGATGATACAGACTCGATCATCCGTACTTACCACCACAACCTGCACGCTAAGGAGGAGCAACCGCTTCTACCTGGCATGACCGAAGAGGAGAAGAAGAAGTTTGTTGAGGCCGAGAAGGAGCTCGGCACCATGCCTGAGAAGAGGGCGCTGGACGCTGCTGCAGACGCAGACGCAGAGGTCCCCGCTGCTAAGAAGACAAGATCGGCCGCTGTCGCCTAAGAGATCGAAAGCGCGTGTAAAATTGGGTATCTGGCGTTCCTTGATTTCCTTTACTCTTGTCTTGGAGACTGTACTTTCACGACATGTCTGCATATTCCATTTACGGAAAAGTCGTTTTGTTTAATACCTCAGATCGACGAGCTTTGAAAGCTCGCCGCAGCACATAGAGCACGCTGCTTGCAATGGGCGAAACCAAGCCTACAGTCAATGGCAATCTGAATTATTCAAACCAATGACACTGCATGAATGACTACAAAGTGAGCTCCGCGGGAAAGCCTCGTGGCACGTGCTCCGTGTTCAGGGTCCTTGAGCGGGCTTTCCCGCGACCAGGGGCCTTGTTATTTTCCCTTTCACCGCTCTTCCCCACCAACGCCTTGACTGTCTCTCTTTATTGCTATTGCCCTAGTCGCAAACATGAGCTCTACCGCCACCGTCACTGAGCACCCCAAGATCACAGGAGAGAACGTTGCTCGACTCTTCCCCGAAGTCAACACATCTGTTATTGGCGGGTCGCACGAGTCCGCCCGCAACGATGATGCGCTCACCGGTTATGATGAGGAGCAGATCAAGCTGATGGACGAGGTCTGCATTGTATTGGACGACGATGACAAGCCTATCGGAAGCGCAAGCAAGAAAGTCTGTGAGTAATTGCCGCAAGCACAGCCTGCCCAAGTGGGATAGGATGCGCGATTTGTTCCCTATATTCTGACGCGCCACAGGCCACTTGATGGAGAACATCGACAAAGGTCTCCTCCACCGCGCTTTCTCCGTCTTCCTCTTCGACTCCCAGAACCGACTCCTCCTGCAGCAGCGAGCGACCGAGAAGATCACATTCCCGGACATGTGGACAAACACTTGCTGCTCGCACCCTCTGGGCATTCCTGGAGAGACTGGCACAACTTTGGAGGAGTCGGTTCAGGGCGTTCGTCGCGCGGCAGTCCGCAAGCTTGACCAGGAACTTGGGATTCAAGCCTCTCAGGTACCCATCGACGACTTCAAGTTCTTAACCAGGATACACTACAAGGCGCCTAGTGATGGCAAATGGGGCGAGCACGAAGGTAAGTTTTTCGAGCTGTGGGCGAGATTGCCAGCATCAGAACTCTGCGGAGCCCTGACCCCACACCAAGAGCAACGCTGACGGACTCTAGTTGACTACATCCTCTTCATCAAGGCCGATGTCGACCTTAACGTCAACCCCAACGAAGTCCGAGACAGCACCTTTGTCACCCAGGACGAGCTGAAGGCCATGTTTCAAGACAAATCGCTCAAGTTCACACCATGGTTCAAGCTAATCTGCGAGACAATGCTCTTCGAGTGGTGGAACCACCTCAACTCCGGTCTCGAGAAGTACCTTGGAGAGACAGAGATTCGAAGGATGTAAGGATCGAGTGATTAATGAAACCACGTAGAGGAAGAGGTGGATGTTCTGAAGAGTTTGAGAACGGTGCGCAATACCCATAGGCTTACGTTGACTGGTTTCTGAGTGGCTGCGAATGCCAGTGTACCGAACGCTTGGCCCAGCGCCAATCCTGCTTCTGATGAACGAAGCAATGATGCATGCAAGCCCGGTCAGCGATAGATACCACCACTGTAATTGATCACAACAACGCGTCAGATGACCACGCCCCACGTCTCAGAGTCGGGGACTGCAGCACACCCGACGCAATCTGCATGCACCTCTCCTATCACTATCTTCTTATGACCAACGTGGCGGGCGATCTTCACAATTCCTCCATTTGGACTTGACTGATAGGCAGTTACTAGGTACTGTCCGGTCCGTATCTTACAGCAAATAGGCCCGAGTAAATCACCAGCAGAACGGGACCCGCGGACGCTGGTCTGGTTCTCACGATAGACGGAGAGGAGCGAGCAGTGCTCTGAGCGCCTATCCCTCATTGAGGAGGTACAAGCGGTGTCAGACCAACCGCTTCCGGCCACCCCACACTTTCACGGCGCCACACCACGCACGCTTCATCTCGACTGCTCTCTGATCATGAAAATAGCAAACCCCTAGTTAAGAGATACATATTCATGAGTACAGGCTGTGTTGCGCCATCAGCCGCAATGCGACGGTACCGTATGAGCCGCATCTTCTAGAAGCGCGGCTGAATTCTAGGCGCATGATAACAGTGAAGGGCGCTCGCTGCGACTGGCTCCAGAGATAGACCCCGTTACAACACTAGCGCGACCTCCACCTGTGACCGGGAGGCTTACGATGGCAACCAGGGTTGGGGCGGAAGTATATCATGTGGCTATTCCCACCTTTCTCTCCTCACTAAAGAGGCTTCATTAAACCAATTTGAGCACCAACTGTCCTTTCTCGCCTTGATTAATCGGAACACGACTTTTGGAACCCGGGACGAGCGTCAGCTACCACCACACGATACGAGAACCGCTCCTATCAGTGTCCGTCTCCGCAGGGCATTACGCCAAGCCAGTGCACAGCAGTGCTGTCATCGGTCTTGTGACGAGGTACCAGCGAGTCCACGAGGAGGTCACTTTTATTGTGTATCATCCACGCAAGCCACCCACGAACAAGCCTTTATCCCGATAAGAAGTTCGCCTGTTGCCGATCCTAAAGGGCGTACGTTGTCACACATCGTCCCGATTACCAACCCTTCATACCAAGGCAATCTGTCCAGCATCGCCTATTGATGTCGGTTGATCTACGTCAAGCTTTTCAATCTCTACGCTACCCATCTCGAGTCGAAACTGTCTCGAGATCGCAGCTCTCTAGAGTCCATACAGGAGATACTACTCGCCCATTAAAACCGTAAACGCTTCGTGAGACGACAAAGGTATATTCTGGCAGGCAATCGACGGTCACGGCTCCTGCTAGCCCGACTTGACTGCCCACATCCGCTTGATACTAATTGCAATATAGTAGCAGTGCTTGAACTCTGTGACATCTTCTTTGAAGACCAAGTTCGACTGTTTGATCCCATTGGCCATCGTGCCCTTTCCCATCGATAGCCTCCACGCTGGCGTATACGACTGTTCCAATTATCAGAAAAAGCGGCAGATCCCACCTGAATACTAGTAGAAAGTTACGGACAATACCGCAATCATGGCGAAGTCACTTGGTCCAGTCGCACCAATTGTTTACAACATGGTTGACACCAAGTACACCGTGAAGCCTGCTAACGTAAAGGGTCATGAAGTTCCTACCAGCTTTACTCTCCTCAAGCAAGAGTCTCCCGTTGTTGCTGTGCCACCGCCTTCTGGCGGTGTACGCCTGGTCACACTAGAGGAGTACAAACAGGCCGCTGCCTGCTTGGCCGAGGCTTTTGCTGAGGATGATGTTGCTCGTTACTTTATTGATGTGCCTGACCGTGAGCACTGGACTGGCGAGCAGAAATGGGAATTGCACGTTGAGATCATGGAGTATATTACTTACGCTCACATCCTAAAGGGACTCGTGACTACAGTTGGAGATTTTGAGGCAGTTGCGCTGTGGTATGTTTGCCTTCTCATATATGAAGTGTATTTACTGATACAGATAGGATGCCGCCAGGGCAGAACATGGATGACTACCTGACCATCTGCCGTAGCGGCCTCTGGCGCCTTAACTACCGCCTCTCAGCGGAAGGCAAGCGTCGTTTCTTTGGCGAGTTCTTCCCCCTCCTGCACGACACCATGCACGCCACTCTCGGCGATCGCGAGCTCGAGACGTGGTATCTTGTGTACCTTGGCACTCGTCCCGCCGGACGTGGTAAGGGTCACGCTCGCAAGCTCATCGAGCACATCACCAAGACAGCCGACCGTGAGGGTAGAGCCTGCTACCTCGAGTCGAGCAATGCGACCAATCCTGCCATCTACAGGAAATTTGGCTTCGAGGAGTGTCGCACCATTCATCTGCAGCGAGCACAGAAGAACATTTCCCTCGACATAATGGTGAGGGAACCTGTCACTGGAGAGAAGAAGAGCGGCATGTGAGCAAAGGAGGGGTCGGGAAGAGGAGAGATGGGCACCGCTTCAACACGGATAGCTTTGGGGAGGTCACAGACTGAACGCATCATGCTTATAAGCTTCTTCAACAGAAGCTGCTCTGCTGTTCTACTTTTCTAGTACTTGTCTTGTCTGCAAATAGCTGCACAATCGCTAGCTCATTCAGTCGTCATGATGTGTAATACACTGTCGATTGCGGTCGCCTTGGGATCCCATCTTCGAATTTGTGGGGGTTTTCAGTTGGTGATAAGTAATCTGAACGATCGACGACTATTATGTGGTAGCGTGTGCTTGCGACACGTTGTTTTTATTATGATACGCGTATTTCAACTTTTGTCTTTTGGCCACAGCTTCACTGCGATTGGTTTTTCCCAGCAGGCGAGGCAAGCGTGGCGGTTGTTGTCTCGAAGGCGGCTCGATCAACAACCACACGTACCCTGCTGTACTGAAGAACAAAGGTTTCACGAGACTGTTTGTATCTATCTTTCGTGCATCCGCGGCGGGGCTGTGCTGAGATGCGGTGTACGAGGCAACGATGCGATAAATTTGCTTTGTCACATCCTGGCTCCATGAAACGCTGTGCATGCCCACGTTTGACACCGCTCATTTCACTTTCAACCGTCGTCTCCTTTCCCCGTCCTGCTCTATGTCGCTTTCTTTCCAAGTAGCATTCACTTAGGTTCGCAAATCCAGCGCAATTCTGATCTTTCGCGTCATCGTCACCTTCGCTCGAGACAGTTGCTATTCACCACATATACCTAATCGATAGTCTCTCCGCACCACCCCCGCAAGTACAACGCACGCAATCCCAAGCCTTACCCAGCCCAAGCGCGCCAGGGTCCGGACAACCTCGCAGCCTGCCAGCACATCGTGCGAGTTTTTGCTGGAATCTGCATACACGCGCAGACACGCGAGCGCCTCCGCCAGGCTCCGGTCGTCTCCGCGTCGCCCACCCGTTGTTCGATCTGAACCACTTGCACCATGGTGACGCAACGACGATACTCGGTCACCGGCCAGACGCCGCCAGACGACGCCGAGGCCTTCAAAGCAGGCTCGCCCAAGCTGCATGCCCTCGACACCAGCGTGCAGACCAGTTGTGGCTTGTGTGAAGGCGGCGCAGAAGCAAGCAAAGCCTACGAAGAGAGCGCAGCGGCGCAACTACGAGGACGCAAGATGTCTTCAACCTGCACAATCACACGAACGTCGAGCAAGCGCTCAGCAACACAGCTCCCCTCGCCGAGCTCGCCAACCTGCGGACTACCCCCGAAGATTGCACGACACAGGCTGAGCTACAACGAGCCGGGCACGGACTTGGATACAGACACAGACTCAGATATCACCGATGTGTTTCGGGGCAGCGAGAAGGATGAGGAGGAGTGGGTAGTTCACAACCAGGCGGCATCACTGCCCTCAACCCCTGAGTGTTCATTACCGCTCAGCGCGCTCTATCTGCCCGATATCGAAGACGAAGGCATTGACGTGGAAGATTTCGCGCTATCACCCCCCCATTCACGAAACCACAGCCTGGACTGTGCTCACCTCAAAGAGAAGGCTCTTCAGCGCGACTGGGCCGTGTTCAAGCAGGCAAGCGCGCTGCTCGAGTCGCAAATTATGCACTTGGAGCACATGACACCACTTCAGCCACAGGAACGCATACGACATAGCAGCACACACACGCCAGTCACCTTTCTTACTCTGCCTCCAGAGATACGCTACCAGATCTATCGTCTAGACACCGACCTCGTTAAACCCAACCCGCTGTGCTACTGTCTCGAAAACGCGGGCTCCAAGATCCAGCACCCCTTCGCCAGCGTCAGCACGCAGATCCGGCGCGAAGCCCTTGCTATTTTCTACAGCTACAACACTTGGGCCATCAAGACGGAATACAAAATGTTCTACGAGGCATTCCAGGACTGGATCATCCGGCTCGGCAACGGCGCAGGGCAGCTCCGGCTCGTGACGCTGAGTGTGCGCGGAAAGCTCTTCAAGCCCGTCAAGACGCATCCGCAGAGCGTCGTGGTCAACGGACAAGTCGTCATCATCCACACGGGCCATGCGCCTGCTGCAGTCGGCGGCGGCGGTGCGGGCCTGCTACCGAGCCCAACGCGCGAAGACCTGTACAGTCCGCCCGACGGCGAGGCGAGCTTCAGCATCGACCTGAGCGAGAAGCACGCCGGCGGACGCGTGCAACTGACGCGCAACGACGGCACGGCCGACGCGGGCGAAAAGGGAAGAGCGCAGCTTGAGAAAATGGTCGCAGGGCTGTGGGAGAAGCGGAGAAACGGCTCGCTGAACGGCCAGGATTGGATCAGCCTCGTCGACGACTTTTTGAGCTTCGTCGGCATGATTGGCGGCGTTTGGTGAAGTTGCAAAAGAAGAAAAAAAGAAAGAATTTACTCTTCTCTGCTCGACATCAAGGTGCGTTTCGCGTCGTGTGCAAGCTCTTTACATATCTGGGGGTGGGGGGTTTCTTTTTTTTTTTGGAGATTTCTTGATTCATATCTGCGTTCAAGCATTTCAAGGATATATTTCCTTTTTGTGTTTTTGGCAACAAAGTATCATCGTCGGACGGCTGGGAGTTTTTTGCGGCGCGGAATCTGTTTTTTTCGGAAGCATAAGTGGTATCGATGCATAATGATAAGCTCGATATCGATGGAGCGGAACTTTGTCACAAGGCTTGTCTTTGCTTGGCTGGTGTTATTTTAGGGGCTCTTTCTCTCTCTCTCTGGGGAGGCCATGATGCGTGCGTATGATCACGTATATAGGAGACTATAATAAAAATTTCTACTACGATTCTTGATACGGTGCCTGGCGTTCTGCTGGCTTGGTTTGTCTTGTGTTACTCGAAGGCAGCCAGGAGTGTTGAGCTGTGTGTCTGAAAGTGGTATATGTAGATAGAAGTTAACGCTATCACAACTTGGATGTTCCACGCAAACACCACACGACAGCTTACCACGGACATTCGGGGCCCGAAAATCCCCTTCCTTTCTCAGACCACGCTGCCGGAACTAGCCGCAGCTCATCTCGGATGGCATTGTTCCTTACACAGCCCAAGTCGTACGAGTCTCTCTTTCTCTCTCGCAAATATGAGGTTATAAGACACGGCTCGCTCGACATTACGTTACGACTCCTCAGCCCGACTTTGACACACCATGGCACGCTTTCTCCTGCTGGTCGGCGCGGTCCTCGGCTTTCTCACCAGCGCAATGTACATGCTCGAGCCGTACCTGGAGAGACTCTACATCTTCACGCCGTCGGCGCTGCATCAGTTGTCCCGCGAAGCGCTGGCCCTGCATGGAAACGACACAGCGTCAGTTGTGGCGCACATTACCTCCTCCCTTGCGGCTGCACACCCAGCGCACGTCAATGTGGACGAGGAGTGGATGTTCAACAACGCCGGGGGCGCAATGGGGGCCATGTACATTCTCCACGCGTCTGTTACCGAGTACCTGATTGTGTTTGGCACGGCGGTGGGCACCGAGGGGCATACGGGGCGGCATACTGCGGATGACTATTTTCATATCCTCAAGGGCGAGCAGTTGGCGTACGCGCCGGGCAAGGGCGTGTACGAGGCGGAGGTGTATGGGCAGGGGGAGGTGCATCATCTCAGGAGGGGAGAGGTGAAGCAGTATAAGATGGAGGGGGATTGTTTTGCGCTCGAGTATGCGAGGGGGTGGATTCCACCCATGTTGTTTTTTGGGTATGCGGATAGTGAGTGTTTGAGTTTGAGTCTGTGTTTGGGTGTGAGGTTACTGATGGTCGTTTCTAGCTTTCTTCAGTACGCTGGATTTCCCGACGTTGTGGCGCACGACGGTGGTGACCGGGAGGGAGATGGTGGGGAATCTGCTGGTGGGCAAGTTGTGAGCGGCAACTGTGCATGTTTGGGAGACATGAAACAGAAAGACCGTGCTGACTATTCGAGCCAATACAATGTCGTGGAGCCGAGTCTTGTGTGTAGTCGGATCTCGGGACGTAGATGTGCAATGTGCAGCCCTGTTGTCAGCCTGCCAAGTCAGGCAAGCAGCGGCGGACCTGGGGCCTTATTGCGGATACGAAGCACGCGACTCGGTGGGCTGGACAGACTGTGTGCAGGAGGTCCTCTATACGTGATGCAGCTGTCTTTGCAATCCATTGTTGCGGTCGTTTGGCCCTGTCTCGGGTACGAGTGTGCAGGCGAGGTCGCACGGTGGCTCAGCTGTACTAGGCCAGTAGCTCGAGTGTTGAGCCGCCTGGTAGTCGCTTAATTAGCAGAGGTGCTACTCAACACAACGACCCCCCCTTACGCGCGTCTGCTAAAGCGGCATTGCACATGCCGCAGCCGCAAGGCCCGCGACAGTGGCCAGGTTGAGCGGGGCGCGATGCTGCTCGGTGTATCAGGCGGCGGACGGCCGTCAGTTATGACGTTGGTTCGCTGACGGCGGCCGGGCATAATGAAAGGAACACAGCATTGAAAACGCGAGTGGATTGTGCTGAGGCGTTTCGAAATGGGCGGCGAATGGGAAGGCGTGCAGGCGGCGTGGCGTGTGTCTGGGGCACGAGCAGGTGGTTGGAACACTCTACGAGAGACGGGCACGGCGTGTTGGGAGACGGTGCATTGCAAAGGCGGCGGGGCGGTGGTGCAGTGGCCCTCTGCAGTGGTAGTGATATGCTACGGTGCTGGCAGCCAGCAGCGTGTGGAAGCATGCCATAGTACAGTACACGGTGCCAGAGTGCCAGTGTGTACCGCAGCCAGAGTGCCACACTGCCAGTGTGTACCTGTGTACCATACCGTAGCCATAGCGGTAGTGCCAGCCGTCCTCGGACTGCCATTCCCGTGCGGCAGTGCACCGCGCGCCCCTTTGGTGCTAGCCCAAGGGCCATGGAGCTGGAGCGCAGGCCGGGCGCCGTGCAACACGCGCACGCCGTCTCTGCTGTCTCTGCTGCCTCTGCTGCCTCTGCGTCCATTGTCATTGCCCCCCCGCCCGTCTCGCTGTGGGCGCGCCGGATCCAGTACCAGCGACAAGACACGCTGCGCCCGGCGACGGCCTCGCACCTGCGCGCCGACAGCTGCGCCCTGGGACCTGAACAGCCCCGGATTCTGAGCAGAGCCCATGTCACGGCCGCCACGACGCCGACAACAACCACCGCCGCGAGCCCCTTCGCCCACCACGAGCCCGTCCCGTCCTCGCCATCTTCCGTCTACTCCTCCGTCTACTCGTCCATCTACTCGGTCGACGGCACGCCCTCGCCGCTCTCGCCGCCCGCAACCCCCTACTGCAGCATCTCGAGCCCCATCGGCACCCCCTTCTACCCCAAGCCCGAGGACTACGGCGGCTACCGCTTCGCCCGCCTCCCCCAGCGCCTGAGCGCCCGCATGCCTCTCGAGATCCTGCCCCGGGCCCACTGGCTGAGTCGCGTGCGCTCATGTCTGCGCCTGCTCATCATTGTCCTGAGCGGCGCCGTCGTCTTCATGCTCATGCACACCCTCAGCATCTACAGGGGGAACCGCTACCTCGAGCTGCGCAAGGGCGAGATCCCCATGGTCTGGCCCGCACACACCAATCTGGCCCCGACCATCATCCTGACGGCTGTCGCCGGCGCAAACTTCCTCGCCTCGGTCGCCATCCTTTCCCTGGGCTTCAAGCGCTCCTTTCGCCGCCCCATTCGCTCAAGGGACCTGTACCGCATTGTCGCAGGCAGCTTCGGCGTCGTCCTCTGGGCCGCCGCCCTCGTCGTCTTCCACCTGCTGGACCGCGCCAGCAAGGCCAGCCTGGGCCGCTACTCGTGCACCAACCAGCACCAGGTGACAAACGGGCGGTACCAGTACCTAGCCGTGTGTGAGGAGCAGGTAGGCGCCCCTGAATCCCCCCTCCCTCTTCCCTCTCACCACTCCCCTCCACCACTTACTTACTCCTGCCCCAGAACGTCGCCTTCTACACCGCCATCGGCGCCGCCTCCGCCGAGCTGCTCACTCTCATCACCCTCGCCGCCTCAGCTATCAAAACCATGCGCGATGAGCCTGCGCTCCCCACCATCCAGATCCACGAGAAGAAGGACTCGAACCACCTCAGCCATGGCTGGCGGCCCACACGGCCCAAGACGTGGATCCAATAGCATCTAACATTAATGCCACACCCACACACACACACACACACACACACACACACACACACACACACACACACACACGCCTCTTTCCCTCAACCACCCCTTCCTCTGCTGTACATATACACGTGCCTACTTACCCGCTTTTCACCTGCTCTGCATGATACCCCGGGTCAGCTTTCCTTTTCTTTTTTTCTTCTTCTCTTTTTGGGTTATTCCCTGTTCATGATGACTTTCACGGCATCTGCATTTCCAGGCGTCTTGGGCAACGGGGATTGCACGGTCTTGTTACAGGACCAGTAGCTGGCGCGGGGGTGAGAAGATACGGAGAGAGAGAGAGAGAGGAGGGGATGGATTTAGTGCCGACATGTCTTGTAATCAGACCAAGCAGAGTAGCTTCCCATTCATGGACGAGTGCCCTTCCTATCTATCATACACTCTCACACCATCATCACGCTGCAATGGGATAGTGGTTGAAGGGGGAAATGGCGGAGAAAAACACGGCGTCTCGTTTCTAGCATAAAAAGGCCGCGCATATATGCAAAAAAAAAGAAGAAGAAAAGATCATCCATCAACCATGGTGTGCAGATGCCCCCAAGAAAAACGCCAAAAGCCGAAAAAAATCAGGAGAACTTAACGGGCCCAAGCACTTTGGCACCCGTCGCTTTCTCCTGCCGGCAAATGCAATGCAAATGCATCGAGTATGCAATTCCCGTGTCCATGCCCTATGCCCCATGCCCATGCCCATGCTTGTGCTCACACCATGTGAGTATGCTATATATATGCCAAAGATAATGGAATGGTAAGCTGCGATGAGGTGACGAACAAGGGCAAAACAAAGTAACAAAGCAGAAAAGTAGAAAAGCACAGGCCTGTGCTATGCTGGAGAGGAAAAGCGAAAAACGAAAAGAAAGAGAAGAAAAAAATGGGGGGTATCATCGTCTCTCGTGTGTATCATCTCTTTTGCAGTCGTTGGACCCGTACGTGCTTGTGCTTCTACAATCGGTACTCGTACGTCTACGATTGTGTCGTGCACGTGGCGCTCGGAGCCGTTTCAAGAGCAGGCGTCGTCGTGGGGGTGGGGAGTTGCGTGCAGAGGGGTGTCTTGGTCGCGACTGGTCGGTCCAGCGGTGCTTCTGTTGTCCCTTGCACGGTCGTGGTGGTCGTGGTTCTGTCCGTGTTTGTGTTTGTGTTCGTGATTATGTTTGTGTCCAAGTTCGTGATTGCGGGTAGTTGCGAAGGCACAGGTGTTGTGCCGGTAGATGCAGGCGTGAGAGGAGCTGGTGTGGAAGAACGGGTCTGGGCTGGTGACGGTGTGGGGTCGCTTGTCCGTAAGCACCGAAGCTTGAGTGTGAGCTTGGGAGCTCTCGCCACTGGCGCTGGTGGAAGGTCGCGTTGCGATTGTTGGAAACTCGATAAGACGCCACTCGACTCGTCGGACGACGTCTCGCTGCCCTCGGGTGTGGAATCCGAGTCGAAGAGATGCAGAGGTGAACGGCGTTTCCGCGTCCGCGAAGCTTGATCATCGTGCTCGCCATCTACGCTCGGGCTCGGTCTCTTCTTTGAGAGTCCTTCTGCATTGAATGTGATGTTTGGCTCGCCTGTATGCGGTCCTGTAGCGTTACGCACGGAGGAATAGTGCTCCCAGGTCTACGGCGGTATTAGCACGCCATACTTTGAAGGAAAGGACCACCAAACATACGTGATAGGCGATGTGTAAAGTTCTCCTATCATCCTCCGCATTTAGGTCATCGTTCTGCGAGTAGTATAGTCGAGGTGAGAACACGTAGGTGTAGTCTGCCTGCCAAAGGCGAACATGCACATTGAGTGCAGAGGCAAACGCCGAGACCTCCATGTTGTCGGCCCATTCGCCCGGCTGGCCCATTTTCTCAACATGCTCTTCAAACTGCTGCTGCAGCTGTTCTTCTGTATAGTATGTGGTGTCGATGCGTGTTGGCTGTGCAGCGGTGGTGGTGCGTTTAGGATTTCTTCGCAGGTTGTTCACAGCCATGTATTGTCGGTAAAATTCCGAGTTATCCCGCATGTGCTCGATGGTGGCCTCGCGGAGGAACGCGTGCATTTCTTGGTTGCCGTAAAGCTGATCAGACAGAGCATTGAACAGGCAGTTGCCTTGCACACAGTCAGCGGCGAACACGGCGAAAAATAATTGTAATCAACTCACCGTCACCTCTAATATTGCTGGCATAGAGGCCATTGGCATCTAAGATGGGGAACTCGGGTGAGTTCGCTCGCTGCTTGCGGGGCGCCATCTTGAATGGTGGTGCAAGCTGGTCGCGAGACAGGAGAAATCGGTGTACAGGGAGGAGGGCACAGGTGGGGTGACGCGGTCATAGAGTCTTTTTTGAGATGCAGCGAGGCACACGATGTGCAATATGTCCCAAGCACAGGGCCAGCCACCACGGTAGGTGAAAGGTGATGGCCCGTGGTTGAGGAGAACGTGAACTTTGGATAACTTTGTGACGCGAAGCTCTGGTAAACGGGCGCAGGGAGGGACAGGGATCGGCCACTTGGCGAGCTGAGAACAACAATCACGACCCCTTGTCAGAGCTGCTGGAGCTATTCAGGAACCTGTTGAAAGAACACGAATAAGCGAACAGCGGTGCCAGTAGCTACTGTTTGTAACCCTGAGGTAGCGTGCTGCGGAGGAAACAGGAACGCAGGATTGGGCACAGAAAATTTCTGCTACGTACCTCGGAACCAGCAATGATGTCACGGTTCAAAGGGGAGCTCTAGCTTTCAGTCCGGCGCATGGCTGATGAGTAGAAATGCTGGTCCAAGAGACGGTTGCAGCACCTGTCTGGGATATGACTGGGCCGCTGCCTGCTGCGCGTTCCAGACGATGCTAGAGACACAGGAATCGCAATCGCAATCGTAGACAGCAAACGCTGCAGCCTTGAGCTTAAGTGCAATCAGACCAAGGTCAGCTTGCTGTGTAAACAAGAACATGTGCTCGCGCGTATGGTCTCGTGTCGGGCTTCTTGTGTGCGCGTCTAAAGCGGCTTACCCCAATCGCTTCCCACCGGAAAACCACCTGACCCCGCCATACTGAGCTTCGGAGTGGAGCTCCAGATAACGTCCCATGGGTTACCTTATAAGGCATGACCCTGACTGTTGACAGGTGAGAGAGGCGGCCAGGCAGTTACAATTACCAAAAATGTCACAGACCAACATAGTTGTCGTTGGGTAAGCATGACTGCTTTGAGTTCCATGTCGCCGAATCGGGAAGTTTGAAGCTCCTGCTGACCGGCATTACAGCGCCGGCGTGATTGGACTGTCAACAGCACTGGTTTTATCCAAGCACAAGAGCGTCAATGTTACAGTCGTAGGCAAGCACATGCCTGGCGACTATGATTCCGAGTACGCATCACCATGGGCGGGAGCAAACTTCATGCCAGTCGGCAAGGACGGCAGCAAGCTGCGAGCGTTCGAACGAGCAACTTGGCCTGAGCTTGATCGCATCTGTCGAGAACTTCCGGAAGCTGGTATCCAATACCAGGATTGTAAAGTGTATGGAAGAAAAAAAGATGAGGGTACCGCTACTGGAGTTTGGTTTCAAGAGCTGATGAAGGAGGATCCGTGGTTCAAAGACCTCATGCCAGAGGTAAGGTTCCTCTCATTCCCCTTTTACAAAAACAGCACTATACAACGGATCAAAAGAACTCTGCAAATTTCTTGGCCAGGTACATATCGCATCGTCACATGCTATGCTTCATATAGCAAGCCGGCCTTAAGTGTCGACGCTTCGATAGCGTATCATTATAAGCAACGAACAGATACTGACCAGCTCCAAGCTCCGCATTTTAGACAAGTCTGAGCTCCCACCTTCCTGCGATACTGGCACCAGCTTCAAGTCTGTTTGCATTAACACTGCCATCTACCTGCCCTGGCTACTGGGCCAATGCCTCAAGCAAGGCGTAACCGTCAAGCGCGGCATCCTCAACCACATTTCTGAGGCGCCCTCGCACCACAGCGCCGGCGGTGCCTCCATCATCATTAACTGCACCGGCTTGCTCGCCTCCAAGCTTGGCGGCGTAATGGACACCACCGTGTATCCCGGCCGGGGCCAGATCGCCCTTGTAAGAAACGAACCAGGCGCTATGTTCACCACCTCCGGTACAGACGACGGGTCAGAAGAGGCTATGTATATTATGCAGCGCGCAGCAGGCGGAGGGACCATCATCGGCGGTTGTTTGCAGCACAATAACTGGGACAGTCAGGTCGACCCAAGTCTTGCGAATCGCATACTGCAGCGAGCCATCGATATCTGCCCTAATCTTGCGCCGAAGACAGGTAAGGTGACGGAACTGAGTGTGATCAGACATGGTGTTGGCTTGAGGCCAATGCGTGAGGGTGGGATCAGGGTCGAGAAGGAGAAGATTGGGAAGGAGTGGGTTGTGCACAACTATGGCTACGCTGGTTACGGGTATCAGGGCAGTTTTGGCGGGGCCTGGGCAGTGGAAGAACTGGTATTAGACATCTTGAAGAATGAGGGTGCGAGGGCGAAGCTGTAAAACTCAACACGTTCCACCAACGCAGTTCCTGCACTCATTTGTCGCCGATCGATCCAGCTTTACTTCCTCTCACAGCCGACAGGACTCTCTCCTCCAAATCCTTGACGGTACCACTGTGTGCCAGACTCTCCTGCGTGCTGCTGTCGAAGCGAGGCTCGACATTGAACGCGTTCTTGCAGTAACTGTAGTCTTTGTTAGGATGGAACGGGTTTGTCAGACAAAAAATTTACGTTGTGAAGTTGCCGAAATCTGCCTTCACAAAGCCGATGTCAGCCAGTCGCGTCTCTCCGCTCAGTTGCGTATCCTCTGGCATCTTCTCCATGGCCTTGAGGATGGTCTCTACTGTCTGTTCTGGGTGAGGTTGTACAGCATCGCCTGGGTCTGGTGAGACGGCCGTCATTTTAGCGATAGGAGCTCAGGGTGCGAAATTATCCCTCGAGTAGCTGTCTGGTAAGATAACGTGTTGTAGCTCAAAATGTGCCTTGTATGAAGTAGTGAGCTAGTGTTATAACGAAAACTAACAGGGGATTGACGACACAAATATACTATCTGTAGAGTAGCCGCGAAGACCGACTTAGTAGCGCCTGAATTTACGAATCCGGGTGAGGCGTGTAGACAAACAGGACATTCGTTGCGGGGTAAGCTGTGTATGCCGTGTCCATCCTCCCTTCCGAAACCCCAGCCTCGAAATCCAGAGCACGCTGACACCCGGAGCTTCGTCCTGTCAGCACCAGTGGTCGGGCTGACAGCTACACTAAATGCCTCGTGGCACTGCCGTTCTGCACAACACACAGCCACAGCATCAGCCAGACTCGATTTAGGTACGTTACACGAATCGAGGTACAGGTCGACATGGCGGGTTTTAGAACGTGACAGCAGGCAGTGAAGAGTGTCATTGAGATCGCGGACCAGGTTCAAAGAATAATTATACAAAACTGAACCACTTTGGATTCCGGTTTTGTACTGCAGTTGAGCCGCACCTGGCTTATGCAGCGCTAATTTGACGCTGCTTGATGCCATCAACTACCGGCTTCAGGCTTTTTGGAGGTAAGCTCCAGTCTTGCAGTTTCAGGCCGTCCTCTCGAGTCAACATCCACAGTGTTTCTGCCGCGGTGATCCGAATCTATGGTTATCGTTAGTCTAACAACTATCAATACGACTAGTGATCTACCTTTGGGAAGGGGTGCAGTAGCATGCTTGTCACCTTGGCAAGAGTATCGGTGCGGACTGCTGGAAGAGTTCCAATTCCACGGTACACGTCCAAGGCGAGATGCAGCTTTTGGATATGTGTGGACTTGAAATGAGCTTTCTGCACGTAAGACAAGAGCGTTCGAAAGCTGAACATGTCAGTTCTCTGAACGTCACAACACCCGGTGGGAGACTCACTTAAAACTCGTCGAGACAAGGCGGTGCGCAATCTGCATGTCAAAGAGAAACGCCCAACCCTCAAGCAAAGGTAGCAATACCCTGTCATTTTCAACTTCCTTCTTGAGCAATTCGAGCAAACAAGTGGCGAAATCTAAGAGCGTGAAGTCGTTGCTGCCTGGGCTGCTGCTCAGAGGCAGCTTTGAGGTGAAGGTGAGAATGGCTTCTCTGCAGTTCTGAACGACCGATTCAGAAGCCATGCCCGCGGAACTGACGAGTCCCTGACATATGGCTTCTTTTATGATAGAAGAATTCGTCGATTGCATAGCATTTAAGGCCTCTGTGAAGTATACTCGCGAAGACACGTCGTCAATGTTGAGTGCAACAAGTTCAGGATGGGTTGCAACCAAGCCCTCGGTGATGATAGCCGCTGCCCTGGCCCGAACTTTGTCCAGCTTCTCCAAAGAGAGCCGCAACACGTCAGAATATATTTGAAGGTCGGCCTCAGTTGCCTGGTTGCGGAAGAGACCGGCTTGGCCTGCTGTGCGTACGGCGTTCAGAGCCTCTAGCCTCACAAGCGAGCCAACATCGCCACGCTCGGTGACTGTGTAGTCATTCATAGCGATGTGTAGGGCACTCGCTATCCTGTCTTTGACATCAGCTGCACTGGGTGATCGTTCGTCATTCGTCAGTTCCTTGCATGTCCCAAGCAGCGTAGTCAAGGCCCTTAGGGCTACTGTTCGCGCCTCAATAGCTACTGCGGATGTACACCGGAACGTTATTGTTCTGAGGATGCGGTGCTGTAGTTCCGCGGTAGCACCACTCAGAGATAATGTCGACACACCGTACGCTGATCCGATCGCAATGGCGTAGCCTGAGCATCGCAGCCCACTGTATGATGCTTCAATTTCCAGCCTCGTGAGCCACTTCAGAATCAAAGACTCTGACAAGCCTGCAGTAACATCCTGTAGTACGGTTAAGACCTGACCCGTAACGTCAGCAATCGCATTCAATACAGTGTCTTCATGCCGCGCAAGGCACAAGTTCAAAATTTGAGTTATTTCGGCCGCAGGTATTTCTGAAGCCCACTCCTCTCTCGGCAAAGTCCTCATGGCTCGAGCCAAAGCCGCAATGAAGTTACAGTATGACGAAGCTGTGTACTCTGGTCGCATGGCTGGTGAGGTGAATGCCTTGTCCTCGAGCTTGAGCTGATGCTGAAAGAGGTGCCACAAATGAACAAAGGCTGAAGCCCTGTGCAAGCCTTGTGCACTGTACTCTGGGTGATTTGGAACTTCCACAAGCGCTGCGAGAGCAGCCACTAGTCCTTGCCGCTCCTCGACTTCTCTAGGTCGCAACGTTTTGATCTGGCTACAGATTTGATCGCTCATTTGTCGCACTGTATCAGGCTGTTGGTTTTTCGACAACAAACCTATCGACTTGGCTGCAAACAGACGCGATTCTGAGTCTAGGGATCCGGTGCCTCTCCAGGCTAGTGAATTCTCGAATAGAGCTTGCCAGTACAGTGGATGTAGATCGCCTGCCTTTACTCCCACATCGCACATTGCTCGCTGGCGAAGACCGACCGCATGGAAGTCCACAGCTTGAACAAGTGGAATTCCCTCGTAGATCGTGTTGGGATGACGACCGATTAGCTCCTGTAGCGCTGCAGAAGAGCCTCGTCGAATGTTGCCGGCAGGATCAAGGCATGCAGCAACGACAAGTTCGATTGCCAGTGTTTGAGGTACTGACATGTCCGCACGGTGTTCAGAGGCTCGGATTGATGAAGTTTGCACAGCAAGGAGCTCGTCCGTAGAATAGCGACGAGATAAAGCCCAAATACCGAAACAAGCAGCGTCTCGAACATTTGTTCCAATAGAGCCACCTGTTGGTGAGCGTTGCTCAAACCCGAGAGATAACAACAGGGCATTAAGGACGTCAGGTAACTGATGCGTTGGTATTGCTTTCCGGTAGAGCAAGTGCGACAGGGTAAGGGTTAGACCATGCCAGCGAAGCGGATTGACTCCGCTCAAATTGCGCTTGGTCCCTTGCCAGTACACGCTCTCGTTGAGCGACCCAAGAACGGCCTCAATAACTTCTTCCGCCATCTCTGTATCAAGCTTCAGAGTGACAATACTGAGAGCTTTGCTCGCGGCATATCGTACTGGTGTGTCACCATCACCTACTGCCTCCAGCAATGCCTCGATAACCTCCTCAAGTGTGGTTGTCGGGTCAAGCCCGATCGGCTTAGAATTTGCCTGGAGGCTATGTAAGACAATATTTCGCATGGTCTTGACGACTAGCTTGCGTGATACCGCAGATGATCGGAGGAATTTGAGATTCTCCTGGTTTAGGATCCTTTGGCAAACATTGAATGCTGGAGCCAGGAATGGCCCAATTTCGTCATTGTTTGCAGAAGCAACAAGGCCCGACATGAACGACAGAATACCGATACATATATGTATATCAGACGCGTCTTCACTTGCCTCTGAAAAGAACAACAAAGACCATTTGACGAGGAGATGCAGCAGGCCAAGATCTTGCATATCTGGACGGACACACAGTGTGACGAGGAGTTTTGCAGCAGCGGTCCTTTCTTTCGAAGCGGACTTTAAGCACCGGAAACAGATATTGAGGACGCGAAGGGTGATTCCGGGGACTCCTGCCGGCAGCTCAATCCCCAGTGCTGCCGATGTTTCTTCTGAAGATTGTAAAGCCGATATCGAAGCCAGTGGAAAAGGTGCAAGCAGCAAGTGCGAGAGCCATAGTAACAGCACGTAGCGCTCCGTCCAAGGGACTATAGACTGAGGAAGGGTTTCATCCTCTCCTGTCTGGAAGTTCCTTCCAACCTCGAACTCTCTTAAAATTGGTTCGAGATAGCGTGGTTCGTTATTAAGGAAGCCCTGGATGACTTTGTGGCCTCTGACTTTGGTAAAAAGGTTGATTATATAGCAAATCGCATGCGATAGAGGCATGTAGCCCTTCTTGGCCTTCTCTCTTGTCGTTGTCTGGAGCAAATCAAGATAGGCAGCAACCAGAGGAGGAAGAAGGTTCTTCAAATGAGTGTCAAGAAGCTGAGGATCCTCCTGAAAGGGCTCAATCTATTAGGGTAGTCAGTTTTGATTCTTGTGCTTGCATGAATAAAACGCACCAGAGCACATGCTCGGTACAAGTCCGCCTCTCGCACGTATTGACGAACGGGGGCTGTGGTCGAGCCATGTTGGCGCCCTCTGGCAAGCCTTGGAAGCAGCTTCTCGAGATCTGACAGCAGTGCAGACGACGCACGCTGTAGTTTAATATCGTCATCTTCGCCGCTCATAGTTAAGAAGTTTTGCCGACGTAGAGTGCAATCGCTGCCTATGGTGAGGGAAGTCTTGGCGACACGACTCAGCGCCTGCCACTTTGACGCGTTCTGCTGCGTGGTCATGACTCTCCATCTCTTGCTGTTCGCGACGCGTTTGATGTGCAGTTGCTTGCTAACCACACCCAGAACTTCTAAATTGCACGGCAGCACGCACAATGGCAGACGCAAAGTATAAGGACTATCTTGCCGCAAAGCTGCTTACCGAAAATCTGCCTGTAAGCTCTGCGCATGTAGGATAACAGTCGTTCACAGCTGAGGCCTAGTAGGTCACTTATAGGTTGCTCTCGAGAGCACTGCAAGTGAATGTCAGTATTGCTAAGCGGTAGGCGATATGAACTCTTGATTGAATACCGGCGCTTATCCATAGTAGGATGCTGTTCGAATTCCACGAGAAGCAAAACGCGAAGAAAGCACACTCCATACACGCAACGTACCTCATCTCCGGCACGAAACGATATACTGGAGACACGAATGGCGCCAGCGGTCGAAGCGGCGAAGACATCGGCATGCGTAGCTCCCCGTTTATGAGCTCTGTGCCGGATCACGAGGCACAAGAAGAGGACGAGCCGATCAAGAAGTCTACCATCTTGCTGGTTCGGGAAGAAGAGCTTGCCAGTAGGTGTTGCGCACCTATGTAGAACAGCTGGGCTGACGGCACGGTTTAGAGATCCGCGCCGAGTTTTCCAAAGAGGATTCTATCCATATCTACAGCCTGGAGCCTGGACCACTCGAGGTATGAAGAAGAGACTCATCGTCGCCACCGAATAACGACTAAGAACAATAGAATCTGAACATACTCGCCTCGTGCAACCGCGAGTTACTTCCAAAGCATGCGGACGAGGATCCACTGGAACGATGGCGAGTGTATGGCTCCATACACAATCCATACATCAAGGTAATGAGGTCGCTTTTTCCTCTTGAATCCGAAGGCTAAGACGTTCCTAGCGGCGGACAGCCAAATATGCACCGCCTCCCGTCGCCGCCGTCCCTACCAAAGCAGCTACTAGTTCTACCGCAAAGCCACTCGTGGCTACCCAGTTGAGAAAGGAAGCTTCAACAACAGGCAGTGCATCTGAGGAGAATGTATCCGGACGGTCAACCCCCCAGCCCGGCGCAGCTCCCAGCACCCTGAAGAGATCTGACTCTACTAAGTCCGTGGGTGCAAAGAACAAGACCGCTGGGGACATCTTTAAGTCGTTCGCAAAAGCAAAGACAAAGCCCAAAGACGCTGCCAAGGCAAATGAGTCTACGCCGGCACCCGTTGAGGATGGTTAGTGTGTTTGAATTCCTCGCAATTAATCTGACTAATTTTGATAGAACCCATGCAAGGCATGTCAGAAGACGAAGGAGGTGATGATGCGCCTGAGGTGCAGGTCGACACTGCAAAGATTGAGGCTGCCAAGAGGGCCCGCGACGAGCGTGCTGAAAAGCTGAGAAAGATGATGGAGGACGACGGTAGGTTCACGAAAACATGTTGCTCCAAGCTCACCTAACAAAATGCAGATGAGGATATGCCCGATGCCCCTGCTTCTGAGACGAAGCCGTCTCAGGCAGAAATTTCCGAGAAGCCAGAAACGCCCAAAGAAGATGAGCCGGAGCCCACTATCACTGTCGAGAATGGCCGCAGAAGAGGCAAGAGACGCGTCATGAAGAAGAAGACGGTCAAGGACGAAGAGGGCTATCTTGGTAAGTTCATTCGACAGCTATCAGCCAACAAAGGTCTAACATCAGGCAGTGACCAAAGAGGAGGCAGTATGGGAATCATTTTCGGAAGACGAGCCAGAGCCAAAGCGAGCGAAACCTGCGCCTAAATCGGTAGCAGCGGCGAAGGGCAAACCTGCTAAAAAGGGCCAAGGAAGCATCGCCAGCTTCTTCAAGAAGGCATGAAAAGCTCACGGTTACGGATCCCCTTACTTTTGCAAAACTCCAGATACCCTGTTGTGAAATACAAATTCTCGTACATTTAGCGGAAGCTGCATGATAGCCATGAATCACGCAGTCTCGTTTAGTCTGCGACATGCTCGACTACTGCCACCTGCAGTGCCAATCCCCAGCCAGCTTGCAGGCGCCCTCCTAGAAAACACAGCTCGAAATGGCAGTAGGTAGCGATTGACGGCCCGCACAACACATGCCGGAAGACGTCACACACCGAGCACGGGGATGCCGAATAGTCGAACAAGTCAAGATCTGTGTGCGACGCTGCTTGTAGCACGCTCTGTGGCACCATACTGGGGGCAACGGGCGCCAGCGTTGCACACGTCGGCGACTTGTGATATTTCGCTTCGGGAGGTTTGTGCATGGATTGAGTAAAGAGTGGAGCAGCGTGCATTTCGAGTCGGAGATTATATTCCAAATACCCTTTTCGGGAAGGTTTCGTGTTTAGATGCTATACTCTATGGCCACAGCTCCTCCGTCCTCCAACCAGCGTTGTGGCACGCTGTATCCGCATCCCATGTGTATCTGAATCTCCGTCCCTTCTCTGGGTCACTGAGGTCAGTCTGCTCGACGACATCTGGAACAATGATGACGAGACGAAAGTTCTTCCTTGCAACTTCGTCGTGGAGATCATCGGCTTTTGAACCGAGCTGCAAACGCTCCTTGTCAAAGGGCGCGGTTACGGGCTGACCAGGGGGAGGGTTCTTGAACGAGCCTGTTGAGAGAAATTAGTGATTGAAGCCTCTCTTGTTGGTGGAGAAGACTCACCCTTGATGGCGGGAGACTGGTTGCCAAAGAACCCTGTGAGTTCTCGTTGCCAGCTCCACTCATTCTCTCCGCCCTCCTTGAGCGCCCTCATTCTCTTACCGACCTCGCTCTTGACAGTCCTGACGCCACTGCTCTCCTCTGCGTCCTCAATGTCGTCGGCGATTACGTATGCTTTGCCTGCGACACGCCATTGTGTCTGAGTCTCGCCCTCGACCCACCAGACAGCTTCAACAGGACCTCCGCCTCCGCTGCCTTGAACCTGGTCGTCGCGCTCCGCGTGCCCAGCGCTAGTCTTGAAGATCTGCCCTACCTTCTCCATGCGCACATCCGTTGTGAAAGTCGGGCAATCGCTGTGGTAGAGCTCGGGGTTGCGCTCGGCATCGTTGTGCTTGTTTTCTGGTAGCTCAGCCCAGAATCCTCTGAAGATGCAGTATCGCACGCGCGGTACGTAATCAACGGGCGAGCCCTCAGGGGCTTTATCGAGGGTGCCCAGAACGAATTGGGGAGGCTTCATCTCGCCGAGGTGTTTGCTAAAGAGCTGCTTCCATGGCGCTTGAGGTAGCTTTGAGGCGGCGGGTGCGGTTGTCGACATGGTGCGCAGGAGACGCGAGAGACGTATTGATGGTCTTGAAGCTATGGTGGCTGTTTTTAAGGGTTTCGGGGTAAGCAAATGTGTTAATGAGGTGTTGGTCTGAGGATTGGAGCTCTCCATGCTATCCACTCTATGGATGTCATGTCGTCATCCAATAGAACTTCTGCGTCACGGCTTGATCTTTAGCAGCAATCAAAAGCTTGCAGATTGGTTCATGGCGATAGTTGGAGTAAGCAATTCACAGTCGCTCAATTCATGTTATCATGTCACCGGAAGCTTGTGAGTCGGATTGACAATATTCTGCTCCAGAGAGCCGATGCTTGGCATTCATGTTATCGATAGGAAACTCCACAAAGAAGAGGATATGCAAGTCATCATGAAAGATCGAGCACAGTCCAGCTGGATCGGATTGGCTAAGCTGTTGGATTCAAATTCTTGACGTGTCTTGCGTCTTGAGTTCTTCCAAATCATTCCCTGGTGGATATTAAGACGAACCGTGCACGTAGGCGCATGCAGTGTTGTGCAAAAACGAGCAACCGAACGGGAATGGCGTTGATCAGCAACACAATCAATCTTTCCTCCAATCACCTGCCAGCAGAGATGTTTCGTGCTGTTTCGCTCTGCCTTGTCAAAAAGCAAAGCTAGAGGCCCGGTCCGGCTGACTTTCTGATTACAAGCATTACCTACCGGCGAACACGATCGGTGCATCGGAGATGCCTGCTTTCTACTTATCATCAGGTTTATGTGGGCAAAGGCAAGGACGAAGCTCGCCGACCTGAGCCACAGTCTGGGGAACAAGTGTCGGAACGTTGCATCTGGGACCTGCAAGGTTTCTGCAACAACTGGTTACACCGCGGGCTTTCTGAAGCGATTCCGTGGTGCGTATCGGACTCGAATTGCGAGAGAGTGGGCACGTCGGGTCAAGAATGTCGGAGATGTCTGAGCTGGTCAAATACTGGTACCAAAGGGTGAGTCTTTTCAAGGGGCCAGCGAGTTGTCGAATTGGATTGGAATCGTCTGGGCTGTGACATTTGAATCGGTCGGTGGTTGGCTTTGTCCGTACGTATGAGCGCGGCTAAGAAGACCAACCACTGTGCTGGGATGCTGTTGACTGCTTTCAGTCACATGTGGGCGAGAATCACGCGCTGCAGCCCGGAGACAAGAGAAATTCAATAGCCGTTGACCATTCATTGTTCAGACCTTGAACGAGCTTCTTAGATAACAACCACTCAAGATGCGCCATTCGGTAGGTATTGTGGATCAACGGCTTCCAGAGCTTTTGGAGCGGCCATTCGTCCGAAGGAATCGATCAAAGCGCTAAGGGGTTGCGTTGATGTGTTGTCTGCAATGGTCATGTGCTCATCCACTCTTTGAGCAGCGTCTGCGAACAGACACTACTTCCCTTCCTTGCAACACCTTAACAGCCGTATTATGGCCATCGTGTTGACCACGTAACTTTGCAATCTATTCACACCGCAAGATGTGAACATTGAGACACTAGCCAACGTTAGCCCTCCGTTCCGCACCGTCTCGCTTCACACCGCGCCGAACCTGCGGAGACACGGGAGAGGAACGCCAGCGGGATTTGACTGGGGGCACAGCCGCAATTGTCAATTAAACGCGCCCTTTTCGTCCAGTGAGGCGGCCTCAAGTATGGAAGATGAATCCTCTTGAACCGTGCACCCGTCACTCATTGGATCTCTTGAAGGCAGACCGCCGACGGCACAGTTGCGGTTGTCTAATCGGTTCAGACTGCGCGGCTGTTTCTCTCATCAGTCCCACTCGCCTTGAAGTCTGGCCCTGCGAATCACGAGCAGGCAGCTGATGCCCTTGAAGTATAATCATGCACTTGCAGTTAGTCAACTATAACTGTCGATCACCTCATCTCCTCTTTTACGGGC
The DNA here is from genome assembly GCA_016767195.1 of Stagonosporopsis rhizophila. Lineage (NCBI taxonomy): Eukaryota > Fungi > Ascomycota > Dothideomycetes > Pleosporales > Didymellaceae > Stagonosporopsis > Stagonosporopsis rhizophila. The sequence continues at coordinate 2,980,087 of CP068498.1, read as the reverse complement.
TTAAGTGTCAAAGCGCGGGTGTTTCCTGGCAGAGTGCGAATCCATGCATGTACAATGCAGCAGACAGCAGCAGCAACAAGCTGCACCAGATCCACAGACGGTCGTTGAAACGTAAGAATACAAAAGAGTGAGGCCTTCGAAATTGCCGAGCAGCCCAGACCAAGCTCGACCACTGGCCGAACGCGAAAGCGATCGCCAATGTGGCACAAGATGGCCGCCTGAACGGGCTGAACCTAATTAACCAACGTACCGTTCTGCGTTCTTTGAGTCCTTGCACCACTGCAGACTCCGCTCTCTTCCTCCTGCACGCTCCTCATGTAATGCGCTGTGACTTTGCGCAACCGTCATAATCTTGCGCGCCCGTCCGCTGCAGCGTGGCCTGTTGATCATTCCATCCGTGTCATATGCAAACCCCTGCCCGCCAACCCGCCTTCTACTCCACACAAGTCGCCGAAGTTCCCTACCCGCCCGCCCGCCCTACTGCGCTGCACACTCGCATATACCCTCCCTCAACACCCGTCTCCACTGGACGATCCCAACGACTGCTCGCTGGACGACCCTGCTTGCTAAGAACTATACCTACTTTTACGCCCACCACACCTCACACCTGTGGCCGCTGATCCTTCGAATTCGCAATTCGCCGACCGTTGCGACTGCGCTTACGACCCGCCGAACGCGCCACGACACGACACGACATACTGCTTCCAACCTCAAGTGGTCCAGCATGTCAGAGATCACCAAGGCCTTCACGTTCCTGCAGGACACCATACCGCAATGGCTCCAGGATGTCGCGAACGTGGAAGAGAAGGTCATCCGCATGCAAAAGGAGATCTCGAGAGTAGCTTCAACATCGGCATTTGCAAAGGGCAAGACGGGGTCCATGGAGTCGATACGACCTGAGAAACTTGGAGCCGTCACTGAAGACACCCCATCCTTGAAACCTACACCAATCAACCAACTAGGTAGCCGTAAACGCAAGTCGCCCTCGGTCAACTCTGGCCGTGCTTCTGGACCAGCCAAATACCGTCCCAAGACCATGGTCGTCGTGAGCTATGATGGAGACATGCAGAAGTCGTTCGAATTGCTTGTGCGAGGTTTGGCAACAGGGCGCAACATGCTGCGGAAGGCTAAGATGGAGGCAAAGATGGCCGAACTGGCTGCCATCGCAGGCTCTAGCGAAGACGAGGACGATGATGGTGAAGAGGAGGAGCACATCATGTCAAAGATCAGCTATCGACCACAAATGGCGTCCTTGCGAATGCGTGCCGCATTGCGCTCAGGTGGTGGCCGAAGCCGTCTTGGTGGCAGTCGAGCTCCGCCAGCAGAGCTTTTTGAGACAACAGACAAGACACTGGAGCAAGCACAAGAGCTATGCGAAAAGTCAGCTCATCTCACCTTGCGTGAGGGCGACTGTAGGACTGAGTTGAAGCTTGTTCGTATGCACCTGGAGAACACTCTCGTGACCGCTAAAACAGAAGCCACAAAGTGTGCTGCTGGCCAACAACAACCAACGCAAACATCAAAGGACCAGGACACCTCCGACACATCAGTGTCTTCCATAGAGCCCTCCTACAAGAGGCACTTTCCAAGCGTCTCGGCGCTCAGGTCCGCCGCTGAAGCAGAAGCAAAGCTGGAGCCTGTCACCACTCAATCAACCATACGTGCGCCAGCTGCAGCCCCAATCATTGCACCAAAGACAATGGATATCGAGGTCGATGACAATGACGAAGACGAAGACATGGATTTCGTCATGCCACCTGTGCGCTTCACTTCGCGGCGAGCTGCCCGCGCCTGAAGCCTTTCATTGTACATCGTCTAGTTCTGTTTACATTTGAGCGATCCTTCTGGTTACCGTTACATGGCGTTTTGACGGCATTGTGAAAGAGCAGATTACATCATGTCTATTACGAAGAGGATACCCTATTTGCGTCTATTACATAGAAGTGGCAGAGACCAATGCCACTCGCTACTGCCTCCTACATCATGTTTGCTCTACGCTGTAATTATTGCCCCTTCATTGCGTTTGATGGCATCACATGACTGACGGCCACGTCCAATATACCACTTCAAATATCATCAATGATGAGTCTTATGTTCGCACATGTGCTGTCATGGTTTGCGCTGCTTGTTTCTCCATTTACAGGGTTTTTTGCTGCCTGGGGCGCGCTTGCCCATCATGGTCCACGTCAACAATGTGACGCAAGCTCGTCGTTCTAACCTCTGCCGCATTGCTTTGCGAGTGCACCGTGAGGTACGCGCTCTCCGTCGCTTTTGTCGAGTCAGTCATCTCACCTTCACTCTCACGCCTTGGCCGCCGTGCACGCCATATTGTCCGTGCAGATACTCACACTATATTGTCACCACAAATAATGGCGCTGCCTACCCTGCCGGACGCAAAAGAAGCTACGAAGCAGCTCGACGCAATCCTCTCCGGTTCTCAACTGTCAGCATATAGCGATGGCGTGCGACACCTTCCGATGCCGTGCAGGCACTAGCTGACCTCTACACAGGTTGAACGTGACTCTTTTCCACCCAGCCCAGAGATCGGAATGGCAAGAGAAGGACGAAGTGTGCAGGGATTCGACTTGGAAGAAGGAAACGATGATGATGTTCCAGATATAGATTTACTGACGCCTGTAAGAATTGCTGTACGTCTTAGCGTTCATTCTACTGACCGTATAGCCCAACACATTCAAGCAGGACAACATCGATGAGCATAATCAAGACCGTGCGGACAGCCGCTCTGGGAGACAGCTGACTCAAGAACCAGCAGCGACGAGCGTCAGACCAGCAAACTCGGAATTTGACGACCTGCAACCCACAAATCCAGATGCAACATGTTCGTCTACACGTCGTAGCACCAGGGCAAAAAGTGCGCTTGCCTACGATCAGAAGTACCATCCATTGGACGACTTCCTCCGACCTTCCCAAGCAGCCAAGCGTCGATCAATACACGGGGAAAGACCACTTCTCCATGAGAGGTCGGGCGATGAATCATCTGAGGGATGTAGCTCCGACTTTATAGCAATGGTGCACGATACAGAGGATCAAGATACGGAAGATGATAATGTGGACACGCAGAGGCCTACAAGCGATCGAAAGAGAAAGCGCTCCAAATCTCGAACACCAGAGCCCACACGACGCTCATCGCGTATGAGAACGCAGCCAAAGGTGTCTTACAACATGAAGATCCACCCCCAAGACAGCGATCTGAAGCGGGCCTATGCCTATGACGGTTCACATAGCTCACCTTCACAGACCAAACAAGCAAGCCATCGCACAGCGAGGTCTCCTAGTACAGAGAAGTGCCCGGACACTGTCCAGGAGGCATTCCAATCCCCACCTGCGCTCACTCCAGGTCATTAGAGCCCTCACTGAGATAGGTGGAGTATGTGACGCTGACGGTACACAGATTTCTCACCGGAGCTGACATTAAAGCCGGAGTTGAACTCACTCACACAGGATTCCTTCAACAAAGAAGCTACCAGGGAGCAAGCTGTCAAGCTTGGCGATGTTGTTCCAGAATTATGTCCGGATGTCGCATACCTGACCGGCAACCAGAATCCATGGCCAGATGTTAAGGGATTGCCATTCAACATATACACAGAGCGCGTAGAGGATCAACTGAACGCTGAGGCGGAGGCAGCATCGCCGCTCCATCACGAAGATGACGACAAAGAGAACGATATTACCAACCCTGAGCTTGTTCCAACTCCAAACCCTCTTGACGGCATATCCATCATACCAGCTTCGCACTACGAACGGCCTCCAGGAACCCACTTCGCACCATCTCACGGCTCGATGGCTGACAATGCATTCTATCTAAATCCTCAATTCGAGGTGTTGCCGTACGGTCTGGGCTGGGGCGACGAGGACTTTGACGTCAATGGCGGCGACACACGCGACCGTTCCATTCCTGAGTATATGAGGATACTTGCGTCTGGCGAAAGCTTGCCGCAGACTTCTACACCTAATGAGAAGCCCTCGCAAGAAAACGATGCCTTTGTCAAGTCTTCTCCATTGCGAAACATCACAAGGTTTGATCTTCGCCGTTAATCGATATGCTCATACGCATCGAGAGGACGCACGAGATCTATCGAGCTTGTCATAACGGCGAGCGATGCCGTTTTCTGACGACCAAAGTTAGCCTTTTACTATCTGTGACCATATGGCTGGAGAGAAGAATGGGGCTAGGTACGTAAGGTAGCTCCCAAGCAAGTACATCTTAGCCAGACCGTAGATTTATGGAAACCTCAGTTTCAGTTTATCTTCAGGACTAAAATTTCAGAGGATCAGACACTTGGATGTCTTCGATAGTAGTTAGAACATTGTTCGTGCTCGTAGTCGTCTCTTTGGAGATCATGTATTCTTATTCATGGTGATTCCAGGAGATCGAAAGAAGGTGGTCTATAACACGAGTGTGTCCACTTTGTAAAGACGGGTGAAGCAGTACATATGAAATTGCTCTCATGCTTCACAACTTGTGAGCTAAGCCGCAACTTGCATAACACCAGGGCCGTCAACCCGTATTCCCACTTTACAAGTGGATCTGAACTGCGACCCAGCACGCAAGTCTCGAGGACGATACGGACAGAGCTTACGTACGCTCGCCCGCACATGCTACTTTCGCAACTCTGACACGCTGCTCACACAAAGCGGCAAGTACCACTGTCGGTTATGAGCTTCGTGTTCTGACTGGTACAACGGAGTCGTCCATGTGGTTGTCTAAAAAGTCTGAAACGAAAGAGACTCTCCGGACTGCTTTCTTAATTCTCGAGTCGACCTCCTATGTCCCCATTGTCTTCTGCATTAGATTTGGGTATGGTTTTTCTTATTTTGAGAAGGAGAAATGGTATCTGCTTCAGGCCTCTGAGAGCTTCATCAAGATCGAGGTTTCTTGCCGATAAATTCCCCAGCATCGTGTAACAGGGGGAGTGCTCTTATATTACGAGGATCTCACTCTATTACAGATGCACAATTGGAAGGACAAGCGGCCCTACTCCGTCTGCCTTGCTATGATCACATGCCTACGATGAATGACATGGAGAAGAAGAGCGGAGGTACGAGAACATATGCGTTAAGACGCAAGATATCATCGGGACGCGATCAGACCCACATCTACGGGACTGCCTTCATTGAACCCGGCTTGATCAACAGCTTTTGCGACAAGTAGTATTTGGGCCAAATCGTCATCATGGCTTTGTCAGTGACTCAGGCTGACTTGCATGGCTGAACGCAGAACACAGGCATGGGTTCGGATCTCCTCTCTATTCGAAATCGGTAGCCAGCACACTCGACCAGAACTGATGAGAAAGCCATAGGGTTGTTGTGCACCCTATCGGGTTACGTCACGGCACGCACATGTCCTACCTGTCGTAAATCATCTGACTTGAAACCTAGACGTGCACGACCTCCCTCCGGCCCTTCTCTACAATGTTCTCATTATCTTCATGCCCCTTCGACCCCCATACATGATCTCTAGTAAGACTGCTCAGAAGCACATTGCTGCGGTGTGGAGGCACAGCCGTCGATCCTGCGAGCTGCTTTCCCTGTACGAGCAGAATCAGCATCCGAGTCAGTGTGCATGGACCTGAACGTGTGCTGACTGTGTCCAGCAAGCAAGCTATATGCACCTGGAGCTTAGTTGGAATCCTATGAGATGTCAATCGCGGTGCAGTCCTTGCACCTAGACCACCCTGCCTGCACAGTGTGGTCGCCTTACAGCGGTCGCATATAGTGCCCAATCACCTCGTATTCCGCGTTCATTTCACCTTCGGCAGCCTCGTTGGCTTCATGTTGACACCACCGAGCCCACACCGCTGTCGTACTCGAACATTGCTCCCTGTCAATCATGCTCAGTGCGTCTTCCGACAGACGATATTCGTAAAGCCTGATGAAGTCTAGCCGCAGAGCAAGCCGAAATGGTGAATCGCCTGCTTCCACCCGGGCGCCGCGGAACGCCCGCGTCTGCTGCAGCTGAGCACGAGTGCAAATCACTCGTACACGTGTGTGTCTGCCTTAGCAGCTCGCGGGGTGCCCGGTCTGCACACTCTTTGGTTGGTCGTGGCTGCCGCAGGCCAGCCTTGCGCTTGTACAGATGCAGGTCATGAATTGATGTCTCGCCGTCTCGGTACCTCTCTTTTGCCGACGTGGGCCCTGAGAGCAGGCCCAGAAGGTGCATCGAAGAATTGCGAGAGCCTGGAGCTAAAATTGTTCATTGCCAGCTGCTTGCTGATCTAGACTTACGTGCAGAACGGTACCGACTGGTGCAGTTCTAGAGTTTCTCACGAAACTTTGGCCGAGGCTGTACTGTCGATGCGCAGGTCACAAAATCAATCTTTTACATCAAAGTCTTGTGGGGCTCTTTCGTTTCTATCAAAGTAGCTCGGAGCCTGCATCCGTCAATTGACATACGAAACCACACTTCCAGTACACCATCGGCATTGTGTCGATTGTGCGAAGTCGCTTTCAGCATCATCGAAGTGGATCAACAACGACCCGGCGATGTGACAAAAATGCGTTTCTGAGGTCAGCGTGGAACACCTTTGGCACGGAGCAGGCCGCATCCCTTCCTCCACAGCTCCACTAGGAGCCTCCTCAGACGTCAACAACGTCAAAACATCATCTCACCCGCAAACAACGTAATAACGCCCCAAAGCCATCGACTCAGATCTCTTCTCAGAGCAAGTCAGATCGGCAGTACTTTCCATCAGCGTGACGCTCGCGGCACTTGGGTCCAGGACGCTATGCGCGTTTTCCCGACGCGGGCTGCCTCTAGCCTACGACTCGAGCTCGTGGCTGGCGCAGTGTCGGTAGCTCTATACCATGCAACACACCAATCCACATCGTGCCCTCACCAGTGCGCAGACCGGTGAGCTCGACGTGAAGGTCGCCGGGAATTGCACGGGGAATTAATTCGCAGAACGAATCCCAGGGTGTGCCAAAACTCGCAGTTTGTGTATCCCTGGTCGCCGACACTTGTGAGGATCGCCCTTTGGTGTTGGTGTCTATCGCGGCTGGACCCCTAAATGTGCACATATTTAGAGCTGCGCTAGTACAAACGCATCATCTTCGGGCGCGTGCGCAGCAAGAGCACAGCCGCTTCCTCTTTTTCGGGCAAGCAACGATCCTAGGCCCATCTTACCTTACAATTCGGCGTCGAGTCACGGCGGATGTGTCTGTTTGGGTGGTCTTTTGGAAAATGTCAGCGAGCAAGCCATGCTGGGGGCGGGCGCAAGCCCGCTGTCAGTGTCTGGGGCTAGGCATCTCACACTTTCCTGAGGATTATAAAGTCGCCAGTTCCTTTTTATTAGAAGGCATCCTGAATCAAGAAGTAGTCCAGCCAGTAACACCTGCTTCAAACGAGACGAAACACGCTCATCGCGGCTGCCTCACAATTCTTCCATTGCTAGCAACAAGCATAAACATCTCCGCGTCACGCACGGCTCGACGAAGACAGCCCGATAACGCCTTACGACGCACGGCCCCTACAAGACTACTGTCTGGCTGAAAGCGAGTAGAGAGCATATTTTAGCTTTACTCTAAATTAGCTCCCACCTCGCGCCAGCATTGTGGTCTGGCCAATTGATCCTTCTCGTATCTGGTCGACTTTCTTATAACCAAATCGCCCATCCGACTTGTCGGACTACTTCCACAAGGACTCCATAAAAGCGTTTGAGTATCTGTATACTTCGAATTGTACACATACTTGGACCATAACGACAAACCGCGATATATATAATTGGGCTTCAGGATGGTCAAGCTTGGCGCACTTGCGTTTGGGCTGCTCACTGCTGTGGCACAAGTCAGTGCTCAACAGACAGTCAAGATTATGCCTTTTGGTGCTTCAATAGTCAGCGTAAGTTCACCATGATCCAATCTTTAATACATTCGACTAACATCCGCCCAGAAATGTTGGCGAGTGAACCTCCAAGACAAGCTCCGCGCGGGCGGAATCACAAACTTCGACTTCGTCGGCACTCAGAAGAGCAGCTGCGGTGGAGCCAACGTAGACCAGGATCACGAAGGGCATCCTGGGTCGCAAGCAACCGACTACGCCGCCAAAGGCAACCTGACCGTCTGGCTCAACGCTGTCGAAACCCCTGACGTGATCCTCATGCTACTTGGTACCAACGATGTACTACTCGGCAAGAAGCCCGTGGGCGACATCCTCAAAGCCTACGATGTCCTGATCGGTCAAATGCGCGCCAAGAACCCCAAGATCCGCGTCCTCTTCTCCAACCTGCTGCCGTTGGACAAGGCTCGCTGGCCCGCCGCTGGCGCAGACGGCATCGTGCAGCTCAACACCGCCATCAGACAGTATATCCCCAGCAAGAACACGCGCGACAGCCCCGTCGTGTTTGTCGACAACTTCACGGGCTTTGATGCTGTGGCTGATACCACGGATGGCGAGCACCCAAACGACGCCGGGAATGAGAAGATGGGTACCAAGTTCTTTGGGCCGACGCGAGATGCGATTAAAGCTGTGAGTGCTGCGAAAAAGACCAAGACGAGGCGTGCGAATGGATTCTCGAGCCGTAGACTGGCGATGTTAGTGTAATAGGCCAAGCCTGTGTTCTGGAATGAACCGGCGGTGACCTGTCATGATTAACGAACAAACTTAATGTGTTATGCTATTGCATACTTGTTTGATGTACTTAGAAGCCTCGATGTGTTTTCTTTCCTCGACTTCTTTCTTCTCATCTTCCTCTGCACCACTCATCCGGACCTGCCACAACACTCTCACACCAGCACACAACTAATCCAGCCCCCAGATCTCCGGTACCGACGTAGCCCCCAAAGCCGCACCCCAAGCTGAAGAGCAGAAGCCCATCCCGACTCCCACTACAGCCGAGACTACCGCGCAAGCCCCAACTCCCTCATCGACCGAAACCCCCGCCCAGCCATCGAGCTCCTCTCGACCACCAAGCTCCGTCCAGGCCCAGAGCGCTGTCCAAACCCAAACTTCTTCCTCCACCTCCAGCTCTGCGACCCCTTCAAGCCTTGTCTCGGTGACCGCTCAGCGCCAGACCTCGGCTGTTGCAACGCCCGAAGTCAAGACGACAACGACGCCGGCGCCGGCGCAGGGAGGCCAGCAGACGTCGGCGGCGAGTAGCCTGAGGGGCTCGTGGGCGTTCACTATGTCCAAGAGTGTGAAGTGGGTGGTGGCGATGGATGGGTTGAGGCAGGGTGTGCTGTCTGCTTAGCGCGCTGGAGAGATGCGGTAATTCCATAGACGAGGACAGCTGGGCTGTCCTGTACTGCGTGTACATAGAGATTTTCGTGTGTTATGTACTTTGAGCAAGGTGTTGGAGGTGTTTGGCGGTCGCCTGCTGGCTTGGGACTGGTTGTTGGGTAATTCTTGACTTCTCTGATGGGCTGTATATAGATGTTAGCCGTGGACTTCATGGTACATAATACATTACAATGATATATTGCTTTACCTTGTTTGATCAGAGGGCGCTGTGCGTGTTCATTCGAGGCGTGGAATGGAGAAATCGAGCATGGAGGATAGACACCCATGGTCATCAAGTCATCTGATGCATCGACCATCCTAGCGAAAGCCTCTATCGATGACGGTCTGTCGCTGTCCTTTCGCTGTTCAATCTTCTTTTTCCTTTGATCTCTTAACGCCTCTCGTTGTGGCAGTTGTCCTTGCACGTCTGTGCATGGTAGGCGTCCCTCAATTGTGGTGGCGGCAAAGACGGTCTGCTTGAGTATATGAGTGATAAGCCGTCCATGCATGCTCGGCAATAACTTACTCAAGGTACTACTGCCTCAAAAGTGTGCTCAGCATCTTGTACACGCACTGTTAAGAGTCCTTAAGTCGCTCTACCCACTGCCCTGAAACTGGCGACAGCGTCCTTTGCTGAACGGCGGGCATCCTGCGAATGGCCTGTTAGGGATATGTTACGCAATATGGAACGCACAATCGCTTACTATGATACCGCGACTCTTCTTGCTCTTAATCAGTCGCTTCTCCTCCTCTTCCGCAGCCTCACAAGCCGCCGCTTTCTTTGGCGGTGTCAGACATAGTACAGAAGGCGTTGATGCGCGTACCTCACGCTGGCTCCCAAGTCCCTCCTCGACGGATAGACTTCACCAGCCATGCTGGGTTCGTCTTGAATCGGTTCTGTGAGGTCGTACGCGCCTCGACCCATGTTTGCAGTTTGTTGTGTGTGTGTCCTGTTGTACACTCAGCTTTTTGAAGCAACTAGGATTAGCAATGCACACCTTGAGGCTCTTGAGGCAAATTTCTGTTTCACAGCAGTGATGGTAGTAGGAAATTGTGGCGGGGAAGACTTGTGCGCAAACAAGCTTTTCTCATGTGTTGTTGTGGTGAAATCTCTTCTGCTCTCACAGTGAGGAAGGAGCGAAACACGCGGGAATTCACCGGCTCTCTATTCGAAGGAAAACGAGACGAAAGCAAAAATAAACGTGCAGTTTGGATCTATATAAGAAATAATAAAAAGTGTGAAGAAGGTGTGTGGGGAGAAGTGAGGCGCAGGCTACCATAGCAACGAAGAACAGCGTGTCAACGGATGACTTGAATGAAAAACTTTACCATGACAACAAATCATTGCGCAATGCTTTCTTGGTCCCCAAAGACTGAGAGCAAACACTTTGACAAATCCTCATCCGCTCAAAATGGTTTCTTGCATGGGTCAAGGTGAACTGAAGCCAGCGCTGTGGGATCGCCAGCATCCACACACATTGCCTAACACCAGCCCATGGACATGCAGCCACGAATCAATCGCGAGCGACGTCTTCAAGAACACTCGACTCGAGCGCCCAAACTCTGGCCCGCGACAAAGAATGAGCAAAGAGTAGCAACACAAGCCGATCTCACAGTATCTACGCGACGTTGTCGTCCGCCATCAGTCCGCAGAGCGAGCGCTGGAGTAAGTTGATAGAACTCGGCCATTGTCCGTTGGTGATTGAGAAAGGGGACAGCTGGGTGAATGATACCAGGTCATGTCCGACCAAATCATGTTTGCGACGTGATAGTAAAGTTAGCATTCTCTGGACCAAGGTCACCGTGGCTACGTCACATGAAGAATTGAATGTGGAACCACGAGTAACAAACGAGAAGTACACTTGATCCAGTATTTACACGTGATGATTCATCTCTAACATGCCTCCTTACTTCGTTCTGACCTGCTTCAACTTTCCGGGGACGTGTGTGAAGTTGTTGGCGTAGGCCTTGGGAACGAACTTGCGCACATTGGGCTCCTGGACGAAGTACTCGTAGCCCTGCTTGTTGGCAAAGTTGATAGCATCCTGCTTGGACTTGAACTGGAGTCGCTGGCCGTTCATGAAGTCTGCAGACGAGGCCCAGCCCATAAGAGGGTTCTCCCATCGGTGGCCCTTGGCAAGGACGTCCCAGTCCATGAGCCAGTGTTCCGATGTCCAGTTGCCGGACTGTGTGGCGGTCTTTGCGGGCTTGTAGATGCTGTACATGTATCAATATTGCGAGCATACTGCGCTTCGTTGGTGGGTCTCATACCGGACCTGACGGGCCTGGAGGTCGACAGGCGCACCGGAAAGAACAGCCGCAGCTACGCTCTCACCAGGCTCGCTGCCGTCCATGACGCGCTTGGGGATGGGAGAGAAGTTGCTGCCAGCTTGATTAGCTAGCTCATAATTGGTCGTAATCCAAGATGGCGTACGAGGTCCTGTAGTCGACGGCAGCGCTGTAGTCTGGCGCGTGCCTCATACCCTCGGCGGCGCTTTCCTGCCTGATCTGGGTCGATTCGCTCTTGAGGGGGACGGCGGGCGCATCGTTGGGGCTCGTCTTGTGCTGGTGGGGAGTGTCCTCGTTGGTGGAGTAGGTGCGGTAGACGGGGGCGAAGGAGCGCGCCGCGGCTGGTCGCAGGGCGGGCGCGAGCAGGCGGAAGCCAATTGACCGGTGGAGGGCAGACATGGCGGCGGTTGGGGGTGGTCGTCGTCGGCTGCGTTGGTGATGTCGTTGTTGAAGCTCGCCGGGGATGGCGCCAAGCGGAAGATCCCGCTCGCAGAAACTCGCAGCTCTCATCACGACCACCATCACCGTCGACCTCCACCCGCAACCCCATCGTCTTGCCCGCCAAAGTACGCTCCCCGCCACGACGCCGCCCGCCGAGACAGTCCAATTGATGCTAATTGAGCCCCAGCCGTCAAGATGAGCTTCATCCAGCGCCGCGCCCTCTCCACCCTGATCCCTCCCAAGGTGCGCCTCCACACCCTCCGCCCGCACTGCCAGCAGTACTGACTCGGCCTCCAGATCGCATCTCCCAATGTAAGAAGCCTCCCAGACTCGCCGCCGACAACTCCGATACCCGCCCGACCACGCCGCGCACCTCTTGACGAACCGCAATCCACGTCCTCAGACCGCTCCAACACGCACAGTCACGCCCCACAAGCATCACCGACGCAACAACATCTGCGATGACGAATCTTGGGCTAACTTCTCCAAGGCTATCGGCTCCTCCCCCAACGCCGTCCGCATGCAGAAGGTCGTGAGCTTCTACGAGAAGCTCCCTCGCGGCGCAGCTCCCGAGGTCCAGGCCAAGGGTCTGCTCGGCCGCTACCAGAAGAAGTACATGGGCAAGAACGCTTCTGCCAAGCGTACGTCAATCTCCAGGCGGGTTGCAGCGACTATACTCGACGAGAGCTGCTGCGCCGACCCTACGTGTACCCACAGCTATGCTGACCAAGCTTGCAGCGCTCGTCCACATCATTGGCGCCCTCATTGCGCTCGGCTACGCACAGAACTACTACTTCCACCTTCGTATGTGATGGCAGCACGTCATGCACGACATGTCAACTAACTGGACCAGGTCACCACAAGAACAACGTCCACCACTAAGCGTATCTCTCCCATGAGTTGATCTGAGCGTTACGGTTGGGACGTGTAAATATAGATGTAGTTGATCAATCAAGATCCAGTCAGTCCAGTCAGTGCAGCTTATTGAGCCTTGTGTTGAGCGAATCGACGTGGACGACGCAGCAGCCAGGAACTTGGAACTTGGAACTTGAAACTTGGAACCTGGAGCCTGCAACTTGGACTCATCAAGTTTGACACTTTGACTCTTGCAGGCAACACCGAGTTGATGCAAGGAAGTGCAAGTAGAGCTGGGGCTAGGATTGCTGATGACCGACACGGCATCAGATTACAAGTGCAGTAGATTGGCCATTTTCAATCTCGCTGAAAAGTGGCATGCACAAGTAGACGATGCAAGGAGCAGTAGTACTGGCGTAGAGAACAGCGTGTTGTTGATTGTGGTTGTGGTTGTGGTTGTATGTGACTGCCTGCATGCGGACGGAGAGCCGTGGCACATGTTCCTTCCAGCTGAAGCTCGGTCCTGCTGCCGTGCTGCTGGCTCTCGTGTGCAGTAAGGATGCTCTTCCAACATCTGGCTTTCGCTCTTCCATGGTCTTCACTGTGATTGTTTGCTTTCACCCGGGGCCTCTCACAAACAGCGTCTGAGTCAGCGGAGTCAAGGGCGCTGCGTGTTCCCCAAAGCGCACCTGTCCGCTTCCCGCACCATACAAATGCCAAGCGCGCCTCACTACGACCTGCATTCGACTCGTGCAGCCACAGCTCCTCCCAACCCGCAACACCTCCGCGACCCGCCCAAACACCGCAAGGGCTCCTCCTCCCCTCTATCGCATCCCGGACGAAGCCTCGAGCCGTTCGGCGACATCACGCGACTGAGCCCCTCGTCCCATCCGCAATCCGCTCGAGCGACTGCGCCCTCGACGCCGACACCTCCGCTTTCGCCGACCGTCACGAAGACCAGCAGAGCACGTTTCTGCGGAAGCGCCAACTTGAACTCCGTGGCGACGCGTAGCATCTGACAATAGGTGAATACCTCTCAGCTTCCTCCCTCTCCCCCGCGCATCACATGGAGCATGAGCGCCGTTCCGGACACGACACACTACCGTCGGCGTCCGCAGCTCCTACCGTCACTGTCAGCGCGCATGCAGAACCGCAGTCTAACAGCAATTTTTCGCCTGCCGCAGTCTCGAAAACTGTTATGGCAGAGCAGGTCACCAACGATGTGGTAAAGGAAGCACAGTCGGTGGGACGCCCAGCGCCCATCGACGACAATGCGTCAACTACCAACTCCTCCGCCGCCAACGGCGAGCAGCCCTCGGGCCCCGCGACTACGAACAGCAAACTCTCCGAGGCCTCGGCTTCAACGAATGCGACAACCGACGCAGCACCGGCTGCAGGCGCACAAGCTCTGGCCAACGGCGACAAAACGACGGCAACCGTAAGTGCGGAGGCGTGCATGGACTGGGTTTTTACTAAGCAGTGCAGGCATCCAACCATGTGAAGCCGCCAACGCCAGCGGCGAAAGAGCCTGGCGAGACTCTGCAAAATGGCGATGCTGGTGAACAGTCTGGCGCTGAATCGTCGCCTGTCAACGGCGAAGCAGTCAGTGGCTCAGATACTGATATCAGTCGCCCCGGCAGCGTCGACCCGTCAAAGCAAGATACTGGCCACCTGCGGGCGAGCTCGACGAAGAAGCCAGCGGCTTTCAAGTCGGTGTCTGTAACGAAGAGTTTTCTGGCCAAATCTGCGGCATCCACCCCGTCTGCGTCTCCAGGCCTGAAAGCTGCGCCGGCAGTCCAGCCCCCTACCTCGTCAATGTTAACCGCGAAGCCCCGCCTCGTAGCCAAATCTGGCACCGCAAACGCTCCACGAAGTCTCGGAAACATGAATGGCGCAGGAGCAGGACCGGATGCAAGCAAAGTGTGGAACAAGAATCAGCCAGTACCCCCACAGCCGCCGAAGCAATATACAGACGAAGAGCTTAAGCAGCAATACGGAATCCATCTTGCGACACGTCTGCCCATGGACGAAGCTGGGAAGGAAGCCAAGTGGGCGGATATTGACGACGACGATGGGGACTGGGCTCCAGACACTGTGGAATGGATGGACGGAACGAAATCAACGGTCACGACAATGGAGAATCAGCCGCCACCTGTTGAGGAACCGCCAAAGCCAATCATCCTTGCGAAACATGAACCTGCGGTCGACGCACCAAGGTCTGCAGCGCCTGCAGCGCCTGCAGCGCCCAGCGCACCAAAAACAAGTCTAACTGGAGGTCCAAAAACAATTCTGAAGCCTGGAGGAAATGCGCAACTAGGTTCGGCGAAGTCGAGCTTGGTACTGAAGGGCCAACCCGAGAAGCCTACACTTGTAGCCAAGCCCTCTACTGGCACGCCTGCGAAGTCGCCATGGGCTACCTTACCTCCCGTCGAGAAGGTGTCACCTATCCAGATCAACCCGCCCATTCAGCAGCAGCCCACCGAGCGCCGCTACCCCACACAAGATCACCGGGCGTACGAGCCCATGATGTCTCACCATGGCAGGGAGATTGCGCCAGACGATTTCAACCGCACATGGCGCGAAGAGCGAGGCGGACGTGAGCTGTTCAACTCTCAGAACGGTCGCTACGAGCCGGTCAACGACGCGCGCCGTGGTTCTTTTCGAGACTCTGGCTACAGGCAGCAGCAGCATCCATCGTTGCTGCAAAGGCCATCTCACGATAGCCCAGCAGAGCCTTCCTCCGCTTTCC
Organism: Stagonosporopsis rhizophila; assembly: GCA_016767195.1. NCBI lineage: Eukaryota > Fungi > Ascomycota > Dothideomycetes > Pleosporales > Didymellaceae > Stagonosporopsis > Stagonosporopsis rhizophila. Next base: position 2,964,518 of record CP068498.1, on the reverse strand, counting down.
AGACTTCAAGGTCTAGTGCGGACATGCCTTCTTGGGGCAGGCGGCGAACTTCATCCAACGTCAGTGGTGGCGCTGGACGACGCATGTCGTTCGATCGACGCGGGCCTGAGTTCCCTTCTGCAATTGTGGACGAAGAACAACAATCTTTGCCCACAGTCAGCGCAGTACAAGCTACGTCCCCCCAAGTCGCCCAAGCGCATGCAAGCGCGTCTCAAGCCGAGATGCCTCCATCTGCGAATGTTGCTCCGCCTGTAGCTCCGCCTGTAGCTCCTCCTGCTGCTCCTGTGGAAGATCCGGTTGAAGTTCAGAAACGACTCATGGCAGACAAGATCGAGCGTGCTCGCCTGAAGAAACAGCAACAACTGGAAGCTGAGAAGAAGGAGGAAGAGGAAAAGAAGGCTCGCATTGCCAAACGTCTCGCCGCCCTCGGAGAAGCGCCTAAGCCCAAGTCGAGCGAAAAGGCGTCATCGTCTGCTGTCGGACGCTCTCCTCAGAAGGTCGACGTCGCCCCTGCACCCGTGCAGTCACCTCCGAAACCCCCAGTTCCTGCAAACGATGGCGAGGTCGCTCAATATGGCATGATGAAGGTTCATCAGCCCCATCCTGTGAAGAAATCATCACCTGCGCTTCAGACGGTGAAGCCTGCCGACTCCCGACCAAACGCGCATGCAGAGAACCAGGTGAGGCTTCCAGTATCATTGGATCAACCCCCTGTGCTTCCGTTCGACTCCAGTCGTGACCATGCAAACAAAGGAGCGGACCACTCACGGCCGCTCGCTGATGGCACAGTCCCTCAAGGCTCGAAGTCCACACAGCCTGCTTGGCAGCCCGGTTCCGGCTCCCAGACTCGAGGAGGCTGGACTTCGCAAGTTTGGGGCTCTGCGCAGACGAGAGATCGCAACCTCGGAAACGGCACTTTCGACTCAGGCTTTAATCGCGGTCAATCTCGTTCCGGATCACAGCAACACCTGCCCACCCAGGCTTCTTCTGTGCCGATCGCACCTATTGGAGTGGACCCTGTGGCGCCAGCTGTTGCGCATATTGTCAAGATGCCGTTATCATCGCAGACAGTGCCAGGCCCCATCGCACCCCCATCAGAAAACAAGTGGGGCAACTTCGCGGCTCACATTGCTCGCGATGATGCAAATATGGTCACGAAAGCACGCCAAGATCGCGAGCGCATGGGTGTAGAGGCATTCCGACCTGAGATACGCGAGACCTACAAGGATCAGAGGGGCAAGGCGCAGACCATGGTGCATAGCAAGGTCGGCGGGAATCCCGTCTTGGATAGCGGCGTCACTGCTCGGGTATCTCCTGCTAGCTCTGAATTGAAGCTGCGGGATGAGACAATGAAGCCCTCTCACGACGCTTCACCACAGCAGTCCCTCGTTCAAGGCACACCTCTGCAGCAAACAGGTGGCTCACGCTCCTCGCGGTTTTTCCCTCGCCCGATCGAGACGAGTTTCCTCCAGGCACCGACCACTACATCAAGCAAGGCAGACTCTCCTCCGCCTCCGCCAGAAACCGAGAGCCACCCAGTCTTCGCTGGCAGTACAGTCGCTCATCCGCTCGTCAAGCTTCCCAAGCCTTCGCCCGTAGTACGTCTGCCCAAGCCGGCACAGGAGTCGATAGATCCTCCGGTCAGCATGCCTGCCCGTGGATACCATGGCCCTGGCGCTCGCCCTCTGGCTATGAACCCCGAGTGGCAAGCGCGTTTCAACAAGCTTCTCGATAAGCCTGCTGCTCAAGACGCGTCGCCAGCAAGGCCACTTGCTGCAGTGCCAGTCGCAGTACCTGTAAGGTCGAGTGCTCTCGCCGTTGCTGCATCCAGTAAAGCTTCCCTCGACGTTCGAGCCCCTACAGGGTCCGCCACCGTTTCTCTACCTGCTGCTGCAAACGACAGGAGCTCTGGGAATGACCGCAGCCTCGTTACTTTCACACATGATGGCACTGCCGCGCTGTTTGAGGATCGTGAATTTGGATCGCTCCCTACTGTAAGGCTGCCCAAGGTTCCTCATCTCAGCGCAAACGAACCAGCCATTACTCTTCCCAACAAAGACGACATCTATACACGTCTTATCAGGAAAGAGAACCCGTTCACTACCAAGAGACTGGACGCATTTGACTTCGGTGCCGGCCCTGAGATTGAGGTCATCGTTCGCCTGGAGCAAATGAGGACACCCATCACCAAGACGATGCCGAAGCCACGTCGCGGTAAAGGCCATGGACCTTACAGCAAGCTCAAGCGTAATGGTACCCCTACTGGGCCCCAGGTTAGCGGCGTAAAAGACCGCCCCCGTAAGCCATCGCAGCAAGGACAAGGTGAGCGCACAAATAGCTTGCCCAAGGTCAACTTGCCTAGCGCTTGGCCCACTCAAACCCGTGCTGCTGTCCCTCCTAAACGCGAATCATGGGCCCAGCGCGCTGCCGCTGCCCCTGTGCACTAAAGCGATAGCTGCACAGGCCAGAAGCCGTGAGGTCGCACCTTCTGGAATGTTTGACGGCGCTATGCACCTCTCAAGAATTGTTTCTAGGATTGGGAATTCTGCAACGGAATAATCAGTCGTTATCGGGTTTCCGATACAATGCCCGCCCAACTGTGCAGGCTTGTCAGATTATGATATTACGGCGCGCACACGGTTGTTTTGGAATACGCTGTTCTCCAAACAGCTTGTCGTTTTGATTCTTACTTCATTTCACAGCAGTACATACTGCGGCTTTTGGTCCACAACGCTTTGGTGGCACCAAAGTCGCTTCTCTGCGACTCTTCTTTCTGCCTTCATCACTCATGAAGTCGCCTATTCTGGCTACGGCGCAGGACGCGGATATCATGATTGATGAACGTTACATGCGACATGCAGTGAAATGCGGATAGACACTTGTACTGCGAATAATACCGATGCAAACTCTTCACATATAGCCGTCTTTGTGCTATGATGTAAATGCTTCATGATTGCTTCCACACCACTAACTTTCAACCAACGATAACGTAAAGCTACAGACACAGACATTCACAGGTCTCTTCGCATCCAATCCAATCAATCAAGCGCCGGCCCTCAGAAGAGGCTTCGCTGTAGGACCTCCCTTCTTAACAATGCACTCAGGATGACAAATCCTGTCCGCTCTACCAACCAGCCGGAAGAGCATTTAGCCCATGATGTAATCGTCAGCCCCAAGACACCACACGCACAACACAACTGTGCAACCACGCAATCAACAAAACATATATAAACAACGTCCTTGACACAATCTAACCTATCCATTCCGCAGAGATGCAATCCACATCCCCCAACATCGCCACCCCCTTCTCACGCGGCGCATCCTCCCAACCAAGCATCCTCTTCCCACAGCACTTCACGCCCGGCAAAACCGACAACTTCGTCTCCAACGAAACAATTGCGCACTCCCTCTCCGCAGCAAGCATCTGGGCTCTGCTCTCCGACATCAGCAAGTGGACGACGTACTACAAGAACTGCGCCAACATCACCCCACCGGCGGGGGGACCGCTACTGCAGAAAGGCGCGGTCTTCAAGTTCAGCACGTTTGGGTTCCCGCCGCTGACGTGCGAGGTGAAGGAGAGCGTGGGGCCGGAGCGGGGCAGGGAGGGCCGGCTGGCGTGGCAGAGCGAGACGCCCGAGGGGCTGGAGATCTACCATGCGTGGATTGTGCAGGACCTTGAGGGGGGTAGGGTCAGGGTGTTGACGCAGGAGAGCCAGATTGGACCGGTATGTTTTTTTCGGGGGAGGGCGCGAGAAAAAGAGGCCATAGTGCTTACGTGATTTCCAGGTTTTCAGGGAGTGGAGCGAGCAGAGACCTAATAAGATGCTTTTGGGCCACCAGGACTGGTTGGATGGGCTGGTGAGTAAGGCCCGGGGCGAGGAGATTGGGGAGACGAATTTAGAACGCGTGGGGTTCCCTGTACGACAGCTTGATGAGGACGAGGTTAGGAAGGCGAACGTGCAGATTGGTGTTTAGTGTTGACGCAGTGGTCCGGCTCTGTATGCTGAGCTGTTGTTGTAATTTTGGAATGCAATGTTGATTCCGTCGCCCGCAATCTGCTGGTGTGAAGCGGGGATGCTGCCCCCTATAAAGTCATGTCCAAGCGGTGGGAAGAACTGGTGGTTGCCCAGCGGAATGCAAGGTTGGTCGTGGCAAACGTGATTGCCCGGCATTTGCTGGTCTGGCATATGTTGGAGGTATTGGGGTGCTGCAGGCTGTTGCAAATACCCCATTGGCAAGCTTGTGCAATGACTGAAGTCGACTTCGCGATCGGGTCCCGTGACCTGTGTGAGATGCTGACCTTCCGGTCGATCCAGAAACTGATACTGCACACACGGGTTTCGAAGTTGCTGAGGCGCAGGGAACCAGTCAAGGTCAGACTGCCCAATTTGGTGTGTACCGGCTCTCGAAACATCCACAAATGACTGTTTGTGCACAATATTTGAAGGCGCACATGCTTCTGGTTGAGTGTGAACGTGTTGCTGGAACTGATTGCCGTGGCCGCATGGTATCTGCGTGCGCTGAGCTATCGCTGACGAGATCTGTGAAGTTCGAGACAATGTTTCCGGGCAGTCGTTTGTGTCTGATGCAAGTGTCATGGCTGACGAAGTGCTCATGAGAGTCGCGAAGTCGAAAAGGGAGTCGAGAGCATTCATGACGTGAGCATAGATTCCACCACGTGCAATGGATTGAGTTTCGTGCAGTGAAGAAGTTAAGTTGCTTTTTATCAAGAAAAAGGCTGGAAAGTGCGAACTTGCGCACAGTTTTAGTTTTTCAAGGCCATGGTCAGACTAGTCGTACAGTGCTGTAGCATACACGACGGGTGTAACAGGACACCTCCAAAGTCTACGTCTGCCAGCGACTGCCTACTTAGGCACACCTTGAACGAGCACTGTCTCGAGAAGGAACACCAGAGCTGGATCACCTGCATACGATCGATTGTGTAGCCTACATTGCCTCTAATTGCGCAGCCTTACCCACTCTAATCACTGAGCGCGTCCAGCTTTTGCCTGAATTCGTTCTCGATGGACGCTAAATGGTCCTTTGTGCTACTCATACTCGCCATTAAGTAGATGACATTGCCGAGGATGCGGGAGTGGATCTGAACCGTACCGCGGTTGAAGAGAAGGGCGTCGCGAAGTCCTACCGCTGCGGAAGAGGTATAGCCTACAAATGTTATTTTCGAACTGTGGCAAACCCTAATGAAGGGCGTTGACTTACCAGCGCCTGACTTGTCCTTTAGTGACACGGCTAAGACAGAACCGAGAGCATTGACATGTTCGACGCGGCTGTGTCGGGAGAGATCAAGAACAAAGTCTTTCGTCCAGAAGCTCCAGAGCTTATCATTTCCATCAGTGTTCTGAGTTCCCATGGACCAAGGCTGCTCTTTCCTCTCTTCTCCGACCGGCGCATCCTTGGATTGGGCAAGCTTGGACTGAGCCTCCGTCCAGTTGCTTCTGAACGGTACCCACTGGTTCCCGTAGGAGTAGTTGTCCATCGTGTCCAGGCTCACGTTAGCAACGTGGCAGCCAATAGGATGTGCAGTGTAGCTGTGGCCATGGAGAAGAGCCTCGGACTTCTCGTCGCCCCAAAAGGCTTGGAAGATCGAGTCACTGGCCGCAGTGATCGACAGCGGTAGAAGACCACCTGTAAGTAGTTTGGCATGAACGGATATGTCGGGATGTACGTCAAGGTACGATGCAGATGAGAATCGCCCAAGACGGTACAATCCAGTGAAGACTTCGTCGAACATTACAGGCAATCCTGTCCACGAATGTTTGCCCTGTATGGTTGGGTGCGCGTCCCCGGACGGAGCAAAGTTGTAACGACGCACAACGCGCGCAAGGCTTTTCTGGAACAAGGGATCCACGAAGATCATTCCACCGGCCCCAAGGATGACAGGCTCCATCACAAGCGCACCGAATTTCCTACCCTCCTTCTTCACGAGTCTGTCTAGAGTCTGCTCAATGTATGCTTCGTACCGGGGCGAATGCCCTCTGGCGTTCAAGTTGAAGATGTCGTCCTGTTCGGCGAACTGCTGAGCAGGCCCAAACTCTTCCTCCATCCCTACAGGCGGCTCAACGACCCACTGGCCATCCTTCAGCTTGAAAGTTGGATAGTCGAACCAGTAGCCGCGGCCCCGATACCAATCGACTTTCTCGTTGAAGACGCACGGCTCAGATGCATCCATCGCGCCAATGGTATCGCCGTGGTAACTGCCCTTCAGGCCCAAAACCCCAATGGCTTCCTTGGAGCCGTCCCAGCTATAGTGCTTGCAGGCTGCACGTACACCCATTTTGATACCGACTTCAGTTGCCGTGCTGCCGTCATCGGTGTAGAAGACTTTGGTCAGACGGGGATTATTCAGCCCCTTCAACAAATGCTCAGCAAGCTTGAGCGCCGGCTCATGTGTTGCCCTCGCAAACATGATATGTCCGTAACGGCCTGCTGCATATGCCGTCTGGAGGGCCAATCGAGGATTGCCATGTCCTAAACCTGTATGAACTGTTAGAGGTTGTCATGGCCGGAATCTTTATTTGTTTTACCCTGTGTCCACCAACTTGCCGATCCGTCGAATGCGGGATACAACATGCTGAGAGAGTCATCGAGCTCAGCACTTCCCTCTGATCTGGAAGTTCGTTTGACCTGGAAGTAGTCGCCGTGCGCTGAATCAAAGACAAGGACATCTTCCGCTTTCTCGACATGTTTGTGCTGTGTAAATGGATGCCAGATTGTCTCAAATGTCCGCGACGCCATGCTGTCTATGTTTTCGATCCGCTTGCAGTGTTGATCAATGACACGGCCCAGAACAAGCTGCATGCCTTTGTCCTTGCTAACTTGAGTGTAGTACTGTCTCATCAAAGCTTGCTCATCGTGCTCGTCCTTGCCCTCGAGGTCTTTGGGAATCCAAGGTATGCAGTAAACGGGAATGTCTAAGTTGTCCTTGAAGTATTTCGTCAAGTACTCGCCATTCTGATATTGGCTCTTGTCATCAAAACAAACCACGGCATCAATGTCGTATCCCCTCGAAATGAGCGACTCGGCAGCCGAAATAGTCGAGCCTATGCCGCCCAGCTTGTGATCACCGACAAGAACTACAGGCAGCCGCAGTGATCGATAAATGTCTGCTTGTGGTGTCCCAGACGGCCCTGGACTCAAGACACCACCCGCGGTCTCTATAATGGCGAAGCCCCAGTCATCCGATTTGTGATGTATTGCATGTGCACTGTCCTTAAGCTGCTGATGGACACGGTGGTTGATGAAATTATCATTGGGCTGGCATTGTCAGTTCATCACTTGAAGCGTGTTAGGAGTTGCTTCCTACAATCTCTTTCGAGTCCTGAGCTGCTATGTGAGGACTGACAGCCTTCTTGTATTGAAACAGCGTGGACACACTATGGCCCGTGTACCTTTTCACGTAACTGATCAATGTCAGATGAATTGGCAAAACGATAAGTGTTTTCAGCAAACTGACCTGTCATCACGATCGCTCGAAGGCCCCGTCGAGACAGGCTTGATGTACTGAACCTGGAATTTCTTTCCCTTCAGTCCATACTTGATGCGCAAGCCGAGGAGCGTAGAGAACACGGTTTTTCCAACATCTGTGTTAGCACCGTAAATCTGGAGTGCGATATATTTCTTCCATAATCCTGCAGGCACTCTCGACATTCTCGTGAGGCGAGAGCAAATCACAGTACGATCGATATGGTTGTTGATCAAGGTCCAGAGCGTGCAACGCTGATTTGGGATCCTGCATCAGCCTAGATCAAAACGGGACAAGCCCCGCTTCGATCCCGTTCCTGCATATGACTGCATACATTATCTTGCTCAACCGATTTCGGACCGTAGCGGTTACTAGAGGCCTTGGAGGGAGAGTTGACTCAACGGATGTGTCACGTTCCCCGCCTTGCGTCTGACAATTGCCTCTTAAGTTTGTGGGTCGAGCAGTGCCCTTGCTCTCATTGCGGAGCAAGCCCCGCTAGCTGCTCGGCGGTAAACAACATCTGGACACAGCCGGAGGTTCTTGACCTCGGTGACCAAAATGAAGAAAGAGGTGGATAATACGAATGGGCCAAAACCACTCGACGCCAAATTCCAGCAATTACTTGACAGACGGCGGAAGAACTCGACGCTCCGCAATTTGACCCTGCCCCAGCTTGGCCAGACCGATTTCTCAAGCAATGACTTCCTCTCACTGTCCAAGAATACTCAATTGAAGGATGCGTTCGTTGCCGAGATCAAATCTACGCAGTTGCCGCTTGGCAGTGGTGGTTCTCGACTTCTGGATGGTAATTCAGCCTATGCCGAAGCATTGGAGCACGACATTGCTAAGTTTCACGGTGCTGAAGCTGGGTTACTCTGGAATAGCGGCTTTGATGCAAATGCTGGCTTCTTCTCGTGTGTGCCGCAACCTGGCGATGTGATCATCTTCGATGAATTGGTACATGCGAGTGTGCACGATGGAATGCGGCTGTCAAGAGCCGCACAAACGGTGCCTTTCATACACAATTCGGTAGCAGATCTTCGAAAAGTGCTGGAAAAGGTCGCTCAACTACCGACCGAATGCAGTGTGTTCATTGCTGTGGATTCAATCTACAGTATGGACGGAGACGTTGCACCCCTGCAGCAGATCGTCGAAACTGTCGCGGAGATCTTGGGTGAGGGAAGAGGATACGTCGTGGTCGACGAAGCACATTCGACTGGAGTGCTCGGTTTCGAGGGTAGAGGTCTTGTCTGTGAGCTTGGCCTCGAGAAACGAATCTTTGCGCGGCTGCATACGTTCGGCAAGGCACTAGCTGGCAATGGAGGTGCGTTCTGGAATCGTACCCTCGGTGTAAGACACTAAGCTGATGATATCCCAGCCATCCTCCTGGGCTCCCGCACCCTCCGACATTATTTGGTCAACTACGCCCGCCCCCTGATCTACACGACCTTCTTATCCTATCCATCTCTGGCGCTCATTCGATCATCCTACGAAATGCTCTGGGCTGGAGTCACCGTACCTCTGCAGTCACATCTCCACCACTTGACGGAGTTCCTTTTCAAGACTATGCAACAACTGCAGATCACGTCCGCAGCAACCAGGAGTCTGTTGCGCATACCGAGTGCTTGTCCGCAATCTCCGATCTTTGCAGTGCAGCTGCAGCGTCCAAGAGATCTTGCCAGATATCTCCAAGATAATGGTATGATTGTCAGAGCTGTGGTGTCTCCTACAGTACCGCTCGGTACAGAAAGAGTCAGAGTTTGTTTACATGCCGGCAACACAGTAGAGGAGGTCGAGAATCTGGTTGAAGCATTGCAGAGATGGTGTGAAAGTTCCTTGGGCGGAAAAGGGGAAGAAGAGCGCGTAACAACAAAACAAAGAGCTCTACTGTAACATATTCCATGTCTTTTAGCTTTTCACGGCTTGAAATCTACATTTGTAATTTAGGAAGTGGTAAGAGCCTGCTCTGCCTCCTTTGCTGCTTCAACAACGATCTCTTCGGCCTTGCGCACCTCTCCAATAGTCTCCTCCATCGCCATCGGCCTTAGGCCCCAACGTGCGAACATGGCCTTGTCCTCCTCCCAGCCGTTGCAGGCAGTAGTGAGCATCTTCTCGCCGGTGAAGACGGCATTGGCGCCGACTTGGAAGCACATGATCTGTTTCTCCTCACGCATGGTGTGGCGACCAGCCGCGAGGCGGATGATGGTCTTCGGCATGACCAGTCGTGCAGTGGCAATGGTGCGGAGGATTGCATCGAAAGAGACTGATTGGGTCTCACCTAGAGGTGTACCTTTGATCGGAACCAGTGCGTTGACAGGGAAAGACTCAGGATGCGCAGGGAGTGTGGAGACAGTGTGGATTAAGCCAACATGGTCCTTAGCCTTCTCGCCGAGGCCGAGAATACCACCTGTGCAGACGTGAATTCCAGCTTCCTGGACATTCTGAATGGTCTTGAGGCGTTCGTCGTATGTTCGTGTAGTGATGACGCTGGGGTAGTGCTCACGACTAGTGTCGACATTGTGGTTGTAAGCAGTCAGGCCAGCCTCTTTGAGCTCCTTCGCCTGCGCAGCGTCAACCATGCCAAGCGTCACACAGGCTTCCATGCCCAATTCTCTAACACCCGTGATCATAGCCTTGATGTTCTTTAGGTTGGTTTTGCGGCCTCTCATGTCACGCCAGGCAGCACCCATACAGAACCTAGAGCTGCCATTTTCTTTGGCAACACGAGCAGCCTCCAGAACAGAATCAACAGATGAGAGCTTGGTCGCTTTCAAGCCTGTGTCGTACCTGCTGGACTGGGCACAGTATGAGCAGTCTTCGCTACAACCACCAGTCTTGATGTTCATCAGAGTGCACATCTGAATAGCAGCCGGGTCATGGAAACGCTGGTGGACTGAGGCCTAAAAAGGCAAGAATCAGAACGGCCTTCAATGCAAATCAATTAGACACTTACCGCTGCGTAGGTCAGTCTGATCAGTGGAGTGTTATAGATTTCTGAGATTTCCTCTCGTGTCCAGTTTGTCCGGGGCTCAGTGGCATTCACAGCATCTTCGTAAACCGACGATTTCCGGGCTGCCGGAGGGGTAACTTGTTGGGTTTTGGGGTCAATGGGGGTATCCAGGACGGTGCTGAATGAACGACCAAACTGTGTCGTACGAGCAGAGCTCAGAACAAGGCCAATTGGCCTCAAGAGTGTTCTCTGTGCCATCTTGAAGCTCCAAAGCGTTTGTGAAAGGTACTTGCAGGACAGTCAACAGATGCCCCTCGGTCGACTTGGTCGCACGCGCGGGCGGTGATCCGCGGACCTTAATCAGCGCGCGCCCTATTGGTGGGTAGTATCGACTGTGAGACCCTCGGAGTGGGGCAACCTGCGTTAGGCCAGACCGCGACCCTGCGCGTCCGCAAGACTAGCCGCCAACCAACAATTCACGCAAGCAACGTGCGCAGCGCGACGCGACCTCCCATGTGTAGGTTTGAGCTGTTGAGTTTGCTCATCGTCTTTGTCCAGCGTCTCACAGTGCGGAGCCGCCGCAAACAGGCTCCGACAACGGCGACCCCGCCGCTGCCATGCTCCACGAAATCCTCCTTTCGCTCTCCGGACACCCATCCGCGCTCTTCGATGCCCATCAAGGTTCCACGCACGTGACCTCGACTGCTAGCCGTTTGTTGTCACCACCAGAGACGGAACTACTGGCCTCAGTAGGTCATCTGTCCCGATTACACCGGAGAACGCGTGATCATGTTGCAAAAGTCGCAGGATCTCATCCATCCACTATTTGCCGAGCTGTAGCTACTGCGATAGCGTCGCACCATTTGGACAACTTCCAGCAGAAAGTCCTGGAGGTCGAGAGCCAGATATTGATGCAAGATGCATCGATGGTTGGCGCCTACAACATTGTGCCGCTGGCCGGTATCGTAGGCGAGTTCTCCGGCTGGATTCGGTTGATGGAATGGCTCTGGGCCATCAGTAATTTCATGCTACCTTCGGAGCTGCCATCAAAGAGTGAAAAGATCAGCCACAAGACAGCTTCTGGGTCTGAAATCATCGACAAGCTGCGAGTAGAAGCTCAAACAGGATATCCGGACATCGAAGCAGCCGCTCAGTATCTGAGCAAAGTTGCTGAGACAGGATGGCTCCGCCAATTGTCGACATGGCTTCTTTATGGCCGTTTGCAATCTCTTGGGGCGTCTGACTTTTTCATCGCGCAAGAAGACGAAGAGTTAAAGGAGCTTTCTTTCGTAACCAGGAATAGGCTGTTACCTAAATTCGTGTCTCGCCAAACAGCGCTGTCCATCATGTTTGTGGGAAAGTCACTCAATCAAATCCGATCATTACCATCCGCATCGAAGGCCAGAGCTGCAACAACGCATGTATCAGAGCTCGAGATCTTGCCAGTTCATGTACAGCACCTTTCTCAAGTGACTGCACCCATCTCTTCCGCAAAGCTATCTGAGGTTGTTGCGAATATACGAACGTCACTATCGCGTAACTTACTCCAGCATCTGCTGCCTCGTGAGAAGATTGTCGAGACTCTCAACGTACTGCATCAGTTCTTCTTGCTTGGTCGTGGAGAGTTCGCGATGGTGCTGATAGCGGAAGCTGATGAAAAGCTATCATCTCGACATCGTGGTCCACAGTCGACAAAATCCGGCCAACCTATTAGAGGTCTGCTTTTGAAGGAAGCAGAGATCAACCAAACTTTGGCGAGATCACTCTCGGTGTTATCAACTCTGGGCGGCGAAGACGACCACATAGATGATATTCTCGATGCCGCGTCCGGCATCCTGCATCTTGACGTACACAGTGCATCAGGTCATCGTCCTGGCACACCCGGTCGTGCGAAAGATGCTGAATCTGCATTACCTCAAATCTCGAACACATCGTTCGACGAGCTATTGCTCTCGGTACCTGTTTCTCTCAGCATGGACATATTGTCACCACTTGATCTTTTCATTACCAAGGCTGATGTAGATGTCTACTCTTCGATCAGTGACTACCTTTTGGCTGTGAGACGCGCTCATCTCCATTTGGCGCAACTTTGGCGACACAGCACGATTCGGCGAGATCATCCAGCTCCACCAGGCTATCAATTTAGCAACTCGTCTCACGGGAAAGCGATCCTGAAGCGCCGGCGTCAGCGAGCAAACCATCGGGCGAGAAATATGCGAAATATCTGGGCGACTTGCCGAGCCGCAATCTTTTTCTTAGCAGAGAGTGAGGCTTACTTTCAAGGAGAGGTTGTGCAGGAATCATTTAAGGCCTTCCTGAACTGGGTTCAGGGGCCAAAGAAGCACCAGACCAGTGACACTCGGCCGACAACACCAGACAGACCTCCTACTCGAGGGACAGAAGTCGCTGCACCCGACAATGAGATGCAGCAGCAACATGACCCGGAGGCACTTGCTTTTGCACATCGGAACTTCCTTGCTTCTATTGCTTACTCACTCTTGATCACAGATGGCGCTTTCACCAAGCTGCTTCGTATTTTTTGTACTCACGTAGATGATCTCGTCGGTCACATAACGCGCCTTCAAGCCATTCAGCGGAGTCTTGATCTTGAGGAAGATGATGGCGTGGAAGATTATGCCCAAAATTACAAGAAAGAGGAGGCGGAAGTCAGCTTAGAGATGGATCGCGCAAGGAGGAGGCTTGATGGCGACCTCAAGGGATTAGTTGAGCGCCTAAGAGAGATTGATGGTGAAAGGATCGGTTTCAGCGGTCCTCGACCTGCAAATACCTTAGACGACGATGAAGGCAGGTTCGAACCAGTCCGGGTTGGTGGGATCGATCGGTTGCTTATGAAGTTGGATTGGGGCGTTGAAGACGCTGAGGAAGAACATGAGGAGCTGTTATAATCACATCGAAGTGCAAGTATACCCTAGCGACCTCTGAGGCAGGGAGTATACGCGCTTTCATTCATTGCTGTTGATGGATTTGCAAACAATCTTCGTATCAACCGCCGCTTGCGTCCCCGACCGCATCACCAGCGTCGCCAAGGCCGTTCCCTAGGGCTTTTGCATCCATATCCTGCTTATCGTATCGTATCCAATTCAGCCCTAATGCGAGTAAGATGTCCATTCCTGGTGCTATATTCACCACGTTCTCCCTTCGCCACTTCAAGATGTTAGGCTTCGTTGAGCTCATAGCAAGGCAGCCGTTGACCAGCAGGCCAAGACCACCGCTAGACGACTTATTCTCCACTTCAGCCGCTGGCATATACGGTCCCAAGGATTCGAATGTCAAATCTATTGCACACATCAGTCTTTCAACAGCATGGATGAGATGTCGCAACTCACCATACTTCGTTTGTAGCAGCCCAGACTTCAGACTCAGGTGCCAAAGCTTGGTCCCATCGGGTGTGTAGCCATGGTACTCGGGACTCTTACCGCTCCACTTGTGCACTTGCTTTACTATTCGCATTGCTTCTTGACCATTCGGCATGCGGAAGATAATTGTCCTCTTCTCTTCTTCGTCGATGCGCATCAGAGGCGCTCCTGGGCTACCGGCTGAGGACGTGAACGAGACTTGGTAGTGTGATAGGGTAGAGGAGCCACTTTCGGCTTTCATCAAGAAGGTCTCGGGGCGTTGGGCGGTATAGCCAGGAAAGAGTACAAGCCCTGGCGGTGGAAGCGGTGCAAGCATAGTGCTAGACAATTGTTTGTATGATAAATTAGAGGGATATGAACCTTGCATCGATGAGATAGCACAGGCCAATATCATGTATAAGTACTCATCGATCCATCTGCTGATATTCATCTTTAAGCCTCATCCATCATATGTCCCTCCTTCTTTGGGTGGCAGTGAAGTGTGTGATAGCGTAGCATGAGCAATCATAGGTGCTTCTACATTGAGTAAGTAAGCGCTACTGTATGCTTACACGAACGCAAAAAACCTGTGCGTCTTCACAAAGCCACCATGTCTCATGCCTAAATGGGCAATCTGAGCGGCCAAGGCAAGGCGGCGAGAGCTTGGCCAGTTCTCATTTGTCGATGTAAACACCCGCGGCTGACCCCGCCATTGCCCAATCGCAGTCTGGTCAGCAACATTCTCGATATGTCAAAACCTAAAGTTGTGGTTACCCGGAACTTGATCGAGAGGGCTCAGGCTTTACTCGATGCGCGAGCGGATGAACTTGAGATTGTGCAGTGGCGATCTGACCAGGTAGGAGATGTCTAGCACGGATAATAGACTTCGCTCGCTCACTCGTCTTTGCAGCCTTGCGAACGATCATGGCTTCTAGAAAATGTGAAAGATGCGGCAGGGCTTCTGATCATGGTCTCTGACAATATCGATGTAGGACTTCTAGACGCAGCCGGCGGTCAATTGAAGGCGGTCGCTACGTTCACGACTGGGACTGATCACATTGACCTTGAAGCCCTTAAGGAGCGCAATGTTCGCCTTGGCTACATCACTGACTGTCTCTCCGACGCAGTAGCAGATCTTGCAGTCATGCTTGTACTGATGGCGCAACGAAGAGGTGGTGAAGCAATGATCAGAGTGAGCAGGGGCGAGTGGCCACAGATGCCCTGGCATCCTCTTCTCATGACCGGCCCTCAGACCCGCGGCGCGACAGTGGGATTTCTGGGCTTTGGACGCATAGCGCAGGCTACTTTGAAGAGACTCGTTGCATTCGGCATCAAGCGGGCTGTTTATATTACTTCGAGGCCGGGGAAGCCGGTCCGTGACGATTTTTACGGTCTCGTCAAGCAGTCTCAGGAAGGTCTTAGCATTCCGATCGATGTCGCACACGATGTAGATCATCTTGCAGGAGTCAGCGATGTCATTATCGTAGGATGTGCATTGACGCCAGCTACGAAGCACCTCGTCAATGCCGACTTCTTTGACAAAATGAGAAAGACCGCAGTTATCGTCAACATTGCCCGAGGCCCGGTCATAGATACGGATGCGCTTGTGGAGGCGCTCGATCAGGGCAGAATATTTGGCGCAGCTCTTGATGTGATCGAAGGCGAGCCGAACATACAGGCTGATCACCCTATACTAAGGCAGCCACGATGCGTGGTGCTGCCGCACATTGGGTCAGCCACAACAGAGACGCGAGAACAAATGGCTACTGAGTCGGTGCAGAATGTACTTGCTGGATTGAAGGGGGAGGTCATGGTTAACGAACTGATACTATAGCGATGCTTTCAAGGTACAAGCGAGACGAGGAAAGAGCATTTCGAACATAACAACTGCACATCAAGATTGAGATATATCTGATCACCTTCAGGTGGTGTTCCTAGGACAGCGGAAGGCCTCATTGTTTGACATGTAGAGCCTATGCAGATCTTCTGCAATGACATCTGCCATAGCTCGTATCTGAGGCTTGGGTGCCATTCCATCCACATAAGATTGAGTCCACGGCGAATCAATCCTTTGGCAGCAAATCTGTCCTTCCCTTGAATTGACACTGCTCAAGCCGTTCCGCATTGATGAGGAAGCTCTTTGGGAACCACTCTAAACCATCGAAGGTGGCCGTTCCATCATGTAGCCCACCTGACTCCTTATTCTTGATCATCTTGACCAGTGCCTCAGCCGACTTCAGGCACAGCACCATACCATGCCCATTGAAACCAGCTGATACCCATAAATTTTTAATGGATACATCTTCATCATACCCATCGCAGTCCGGAAGATGTTTATGATCTCTCCTTCCCGGTACCTCCCCGACAAATGGTCTTCCATCAGCTGTGGCACCCATTATCCCGGTCCACTCTTGCACGACCCGGTTCGATGCTTCCTCCTCGTTGGTTTCGCCCCAGTTGGTGTTGCCAAAGTAGCCAGATAGGCTCCCCCGCAAATAGCTTGATATATCTGGATTTAGCGACGTATCGTCGACAGTACCAAACTCACTTGCCCCACCGTCTGGCAGGCGCCCGAGACCTCCGCCGATAACAATGTGTTGGTTACCGTTGTTCAGTGGTCGCGGAATCATATACTCATACCCATTCTTGTAGATGAAGGAAAACGTGCTTGGGAGCGGGTCTGGTAGTAATGTCTCCATGCCGGGTCTTTGAGCGGTAATCTGCCCTCGCATTGGGACGATTTTGCCTTGTAGTGATTGTTCGAGGAAAGGGGTGTAGCCGTTTGTAGCGAGGATCACTGCTCGAGTCGAGAAGAGGTCGTCACCTGTGACGACTTCCCATAAGATATCAGACCCGTCTTTTAATGACCGAAGCTTTGATACCGGTGTGTTGGTACAGATATGTAGGCCCTTCTTGACGCAATCCGCGAGTACCCCAGTACTGAAGCGGTATGCGTGCACTCTGCCAGCCATATACTCAAAGGCACCGGCTACTTCTTCTACATTTTCAACAGCAGGATTCTCGTTCTTAGTACTGACTCGGAAGTGGTGGCTCACAGTTCCGACATTCTTGTGGATATTGTACCAAGCCATCTTTCCTGCCTGTGTCTCCTCTTCCTTCACGCTCGCACGCATTGCCTGAATCGCAAGCTCCCCGACCTCAAATGTAGGCTTATCATAGATGACATCAACAGTCTTGCAAAATTTGCTCTCACAATCAATCCCAAGTTCCTCAGCCAGCCGATGGGTTTCGACGATGTTGTCGTACTCCATCCGTGCAATCTTCAACGCCTCCTCTTTCCCAAGCTCTTCGGCATGCTGCAGAAATGATCGATAGCTCGCTGCTTTTGTATGGCCTC
The DNA here is from genome assembly GCA_016767195.1 of Stagonosporopsis rhizophila. NCBI lineage: Eukaryota > Fungi > Ascomycota > Dothideomycetes > Pleosporales > Didymellaceae > Stagonosporopsis > Stagonosporopsis rhizophila. The sequence continues at coordinate 2,947,371 of CP068498.1, read as the reverse complement.
CATTTCGGCCTGTCGCCCCGCTGCAGATTTCCCGCGCTTCTAGCATTATGATGCGATGGTTTGGGTATGTTTCAAGCAGATTGTACGCGATCATGGTACCGGAGATACCTGACCCAACGATAACAAAATCGTAAGGCCTGTGAGAGGCGTCTCTACCATGGTTGATGTTCGCAAGTGGAGATTTAGGATTGTGCCAGTAAGATGATATCGGATCAGCTGCTGGAGGACCCACTGGTATACGCGCACGACTGTCCATATTAGCAGTAGTGGTGAGATGACAATGTTGAAGTGACTAGAAAAGGTAATCGTGGTTCAGAGTTTACTTGTCTTCGTTGATAAGTGAGGTGGGGAAGATGATCATTCCGCCTACACCTTCCTATTACAGCTTTAGTGTGTGTACAGGTCATAGTGCTGAAGAGGTGGGCTACAAGACGCAGACAACTAGCTCGACCAGACTCTGGAATCAACTACAGTATGCAAGACTACAATCTCATTTCCCCTGAGGCTTTGTGAGCGTGCTGTCTACGCCTGTATGTAAGAAGGATGACACTAGAAGAACGAGCCCTCAACAAGGAAGCCGATGGTCAAACGCACATGCTGATGCAAGTGATCGAAGTCCATCGTCGAGAGTGCATCATTAGCGGTGTGGAGGTAGGGTGTCGCGTCCACCATGTTCTCATCACAGACGTATGCGGCGGGGTAGCCAGCGTCGTATGCAGCACCACTGTAAATGTCAGTACGGAAATAATGAAAAGATGCTCGAGAATTACTGGTCACTGCACGCGTAGCCACATCGGTCGGTGATCACTGGAAGAGAAGTGTACACCGGCACTAGTTTGATGATAAAGTTGCTCAGTGGTGTGCTCACGAAGTCTGTGTAAACCGCAATGTTGTGGTTAGGGGAGTAAGCGGTCATGTCTTGGTTCATGACAGCAAGAACTTTGACACCGCGCTTGACATAGTCTTGCATGATGGCGCGAGCGCCAAGAAGACCACCTTCCTCACCAGAGTAGAAGTGGAATTCGAGCGTGTTCTTCGGGGCGTACTTGGCTGCAGCAAGTACGCGGAGAGACTCAAGAATGGTGACCACAGCCTTTGTGAATCAGCTCAAGACTTCCAAAAGATGACGTTATACTTACAGAGGCATTGTCATCAGCACCAGGGGCGCGACCTGTGGTAGGATTGGCCTGGTTGATTGAATCGAAGTGACCAGACACAATGACCACGTTGGCAGAGGTACCTGGAATATTGGCAATCACCGAAGGCTGATTATAGCTGTGAATGAATTGCTTTACAGTAATCTTCGTGTTAGATGCTGCTACGTTCTTGACAAGGTCGAAGACCGTGGTTGCTGATGTGGCGGCATACGATCCCCTGTAGTATCGGTTATGAATGTTGGTCAGCGTTGTGGCCCAGGTCTTTGGATTCGCCTTGCTGATCTGGGCGATCAACGGGTTGGCCACGGTCTGGCGAGAAGCACCTGCAGGGAATGTTGCGGATTGACGTTTGTCAACTTTGAATCCGTTTGCGACAGCGACTCGGTGTTCCTCGAGCTCCTACTCTGCTGTCAGATTTACGCAACAAACTGTATGATTATGAAGTGGTTGTAACGGACTTGGGTCTCTGTGATATCCATGAAATGGGCGCATGATGGCGTGGATATGAACAAATCAAGTTTCTCTTGTTCGGTGTACCATGTACCGTTATCGGCGTCGGATGTCTTGATCAGTCGTAACTCCTCTCCTGCTGCATTCAGCTTTGGTTTATAAGCAGTCGCTGAAGCAATGGCTCCGATGGCTATGCTCGCGAGGATCGTCTTGCAAAGCATCTTGAATGTACTTGGTTTGTAGAAGCAACAAGATGTCTTTCGTAGGATAATGAAGCCATCTACGAACTCCTGGCGAAGCTGAGTTTATAGTCACGATGCCATCAGCGATACCCACTTGCCAGCACCTCCCAGCCTAGGTTTGCTTTCCGTATATCAACATCACCTTCTGAAATAGGCAATATCCGTCAAAAGTTTCCTTAAATCAATATGGCTGGTTGGACATAGCCTCTTCAGCTACCACAAGACTATGCGAGCACTGCCGACTGGTACTTGTCAGCGAATTATGAGTTCGTACAGATCCGCTTCACGAAGGTTTTTGCCAAAGCCGATCATGCTAAGACTTGCGATAAGATCTGCGTCTTGGCTCCTGCCCCTTTCGATACTACTTCCGCCCACACCGTTGTTTTATAGGTTACGTCAATGGAGTATAAGGTGAAAAGGTGGACTTTTAAAGAACATCGATGTGTGGTGAGGGCAGGTGGTTCTGCAAATTATGAGAGGGTCGCGTATGCGGCGTCTGGTGACGTCAACGCCTTTTTCCGACTTGGCTGGTGTTTCTTTTCTTGAGAGAAAATCTCTATGCAACCTTACAACGTCAAGAAAAACATTTGAATCTCTCCCTTGAGCACCAGAATTAAACCAACATATCTCGGTCTCGTCGAGCACAGCACTCGAGAGACCTTAGCTTTGCTTTAATCTAAGAATGGCTGACACCATCTTGAACCGTGCGCATACAACGTTTAAGATGCAGCGGGCTTATTTATGGAGCTCTGTTAATCAATAACGAGTAGCGTATGAGAGCAAAAGTTCTACAAGGTCCTCCATAGCTACCATCGCAAAGTACTGCTGCATCAAGCCTCTGCTCTAATTAGGCCTCTCAAGGGATCCACGAAGCTGCTCAGGAAGGGAGAAGGAGTCTGCTAGGTTGGACACAAAATGGGGCGTACAAAAGCGATTCTCGGCTGGTGCTAAGAATTGCAGCAAAATGATTGGAGCATTGGGACCGAGAGTGTCTTCTGGCGGGTAGGCTGGCATTCGATATTGGTTCTACATTTGACGATATTCATGGCCAAGAACCACAGCTTACCAGCATAGTAGGACCCATATATGGCGCTTACACAAGTTCGGCTAGGTAAAGAATCACGACTAAGACCATTATGCAGATAACTGACTACGTGCTTGTAATTTGCAGGCAGTTGATGCAACGAAGAAATACGTCTATTGCTCATTATGTTTTAGTAACGCCAGTAGCGTGCATGTTTCGGATTTTCGATATTCCTCTACCATCCTCTATTCCGCCGCCCAACAAGCGCCGCCTCATCGTCGCTGTAGTCGTTCTGGTCTCTCTTTGGCGTTTCTAGGCCTCCCTTCAGGCTCTCACTGCCTTCTGTCCCGCTCTCCAGACTGCCCGTCCGCACCACTCTCCGCTCATCCACGTTGACGCCGCTCTTCTTCGGGTCGTAGTTCCCTGTGATCTCGGTATTTCTTCCACCGCGTTCGTAGAATGGATTAGGCTCGCTGCTAATGACAACTTGTTGGGTTTTCTTGATTTCGTTTCCGGTCGGGGCGAAGCTGACGATGCGGTCTTCCTCAACCATGTGTGAGATGTCACCCTTGTAGGAGAAGACGCTGGCCAGCTCGTGGTTTGATTCGCGACGAGATTGTCTCCTGATGCCGGTGTTGCCGGACTTTGCACCCGATGTTGAGAGATCGTCCGATATGAAGTCGTTGGCGAGAGAGGCCTGTCCGTTCTTGCGGGATGCGGAGATGGCGATGCGCTTAATGAGATTGGCCATAGTCATCTCGATGTTCAACTTCACGAGGTATGCGAGAGGGTGGAATTGGATGTAGCTGTCAATTGTTAAGAGGGGAACATGTAATTCAAATGGGGAAAGCTTACACAAAGGAGTTGGGTATCGACATAGCAGCAATGATCATGACGTCCATAAGAAGTGAGATGACGACGATTCGCTGGTTGAAGCGAACAAGGCGGTTGTACTTTGTCAGGCCATTGCTGATGAGGTTTGCCTTGACGGTTTTGAGGAAGTACCAATTAAGCGCAGCATCGACGAGTAGATACAGGAACTTTTCAATGCGGTCCCAGTATTCGTTGATGACGTGGTAAGTGTGACTGATTTGAAGACGCGCGGGGATCCAAATATTAAAAACGCTGATGTTGATTATAGTAACAAACACGGCAGTGGCAATCATGATGTGTCTTGAACGTCTGCGGTCTGGTACAATAACACGAATTCGGTTAATGATGATTTGGAGGAGCAGCTGAACCTGGATACACCACCAGAAGAGGATGGTGAAGTAGAATGCAAAGCCTGACATTTGTCAATGGGTGTTCTTAATGACAGACGCAGCTTTACTTACTTGGTTTGATATACTTCAGAAGATGCAGGAAGCATTCAAGACCCATTATGAACGAGACGACCAACTCCAGCCAGATCATCCAGACGTACACACTTCTCAACGGGGAGCGTGAAACCCTCGATTGCCCCCAGGCAAGCCATATCGCGAGGATTACGTTGACCAAGGTCAGCCCCCAGACCACAGATGCGATGATGATATCAGCTGTTGTGATAGGTTCGTTCTCGTAGGTTTGAGAGATCAGAGGCCCCCAAGGCTTGAAGGATGGGTCGTCGTCGAACTCATCATTCATGGCTTGTAGCAGCGAGATCGACTCGATGCGGGTGTGGTTGAGGTTGTTACTGAACAAAAAGGAATTATGAAAAGATCGTTTGCTGGAAAACAGCAACGACAGGTATCCATTCTTCTGATGTGTGGAGCCCAGAAAATAGAAACCCCAGTGAAGCTTCAGGAGAAGAGGCGCACAATCTGACAGACCCCCGAGTCAGAACAAGGTTCGTAGAATTGCTAGAGTCGGTCCTGCAGGGTAACTTAGGGCCATTATTTGCTGGCCGTCGCACATCCCGCTGGGTCCTAGCACATCCGCCCGACTCGTTTGACATGCTCTTCCTGGAACACACTCGATACTAGTAACTACCAAGGTTAGAAGATGGTGCTGACCTGCAGATGAAACGGGAGAGATCCTCATGGAACGTTGATCGCATCCGCTTCTCCATCCGCCTTGCCATGCATGCCGCCCGTGCGCACGACGCATGGATTATCCACTTTACGCCACTTGATGTACCAGATGCCTGTATCTCCTCGAAATTGTTGGTATGTGGCAAAACTGCCTGTCAGGCGATCTACCGAATGATGAAGATCAATCTTGACATCTGCTCAAGGTCGTCTGCCGCAATTATCACAACTTTCGGGACCTGAGTGAGGCTGGACTTGCATCGCAGCTAGACACGAGACGAGTCTGGAGAGCCGCAGAGCCGCAACTGAACTACCTTCCTGTGTTTTCGTTTTCCTGGACCCCTCGTGAACCCCTTCAACAACACAACACTGAGGAGGATACAGTACATGAACGTTAGTCAGATATTTTCCGCTTTCTGAAAGTGTGGCGAGTTCTCCGTGTGATGTGATTCGCTCAACAATGATCCAGCTGAATGCCCCGCTCTGGCTGACGCCGACTATACGGAGTGAGGCGGGCCGAAAGGCAATCGTCCATCCGAAAACCCAGGTTTACCAAGCTTGACAGCTTTAAGAAAGATGCACTGCAGCGTTCGTTCAGACAGTTGTACATCTTCGGCGCCGAAGCACCGCAGCGAACGTGCGTTCAGACGTGATCAATTGGCAACAGTGTCCAGGCCCCCTATCGGCCTTACAGACTCCTCATGTTTACCAAATGCTTGGTGTCGCAGGTTGGCAGTCTAGCAAATACCGGGTCTAGACGTTGAGGAAGACGCCTCACGCTTTTTGTACAAGGTGCAAAAGCGCAAGCCACGTGTATGGTGCCTGAGATGCATCGGAATCAGGGTTGATGATGAAAGGACAGGCATGGTGCCCGTTGCGGCACAAATCTCATAACGGGAGAGCTTCGGGCGGAGCGCCTGGGCTCCAGCTGGATGTGGATCGCAAGGAACCACGTTGTTACTGAAACGCGTTGCAAGCTGCCTAGACTGAAAACTAGCTTACTTGAATCAATAAATAGCATACCGTACTCATGAGCATGACCAAGGAATTGCCCCTCTGGCACGGCGACGAGGCAGGCACGAAGGATGAAATGCCTGCGTAAATCTGGAGGCTTTTCGGTACAGCTGCGATCATCAGGAAGGATGCCTATTGGCGGGTCCATGCAGCGATCAGCGGGATCTGTTTTTCCAAACAATACCGAGGCGCCGAAGCTGAGAATGACGCGACACGAGGCAATGGGAAGTGAGATTGGTTCGCAGCCACTCAACGAGACTAACAACACAACGAAGGGATGTTGACTCAGTCGTGTGAGATCTCTTTCAGAGAAGGAGCGATAGGAACACATGCCAGTCGATCTCCCCGACGCGCGGTGGCACGGTTCGACAATGCTAACCAAAGAAAAGAGATTGGATTGGAGCTGGGCATGACAAGGACACTCTGCGGCTCGACAGAATTCCCGATGTAGGTGCGACGGCCGTTCACATGTGGAGACTCCATGGTAGCTGCCAGTCGGGCATGGACATCTCCTACACCCTTGCTCGAACACGAAGAAAACCACTCAAGTAGGCTATCTCCAAACACAATCCGTGAGTAGCCAGGCACTCAGAGACATGGATCGAAACATATTGGCCTTGGGTCTGGCGTATTCTTTGGGACCCAAGCCCTTCCACGGCACATTTGAAACTTTGCGCCAGGCCGAACTATCCTCGTCATTCCGAACCGAACCACAGAGAGAAGAGAAGGAAGCCAGCGTCCCCGAGATCCTAGTACGATTACGAACGCTGAGCACGGAGATGGATCGAGATGTTGTGTGTATGATAAACGCCACATCCGTAATGCTAGTCGGACTGCATCAAAGGCGAACAAGACGCCTAGGCATTTAGTACGTTGGGTATCAATCTCGAGTGCCTTGAAATTTGAGGTTCCAGACCGTGTCCTCAGATTGTTTCCCTCAACCTCTCCTCTGCCGGTGTCTCTCGCCTCCAGACGCTTTTTGAGTTGGCACACAAAGGTCGTCTAAATACTGCGTCCCCTGCCACTGAACAGCTTGGAGACAACGCCTAGTTCGGGTGGTAGAAATCTTGTGCAGACAGCAGCTAAGAGGTCTCTGTTGTCGCAAAAAAGATGGGTCATGGACACTGCCGCTTCCACTCCTTGTATCACTGCAAGCAGGAGGTAGTCAGGTCAATCTGCCATGAAGGCGTCCATTGGAGTTAGGTGACTCGGGTACCGCAGCCCAATCTCTGCGCAATATGGAAGGAGGGTTCCGATACCACTATAGTCGGTTTTAACGTAAGGGAAAAGACGCAGCAGTCCCTGCACTCCCTTCTTCATTCGCAAGCCTCATCCAGACCTTCATTGAATGACTCCAGTGAAGCCATGACATTCAGGGACATTCAAAGTAACACTAGACAGCATTCCAAAAGCACTATATACCCCGTATGAACACCATTGCAAACCTCCTTGAATATCTTTAATCAAAACGCGCATGCAGCGAAGCCTCTCCAGTCTGTGAGAGCCAAAGCTTCCTTCGCGTAAGTGTATGCTACTCATCAAGTCCATGCTGCCAGGGGCTTGAAGCCGGACAAGCAGCAAGAAAGCGAAAGAACGTGTAGGAGGAAGTGCACGGCGGAGTTTACCCCACTGCCCCAGCGATACTGGACGTGCCTCCCCTCAAGCAATGAGAACAGTAGAGTCGCAGAATGAGACTCCAGTGCGCTCGATAGCCTGGTCCTGACGCATATGCTGGCTCGCTTGTCGGTGCAGCTCAGGTCGTGGAGGGAGAGCAGTGAGTAGGCTTGTGCGGTGCGGGGGAAATGAGCTTTAAGCACTGGCTCCTGGAGCCTGCAGTCGGGAAGTAATGTGGGCGATTGTGGATTGGGATTCTCCACCATGGGAGATGAAGCAGTCCCACAGCCAAGTCGTCTCTCTCGAAGCCTTCGTTGACCAACGATATGCACGCAGCCAGAAGCCTGGGAAGCCGAAATGCACCGCTGGTTTGTTCAACAACACGGCTCCAGGGGATAATTGCAAGTAGCTAGTCCCAAGCTGGTGTTGCTACACATTTACATTTATATTCCTTGCTCTACTCCCAGGGCTATATATACAAGCTATATACAATGCGAAACGCCATACGCTATGCTTTAATTCGGCCGTATCAACATCGCAATAGCCGCTGCCGCAATGACCGCTCCAGCAGCAGCGCCTTGCAAGATAGCAGTCGTGAAGTCAATCCTGCGCATCGAAATAGGGCGATCGCTCACGATGTCCTCGGCGACGACGGCAGCTCTGCTCTGCCATAGACCAAGCTTGGCCCAGATCTTGTCGCTTGTTGACAACGGCTCCCGAGCTTGTTCTTGAAAGTCGATGGTTTCTCGTGGTAAGGTTTCTGGGGTTGTGGGTGTCAAGGGTACGGCGCCGAGGACGGTGGGGTCGACGGCGGGTTCTGCAACTTCTTCGATGATGTTGCCGATTTGTGCGCCGTCTTCGTCAGTGATGTGTAGTGGATCTTCCGTTCCGGCCGTTGGTGACTCGTCGGTGCTGGGTTCTGCGGGGATGGGGGTTACGGTCTTTACAGGTACGTCTGCTGGTTTGACGACCTTATCTGCCACCGCCTCAGGCTCTAAAGGCTTCTGTACTGTAGTGGCTGGAGTAGCTGGCGGATCGACTGATGATTCGGTCACCAGATTGGCTGCGTACACGGTGGTAGGTGTCAGACCTGGTGCCACCTCAACAACGGCCTTCTGAGCTTCCAGTGTGGACTTGATTTCTCGTACCATTCGCTTCCTGCGCCATGGTTCGAGGATCAGGAGGCTTAGGAGCAGAAGGAAGATGTTCACGCCCATCAGACCGAAGGTAACCCAGGTACTGTTTCTTCGAATAGTATCGCTCCAGATCTGCTCTTCGTGATATTGTGCACGTTCCCTCTTCTCGAGGTAGCTCCGCGCCTCCTCCAGTGCTGTCTCAGCAGCATCCACGGCATCTTTAGCTTCCCTCACAGCTTTGTCATTGATGTGTTCGGAGCGAATGAGTGACATGTAGCGTTCGAGATCGCTGGAGGACCAGGAGTGTTTTCGCTCGAGAAGGGCAACGACTTCTTTCTGAGAGGCAGCCTGCTGTTCGAGAGCGGCATCGAGGGCTTCTTTGGTGGAATCGATAGCAAGCCGGCGAGCTTTGACAAGCTTTTCTGGATGGTGTTAGAGACGCATCTTTTGCCAAACTGTGTCCAAGCGTAAGCGTACCTTGCTCCTGAATCTCCCGCCGCAAAGCTTCAATGCCTGAATAGTCGGTTCCAGTGTACGTGTTGACCTTTTGAGTCACGACCGCAATCTTGGGCAGCAGCTCGTCCATCAAGGCGGTGAGGCGCTTCTCGATGTTCGATCTTTGACGTTCTTGATGCGAGGGCAATTGCTCGTCAGGCACGCGCTTCACGTTATCAACGACATCTTCTTTGACGTGGCTGACCATTGGCTCGCTATGTACAGGCTCCTGTATCTCAAACGGTGTTGGCTGTTGAGGTGTGGGTTCTGGTGTATGGGGTTTCGGTGCATATGCAGGTGTAGGCTTTGGCTGAGAAGCCTGCTGTGCCTTGAGCAGAGCTTCTTGTTCTTGCTTCTTCCGTGCAGCTTCTTCCTCTTGCCTCTTCTTCAAGGCCTCTGCTTCGCGCTTCTTTCGCAGAGCCTCTTCTACTTCTCTTTTGCGCCGGGCTTCTTCCTCCTGCTGCTTCTTACGTGCCGCCTCTTCTTCTCTCTTCCTTTGCTGCTCCTCCCATTCCCTTCGCAATCGTTCTTGTCGCTCTATCAGCTGTTCTGGTGTTCGGTCCACAGATGAGGCTGGTTTCGGTTTTTGCTCAGTTGCAGGCGGCGGCATAGCGATTGGATCAGAGAATCCTGGCGGTTTCTTGTCTTCCAGCCATCTTGCAGAGCTCGAGAAGGGCCGCAGCATACATCTCTCAGATGCGTTCCTGCCGGGCTGTACCCGCTCGATCCTGCGCAGGGCACTCGATGCCTGGCGGTGCTGATGGGTGACGCATACGCATCTTGACGGCGGCTGGGCGGCGAGGCGGCCAATTGGTCGAATCGAGGACGTTATTGCTGCTGCATTGGCGTTGTGGAAGCGTGAAGCATGCTGCAGCAACGGCCTCATGCTTGTCGTGGCTGCATTGGTGACAAAAACACGTCTCGGTGATCCGCCGACCTCTCCGACCCTCGATGCGAGCATGGACAGCCAAGCACGAATGACGCGCTGGTCCCTGGCGGCCGCTGAGTGAGCGGGATGCCTTTTTGAGCGGACCCCTCCATCAACAATTTCAAGCCGTATCTTCCAGCTTCGCTCGCCCGCTATTCTCTTCACGTACATACATATTCACATCAGATAAGATGGGTGTTCAGAATGCTGCCGCGGACCTCTTTGCCATGAAGTCGAACCCCAAGGTATGATCTTACACTCCAAACACCAGCATTGTATGACTGATCGCAATCGTAGTTCGTCTTTTTCACGGATTTCGACGGCACAATCACCCAGCAGGACAGTGAGTCTTGAGCCCTTCACCGCGACCTCTTTTCAAACCACTTCGACCGCTAGACGACTCTACACCTCGTTACAGTTGCGTCGCCAGCCAACCCTGATCTGCAGTAAACTAATAATCCACAAGGCAATGATTTTATGACCGACACAATTGGCTACGGCCTGGAGAAGCGCCGCGAGGGCAACCTCGCCTGCTTGAACGAAAAGATCACATTTCGCGACTCGTTTCAGGACATGATGGACAGCGTCACTCGTCCCTACGACCAGTGCGTCCAGTACGTCGTCGACAATGTTCAACTCGACCCCGGCTTCCGCCAATTCTTCCAGTGGAGCATGGAAAACAACATACCCGTCGTCGTCCTGTCGTCAGGCATGGAGCCCATCATCAAGGCATTGCTGAAGAAGCTGGTTGGCCCTGACGCCGAGAAGATGCAGGTCCTGGCAAACTCGGTTGGGCCGCGGCCCGGCAAGGACATCAACGAAGAGGGTGGCTGGACCATCCTCTTCAGACACCCTGAGTCCGGATTCGGCCACGACAAGTCTATCGAGCTGAGGAAGTACTCTTCGCTGCCCGAAGACCAGCGGCCCACCATGTTTTACGCCGGTGACGGTGTCTCCGATCTCTCCGCTGCGCGCGAGACGGATCTGCTGTTCGCCAAGAAGGGTCACGATTTGATCAACTATTGCGCCCGCGAAAACGTCCCTTTCACGGTGTTCGAGGACTGGACCAACATCCTTGCCAAGTGCAAGGAAATCGTCGAGGGCAAGACCACAGTACAGGACGCTGCTAAGGCAGGATTCGAGGCGTACAAGAGTGGTGCTGCTGGTATCAACATGAAAGAGACCACCAAATAGACGGCGCAATAGATAGCTGGTCAAAAGCAGCATTTAGAAAGACATAGAGAAGAGCGTTTACGATATAGAGATATAGAAGTCCCGATTACATGCCTGGTCCACTCCTTTTTTCTCAATTGGCTAAAACACGAGTTCTGGTAGACCACATTACCACATCGAAAAGAAGCAACAACACACAATCTTTCCTTTCCAATAGGAATGAATCTACCTATCTACTACCGCTCAACACTCTTGCTCACCCTCACCTCGGTCGTCTTCATAATCGTGAAGTTCCCCCCACTCCTCGGACTCATGGGACTCAGTGGCCCTGCAGGACTCCTCGGCCCTTCGTGCACGTACACACTCTCCTCGCTCGCCCCGGCCATACTCTGCCTCCTGCTCCTACCCACATCGACGCCATAGCTTTCCTTTCCCAGCACCAGGATCTCGTCATAGCTGTCTTTTTTATTGGACTCGGTTGCGCCGCTAATGCCGTGCATGGCATAACTACTCTGCGCCCCAGTTCCCATATGGCGGTCGTCGTTATGCTTGCAGTATCCGTTTGACCTGAAGGGGCCCGAGAGGGCAGGGCCAGAGCGCGAGCCGGTCGAGCGGCCCTTGGTGAAGGTGCGCACGTGGCCGAAGAAGTTGGCGAAGAGGGGCTTGAGCGTCGGGAGGTTGGCAGCGATAATACCCACATTCATCTCAACCCTACACGTTGGGTATCAGTAACGCAGACTTTGGGCTAAGCTGGTGATAGTTCTAGGAAGGTGGGACTTACTGCTGCCAGATGTAGTACCAGGCTCCGTTACCGCTCCAGTCGGTCTCTTTGAAGAAGTTGGCTTGCATGGGGGTCTTGTAGATCGCGACTGCGGACGCAAACAAGCCTAGGCTTAGAATCATGGCGAGGCCGATACGGGTTCGCACGTTCACTTGCAATTTCCACACCATTGGGATGGGGATTAGGGCGAATAGGAGGTCGGTTGCGATGTTGACGGAGGAGTTGAAGACGCCGACATTTTTGAAGATGGTTGCATCATAGCATTTACCGTCGCTGTGGAGGTTGTCAGTCTTGCACCCCAAACGAGTAGTAGAGTGGCCTCTTGCCCTGTTGGTGGTCGCAATGTGTAGTCCCAGCCTGCTGCTACTGGTGTGCATTGGAAGATTATGGCGAAAGTCGAGCCGATTGTGAAGCAACCGATGAAGACTTGAATGTATTTTTAGCCACTTGTCGAGCCTCATTACTGTGTGTACTCACTAAGAACGCCAATAAGGAAGGGTCTCCATTTAGTCCGGTCTGCTAGACGTAACAGGAAGAAACCAATCGACAGCTTGATGAAGCTATATGCGAAGATGATCAAGATCTGGAAAATACATGAGCCGTGTACAGCCAGCTGCGATATGCCATCATACCGAGTAGAAGTACATGAATTTGAAGAAAACGAAGATATTTTCTAGAGGAAAAGCCTCCGCATGCCGGCCAAGACCAAGGTCAGTGAGTTTGACGAAGATCCCCATACATGACGTGCTGAGAGTCTGAAGGTCGGGTAAGTAAGTCTTGATTTTGGTATTGCGGGATTTAGGCGGGAGTGGCTGCGGCGTGGTCTTGAACGTACCGCTGAGATGGTCATCATCGCGTCTATGTTACGGCACAGTCAGTACGGATTGAAGATCTGCAAGCTACTGGAGCTTAAACTCACCATCCCATCCAAAAGTCTTCATCTGACCGACACGCATGTAGAACCGTGCAAGTACTGTTATCATCGCAAGAGCAAAGAGCGTGCCCGTGACTGCCAACAAGTGCGGTGCTAAGTTCTCCGCCATATATTCGGGCGACCGCAATGGAGTTGGAGGCGGCTCTCCTGCTTGTCTTGCCATTAGGAAGTGTTCTGCCATGACGATCCAGTGTCACGGTGTCGAGAGATGAGATACAAAGAAAGAAGACAGTACGCCATATCTTGAATGCACACAGCGACCGGAAGGTTCTTCATACCTTCCGGATGGCTGTCTAGCTCCAATCAGACGGCAGTTTCAGGTATGCAATCCTCACAACGTGTAGGAAGCGAGCATGTGAACTATTTTGCCGAACCCCGGGCAAACTTTCTCACCCGCTTGTTCAGATGCATTGACAAAGGTCAACATCATCTCAAAACACGGTAGTTCCAGGTAGATTTAGGACTATGGACCGGCTTTCACATTATCAGTTTCCTGACTGGATTTCGGGATAAAATAACGTTGTACGATGCAGTGCGTGGCGTTCAACAACGGGACAAGGCTCGCGAAATGTCCCTTGGCGATGATGTTCACACGCTACTGCCCGTTAGCCAGAATCACGGTAGGATTTATTGATAGCAGCGGAGATATTGATGGCGAAGCAGCACGCTTGGGTTAAAGGTACCTAACCAGATCCACCAGGATGCAGGTATCGCATGAACAGGATGTTAGTGTTGATCTGTTAATCCAATCAGACCAACGCATAGTAGAATGGTTGTAGGTTTGTGAGCTTTGGGCGAGGCGCTGTACTCCGGCCAAATTAACCGCTATATGTTCTGGTGCGCAAGGCTCTTCAACCCTCTCCATTCGCAGAGAGGAGCCATGCAACACAGGAGTACATGGTCTTTGCGATTTATGATTGATGAGACTGAAGCTAGTTAGCGTTCCAGGAAGTATCGCCACTGATGTCTTCCTGTGAGACTGCGTGGGCTTCTCCTTCTTGCTGGTCAACCAGGTCTTCCTGTTGTACAATTGATCCACGTACGGCGCTTGTTTCGAAGCCTTCCAGAATACGGTAGAATAGCCGTGGGTAGTATGGGGCCTCGTAATTAGACTGAATCCTTCAGGTCTCCTGCATACATGAGGTGGAGGATGGGAGGGAGTTGCGATTGAGGAAGGCGTTAGCGTTAGCGCGAGGCAAGTGGGTCAACGGCAGACTCCCGCGAATAATTCATCGGACCACCTTCTAAACTCGAGTGGATACAGCCGTCAAAACTGTGGCCGTACATCCGCAGGTCAATTGACAAGACCGCTTCCGGGCTTCAGAGATCAGGTGGTACTGGGAGGTGTTATTTCGCCCACACCCGCGGTCTTGAATTTGAGTTGAGGACAATCTCACACTCCCTTCGCTTATCAAATTTCTACGCGCTCCTGCAAGATATCAAAATAGCCTAATGTCGAAGATGCCGGCTTAGCGAAGGAAGAGTTCTGAGAGGATTCAGAGCACGAGCATTCGCTCGGCTCGGGGCAGACTAACCTCCAGCTGCGAGCATGATGTCCGCCCACATTCGAGGTCTGTCCTTAAGTGACGAAACAAAGCTCAAAGCTTTCAGTAAGATGCCACAGCCAGAACAATTCAAAATATTGCAGGATTCGACAGTGCTTGGATATAGTGTGGGCAAGCTCCTTCCAGACTAAGTACGTTGGAGAGACCAAAGAGGGCGTGGGCTGGATCTACCAGCATGTAAGAACGAAAGGGTGCTAGTAGCACTTTACTTCCGTGGAACGGACATTTGAAGAGCCCGGATAGATATCTGCATGCAACGGTCGGTCTCTTGCAGACCACAGCGCCACTCCTAATGACTCGACTCCACTTTCTGGACCCTTAGGGGGCGGTAGTAATAACTGTATTGGAGAATCCGTACCTTGGACGGATCAAAACTGGGGCGCATTCATACGACTTGAGGGTATATGAAGAGCCTTCCGAATCCTAACAACAAAACGGGACACCGGACAGTTCTTGACTCCTCCTTTCGTGTTGATAACAATCCTGTAATCTCGGGCTCGTTGTTCAGAGTTCACCAGCGGCTCCGTACCAGAAGCTTTATCGATCCGCGGACCGCTTCTGTTCCCGCACGTCTCCAAAATCAAAAAGTCAATATGCGTACCGCCACGATTCTTACAGTGCTGCTTCCTGTAGCACTTTCAGGCGTTATACCCGCCACCGAGGATGTGTCTCCGGCTCTTTCTCTTGACAAGCGTCAGGATGCGGCTTTGCAAGGTTCTGGAGGAAATACTCTCCAGGCTGATGTGCTGGCTGTTGTTGCCAGCTTCAACCAGCAAAAGTACCAACTTACCAAGCAACCCGCGCAGTGGAAGACTTGCAACTCGCGAAACATTATCGTTAGGCGCGAATGGTCAGTGGCAAGATTACTACGATTAAACACATGCTGACGAGCCTAGGTCTGCCTTCTCCACAGCCGAGAGGAAGGAGTATATCAAGGCTGTCCAGTGCCTGGGAAAGCTACCTCCCAAGTTTCCAAAGTCCGTTTGTCCTGGATGCCAAAACCGCTACGATGACTTTGTCGCTACCCACATTCGTCAGACCTTCTCGATTCACAACACCGGCAACTTCCTGCCTTGGCACAGGTATTTTACCTACGCTTATGAGAAGACACTGCGCGATGAGTGTGGCTACAAGGGCTACCAGCCTTACTACAACTGGCCGAAATGGTCAGATGACCCGACAAAGTCGCCATTGCTTGACGGGTCGGAGACCTCCTTGGGCGGCAATGGCGAGCTTGGCTGCACAAACCAGACAAGCTACGGAATTCCTACCAATGTGGATCCGTTGATCAACATCCCTCATGGAAGCGGTGGTGGATGCGTCGCATCTGGTCCTATGAAGAATTGGCCAGTCAATCTTGGTCCCGTCTTCACTGACCTTACTTGCACTCCCAACAACCCGATCTTCGACTATACAGACCCAACCACAGCAGGCCAGGTTGGCCTCGGTTACAACCCGCGCTGCTTGAAGCGTGACATCTCTGCCTGGACTTCCAGCCAGTGGACAAATGACAAGATGGTCACTAAGCTACTGAACAGCAAGGATATGAAAACGTTCTGGTACGACATGCAGGGTGGCGAGGTTGCTTTCTCCAACAACTTCATGGGTGTACACACTGCCGGCCACTTCACTGTCGGCGGTGACCCAGGCTCTGACTTCTTGAACTCTCCTGGTGACCCCTACTTCTATGGTAAGACATGCGTCTTCTCAACTGTCAAATTTTGCTAATCCTCTGCCAGCACACCACGCTCAGATCGACCGCGTTTGGTGGACATGGCAAAACCTGAACCCCGACGAGCGCACAAAGGCTATCTATGGCACGACCTTTCTTGCTGACCCTACTGCGCCCAACGCGACTTTATCTGACAAGATGACCCTTGAGTACGCCTTCCCTGGCAACATTACAGTTGGAGAGGCTATGTCGACGATGGGAGGACCCTTCTGCTACACTTACATCTGAACAAAAAGTACTTTTATTGCAGATATACTTTCAATGTACATTTTGACCCTGTTATGACATGCTGCTGATGCTGCTGCTGCTCGACAGTCGTACAATGTGCCCAGAAACTCGACAATTCTGGTGCGGTGCAGCCGCCCGAGGTAGTCATGAACAGAACTTCCAAGACCTGCGCCAGCCTTGAAGTGCCGATTGGAGGGCATCGTGCATTGCATGACGGTCATGTGACTTAGCGCAGGTGGTGGTGTCTGGCGCATCTGAGTCGATGCGCGCCCTGCATTTGCCAACGCATCACCGTACCAAAACATGGCCATGTCCTCCAGTCCATTAGTCTACAGCCGTTGGACGATTCAGTCGCGCTCTACTCAGCCGCTCTCTCGCCGCCCCTTCATCGGAACCCCTCTTTTCGTGCCCTGAGCGTTTGTTGACGATCTGAGGCTCCGGCGCTACCCCGCTATAGAAGCTTTGGGCGCATTTAATCAATATAACATTTGAAGCTACAACAACAGCACCACGAAGCTTGCAGCTTTGACAACATCACAACAAGCCTCGGCTTTAGCAGTAAACTCGAAACAGAGCAAGATGAATACCGATCCTCTCACCGGACAGGCGCTCCCAGCGAGCGCGATTCAGCGTATCCTCTTTATCGCGCCCAAAGTCCACGTCTACCAGATTCCACCAGCAACCTCCACAAAGGGGTACCAGGCTTCGAGCTGGACAGCGAACAACAACAAGATGCAAATCTTCACTGCGCGAATACGCATCGTTGAGACCTCGGTTCCGCCCGAGCGCGACGACGGCGACGAGAAAGTGTCGACTACGATCCTTCTCGAAGATTCCAAGTCTGGCGACCTCTTCGCCGCTGCCCCGTATACAAGCGAACGCGCAGTCGAGCAGGCGCTGGATAGCAGTCGCTTCTTCGCCATCACAGTCATGGGCGAGGGCAGGAAAGCGGTGCTGGGCATGGGCTTCGAGGAACGGAGCGAGGCGTTCGATTTCAGCATCGCGTTACAGGATGCGCGCAAGTCATTGGGATTCGACGCAAAGGCGTCTGGCCCCTCCGGCGCAAGGGCAAAAGCGAAGACGGAGACTGAGGAGCCCAAACGCGACTTCAGCCTTAAGGAGGGCGAGACAATATCGATAAATTTGGGTGGTCTGAAGGGGAGGCGGAATAGGCCCGATACAGAGAAGAGTCCGGGGGAGCAGAAGAGCGAGCAGGAGGCTTTGTTCAGTATTGCGCCGCCGCCTGGAAGTGGAGGTGCACCGTTTCTGCCGCCGCCACCGAGTGCGAAGAGTGTCAAGGAGGAGAGGCGGCGGAGTAGGCAGAACTTTGAGCCTACGCCAGAGGATCTGGGATTCGATGATGGAGAGTTTGGCGAGTTCCAGTGATGGCGCCATGGCACGGAAGCTGGATCTCCTGCATACAAGGAGTTTTGCATAGTATTATAGATCGCTGAGTATCGCGTCTTGCGCATAGCATTTCCACACTTGACTTCATTGAATTATTAATGTTCGTTTTGATCTGGTTGTACGACTTGGGCATCTGACCACCAGTACGGCTTAGACCGATCCCATCTTTCGATACGGTCCCTGCAAAGCTTGAGGTGACTTGATAGACTTCTCCCCCCTTCCGGCCCAATATGTTTAGTCAAGTCATCAACGAATGCATCGACCAATTCTAATACAGGTCGCCGGATCCTGGCCTCGCATTGATCTCTCGTCCAACAGTCCTTCAGTTTCGGTAGGAAGAACTCTATCTTCGATAAAAGTCGTAACATGGAACGGTAAAATGACCACTTCTCATCTGCACCTGATGGAATATCGAACGTGTACTCCCAGTGAATGTTTGCAAAGCTGGTCTGCGTGCGCACTTTCGACCACGCAGCTAGCCTGCAGAAAAGTATGAAGAAAACCCTGATTTTTGCCTGGGAACGGTCTAGATACTGGTCGTTGGGAGCCCCAGAGTGCCTGGTTGCGGCACCGATCGTGTACAAGTTGCCGAATGGTTGACAAGTTTTCCAGTGATTTTCCATTGTATCGTCGAGAAGGAAGCCCTCAGGCGGGTACGTGTATGACTTCAACAGCCCCGGGAGGACATCAATATTCATGTTTGGGTTGCGTGACAGCAAGGCTCTGTGGGATGGCTGGAGGCGGTTGAGCCACCTCATGACCATAGCGAAGTTAAGATTCTTCACCGTCCACGTGAAAGATGCTTCAGTGAAGTAATTGTACGCAGCTTCGATTCGAATAGCACGGCATACCTGTAGTAATGCGGGCGGTGAGTATTTCATGCGCCCATAGTACATCAGAGTCGGTCGTTTGGGGTCGCCAAATACGTAGGAGTAGATCAACGTCCTGAGCTCACTCGGAAGTTCCGCAAGCGGGCACGATTTCGATAGATTGGAAGGCTTGATATGAGTGAGATCTGCATTGTAGGCTATGCTGTCGCGAGCTCGTCGTGTGAGTGTAGAGGGCCGCTTTAGCTTTCTTTCAGTGTTCGGGCTTCTCAACGAGGGTGCCGGGCGTTGCTGCTTGTCTGGCATTGCATTGTTTCGAGTTCTGTCGCATCGAGGACTGGACTTGAGAACTGAAGATTGTGTTGCACGTGCAAAGCCTGGAACGGTCATACTGCATTACAAGCTCCACTTGCTTTGCAATATCGAAAGTCTTATAGAGGTAAAGAGGTGGTGGCAAAACCTGAAAGAGAGGGCTCACTGAATCCGTCTGAGACAATTGTGGAAGTATGAATAGAATTGTAGTTGAGCTTTTATTAATATGTAGCATATGTGTAGATGATGGTTGGTCATGCTCAAGAGGCTGACCGGACGGAAACGTGGGGCACCACGTGAGCACGCGCCAACGCACCCTCCTCTGTTGGCTCGCGTCGCGCCACCAACATCAATCAAAGCTCACCAGTTTTTCGATGCTCAGTTCCTCGCGTCATTATGGCAGATGAGATGGACGTTGCGCCGCCATCTCCTCGTGGTACGAAACGAAAAGGCGATGACATGCTACAGCTGCCAGCACCTCGGAAAATCAAGGCACTTGCGCAGGATGTTGTCAACAAGATTGCGGCGGGAGAGATCATCGTCGCACCAGTCCATGCCCTGAAAGAGCTAATGGAGAACGCTGTGGATGCAGGGTCAACATCGCTGGAGATCTTGGTGAAAGACGGCGGTCTGAAACTGTTGCAGATCTCAGACAATGGCCACGGCATAGATGTTTGTCAATCTTTCATTACTTCACGTGATCATTGCTTACTGTAAAACAGAAAGAGGACTTGCCAATACTGTGTGAGCGCTTCACTACTTCGAAGTTAAAGGCGTTCGAGGACCTCACCTCAATCGACACCTATGGTTTCCGAGGGGAAGCGCTTGCAAGTATAAGCCACATTGCTCACCTGAAAGTCACAACGAGGACGAAGGAGTCAAGCTGTGCTTGGGAAGCGCACTATTCAGATGGTAAACTTGAAAGCCCTAAGCCGGGACAGAGTGCTGAGCCAAAGCCAAAAGCTGGGAGGCAGGGCACTGTCATTACGGTCAGTCGCATGCATGAGCAAACTGAACGCCGCAACTGACTGCGTGAAGGTTGAAGATTTGTTCTACAACGTTCCTTCGAGACGGCGCGCTTTTCGCTCCGCAAGCGAGGAATATGCCAAAATCCTCGAGATGGTCGGGCGATACGCCGTCCATTGTTCCGGCGTAGCGTTTTCGTGCAAGAAAGCTGGCGACAACTCTGGTAGCGCAGTGTCGGTCCCTGCTTCTGCGGAGACAAAAGACCGCATAAGGCAAATCCATGGTAGTGCAGCAGCCAACGAGCTTGTTAGCCTTCAAGCTGAAGATCAGCGCTGGGGTTTCAAGTGTGAAGGCTGGGTCAGTAACGCGAACTACAGCTCAAAGCGCACGAACTTGTTGCTCTTCATCAACCACAGAGCCGTCGACTCACAAGCGATCAAGAAGAGTGTTGAACAGACCTACGCCATGTTCCTACCTAAGGGCGGTCATCCATTCGTGTACCTCAGTATTGAGATCGAACCGCAGCGAGTGGATGTCAACGTGCATCCCACGAAACGCGAGGTGCACTTTCTGAACGAAGACGAGATCATCTCCGTGATCTGTGATGAGATACGCGAGAGCTTGAGCAAAGTTGATACAAGCAGATCGTTCATGACACAATCGCTACTGTCAAATCCAAAGGTTTTACTCGCTACACCAATGAAGCAGACAACACCTGCAACGCCAGATTTAGATGATACCCCAGCTCGCAGTGCGTCCCATATTCCCAACACGGTGACAAAGAAACCGTACGAGAACAACCTTGTTCGAACAGATGCTTCAGCGCGCAAGATCACGTCCATGCTAAGACCCGAGCGAACGATAGAAGAGGTCGCCGCTGAGGGTGACGATGATGACGAGTATGAGTATACCGAACGAAACCCGATGGCTTGCCGCCTCACGTCCGTCAAAGAGTTACGTGCCGAAGTACGAGATGCCATGCATAACGAGCTAACAGACATCATCTCAACGCATACATTTGTTGGCATTGTAGATGAACAGAAACGTATCGCAGCAATCCAGGGCGGTGTAAAACTGTTTCTCGTCGACTACGGAATGCTTTGTAACGAATACTTCTACCAAGTCGGCCTCACAGATTTCGCAAATTTCGGATACATACGTTTCAGCCCACCAATGTCTTTGCATGATCTGCTCAAGATAGGCGCCGAGCAAGAGAAAACCAGTGCGCGCGACGCAGCAGCCGAGCTCGATTGGGCTGAAGTCATCAAGAGTGTTGAAGATCTGTTGATCACTAAAGCCCCGCTACTCCGTGAATACTTCTCGATCGAGATCACCTCAGCAGGCGAGTTGTGTTCGATACCTATCCTGACCAAGGGCTATACCCCTTCACTGGCAAAACTGCCACAGTTCCTTCTTCGCCTTGGCCCGCACGTGAATTGGGAAGAAGAGAAAACCTGCTTCCAGACGCTTCTGCGCGAGCTGGCATCATTCTACACCCCGGAAAGTCTACCGTTACCGCCCTCAAACTTGGACGACGATAACGGTAAAGGGAAGGCGAGGATTATAGAAGAAGATCCGGAAATTGCGCTGAGGCGTAAGAAGTTGAGGAAAGCTGTTGAGCATGTCGTCTTTCCAGCTTGTAAAGCACGGCTTGTGGCTACGAAAGGGTTATTGAAAGGTGTCATGGAAGTTGCAAATCTGAAGGGCCTTTATAGGGTCTTCGAGCGGTGTTGAGTTCGACGGAAAGGTATAAGACCGCAACACGATTTTGTAGATGGCCATAATCTATGTCAGTGTCCATCGCAGTGCCCTATTGACGATGCTCCCTCAAGCCGCGCCCTTCTTCTACAGCAGCTCATCCTGCGCTAACGGCTCTTCTCCAGGCGCAGCCTGCGTATCATGCTCGCTGACACCCTTCGAAAGTCCGCATCTAACTCGCTCTGCTGCTTCATAACGTGCTTCGCGTACCGATTGTGGCCCTTTACTTAGAGGAACTTATCCGCATCGTCCAGGTTCCTCTTTTCGGTATTCGACATAGTCTTTTCTGCATTACCGCCGATGACCTCTCCGGTCGAGCCCTGGTCGTTCACACCGCGAGGAATGTCAAAGGTGCTCTCTGCAGCGTGAACAAGGTTTTTGTGAAAAACTTCTGGAATAGGAACCTTCTAGTCCGGTCGAGGTACGGAAGGAATATCATACGGTGTCATCTTTGCAAAAAGTCGACGGGGTTTCCATGCCAGTCACTGCTAGCTTGCATTTCCTGTAATATCAGTTCCCTTGGCCGCCATGTCTTCAAGCGGCCTCCCTGACGCGGGTCTATGGACATGTGAAGAGTGTGGCTTTCAAGCGTTGAAGAAATGAACACGTATCGTCTGACATGGAGCCAATTCGTTCAAGTAATCAAAAAGCAGTGGGATTATAGTACGCCCCAGCGAACGACCTATCCATTGAATACTCTTGACTTTGCACGTCTAGCACTATTGAGTACTGCGTCGTCTTCATGAGCTTTGAGTCCCAAATGTGTGCTGAAGTCTGAATGTCGCGAAAGGATCACAGGTGTCGTGACATTGAGACGGACCATTGTGGGGTTGTTGAGGGGCAGTCGCCAAGTGGATGCACGTGCAGGAACGCGACTCGCGACCGCGACAGTCAGTCTACAATCTCATTAACAGCAACAGTGAACAACTCTACTAGAACCAGACAGCTGATTACTTTGACAATATCCTCGACTGTCTCGATGCCTGCGGAACAAGCGTCGGTCGAAGTTCGCCGCAAGGCTGCTCGTGAGGTTATTGACATCCTCCATGAGATTGCAACTCTATTGGTATGTTCGCAGAGGTCGCGCACATAAAGGACCTGTTATTCACAATGATAGAATACACACCTCGACCGTCAACAGCTATCCTATTGCGTGTCGCTCATCGAAAATGGCGCAAACCCTGAGGCGCTGGCAGTATGTACTCTTCTCTCTCGCAAACGCCTGTCAACACAATCTGGCTACTTGCGTGCAGCAAAGACAGTCTTGTCCTAACGTGGCACAGAAAGTGATTCAACAACTTCGCGAGCAGTATCCACTGTCCGAGGATGGTGATGCAGAGGTCTGAAGATAGCACCATAAGCGCGCGCTGACAGGATCGGCCACCGAGACCTGTACAGCCTCGCACAAGCGCGACTTTGTTTCAGCTCCTCAGGCCAGGCCAGGCCAGCCGCAAGGGAATCCTGTCTACGGGTCCGCAACGGATCCTGCCGCTATCTTTGGGAAATGTCAAGGCAGTTTCGGGTGCCGAGCGTTAGTGTTGGTGTTCGGCTTTCTCTTGGTTCAATCGGATTCCCGATTCCTGTTATCCCTGAACAACCCGCATGCAGCTTGGCGGGAAAGCTTGGAATGCAGGCTGATGGAGGGTGATGGAGGGTGATGCGGGGCATTGGTGGACGCGCCAAGTGCTGGCTATCAACCACATGCACTGTTATCAACATCTCTGGGATGACGCGATAACGCGGGAGCACGACGGCTGTGCGGGACGGCAGTACTTCGCGTCTATAGCAGGAAGAGGGGTTGGGAGTCAACATCATGCGGGGTGCTAGATAGGAATCATGCAAGTAGATAGGTAGATGTCATCATTGAAACCTAGTCCATGCTCGATCGTAACTTGGGTATGCTACACAACGCCAATAATGAAATGCTGATAGCGAATGGTTGGGGTATCTCAACGAGGGAACAGGGTATCTTCCCAAAGAAATTAGGTTTCAAGGAAAGCCGAACGCCGCCCCCAATATAGGAAATACAATCATCTACTGCCCCATGTGGGCGAAGATTGTCGCTGCCTGAAGTTGCCTTTCTCATCGGCCACTTTGCGAAGGGCCTTCTCGGCCTTGGCTTCCTGCTTGTCCAGGAAGCCATTGTAGATTGCTGGGAGGATGCGCTTGGAGTCTGACAGTGCTGTTAGTACATGACGCAAAGCATTGAGTCTGGAGGTGAACTTACTCGCATGGTCACGGGCGAACAGAATACCATCTGCGCCCTTCTCTCCAGCGACTTTGACAGCCTCTTCCAACAGACCCTCTCCAACGCCCTTGCCCCTGTACTTGAGCTTCACGGTCCATCCTCGAACGATAGCCTTACCCCTCCTTCTTCGGCCGCGTTTTTTCGCCGCATCGCCGTCTGCCCATCCAAGTACGAGAGCGCCAATGACATCGTTTCCCCACTTCGCAACAATGACACGGTCATCACACAGCCATTCGGTTCCGATATCCTCAGCGAGTCCAATATACCCGCCAGTAAGCCATCGGATGAGGATGAGGAACGCCATGGTGATTCCGCCGGCTGTTGTGCCGAACACAAAGTAGTCGCCGTGCCCTCGCAGGATGTACTGTGCAGCAACAGCCAGAACAACGCCGAGCGTAGCGAGGTTGATCGGGTGGAAGATCATCATCTTACTTGCGACCTGGCGCTGCTGTGCTACAGAGTCAGCAATGAGGTTGAGGCCATCGAGGCGGTCGTCGTCAGAGTTGGCTGTGTACGTCGAGAGCTGGGGGAGTTCGTTGATCGACGGCTGGGTCGGCGCAGAAGCTTCGCTGGACGGCATGATTTCGGCTTCGACTGGAGAAGGATACGCAGGCGCAGGTAAGGTCGAGTAAGATAGTGATGTCGGTACGAGGGGTTGGGACTGCGACGAGTAGTAGCTCCCGGCGCGGAAGGTCGTTGGTGTGCCCAATGGTGATGGCAAGTCGGGATCAATTCTCAAGTTCGCACTCAGAGATGTGAGAAACGCTGCATCAAGGTGTTAGCAGTCAATTCCGTGTTATTGATACTCATCCAAAATTGTGGATTTCTGACATCATGTCGATCAGAAGTCACACGACCATCCACACCACATCAAACGTACCAGCACTTGTGCGAAAGCCAGGAAGCGATGGTATCGCAGGAATAGCCTTTTCGAATCCTGAAATCTGGTTCACAATGACCGTGTCTCCAAGGGAATATCGCTGAGGGAATGCATGCGGGCCCGGCGGGACTTTCAAATGTGAGGGAGGAAGTTGGCGACCCATCTCTTAATAAATCAAATTACATGTACCAAAAATTGCTCAGGGTCCGGCCTTGCGCACTAAGTAACCAAAAAGATCAAAACAGCATTAAACGAGTAACGTGTTCCGCAATTCAATAAACAAATATGGGGGAAGCGGTAGTCAAGGTAAGGTAAAAAGGTAGCAGCCTCAGAAAATTGTGATGCACTGGTGGGAAAACGTGCGTCTATGTATTGGCTCAGCCAAGACGACGTGCACACGGGGACGCAGTGCGGGCGTCTGGCGGCTGGTAGTGGGAATGGCCCCCAGGCGCGATCTTCGCAGGCCTTATCCGCGCCAGTATGCAGGAGCTAGTCGACGATTCCCTATTGGCGACGGGCATATATGCACAGATAACGCTGTGCGCATTCACAGCCTGGACCATCGCTACGTGCGGGCATCTGGATGCCCAGGATGAGCAGGTTTAGCAGACGAATTTGTTGGGCCTGAAAAAATCCTCTGAGGCATGCATCGGTGAGGCACAGTCCCTGATAGAAACTTCCTGCTCCCAGCAGGCCTGTCACGATGACAGCGGGCAACAATGGCACTCTCGCCCTCATGCATCACCAACTCTTGACATGTGCATTAGGGAAAGCACACGCGAACACACGCCGTCGCCTTGGCTGCTAGACATCAGACGAGCTTGTCAACTCCGCACTTCTCACAGACCTGAAACGAACTACTGGCTCAAACGCATCCTCCTCGTCTCAGGGTTTTCCCGGCGCCAGCTCGCTCTCGCCATTCAAGCCTGAAGTAGCGATATACCTGCATAAGGCTTGTAACACATGTGTTATCAGCCGTCCTTTCGTGATTCTTCATGCATCACAGCTCAAGATCGCAGCAAAGCAGGACCGATAAGCCGTTGAGAATGTCTTGTGACTCTTGACAATCCCCCACACTCCTGTCAACTGAACAACAGCATGCAAGCCATCGATCGGTTCCCGAATCGAATTCGTATTTCTCGAGCGACGTCCGTCTAGCCCCATTCTCACCAGTCCAGCCCTTTTGTACGGTTACCATTCGCTGCGTAATTTGGCACAAGTGTCTTGTGCTCAGCCAACCAACGCCGTAGTCTTCTTAATGCTTACGTGTGTCTCCACCAATGACGACCGCAAGCTGTCAACGCTCAACGTCAAGCCTTCAACCTGTCAGGGTTGAGGACAAAGCCGTTAGTTTGCGTCGTCAGGCGAGCCATGAGCTCAGATCATGGCCCAGTCGCGTGCGTGGAGGAGTTTTATTTTTCTGTCCAATGCCTTTCTTCTGACGCGTCTTCGTCTCCACTTTGCTCCAAGCCATGTGCATGTTTCGGCATGTCATGGGATGTGTTTCAACGTTTGCGTTTGACATGCCGCATTGGGCGATGATAGACGACAATGCGCGAGAGAAGCGCCTCAGCCGAGCGAGCTTTCAGCCGTAAGGACCAAGCCACTCCAAAGTTAAGAGTTTCGACGTTTTGCTGGTGCAACGAGTAAACAAGAGCTATAAGATTGGCACTATGCGCTTGCCTGGATTCTCAAGACCGTCGAATGTCAATGTTTCATTCTTTTGGGCCTTGCAGCCATACACATGGTTGGGTGTTTGCACCCGCTCTACATCCCCTCATATTACCAATAGCTCGCTCACGAGCACAGGACAAAGTACTTTACACGGAGTAGAACTAATAAGTTTGACTCAATAACGCGAAGTCGTCCGCCCACCAGTCTATCGTTACCAAGCTGCACCAGAGATCAAGAAAACGCCGGGTTGTTACATGTACAGAAACTCCGTGAGTGGTCGTAGCGCAAACTGTATACTACGAAACGCGTCGCCTTTGGGTACGCGCAAACGCAAGAATATTTTGTAAAGCACTGTGTTGATGTCAATCATCAATGGCGGCTTTTTAGAGTAAGTAAAGATATTATGTGCGCCTAACCTCACTTCTTTTGCTGTGTTGGGGGAGCAGATGCACCAGCGCCAGGCTCGAGCGTGTGCTCGTGGTTATCACATCGAAGGACTTTGCCACCCTCTTCTTGCGAGCACACCTGGCTGTTCTGAACCCATTTGTCGTTCATGATCTCTTCGAGAGTAGCACGCTTCTTCGGATCGACCTCAAGCATTCTGCCAATAATGTGCCTGCTCTCTCGCGGCAGCAAACGTAGTAAGCGCCATGGGCCTTTAATCACCTGGGGTTGTTGCTGGGTCTGGCTGCTTGCCGCTACTGACGAACTACTGGAATGCTGTCCCTCACCTGAAGGATGGCGTGATGCTGGCGCAGACTGAATGCCAGCTCGGTGGTCATCAGTTGCATGTTGAAGATCAGCGGACGACTTCGAAGGACCAGTAATAGATCTTGGGCCATCATTGGGTGGAGAGACAAAGAGTTTATATGAGTTGTCCGAAATTCGAGGTGCTTTCCATGGAAATCGACGTAGAGTCATACAGCAGAAGATGATGGCGAGCGACCAGACATCCGTAGGCTGTGGGTCATACTTAGAAAGGTCGTAGACTTCAGGGGCCAGGTAAGGGTCAGAGCCAACGATGCCTGTTTCGTGTCAGCTAATTGGAATGGTCTGGAGAAATGCTCCACTCACCACTTGCAAGGACCACATCGTTCTCGAACGGATATCTGAAGACTGCCGCACTGCCAAAGTCGATGATTTTCATGATGCCATGCTCGTTGACCACAACATTGTCAAGCTTCAAATCGCGATGAGCTAGACCCATGCTATGCAGGTAGTTCACCCCGTTCAGGATCTGCAGTGTACAGCAGGTCATCTCCTCACGGCTCATCTTGCCTGTCATAACGATGGCGAAGAGATCAAACGGCGCGTACTCCATCACGACGTAGTAGCTGCCTTTCTCGTTCACCAAGTCCATGGTTTCGATGATATTGCCGTGGTGAAGGGTCGATCCTATGCAGAATTCGGCAGTGACTTTCTTGTTGTAGTCACGTTCTGACTCGTAAGAATGCCTGGCACGGAATTGTTTTACAGCGAAGGTCACGCCGTCACTACTACGCTTCATCAGTCGGACGGATCCTCCAGCACCGGATCCGAGAACCTTTCCAAATTTGCCGTATTTACTCTCAAGACCGTGGTCGTCTGCGAATGGAACACTGGCCATTCCGTTTGTCATTGGTGGAGTCATAATGCCGGCTTTATTGGCTTTGGCAGGCTTCTCGCGTTTGATGACCGGAGCAGGGTTTTTATGCTCCTTCTTCTCCTTATCTTTGTCCTTATGCTTGTGCCCAATTTTGAAGAACCGCTTCAAGTTGGACATTGAGTCATGTCCATGCTTGTGAGGCTTCGAGTCAGTCTCCGTATCTGAGCTGTAACGGCTTCCGGGCCGTCCGCTGCCACCAAAAATGCTGGCTCTGCTGCTGCCACCGTCTTCCTTGTCTGAAACAGTGCCCTTGGATCTAGGTAGTGTGGTTGTGGAAGAAGATGCGGATTGGTTTCGACGACTGCGACTGTCACGGCCACCAAAGATGAAGCGCGCATCTAGGCTATCGAGGTTCTTCGGTTGAGGGGCACGGTTCGAGCGCGAGTATGGATCGTGCTGACCACCTTGAGGTGTAAACGGGCGGCCGATTGATGTGGGTGTGGATGTTCCGGGAGACTGATGTCCAGGAGTTCGCTCTCCACCGGATCCGGAGGGACTAGCATCGCGTGAAGCTGGCAGAGAATCACCAGCCGGACCAACCGTGAACGATGGCCCGTGTCTGGGATGTGGCTGTACTACATCAGGCTCAAGCACTGATGAAGGTCGGGTCCGCGGAGCCGGGTGCGGGGAGCTAGGAGCTGCTACGTTCTGGTGCACAGAAGAGTCCATTGACGTTGGCGGCGGCTCATGCGGAGGAGAAATCTGGGGAGTCATCATAGCGGGGTCGCTCGGTCGCTTCCTGTGATCGATAGTAGCTGTAGGTCTCTCATCGCGAGAAGATGTGCCGGCAGGTGTCAGTGGTGGTGACTGTACGACTTGACCGAGTGATGAGCGATGTTGGAAGGATTGGCCTGAGGGGGTACGTGAGGCTGGCGAGGGAGATGGTGCCTGAATGTGTTAAATGGTAGGTTCGACGTCACGTTGACACGGCTGCTTACTCGAGAAGGCGGCAGCGACACGGGCTCGAACGAGAAGTTCTCCATGCGCTTCGCTTGGAAGCGCGATTGCTGCAATGTAGAAGACAAATTGCGCAACTCCTGCTCGGCCTGAGGGCTCAATGGCTCCTTCGACGCTGTCTCACCAGCGCCGGTAAGACCGGTCACATGCTGAAGAGCATCCTCGGGCTCGATTTCCTGGTTGACATCGCTGAAGCGGACGGACTGCGGCGCTTGCTCTGAAGCTGGCGAAGCCATGATGGACTGTGATGGGGT
The DNA here is from genome assembly GCA_016767195.1 of Stagonosporopsis rhizophila. NCBI lineage: Eukaryota > Fungi > Ascomycota > Dothideomycetes > Pleosporales > Didymellaceae > Stagonosporopsis > Stagonosporopsis rhizophila. Next base: position 2,917,964 of record CP068498.1, on the reverse strand, counting down.
GTGGAGCGTCACTGCGAACGTAGTCAGTTGCCGTGAGCCATGACGAAAGCGCTGCTCTGCTAGGTTGAGTAGCTTACACTAAAGAGAGATGCGTGATCGACGAAATCGGGCAAGCTGGACTTTGTCACCCGGCCACTTCTGCGCGATTCCGGGGCGGGTGGGGTCCACAGAGGATCCGGATAGGAAGTGGAATACGGCCCTGCAAAGTGCGATGGTGGGAGAAGAACGACGGAGGTGATCTGAGGACTGCTGGGTTACAAAGCACGCAACAGCGTCATGCCCTGGGAGTACTCCGGCCAAAGAGCTATGCCCCGCGCTACTGAGCGATCGCGTGCAGCGAGTGACGGATGGCCGGAAAGAGAACGATCGGTAGAATTGCTGGCACACGTGATTTGCGGCTCTGGCCGTGGAGGTGCTGCAACGGGCGCAGCAGCAGGGCGTCTGGCGCAAACAGAAAGGAGGGCAAGGTCTGGAGGGGCGTGGGCGAGATATCACAGACAGAAGGGGCGGCGGGTTACTCTTTTCGCCCGCCGCTGCACGCCGGATCAACACCTTGCTAGCTCAGCGTAACATCGAGAGCCTCAACGCCTCTGGCACCGCACAGTCCGTTCACACCACCAGCCCGCCGTCTTCAGCCACCTGTGATACCCCACCGATAAGACTGAGAACCAGCTGCACCTTTCCCGCCTGTTCCGCGCGTGCAAGCAAGTGCCCCGACCGCTCATCTAAAGACCGTCGCCGCACCTGCTCCCGGCCGTGCTGCTGTTGCCTACGAAAATTTCTGGCTTGTTGAACAGATTATTTCAAGAGTTTTTTCCCCCTTTCAGTAAGGGCCGTTCCACCACCAGTCACTTACGCATCTGTTTTGGATAGTGCCTCGTACGTCCCGCAAAATGTTCAACTGGGCCAAGTCAGCGTGAGTGAACCCTTGCCCGCAGCTCCCACGTGCTCTGCGCGAGACAGCTGCATGACGTGCATGTACTCATGTGCTAACAGCCTGGCAGTTTGTCCGCTGTTGCCGGCACCGAGGAGCCCATCTACGGCCCTGAGGCCATACAGCCCGTTGGAAAGAATGCAGGCGACCCTGCCTACACCGAGCTGACCAAGGAGAACCTGAAATGGCAGGCGCTCAACTACACCAACGTCGAGACCCAGACCTTTTACGTCAACTCAGACGCTGGCCATGTTGCCATCTTCCAAGTCATCTATAACAACATTTTCGGTGCGCGCACAACGGTGCAGTTCAACACCAAGCTCTTCTACCCCAACAACGAGAAGCCCTTCCTTTGGTCTAGCGACCCACTGTCGAACCACGGCTTCGATGAGGAACATTTCTCCTTCCACGCCGATGGCGTTTCCATCCAGCTGAACGAAGATGGATCTGCGTACACAATCAAGGCTGCGGTCAACAACAGCAGCCTAGTCAACGTTAAGTTCACCAGGACCGCTCCTGGCTTTCAGGGTGGAAAGAATGGAACAAGCACCTACGGCACAGACCCCAAGGAGCCGTGGGGTAGCATGCACCACCACTTCTGGCCCAGATGCAGCGTTGAAGGCTCTGTCATCACAAAGGAAGGCGAAATCAAGGTCGACGGCAGAGGAATGTTCAGCCATGCTCTGCAGGGAATGAAGCCTCACCACGCTGGTAAGAAGACAATAAAGTCTAATACACCGACATGCTAACCTTCCCCCAGCCGCCCGTTGGAACTTTGCCAACTTCCAATCGCCCTCGTACTCTGCTGTTCTTATGGAGTTTAAGACCCCCGCGTCCTACGGATCGACCTTTGTTCGTGTTAGTGGTATTGCTACGGATGGCAAGCTGCTCACTGCTGGTATCAACGGTGATGTGAAGCATCTCGAGACCAAGCAAGATTCGGATAACGAGTGGCCCGAACCAACATCGGCAAGCTACCACTGGGTGGGCAAGACTGACGATGGCAAGGACATCACAGCGGAAGTCACTGGCTCTTTGGGCAACAAGTATGATCGTGTGGATGTCATGGCTGAGGTGCCGGGCTTCATCAAGACCATCGTCGCATCTGCGGCTGGCACAAAGCCCTACATCTACCAGTACGCACCAAAACTCACCATCAAGGTGCAAATTGGTGATGATGTCAAGGAAGAGGAAGGCATTCTTTTTACCGAGGCAACTTTCGTCTCGTGAGAGATCTCTCACAGTACCTATACCATCACGACCCCTAGCATTAATAGTAGAACGCCAGGCCAGGAGCTTGAACCTTAATAAAGAGCATTTTCCATGTCTTCCTCTAGCATTCATCGTTTGCAGTCTCTGCAACATGCGGTGTGACTAACATTCCGTATGCTTCCAGCATGAGTTACCCCTCTTGTCACACCAGCCCCACCTTTTTATCGTTATTGTTTATCTTCACCTGACCGCGCGACGCGTCTCGCGACCTGGCTCGTGCACACTACGTCGTCCACACTAACGCTGCTGGACTCCACTCATCCAAGACGACGACGATGGTTAGCGAGCGTCCGAAGCAGTCCGGTGGCCGGATGCGCTTCTTCGGTGGTAGCTCCCAGCCGAGCAATGCGAAACCAGCACCTTCACAGGCAGCACCATCAGCATCCCGCGCCGGCCACTTGGGTATTGGTCTCGGCAAGGGAGCTGCTGGATTGGGCGGATTGGGAAAAGGCAAAGGCATCAAGCGTCATCAGTAAGCGACTGTTCCTTGTTTGGAGACTTGTTCATTGATCGTCCAAGGAAAGTACAGCGCGACACCATCCAAGGTGTTACCAAAGGTGACATAAGGAGACTGGCCCGCCGAGGTGGTGTCAAGCGCATCTCAGCGACGATCTACGATGATGTACGATCGGCCCTCAAGGCCCGATTGACCGAAATAAGTACACGCTTGCCTTGCTGATAGACCTTGTTACTGACGCCCTCTTAGATATTGCATGACGTCGTCGCTATCGTAGAGCACACCGGCCGAAAAACCGTCACTGTCACCGACATTATCTTCGTTCTGAATCGCGTAAGATTTTCTCAGCCATAATGGTCAGAGCTTATGGACTGACTTCTATGCAGCAAGGCCGACAGCTCTACGGTTTCGACCCCTACTTCATCAATCGCCGCCACTGATACAAGCTCCAACATTGTCTGATAGACTACCTGCAGCCCTGAAAGTCCTCACACCTATCATAATGGCTGATCATACTTGCAAAACACGATTCCATCTCTTACACAGTGCCTAGGGGACGGGCATTGTTGATGTGACTACATCGGATGGTGTGCGCATGGAAGCTCCGACAAGAAGGAACTTCGAGCCACAGATTGTTCTGAATGAGTACATGACGAGTGGCAGAGAAGAGATGCTATTTGAAATGGCAAAGCACTATTGTGGATATTGTGGAGTTGGTTGGATAGGCTTTACACCAGTATAGGCGCTACATAGCACCTATACGATATCTTGTGCACACTCACTAATTGAGATGAACCACCTGTAGCGAGCATTCAGTTTCTTGCTAATTGCCAAACACCTCTGAGATGTAATGGTCGCAGCCAAAAGCGGCTTGGCCCGCCGCTAACCCCACTAGCACGTGTCCTTGAAATTCACCCCCGATCCGACCTGTAATATTGCTCGAGCTGTTGCCTCTCCTGGACTCGCCTTTTCAACGCCTATCGTCAAGATGGTGTACTACTTTACTTCAAACACAGTGACCCCCTCGGCATTCATCTACGTTGGCAAGGACAAGGTAGAAAGTCCGTCTCCCACCGCACGCTCCAGCGACGAGAAAATTGGTCTCGGTATACGCAGCGTCAAACCAAAACCCACTGACACATTTTGTAGATGAGGAACTCATCAAACACGGCTGGGAGGAGGACGTGTGGTTTCACGTCGACAATCTCTCTTCCGCACATATCTACCTCCGCATGCCGGAGGGCGAGAATTGGGAGAAGATCAGCGAGCCGCTGTTGATTGATTGCGCGCAGTTGACGAAGGCGAACAGTATCGAGGGTGAGAAGATTCTTTTCGTGAGTATTCACGGCGAACAGAGTTGGTGCTGATGTTTCACAGGCAACAAGAAGGATAACATCACGGTCATTTACACACCATGGTCGAACTTGAAGAAAGATGGAAGTATGGCTGTTGGACAAGTCGGTTTTAAAGACAACAAGAAGGTTCGTTTTTTTTTTAATATTGTTTGAACTGATGTTGCCTGACGCGCGTTTCTGTAGGTCAAGCGCATACATGTTGTCGCACGTGAGAACCCTATTGTCAACCGGCTCAACAAGACTAAGGTTGAGAAGTTCCCGGATCTGAGAGAGGAAAAGGAGGCGAGGTTGCGTGAGTTGAGGAAGAGAGATCAGGGTGCTCGGGATGCAAGGGTAAGTGCTGCTGGTGCTCTGCATGTTTGCTTTCGCATAGTCCTGCTTCTACCCCTCTATCAGCATGTCTATACGGGTGGTTATCCAGCCTTTTTCTTTGCGGCTGGTACAAGGCCCTCCGCCTTCCCGTATGGCCCTGCCATTGATACAAATTTGTCTAACACTAGCTACAGCGAAAGGAGGAGGCTCGTGTGGCCAAGGAGCGCAAGGAACTCGCATGGCGAAGGGATCACGCCTACGATGACATTATGTCGGAGGAGAACCTCGCCATGTCAAGCAACCAGGACCGCGATGAGGACTTCCTCGACGACTTTATGTAGTGTCTCGGGTTTCCTTTGATCAACAACGTCCTTATAGCATGGTGTGCGATGGATCGGCGTTCGGCAACGGCTTCGGTAGATTTCAAATACTAGGAGGATCCCGCGTGGTCACGGATGGGATGCAGATTCCCATGCTCTCGTTCAACATACGGATATTATGGTTGAATGTGTCGTAGGCAGTGGTGCGGATTTCAAGCTCCTCACGAGAGCTGCTCTTGTCAGTAACCGGTATTGCATCGTTGCAGCGCCTGTACATACCGAGCCCTGGCCTTCCCTCTTGCACGACCACCTCTGTCCTGATTCCACCAGACAAATAAGAGATTCTTCAAAATCTTGTGCTCCAAGCCATTCTGCTTCGTAGCACATTGTAGAAACTCAAGGGTGTTTGTAATCTTTTGCTGGTCGAAGTCATCGACAGTGCCAGTCCGGAAGGCTGCGCGGAGTCGGTCGCATAACGTGAAGCGCGCAGGCTTGGAGAACTGTATCGCTCTCAAGCTTTGGCGAAGAATATGTCTGTAGGCGTGTACGATCGCTCGGTTTGGCATGGTGGAGTGAAACCATCAGGGTTGCTATGCGCTCAAGCATCGATTGGCTGGCTAGAGGCTTATGTAAGAGGGCCGCGGTTGTCGCCTCACTCAGCTGCAACCGACCGCTTCCTCATCCTCACATTCACCCCGCCTGCTGTCGCTGCAACCGGGGACGTGTAGCACTTCGTAGACTCGTCTGAACTACAGTTGTCTTTTTGCAGACACACTGAGCGCCGTGCTAACCACTGACCACAACAGCGCAGCTTCATAGTCGTAGACGCCACACCCTTCTCTGTCATTACACCGCAGCACAGTGTATGATCATCGCTGCAGGTTGTGAAAATGGCAAGAGTACATCATATACGTCCGCAACAACAGCAAGGCATCAGCCGCGCGATGGCGCTTGACAAAACTCGAGCTGCTGTGAAGAAGAAGAAACCTTATAAGATCGTTCTTGAAGCCGTTACCCAGGAGAAGAAAAAGCTACACTCTATCGTCCGTTGCCACCAGCCATACTACGTATTTGCAACTGACCTCTTTCCAGCTAACATACGCTTCAAATGCGCCTCAGGGCTTTGGCTTCGTTCCCGCTGGGCACCCAGAGATTACTGAGTGGTGCAAGGAGCAGTGTCGCCAACGAAATCTTGATGTGCATGTTGTCTCGGTCAGTGTATCGGCAATCCGCGACAAATGAGATCGTGTACTGACAGTATCATAGGCAAAACCGAAGAACAAGACCCACGCAGACCCCGAGAAGCTCTCCCATCATGTCCACCGCATCGGACACCATTTCCCCCTTGAGATCATCAAGCTTGCTTGCAGCAAATTCGGATATGAATACGATGATGAGTCCGGTCTACGCAAGACCAGGGTCAGCGATAGGGAGAACTGGATTCAACAACAGATTGAGAGCTATTCATCGAGACGGGCGTTGCATGGTCACCCAGCAACCAAGGAAGGCACAAAGGATCACATCAGCGGTGCTGTGCGTGAAATGTTCCCCAAGATTCCTGAAGCGGATTTGTCGTCCATCGTCAATCATGCTTTCGAAGAGGTAGATACTGGCTACATATTTAGGCGTAACTGTATACTTACTTTTTTGAACAGGGCACAAACCGAGTAGGTAACGCAAAGGAACTTCCCCTGGCTCGCCGAGTTCAACTTGCTGTTGTTGCACATATTCGTCACACATACACAGACTACGACAGGATGCTCAAGACTGGCACGTGGATGGAAGCACGCCAGAAAGTTGAGCACGTCTCTCTTGCTAAACTCAAAGAGTGGAGAGATGAAACTGGTGAGCAAAGTAACGAGATCGAAGATACGTTCCGTGAGGTCATTGTCCTCGATGATGAAGAAGAAGAAGACGAGACTAGTTCTGGCGGAAACACGCCTGACGAGCGGGAGCAGTCCATGGAGATAGTATCTAACCGTGTGTACGCCCGAGATATACAGCTCGAGCAATATCCTCAGCATTCATTCGCCAGCGACCATCAGCGGAGGCGAGGACACGGACGGACGATCTTTGTTCACCCGTATCCTCCGCCTCCAGCATCCCAATTGCACACTGCAACGGCGCGTATGGCTCGATCCCGCCAGGAGCCAGCTCGATATGAGCCCTATCCTGCCCATAGGAGACCACCTATCCCATTGTAAGTCTTCAAGCTCGTGACCGAGGGATTCCTTTAACGTTAATACGCATTCTAGAACGACACCGGCTCAGCCCGAGTCAAGAAGAGCGCCAAATTACATGCGTGATTCTGACGGGCGACTATATGAAGTGAGTTTCAACAAAACGCGCTACCAAAGCTCGACACCACAGCCAGCCCTCGCGATCTGCTAGTGTACTGACTATTGCAGCTCCTACCTATTGACGATGCTCCTCCCAGGGTAGAGTATGATCCATCCTACCGTACTGCATCTCGTCACGTACAAAAGGGTAGTGTCCAGTCCTCACCTCGTGTTGATGCACTCTCCTACATGCCCCCGCCGCCACCGCCGCCACCACCACCACCTAGACGCGTACCTGATCATGAGACTGTCTTGCCTTCCGTCGAGCATGAGACAGTTGACCTAGTGTCTCCTCCACGTACAATTAACGAGCGGCATCCTGTTTCAGACCGCAACGACATGCAAAGGGAGTATAATGATATGCAGTCGAAGCGAACGGCACACCCTTCGTTCTCACAGCCTATCAACAGGCATCAAGAAGACCTTGCCCAACGGAGAAAGCAGTCTCTTAATGAGCAGCATGCTCGCCCGGGATATGAACCGAATAAGACAGCTGCCTATTCTCACGCACGAGAACACATACCCATGGGAACGCGCAGCCGGCACAAAGCGCATCCTTCACAAGAAACCATTGATCTAACTTCTAGTCCTCGAAGGCCACCTTTTGGCAATGCTAGTACTCTGTCGACAGCTTCACGGGGCTATCCAGCTGCCGGTTCAAGTAATTATGCCTACGCTCCCGAAGTACCACATCGTTCATCGGTGAGAATCGATTACCACGGACATCCTGTGGAAGCGCGATCCAATACATATGTGTCCGAACAGGACAGGATGTACCAGAGACGCGCTCCACCAGCACATGAATATGTTCCTCTCGAAAGATGATACTTGCATCTGCATTTCCAGCATCAACGTATTCGATCTTTACACGACGTAATAACTCCGAACGACTGCTTACTGCTACGAGACTAGTATGTGCTAGTCTGGAAGTTCCTTTGGCATTCTCTTTCAAAATCGATACCCATTTCCTTCCTTCGGTTCCTGTTGCATTTCTGGTGTTTCGGATATCTCGGAAGGGATATCAGCATGGACGGCGTACTCTTTAGGCCTTTGGGCGTCTTCTTCGCGATTTTATGATAGTAAGCTGTTCCGCTGTGCATTTCGAGCTCGAGAGGATTTGGTTGCTACGAGCAGGAGAAGGTGGTACTCCGGAGACACAAGTACGCCTCAGGGTCCACCAATTGGGAATGTGCGGATGGTCTGACAACCTCCATCGATGAGGCTGTCACTCAATTCAAATTTTTCCATCAAATGCATCTGATCTTGCACCTGTGACCCACAATTGCGCCGCGGAGCAACAGTGACATCCTGATGACCGCAACAGACGGTCCGGTCTTACGATCGTTCACGAGCTGCATACACTATGAACGAGATGTGCCGCTAGAAGTCTGGTCGGCCAGACTTGGCGCTACACCAATTAGCAGATAAAACTGACCTCACCATTTTAGCTACGTCATCATGTTTGCATGTCAAATCCCATCATTTCGATCAACAAAAATTGCTAAATCAACATGGGTCTCCCACCTTTGTCCATCTTTCTCGGCTTTATACTACATCGAAAGCGCCGTTCTTGGCTCGCCTTGCTGACCCAATTCACAAGCAGCAACAATGTTATTTAGATCACGCAAGAGAAATGACTGGGTGCCTGATGTTGGAGGTCCAGCAGCAGATGGCAAGCCTTTCGAATCGAACCCTGTGCCCGTTGGGTTTTGGCACCCTTCTTTGCGGAAGGTACGGCATCGTGTCTTTCGAGAATGGGCCGTGACTACAGCCTTCCTAATGGCGTTCATTTTGGCCGTACTATCGATATACTGGGGCGTCTTCTACCAGATCGAGAATCGAATTAGCCATCTGCTCGTCTATGTTGTTGATATGGACGGCGCTGCACCTTACGACAACACCGGTAATGCACCATTTATCGGACCCACGATCACGCAGCTGGTCCAAGAGCAGTTGTCTTCCGGTATGCCGACGCTGGGCTGGGGTATCCGGAGCGGTGCAGACTTTAACAACGATATCTTGGAAGTTCGACAGGCAATCTACAATTGGGACGCCTGGGCCGCCATCATCATCAATCCCAATGCATCAGCACTGTTGTACCAAGCTGTCGCAACCGGCAACTCTTCATATGACCCTCTCGGAGCCTGCCAACTGGTCTATCAGGACGCCAGAGACGACACGAACTGGTCCAGCTTCATGCTACCCATGATCAGTCAACTCATGACACAAGCAACAAGCCAAGTTGGCCAACAGTGGGCGCGCATGGTGCTCCAGAACGCCAGTGACCCTACAACGCTGGCAAACCTCCAAGCCGTGCCTCAAGCCCTCAGCCCCGCGATTGGATTCTCCGAATTCAACCTTCGACCTTTCTATCCATACACTAGCATTCCAGCGGTGTCCATTGGCCTGATCTGTAAGCCACTCTATCGCTCAAACCCGCACACAAATTTTGACCAGCTGCAGACCTAATCATCATCTCCTTCTTCAGCTTCTCCTTCTATCTGCCCATCCACATGACCTACATTAACCCCAAGGGCCACCCACCGCTCAAATTCTGGCAACTCATTCTCTGGCGCTGGTTCGCCACACTCAGTGCCTACTTCATGCTCTCGCTCGCCTACTCGTTTGTCTCCATGGCATTCCAGATTAATTTTACGCACACAAATCCCATTACGTCCGAGACGCAGGTCACGGACATTGCGTACGGGAACCCTATCGCGTATGGCCACGGCACGTTTCTGGTATACTGGATGCTGAACTTCTTCGGCATGATCGCGCTGGGACTGGCGTGCGAGAACATGGCTATGGTCGTGGGGATGCCGTGGATGGGGTTGTTCCTCATCTTTTGGGTTATTACGAATGTGTCGACGTCGTTCTATGATATAGAAATTGCGCCTGCGTTTTACCGCTGGGGGTATGCATGGCCGCTTCACTCAAGTAAGTTCTCCCTGCTCTAGCTAATGTCGATTGTGCTGATTTATGTTTTAGTTGTTGAAGGTAGTCGCCAGATCTTATTTGGTCTGCACTCTCGTATTGGATTGGATTTTGGTATTCTGATCGCGTGGGGTGCGGTCAATACTACGTTCTTCCCTTTCTGCTGCTACTTTATGAGATGGAAGAAGCAGAGGGGCGTGACGGAGTACTGGGAGAGCTAGAGCCCATGGGCATACGTGGATTGAGATAATAGTGACCTTTTGTAATTAAACCTTAATGTAATGTATAACAGATTGACCTTAAATGATTCCAAATTTTAAGAAGTGCGTCATAAAGAGTTAGTCCGCGTAGTTGCACCTCCATTGCCAAACTGACCGTACCCTTGGGGCATCAACGTCCGCAGCGACGCCCGAGAAGAAAATCCATGGGCTCAGTGACTATGAGGGATTGTAACCTTAGAACATGTGTGATTATGCGACTTACTAACAATGAACGCTTTTGACGTTGTCATGATGACCTCAGGTGTTCGTCGTACCTTGAGGGCGATCATCGTCATTCCTACAGAAGCGCAGCCATTGCCTACCTGTGTCTACACACCACAATAGCTGTAACTAAACAACTGTCATCTATCCCAATTTAACTGTAAACGCTGTCATCTGCAACGCACCCAAGAAACAAGCCCACAGCATCATGGCATCTATCCTAGGAACCACGGCACGCACCCTGCGAGGCACACCTACAATCCGCACGTTTACAACTGTGCGACCGCTGGCCCAGGAGCTCAAGCGCGGCCCACAAATGGGCTCGAACAAGCCCGACCAGAGTACGAATTCATCTGCAAAGCCCAACGCCGATGTACGCTCGAGCACGCTCAACACAGATAAGCAATCCAGCGCCTCTAAGGACGAACACAAGACAGGCGATGACCACCCCGCAAAACAGCCAGACCAGCAGGCCAAACCGACGAGGAGCACAGGTATCGGTGGCCAGGAGGAGGTCAAGGGTGGAAAGGAGGGTTTGAACGAGATCAGTGAGAGTGGGAAGAAGAATCTGGCTGGGCAATAGGGGAGAAAGGAATAGGGGGATTGCTGCCTAGCTTGATACCTGAGCAAATGTCAGTTCATTGAGCATTGCTTCGATCGTGTTTCAAGGTATGCATCCATGTTGTGAGCGTGCTGCCTCTTCGCGAAGTTTCTTGTCGCCATGTGAGCCGAGGGTATGTATGTTTGAAGGCCTTCATTTTGAGTCAGTGTTCGCTCTAGCTTTGCCAGGGGGAGAGGCCGGTTCAACGGATGGGATTGAGCTCAGTCCATGTGCTCGGCTTGATCGACGTGTTAAGGGACAATCCCCGGAGACTCTCTGGGGCGGGGGTTCGCGACTGCTAAGATCGCGTGGCTCGGGGCGTGGAGAGAAGAAGATCGGCCCCTTGCGGCCTGTCTGTTGTAGATCGTGGATATGGCTTCGTGGGTGTGCTTTCGGAACACGGCGGCGGCGGCCCATACACATCCATCATACGCATCCCCGCTGTCGGTATGCTGCGGCAGAGTCGGACAATACGCCTCTAAAGTCGACAAATGTAGCAACATACGATCTACGCTCGATAAGACGCCATAGCTGGCCGGCTGGGCATCGAAAGTGGCATAGCAGCACCGGATATGCTATTAGGGGGACAGATATCTCACGAATTGAACACCCAAATAACCAAGGATGCCGGAGAAGGTGAGCATGTGAAGGCAGGGTCAAAGTGCAGGACCTGCGGGGGCAAGCACATTACTAGGGGTGATAGGCTGCTTGGAACCGGCCATACCAAACCTGGCCATCGTGGTATGGCACGGTCCTCGGAAAGAAAGATAACGGTGAGGCTGACACGTAATTCCGGCTACTGATGAGAAACCCGCATTATAGCCGGGTTGTAGTGAATCCATCTTGATAGCAACCTGCCGTTGTGAGTTGAAGTGGTTCGGTATCTTCCTTACGCACTACGGCAGGCAGCGCTGCATGAGGAACGAGACCCTGTGGAGCGGGACGACTTTTGGGATAGTTTAGCATGGCTGTAGTTGGCATGGGCCAACATGGGCCATTTCTGTACTGTCCATCCGCATCTGAACCCTGTCTTCGCAGCTCCTATGCAGGTACGTATGTGGTGGCATGCGTGGTTAGGGAGCACTTGAAGCCCACTGCCAGACCGATGATTGAACGAGGCCTGTAGGCGTCGGACGGTTGGGCAACAATCGCGAACAAATAGGCTTTGTCACTGATCTGCCCTCGGTATCGAAGCATTTGGACAGAAAACGGCTCGAGGTGGGATGAGCATCAAGGGTCAGACCAAAAGCAATGACCGTTGCCCAGGCTAGCGGGTTGGCGCTGCGCAGGTGGGTCTTTCCGGCCTGGCGCGCACCTCGGCGTCGAGGTGCAGCATCCACTACTGTATTGCGCATCGGTCCCAGCAGAGTGAGACGTTCCTTCCTTTTGTTGTATCCCCCAGGATTATGAGTAGCAGTTGTCAGCCACTAGATTCTCACAATGTGCTATCAAAAGCACGATCAGGCCGCGCCAAAATAGATATGCCAAACTGATATCGTCCGCATTTCTCCACGCTTCACCCCACGTCATACCTCGAGTCCAGAGCTTCCGCTGCTCTTCATATTACGGCCAGCAACAGGAGTGACCCAGTCTGGAGCTCACGTATCGAAGCCACAGCTCTCCAGGCTTGCACTACCTACGCCGCTTGCGCATTCCTCTGGTTGGCTTGCTGCTCATTTGACAGGTCGCCAATGCGCACAACAGCATAGCTCGGCTCTGCGCAAACGCACCCACGCTACGCCATGGCTCCAGGGTAAGCAGAGAATTCCTATGGATCATCACGTAGCACCAGCGTGGCGCACCGCCTTATCAAACTGGCGACTGACTGTTTCCCCAGATCCATGAAAGAGGCCGTCAAGGCTCTCGAGACCGCCTTTGGCACTCCTGACATACCATACCCGTTACCTGACGAGCTCTGTGCGACCATACAGAGCTTCCTCGATCGCTACGATAAGATCGACGATCACGACTCGCAGCGCTTCCACGAAGACCTTCACGCACTGTACCAACGGCATGTTGCTGAGGACCCGGCTAAGCACGGCGCATTCCTATCTGCATTGCGACTTGTGCGTCCGGCTCTGACTGGAGAGGCAAGGTTGACAGTCTGGTGGAATCTGGTGCTGAAGCCTACAATCGATGGCATAGGACACAAGAGGCACGAGATTGAAGACGCAAGAGAAGTTGTGCAAAGTATACTTCTATACGATGCCGACGAGGATCAGACTGGAGATCAAGCACGTCTCTCGAAGTGCTTTGTCAAGAAGATTCTGGACGCATACCTTCTCAGAACTGACGTCTCTGCGTCGCCTGAGAATGCTGTCTCGCCTGAGAATGAATTCATCGCAAACGAGCTTGAGAGTGTGCTGATTACATTCGGAAGAAAGATGCCTAAAGTGAGCCTCCTCTGTATCGATCCTGACGAGTACTGACACTGAAAGTTGCTTCTCTCTGCTCTCGACGGGCTCTTCGTACAGAAGCAGTACCGCTTGCAGGCTCTGGGTCTGTTGAGCGCTTTCGTGCGTCTACAGCCTCCCCATTTGCACCTCGTTCTCGACACCCAACTTTTACAGCATTTGGAAAAGTGCCTCCTCATCGACACATCGACTATTGTCCTCGAACTTGCCCTCGTGGTGTTGATCATGCTTTTGCCGCACATCTGCGGCGCTCTGACTTCCGAGCACCACCTACAGAAGCTGTTTCTGATCTTTACCAGAATTCTTTGTTTCGATAAGCTGAGCAAGTCTGACGACAACAATAACGAAAGATTGGACGAGGAGAAAGACTTTGAAGATAGCGAAGAAGATGATTACACGGACGTAGAAAACGATCAAGCTTGGGAGCAACTGCAACCGGCAGAAGGTGAGGAAGGTGGCTCGCCAACCTTGATGCACTATTTCACCTTCTTGTACGGACTGTACCCCCTCAATTTCATGAGCTTTATCAGGAAGCCTAGAAAGTACCTGAAGTCACTCAACTTCCCGGGTGCGCGAGATTTCGACCTGGATCAAGATCTCATTTACAGTCGAACCGAAGCCTACCGGACAGTCCATCTGTTACACCCAAACATGTTTACAACAACTATCGATGAAGAATTGAGCGAAAATCGATGGTTGAAAAGTGATCCGGCGGATGTTGTTACCGAGTGTATGGACCTTTGCGTAGCAGTGTCAGCAACTTTGGAAGATCCTGGCCCACCACCCACGAGCAACCTTCCGCCTGTGCCGCCTCTGCCCGAAGTCCCAGCGGAATTCACTCTCGATGAGCCCAGTCACGGTTCTGAAATTAGTTGGAGGAACACTCAGTCTACGATGTTCGTTCCTCCGGGAGACGCCCCAGAAGTACCGGAGACTGCAGAATTGCCGTTGCGGTCAAAGTCAATTGCTTCTACAAAGTCGTTCAAATCGGCCTCACCGCTTCTCAAGACGCACGACATGATGGATTCGCCAACATTACCCCCTGCAAAGGAATCTCGAAAGCAGAGTTTGGCCGGCACCTCTGCTGCAACTCCGCTGCGCAAAGTGAATCCGCAACCAAGCCTCGACAATTTCGTTCGCTCGGCTGCTGGAACCATCTCACCTCCGCACTCACATAAAGATTTTCACAATCAAACGCTGTCATCCCTACAGCGCGAGATTATGCTCCTTCGAAACGACTTGAATTTTGAGCGTTATTTGAAGCTCCAGCACTTGTCCCACATTGGACAATTACAGCGAAAGCATATTCGAGAGGCTGCTGTAGAGGCGGACACTCAGAATTTGATCAACGCAAACAAGACCTTGAAAGCCAGGCTTGCAAAGGCGAACGAGCTATATGCTCAGCTTAAGAAGGAGACCCTTACCAGCCGCAATCAATCGAAGAAGTGGGAGAGTGACCTGAACGGTAAGGTCCGAGGCTACAGAGATAGTGAGAAGACGTGGCACAGCGAAGAAGAGGGCTTGCGATTCGACCTGCAGAGAACGCAGTCCGATTATGAACATCTTAGGAAGGTCGTAGAGAAGGCCGAAGCTGAGCAGCTGAGAGCCGAGCAGCGTACAAGGGCCCTCGAATATGAGCTCGAAGATTACAGCAATGTGCGCCACGAGCTCGAGTCTGCACAGCAGAAGATCATGGAATACGAGGATCAAGCTCAAGATCTTCACTCTCTTGTTCAGGAGCGGAACGACTTACGCAACGATCTCGAGATCGCGAACATGCGATTGAACAGTCGTGAGGCTGAACGTGAGCATTCTATTTCGGCGTATGAACGGCACATCATGACTCTAGAGCAACGTCTACAGGCGACCGAAAGGTCGGCTGGTCCACCAGGGCAATTGCCTGCTTCTGTGCAACAAATGCTTGACTCGGCTCTCGCAGCAAGTCAAGCCAAGCTGCAGAGCTTGAAGAAGACGTACCAACATCTCTCGGCGCAATATACCGAGCTGCAGATGAAGTATCAAGACCTCGAAGCTGAGCATCAAGCTGCGTTGGGTCGTTTCGAGAATCAGGAGACGACAGGGCATCATGAGTATGCGCAGTCGCAGCTCAGTCGTCACTCGAGTTTGCGTGAAGGAAGCTACCACGCGATGCGCAACCTGCCCCCTTTATCGACTGAACCTTCCATCAACGAGGACCGCGAGTACTTTTCGGATATGCAGTCTCCAAACTCGGTCGGCAGTCCCACTTCAGCTATCTCACCAGCAGTACAACGACCAGCTCGTCTAGAGTCCCTGCCTAGTCACGGGAGCCAGCGAGCACAACGATCACCTCCCGGTCCGTCGATATACCCTGCATTCGGCGGCGCTCTCCATCCCGATTTGTACGAGCCACAGACCCTGGCTAGAAGTGGTATAGCCCCACAGTCAAGTGCAAAGAGCAGTTTTTCGGTCGACACAGAGGGCAGTGGTGGCAAAGACAAAGTGGAGCCGAAGTCTGAGGTGAGGGTGTACGGGCGTGGTAAGTGGCATACTCTGTTTCAATATTTACGCACCAGGCTAACGCGAGACAGGTGGTGCCCAGAACATCGGAAAGAAGGTCAAGGAGAAAGAGCAAAAGAAAGCCTCGTCGTCGAAGACGGGCGGTTTTCGTGGGTTGAGAGGGATCATGTAAGCCAGGGGCGGTTCACGCCCGCAGCCGCGGAGGTTGCACGATATTTTAGGAAAGATGTGAGACGCGCCTGCAATCTTGTACGACAAAGTAGGCAGCCACGACGCGTCTACATACCGACGTAGGGGTCAGCATGCAAGCGAGATAGATATCAAATCTTGCACCGCTAACAACAAAGCAAGATACTTGAACGTCAGTTAGACATTATTACACATTGTGTAATGTCTTGTGCTCGACTGCGCGTGCTGTCCATGGACGTTCATCAACCACCACAAAAGTAAAGACAAGATTGCCTTAGCTGCGAGTTTCTTTCTACATAAAGAGGCAGTTGTAAGACGGGGGCTGATATATGTCTTTTCTAGCTGTGGAACCAGGACAGCGTTCATCGTTGGTGTGATCTACCTTGTCATTGACGAGGCTGACGAGCTGAAGACGGTCAATGCACTGCAGCTCTTTGTACCTAGGTAGCGACAGACCTCACGCAGGAGATTAAGCTGTAGAATCTGGATCATAGGCAACAGACACATGAACCCCCCCGCGTCAAATATCTAGATGAAGTTTTGCGCAAGTAGAGATGAAAATAAGGAAGCAAAGCCGCCGACGACAACCATTGGGTCGCAACGTACGCTTTTTTGACCATGCCTCCCTGACCTTGTACTTTCCATCCTAACATATGAGGTGCGAGCAGAGTGGGCAGGTGAGTCCGGCCACCAGCCAGAAAACAACCATAGTGCTCGAAAGATGCCATTTCGTAATAGAGCGGATGCACGCATTCAAAACTATGAGCGAAATAGAGAGAATGTTTCCATAGAAGGATGGATGACCAAATCCTCGGCAAAGATGAAAGGGTCGATGGGTTGCATGAAGATGTTCAGAGCATCAACATAGCTGATTGGGTTTTCTGGGTGTGTAAGCAGGAAGAGGGGTCTGGCGAATAGTGATGAAGCATTCCAGGAAGAACATAAGATAGCTCCTTTTTGACAAGAAAGTCAGATCCATGGTTGTTTCCAAAAGCGCTTTTGATAGCGTTGTAAGAAGGGGGGGAAACTGGTTTGCAGACAGACAAAGGAGATGATCGTTGACGTTCGCCGAAGTTGCTCAAGTGACAAACGTAGGTTGGAAGTGCCACTCTTTTGAAGCCAAGAGGGACTTTTGGTCTTGACGGATAGATACGATGCGCAGCCGCGGCGGAAGAGTACATACGTCAGCAATGAAATTCATCCGCAACCATGACGTCCTTGAGGTTAACGCTTTGGGCTCTACGCATGTAATCTGACTCGACGTCATTGGAATCGACGAGCCGCGATTTAGGATACCTCGAGAATGCGGAATGAAGTCGAACACATGGGCAAGACCTAACAGACATTATGTAGACCGCCAACGAGCATTTCCAGAAGCAGAAAGTTGCTTTGTAGAAGCGGGTGAGCTCAAAGCACATGGTGAAGCGAATGACCAATGCTGGAGACGCCACACGATGAACATGCGTTGTGCAAGTCACAACACCACTGCGTTCCAATTTTCGACATATCAAACTCAGACGTGAACTTCTTAGACTTTGTTGCGTCTTGGGAGCATTTTACATCTAATTCAAAATTGATGATCAACGTTTGAGGCGTGGCGCACGTCTTCTGGTATCTGGACATAGACACAGGACATTAGAGGGTCTGCAATCGAGTTCTTGTCAAGACGAGTGGTGAGGAGAGATGAATCCAAGAGGATATGTATCTGTCACTTCCTCTGATACAAAATAATTCCATGAGAGCAGGGGCTAACAGACTTGGTCACAAGACTTGCGCAATCAGCTAATTACAGCCGAATTCTCCTGGTTTTCAACAGACCCCCACATGTACAGATCGTAAGTGAATCTCACTAGTGACACAATACGTGAAGACACTTATGGACGCGATCCACAAGCACATCATTGATTTCATAGCCCATTTGCTTTGGCGGGTCGTTCTGGCCACCACATTTTGCGAAAGTCTCTAGAGAAGCTCCCGAGGGCTACATAGCCCAAGCAGACGTATCCGATAGTACTCAGATGTAGAAGAAGACATGAACTCAGGCTTAACATCTTTCGACAAAGATGACATGAGCAGAGAAAACACCGGCAAGAACATCATAATATGCAACAGGTAGTTTTGATCACATGGAGCCGAACCATGAGATAATGGAGACATGTATACGATCTTGGTGAAACGTTGTAAACACAACCGGGCGCCGGCTCGCCAGAACAGACATGGAAGCTCAGTCATGCTTTTTCTGAACAGCACATACGGCGTTGTTCAGTTCAATTCGGCAAAAGTATCTGAAGCACTGCTCGGCTCACTTGAGAAGGAGAGTTTCGTGGGTGCAAAGCATATTGCGTCCTTCTGATTAGTCTTATGGCAAGCATGGCCGTTTGCTCTACCCTGTCTAGATTTAGCTTGGGAATATGATTGAGCTCGGATAGATGCTCGGCGCATGGTATATCATAACAGAGGTAAAGGTCTTCACAGATAAAGAAGTATATGAAGGATATCAAGTTGTGTGTACTCATTATGTATTCATTGATTGCATCAAGGTCGCCCCGCGCAGTGGGTGGTCGACAGCCAAAATTTGCTCGCTAAAACGCTACAGGAAATCAACCTTGTGTCCCTTTTGACCTTTTTCTCCAGAAGTAAATGAAATCTCAATCGTTGTAGTTGACAATGCCTGAACCATCCTTGTTCGCTTTGGGGATGCCATAGCGCTCGCTCAGATCATCCTCCTGTGACCTGGAGTTGGGATCGAGGTACGGTCGCTCGGCCTGGTTGCACACGCGAACGGCGTGGCGGCGGTGCGGTGCGAAGCCATAGGTGGCGGAGTGGTTGGTGACACGGTTGTCCCAGAATGCGACGTCGCCAGCCTGCCACTGGAATCGTGCATGGAATTCTGGGGATGTTGCGACAATCTCGTTCAGCAGGGAAATGATGTGGTCGCTCTCAGTCTTGGGGACGCCGACAATCTTTGTGACGAAGCCAGGGTTGAAAAAGATGCTCTTCCAGCCAGTGACAGGGTGAGTGCGCACAAGTGGGTGTTCAGTGGTGACTGGCTCGCGGCGTACAGTGCGGCCAAGCTCGCGTGTACCTTGTGCTTGCATTTCTGCAGAGTGCACTGCTGTGAGCGACTCCAGGTACTTTTGCATGTATGGGCTGAGCATATCGTAGGCAGCGTATTGGGAGGACCAGAGGGTATCGCCACCTCCACCGCGGGGCGGGCCAGTCAGAACCTTCAAGGAGGTATACGAAGGAGGTTGAACCTCGTATGTGACCTTTGCTATGTCAGAGGGATTCATACGAGCAGGAAAGAGGGATGCTTACATCGGAATGCCAGAGGAAGGTAGGCGAGAATAAGGAGCGGAGGTCGGGCGAGCCTTCGCCAGTGTAGACCACGTGGACATCCTCGAGTCCTTCTTGACGAGGTACAGCAGTCGTGGCATGCTTGTGCAGTTTGCCGAAGTACTGGCCGAGAGCACGCTGCTCCTCAATGCCAAAGTTGTTTTGGTTGCGGAAGAAAACAACGCCGCGGGTCGCGATCAGCCTTGCAAGATCGTTCTTTTGGGCGTCGGTAAGAGTGGCAAGATCTACGCCATGAATCTCTGTGCCAATCTTGGGGTTGTAATCGAATACTTCTGTAGCGGACGATAGAAGATTCTTGAAGTTGACATCGCCAAGCAGACCTTTGTCCGCATATGGGATCTCCTCAAGTGCTGGCCATGTGATTTCAGGGAATCGTGGTCGGAGGTGCTCGAATTCGTAGGTATCGTCGTGCTTTGTGATTGTTGTGCGTCCTGGGACGTAGTTGTGTGTATTGGCAGGCTTCACTGCTTGCTTGGCTGTCACAGTGGCGGCCGGCTCAGTGGACTGGAAGGCTGGGTCCACAAGTCCTGGTGCCATCTTGGGGTAGTGGTGACGTGGAGAGGTAGTTGGTTGGTTGGTGGTGATCCTAGGTGCAGGATACCCAGTCGTATTGGTGGGATGAAGTTGTAGTTCTATAAAGGTGATTTTGATAGACACTGAAGGGATGGGTGATATCAAAGCAGCAGTGTTCAGTTGTAGTGCGCTTGGCTGACGTTGTTGGGACCTGTAATGAAGACTGGACTTGTAAAATAGCGGTCGCAGTACTTATACGTTTACACTTTGGGTGGTACGGAAACTCATGTCAAGGCGCTTACACGACGGATTGCGCCATCGCTCGCAATCACGACTCCTGCCACAAGTGGTCCGGCCGTTTTCTCCACTTTTCTGACCGCCGTGTGAGATCAATTTGGGATTGCGGCTGCATTCGCTCCTTGGTTCCGCGGCGGTGGATCCGGGGAAAGTACCATGCCAACTGCCTTGTTGAGTAGCGACAATGATTGTCATGCTTGGACTGAGTGCTTTCGTAAGTACTGCTGATAATTGTTACGCAGCAGCTTGCGCATTCTCATCTTGATCCAGGGGACCCCTTGTCCTCCACGTTATCTTCATCTTGATGCAATCTGAGGTTCTGGTGCTTGCAATGGCCTTTGCCTGTGAAACGCGATCTCCAAAATGGCAGGTAAATCCAGTCCGATGACCTGAGATCATTGAAAGCTGTGACAGTTCAGTACTGAAGTCGACGGGGTGGCTGCGCTAAGGCTCAATACGGTAAGGTGGCAAGCTATTGCACCATCTTCTGGGGACATCACGCCTTCGCTCGTCTTCAAACATAACACAGCGCAGGGGCCACTGCCGACATCATTCCGTAATCTGCACAGGAATGATTTGGAACTTCGATCAGATTAGATCGTTTAGGTGAAAAGCCGGCGCCGACACGGCATGACGCCTTCATCTGCTCCGTTCTCGCTCTCGATCGCTCGGCATCGGACACTCAACGTGCATGATATGCAGCGCTCTCATAAGCGTCTCTTTTGGTTGTTGCTTTGGACTACCGGGCCTCGCTCCCGGAACGAATGTGCTGCGTAGGCGTCGGACGCATGGCGATTACATGGACGATGGGAAGTGTCGATGATTGACTTGGTTGAAAGTATTGGCCATTGCCCACTGAGTTAATACTTTTAATTCGATACACGAAGTCTCAGGAATTGGATCCTCGCCCTAACGCCGTGTAATATGCCAAAACGCCGTACAATATGCTGCAGATTCTGTTCGGTTGTGACAGCTCGGAGTTTCCTCGAAGGACTACCAACAGCAGATGCAATGCAGATGTGAGGCCAGCAACCATGCGGGCTTGCTCCTCATATAAGATACTGGGACGCTGCCTGTTGAATCTCAATCCTTCCGTGTTGGCTGGATGCTGGTCTCAAGCGTGGGTATGGGGACGCCGTTGAGGTCGGTCCATTTTATCCAGGCCTTCGGCGAAGGCTTCTCTGCAGCAACGACGGCTTGAGGTTTGATGCTGCCATCCTCCGCCAGCTTGTTGCGCTGCCTCACTATGCCCGCCTCTTCTAATCGCGGCGTCCAATATGGATGAACGCCCTTGTGAATCCGCCACAACTCATAGTTGCCAACGCCGAGGACCAATATCGAAGTAATTAGGCGAAAGCGCTGTGCGGCGCGCGTAGATAGTGCAGAACTCATCGAGAAGCCTGCCTGATATTCGGGGGTAGGTGGGCTGCCACGGTCGCAGCGCTCAGGTGAGAGGTGCTGTTCGCGCGGAGATGGCGCGGGGGCGACTGCCTTGGCTCGGCCGGTTGAGCCGCATCGCGACCTCCAAAACTTTCTGAGCACCAGACGTCACGCCCATTTGGGCTCCAACCGCAGCAATGGACGACCTCGAAAACCTCGAGTTCCTGTCGCTCGTGTCCAAGGTCACGTCAGAAATCCAGAATCATTTGGGTGTGTCTGACAAGACGCTCGCCGAGTTTGTCATCGACCAGCATGCCGGCGCAAAGGGCGTCGATGACTTCAAGGAGCAGCTGGAGGCTATGGGCGCCGAGTTCCCACAGAGCTTGGTGGAGAGCATCGATCGTCTGATCCTGACGCTGCACCCCAAGTACAAGAGCAAGGGCGCGAATGGCGCCAAAGCAGTCGAGGGCGACGACGACAGCCGCGACCGCAAGACGCGCGTTTTCAAGGGACTGGCGATCGCAGACAAGGAGGTTGAATTCAGCGACCCCGAAGAGACGCCTGCTGGTAATGCGCCGGAGGCGGACGCGCTGGACGACACGTTTGCAATGCTGGAAGGTCTGGCTGGAAAGGGTGCGGGAGCAGGCAAGCCCAAGGAACGGTCGCGCAAACGCAGCATGAGCCCGTACAGCAGTGACGACGACAGGGGAAGCAAGCGTCATAGGCACAGGGATAGAGGCACGTCACGGTCGAGATCGCGCAGTCGTGGGCGCCAGCAGCAGGAGCACAACAACCTGGTTTTCGAGGACGAGTTTGGACGCACACGAACCGTGAAACGCCACGACAAGCAGCGCAGCCGAAAGAAGTACAGAGACGAAGACCTCGACGAGTTCCGCCGACCGCCTACGCCTGAGCTCGACGACGAGCCTATTCTTTACAAGGTGTACAATGGCAAGGTGACTGGTGTCAAGGACTTTGGTGCATTTGTCAATCTGCAGGGCGTGAAGGGCAAGGTCGACGGGCTGGTGCACGTCTCGCAGATTCAGGAAGGAGGGCGGGTCAACCATCCGTCTGATCTTCTCTCCAGGTGGCAGGAGGTCAAGGTCAAGGTCATCAAGATGGAAAATGGAAGACTGTCACTGTCAATGAAGGAGGTCGATCAACAAACAGGGCGAGACCTTGCACCCTCGAAACGCATCGAGTCCTTCGGTTCGGGCGCGAATTCCCAAGCGCTGGGAGGCATACCTGGCTTGATGGACGGCAGCGTGCCTGTGGTCGAAGACGGTTACAACAGTCGCAAGAACGGCATGCGAAAGCGGATGACCTCGCCTGAGAGATGGGAGATCAAACAGCTCATCGCATCTGGTGTCATTCCCAAATCGGACTACCCAGACATCGATGAAGATTTCAACGCACATATTGCTGGCGAAGGGGGCTTTGAAGAAGAGGAGGATGTCGACATCGAAGTACGCGAAGAGGAACCGCCCTTCCTGGCTGGTCAGACCAAGCAGTCACTCGAGTTGTCTCCCATTCGAATTATCAAGGCACCTGACGGTTCGCTCAACCGAGCAGCAATGTCTGGAGATACATTGGCGAAAGAGCGACGAGACCTACGTCAACAAGAAGCTCAAGAGAAGGCTGCGAAGGAGGCTGCAAACGTGGACCTCAGCAGTCAGTGGAATGACCCCATGGCCCAGCAACGACAATTCGCCAGTGACCTCCGCAACACACGGAGAGACCAGCCTACCGAAGCCATGCCCGAGTGGAAGAAGATCTCGACTAACAGCAAGGACGCCTCATTTGGCAAACGTACAAACATGAGCATCAAGGAACAACGAGAATCTCTGCCAGTGTACAAGTTCAGGAAGCAGCTGCTTGAGGCCGTTGCGGCTCATCAGATCTTGATCGTCGTTGGTGACACGGGGTCTGGTAAGACCACACAAATGACTCAGTACCTAGCTGAAGCAGGGTACGCAAACGAGCTCATCATTGGCTGCACACAACCTCGACGTGTAGCAGCCATGAGTGTTGCAAAGCGTGTTGCTGAAGAAGTTGGTTGCAAGCTCGGTAACGAAGTTGGTTACACCATTCGATTCGAGGACAATACATCACCAGATACGCGCATCAAGTACATGACGGACGGCATTCTGCAAAGAGAGATCTTGCTCGACCCGATGTTAAACAAGTACAGCTGTATCATGCTGGATGAGGCTCATGAGCGTACCATTGCTACTGACGTTCTTTTCGGACTCTTGAAGAAGACGCTCAAGCGACGACCAGACATGAAACTCATCGTCACTAGTGCCACTCTTGATGCTGACAAGTTCTCGGAGTACTTCTATAAGTGCCCCATCTTCTCGATCCCTGGACGGACCTGTAAGTGCCTCTCTCATTAGACTTTGTGTAAAAATGCTAACGTGCTTTCAGTCCCTGTCGAAGTCATGTATAGTCGAGAGCCGGAGTCTGATTACCTGGACGCCGCTCTGGTTACAGTCATGCAGATTCACTTGACGGAGCCTGCTGGAGACATCTTACTCTTCTTGACAGGTAAGGAAGAGATCGATTCGTCTTGCGAGGTTCTGTCAGAACGTATGAAGGCACTTGGACCGAACGTGCCAGAGCTCATGATTCTACCAATCTACGGAGCTTTGCCTTCGGAAGTCGCATCGCGAATCTTCGAGCCCGCACCAAATGGCACTCGAAAGTGCGTCATCGCTACTAACATCGCTGAGACCAGTCTGACCATTGACGGTATCTACTATGTCGTGGATCCAGGTTTCGTCAAGCAGAGCTCCTATGATGGTAAGCTCGGAATGGATCGACTGCAGATCACACCAATTTCGCAAGCCCAGGCCCGTCAAAGAAGTGGAAGAGCTGGAAGAACAGGCCCAGGAAAGTGCTTCCGCCTGTACACCGAAGCTGCCTTCCAGAACGAAATGCTACCAACCACAATACCTGAAATCCAGCGACAAAACCTTTCTAATACCATCCTGATGCTGAAGGCCATGGGCATCAACGACCTTCTTCATTTCGACTTCATGGATCCTCCGCCAACGAATACCATGCTTACGGCTCTAGAAGAGCTCTATCAACTCGGCTCACTCGATGATGAAGGACTGCTGACTCGCCTCGGCCGTCAGATGGCCGACTTCCCCATGGACCCCACCCTCTCCAAATCGCTCATTAAGAGTACGGAGCTACAATGCTCTGATGAAGTTCTCACCATCGTCGCTATGATCAGCGCAACCCAATCCGTCTTCCACCGCCCTCGCGACAAGCAGCAACAAGCGGACCAGAAGAAGCAGAAGTTCAACGATCCTTCAGGTGATCACATCACCTTGCTCAACGTATACAATGGCTGGAAGCAGGGCGGTTTCAGCACACCTTGGTGTCACGAGAACTTTGTTGTACCACGTAACATGCAGCGTGTCAAGGACGTGCGGAACCAGCTTCTACAGATCATGGCGCGCCACAAACACACAGTCGTCTCGTGTGGACGCAACACAATCAAAGTGCGTCAAGCGCTGTGCTCAGGTTTCTTCCGCAATTCCGCACGGAAAGATCCCGCCGAGGGGTACAAGACACTTGTCGAAGGCACGCCCGTATACTTACATCCTTCCTCGTCACTTTTCGGCAAGCCGTCAGAACATGTGATATACCACAGCTTGGTCGAGACCACGAAGGAGTACATGCATGTGTGCAGTGCGATTGAGCCGAAGTGGTTGGTCGAGGCGGCACCGACATTCTTCAAGGTCGCGCCAACAGATCGACTGAGTAAGAGAAAGAAGGCGGAGAGGATACAGCCGCTACACAACAAGTTCCAGGGCGAAGACGACTGGAGATTGAGTGCACAGAGGAGAGCCGGCAGGGGTGGTGGAGGTACTTGGGGATAATCGATTCAATAGATTAATTTGTCGCTGCTCTTGGCCACCGTGTAATGCCACATACACAGGACTAATTGACTATAAATACCACGATATCTCCGCGCCACTGCGCTCTCTTCTCATTTCGAAGACTAATTGCCGATTTTGCTAAATGACGCTCACAGGATTCAAGTCCAGGGCTTATGTGCTTACAAAAGAGTACACCGCAATACATGCCATGGAAGGTTTGTCCTTTTCGACCCCATCAAAAGCAATTGCAACTCTTGCTATGTGCTTCCGAAATGCCGACCATCAAAGGTCAACTTTTATGTTCCTCTGTCAGTAACTGCAATTGATTCTATCCGAAATTCCCCGCAATGCTTGGAAATCGGCCCACAGGTGTCGCGCCAGATGTGGGAGACAGAAACGGTATTACCCAGCAATACTGCAATGGCACTTCTTGTAAACGAGGAGCCGCCCCAATATGTACACTGGTATGATTCATCTGCGCAAACAGTCTAGTCTAGAGATCTATCGATTGAGATCGATCGACTTTGACCGTCTAACAGCTCTAAAGCGAACAGGGTCAATACCGAGGAAACACTTCTGAGTATTCAAACTCTAGCTGTGTTCTGACATGATGGCCAACCTTTGAACTAAGTAGTACCATGATTCAAATTATCGGAGTATCTGAGCCCGGCCGCACTGCAAAGTTTAAAGGGCATGCCCGTCACAAACTTGGCTGACTACTGTACTCGACGTTTCTATCAACTAGAGGCTTTTCACCTTTTGTGATTGCTGCATTTGCAAGCATTAATAGACGTAGGGACAGATTCTCCAAGGCTATTTTTAAAGCTTATGAGTAGCGCGCCAAAGGCAGCGAAAGTGCAGCGCTTTCGTAACAAACTGGATATACCCCAAATACAATACAGGATGACAGACTTTCGAAAACAAAAAAGATCTCAATAGCAGCCGAGGCTATAATCTGCAGCGTTACTCGCCCTACACCACACGCGGATAGAAGTGAGTGCATCTCTATAGGACTGAGATGTCTCATTCTCAATTAAGCTCGCGATATGCTGAAGCTCAGCAGCTCGCAACTACAAAGCCATCTGACTGCTTACACGGTACGACTAGACGAACAAGTCGCCCGCAAAACATTCAAGCGAGAGATGCAAGACGCGCACCTTCGAGCTGCAGTCTGCAGCGAAGAAGCTCGACTTGGTCAGTTGTGTTCCTATCAATATTTTATCTCGCAATGACAGTCGTATTATGGTTCAGTATGACGCTGTTCTCAAGGCTCATACAGCATTCATCGCACAAGGCAGCTCGTCGTAGAATCGGTCAAGAAATGGCGAGTGCCAGACTCCACGGAGGACCAGAGGATTTTATATATAACAAAGTGCAGCTGTGAAGCCAATGAAGATCAGTCTTTTCCTGATACCAGTTCAGGACACACCAGCGTTGAGGGAAATTGCGGGAATTTTCCCCTTACCTACAACTCTTCCGAGGACCTTTTACGCTCTGTTGAAGCTGGGTGGTCTTAGCGAAGCGAATTTGAGATCATTTTTCATGTAAATGAATGCGTTTTTAAGATTTCTGTTTTCACGCGTATCAGGACTGAAGTCTTGGGTTAATATCTGAAATAAATACATCCTTCTGTGGACTAACTGACACGAGAATTGCAACCTTCAGACCATGTGACCTTCGGACATTGATAACTCTGTTCGACGCTCGGCGACGAATATATCAGCACAACATCATGCTCAAAATTGATGAGATGGATCAAAACTTCATAATATCGGGTTCATAAAATTCCCATAAATCTAAAAAGAAAAGCATGCCAGATGTGAGATATCTTTCTGGCAGCACACTGCCGCTCACCCCCATGATGTCGCGCGTTAGCGACCCAGCTTCACGACGCGCAAGCTCCAAGTCCAAAGACCATGCGAAGCTAATAGCAGTGAACACTCAACCTTCTACCCAAAGATCCACACAACGGAGAACAGCGTGCAAATGGCGCCAATCAGCGGTAGCAGCATTGGCCCCGCCAGGATCCCCACCGGCAGTCCTTCGGTCGTGAACTGTGCAACCATACCAAGGGTGAAATTCCTCTCGGCCTCGCGCAGCGCAATCTCAGTCCAGTTCCCGCATGCGCTATTCAAGATGGTGTCGGCGGTCAGTTTGGGTAGCTTGGCGATGGCAGCATCCATCATACGCGCATTGTAGATGGTGCCTGTGCTGGACTTCTGCAGCAGGACGGTTCGATAAGTGCCATTTGCGCCAATGGTCGACATGTTGGCTGTGCGTTCATAGTCGAGACAGAGATCTGCTTGTGATGGGCCGGCGGCGACCTGTCGAGCTTGGACTTGGGCGATGGAGGGTCTGGCGCTGGGGACGGCGGCCGAGAGATGGAGAAAAGAGATGAGTAGGAAGAGGGTTCTGAGGAATGTGGAGAGCATGTTGGCTAGTTTCCTCTGTATGCAAAATGTATTATTAGATGTGAGCAAGTGTCCAGCACTTGGTATTAGACGGATAGGAACCGTGGAAGCGACTGTGTTTGCCCAAGGCAACAAGGGTAGAGGTAAAGGCGATAATGACGACCAGAGAAATCAGGCCACACCTCAGGGCTATATGAGGCTGCCGCGGATTGGATTGTTCATGCTCATGCTGCGCTGCGACGTGGATTGCTAGATGTAGTGGATGTGAACCGGTACGTGTCTCAAGTCACATGGTGCATTAAGCGCCCTGCTATAGCGTGCTAGGCATCGCGGCACAACGATGTGGACCAACAAGAGAATACCGGCTCTTGACCTAATTATCACCAGCACCAATAGATAGGCTGTAGGTCGCTTCTGAATGCTCAGTGGTGCACGAAAAGTATGAGCGCGAAGGATGGCGTAGCGGTGGAGTGAGAAGCGAAAGAGACGAACGCGAGTAGGCTGGCTGGCAAGGTTGCTATCTGCGTGCACAGACGTTTCACGCTCGAGAGGTTGCGAACTGCTGCGAGATGTAGCTCTTGATGAGCCGGTACATCATACGTTCAAGGTTGGATATTAGCAGGCTCGATCGGCGCTTTTGTGCGCTCAATCGTAGAAAGAGGGAGCTGCAAGTGTGGTGCACGTGACCGACAACAGAAGCTAGAATGAGTACATTTTGGGGCGCGACAGCTATCTAGATCGATCTTTCGCTGGGAACTCATGCTCATCTACCGTTAAAGCAGGGCTTTTCCCTGGGCGCGCACTGTCGCCAAAATCGTTGTAGTAATACGGCTTCTGTTCACCACTAGGCGACTTCGTCAAGCCCTCCTGACTGGCTGTACTCCTGAGTGAAGTAGGTCGACCCATCTCAAAGTCCTGGACTCGGTCTTGGTGTACAACATGGACTTCTTTTGTCACAAAGATGGCGTTCCAGTTGGTAACCACAGTGGGCCAGAAAATGGGCATCGACGCGCATACAATAGCGAAATCGACTTCCAGACAGCTAATGATGAGCACCTCAGGATACCACCACGTAAAGTCGAAGCTCTTGATGGTGTCTGCACTGTGCTTGAACGTGCTCCATAGGCGGATAACAGCCATCAAGATGACCACCGAGCCCATCGCGAAGAGCCCTGTCATTGCTATTACTTGCTTCTTCCTGAGCCCTGGTCTGAAGTACTCAGTGAGTGGTATGAGGAAAATTATGATGTCGAAAAGCATGTTGGTACTGGCAAAGACAAGAAGCGTCATCCTTGCTTCAGCCATTGTTCGGTAGCCGAAGGCGTAGCACTTGGTGTCGGCGGTCCTGTTCCAAAAGCCGGAGACAGGAAGGCAGGGAAACCAAGCCAAGAAGGAGAAGGCAATGCCCCAGCTTGAGACAATAGCTAGCATAATCAGACTGATCCAGCGAAGCAATCCCTGGCGGAAGAGGCGGAGGTATTGCAGTAATAGTGAAATTTTGATGAGAGCGGTAGTCGTGTGGTAGGCAGCGTTGGTGACGTAGAGGTATTTCATCATGGTCTGGAGGGTATTCACGACGTAGACGAGGTGATGACCGAGGCCATATTTGATGCCTATAGGGTCAGCTTATGGCGAACTGGTATGCGGAGTCTATCTTACCTGCAAGGAATCCAATCACAGACACCAAGTTCAGGACCGCTGCCAGAAAGACAAAGAGATCGTCCCACCAAGGCTCACGCACGACTCTCAACCGTGTATAAAGACGGAAGCTCACTGCTGTCCAACTGAGAAGCTACACACGTCAGTCTACATTCTACTTCGCACAGAAGCGGAGCAGCCTACATGGAATGTGATTGTAATCCCATACATGGTCGCAGGATAATTTGCAATTGGTCGCGCCC
The DNA here is from genome assembly GCA_016767195.1 of Stagonosporopsis rhizophila. NCBI lineage: Eukaryota > Fungi > Ascomycota > Dothideomycetes > Pleosporales > Didymellaceae > Stagonosporopsis > Stagonosporopsis rhizophila. Next base: position 2,888,104 of record CP068498.1, on the reverse strand, counting down.
CATGAGGATCTGGGTACTGCTTTATCATCTCACCGATGACAGCGCTGAGTTGATCCATCGCAGCGGCCTTTACGAAGAGCTGTTGTGTGTCGAGAAGTGACAGCTCCGAAAAGTCTCCAATCACCAGAATGCGGGCAGAGACTGGCAAAGTGCTTTTAGTGTCGAAAGCATATGGTACAAAACACGAATAGGGACGGCCAAATCTCTCAGCCTCATGGCCTAGAGGCCGTTCCATCCTTAAGTTGATGTACCACATGGCACATGTGGATACCTCCAGAGACTAAGACGTACATGACTCGGTCGAATTGCGTAGATTAACATGGGATACCCATGGAAGATCCTTCGGGATGCTTCACTATCTAAGATCTACTGGTAGCGAGATATGTTGAGTCCGTACAACAGGTATGAAGGTTCGGTGTCCGGCTCAATTAGGATGTGGGCCGTTCCGCGCATACTGTCATGCTACGCCAGACCGAGAGGCGAGTGTAAGACCCGGCCTTTTTGAGACGTGGTGCAGAAAGGAGATTTGGAGTGATTGTGCGCTCCGACGGGCCATTGGAGGGCTTATGTCTTCTAGGCGTGCGAAGGAAGATGGATCAGCACCTAGGAGTAGGCCACTCGGTCGGACTGCCATGGAAAGCCATAGCTGCACATCATATTGACGAGGCCGTCGAATCAGATGCCGTATGTAATTTGCACTCGAGAGAGCCTCGGAACGTTGTGATGCCCTGCCGTTCGATGTCAAACGCTTCGCTTAACCTTGCTGTCAAAGTTTAAAAAAGATAGCCGTTTTAGGCAGGTACCCCTTGATTTTGGACTCCCGTAGAGCACCTTCAAAACGCCGACAGGCTAGAACCAGATCGTGGCTGGAAATTCTTCCCGAAGAACACGTGCGGTACTGGCCAAGATGGCATAGCACCGACACGGCTGTGAATCACGGTGCAATTGCAGTCGCATGTGAAGAACTTTCGCCGCGAAGGAACGTGAGCCACGGGATCTCTTGGCGCCATCCTTGGTTCTTCCGCTTTGCGATCAACACCGTGCGTGCATCCACTGTTCTCCCGCGTTGAAACCTGCAGCCTATTGCACGATCCCGGAGTGCTGGGGCGAAACGTTGGCGTGAGCTCTTGCGGCTCCACGATATCCATGATTACTATGCCGCTGTATGCATTGTTCGTAGGTCCACCAGGAGAGACTGCAACAGGATCGATGACTCAGTATCCTCCACCTCACGTCCCGCAGCGGCGAGTTTGACCGATTTGACGCAGCTGCGGAATTGCAATGAACAGCCGCCCCACACCCGGCAGAGTCTACTCAACTGAGCTGGCGGTAAATACTCCACAGCGACAACAGACATGCATGCAAAGGCAGAGGTCCCCGGGCTCTTTGTCAATTAACCATCATCTCCATGAGCCGATCGTCAGGGTTCGAACGCCTTCGAAGAGTCAGTCACAGCCCAGTATGTGCACAGATCCGAACGGCTTCGAGCACAGAAGGACCTACTGCACAACTGAAGTGAGCCTCGTTCTAGGTACCGGCAGGATGTCATCGGATAGTGTGCGGCCTTACGCATCAATCGCACCCAATAATTTGTATCCTGCTCGTGGCCGTTCAATGCTTGTACCGCGGCAATGCCGGTACATTTTCATCCTCCCAAATGCACCCGCACGGTGCCGTATCCACCACCGATGACAGATCATCCTGGTGGCCATCTCGCGGCAAACCTGGTGGCGCGTGCACAATCTAGATGGGCACACATACACCTGATCAGCGTTGGCAAGGTCTGGCTTCTGGCAACACAAACAGAGTACCACTAGACACACGGTTCCTGCAGCACGAACGCACGTTACTCATTGATGTCTACTCATAGCCCAGCTGGAGACTCCATAATCATGAACCGCTCGCTAGTCAGGGGCCGTGAAAGGACTGAAGCCTCCAAGATCAGGAACCAGGTTTTCCAGTCAAGATTTGCGTCTGTGAACGCGTACATGATGCACAGGCGCAGACTGACAGGTCTTCTTGCTGGCATCACGCAGGGATCATGCTGGCTGCTAGATGCTGCCTCGGCGGCATCTTGACAGCCGAATTCTAATTCCGGCAAGCTGGATCTGAAACACATCACGGTCGCTGAGCGGCGATATAGTGCAGCGGGGGACCGACGGGAAGACTTGGACAGAGGCTCCTTCACAGTGAGATTGTCACAGACAGACATCTACAAAGGAGCATCGAGAGTAAAACACAATCGTACGACAGGATCTCGATTTGCTCGAGGTTTTGACAACGTCACGATGATGGCTATATGAGGATGTTTTGCCTGTTTAGTGAGCTGGTGCGCATTGACTGCCCCTTTCCAAGACTCTAGATCCTGCTCAACACGGCCTGTCTGCGGCATAGACAATCTATGAGATGAGCGAAACCACGGCAGCATGTCACTCAATGATCCCAGAACAAATTCGACAAGATGAAAGCTTCTTTTGTGTAATGCAAGCCACCACACCACGGCTCACCGCTGATCACAGAGTATCTGCAATACCATATGCGCCTCATCATCCAACGTCCCACCATCAACATGCCCTTTTTAGACCACCAACGCCTCGAAATGCAGCAGGAGAATCATCCATCAGACTAATCACGAAACAGCCCGTTTAATCCTTCATCGTCATATCCTCAAAGTCGTCCAACAGTTGCTCCATCGGAATCGCCAGCCCCTCATCCTCCTCACCCTCATCCTCCGTCTCCATAGCATCAGCCTCACGCTGCTGCTGCTCCTGCTGCGCCTTGTAAAGGGCCAGCGTAGCTCTCAGCTCAGGATCCTCCTCGACATCCTGCAAGAACATTTCAAAGTCGCGCTCCATCTTATCTTGATCCTGCTTGCGGGGCGCCATCTCGCTCTGCTCCCTGCCCATGCGCTTGACGCGCCAGTTGCGCTTGTTCTTGTTCTTCTTGGCCCGCTGGTAGAATTTCTTGACCAGCACAACGTCCGGGATTGCGGAAGCGTATTTGTTGTTCTGCTCCAGCAGGTCGAAGATCTCGTTGTTGAAGTTGGTGTTTGACAAAAGGTAGCCCATTACGCTGTCGCCGACGTGCAGGATCCCGCCAAGGTGCGTCCGGCAGTAGTACGTCTGGTCGTTGGTACCCATGTCTGAGGCGCGCGCAATGGTGGCTTCGGCCAGGAAGTGCCGCCCGACGGACTTGCCGAGCGGCTCAATGTCGAGCACAATGAACTCGGTGAGTTCTTGGACGTCGGCGAGCGGGCGGAAGGGCGTGCGCCAGTACAGCTTTGTGTCGACGTCGGCGGTCTGGAGGGTAGAGGGGTCGATGATCTGCACCGAGGTGCCGATGCGTGTGCAGAGGCCGAGAGGGGAGATATTTCCAATCTTCCTTGCAAGCGGGATGGGGAGCACGACCAGGTCATCTTTGCAGATGGGCACGAGCTCGACTGAGTACGAGAACTTGTAGTTCTTGGTCGATGTGTGGATATCGTGGGAGATCAGCTCTTGCGAGTCCTTGATGTTGACGGGCACTACGGCCTTGAGGAAGTCGCAGAAGGCTGTGGCGTGATTCCGCTGTGCGAAGAAGAAGTCGATGCCGTCGTGGACTTCCTTGATGTTGATTGTGTCCTTGTGTGCACCGTGCTTCAGAATCAGCTGCTCGAGGTACAAAAAGGTCCTCTTATGGGGGACCTTTTGTCGGACCTGCACGCAGGCTCTCCATGTGTTGTGTGTGTAACTCTTGGCGCAGTCGGGGCACTGGTGGTAGTTCTGCTTGTACTCGACTTCGAACGTCTGCTGCATGATGGAGCCCTCGCTGATCTCCGACTGTGCTGTGATCTTGACCTTAATCCTCCTGCTGTGGGGTTCTGTCCAGATGAAGCTGGCATCGATAATCCTCAGTTTGTTCAGTCCTCGCAGTTTTCGCAGACACAGCGCGAGCAGTTCACGCGACTCGGGAGCGGCAACAACCCAGGACGTAGGTGGGGAGAGCCATCGGTCGCAGTCGCGGCACATGAGCAAGATGGCCTCGCGCTGGACGCCTGTGGTGACATCGGTCTTGAGCTTGATGCAGTCGTAGCAGAAGGCGCCAGATATTGTGCCGTCGACGGGCGCACCGCAGTCTGCGCAGAGAATCGTCGCTGCGTTCTTCTGCTGAGGCGCAAAGGCCATAGCGCCGCCTTCCATCTCCATGGCTGGGGGTATCTTTGGGAAGAAACGGGAGAAACAAGTATGTGTGTCTTTGCGAAAGAGTGCTTCTCTTTCTGCTCCTCGCGGGGAGATTGTCTGGTATATGAGGCGTGAAGTGGTTACTTGTACAAAGCGTCTTTGGGGCAAATGTCTGCTTTCAAATGCACCAAACCCCACCCAACTTTTTTCGAGCCGCGTCGGCGATGACTGTCGCCCCGCGCTGATAAGCGCTTATCGCCACGTGCTCAGGCGCATCGTCGGCGTTTGGCATGCCGACCGAGCTGAGAAAGTCTCGTGCATCCACCATCGTTGACGGTTACGCGCAAACAGAGCCACCATGTCCATACCGTCGCGATTCGTTTGCAATGCATGCAGACATGTTGCAAGCAGGGCCAGACCCGCGTCAGTCTCTAATGGCTTGACAGCGCGCGCGTCTTGGAGTCCTTCCCAAGCTTCAAGAACCGCCTTCAGCACCAGCATATCACGAAGGAAAGACAAGCAGGACCCAACAAACACCGATCCAGAATTCGCATTCCTCGACACCAACGACTCTGTCGATATCGGGGCCAAGGAACAAGAAACCACTGCCACGACCGAAGATGCCATCGAGCCCGAGTCCACCTCAGAAGCAATCACCGAGTCCCTGGGTGACGCAGCACCCACTCCCTCCACAGCTGCTCCATCCATCCCATGGTATCTCAAGCAGCAATCCACACCGCGCGCGCCCATCCAAGCCGCCGAGATTCCCGACCTGCCTACGAACCCGCCCCCGATCCTCGCCGAGCTCCTCGAACACATCGCCGTGACCGCCGGTCTCGATGACCTCAGCCTGCTCGACCTGCGCGACCTCGACCCGCCGCCCGCCCTGGGCCCCAAACTCATCATGATCATCGCCACCGCGCGGTCAGAGCGCCATCTGCACGTCGCCGCCGATCGCTTCGCACGCTGGCTGCGCCGTGAGCACGGGCTCAAAGCCAATGCGGCGGGCCTGCTGGGCCGCAACGAGCTGAAGATCAAGCTCAGGCGGAAGGCAAAGCGCATGCGCATGCTCGCCAACGTGGGTGGGGCGGTGCCAGAGGGAAACATCGATGATGGCATACGCACGGGCTGGATCTGCTGCACGCTGTCCAAAGTCGAGGCGCATCCTGAAGATACACACATGCCTGGCGACGATGTCAAGGAGTTCGTGGGGTTCAGGGATGTGAAGCCAGGTGTTAACATCGTGGTGCAGCTGTTCACCGAGGAAAAGCGGGCGGAGACGGATTTGGAGACGCTGTGGGGTGGTGTGTTGCGGACAAAGAAGAGGGAGGAGCGGACGGCGGACGAGATGCTGAGGCAAGTGGAGAGGGATCTGGAAGATTTGGAGATGGAAGATAAGGACGAGAAGGCTGCGAATGAAAAGGAAGCCAAGGAAGATACGCTGGTTTCGAAGCCTGCGACCCCGCTGCAGCAGTTTCGCAGGCCGAAGCCGAGCGCTGGAGACGCGTTTCCAGATGCTGATCAGGTGCCTTCTGCGAGACAATTGCGTGGTCAGATGCGTGGTCAAATGCGGAGGCTGCATACGGTTGGTCTCGGGCAATGAGGTGTTGAGACGAGTTCAGTTCGCTGTACAATATGCATGATACCCAATCATAGACAGGGGATGTTTTGTATAACATGTAAGAATAGGGAGACGCAACATCATCCAACGATGATGTGCTGTATTATGTGGGTACTTGGTGTGCTCATCTGATTCTACATTCAATCTACATAAATAGTCCATTTCTCAACTCTCTCCATCCACAGCTTACAATGCAAGCATACCAAGCAAGCTTCCAACCGCAACAACGGTCCAGATACCCATAGCCAGGCCACCGTGCTCAACAACCTTAGGTCCGTTGAAGCCAGCAGCCGCACCCCGGGAAGTCGAGCTCGACGCACCCGTAGCACCCGTAGCACCAGCTGTACCGACACCAGTCGGGCTAGCAGCAGTGCTGACACCCGCCGTGCCCACCGCTGCGAGCAGACTAGAGCACGTGCTCTCCGTCGCTGCAGTCTGCACCGTAGCCACGCCGCTGAAGCCACAAGCGGAGCTGCTCCTGCCGTTGCCGAGATAGTACTGGTTGGCGACCCAGGCAAGCTGGTCCTTAGGGTCGCAGCCCGAGTAGCCGCCGTAGGTGCCGGTCGTGGCGTTGCGAGCGATTCCCGCGCAGAAGTCCTCGTTCTCGCCGCAAATGAAGTTGAAGACGTCGGCGTAGGATTCCTCATCAGTGGAGCGTATGTTGCACTGTAGTGAGGCGGCCATGCAGGAGCAGAGCTCGCTGTTGGGGCTGGGTGGGAGGGGAGAGGCCTCAGCTTGCCATGAGGCATCGACCGTGGGACAGGCGGGCGCGGAGTTGGCGGGCGTGTAGGCGCTGCGCTGGGTGATTGTGGGGCTGATGGAGGCCAGCTGAGACTGCAGGGAGGTGAAGTCGGGGTAGGGGGAGACTGAAGCGTCATTGTCTGTGAGCTCCACGAGACCGTAGTTGTTGGCACCCATGAACCACTCGTAGACGATGCCTCCCGAGAAAACACTCGTCATGTTTCCGAAGAGGACCTGCACCTCTGTAAAGGGACGGTTTGTCGCGCCGCCCTCTGACTCGAGACCCTCGATGCACCCGTATTCAGCGAAGAAAACGGGGACAGGGTAATCAGAAAAGAACTCGACGCGCTCGCCGTACGAAGAAGATGCGTAGTTGCTGTCGCCGCACCATGAGTAGACGTTGTAGCCCCAGTAATCGATCTGAGTGGAGTTGCCAGAGTTCCCAGGTTCGCACGCGAAGTAATGAGCCAACTCATCGCGAGTAGGCACATCCGCTGTTGCATAACCTACACCGAGGGTCCTGCGGTAGCCTCGCGCAGAAATGTATCCCTTGACATCACGGACAGCTGCCTTGACGAATGCCGCCGCTGACGTTTGGTTGCCAGCGCTGACGTTCTCGTTGCCGGCGAAGAAGCCGACGACATTCTTGTACTTTTGAAGCGCATCGACGACACCGGTGTAGCGTTGATACAATGTGACATCCCACTCAGGGTCGTTCGACCTGATCGATGTGCCGGGCTCGCCCAGATCAGCAATAACGTAGATGTCTGCCGAAGCCAGCTGCTCCATGCAGTCATCATGGTCCCTTGTTGGGTCAATGGCGTACACGCGCAGGATGTTGGTGTAGATCTGCTTCAGGTACGGAATGTCACGTCTACAAGCATCGCCGTCGGCCAACGGGTCAGTGTAGGTGGTATCGGAGCTGGTAGAGCCATTGGGCGAGTAATTCTGCTGGTACGCGACGCCTCTGAGGTAGCTGAAGCACCGTTAGCGTTGTGTCCGGTCGATCCGCTGAGGTTTTGCACACAATTGCGAGCCATTATTGGTGTAGAAGAAGTGCTGTCCATAGACCTCAATGTCCGGAATGTCATCGTAGCTCGCCGCCGAAACACTGCCCAACAGTGTCGCAGCGACAGCGCCAATGCCTGCGAAACCGGTCGTAAACTTCATGTTGTCACAAAACGAGTGAAAGGAAGCTGCCAAACGAGGGATGAAGCTTTGTAGCTCGAGCTTAGTACTCGAGATGAGACTTGGCCGCGAGTGGATGAAGCAAGGGAGAAAATCCGGCACTTCCGGGTCTTTGTACACACGAGCATTTTGTTGGCCGCGCGGTGGCTGCAGGTACTATCTGTCAATACGCTCATTGCGTGGCTCTGCTGACACCAATCCGCCGGGGTGGCGTACGCACTGGTGTGTGGTTGCTACTGGATGACGAGTTCACGGAACGTGTGCGGGGCTGGGTAGTCGATAGCGCAACGACCTTGCCGCTTTGGGGATCCGATGTTTATTTCCGTCACGAGTTTTACGATTGCATGTTAGTTTTTTTTGCTCTTTGTTTACTCCGGAAAGAGATGTGTAAGTGTTGTCACAAGACCTTGATCAAGATTAGCATACACAGCGTTGATGCTTGTTCGGTTGTTCTCTTGGCCTCCGCCAGTGCAAGGATGTATAGTCTTCCCAATTGAGGCATTTTGGATTGTGGAACGGGAAGCTGGCGGCGCAGCAGACCAATCGAGATTGCAACTCGAATCCAGAGCAGGGCTGACTGAGTTTTTGGTGACTGAATCATATTAAAAGCTCTCAGAACATGCAAGTCTCAGTATCTTCTTCGACACTCTTGTGCTCCCAACAGCTCAATTACTGGAAGCTCTCCGTTGTGTCGACCGTTTCCCAATCCTCTGCTGAAATGCTTTCGAATTCCCATAGTACGGTCGTTCCCCGTATGCCCGAATTGAGGATCTCAGTCCGTGTGCGAGGCGATTTCGCGGTGCATTTCGGGAGGATGCACGAAGTTCGAATCGAGATTGACAAATCCATATCTGGGCGTCGCGAAGCAGACCTTGAGTGGGGTCGCTGTTTGGTTTCTCTATGACAAGATCCTGCCCCTATGGCGATCCCATTTGCGGACTAGACAGGCTCAAGGGTGCTGATGAAGAAGGTTGGCCAATTGTCAAATATCTAAGACTGCCACAGTAAACACACTCTTGCGTAGATACGAGGGCGTGGGCAAACAATAGCGAAGGTATGCTGAGTTCTGTGGTGCGAGAGACGTGCCTGTCCGTCAGGGGTGTAGAGTCTTTCCTTTCTACAAGAGACATATATCTTGTAAGGCCATCTGAGGCTGGCACATTGCAGCTCAGCTTGCTGATATCGTTCGTACGTAAATCGATGTTGGAACTTGCTATACCTCTGTACTCTTTGTGTCGAGGCTCCGGGTCTCGTGGCAGTTCCATCACACCCGGTCCCAATGCGCCTTGAGGAGGTGGTACTCACTCTGGTTCGATGTACTCTGTGGTTATGCTCAAGTGGCTGTGGTTAATATGGAGGATAGGAGTGGTAAAAACGATGCCGGTAGCGAACGATGGCATCAACAATTCTCCTACCGTTAAATGTTCTTCTGAGCTAACTCAGGGTACTGATCACAGTGCCGGTTGTAGTCAAGGGTTGTCTCTTTCGTGCCATGGGAGAAAATGCCCTCGAGCGAACAGCTGATATCAATGAGGGCGATACTGCGCACAACGGCATATATGCGTAGAGAAAATATGTTGTTTGTGTGAAATCTAAGTCTAATGAAGAGGAGTAGTCATAAATCGTATCGTCCGTTGTCGCAAGCGCCGTCGCTGGAATGTTTGGACTGGCATTCCAAAAGCATACTCATTCGCTCAGCTCAACATCCTCCACTTCTGAACCAACCTCAACAACTTCAACGCTGATAACAGAATCGTGCTTTGCGTGTTTCCCGAATCCTTGGAACGGCTTGAGCGACTTCACGAGACCTATGCTGGCGATGGACATGGATCGTTTGGCGCGGTGCCGGCGAGCAAGCTCCTCCTCGTAGTACTTGTCCAGCTGCTGGGCTCTCTTCTCGACCTCAAATCTTGCTTCCTCTCGCTTGCGAGCCGCTTTGCAGTAAGAGTCTGAGAACGGTCGCGACTCGCACCGCCAGCCCCATGAGAGGCAGTCCATGTATACGGACGGGTTGTTGGTGATGTAGGGGCGGGGCATCTCTGGTACGTTGATAATGTACGGCATGGCTTCGGGGAGTTCAAAGATAGTTTTGGTGGATGTTGTTGTTTTCTTGTCGTGTGAAGGTCTTTGGGTGTGGACAGTTGAGCTTGGGTTGAGGAATGCTTGAAATGTGCAAGATTGATTCACAGGAATTAGCAAGGTGAGGGGCTTTAGCAGGAGCTCGCAAGCTGCGTAGTTTCAAAAGTGAAGCAAGCGCGCCGAGATGTGGGTATTGCGGTGAACTAGCGTGGTTGTAAATGGCGTAGTCGGTGGATGAGGCTCAACAACATGCATGCAGAGTCTCCGATAAGGTTGTACGTGCCTGGCTCTTAAGTACCTTGAGGTGTCTGGAATGTTACGTCGCAGGATCCCGTGGGGACCCATTGTGCGACATAGTGTGTGCAGAAGCAACTTGGCATTCTGGAGAAGGGAGTCAAATCGCTACACTCGTCCTTGGTCAAAACATCAAGCGCGACCAAGCTCTTCTCTTTGCATCGGCTTCCGGTCTGTCTCCACTCAGGGCTCAGGTACAGGCAAAAGCTCGACGTGAATACTCCTAGCCACGTGCGTCGCCTTGGGACAGAGCGTGGTTTTTTGTGTACCTCCAGGGCTCTCTACAACCTGCTACTCCTGCAGATGGTCAGATTCGTATACAAGGAAATCATGAAGTCCGGATAGTGGCTTGAGTTTCACAAGCAACGGTGGTTGCATCTCGCCCGGTGCACGGTACTGTCTTGTAGGAGCACTGGCTCGATGGTTCGTGGGGAAGAAAGCTTGGCATGACTGGAAGGCACGACCCCTCCAAAAGTTTGTGGAAAGCGCGACTATACAGGAATCACACCCAACAAACCGCCGAAAATGAGCACAAATTCAGAGTTCGACATCGTAGCGTCGTACCGCCGCATACTCAATGAAGACCCTGAGCTTACCATGCCCGTCGCGGCCATTGAAGCCCTCGTCGAAGCTATTGCACAGAGCTCAGTGTCAACCGTTGCCGAAACACTCGAGCTTCTTGAACGCCATACCGCCGCTCTGAAAGCCTCGATCGCAAACCCTATATCTCTCTCCGCCGGCACCGATTTGTTCCAACGATACCTCATCACAACCCTCAACCGCCCAGCCAGCCTGAATCTCGGTCCTGACGACGACTTCCGTGCGATACGAAACCACCTTCTGTCCAATGGCAAGCTCTTCGTAGAGCGTGCTAAGCAGAGCCGAGAGAAAATTGCAAGCTTCGGCAAGCACTTCATTCGCGATGGAGCTACCGTGCTTACCAATGGAGGATCGCGTGTTGTGGGTGCACTTCTAAGGAGGGCCGCCGAGTCCAGCACAATCCGCTTCAGGGTGATCTACGTCGTACCTTCATCGCGATCCTCTGACGCAAATGAGGGCGACCAGACTGTAGCTGACCTTCGCGCTCATAACGTACCAGTCGCTACCATCACTGATTCGGCAGTCGCGTACTCTCTTGGCAAGGTGGACATGGTCATTGTGGGCGCAGAAGGCGTCGTTGAGAACGGCGGTATCATTTCGCGCATGGGAACATACCAGATGGGTCTGTTGGCTAAGAGCAAGGGCAAGCCCTTCTACGTTGTCGCTGAAAGCCATAAGTTCGTCAGACTGTACCCTCTCAGTCAGTTCGACCTGCCGATCGAGCAGAAGGTCCTTGACTTTAAGGTCACAGACCAGCCGAAGACAAGCAAGACTGATAGCAAGGAGACAGTCGATGAGGGTATTGCCGATACAACGGTCAAGCACACACCGACAGGCTTGCAAGCACAAGATGCCGTTGATTTCACAGTACGTTTATCCACGACCTGCGACTGCAACAATGCTAATATTAATACTAGCCTCCTGATCTGATCTCTGGAATTATAACAGAGTCTGGCGTGCTGACACCCTCAGCGGTTTCGGAGGAGCTGATCAAGATTTGGTTCTGAGCATGTATAGAGCACAGACCTCTTGACCTGCAATGACCTTCCAGCCTTAATACCTCATTTGGCCCACGATACTCCTCGAACATGGCTTACACAGAGTGCAGGTTGCTTGGAGATGCGTCCCAGCGCCCGAGCACTCGGTGTTCTCACAGCAGATTTCGCAGTGGTACCGAGGAGAAATGCCATTTGTGGAATGACGGTGCACCCGGCCAGCAACAAGTGCTGAGGCTGCGCTGTCATAGTAAACCATTAGAGAGAAGCGAAAGGAACATCTACAACGCTGTATGAATGATCCTTCACTCTTGCGGACGATGACATGAGATACCCAGTAGCAATTGAATGGAAACAAACGAGATCGATATTCACAGATATTCCAAGACAGCTAACGCGTAATTATGTTTTCATGAACGTACACTCTGCAGACCTTCTTTATGAGCGTTTAGGCCGCCCACCCACCGCCATGATGCAGAAAAGCTCGTCCCAAGAGAAACCCAAGCTCGTTCCCCGAACGGAACCACTCAGGGCCCGCTGCGAACCACACCCCAGCTCCACCACATCTGACGACGATGATCGCGGACTCGAATGGACAGAATTCATATCGCACAGTCGCTTGGACCACGACGCCACCACCTGCTCATTCTGCATTTCCAACCGCCTCGACCAGCCCCTTCTTACGCCCATTCCGATCAATCCACCGCCTGCTAAACATAAGACCCACTCGTTCCGTCGTCAAGCCGCTAGGTATATGTCAGAGACATGGTCGCGCCGACGTTCACACCTCATGAAGGTGTTGCGAGAGTTGCGGACGCAGCGTGCTTGGGGTAAGGTGGTGAGGTGGTGTTCAAGGCTGGGTGGGAAGGGAGGGAGACGTGAGAGGATAGTGAGCGATCGGCCGCCTGTGCTGCCGATGCTGCGTCCGTTTTCTCCATTGTTTCGGAAGGGGCAGATATACTTTACATGGGAGAGCGACGGGTGCTAGTGGAGACGATTTTGTCATAGTGAGTAGCAGGCTTAGAGGTCTTCGGTGGGAATAGCTGCACAGTCATTTGGAGATGCCCAATTACCGCGGATCATATCGTTCGATCTTAAGCATTTGTCGCTGACCTGTGTTCGGGCATGCACAATTGCTCCGTCTAATCGTCCTCCCGTCAAAAGGGCCGCAGAGTTGCCAACGGTCTGAGGAATTGGTCACCTGGAGCTCGGCTGAGGGCATTTGATCATTTTGGAGAGCGCAGCAGATTTGCAACACTAGTGTGGAGTCTTAATCCGGCCCCCTGAAGTTACAGGCCATCGATCTAAAGAATAAGAACTGCGAGCATGAAAGGTCAATGCCGTCTCCATAGTCGTGCCAGATCTATCCTATTCCTCTGTTCTCATCCTCTTGTAAACCTCGTAATGCTCCAGCATACGTACTCTCAGCAATGCTGGCTCCTTGACAACATAGTGCACGGCGAGCACCCTCCTCTGTGGCGCCATCTCATCAAGCAAGCCCCTCAAGATGTCGAGTCCACCCGTTTCCGCACCCTGAGAAAGATGCTCTTGCACGTACTCGAAGTCCTCCTGGGTAGGTGGTTGAAACAACTCCGTCACGTCCACAAAGCCCATCGGGTCATATGGCAGCCCTTCCACGTTCCCGGGCTCGATATGATTATCCCATATCGGATCTGACCAGTAGCGTGCCAACATCGTATCGAATGATATGCTGAGCGATATCTGCAGCTTGGGCAAGCGTTCACGAAGCTGGTGGAGAATGGGGCTGAAATCTCCCCAGCAAAGGCGGTCGTTTTGTTGTTTTTGGAGGCATATAGTCAAATGCTCAAGCCGTGGGAGCTGCAGAAGAGATTCCCAGCGAGCCCTCGAACCATGCAGACTGGTCCGACAGTTCATCTCAAGAAGGTCCAGATTGGTAGTAGACACTAATAGCGCCTCTTCTGCGTGAACGACGAGTTTTCGAATGAGCTTCTCGTACTGCGGAGACATACTGTGGCCGAGAGAAGAAGCGACTTTACCGAGCTCTGGCTCTGCTACAGAAATCTTGAATGTGTTATGGGCATAGAAGGCCTCCATCGTTTCGTTCGTCAAATTCTGAACAACATTGCTCGGCGCAAGTAGTGGCAAGCCTGCCAAGCTGATCTGTACATCCTCTAAAGGAACAGGCGCCGAGTCGCGAAATACTTCTGCATAAATTAGATCCCGCAGTTCTCGCGGAAGTCTCAGAAAGAGCTCTTGAAAGATGTGTGGTGAGTTTTCATGTTTGGCGGCCATAGTTGGTTCGAGTGTGAGGCGGCTGCTCCAACGGTGACGATCTGGGTATTTGACGTGTGCTGTTGCCTAAGACGCGTCACAGCCCCAGGCAGTACCCTCAAACAGCACAGAGCGTGTAGCAGAGTCAGGTATCTACGCGTGTACAAGACTTGGTGTATGATCGTCAAGCTGTGCATGCGACAGCAAGGAAGACACACAAGTCGCCTCGACAGCTACGTCGCGTGGTGAAGTTCTGAGCTCCGAGCCAGATAGCTGGTCAGCACACCCTGCATCTGGTTAGCAGCTTACATCTACCCTCGACGCAACGAATGACGAACCAAAATGAAGATTCGACGAGGTCTCACGCAATCGGTGCGTTTATAAGCATATTCATCACGTCTTCACACATGGACGAATCAACGGTGCCACTTCGGTCGGGCCGAGCCGGCGCTGCAGCAAACAACGTCATTGCTCATGAGGGTACTAATAGCAGCGCAGCACGCATATAACCGATGGTTATGAAAAGCTGCATCTAGTTATATTCGCATACAACCTGTTCAGCATCATACCAATTACACAACAAAAATCTTCAGATCAACGACATGTCTCACCACATCCTCCTCCTCGGCGGGCACGGCAAGGTCTCCCAGCTTCTCACACCTCTTCTCCTCTCGAAGTCTTGGAACGTTACATCCGTTATCCGCACAGCAGAGCAGAAGGCCGCAATTGAAGCGCTTGGTAAGAACCAGCCTGGCAAGCTAGACGTACTGGTCAGCAGCGTATCGGACGTCAAGAGCGAGTCTGATGCAAAGCAAATTATCGACCGCGTGAAGCCCGACTGGGTAGTCTGGAGCGCTGGCGCTGGCGGCAAGGGCGGAGCTTCGAACACCATTGCGGTTGATCATGATGCGGCTATTGCGTTCACCAAAGCGAGCATCCACACTCCCAGCGTGAAGAAGTTCCTCACAGTCTCGTACCTATCTAGCAGGAGAGGCAGGCCAAGCTGGTGGAGCGACTCGGACTGGGAGACTGCGCAGAAAACCAACAACGAGATTCTGCCGACATACTACAAGGCCAAAGTCGCGGCAGACGAGGTCTTGACTGTACTCTCCCGCGAGCGTGTGGAGCAGGAGACTAAGGATGGCGTGCCCGAGAAGGAGCGTTTCGCTGGTATCAGCCTGAGGCCTGGCGGTTTGACAGACGAGAAGGCTGGCGGTGTCACAGTTGGCAAGATCGGGGCTGGAAGCAAGACTAGCCGCGATACTACAGCACACGCCATCGTCGCCGCGCTGGAGACCAACTTCAGAGGCTGGCTTGATGTTATCGACGGCGATGAGAACCCCAAGACAGCCATTCAGAAGCTCGCAGATCAGGGCATCGACACTTCTGAAGAGGAGGACTGGGAGGCGGCAAAGGAGAGAGTATCGAAGTTGTAGGCTTTATAAAGCCCCGTAGAGATGTTATGAGCAAAGCTTTCGAAGTTGTAGGCTTCTGTAAGCTTCGCGGACATGGTGCAAGCAAAGCACTCAAAACCAAATGAGAACTTTCACAAGCTTATCCAAACTCAAATGCGAACTTTCACAAGCCTCTGTCAGAATGTACAAGGGCCCTGCAGACGTGAAGATCTGGAGCATCCATAAGCACGGACACAACCCACGCAACGTCATCCCTCATCTCGGAAGCACGGCAGCAGCTGAACACCACAACACCACCATGCGTTGCACAGGACCATGGCGCGTCCAAGGCTCCCTCTAGACCTCCAACCCGCAATGCCAAACAAACACACCTCAAACCCTTCATGACACACCCACAGCCCCCGCACTAAAGGCACAATGCCCTCCAAACCCCCCTCAGCGAACCGCCGAACCCACGCTGGTAGCACCACAGACTCAGCAGCTCCTGCTTTCCCCCTCCCCGCGCCCTCAGACTCCTCGGACGCCCTCCCATTGCTAAACGGACATGATGCATACGAGCTGCAACCAATCAGTCACTCTGTGCCTTCCACCCCTGTAAACATAGACGCAGACGGAGACGCAGTCGACGAGGAGGCACGCGATGCGCGCCGCCTGTCGTTTGACTCGGTGCAGAGCTATGAGCTGTACACGCCGGATGAAGACAAGGCGGTGCTGAGGAAGCTGGATAGGCGGCTAGTGGGCTTCATGGCGTTGCTGTATTGTTTGAGCTTCTTGGATCGCACGAGTGAGTGATGTTCGTTTTGTGTGTTTGTGCGTCTTTGTGGAGGGGACGGGTTTAGTGGGTTGAAAGGCGGTTGGACTGACTGGTTGCGTAGATATTGGTAATGCCCGGATTGCGGGGATGCAGGATGATCTTCGACTGAGCTCGAGGCAGTTTGAGTGGCTGATTTGGGCGTTCTATATCACGTACATTGGGTTTGAGTGGATGACTTTGATGTGAGTACCCGCTGGGAGTGATGCGGACTGTTGTTGACACATGGCTAGGTATCGCATTGTGCCACCGCACATCTACATCTCCATCTGCATCTTTTCCTGGGGCCTGGTAGCCTGTCTGCAATCTGTCGCTCCGTCGTTCAGCGTCCTCCTGATCCTACGCGCCCTCCTCGGCATCGGAGAAGCAGCATTCAGCCCTGGCGTCCCCTTCTACCTCTCCTTCTTCTTCCGCCGCCGCGAACTCGCTTTCAGGACCGGGCTTTTCATCTCGGCGAGCCCCCTTTCCTCAGCCTTCGCGGGCGCACTCGCGTGGCTCATTACCAAGCTCGCCAGCAAAGGCCCCTTTAGCCCCTGGAGACTGCTGTTCCTCCTCGAGGGCTTCCCCAGCATGCTTGTCGCCGTGTGGGCATGGAGCTTCGTGCCCGACAGCCCAGGGACCGTACGGTGGCTCACACCGCGACAGCGCAAAGTTGCCGTGCTGCGCTTACGCCAGGAATCCGACAACGACAACGACGACGAGGATGACAAGTCCTCGCACCGCGGCATCTCGCTCCCCGAAGTCCTCCGCACCCTCCGCGACCCGAAAAGCTACCTCACCGCGCTGATGATGCTCGCCTCCAACGTCGCCTTCGGCAGCATCCCCGTCTTCCTCCCCACCATAGTGCGGGACATGGGCTTCTCGTCGCTGACGGCACAGGCGCTGACCGCGCCACCCTACCTCGTCGCCTTCGCCGCCGTGCTAGCCACCGCGCACTACTCGGACCGGCTGCAGACGCGCTCGCCCTTCATCATGGCGCACGCCCTGCTCGCCTGCCTCGCCTACACGGCCCTCGCGGTCCTGGGCGCCACGCGCTCGCCGCACCCCCTCGCACGCTACTTTGCGCTCTATCCGGCTATATCTGGGTTCTTCAGCGTCATCACGGTGGTCATCACGTGGACGATTAATAACCAGGCGAGCGACAGCGCAAAAGGGACGGGCATGGCGGTTTTGAATGTCATAGGCCAGTTTGGGCCTCTGGTGGGCTCGGGGTTGTTTCCGGATGAAGAGGGGCCGTGGTATGTAAGGGGCATGGCGGTTTGTGCGGGGTGCATGGGGAGTGTGGTTGTGTTGGCGGGGGGGTTGCGGTGGGTGCTTGTGCGGGAGAATCGGAGGAGGGGGGAACAGAGTGCGAGGGGGAGAGGGGTGTATGAGGGGGTTCCGGGGGATGAAGGAGGAGGGAGGAAAGCAGAGGGGGCCAGGGTGTTTGAGTTTATGCTGTAGAACGCCCGTTTCCGAATCACCGTGAGAACATATTTGTGAGGACGGTGAGTGGTGAACGAACAAAGGGTATCCATACTCCTGATATGCAACATCTACGACCAAGGCCACGACCACGCGCCACTGCCGTGCGTCTACTTTGCAGCAGGCAGCTCCCAGTCCTTGTAGCTCCACTTCTCGGACACGGTGAACTTTTTCTGCTTGGCGTAGGGGATGTGACGGCGGGGCTCCACGACACCGCGCAGCATCATGCTGCGGAAGCGGTCTTTGAGCAGGTTGCCCTCGGGCTTGAGGGCGCGCAGGGAGTCGCGGAGCTCGTCGGGCAGGACGACTTCGAGGGGCGCTTCCATGATTCTGGAGATACTCTGTTAGCAAAGAAATGGAGAGTGGTTTTGGGCCAACGTACGGAATCCTGCCAAACTGCTTCTTCCTCAGCTCCAGCTCCTCGCCGTCCTCGACATCGAGCGTCCCTTCTGCCTCGGCCTGGATCGCAGCGGCCATGGTCTTTGCAGCGTCGCGCGACCTCTCCTTCTCCTCGACGCTCTTGGCCAGCTTCTTGATCATCTGGACCTGCTGGTCCTTTGCCTTCATCTTCGCGTCGTGCTTTGCCTGCCGCTCGGCCTCCTTCCTACGCTTGATCTTGTTGCGCTGCGTTAAAGATTTGCGCTCAGGTCGCTTGGCCTGGACCTTGCCCTCCTCCTCGCTGAAGCCCTCCCACTCGCTTTCCCATACGCTTTCCTCGCCCGAGTCGGACCCGGAGTCGGCGGCTGCGCGCTCCATGCGCTCGGCCTCTGCTTGTGCCTCGCGCAGGCGCTGCTTTTCGTCTGCCACGGCCTTTTCGGACTCCTTGATCAGCAGGGCCTGCCACTCGTCGAAGTTTGGGTTGTAGGACTTGCCCGCGGCGGGCTTGCGGACGGCGGGGATCTTCTTGCCGTCCTTTGCGAGGGAGATTGGGGCGCGCTTCAGGGTTGTAGGCTCGACCTTGGGTTTCTTCTTCTCGAGGAACGAGTATTGAGGCTCTGCCTTGACCTCCTGCACGGCCCAGGGATCGTAGTCGGCAGTGGCGCCAGACTGCACGACGTCCTTCTTGGTCTGCTCGCCGCCGTAGGCAATGGCACGTAGCCTGTCATACTCCCTGCCTGAGACCTTGGCCTTCTTCCTCTTGCCCTCGTCGTCGAGGTCGGACAGGCGCTTGCGGGACGGGATGGCGGGGACGGCGGAGCGCTGGGCGAGGATCTGGTCGACCTTGAGGGGCTTGTGGCGCGACTGCACCTTCTTCTGAATGGCGGCATCGCCGGCGGTGTCGACTGCGAAGAGCTCGTCTGAGGGCTTCTCGGCAATCACACCACTGCGCAGAGGTCAGCAATATGCTCAGGGCAGATGTGAGGCAGGCATGAGGCGGGCGTACCCTGTGATAATCTGGCCGCGGACTTCGTCCAAGCCAGAGGCAACCTCGGTGACGTCGACATTCTTCCTCCAGGCCTTCTTGCCCTTGCGGCTCTTCTGCTTGTACTGGGCGGGCGCGGCGTCGGACATGGCTGCGGTGCGTTGTCGTGGACGTCGAGGCTCCGCCGTGCGCGGGCGCGACTCTACTTTTCCAAAATTTAGTCGGCGCGCTAGCGACATCCCTGCACGTCGGCCGGCGGTGTGGGGACTTTGTCTGCGGCAGGCACGACCACCCGCTCTCCTATTCAGACCCCACGTCAACTCCCAGGACCCTGCATCTCTGCCCGCTAAACACGAGAGCACTGGGACCGACTGCCCCTCCTCCGTCCGATCCAACATGGCGCAATCCGGGTACTCGAACCCGCTGAAGAAGTTCAAGTAGGTGCCTGTCGCCCTTGTGCGGAGGAGCTATGCTAACGCGCGCAGGCTGGTCTTCCTGGGCGAGCAGAGCGGTATGCAGCACCGTCGAGCACGACGCCATGGCCGAGTGCAGCGCTGACAGCAGCAGTGGGCAAGACGTCGCTCATCACACGCTTCATGTACGACTCGTTCGACAACACGTACCAGGCCACCATTGGCATTGACTTTCTGTCCAAGGTGCGCCTCCCTCACCGCCCCCCCCCTCCCCCCCACCTCCCCTCCCACCGCTGACCCTCTAGACAATGTACCTCGAGGACCGCACCGTGCGCCTGCAGCTGTGGGACACGGCCGGCCAGGAGCGCTTCCGCTCGCTGATCCCCTCGTACATCCGCGACTCGTCCGTGGCCGTCGTTGTCTACGACATCACCAACAAGAAGACGTTTGAAAACACACGCAAATGGGTCGACGACGTGCGGGGCGAGCGCGGCAACGACGTGATTATTGTGCTGGTGGGCAACAAGACGGATCTGAACGACAAGCGCGAGGTGACGACGGCGCAGGGCGAGGAGGAGGCCAAGAAGAACAACCTCATGTTCATCGAGACGAGCGCAAAGGTCGGGCATAACGTCAAGGCGCTGTTCAAGCGGATTGCGCAGGCGCTGCCGGGCATGGAGGGCGAGGGCCAGCAGGGGCAGAGCCAGAGTACGTCACCAGTCCTGATGATGCTGATGATGCTGTTGTGTCGTGTGTTGATGCAGATGCTAACGGTTGCAGTGATTGATGTCAACATAAACCCCAGCCAGCCGCAGGAGCAGAACTCGTGCTCGTGCTGAGGCGACGGCGACGACGACGACGACGACAAGGAGCAGCTCCGTTGGATTGCTTAGAGCGTGTTGTAATTATTTGCGTTGTATTCACTCACATCGAGCAAGGCGTTTCACGGGTATGGGCTGGCCGCACCGTGCTGTCATGTGTAGTATAGTAGCTTTATCAGCCTATCCACGACTACCATCTCTATGACCATGGCCTCTGCAGACGTGGCCTCATTCTCGTTGTCGCTCTCACGCTCACTCTCACGCTCACTCTTGTTGTCGTCAGAGCTACGCACGTCATGACGTAGTGTCTCAGATGTGCGGTGGTGCGAGTGGTGGTGGTGGTGGTGGTGATTACATTGCCAATCTATGCTGCTCTGCGCTGACCAGGCGCACTGCCAAACAACAACACTAACAACAACAACAATGGCAACGGTCATATGCTGAACCAGAAGGAACGCCGGCCACTGGCTCCGACCAGCCCTAAGAACGCGTGCAAAAACCATTTACATGTACAGGAATATTACAGTGGCTGGCGCTCGCCGGGGAGGGGGCGCATGGGCGCCGTCACGCCGCGGCGGAGTGAGGAGTCGAAAATAATGCCCGATGCTACCATGAGGAGAGGAGAGAAGGGTTTTTTTTCTCTCTCTACTCGAGGTCGCCGGCAGAGCCCGACTCGGAGGGTGTCTTGCTGTCGCCGACGGGGATGGATGTGTCGACTGCGATCATTTCGGCGAGGATGTCGAGGACGGGCTGGGCCAATTAGCAATGTAGAGCATCGTGTGTGTGTGGAATCAGAACGCACCTTGGGCACCGTCTTGTCGTAGATGTTGATCAGCTCCCGGGGGTTGGGGTAGACCTTGAGGGCGCGGTAGAAGCACAGCGCGGCCTCGACGTTGTCTGCGCCTGCAGCTAGTCAGCAGCCATTCATGCACACATGCAGCCATCGATCCATCCATGCATCGGTTCATCACATCACATCAGCCATCCGGGGCAGGCGGCGACGTACCCTTCTGCACCATGCCCTCGCCCTGCGCAACCTCCTGCATAAAGTAGGCCTCAATCTCCTCTGGGTCCTTGGGGAAGCCCTCCTCGTTGGCCAGGGCGACGGCCTCGCGGATGGCCTTTTTCTGCTCGGCGCCCTGGTGCTCGGCCTCCTCCTTGGCGGCGCGCTGGGTGCGCTTGCTCTCCTTCTTGAGCGCGCGGCGGAAGTCGGGGTCGCTGCGGCGCTTGTTGTCAAAGTAGACGGCGTAGGCGAGCAGGCCGGTGACGACGGTGCCGACGCTGATGGCGACGACGGTCGATGTTTTGAGCGAGCTTTGCTGCGACATGGTGTGGCGGTATGACGGGTGTGTGGGAGACGGGGCGGCGGGCGTGACGGGCGGCGGCGGCGGCGCGGATGGGAGGGGGAGGGGGAGGGGGGGGAGGCGATGATGGAGCGACGGGCTTGAGGATGACTTTTTAGAAGCTGGGAGCCGCCGACGGGAGGCCCGCGTTAGTTTGCGCTGCGCCTGGGCCAGTGCGGCAGCTTCCCCGGACCGCCAGTCGACCACTTGTTACAGCACTACAACCACACCACTTGTTCAGCACTACAACCACACCATTGCCCAACATCTCCACCGCCATGTCGGACAAGCAAAAGGGCATCTCGCTGCGCAAGAAGCGCGGCGTCAAGAGCAAGAAGAATGCGCCGACCATCAGCGCCCCGCGCCAGATCAGCGCGCCCATGCCCGCCGCCGCCGCCGCCCTCTCGTCGTCTGGCCGGCCCTCGCAGGACTCGACGCACTCGCGCAGCAGGCCGCCCGCCGACGAGGGACGCGGTCCCCAGCCGCGGCCGCGCGCCGACAAGACGGCCGACCTGGTCAAGCGCCGCTACTCGCAAAAGGTCATGCAGCTGCCGAGCGACTTCCCCGGCAGCGGCGCCCCCATGCCCGACCTGCCGCAGATTCCCAGCCAGTTCAGAGACAAGAGCCAGACGCGCGACCCCCGCCCGGACAGAGGCGGCCCAGACGGCCGCGGCCCCCGCGTCGACATGCGCGCCCTGCGCGAGCCCAACCTGCAGGCCGAGCAGTACGTCGCCTCGATGCTGGCCGACGCCGACGACGACGACATCCGCCGCTACCAGGACGAGCTGCGCAAGGCAAAGCACCGCACCTCGGTCGACCTGCAGACCAACGTCTACCAGAACCGCACCCAGTTCATCAAGATCAGCAAGGAGGCCGAGAAGCTCAAGGCCGAGATGCGCACCCTGCGCCAGCTCATGTCCGACCTGACCACCACCCTCGAGCAGACGGCCTCGGCCACGGCCAACGGCGACGCCGTGAGCGCCCGCAGAGCCAACAGGAGCTCCATTGGCGACCTGAACCAGATCCGCGCCGGCCAGCTGCAGCAGCTCTACCGCGACGTCGAGGGCTCCCAGAAATACCTGCCCCCGATCCCTGGACGCTACATTGTCTGGAAGTCACGCAGGTGGTTCGAGCTGGACTCGGCCACCCTCAAGGCCCGCCGCCGCGTCCGCCTCTTGCTGCTGAACAACCACCTCCTCATTGCCGCCGAGAAGAAGGCCCGCAACGACGTCGCCGGCCAGCGCGACCGCAACCGCTCTGCCGTCGAGTACGTTGCTCAGCGCTGCTTCCCACTGCAGGATGTCCAGGTCTCGCGTGCTCCAGAAGAGCGCATCATCATCCGCGCCGGCAGCGAGTCCATCACAATGGACACCAAGCAGGAGGACTCGGGCGACAAGATCACGTTCCTGTCCACCTTTCGCAAGACAAAAGACGACCTTCGTAAGAGCCAGGAAGCCGAAGTCGAGG
The DNA here is from genome assembly GCA_016767195.1 of Stagonosporopsis rhizophila. Taxonomy (NCBI): domain Eukaryota; kingdom Fungi; phylum Ascomycota; class Dothideomycetes; order Pleosporales; family Didymellaceae; genus Stagonosporopsis; species Stagonosporopsis rhizophila. The sequence goes on along the minus strand of CP068498.1, from coordinate 2,865,076 downwards.
AGAAGGACCGTGCCCAGGACAGCTACAACCACATGCTCTCGCGCGACCCGGGGTTGCGGAATCAGACTGAGCTCCTGGAGAACCTCAGCGAAGGCGTCAGCCACAACAACGTCAGCTCGTTCGTCGACATCGACGGCCAGACGCGCAACATTCGCTGGGTGGAGGCGCAGCTGGACGAGCTGGACATTGAGATTGCACTGCAGCACTTTGAGGATGCCGTCGCCAAGGTGGAGAAACTCAAAACTCTAATCCAGAACATGCGTGGCAATGAGATGGCCAAGACGATTGTTACGTTCAAGGTCAACGAGCGCGCCGCAAAGCTGGCTAGTGTTCTTGTCCGCCAGTTGAGCGAAGGCAACATGTGGAATGGGCCAATCAATCAGCACGTCACCTGGGTGAACAGGCTCGGTTTTGAGGACCGCGCGAGAGAAGCATACCTCGAGGCTCGCAGTAGCCTGATCAAGGCACGATCACGGTATGTCAACAACCACTCGCTCTGCCAAAACACTGCTAACACCAACACAGCCAATGCACATTCGAAGGAAACCTCCCAGACTACATCTTCCAAATCTCCTACATATACTTCCTCATCATCAAGAACACCGTCTCCACCTTCCAGACCTGCTTTCCGCAGCAAATCATGTCCGCCTGTGTCAAGTGGGCCAAGGAGCATGTCGACCACTTCAACACGATACTCCGGAGGCAGCTGAGCAGCGTCGAGAAGAACTGCAACACGTGGAACCAGTGTCTGGACCTGGCGCACGAGCATGCGGGCATGCTGAGGACCGTGGGGCTGGACTTTTCAGAGCTGGTGGGGAGTGGCGTCGGTGAGGGTGAGGGCGAGGGGCCAAATGAGCTGCATTTGAGGGAACCGGTAGGATTAGGGGTGTTGTGAGTAGTAGATATGGTGATTATGAGGGTCTGCGCTAGATGAGGTAAGAAGAGTGCCTTCCTGTCTTGCAATGCCAAGCTGTGTTCTACCAATGTCCTCGCAACTTGCAACTTGCCATTTGCAACTTTCTTGTTTCTTTATTACAATAGTACACTTGTGTCCTCTCTCTTCTTTGTCTTCTCTATAATGCAATCTTTAGGATCTTGCAGTTCCTCTACCCTCTGCTTATTGCACTGCCTTAGTCCTAACTTGCAACTAGCAACTTGCAACTTTATTGTTTCTTGTTTCTTGTTTCTTTATTATAACAGTACTTGTGTCCTCTCTCTCCTTTGTCTTATCTGTAATGCAATCTTTAGGATCTAGCAGTTCCTCTACCCTCCGCTCGTCACACTGCCTCAAAACCTTGCTAGTCCCTCCCCTTCACCTTACGTCCGCAAGACAACTATAGACCTAGACTCACTGTTAACAACCCTGCGCCCGCGCAAAAACACGCTAAGGATGTAAGCGTGTCGCTGCCTGTTGGTGAGCTGTTGGTACTCACAGTGAAAGCAGATTGAGAACATAAAGTAGTGGACTGTCCACCTTCTCACGCTCTCTACCTTCCTTTCCACAACATCCTCTCTTAGACAAGACACCACCACACACTTACTTCCACGATCAACGACTGCCCGCCCACAATGGCTACCGCCAACGAGCAGTTTCTGTTCCTCCTCCTAACCCACGGCGGACCTCCTACAGTAAGCTTGTACCTCACCTTTCCCAGCTCTTAGCAAGTACTGACGCGACCTTAGATTGATTGGGCGTCGGTCTGCGCTGCTCTTGATCTTGAGGAAGGTGCGGCCAAAAAGCGGTGGTCTCGCCTGAGGCAGGCCATGGAGAAGGGCGAGAAGCCGGGTCACTCGAGTTCCGAACTGCTGTCGCTGCTGCTCAAGCACGCCAACCACAACAAGGTGAATCAAATGCTCTGTATGGTTCGTAACATGACACTAACCACCTCTACAGGTCTACGACTGGTCGGCAATTGCGGAGGCTACCAACAGCACCAAAGGTGCGGTTGCGAAACGCTGGAGCCGAATGAAGCAGAAGCTCGAGCAAGGCGACGCAGCGCCCACTACCCCCGTCAAGGTGAAGTCCGCTCCCGTCACGCCCAAGAAGACTCCTTCCAAGGCCACCTTCAAGACCAGCGATGAATTTACTCCTTCCAAACGCAAGAGGTCTCCCGCCAAAAAGGTCATCGACACCACCGAGGACGAGGAGGAAGGCGAGATCAAAGCTACGCCAAAGCGAGCAAAGTCGACACCTAAGGCAAAGCCTAGGCCCAAGCACGGCTTTCGCACGAGCGACAAGAAGGAGACCGTCAAGACCGGCATCGTTGTCAAAGGCGAGCCTCACGAAGATGACGATGTCTTCGCTGATGCTCTCGAGCAGCCCACTGCTGATCTCAAGGTCGAGGAAGTCTGTAAGTTCTCTATCCCTTCCCTATCCTGCACCTATTCTGGTTGAGATTGGTGCTGCTGCCGTCATTACCTACTTCGATCTTTGTAGAGGTGTCCACGCATGCAAAGAGATGGCTAACATGTTTTACACAGGAATACTGGCGCAAAACAAGAGTACCATGACGAGATTGAGGACGTCCTTGGTGGGTCTGGCACGCAGTCTGATACCCTCGAATGTTCAAGGCGCAACAATTTGGTTCTTTAGTGAACCTTACAGGAGTTTTTGAGGGAGCGTTTACAGGACTTTTCACGTTATGAGAATCGTCGGATATTGCATGGAGCACTACATTTCATCGAGCCCACTCGATTCATGCCACACCACAGCTCAGCTCGGTGATACACGGCAACAAGTACAATCTCCGTAGCTAATGCCCCATCCAACCGAGATCATCGTCCCAACGCCTGTATACGTGAAGTTAATCCCAAGAGCTCAGCGCGATCGGAGCCGAAGCACAACCCGGACAAGCCCTCAACTCCGCACACCCGCCCAAAGCTTAGCAAAGCTTGCTCAAACCCTCCTGCGTCTCTTCATCTCGAGATCGGGACGCCTGAAAGCGCACTGACCTCATCTGTACTACATCTCTGCTCTGATTACAAACACAGCGCCGATGCACAGCAGCATCTTCGCAATGACGTGCCCGGAAACGCGGGGCTAGCGTCGGATAACCATGCCATACACCCCCCCATCCTTACTCAGCAGCAACCTCACCATACCCACATAGCCTTCACGTGCTGCATACTGTATAAATAACCCCCCAATCCTCTCCTTGTGTCAACACAGCTCCAATCGCTCTCCCCCTTCCCCCTCGCACACCCCGCACACCCCGCACATGTCCCTTGCTGGCACTGCCCGCGCCCTAAGATCCTCCTGCGTGCCCCCCACCACCACATACACACCTCTCATTGCGTCTGCGCGCCTGCAACTGCTAGGCAGCCATCTCCGTCCGTCGTCAAGAAGAGCTTTAGGATCTGGGTTTGGGAATCAGGTTGCAACGACGACGACGAGGAGGAATATGGCGAGTCTTCCTGCGACGATGAGGGCGGTGGTTATTGAGCGGACGGGCGGGACCGAGGTATTGCAGGTTAAGAGTGATGTGCCTGTGCCGCAGCCGAAGGGGGATGAGGTGGTGGTGAGGAATGAGTTTGTGGGGATTAATTATATTGATACGTGAGTACCTGTTTCTTCTACCTGACGAGGCTCGAGTAGCTGGGTCCTGAGTGGGGCCGCTCGTCAATGGACATATCGTCAATGGACATGTCGTCCCATGAATCGATGTCTTCCAGAGCAGCTTGTTGATACATTCTAGCTACTTCCGCTCCGGTGTCTACCAGCCTCCCTCCTTCCCCTACATCCTCGGCCGCGAAGGCTCGGGCACCATCGCCGCCCTCGGCCCCAACGCCCCCTCTGACCTCACAGTTGGCGCCCGCGTAGCCTACATGGGCCAGAACGCGTACGCCGAGTACACAGCCACGACCTCAAACTACGTCGTCACTATCCCGGACTCCATCAGCACCAAGATCGCCGCCGCCGCTCCTCTCCAGGCCCTCACTGCTCTGACCCTCATCCGTGAAGCATACGCCGTGCAAAAAGGCGACTGGGTCCTCGTCACCGCCGCCGCGGGAGGCGTGGGCCTGTGGCTTTGCCAGCTGCTGAAAGCAGTGGGCGCGCGCACGATCGCCACTGCATCCACGCCCGAGAAGAGGGAGCTGGCGCGCCAGAACGGCGCAGAGGTGCTGCTCGAGTACCACGCCGAGGACCGCGATGTTTTCGTCAAAAAGGTGCTAGAGATTACGGGTGGAGAGGGCGTGCACGCCGTGTTCGACTCGGTGGGCAAGGACACGTTTGACAGCTCTCTCGCGGTGGTGAGGCGTAAGGGCACCATGGTCAGCTTTGGCAATGCGTCGGGGCCGGTTACTGGGTTTGCGCTTGCGTAAGTCGTCTCTCTTCTTCTTCTTCTTCTTCTTCTTCTTCTTCTTCTTCTTCTTCTTCTTCTTCTTCTTCTTCTTCTTCTTCTTCTTCTTCTTCTTCTTCTTCTTCTTCTTCTTCTTCTTCTTCTTCTTCTTCTTCTTCTTCTTCTTCTTCTTCTTCTTCTTCTTCTTCTTCTTCTTCTTCTTCTTCTTCTTCTTCTTCTTCTTCTTCTTCTTCTTCTTCTTCTTCTTCTTCTTCTTCTTCTCCTTCTTCTTGAATGCGAGGTCTTCGATGCTAATCTCCTTGCAGACGGCTCTCGGCCAAGAACGTCAAGTTGCTCCGCACTACGCTGTTCAACTACATCGCCACGCGCGAGGAGTTCCAGCAGTACGCCAAGGAGCTGTGGGACTTCATTGAGAAGGACGGCCTGAATGTCAAGATCCATGAGGTCTATCCGTTGGAGGATGTTAAGCGCGCTACGGAGGATATTGAGGGGAGGAAGACGACGGGAAAGCTGTTGCTGAAGCCGTAGATGGCATATTTCTCTCTGCTGTGAGTTGCCGATTCATGCTGTTGGCTCTCACTATGTGTAGGTGAAATAAAACGAGTTTCTGGGCATTGCCTATTGTTCACGCGGGTCTGTGCCAAGTGAAGGCGTGTTCCCCAAGCCTATATAAATACTCACAGCTTCTGTCGACACCTCTAACATAACTCTCTTCTCAGCAGATGCACTCTCAACCTATTCAGTCTCCCGCAGCCAGCGTTCAACATGTCTAGCACGAGCGAGTCGCTGGAGGAAATCGACAAATGGGCTAATGAGTCCTTCCCTAACGAATTCAGGCAGGTCAAAGATTACATTGAGCGTAACAACATCTGTTTCTCAGAAAAAACTTTCCAGTGCCACCCTTTGTACCCACACTACAGCTTCCATAAAATAATGGATGGCGTCGTCATTGGTGAGACAGGAGAGTCAAACCAGTCCGTCTACGCGTGCATCCACGAGGACGGCAGCCTTTTCCTCGTCCACGAACCATGTGAAGCATCTGAAGACAAAGCAGAATTTGTTACGTTCGGTGCTGAGCACATATATCTCGTCAGACACGATGGCTGCTTCAAGCCTTGCACACGCTTCAAGGAGCCATTCAACTGGCTTTGTCTCCACCAAGACTCATTGGGAGCCGCTAGACTTGAGGCATTTGTTCAGTACTTGTATCTCACATATCTTCCCGAGATAGAACGAGAGGCCCAGATTGAAGGCATCAAGAAACATTTCGAGGGTGCTTGCAAAGCCATTGCTGCAGGCATGGAACGTCCAGCTCAAGCAGTCCGGCTTAGTTATGACCGTACACCTGGTAAGATTGCACCCTCTATTGCAAGTATATGAGCTAACCACGTCTTAGAAAACGAAATGACATCCCATCTCAATCCTAACACTCTTGCTCCAGCCAACGAGCCCGCTGTTCCCGCAGCAGCCTCACGCAAGCGACTTCGCACTGCGGATGAGGTAGTCGCGGACACCAAGAACAGCCTCCTCGAGTGGATGCAGGAAGCTCAGGCAGCCGACCGTCAAGAGCTGGAGCAGCTTCGCGCCCAGATCCATGCCCTGGAGATGCGGGCAGTGAATGCTGAACAAAAGTTCGACAAGTACAAAGCATGTGTCACTGCGGCGAAGTTGAGAGCGATAACGGCAGCAGAGAAGGCAGTCGCTGCTGAAATCAAGGTCAAGAAGGCAGAAGAAGAGGCCGCAAAGCTCAAGAAACAGAATGAGAAACTCCGGCAGGACATCAAACAGAAGACCGAGACCTTTCATGAGGAGATAGAAAAGATGTTCCTGGACTATATCGAGGATATCGCCTAGGCTTAAGGATATCCACAAAGCGAGTACAGCGGAGCATGACTATTGCAGAGCATGAGCAGCTCCGACATCCAACGTGGAGACTGCTCTCAGCTTTGACCTTCGGTCGATGGCTTCGCCCATTATCACAACATATTGCAGGAAGCGAAGTTTGAGCAGATTAGGGACAGCAAAAAGTTCTTTCATTTTATAATTCCTTCCCTGTATAATCAGTCGTGATCGTGCCTTCTTCCAGTTATGTGAGCCACACCTGCCTCTGCACTGAGACATGTTTCTTTATATTCCAACCACAAAGTCACATCAAAACTCTCGTGACAAATCGGAATCTCTGCGCAAATCATCCATGTCGTCGTTTGGTTGTTGCCTTGCAAGTGGGGCTTCACAGTGAGGTGAAAGCCGTCTATTGTTTTGTGTATGCGCACTCTCCACGACCCTCGCGTCACTTTCAATCCTACACCACCCATAATCGACATACACGACTTTCAGACAATTACTCACCTCGCTACACTGCCTCATAGGCGCGCTTTACGTCTCTCACAGCCAACATGCCCTTCCCCGCTGGCTCGCTCGAGGATGTGGAGGCTTGGGCGAAGGACGAGTTTCCTGCTTACTTTGCAGCGGTGACTAAATTTAGCGACGATTCTCCTATCGAGACCTTGAAATTCGATGGAGAGCTCATAGACGGAAGAGTGGTTCTGCAACCCATCCTCATCCGCGCACTGGGAATCGGCATTGCAAAACCAACAACAAACTTACGAGGGGTAGTTGCTTGCTTGAAAGGAAACAGCGAGGTCGAGCTCTTCTACAACGTCGAATATGACCCTCCAGAGGGACACGAGGAAGAGTTGTTCTACATCGCCCCTGTCACGAACATCGCCGAAGTTGAATTGTACGAGCCTTTTGCCCGCCCTATCATGACGGAACATCTAGCTGGACTTGATCGGCTTGAGACTCTCATCAGATATTTCTTCCTCAAGCATGGCGAGAAGAACGCGGTTCAGCCCAAGCTGGGGTTCTTCAAGACGCATTTTCGAGCCGCTTGCCGCGATGTTGCCCGTGCCACCAGCACTGTGAGCGAAGCAGATGAGATGGACGATGACGAGACTCTCCCCGGTAAGTCCTTGTCGCCTTAAGAGTGGGCAATGCCAGCTCTAACAAGACCTCTCATGATCATAGACGACACGCCTCCCGACCTCATCGCAGACACCGACGTTGCAGGCCTCCGCAACAACCCAGCTGCAACGTCCATCTTCAGGCAGCATGTTGATGCAATGGATGAGAGCTACCACGACTTCAAGACAGGCATGCTGAGACAGCTTGCGGCCATGCAGGCCACTGACCAGAACAACATGGCGCAGCTTCAGGCTCAGAACCAGGACCTCGAGCGGAAGCTTACTCTTGCCGAACAAGCCCTGACAAAGGTGAACACGGAGTGGGAGGCAGACAAAGCCAAGATGAAGACTGCAACTGAAGAGGCAGCAGCCTGGAAGACGCAGTATGAGGGCCTCAAGGAGACACTGCAGAGTGCATTGGGTCAGCGATTCTGATGACATGGATTGACAGTGCTTGCAATGAGGAAGCTTCTGATAAGGAACCTGCTGAAGAAGTAAAGATTGTATGTGAGGAACAAAGTTGCAGGACGCTTCGTTACCTGCTGCTCAATGGGTTGCGTGGTTATGCTGCTGTATTGCCATCTGGCGGTCTTCGTACACAGTGGCACCACGAGATATTCGTCGTCTATAGATGGCGAGTCGGCATTTCCTTCTCAACCATCATGGTGTAGCTATACATCTAAAGCTTAATTGAACACACGCTCTTCCCTCCCGAAAACACAGTCTTTCTCTCTGCGTCCCTACCTCCACTCGATTCTTTCGTCCGCGTCCGAACCGGCAGCTAGACCCATTGACAAATTCCCGCTCCCACACTTCCCACATGCTCATTGCAATTCCACTCAGTCCACTCCACGCGAGCCAAAACTTCACCGTGGATCTTAAAATCGCTCTTACACCCAGCCAGAACACCCCTACAGCCGCTCTCCCAACACATCCAACAAGCAACGCCCACAGCACTCGACTCGAACTCTCCAAACACAACAGAACCTAAAACATCCCAGACCTTGCCCCCGGAAGCAATTGAGTACCCTACTACGCCAACGTAACGGTCCCGCCCACGCCAACCCCAATCATTCTCACCGACCGACCGACTGGCCTACCTCCCGTAAGCTCCGGCACAGCTAAGATTCACGGTCGAACTTGCCGCCGGAAACCTGCGGGTACCGTGGATCATAGCCTTTTAGACATCAAGAGATGGCGGAGATCCGGGGACGGCCCGCATGGTTGGGTTAATTGCATGATTGTGCTATTGGTGCGCTCCAAAATGTGCGGACCCCACTCCCTCCCTCCCTCCCTCCCTCTGGTAGACTATTGTAGACCATGTCGGGAGCCGTCCCTGATTGGTTGCACGCCGGAGTTGGCCAATCAGAAGTAGGCTGTAGTGTAGCGTAGTGGACTTGACTTTAGGTGGTTGGCACGTTTTAAGAAAGCATTGTATGATGTCTTGTGAGGCGGAAGTAGAAGTGTACAGGATGAAGAGTAGGGGAGGTTGTCTTGAATGTGCAAAAATGGCTGTGGCATCTTAAACCGACGTAATGCTATATAATCTTGTTTCAGAGTTGTCGTTATCCACCGCCTCAACGCCTATCCTGGACTTCTTAGCCTGATTGCGGCAGTGTCAAAGGCTTATGTTGAGCTGCGCTACCCAGATCTGCAGCTTGAGAGGCGGCGTACATCTGATTAACTCAGGGGTAGCATGCAAAGGGTCTGTGACCAATTGCCTTCGAGGTTCCCCGGAGTCGTATGAAGAGTATGCCAGATCGTTGCTGAGCAGTTGTTAACGTCCAAGAGGGGTCCGTGCAAAGCCCAAGGGTTGTACATGATACTAGCATAGGACTCGGTGGGTGTTGTGGGTGTCGACTCGACGGCGTCGACTCGAGCTAGTTGAACGCGGAAAAGCAACGCACGAATGTACAGTGACTGCATCACTGAGACTACATCAGCTGGCCAAATTCGAGTCGTGTTCGGGAAGATAGGCTATGTGACATTTGTTTACCAAGGTACCCCGGATTCTCTGCTATACTTATCCCGCAAAATGTGCGGGGGCCGCTTGGCACCTAGCATAACGTCCCACTGCCAGGGCAAGGCCAAGCCTTACCATTCTGCATGTAGCGTACAACGTCTGATCTGATTCGGTAGGAATCTGCACATCGTTCCACTGTGTCGAAAAGCCCACTTGCCGACGTCGGCTGCTAATACACGCTTTCATTCCTGCCACGAATTGTACTTGTCTCGTAAAGGAGCGAGCAGGCGATAAGCGTGATGGGCAAACTACAAAGCTGGAGGAGATTCCTGATTCTGTGAAGAGCACTCTTTGTCTATCTGAAATCCGCAACTCTGGAGTAACCACACTATGGCTATGTCTGCTGATGAGAAAGGCGACGTCAGCCATGAGGAGAAGGCTTACGAGATTCCGTCTCCTGCGGACCGGGACACGCACCCTGAGCAAGACTGGACATATGAAGAAGAGCGAGAAATTGTGAAGAAAGCCGATTGGAGAGTTTTTCCTATGTTGTGTAAGTTCAGAGGATTCCAAGAGCTGTTTGTGTGTATGCTGATACCAATACGTGTGAAGGTATTGTGTTTGGTCTTTCTTTGTTGGATAGGACAAACATCTCCTCTGCGTACATCGCTGGTCTGGCCAGAGACTTGCAACTCACAGGCCAAAGATACAACATCGCGTTGTTGGTCTTCTTCATTGGTATGTAATACCATCTGCATAGAACTTCGAGCTGACATGGCTAGGTTATTGCATATTCGAACTTCCTTCGAACTATGTCATCCGCCGACTGGGTGCCAGACTATGGCTGTCCTTTCTGATCGTGGCATGGGGCGCCTGTGTGCTTGGCATGGGTTTTGTTCACGATTGGAAGGTGCTCACTGTTCTGCGTGCATTTCTAGGTGTTTTCGAGGCTGGCCGTAGGTCGACTCTAAATAGTAAGGGAAATTACGCTGACCATACCAGTCTTCCCCGGTGCAGTGTACATCATTGGATCGTGGTATCGACAGTTCGAAACGGCGAAGCGTGTATCGATTTTCTATATGGCGGCGTTGTTGGCATCAGGTTTCGGGCCAATCGTGAGTCACGGAATCATTTTGCATGATGAGTGCTCCATCAGGCTGACAATGGCAAGTTCGCGTATGCTTTATCATTGATTAGTGTCGGTGACGGGATGTACAGTCAAGGCTGGCGTTGGGTAAGTTCTGCATGGCCTATGGACGAAGCGTACTGATGCCTATAGATCTTTATCATTGAAGGGATTGCGACTATTGTAGCTGGAATCATCGCTCCTTTCTTCCTTGTCGAGTGTAGGTCCTGGATGATTCACACAGCATAATTTAGCTGACTATGTTCAGTCCCAGAAAAGGTCAGATTCCTGACCGACCGTCAGAAGCACATCGCGATTACGCGGGTATCAATGGAAAAGTCAGGCAAGCAGATCGAGAACGCAACCGTCAAAGAGACATTTCAGATGATGCGTGACTGGAAGCTGCTCGTATTGTCAGTTATCATCAGTACCAGATCTTCTGACAAGCGACACTGACTTTTGCAGTTCTTTACAGTACTTCGTAGCCGCGTCGTCGGTTTACTCCTTGGCTTTCTTCCAGCCGATCATTCTGCGCCAGGGTATGGGCTTCAGCTACGCCAAAGCACAGTTGCTCTCGTCCCCGCCATACATTTTCACCGTATTCGCATCGCTCGCAACATCTTGGCTTTCGGATAAGATTCGTTTGCGATGGCCGATTCTGGTGGGTCAATCTGTCATAGCTATTGTGGGACTTCTTCTCGTGCTCTATCCCAAGCCTCCAGCAGCTCGGTACTTTGGTCTGTTCCTTGCAACCTGGGGAACACAGGGCAATGTACCAGCATCATTGGCGTATGGTAACAATCAGACCGCACGAGTGCAAAAACGTGCCGTTGTCGCCGCTGTTATGATTTCGGTGGGCGCAGCTGGCGGAGTAACGGGCAGCACTATATTCCAAGCGAAAGATGCACCAGTAAGTCTGCCACTTAACATGGCCAGTCGCGCGTTTGCTGATCTTTGCGAAGCGATACCTGCCAGGCATGTGGGCCACCATCTCGATGCAGATCTTGTACTCGATTGTCACCATATGTATGTCATTGTACTTCAAGCACCAGAATAAGCTTGCAGATAAGACGGGAAAGACTCTCGAGGGTGTCGAAGGCTTCCGCTACGCTCCTTAAGCGTTGTAGTCAGAGCTTTGGTAGCTACGGACCGCATAGAACATATCAAGTATTTCTTCATCAGATGTCGTCGATGCAGTACAGTCGAGGTCACGAGGTGTTGTTGCTTGATGGAGAGTCGTAAGAGAATTGAGTTGAGATTACGATTCGGGCAACAAGCAAAGCTGGCGCCGCCGCAATTCTGCCGTGTGTTCCTGCCCAACACCAGCTCCCCGCAATCGTGATCGCGTGATGCGAGCTTGATGTCCTGTCATTTGCAGTTGAGATGCCTATCAGGACGATGCGACATACCTCAGACCGGCCAAGCTTTTGCCAAGCTCATGCGTCCCGCTGCCATGGTTTCCGAATCTGACATCGAATCTGTCTCACAGCCTTGTTCTTCAGGAACACGTCCACATCAGGCTACCGGCTCCACCAAAGCGCAACGTGCAACGTCTGTGACGGCCTGTCAGCGCCTGTAAGTAGGGGCTCACTCGTGGGGAAATTCCAGGCGAATTTTCGCGCACGCGCCTGAGGATTGCGTGCATGCAAGCTAGTGCGTCGTTCGCGTCTGAAGAGTTGCCTTGGAAGGCTTGCAGGCACGCCGAGCCTGGTTTCGAGGGCATGAACGCGGCTTGAGATCTCGCATGACAAGGACAAACACGATGAGCATGAATCGCGAGGCGCTGGATTGTTGTATAAGAACCGCGGCTAAAGTCACTCAATAATCCTCTTCTTATCATCAAGCATCGGTTCTTCTCTTCGCTCTATTCCTGCTTCGTACTCATACTCCAGCTTGACGCTGTGACATTCAGTTTTTATTATCTCCTACTCACAGCCGGACTGTATCTACATCACATTCACTTCAAGCAACCCAACATAATCTCATCACCGATATAAAGATGCGTTTCCAGATTACCACCGTCGCCGCTCTTGTAGCCATCTCCTCCGCACTCCCAACTCTCAAGGTCCGCCAGTCTGGCCCCGTCCTTGCAGACACCACCTACGATGCTATCTCCATCTCTGGCGGACAGGCCGGTGATGCCGAGGCCGAGGCGCTTGCCGTCTTCTCGGCGCTCGACACCAGCAATCCAGCCAATATCGACGCAGCTGATATCGCCTTCCTTGGCGCCGTCAACGACGTAGCCAACGACGCCGAGAAAGAGGCCTTCAACCCTGCGATCGAAGCTGCCACCGGCGCCGAAGCCGATGCGCTGGCGGCCGGCAAGACCAAGAACAAGGTCCTGAAGCTAATGGCTACGAAGATCCAGCTCGAGGCCAAGCAGGCCCAGGGCGAGGACGTGTCTGCCAAGCTGGCGGACGAGTTGACGAAGCTGAACAACAACATTGCGACCGACAAGGAGAATGCAGGAAACCCAAGCACTGCTCTGCCATTCGATGCCGCGGTCTCTGGCGGAGGTGCGGTTGCAGCGGGTGCTGGCAACAACGCGAACGCGAACCAGGGCAACAACAACAACCAGGACGACGCACAGGATGCGGCCGGTAATGCCGATAATGCCGATAATGCCAATGATGCAAATGACGACGCTGCCAACGACGATGCTGCTAATGATAATGCTGCCAACGATAATGCCGCCAACGACGATGCTGCCAACGACGACGCCGCCAACGATGACGCGGCTAATGATGATGCAGCTAATGATGATGCTGCCAACGACAACAACCAGAACCAGAACAACGGAAACCAGAATACCGGAAACAACAACAACAACAACGCTGCTGGCGGCAACAACAACAACAATAACGGTGGCGGTAACTCGGGTTCCACTGGAAACTTCCTCTTCGGTGGAAATTAGTCGCTGACGATAGGAGCTTGTGGATTGGCGAGCATGCCGGCTGGATACCAGGCACATTACCGTATCATTAACATATACTTCTGACATCTACATAAACTTCATTAGCATAAGTTCAAAAAGATTCACGTCTCTTCAAGCAGCCCTGTTTTCTCTTCTTTGCTCCCCACCTCGCCATGCCATCCCCTCAACCCCGCATAGTTGTTGCCCTTGATGATATTCGACGTCTCACCCCTCGTTCCAAAACAGCAGTGCTCGACTCGCCCCAATGGCCCTTCACGCGGCTCATCCTCGATTAACACGCCAAATCGCAATTTCGTCTTCCTCAACTCCTTGGGGAACGGGTCGCCGCCCAAACACGCGCCGATGCTGAGATGGTCAAGTGTGGGATTCCGCGTCGTGACCAGGATACGCGAGAACAAGGTATCGCTCGCTACGCCATTCTGGTATATAGCCCACGACCCCGCAAGAATGGAAGCCAGTGTGATGGCGACTGCAATCGCGTAGCCGATCCACAGACTGCTTGGGAGGTAGATATACACGATCATAATTCTGCTCTTGACGCACTCGACTGCCTGTGTCTCGGCGGCTACTAGTGTCGGCTCGGAGAGCAGCGTGAGCAGCATGTCTTCGAAGAGACCTTGCACTGCGTCCATGAGGTTGGGTTGCGGGTACGAGGTTCGTCCGTCCATGAGCCGCGTCTCGGAGATGTCGGAGCGCGTGATGATGAATGTGTCGGAGGTCTTTTCGATGTCGCCGCGGAGAAAGGAGCGCAGCATGGCGCCCATGGAATGGTAGACTGCGGCGAGTTTGTATGATGTTGTGTTGTCTCTGGGACTGATGAAGGCGGAGGCTGGAGATGCCGTGAAGGTGCCGTCATTGCTTGCTTGAACGGTAGTGTTGATTACAGGGAAGAGGAAGTCCCGCTGTAAGAGGGTTGCGTTTTGTATGGGTCGGTAGCGCATCTCGAAGGTGTAGTTCGTGTGGTGCATGACGCATTTGAACATTTTGGGCTGGTGCACCCATTCCCACTTCTGTGCGTACGTTGAATTTCTTGGATACTTTGTAGACGTCTTTTTGGCATAACCTATCCATAGCGCTGGCTCGTCTTCAAATATACCAAGGGATGCTGGGTATCCGGGGTCAGGTACGCCCTCTGTGGTCGGTGCCTGTGGTCTCTTGTATTCGCCTTGATCAACTTCGGCGTGATAGATGAAGTCGCCTTGAGGTGCAATTTGGTCGATTGTAAAAGGCGCGCCAGAAGGTACGGCATCGCTCACGTCGTCGCATTTGTAGCCTGGCGCCACGAAATTGATCGAGTACGTGCAGTTGTAGCCTGTGCCACAAAATTGAGCTGCTGCCCTTTCGCGTGGCTGGGCTTTCTTCAAGTACGCACTACTGAACGCCAATCGCCGAGCAATTTTTGATGGTTGATCGTAATAATCAAAGTAGCCCTCTTGCAACCCTGTTGGATCTGTCGTGTTGTAGTAGATGAGCGAATTGCCACGTGAATTACTATGCTGCTCTTCCCGAAAGTTGAACACAGCTTCACGCGTCAAGTTGAGCGTGGCTACAGCTGGACAGATCATGGTGATGTTTGTCGGTCTAGGTTGAGAGGTGAGTGAAGCTGGAGATAACACAGAAGCAATCGGTATGAGCCTGCCTTAGGCATTAGTCTATCTTGCATATGATGTATATTTCGTGTGCTCACCAGCTGCAGATTGCCATCAAGGTAGCTAACTTGCCATTTCTTACCAT
This sequence comes from Stagonosporopsis rhizophila, assembly GCA_016767195.1. Classification (NCBI taxonomy): domain Eukaryota; kingdom Fungi; phylum Ascomycota; class Dothideomycetes; order Pleosporales; family Didymellaceae; genus Stagonosporopsis; species Stagonosporopsis rhizophila. Next base: position 2,850,054 of record CP068498.1, on the reverse strand, counting down.
CTCCCAGTTCAGAAAGAACATAGTAGGGTCTTCTGTTGCAGAAAATAGGCCGTCGATGCCGTTGATGGTCATGGCTTTGCTTCTGAGAGTATGCCATATGCGCTGCCTGTAGCATACAATGACACAGCTAACAAGCATGCTCTTGGTGAAGAACGCCAGGGCTGTGCCATACCGCACCATCTTCAACTGCTCGCTTGCTGGCTTGCCATTCAGGTGCGTGTAGAAGAAGTGGTGTCCCAAAGCCCCCAAGACCCCTGCCACAAACAGAGATGCCATAATCGCAGGCGTCGTCCAGTGAACGTGCCATTGCGCCAGCTCTCCAACTCTCTTATCCACCAGAGCTTGTGTATCCGCATCCATTGTCTTTGACTGATACAAAGTTGACATCGACATCATTGAATCATATTCCGAACGACTTGATCGTCCGGGGCTTTCATGTCGATGGGAAATGGGCGCGTATTGGGTGGTACTTTGTGTAGGTAGAAGGTATGCTCCAGAGAGCGACCTGCCATGAGACCTTCCGCGTCGCTCGTCTTCTGGAGACTGTTCGCGTGAGCTGTGTGAATCGCCAGCAGCTAGGGAAGGTCGAGGTAAACGGGACATCTCTATTGGGTCGTGATACGGGTCGGATGATTCTGTGCGCAGATTCGGTGAAGCATCGCGGGAAGAGTACACAGACTGCGGACCGCGAGAGGTCATTGCAGGCAGTACTATGGGACCCAAAGAGGTCGTGACGTGGGGCACGAAGCTATGCTGCCATCTCTTAAGTCCTTTGCAAAGCGTTCAATCAAGACAGCAGACAGCTGCTTGCGGGATATGCGAAGAAGAAGAAGCTGTATTGTAAATGTCTTGCAAGTCTCGGAGATGCGAGACATGCACCGCAGACAGATGTGCGCCATCTTGCTGCATCTCCGTACATTGGCGCTACTCTTGATGAGTTGCATGAGAGACTCCAGCTCCGATGAGCACTAGGAACGATAAGCGCTAGCTGCAGCTGGGCGGCTGCAAGCGGTAGCTTCCACGTTAAACGAAGACCTGATCTCTTGAGCTTGGTTCCTGTCACGCAACGCTTCAGGTATGCTCTAGTGGCCGTTTTTCTGAAGTATAGGCGCGCGGTGGCACAATGCTTTGTCTTTGTACTTCCCTCATCGTCGCTTGCGAGCTAGACTATGTCCAGCTACGACTGAGCGCGGAATCGATCGATAGGACCAGCGGCCTCTAAATTCTAACGAATTATAGGGGCGAATTCCATATCGCCTGTATGACAATGGTTTGTGACTGGCTTGTCACCAGCCAGCCAAGGTACACATACATCACCTACGCTTCCGGAGAGCCTGCCTTGCCATATTATCTGTGTCTACGGTTGTGCGACACTGTGTTGACCTTGGAGAAAAGACAAAATGAAGGCTCCGGCTCCAATATAATGCTATCTTCAAAGGAGTCTTTGCCACCAACGGCTTCGCCCGCGGTGCAACCCAGATCGCAAGCATTGAGATGGTGTCGAAGCACACGGTGTTGGGCAGAAAGTTGGAGAACGGGCGAGATTCAGCGATGTTGTGCACTAACTTCTACTCGGCGGAAAGTCGGGTGGGGCGAGCTCGTTTTGCACTTGAGAATTGCACAGCGACACCTCATTGACCAGCAAGTCAGCGACCACGCACACGGTTAGTCGACATACACCAGAATGTAATCAAGATGATCGGTATGTTTGTCATCAGTCATACGGTTTGAATATCGATACAGGCCTGTTCCGGTACAGCAACGACAATGGACCCCATTCACGAGCCGCAGTCGTCGTCGTCCCCCCAGTCTGATCGTCGGTCTCACATCCACCATCCCCACACAGCATGGACAGGGCCCTCCGGACGCTGAGAAATGCATTCGACGGCAATTGTGCTCTAGCACACTGATTGGCCTGATCTTTGACTAGTGTGGGTCGAGCACGAAGCTGTCTAGTTGCAACCCGGTCGTTTCCATTGCGTCACCCTGGTACTTTTCGGCCCATAGTTTTGTAAGGACGACGGACAAATGAATACATAAACTGATGCCCCGCCGCGATAGAGACCAACTCATCTACACCTTCTGTTTTAACATATTCAATTGCTGTTCTATACCCACAATTTTATTTCCCCTCCTGTAACAACAACAATCACATACAATGGCACCATCAACAATCAGGCAGTGGAAAGTCGCCGGCAAGACTGGTTTCGATGCGTTGAAGTTTGATGATAGCGCGCCCATTCCTAAGATTGGCGACAAAGATGTACTTGTTAAGAGTAAGTAAATCCGATACCACAATGAGTGTAGCTCTGCTAACAGTCTCAGTCAACGGAGCTTCTCTTAACTATCGCGACCTTATCATCCCCAAGGGCAAATACCCCTTCCCCGCGAAGGATGATGTCATTCCCGGCTCAGACGGTGCCGGTGTCGTCGAGTCCATCGGCAGCGGCGTCACACGATTCAAGCCCGGCGACCGTGTCGTTACACTCTTTAACTCTGGTCACATCGCCGGATCCCTAGACGCATCATCTCTGTCAACCGGCCTCGGTGGCGCCGTTGACGGCACACTACGCGAGTACGGTGTATTCGACGAGCAGGGTCTTGTCGCGGCGCCCAAGAACCTGAACGACCTCGAGGCGAGCACACTGAGCTGCGCAGGACTGACAGCCTGGAATGCGCTGTACGGCTTGGAGAGCAGGGCCCTCAAGCCCGGACAGTGGGTGGTCACCCAGGGCACAGGCGGAGTCTCGATCTTCGCCCTCCAGTTCGCCAAGGCAGCAGGTGCCCGCGTCATTGCGACCACATCCTCGTCCTCCAAGGCCGAGAAGCTGAAGGAGCTCGGCGCCGACCACATCATTAACTACAAGGAGACGCCTAACTGGGGCGAGAAGGCCAAGGAAATCACGGGCGGCATCGGCGTGCAGCACGTTGTCGAGGTTGGTGGGCCCACAACCATGGCGCAGAGTCTGAAGGCCATTGCCATTGACGGCGTCATCACCATCATTGGCTTCATCGGCGGCATGGACAAGAACCAGCCCACGTTCCTCGAGACCCTTAACAACATCTGCACAGTCCGCGGTATCTTGGTTGGCAGCAGGCTGCAGATGCAGGACATGGTTGATGCGATTGAGGCGAACGATATCCACCCTGTTGTTGACGAGAAGGTGTTTGAGCTCAAGGAATTGAAGGAGGCTTACGAGTACATGTGGGATCAGAAGCACTTTGGCAAGCTGACCATCAAGGTCTCTGCTTAATTATGCATAAGAAGAAATGAAATAAATATTTAGCAGGCAGTCAGTACACTCCAGCTTCTATTAGGCAACGGAGTAACCATGTTTGACGCTTCCGTTATTTAACGCTTAGCGCATCTCGAGGGTAAGACAGAACCGTAGAGGTAGACAGCGTGTCGAATGTACAGAGCGAAACCGAACAAAGCCACGATGGGAAAAACACACTTCCCGCATACCACAAAGCCAAAGTGGGAGCCTGAAGGTATTCAAACAACGATAACAATGCTATTCATGAAGCCTTATAGGCTGGGGTATCTCAAGCGAAAGAACTCCGAAAATGCTCAAAACCAAACAAAAGACCACCCAAAAACCCAAACCCCGAAGTTAGCCATGCCCAAAACCGAACGAAGAAACAAAAAGAAAACAAAAAAACAAAACGCCGAAGACCTCCACGGTCTAGTAGTCCAACTCTACGGGTTTCCCCGTGATGATAGTAATTGCCAGCCTCTCCCTGGCCTCCACCATGCCATTGCAGGCAACCACCTTCTTCATCTCCTCTCCTCGAGCCACCGCCAGTGCGTTGAGGAGCACAAACACACCACAGTCGCTGCCATTCAGCTGTCGCGAACTGCGCTGAATCTCAACAACAGTCCATTCGTCCTCAATCCAGGACTCCTTCAGCTCATGCTGGAGGTATTCGAGTAGCTTGGCAACGTACTTCGACCCATCCCAACCAAGGGAGTCGAGGTACTCGATGGTGCGCTTGCGGGGGTTGACGGCAAGCAGACGCCAGTGGGAGCCATCGCAGATGGGGAAAAAGACGATCTTAGCGTCTAGGAATTGTTTGCCGCCAAGACCAACTCTACCAGCCCAGCGCTCGACTGTCTTGACTCCACGAAGGACAGAATTGTACCAGTGTGAAGAGAAGGCGTGGTATGAAGGAGCCGGACCGCCACGCTTGTAGACAAAGCCACAGTCATCGTTGAGAGTCTTGACGATTGTGGCGAGATATTGGTTGACGATCTCATCATTGAGCCAAGCCTTCGCACTGCCATTGAATCGATCGGGAAGTAGTGTGCCGAAGTCTCTAGCGGAAATCTTGTCAGGTATGACGGGATAAGATCCGTTCCTACCATGATTTGATTTGGCGGCTAGCTCGTCGAGTCTGGCGCGCTCATCATCGGTAAGCGGTGCGATGAGTGGCTTTGGCGGAGGTGGGGGTGGGGGCTTCTTTGACAGGAGGTGCTTGAACTCCTCATCAAGCTCTTTTAAAAGCTCCTTCGATATCTGTGACTGCTCAAGAGAATCATCGAAGGAGGAGCTGTCGTCCAGTGTAGTATCCTCCAATAAGGTAGCATCTAATGAGGGACCATCGATGGAGTCGTCCGAATCAGAAGTAGGCTCAGGCTCCTTAAACGTGACGCCCTGGTCTTTGGCATCCTCGCCGTAATCTTCATCGTCTGTGAAATTAGGTTTGGGAATTGGGGAGCGGATTGACTCAAGTGTAGAGTCCAGCATATCGCTGATGCACTCGTCGACGTAGTAAGACTTGACGCGACCTTGGGAAGCCCATCGAATAGTCCTCTTCTGAGCAGGTGATGGCGACGGAGTGCGCAGAGAGTCAAAGCTGCTGCTGATGTTGCTTGCATCCGGCAGGTAAGAGAGATCGTTGTCAACTGTTGCGACTGGGTGAGGGTAGCTTTGCTCGGCTGTGGCCTGTGCGTCGGCATCTTGGTTTTGCCGGGCCTCTAATTCAGCCCTGTAGCGGACGCTAGCCTCCTGCGCGTTGGCTGCAACTGCGGCCGCATTGTGACTGAGGACTGAGGACTCCAGGACTTTCTTCTCCAGCTCCGAGATAGTAAGGTTGGGTGTTAGTGGTACAGGCATGGTGTGATCCTGTTGGCGCAACACTGGTAGCGCATTCGAGACTTTGTCCACGAACCGCAACTGATTCTTAAGAAGTTGCTTCTGCATCGGCGTCGCCTTCGAGCGGCCGAGCATGGCAAAGTGGGTGTTTGGTGAGAAGATTCTGGGCTTGGGTGTGATGATCTTGCGCTCTGTTTGTCGAAGACTGGCAGTGCTAGTGAGAGAGCCAGTCTTGAGGATAGAAGGAGATGAGCTTTGTCGCAGCCAGGCGGCACCGGTGGGAGAGCCGGTTTTGGGGTTGTGAGATGGTGTGCTAGAGTCGACATCGTCCATAGACCAGTCGAGGCTGTCGTCGATGTCGTCGATGTCGACATCTTGGAGGCTTTGGTTGTATTCAGGTGACTTTGAGAAGGTTGTGGGAAGGTTTGGTGGTGTTGGAGGTGTCTCGATCCAGACCTTGGGAGTTTGGGTGGCGTTGGGGTCTTGACGGCCTCCAGGGCTCACTTTGCGCGTCGGGGTTGCGGGCGCATGGCCTGCATCGATTAGGCGTCGCTTTGATGCGCCTTCCTCTGTGATGACGGGGACTGCGCGAATCTGCAAGGGACGCGTGAAGCGTTGTATAAGGCGTTCAGGTATCTTCCAGACCTCTAGCGTGAGTGAAGTCGCGAACCGGGTGAGAGTGCTGAAGACGCTGCTGGAGGAAGATGCAGTCGCGTCCTCGGTAAAGGAGGTGTCCTCGGGCCAGTAGCCGGGAACAAGGCGAGGGGGTGATGAGTAGCGTGCCTGCTGCGGTGTGAGCCCAGTGTCAGACATGGAGCGGTTGTGAAGGACAAACCTGAGGCTCTGCAGCGACATTGTCACCTGGTGAGCCGACAGGAATGTCGAATGCGCAACCGAAGTCGCGTTTTGATGCAGCCATCGCGAAGTGCGAGTAGCTGTGCGCGTGGGAAGCCTAATAGTCGTGCAGCTGCGATGGGTGAGACGTTGTGGTAAGAACAGTGTCTGGCAGGCGCGACGCGCATATGTGGGGAGGAGGAAGCGGCAGCGGGGCGCGCATCCGCGTATATATACAGGGCTGGCGCGCTACCTTTCACTAACCTCCAAACGGCCGACGCGCCAAATCGATAAGCGCACAAAACTAGACCCGCACCTCCAGCCACCGCCCCATCGTCAATTTTATCAGATGATCTGATAGTGAGCTGACGGAGATAAGTCGCCCCGCCCCGAATTGCGGCAGGGCCAAGCACAGCGATCCGTGCGGCGAGCGACGCAAGCCAATTCATTGCCCCATTGCCTTGTTGAACTCAGTACTACTCCAGATCTTATTCTGCTCGCTCGTGTCGCTTTCTGAATCTATCGAGCGCCCCGCAGAACCCAAGTTCCCCTTTGATCCTGGCCACTCGCTGGTTGCACGTCATCTGCCAAGTTTGAAAGGGCAAGAACCCCTCGACAGCTGGACCTCCACAACAATCGACCCCCACCCGCTCATCACCACACCCGCCACGCCGCCACCATGGACACGAACATGGAGGACGTAAAGATGCCCGAGCCTATGCAGCTCTCGTCAGCCCCAGCCTCGGAGCCCACCACAATCCCCACCCTGGACGGTTGGATTGAGAGCCTGATGCAATGCAAGCAGCTGGCGGAAAGCGACGTTCAGAGGCTGTGCGAAAAGGTATGCGACGATGCGCGCAAACGGTTCGCGCAGAGAAGTAGACTCTAACGATGTGGTATTCCAGGCGCGCGAAGTCCTCCAGGAAGAGTCCAACGTACAGCCAGTGGTATGTCCCCCCACCCTGTCCTCACGATGCTGTACCTGACGCTCGCCCAGAAATGCCCTGTCACAGTCTGTGGTGATATTCACGGACAGTTCCACGACCTGATGGAGCTGTTCAAGATTGGCGGCCCCAATCCAGACACAAACTACCTCTTTATGGGTATGCTCGCCGCCGCCGACTCGACGTGTCGCGTGCTGACCCCTTTTAGGTGACTACGTCGATCGAGGATATTTCTCTGTCGAAACCGTAACCCTTCTTGTTGCACTTAAAATTCGATACCCCCAGCGCATTACCATCCTTCGTGGAAACCACGAGTCGCGACAGATCACCCAAGTCTACGGCTTCTACGACGAGTGCCTCCGCAAATACGGCAACGCCAACGTCTGGAAGTACTTCACAGACCTCTTCGACTACCTCCCTCTCACTGCCCTGATCGACAACCAGATCTTCTGCTTGCACGGCGGTCTCTCCCCCAGCATCGATACACTTGACAACATCAGAGCGCTTGATCGCATCCAGGAAGTTCCCCACGAAGGGCCCATGTGCGACCTTCTTTGGTCGGACCCCGATGACAGGTGCGGTTGGGGAATATCTCCCCGTGGTGCGGGTTACACATTCGGCCAGGACATCTCGGAGGCGTTCAACCACAACAACGGCTTGACCTTGGTGGCGCGTGCTCATCAGCTTGTCATGGAGGGCTACAACTGGTCGCAGGATAGGAACGTCGTAACAATCTTCTCGGGTAGGATCCTCTTTGTTCTACGACAGTTTGTGTCACTAACAATCACAGCACCGAACTACTGCTACAGATGCGGTAACCAGGCAGCCATTATGGAGATTGACGAGCATCTCAAGTACACTTTGTAAGTCGCACCACCTCGCTTGTTTTCTTTGCCCTACTGACTTGAGCAAGCTTGCAATTCGATCCCTGCCCACGCGCCGGCGAGCCGATGGTCTCGCGCAGGACTCCGGACTACTTCTTGTAGAGGATGACGGTCCATATTATAAGGCACAGTAGAGCAGGAAAAGATACATAATACCAAACGTACATGACCGTGCACGGCAACGAGCTCGTCGCTTCGCCAAACACGGCTGAAGACGATGCTGCACGATACCGAGGGTTCATCGCAGATGCTCGCGACCATCATACCTTGGCCGATTATGAGTGCCGTCAGCCATGCATGGAAGTTGCTAGAATTCAATGGTTGTATACTAGTAGGTATTTGTGAACTCACGACGAATGATGACATCTGCGTTCTCGACTCCCCATTTCAAGCTGTGTCTGTGTTGGTCTTTTTTGCTTGGTTCTGTCCTGTTTCTACCACGCACGCCCCCATGACGCGAGTGATCATGTCCCTGCGTCTCTACACGTCGTGCTCGATTGGAAAGTAATGCATACGCGCAGGTGCAACGTATCGAAGCTATCGCACTGCACGATATTGTGTCATCTAGCATTTCGTCTCGAGCGTCAGGCTCATTCGTTCTTTTGCCTCCTTCCTTCCACGCATTTGAAAAGTCCAGCCGCCACCGCGTTCATATTCCCATACCGTTTCTTCTCCCTCAACGGCCTAGTAACAAGCGGGCCTATAGTGCTTGAAAAGTGAGGCGATATCAGCTTAGGTTGGCACATTCTTTGGAAGAGCCGCGTGGACGGACAGATGGGTGATAGGTAGTATTGTGTAGTATGTTGGGGCGCTGCGTAGTCCGCATAGTATGTGAGACCTGTGGTTGTGGTATAGTGCTACTCGGTTGACAGTGTATATCAATTGTTTTGATGTGAATGGCGCGCGATATCATAGGCTTAGCACACAATACAACATGAATTCTTAATGAGGGCCATTGTGTTCGTCCAAGAGTCCATGCTAGTATGATGAATGTACGACCATGCTACACGTGACCTCCCTCCCTAGCGCGTCGCATCGGAATTATCGAGCCCAAGCTCCCCCGACAGCCTTGACGTTCACCTTCCCCCCCAGTAAACCCATCACCACTCCACTCAGCGTCGCCCAACATGGCAGACAGAATGGAAGGCGTAGTCCTCAGCGGCGGGGTGCCCCAGATCGACGTATCCAAGTACCCCGTGCCCGTGGAAACGTAAGTCCTATGAAAACCTTCGCAGCACAAACGCTCTCAAAAGGTAGGTCCAGCACTGACACGAGCCGTCCTAGAATCTACGTGAGTTTTTCTTTTTTCTGGTTGTGTTTGTGACGCTTCGCCCGCTGCGTCGGCGCACGCATTGCACACCCGCGGCGCCGGCACTCGTTTGCTAACCATGCTCTGTGTGCTGCTAGGTCAACAACCTCGAGGAGCGCATCAAGATCGACACGATGAAGGAGGCGCTGTCGCGCGTGTTTGGCTACTACGGCCCCGTGCTGGACATCATTGCCAAGTCGTCGCTCAAGCGCAAGGGCCAGGCGTTTGTGGTGTTTGACAGCGAGAAGAGCGCGCTCGACGCCGTGGAGGAGATGAACGGCTTCGAGCTGTACGGCAAGCCCATCAAGGTGTCGCGCGCGCGCACGCACAGCGACGAGACGGTGAAGCGCAAGGCGGCCGAGCTGTTTGAGGAGCACAAGCGCAAGCGGTTGATGCTGAAAGGTGCGTTGCGGGTGGCCCACACCACAATCGATATCGAATCGATTCGAGTCGTGCAAACTACTGACTATGGATGGACAGACTTCAAGCGCGCAGAGGAAGACGCCAAGGCCGCTGCCTTGCCTCCCACCACCGAGAGCAAACCGCGCCCCGCAAAGTCGGGCGCCGCGGTCGTGCCGGACGAGTACGTGCGCCCGAACAAGACGCTGTTCCTGCAGAACATCCCGCGCGATGTGGACGAGGAGGCGCTGTCGGACATTTTCGAGCGGTTCGAGGGCTTCAAGGAAGTGCGTCTTGTGTCTGTGCGCGCAGTGGCGTTTGCAGAGTTCGAGAACGAGCAGTTTGCCATTACGGCCAAGGAGGCGACGAGTGGGACGCTGGTGGGCAAGGAGGGTGTGCCCATGAAGGTTACGTATCAAAGGCAGTAGATGTGGTGGAAGAGAGAAGAGCGCAAAAACAGGGAGTTATGATGTTTATGATACCTCGTTCAGATTATACAAGAATAGTAGTCGAATGCAAGACTGTCGCTGTTCATTGTGTTTGCGTTCTATGTGGTGTGGATTGCTCAGATGGAGCATGGGGGACTGGCAATCGCTGAAAGCGGTCCAAGACGTCGAAAGACAATTGAAGACGGTCGTGGATGCTAGAAGATGACATCCTGGTTGTCGTCATCTCCCAAGAGGTTTTTGCTGGTACCTGTCTCCTCGGCGGCCTTTTGGGGCTCACTCTCTGCGTTGGCCGCCTCTGCAGCTTTCTTCTCCTGCCGTATGGCTTCTTCGGCGGCAGCGTCTCCCTTCTTCTTTGCAGACACCTTCTTCAGGCGGTAGAATTCCTCTCGGTCCAGCTCGTCCAGCTCCGAGTTGATGTACTTGATCGTGTTCTCGGTTCGTGGGATGATGACGTGCTCGCTGGAACGTGTTAGCAGCAGCCTGTTCTTGACGTACTCGGACAACGTACATGGCATTCACACGGCGGTTGACCACCTTGATGACCTCGTCGAGGATGACAAAGGCAGTCTGCAGACTCGCCAGCTCTACCAGTGTTTCGACGGCGCGCGCATACGTCTCCCTGCAGCGCTGGATCTGCTGGCCACCCTTGCCCAGACCAGTCAGGGCAAAGTCGTTGTTGGCCTCGACGGTGTAGCTCTCGAACTGGGGCAGGAAGACACCGGATACGTTCTCTTGCTTGGTGCGCACACGGAAGCGGGCCTGCTTGGCCGACTCCTGGATCTGGTAGCCAATGTCGCCGCCGACGGCATAGGATACCTCTGCGAGCGAGAAGGCGGCGACCTGCATGACGCGGCCCATTTTGCGCTTGGCTTCATCGATGCGGCGTGTGATTTCTGGTCGGTCTTAGCGTGGGGCAGAGGGTGTCAAGGACAGGACGTGGTCGCACCTCGGAAACGTCTGTGTGCGGTCGGTCAGCCAGTGGAGGATTGGAGGGGGGGGCCATGGCGCGTGTCAATGCCTACTTTGTCAGAGCCTCGCTCTTCCTCTTGAGCAGGTCGTGGCCCTGCTGAGCGGCCTTGAGCTTCGTCTTCATGAGGCCCAGCGACTGGCGCGTGGGGAAGACGGCCTCTCTGGCCTGGCGGCGGTGTTAGCCAAGCAGCGCGCAGGAGGGTGATGGGAGAAACGTACTCCGCTGCCAGACATGACTGCGCGCGGTGCAGGGGACGGGCAGGTCTAGAGCTGCAGCCGGAAAATAGCGGTGCAGTGGCCGGCGTGTGGTGCGGTGGGCGGGCGTGCGTGCGTCGAGTGCAGGTCGTTGGATTGCCTGTATGTAGTACAGTAGTACTAGTACGGACGGCAGCTTGGATTCGAGCACCGGCCGCCCCAGCGTGACGCAGCTGGCAGCCGCCCAGCAGCCAACCAGGGCCGGCAGGACAGCGGGCGCGGTGGGGCAGCGGCTGGCGCGCTCATTGGCGGGCGCCCACCGCAACGCTGCACGCCTCAGAACTTCAAAGTCAAAGTAAAGTCTCCGCGCCCGACCCCCATCGACGAGCTCGCCCGCCTGCCGCCTGCAGCCCGACTCCTCCGCGATCCGCGCCGCGGGCAGTCCAACGCCCACCCTGGCGCCGCAATGCCCGCCCAGCTCCTCCAGACCGCGCCCGCGCCCCTCGCGAAGCGCAAGATGGAGCGTCCGGCCGACCTCTTCCTCGTCTCGGACCAGGACGTGGCCTACGAGCAGGACATCCAGCGCAACCCCGGCAGCGTCAAGCCCTGGCTTGACTACTTCAGCTTCAAGCGCAGCCGCGGCAGCATCCTCGAGCAGGCCTTTGTCCTCGAGCGCGCCGTCACCACCCTGCCGCGCTCCTTCAAGCTGTGGAAGCTGTACCTCGAGCTGCGCACCCGCCATGTCGCCAACAAGAACCCGGCCAAGTTTGCCCCGCACTTCCTCAAGGTCAACTCGCTGTTCGAGCGCGCCCTGGTCCTGCTGAACAAGATGCCGCGCATCTGGGAGATGTACCTGGCCTTCCTCATGCACCAGCCCCTCGTCACCACCACCCGCCGCACCTTCGACCGCGCCCTGCGTGCCCTGCCCCTGACCCAGCACAACCGCATCTGGGCCCTCTACCGCCCCTTTGCGACCTCTGCCTCTGGCGAGACCGCCGTCCGCATCTGGCGCCGCTACATGCAGATCCATCCCGAGGATGCCGAAGACTTCATCGAGCTGCTCAAGGACATGCGCAAGTACACAGAGGCCGTCACAAAGTACATGGAGATCCTCGACAACCCGCGTTTCAAGAGCAAGGAAGCAAAGGGGCCCTTTCAATTCTGGTCGGAGATGATTGACCTGCTGATCGACCACGCCAAGGAAATCGACACCAGCGACGACAGCGGCATTGACGTTGAGAAAATCATCCACAGCGGCATTGCCAAGTTCCCCGACCAGCGCGGCGTTCTCTGGGTCGGCCTTGCTCGTTACTGGATGCACAAGGGCGAGTACGAGAAGGCACGCGACGTTTTCGAGGAGGCCATCACCACCGTCATGACAGTCCGCGACTTCTCCATGGTCTTCGACACGTACGTCGAGGCCGAGGAAACCATGATTGGGATCAAGATGAACGATGCCGCTGCTCGTTCAGACAAGGCCAAGGTAGACATAGCTGCTGACGCCGACCTCGACATCCGGCTGGTCCGCTTCGAGTCTCTTATGCAACGGAGACCCTTTTTGCTCAACGATGTCCTGTTACGGCAGAACCCGCACAACGTCATCGAATGGGAAAAGCGTGTTGCCCTGTGGGGCGACAACAAGAAAGAGGTCGTGAAAACTTACACAGACGCCATCGCTGCGATACACCCCAAGAAAGCAGTCGGCAAGTTCCACGAGCTCTGGACCAATTACGCAAAGTTCTACGAAGCCGGTGGCAGCCTGCACAACGCTCGTGCCATCATGGAGAAGGCCGTAAAGGTCCCCTTCAAGTCCGTTGCAGAGCTTGCTGAGATGTGGGTTGAATGGGCCGAGATGGAGCTGCGCAACGAGAACTTCGACAAGGCGGTCGACATCATGGCCAAGGCAACACAAGCGCCGAAGCGTTCCAACGTCGACTATTTCGACGAGTCTTTGACACCGCAGCAGCGCGTGCACAAGAGTTGGAAGTTGTGGAGTTTCTACGTTGATCTTGTCGAGAGTGTCAGCACGCTCGAAGAGACCAAGAAGGTGTATGAGAGGATCTTCGAGCTTCGCATCGCCACGCCGCAGACTGTCGTCAACTACGCCAACCTGCTCGAGGAGAACAACTACTTTGAGGACTGCTTCAAGGTGTACGAGCGCGGCCTCGACCTCTTCAGCTACCCTGTCGCCTTTGAGATCTGGAACTTGTACCTCACCAAAGCGGTCGACCGCAAGATCGGCATGGAGCGTCTTCGAGACCTCTTCGAACAGGCTGTCGAAGGGTGCCCGCCCAAATTCGCCAAGGTATTGTACCTCATGTACGGCGCACTCGAGGAAGACCGCGGTCTCGCACGCCACGCAATGCGCATCTACGAGCGCGCAACGCGAGCAGTCGCCGACGAAGATCGCATGGAAATGTTCAACTTTTACATTACCAAATCCGCATCCAACTTTGGCCTCACATCGACACGCCCCATCTACGAGCGCGCCATCGCCGCACTACCAGACGCAGAAGCAAAGGAAATGTGTCTCAAGTTTGCAGAAATGGAGAGGAGGCTGGGAGAAATTGACCGGGCAAGAGCCATCTACGGCCACGCATCGCAGTTCTGCGACCCTCGAACGAGCCCCGAATTCTGGAAGAAGTGGGAGAGCTTCGAGGTCCAGCACGGAAACGAGGACACGTACAAGGAGATGCTGCGCATCAAGCGCAGCGTGCAGGCGCAGTACAAGTACGTTGATTTACTCTTACACTCTTCCACTCTTACTTTTCGAATTCCAGACTAACAACGCTACAGCACCGACGTCAACTTCATCGCCTCGCAAGCCATTGCGCGCGGCGCCGCACCCGACAGCCACGAAAACGGCGGCGACGACGCAGACGCCGGTGACGACGCCATGGCCGCGCTGGAGCGCCAGGCCCGCGCCCCGGCCGGGTTCGTCGCCGCCAGCACAGGACTCAAGGGCAATATTTCGTCGGCTGAGGAGCCCGCTGCGAACCCGGACGCTATTGACATTGACGTCGACGATCTTTGAGCATCGTGTCAAGCACTCGTGTGTGCGTTTGTGTATGGACCACTTAGCACAGTTATAGAAAGGGAAGGATATGGGGGACCGGAAAGTAAGGAATCATCTAAGGGCGTGCATAAACAACCGGCGTTTTTCGGGAAACACGGGCTCGTAGCTCCCATTCGAGCCGAGCCATTGTATGTTTTTTTCTTCCATTTTTCTCGCGTCGTCTTTGTGTACATGTGTAGGGCCTCGGCTGCTGCGCCCGTGGGCTTCTGCATTTCCGGCGTGTGCCTTTTTTTCTTGTTTCTCTTTCTCCCCGTTTGAAAGTTTCCCTTTGTCAATGTGTGTGTGTGTGTGTGCGTGTGTCGGACGGGGGTAAGCAAGGGAACATAAAAAGAGAGAGAGAAAGAGAGAAAACCAGAATGAACTTTTCGAGCATGCAAGACAGGGGGGCCCGAGTAGTAGGATTTTCTTTTTCCCTTTGTTGCTTGGTGGCATGGCAGGTGGGAGGGGAGGGGAGGGGTGCTTCTTTGGCTTGTTATAACTTTTTTTTTATACATTATACATATCTGAATGAATATCTTGAGGACGTTTTCACTCCCCTTGGTTTTGCTTGGTTGCGAAAGTGTTGGCAATCAGTCCTACCAACACGTCGTCGAGTCTTGCAGAAGCTCAATGTTCTTGTATGAGGTCATTGCAGATTTGGGGCGGGCATAAACAACCTGTGTGTATGTTCAAGGCCAAGTCTTACAAAAGCCGTCTCTAGTATGAGGTCACCGAAGGATTCTACCCTGGCTAGCACCACGAGACAGGCAACGAGCATTACAAGACCAAACTTTTTGGGCAGGGCACAGCCGGATGTGCTACCGAAAGCGGCATGGCCTGGGAACCTCCAAAGAACGCCTGGCACCCTTGTATTACCATGCTGTCGTTGCTCGTCGCACAAACTTTTCCCAAGGGAAGCGTGGGGTGCGACGTGGTGCGTGGTGCGAAGTGGCCTTTTCAAGCCCTCAACTACTCTGTGGCTGTCAACGAGTCAACGATACACGGGCATCTGCTGATGTTGAGAGGTGCATTGTAGCGACGGCAACGCGAGCCTAGCGCTGTGTCTGATAGGGTGCCCAGAGGTGTCTCTAACGGCGTGGCGGGTCCTCAATGCGGCGATCTGATTGCGACGACTCTTGGGACCTTGCTCTCAGACGCCTTCTCCAGACCAATTCCTCCCCGACGCTCGTTAGACCCTCCGCTCTGCTTCACATTCACCCGGCCGCGCCGCACACACCGCCTTCCACCATACACGCTTTTAATACTCCGCGCAGCTGCTGCATGAACGGCTGTGAAGACCTGCTGGACCCCTGCCCTCTACCATGGGAAAGTGTACGCACCCCCCCTTCCGCCCCGCATTCCGTAGTGCGCTGACGAGACTGGGCTGTAGGGCGATATGGAGTAGTCCTCGACGCTGGCTCTTCGGTATGTACCGCCTGCTGTGTGTGTAGAGGCCGCTGCTAACCTCCGCAGGGGACGCGCGTCCACATCTACCGCTGGCTGAACAGCGACGCCGCGCGCAAAGGCGCAACAGACGCCCAGCTGCACGCCCTGCCCGTCATCGAGACGGACAAGAAGTGGACCAAGAAGATCCATCCAGGCATATCCACTTTCGGCGAGCATCCACACGACGTCGGCCCCGACCATCTCGACAAGCTGCTCAGCCATGCCCTCAAATACATTCCTCTCGACGAGGTTGCGAACACGCCGCTCTTCCTGCTCGCCACGGCAGGTATGCGCATCCTGCCGCCTGCCCAGCGCAAACACGTCCTGCAGGAGGTCTGCGACTACGCGCACAAGAACACAAAGTTCCAGCTGCCGGACTGCGACGTCCACGTGCAGGTCATCCCGGGCGAGACCGAGGGCCTGTACGGCTGGATAGCGGCCAACTACCTGCTGGGCGGATTCGACAAGCCGCAGGACCACGACCACGGCAAGGACCACAACACGTATGGCTTTCTGGACATGGGAGGTGCGTCGGCGCAGATTGCCTTTGCGCCGAATGCGACCGAGGCTGAGAAACACGCAAACGATCTGACGCTCATGCGTCTGAGGACTGTTGGGGGCACGCCGCTTGAGTACAAGGTCTTTGTGACGACGTGGCTGGGGTTTGGTGTCAACCAGGCCCGGCAACGCTATGTCAAGGCACTCGTCGACTCGACGTCCTCCAAGGAGCTCCCGGATCCTTGTTTGCCTGCTGGGTTGGAAGTTGAGGTTACGAAGGAGGGGAAGTTCATTGAAGAGGACTCGGACGATGACGACGACGAAGAAGAAGAAGAGAAGCCTGCTGCGAAGCTACACGGTACCGGGAAGTTCCAGGAGTGTCTGCACCAGACATTCCCGCTGCTGGAGAAGGAGAAGGAGTGTCTGGACGAGCCGTGTCTGCTGAACGGTCAGCACGTGCCTGCGATTGATTTCGACGTCAACCACTTCGTGGGCGTCTCGGAGTACTGGCACACTACGCACGAGATCTTCGAGGACAAGCACAAGGAGAAAGCGTACGATTTCAAGACCTACCAGGAGCGCGTCAGCGAGTTCTGCAACCAGGATTGGAAGCACATTCAAAAGGGCATCGACAAGGGGAAATGGAGCAAGAAGGTCGACGAGGAGAAGGCCCGCGAAGTATGCTTCAAAGCCTCCTGGATCATCAACATGCTGCACGACGGCATCGGCGTACCGCGTGTAGGAATCGAACCGCTCCCTGATTCGAAGAACACTTCAAAAGCCATCCTTGACTCGGCGAAAGACAAAGGCTTCCTCGACCCCTTCCAAGCCGTCAATAAAATCAACGATGTAGAGGTCTCCTGGACTCTCGGCAAGATGGTTCTTTACGCCTCGTCAGAAGTGCCTCCTCCAGACGAGAAAGCCCTCGCTGTCGGCTTCGGCTCTAATGCTCCCGGCATACCCAAGGACTTCCAGTATCCCGGCGGCTCCTACCTGCCATGGCAACATGATCCGCTCGATAGCGACAACTGGCACCGCCTGTTTGTCGAATACCCCAGCCGCATCCCCGCGCTTCTCATCTTCCTCCTCATCATCATTGTAATCATCAGCCTGATTCTCGGCAAAGAGAAACGCGCCCTTGTCCGCACCTACCTGACCTCCCTCTTCCGGCGCAAGAACGGCAAAACCCACCCCCCGCTCAAGGGCAAGCGCCGCGGTTTCCTCCCTTCCAAGCTCTTCGGCTTGGGCACCTCGTCCGGCCAATCCTACGAGCGCGTTGACGCCGCCGAGTCCGGGCTTTCCCACAACGACTTCGAGCTCGAGGAAACCTATCTCGACTCCTCGGACGACGACCGCCATTTCTCAGACGACTCGGAGGGCTCGCGTGTCGGCCGCACCAGTGGCTGGGCCACCCCGCAGATCAAGGCTGAGGCGCCCCCTACGCCGGGCTACTTTGGCAACGCGCCCCAGCAGGATGTGCTGGCTGCGGGGCAGGCGCTCGGGCTGCAGCCGCTGAATGCTATTGAGAGGGGGGGATTGTTGGCCAGGACGGACAGCAGGGAGAGGATAAGGAGTCGGGCGAGTAGTCCGAAGCGGACGAGGAGTAAGATGGGGAGTCTGGATGAGTGATGCAACTTCTTTTCGTTTCTGATGCATGGGATGGTGTTTAGGCGCTTTATGATGGAGCGACTGGCTGCGATGGGATGGCGTTTGACAAGGCAAGAGGCTGGCTGCATTGTGCTGTCTTTACTATACCTACGCTTGGCATGAATATATATATACACAACATAGACACGCACATACATACACGTATATCCTCCTTTACCCCACCCCATCCACCTTCCTCAGCCGCTAGTGTTCTAGACCTGTCCATACACCACTCACACACATCTCGTCACTCGGCTCTCTCCTCCCCCTCCCCCTGATCTTCCCCCTCGTCTTCCCCGTCCTTCCGCCTCAACGTAGGCAACTTAATCGCCAGCACAAGCGCATTCGCAACAACAAACACCACGATTGCAGAGATGAACGTCAGCTTCAGACTACGGTCGTAGGCGGCAATGACTTGCGCGCGGTGCACGGGAGAGAGCGTGCGGATGCTGTGCACGGATTTGCGGACTTGAAGGATGATCTGCAGCGGGATTAGCGGTGGGGAAAGGTAAAGTGCGATGTCGTCTAAAAACAAAAGCATGGCATACCTCGTCTTTGTGGTGTCCAGTCACCAACGCGTTCAAGTAGGCCGTCAATGCGTTCTGCAGGATCAAGCTGCTGAACGAGACGCCCATTACGACGCCGAGACTGCGCCACAGGAGCAGCGTGCTGGTCATGACGGCCTGGTCTTCCTGCGTGCTGGTCGCTAGCACCGCGAGCGAGGTCGCGGGGAATGAGAGACCCTGGCCTATGCTGGAGGGGATCAGGAACAGAGTCGCGAGCCAGGCGGGCACGCCGTCCCACAGCACGCTCAGACACACGGAGCCGAGCAGCATCGACAGCGTGCCCGTGACAATCAGCCATTTCATGCGTCCTGTTGCCGTCATGATGAAGCCGCAGCTCACGCCGCAGATGGTCAGCGCGACGCTGGGCCCGCCAAGACGGAACCCAGATACCGACGCCGACTCGAGCTTGACGGCCTGGAAGTACAGCGGCGCGTTGAACAGGATCGTGTTGATGCCCAGCGCGGCGAAGAAGTTGTTGAACACCAGACTGCCTCGGGGCCGGCTGAACAGCATCGGTAGAGGCATCACGGCACGCTTGGCGTGCGACTCGACGTAGATTAGCACCGAGCCTGCTACGCCCGCTACGACGAGCGAGGTGATGACAAACGGGTGCGTCCAGGGGTAGACGTTGCCGCCGAGGTTGAGGCCCAGGATCAGCGCGGCGACCGAGCCGGTGAGAAGGATGGAGCCCGCGATGTCGAAGCCGCGCAGCGCATCGCGGATGCCCAGGCCAGAGCGGGCGTGCAGGTTTGGCCCGAGGGAGGCGGGCGTGGTGAAGAAGGCGTTGACGAGGAGGGCGACGAAGACGGGGATCTGGATGGCAAAGGTCATGCGCCAGCCTAGCTTGTCGCACAGGAAGCCCCCGAATGCGGCGCCGCAGGCTGATCCGCCGCCGTAGAAGAGGTTGATGTACGCCTGGTACGTGCCGCGGACTTGGATGCTGACGAGGTCGTTGGTCATGACGTTGCCCATGGAGAGGACGCCGGCGGCGCCGATGCCGCAGAAGGCGCGCGCGGCGATGAAGGAGCCGATGGATTGGGCAAAGGCGCACCACGCGGTTGTTGCGGAGATGAGGGCCAGGCCGCCGAGGTACAGGGGACGGCGGCCGATGGTGTCGGAGAGGCGACCCATGAGCGGCTGGAGAGACGTCGAGGTGAGGAGGAAGGCGGTAGAGAGCCAGGAGGCCGAGTTGGAGGCGTGGAAGTAGGACGTGATGACTGGGTGACTGGAGGCCATGAGGGTGGAGTCGAACATTGCAATCTTTGATGCATCATCAGCATGGTTTCTTGTCTGTACGAGCAACATCTGGATATGTGGATTCAGGCATAGACTTCTTGACTTGACTTACAAAATACCCCACCACTATGCCCCCAAACACACATCTAAACCGCCAAGTAGGTACGCCCTCCAAAAGCCCATTCTTCTGGAACCTCACGAGATGCTCCGCCTCCGCCCTCGAGATACTCTTCCCCAGCTCCGGGAACTGCGGGACCTCCTGGCCCCCTACGCCCACCTTCTGCGCAGCTCGCACATCCTCCTCTTGAATGGGCACAGGATCTTCCTGCCTTAGACCCGGCGACGCAAGGAGCGGCGTCGTCTCCGAGGGCGCGGTACCAGACTCAGACGGCATGTCGTACAAGCAGCCTGTCCTATTTCTTAAATATATCAACCGGCCGACTGACTTGACTGCGTACCTCGCGCCAAGGACAAAGCAGTGAAGTAGTGAGGCAGATCCTCGGAGCGTCATCGGCGTCTGACGACAACCGCCGCACCGCACAGCGGCAGCTCTTCCGACACGCGCTAACCGCATCGCGTTACCGCTCCCGAGCTATCATTCGCCGCCTTGCCCTGCATCATCCGCTAAAGGCTGTTATCAAGCTCCAAAGCCACGTGCTCCTTCCCTTCTTCCTTCCATTTCAAACCCTTTCCACGCTTTTGTAGCCCAACACATACACATATATACATATATACATCATGAAAACCCCCCTCCGGATAGCAATCCTCCAGTGCGACCAGCCGCCCCCCGACGTCGTCGCGCTGTACGGCAAGTACGACCGCATCTTTGCTGCTCTACTGGAGAGCGCAGCGCCGGGGGTCGGACTAGACCCGAAAGCGGATCTAGAACTGAGTGCGTTTGATGTGGTGGGCGCACAGGAGTATCCGGACCTGGGGGATGTAGACGCGGTGCTGATTAGTGGATCAAGTGAGTAGTCCTTGTTTCGCAATTGTCAGTCAAATACACAGCACGGCACGGGTTCTTGTATATATGAGATATATATACAAGGCCAAAAGTAGCATTGCACGGCGTTGACACGTGACTAACGCAACCCCCCTTCTTTTCCACCCAACAGAACACAACTCGTTCGACAACGATGCCTGGATCCTGAAGCTCGTCGAGTTTACAGAACAAGTGCTGGCGCAGGACCGCGTCCGCGTCATCGGGGTGTGTTTCGGGCACCAGATCCTCGGGCGCGCGCTGGGCGCAAAAGTCGGACGCAGCGACAACGGATGGGAGATTTCAGTGCTGCCTGTCGAACTGACGGCAAAGGGGAAGGAGGTGTTCCAACAGGACAGTCTGGTTCGTCATCTTGCCTTGACCTCGTCTCTTCGTTCGGGCGGCCAGCCGGCCTACTAACCTCCCCCCCTTCCAGGCAATCCACCAAATGCACAAAGACATCGTCTTTGACTACCCTCCCGGCGTGGAGAAACTCGGCGCCTCCCCGCGCTGCCTCACGCAGGGAATGTATGCCAAGGCGCGGCTGATCTCGGTGCAAGGCCATCCCGAGTTCCACGAGGGGATTGTGAGTCGGCTTGTGAAGATGCGGCATGAGCAGGGCATCTTCGAGGACGAGCAGGCGCGAGATGCGCTGAGTAGGGTGGGCGACAAGCATGATGGGGTGATCATCGCGCAGGCGTTTTTGAGGTTTTTGCTGGAGGATTGAAGGACGGGGGCAAACGAGATGAGATGAGATGTGCATGTGTTGAGAGATATTGCATTGCATGGCTTCACTGGCTACCTTGCTGCTGACGATAGATCATATCCATAGACACTTTACTCTGCACTGGCCAACCTCGATGCTCTGCACACCCTTGCCCTCGTCACTCTTCCTTCACTATGCCTCCCCCTCCTTCCAATCACACAGGCGTCGGCATCGGCACAGGCGTCGGCGTCGGTCCCGCACACCTATCCAACACCGTCCAGCTCGTGGCACACCCCTCGGGACACTTGGTCGGACACGGCGCAAACACGGTATCGGTGGCGGTCCTCGTGCAACACGCATCGGTGATGCACGGCTGCGTGATGGTCGACACAGTAAGACACGCTGGGCGCAGACACGTCGCGGCGTCAAAGGCGCAGCTGGACCACGGCGCGGGCGTGTCGATGCGTGTGCTAAAGGACGGGCAGTGCCGCGGTGCTAGGGTGGTCGTGGTGATGGTGGTGCGGATGATGGTTTTGTAGGTCCGGATTACGGGGGTTGAGGCCGGGCAGGTTGGGCCGGAGGGGAGGTTGGTCGAGGGAAGGGGTGTGTAGGGGGGGATGGCGAGAGTGAGGGTGCTGGGGGTGTGTTAGGCCGGGAAAGAGATGAAATGTCTGTAGTGTAGAGGAAGGGGCGTTACCTAAGGCAGAGGAGGAGTAGGGAGGTGAGCATTGTGGTTTGCTTGTTGCAAGTGGATTCTGTCGTTTGTGTATGGGTGAGTTTGTATGTCTGGTAGTAAAGAAAGAGGCAGTAGTTGTTCTCATCTATATGTCCTTCCGTATTCTTGTACTTGCCGTTTGCGAGCTGCTCATCACCATCATCAATCTGCTGATCCGAGGGATGCGAAGAGCAAAGCTAGTCAAAAGACCTGAGTGAGAGGGTTGACTACGACCTTGTGTCACGCTTCTTCGTATGTCTCCTTGGAAACTATTGAGAGTTCCAAGTTGGAGGTTGAGCTGAGTTCGATGCAGCCAATCGGCTCATGTGTGGCTTTCCAACAGCCATACACATGATAACGCTTGCGGGAAAGATCATTGCTGCTATTTTGAGCGTCCTTGGAGCACGAACGCAAGATTCTTAGTCCCTCGTGTCGACGACTCGCGTTGGTTGCAACCATAAGATCTGGAGACTTCGTCTTCTTTTAGAATTGCCCATCTGGGTATGACGAACCGAAGCCAAGTAGTGTCTACACCTATTTGATTCAGTCTTCTGCAATGCAAGGACAATCGGCTATCGCTGTCTTTGCAGCCGTGGAACAAGGTTCAGGAAATGCTCATGCGTAGATGTATCAGCGCAGCTCATGGCTGCTTTCAGTTCGAACACCTCTAATGCCAGACATATGTTACACGAATATACACGTCCGCACAAAGCTCGATTACGCGGCGGCGGGCTTTGGCTTCTTTGTGCCGTACTTGGATCGCGATGTGATCCTGCTTCCAACGCCTCCCTGCGTTTGGTTAGCCAATGCTGATGATCAAATTGTGATGTTGGAACGCACCAAATCCAGTGCTCCTCTGACCAGATGGTATTTCACACCAGGACAATCCTGCGCACGCCCTCCTCGTACCATGACGACCGAATGCTGCTGCACATTGTGACCTGTGCTGTGGTCAGCTGATAGCTCTCCCATCCTTAGTTCCAGCTATAACGTACCCTCACCAGGAATGTATGCTGTGATAACCTTTCCTGTGCTCAGACGCACCCTCGCAATCTTCCTCTCGCCGGAGTTGGGCTTCTTGGGCTTTGTTGTGCCGACCTTCAAGCATACACCCTTCAGCTCTGGCCTGTTGGCAAGCTGCGGTGATCGCAGCTTTCGCGCTCTTTGCTGTATCCTTCCTTGTCGCAGGACCTGAATCAATGTGCATTTGTTGGCTCGCGACGCTGGTGTAGGGGCGAGGGAGAGGCCGGCGAAGGCATTGTGGAGCGGTGTGGCGGTGATGGACGGCCGCGCAGCTGCCAGAGGCAGTTGCGCAAAGACTGAGGGTCGCACGAGTCGTCGGAGGAACTGGACGGGCATGGCGGCGGTCGTGTTGATATTGGGTTGTCGCGATTGACAAAAGTTCGAGATGCAGCGCGATTGAATGGACGGCGATGGTCCGTGCACGAACGCTGCTTCCCTGAGAGTTGAGACCGCTGTCGCTTACGACTGTTGTACCCGACCTTCAGCAGTTCTGTATTTCGACTGTGTTGTGTTAATCTGTGCTGCGCTTACCGCCCAAATCTGAGCCTCTCTCAAAGACGAGAAGGGGTTCCGTAGGTCAGTATCGTTGGGCATCAAGGAAGCGTTTCTTTTCTCCATTTAATGATGGTGAGTAAATGCGATATGGACAAAGATGCTTGATACAGCTACAGAACTGAGCAGTCCGTTTGTATCACAGGTTTGCGCTGTACCTGGAGCTCTTTTGGTTTACGGCCGTTTGAAGACCTTGTTGCAATAGCCATCGTCTTCGGCACCTCCTACGGTGTCCTCTTCATCTTCACTACCGCTTGACCTATCTTCTACCACTAGTTGCTTTTTGCGATCACGCTGAGCCTGCTGCAAAATCCCTTCCCTACTGAGACCTTCGTACAAGGCCCAAGCTGCTAGCGTCTTTGCATCTCTCGCACCCTCCCTCCACAGCTCTTCGTAATTGACCATCTGTAGCCTGATCGTCTCTTCCGTTCGCCTCTCTCCTATCATCCTATCCATTATGTCTTCAATCTCGAATCGATCCAGTTCCTAAGCGCGATGCGTCAGTCCAGCTGCAGCGCGGCTAGCTATTCACGGCAAACTTACCTTTTCCCACAGGAAAAGTGGCATGCAGTCATCTGTACTCCCAGGGCTGAGAAAAACTACGTTCTTCATCGATGAAGCCCGCAATGTCGAATGCTGGAAGGTCAATGCTGTCATATTGATGAGCTCAGAAGCCGGGAGGTTGAACCCGGTCAAGTTGTCGATGGCCTTTGCGGCTGCTCCTCCGAAAACCATGGAACCATCTATCGTGCCAGTGGGTATCTCGAGGAACCTCATGCTGCCCGTAGGTACCCGCGGTTGCTCTGTCATTATGACCCATCGTTGATCTCTTGTATCCTTAGGACGTAATATCATCAACACCGCCGCGCTGCCTCCACGCAGGAAGCAGACGCCCGGAAGGCTTTCCCCGGAAGAATTTGTAATGGTAGCGTCCAGTTTGATAGAGCCAATTCTCGTGGAGCCAATCCAATCGACCGATTGGATCTCGATAGATCGCAGCATGTACGAATCATGGTTGAATCGGTATTCACGATCGCCGTATTGGGCGGCCAGATTGAATCGGAGCGAAGTTTTCCAGTTTTGAAACGCAGGCCATGTTTCCAGTTGCTCCTTCGTTATGTTTGGAGCCAAGGTGACATTGACTGGTTCTCGAAAGCCATCAAGGGTAAAAGCTCTGACTGTCCCCATGCTAAAACCAGTGGCAAGGTAGCAACGAATATTGGTTGATCAAAAAACGTAAGAATGCGTCCGCAAGTGGGCTTCTGTGCCGATATTTCAGGTTGAATTGGCACAGATTTGGCGTCAAAATTCCAGCTAAAAAGCATGCCGCATCTGCTGAGGACTGGTCTTGTGCAAGAATACCTGGCGTGCTGAGAGACTTGTATTATATGCAATCTGGCGAGAGCCTGTCCGCCTCACAATTATGGGACAGAACGATAGCGCCGGCGCTTCGTGCTGCGCTACAGAGACCAGCTTGAGGTGGGCGCTAATTTGTTATTGGATCCTTCGCCAATTGCCGCTCAATTCCATGCCGATCGGGCCATCCTTCAAAAGATCATGCATCTTATTCGACTGTCGAACATGTTACCTGCGTGTTGGGCTCAAGATGTTGATTCAAGACTTTTTCGCCCAACTCGAGTGCCGACGAAATCGGCAGGCTTGCGAAGACGATGTGCGGTGCGTGTTTTCGGATGCTCCACAGACAGGATGTAAGGTGTGGAAATGCCCAAACTACCTACACTCCCAGCGTCAATTCAAGGTAGAGTTACTTGCCCTTTCTGCAGGAATGTACTGTAGTATATATTGAGACCTGAAAAACGAGCCAGACTCGAAAATCGCGAAATCACCGACAAATTTGTCACCTACAAACATTAGGCGTAATCACATGCTTATATTGATAATTGGACCTCAGTGTTCCACCTTATTGGACACAGCTCTCACAATTCACGTCATGAGACAAGATGCTTATCCAGGCTCTGAATTAGATCGAGAGGCGCTCAACGTCACTCCCACATCGGAAGGACTCACCTCTTGTTTATGATATTACTGATAATATACTATTTCTATTGACCTGCGGGCTTCTTCGCCACCTGCACCACAGCTTTGGTGAGCTTCTGCCCCCCAGTCTCATATCCCTTTTCGAATTATCACTCTTCACTTGAATTACAAAACGTAATAAGATACACCAAGCCAAACTTGAAGGTGCTCTCAAGCGCGCGAATACCAAGCCAGTTATCAATGCACACACGCCTATACAAACGAACAAGATCTCTACATCAGGACCGAGAAATTTACTGCTGATCACCGAGAAAAACAAGGAGGGGAAGATAGCTGCGAAAGAGTTTTGGTTGACGACTCGTCGGCAAAGGCGTCGACAAACAAGAACACACAACTGTCTACCTGGACTTCACTAGCGACGACTCAAATAACGGCGTAGTTGACTCAAAATATCGCAATTCGTGCGTCCATATCATTCCTGTCGGGAAAGGGCCTTGCAGCCAGCTTTAGGAAAGCAAATAGCTAGCACTTCGAGGATAATGCAAACGGGCTATTCTTCAAATGGATCGGGGTCACCAAACCGAGCATATGGGTGGACAGTAAGCTGTATCTCAGATCCTGAAGGTTGGTCGAATCGTCAGCAACGTGCCGCAACGAGATTTCGATACTAAGACAGGCATGCACAAAATTCGTCTCGTATGAAGCAACTATTGTTGGTACTGTGAGATGATAGTGTACGCTCACCAATTTTTCCGCTAACTACACGCGAGATAATGACCGAAGATCCATGACGCTCAACACCTAAATGATTGCAGTAAGTAGAGTGGGCACAAGATGACTAGATTCCGTATATCGAAGGGAGCAATCGACATTACGTGACTCTGCTCAAAACTTCTACTTGCCGCGTGCTTTAGACTCATCAAGAAAAGCGCCATTTGCAGCGTTTTCCGGCAAAGGAGCCAGCTTTTCCATCATATGAACTGCCTTTCCGTCATCGTCATACAATGTTGAATGGCGGCAGCGCGCTCATTGGGTCAGAACGGCTGTCGCAACAGGCAGAGATCCACTCTTCGGCAAGATGGCTGCCTCATGCCGTCGGCGTAGATGCTCACAACGCCGAAAACGAGCATGCGAACATATGATGCCCAGAACATATAAACTTTGCCCTGCCCGGAAGATAAGAACCACTATAACATCTCATCATCTCGATGATAACATTAAAACATGTCGTCCATCAATCCCGAAAAAGCAAGTTCCACGCCCGCCGAGCCCTCGGGCACACCCATGACCGTCGAAGCAGCAGTGGCACAGCCAGAAAACACGCTTGACCGAGTCGAAACACGCGCATCGATACTATATGACAGTATACCACTGTGGAGGAAATGCCTGATTGTGTTCGCGTGCAGTTGGGGTGCATTGGCGGCGTGCTTCTCAAGCACGAGCTTGCTATCGGCGAGCAAGGAAATCAGCGAAGACTTAAACACAACAAGCCAGGTTGTGACCCTCTCGACGGCAGGCTTGCTACTAGCAATGAGCTCAAGTGCGTTGGTGTGGAGTCCGATTGCAAGTGTGAGTGGCACTCATGGTCTGGTTAATTTGTACTTGCTAACTGTTATGTAGATCGTCGGTCGAAGAGTCGCATACATTGCATGTACTATTGTATTGCTCGGGTTTACAGTCGGCGCCGCCCTTGCTTCAACAACTGAAGTCTTCGTTGCCATGCGTGTGTTGTCTGGACTGCAAGGCTGCTTCTATCATGTTGCGGGACAGACGATCATCGCGGAATATTTCCCTCCGACACAGCGTGGAAGAGCAAACGGCTTCTTCCTTGCAGGCACAGTCGCTGGTCCTCCACTAGGTTCGTTTAGTTCCGTCTACGTTGGTTCGGCATCCCGACTGATACCATGATAGGACCCTTGGTTGCTGGCGTCATGGTTCAGTATACAAGTTGGCGTAACCTGCTATGGCTACAGGTTGCAATGATCAGTCTCTCGCTCGTACTAGCATTCTTCTTTGTACCTGCGAACAGGCTGGATAAGCCAGGACTGGGACTCAACACTAGTGGGTGGCATGCTGTGGCAAAGTTCAGCCCCTTGCCCACGTTCAAGCAGATGGTGTACCCGAATATCTCATTCACGGTAAGCTAACGAATATGCATCTGGTGACGTGATTGCTGACAGGTACTCATGCAGCACTTGAGCTGCGGCTTCCTTAGTTGGACGCAGTATTCACTTCTCGCTGCTCCCAGGCATGTACTAAGCACTCGCTTTGGTATAAAGTCCTCACTATCGACCGGTCTCTTTTACATTGCGCCTGCCACTGGCTTCCTGCTCGGGACGGTCATTGGTGGGTGGTTCTCGGACAAGACCGTAAGGCGGTATATGGCAAAACGCGGCGAGCGGCTCCCACAAGACCGTTTGAATGCAGGTATGTTCGCCTTCTGGGTCGTGATACCATTCTTCATGCTATTGCAAGGGTGGGGTCTCGAATGCGACAACTGCTCTACAGCAGTGGGTGGGCTAGCTCTACCTGTCGTGACCAGCTTTTGTACCGCTGCTGGTCTTCTTGCCGCGTTTGCGAGCCTTAACACGTACTGTGCGGGTAAGTGTTATGTTTACAGCATGTACAATAGATGACTGACAGGCTTGTAGAAGCAAGACCAAAAGCACGTCGCGAGGTTATTGCCGGTAAGTATCTGGTTCAGTACTCTTTCTCGGCGATATCTTGTGCATCGACGGTTCCCCTTATTGAGACAATTGGCACCGGACCAGCTGGAACAATAGGTACGTTGAACGACTGCTTCTTCCCATTGGCTTTTCTGATCATAATCAGGTGCGGTTTTGGCAGTACTCGCTGGGCTGCTAACATTTGCTGTTGCAAAGCAAGGACAGTCGATGCAGGAGTGGGCTGAGCACCGACTGCTTGTTATACCTTCGGAGGTGCTTCCAAAATAAACCCTGGAGTGGTTTGCAAACGAGTCGAGAATTCCATAGATCACCCATTCGCCCATTCGTCGCCGCCCCAAATTCCTGGCCAGTAAGGCGTCTGCAGTGGATCGAAGCTCGGGTTGTCAATTTCACTTATCGCGAGATCAGTCTCTGCCAAGAACTCTTGCAGCGAAGGTTCAGCAAGTGCCATGCCTGCCGTCATCGTCTGTGTGGTGAATGGCAAGGTAGGCCCATTGCTAGTAATCGGCAATCTCTGTGCGAGATGCTGAATTGAACTGTTGTCGCGCACTCTTTGCATGCTCTCTTCCATTGCGTCAAGATGCTCGCAGAATTCCCGCGCCGCAAAATTACCACTTTGACTTAGCTGGCGAATGATGTCTGCTGCGGTGTTGAAGCTGTCTCCATCGCTTTGGCTCTGCGCGGTGCCAATGAGGCTTGACAGGGCCAAGATTGTAGCAGCGGAGAATAGGTATTGTGTGTAAAAGTAGTCAAAGATAGCGAATGAACCGTGTATCCATGCGTCACTCAGGAGGTAGAAAGAGTGTCGAGAACATTGAATGCATGTCTCAGCGAGAGTAAGCGCACTTTCTGGTGCGCCCGCCTTGGGGTTTATTGAAGGATCGGCCCAAGATTTGCAGTGAAGGCGTAGGATATGAAGCAGGATGGGCCGCGTTGCAATGATGCAGCACTGTCAGACTTAGTACAGATCTTACCAGAACTATTTTTTGGCGCACCTGATTGAACCTTAAATGAAGGTAGACGATACTATTTGGCTGCGAGGAACTCTTGTCATCGTCCAACTGCAGGCGAGGCGGTAGGGTCTCCATCCATCTTGTGATATTTTTCAAAGTTGTTTGCACCCTCTGGGAGAAAGGAACATGGTGCTTACGCCGAGAATAAAGCTGCTGACGCGTTTGCTGTGACAGACCTGCCAACTCGATGCTCTTTCGCGTGTAGTCGACATCCTCGAAATCCGTCAAGTGTTCTAGGTTTTCGTTACTTGGAAGATCGACCATGATGTCCTCGTCAGCTATGCTTGCAGGATGACCAAGCTTGGAGCAACACGTCCGATCTAGCACATACGCTGTCCACCACAATCTCTTTCGATGCTCTCTAGCCACTGGGTTCGAGTACAATCCATCAGGTACGTTCATGTTTAGACCCATGACAATGCCCAGTCTCACAGCGGAACTTGCCAGTAGATACGCTGTATGCCTCCGGTTCAGATTGTATGAGTAAAGCACAAGAAGTAAAGCAATTTCGACTGTGTGCATAGTCGGTCTCTCTGCAGGGATACTGACCATTCTTCTGGCTTGCGCAAAGTATGGTAAGCCGGGGAAAGTTGCTTCTTGGGCAGCGATGCGGCTAGAGTACACTTCGCCTAGAGCGAAAAGAGCTAGAAGCTTGCACTTGATCAGCCTGTCGACATCGTCAATGTTGTTGATTGCTTTCTCCAATGCCTCTGTGATGGAGGATTTGAGGACGATGTGGTAGTACTGGCAAACAGTGCGAAGAGCAACCTTGAGCAGAAAGCGTGCTCGCGCAGGTGTAGGCCATTCAAGTCGGGACTCAGACAGTACCATGAGGGATTCATCCCGCACATAGCTCGTTCTTGGGATGTGTACGCTATGTGGAGTCAACGCTTCGCGAAAGCGTGTTGCAAAGGCTGCATCAGCGGCTTCGCTGATGTGTATAGGCATGTCAAGAGATGACATTGGGAAGAACCATCCTTGAGCCCGGTCTTCAACAAGAGGGTTCTGTACGGTCTCCTGATGCTCTGTTGCGTTGGTCTGACGTATACTGGCTATATCAGACGGCGCGATCGGATCTGTACTGCGTAGGCGCTCGTTTTCTCGCAAAAGATCCTCGACATATCTAGTTGAGTCAACATTACACTTGGATAAAGTGGACTTACGCGCCTACTGTTGACTGTACTTGATCTGACGATCACGAATAGGATAAGCGCAGGCATCCGGCACATTTGCATCACGACAGTTTGAGCAAGGTTGGCCTCCTGTGCACTTCACTTTGCGCGAATGGCATCGCTGGCAGCTTATGGATGACGGTCAGCGGCCACCGGTAGCAGACGTTGCACTCGTTGCTTACGCGACAGACTTAGTGGGTCTGGCATGAGAAGAGTTTGAACTGCTGAGTTGACTGACAGACGTACGCCTCCGATTGCGCACCGTTTTTGGCATGATGGTAACAGATGAGGAGTCGTCAGGTTGTTGGTGTGGAAATTGACTTTGCCGAGAGTTCGGTCAAAATTCGGTCAACGCGTCTGTAGCGCGTTCTTTCTGGTACCTTTCATTCTGTACTCTGAAGGCCATCATCATAATATGCACACCTGCTTCTCCGGACATTATGATGAAATCGCAGAATAACGACGTAAATTCAGCCATACATTACAAGCGCGATGCTCGAAAGACCGAACCACAGGAATTGCGATAGTTCCTGAGAGGTACCCCTTGGTTCGTACCAAAGGTCGTAAGCCTTACTTGGAATCAGGCTCATCACCAGAGACACTTGGATCTTGTCTAGATCTTCGCAATCGCAGTCAGGGAATGTGCCCGCTCAAATGAGAACGCGTGACAGACTAGCTGTCCGTAAGAATCTCTCAATCGGCCAATCTTCCGCGCCGACAGCACCTCTCGCTGTTAGCCCGATATGTATATGAGAGAAAGCATACGTTACGCAATCCAACTGTCCCAACGGAGACATTAGCATCCGAGCTATCAGCGTCTCTGAAGAAATTGTTGGTGGCGCGACTTCAGTAGAACCGCAGGCAAAAGTGCATCCCTCTTGAAGCTACTGAGCCATTTGCCTTTGCTCCGAGCCTGGGAGTTTCTGCATAAGGGGGTTTCTGTACATTAACAAATCCGAAATCGCTGGGAAATGAGAGGCCATAATTGACAGTCATATAGGTCTTGGCTGGCCGACCAAGACCATGTCCACCGGTTAATGAACTCTATCTTGTTGACCCAAAACGGACGGCACGACTTTCCGGGGTCTCCTGGTCGTCCCCAAACCAATACCCTTGCCATTGTTCATTGTCCACATTTGGCAGTGACTGAGTGTTAGAGAGCTTCCTTACGATCGGGTAGTTCTCATGTCCTTAGATCCCTAATGGACTAGTCCATCAGTGATCACGAACACGCAGTTTCAGCGTGGCCTGCCAGTCATTCATGCACACCCGATTTCACATGTGGCCGCATCATAAAATCCACCCTGATAACAGCATTTTGTGTTCTCTGGACCTTGCTTTCTTTCTGTATCGGCAGCTTGGCCCGGTTCTGCGTGGCATCGAAGAGATTTTTGGCTGCATGGGAGCCGCTGTAGCACTATAACCCCACGATCTAGCAAGCGCCTGGGTCGCGGCAGTGCAGATTTTCTCCGACAATGACATGTCATGTGTGATTTGCCCGCCGATTTCGCGTCATCTCGCCACAGAGTTCCTAACCACGAATCCGAGGCCACCTCTTTCGAACAAGTGATCGTCACCAAGCCGCTGGCTTTTGGCAATGTGCCTCGAAAAGCGCCCGAACTGATCGTTGGCAGATGCTTGACTTAGTGATAAGGATAGCCGCTACAATGAACCCAACAATGAGCCGAAACCTGATATTGCTGGCATTAGTTCGCCAGTATAAGTTACAGCAGCTTCACTGCGGACCATAATATTGCAAGCGGGTCAACATGTCCGATACATTGTACGGCTTCCCGTTCGCTGTAGGCAACCCGATACCACCGCCAAGCTTGCGGTTGAGCTTGGGAAAGTCAGCAGATCTGCACAATATTCCAGCTATCAGACGCAACCCAGGAAAATGTGGAAATCACGGGATATGTAGGCCAACGTGGTTGATTGATTGGAACCAGCATGGCCCCAGTGTCATGGTTGGTCACCAAGAACCACTAGCCCAAAGAGCAGTGATGAACACTCGCTTGTAATGCAGTGGTGTGTCACCAACGGAGACTCCGAGACAAGTTCCGGACGGAGTAGCGTGGCGCAGAGTGTCGGAGGACCTGTGGGGTTCTGCCGTCTTACGACAGTGATATCGGGTCAGCGAAGATCTGAGCTTGCCTTGAGCTCTGATAATATGATTTTTTTGGTAATCGATGCCACCCTGATTGGCCCCTGCTGAGAGCCCAGACTTATTGTCTTGTGTCATTTATGCGCCTAACACCAAGAATTCGGCCGCGGGACGAAGACGTGGCCGGAGGATGCTACCGCACAAACTGAGCCGGTTCTCAGCTCAATGACACAAAATGGTTACTTGTATATGAACGGATGGCAGTGAGAACCAGGCAATGGTCAGGTTTTCACCTCAGATCGTGACGTACCACCGGATAAAGAAGAACATGCTGACCTGCAAACACGATAAGATCGCAGAGCTAGCTTTGCATCTATGGGTTTGACAACATAGGGATCGACAACAAAGACGTCTGAGGTCAGAAACTACATTCGCGCCGTGTGTCCGAGAACAAGCCGATCAGTAGCCAAATGTGGTGCCCAGCTCGTTGAGTGCATCGTAATCTTTTCGTTGAGCCCAGCAGCCTGGGTAGATGTTGCCATAATCGATAATAACACATGTAAAGCGAAGGTGGAGGTGCATGTAAACTTTCGGCTCGAGCTGGAGATGTAGTCAAGGAAGCTATTGTTTGTTTGACCGTTGCACGTGTACCGACGTCTTAGAGAGCAAGCCCAGTTCCATCACCCCAACGGTACAAGCTCAACATCTCCCGGCGGCGTTCTACGGAAGCCTGCATGCCTCTTCCGCGCATCTGCTGCAAGGCTGAGAGCATGATGTTACGGAAATTTCTCTGCGGGCACCCATATTAGCCTCGATGACGCCACTTGTGGTTGGTGGGAACCATCCATTTAGCGGTACGTACCTGGTATTCCGTGTTCAGGGTGACAATGCAGGCTTCATGCGCGCGCACAATCACTTCGCATGCCCGCACTATGTTTGGACTCGCTTCTCCCTGCAGCTTATCTGCAATCAAAAGCAGCAGGAAGCTCCCCTGTAGGAGATAGATTCCAAAGAAGAACGGCATAAAACTTAGGTCTGGGTCAAGTTCAAGTATCTCATTTAGAGCTTCAGCTGCAGAGACCGCATGTCCAGTGGCAGTGACGAAGCTTTGTGATGATATCCACAGGTCGTTATCGTCCAAGAGTGAGATTGGATCCCACTTCCCGTTCAACAGGACATGAAGTGTATGCATAAGATAAGTGCCATATGTCACTACGATTCGAGCGTGCATTATTGACTCTTGCGCCACCGAGTTTGAGGTACTTGATGACGTGCCCGACGGGGCGGAGTCAAGCGTGTTCGTCTCAAGAACGGCCCGCTGTTGCATCCTTTGTAGCGATCGGCCGTAAGCATCCAGCCGCTGACTGATTTCCATTTCATACTCGTCCCAATCTGTCTTCGCGCCAAACCTTGGATGGTTCTTGGCATGCGTGAGGTCCAGAATTTCGCCAAGTATTGTCATCAATGGTAAGAAAAATTCGAATATGGAGGTGTGACCGGTGCATTCGAAGGCAGAACCTCTTCGGCGAAATGTGGGATCTGGTACTGATTGAGCGGAGTCCTCGAAGAAATCGCCAGATTGCCATACATGATCGTCAAATGGTTGTAAAAGACCGGAGCATTCTACATCTGTGAAAGAGAGCGGTCGATTGTAGCACAAGGCGAGATGTCTTTGTATCGATTAGTACTTTGACCACTGACTGAAAGGTATGAACGTACCGGTCCATTGTGTAAAGAAGCCACCACATGCGTCTACGCTCCTCACGTTGCTCCTCTGTCGCCTCTGGACTGGCGTTGCAGCTTTCGACATTGCCGGTAGTATCTTCGTCATACAGGTCAGGTGGTGGCGTGACTATCTCTTTGCTCAGTCGCATCTCCCTGGCTAGTGACCAAGCGGCATTCCACCATCGCAACGAAGCTGCTTTGTATTCGCTAGCGGAAGTCACCACTCCGAGATTGACGTATGTTGCTAAATCATCCAGATTGCCGAAGTGCATCTCAAGGCCAATGCTATCCTCAGAGATTTGTGTTGGCATTCCAAAACCACCCATGGTAACGCCATGGTCCATAGCAGCATGGTTGTACATGCTTGGATCATGGTTAGATGCCCCCGGAGTTTGATGTACGAGTGGCTTGAGTAGGCCAATTGTCAGGTTGACCAACTTTTCTGACATCTGTGTCCTAGCCATTGGAGTGGATGCTAAGTACGGAGATTCGCTGGTCAGGCATCCAATCCACAGCATACTCGCTAACAAGGCCGGGCTGCAGACACGTGGATTGTTCCTTCTGAGAAACGAGTTCTTTCGAAAGACATGACCGAGGACATACGGAGAGACCGGCTGCATATACAATGAAGATGAACTCTCGAAGTAAAGCTCCAGGAGGTCGCATGCTAATGAAAGAGGCATGATGTTTGAGAGGTATGGAACTACAGGCTCAAGAACGGGGTAGCGAAGGAGCTGAGTCGATCGGGGACGGGCGCCACCAGAATATAGTGTAGCAGACGGTGAAGGTAGCATCCAAGTTGGAGATCCGGACAAGGGCGAGTGGGCTGTGAAGTCCAGATGTGGTGCATCCTCAGCAAGAGATTGCGCCATGTACGTAATGGGAACATGGCCTGCAAATTCTATGGAGTTATCGTTAGAAGGGACCGGTGGATGTATGTTCTGCTGCATAACATCATGGGGTGACTGATACGCAAGATTGTGTTGAAAGTCGTGGGGAGCGGTGAATCCGTGCTCTGGTAGCCCATGGGTTTGGATACGAGATGGCTGCGGATGCGTTTCGTCAGCGGTATGCTGCATACCTTCTCCCGTGACTGAGTCAATGGCACTCAAGCTCATAGTGCGACCTGAGTAGAATTGCGTTTGCTTCCTCGAATTTGTCGTTGCCAGGCTGTTAGAACGACTTGGTACGAAAGGCGCCGCAAAGGTTGACTGATTGCTAGATGGGGTAGGACTTGTGTTGTATGCTCGTTCGGAAATAGTCCCCTGTGACTGCGGCGTTGCAATATTTGGTTCCTCACTTGGATGTGTTGGCTTGTCGGACGATGCCGTTGCGACAGCTTGTTGCTGGGCGATCTCTTTGCGTGAGGCTTTCCCACGTTTTTTACGTTCACGTAGGTACGCGCAGGTCAAACCAAACTCTAAATTTTTGTCAGCTAAGCTCTTGGTCTGTACTCGAAACACGAGCTGAATTCCGCAGCCATGGTGGTTACCTATACAGTGTGAACAAGCTAGTGAAAGTCAGCTCATGTCTGTCAAGAGTAAGTTGGGGTCAAAGTACGTTTTTGCCCATCGCATTTCGTTCTCAGTTGATTGCATTGATCGCACGCTCTGCTAATTCGTCGTCGCACAGGCCCAGATGCCCGGCCTGATCGTTCGTGGAGCATCGTGCCTCGCTGAATGCGGGGAGCTGCAGCTAACGGTCCGTTGGCGTAAGGCAAGCGAGAAGGCTTACCCACAGCATTCCCATTCAAAGTAACATCCGCACGCTGGTGGAATCGCAGTGTTCCATGATGTAACGAACTGGTTTGCGGAGGCCCAGTGTGCTGTGCGAGCAGGATGTGGTGTTCTTGTGGATCGGTAGCGTTCGGCGTGTGGAGCAGGCTGAAGCCCGGCGGGTATTGATGGAGACTGGTGGACATATTGTTCCTAGCGCCCGTCGAATGATCGCACTACAACCTGGCTCCGAGGACAGGAATTCAAGGCTCGACTGACAATCTGTAAGCGCCGAAGATGTCGAAGTTTAAGGCTGTGGATTATCGAAGGGTGCTATGTGGCGAAAAGGCTGAGGCGCTGTTCGACCTCTCAATTCCCGCGGCACAAAGTGAGAACTTTCGCCGTTATAGCTGGCAGGGACGTATGCAGGTCGACCGTTCCCGTCCGGTCGGCGTTGCGGTGTACCTCAGTACGTTATAAATATCAGGCAGCTCTTTGCCTCCGCGACCGGGTCTAAGTCACAGGGCTTTATGACTTTCTTGGTGCTTGGAACTACCTGCCCAGTACTGATCAAGCATAGCCAGGTCAGCTCTTCTCTGGAACCAGCTGCAGCGCGCATTCGCGACGTGCCTGAACCACACACTGCAGTAGCTTTGTGTAAGCAGGGTGCGCAAGTCTGCACGTGCTCCTGCCAGAAAGTCGAGATGCTGCCTCCGTCCCGTCTCTCAAGTCGCTACTGTAAGTCCATGTGTACCCCTGTAGACAACCAGGGTTACGCTGCACACCATCAGTTCACATTGAGCACAGTCCACAAAACCGCTGGGCTCCCATAACGAACACTTGCGCGATGGAATCTCCACCGGGGACTGGGCAGCGTAGTCCAATCACAGAGATTCATTGGTGGACCTGAGCTACCCGACATCATAGGTGATCAGGTTTGAGATATGGTGCGGCAAACTTTCGTGCCAATACCATGACTGCTTATGTTCCAAGCTTCACAATTCGGAAAACAGGTTGGACCATGATCGCCGACCGTGCCCCGTAGCCGTGGTGGACCGCACGGCACGGGGCATGCTGGTCTGTGTTCACACCCTGCGTCTCGCTCCGGAGGCAATAAGCTTGACCCCAGAGGTAAGATGCTCTGCTCAAAGTGCGTTGGTAAACGCCACCCTTGCCAAGTCTTGTCCAAACGCTTTGGTGAATGTTGCGAGATCGTGGCTACCGGCCGGCCGCGATTGTCGGCTTGGGACGTGCATTGAGCAGGGGGATGCTGTTCGGTAGAGCGGACTCATTTCAATGCCTTTCGTATTGGTTCCACATCTTCAGAAACCACTGGCTAGAGTCTTCTTCGCAGGGCCACCCCAACGTCAAGAGACTGGTACCGAAACTTTATGCAGTTGACGTGATAGCGTTACTCAAGCTTGGACTCGGTAATGAGCACCTCAGGCCCGGACGTTGATCCTGACGACTGTATGTCACTCGCAGTAGCTGTTATGTCGGAGCCAGGTTGGGATGGATCGATAAAACGCGGTAAAATGTTATCGAATAAGAGTCGCCCAAGGCAGCAGAAAAGCCTGGATGGTGTCTGGGCCTTAATTTGTACAAGGTCCGTACCCAGCGGCTCGTGGACGAGCAGATCACGCTTGTACTCGTGGACTAACAGATTTGATCGCTCCGGGCTGCTTTGTCTTAGACGGAGTAGGATGCTCCGCCTGGCTAGACAAGGTCATGATACTGCCGGTCTTACGTGTAGTGAGATGAGATCGCTGAAGCACTAGATGGCACTTGCTAGCCGATCTCAACTTCCACACATCGCACGATGCTGCAGCCGGCGGTTCGCTCCGCTTCTCAACGGTAAGCGCACGCGATGTCAATGACAGCTCGCCCAAACCTCGCTAGCGATGGTTCTTCGGCACCCTATCCGAACACGAGAGCCTTCAATGCACGTGAACACACACCTATCTCTACATGTGTGCATATGTGCAACTGTTGCAGACGTCAGAGCGAAGCTGGAATCGCTTCACACGTATAAATAAGCCTGACTGGTATCAGCGCTTGTCGATGTGTGCGGACCACTCAAGAGTGGTGCAAGGATGTAGACACGGGCAGCGTACCACTCTGTATATAGCAGGCAGCGTTGTAAGTGATTCTGTCTATAGCCTCTCCCTACATCTTGTCAAATAAACGTAAGCCAGCCACTAACAGTCTTTTATGCAGACGTATCTATGGACAGTTTGCGGTAGAGGCCCAGAAATGAAGCGATCCGCATATTTTTACAACGAATATACCAACGGTATTCGTAAAGGTCCATCACAGCACGTTGCCGCAATACGTTATTGGGACAAAAAAGACCCGGTGCTCATGACAGCTTGACCCATGATACGATGCAGTGGCTATCTCGAATGTGCGCCGTTCGCTCATCTGGCAACGTAAAGATGGAGTTTAGAGAGCGAGCGCATGTTACCTGAAGCCAAGCGCAGTCAATCCAGGTGAGCATTCCGATACAACCAAGGTCGGGTTTTTTTGGCAGCCACCTCGGATGACTTTTTTGTTCAGACATCGGAGGCTGAGAGACATCGTTGAGCCATTGAGGGAGATGCGCAGTATAGTTTGTACGGCATGAGACAACAGAATAGAGCGTTAAATTACAAGAGTGGCCGTATTGCAAAACAGAATTACTTAATGCTCATTGATAGATAGGTCAGTCTAAAGGCTGCAACAGTCTCCAGTATTGTGGGCAAGATGGATCATGGAATACGATAAGGGTGTGAGAAGGAAGGAACACCGAGTGCAAATGCCCCACTTATTACCCAATGAAGAAAAGGGCGGCTACGTCACCGACTTCGGCGGCCGTACGCCGTTAGTGCGGGCGTTGAAAGCTTTACGCCAGCTAGCTACACCAACTCATACCAACAGCTGATGCTCAGACGTCTCTTACAAATACTAAGCCATCAAGTTAAAGTCAACAACAACATGTCGGTGGAAAAGATCACAACCATCTCCCCTATTACCAATCAGCCAATTCTCACTCGCAATGGCCTCTCGGATGCTGATATTCAGTCTATTCCTGAGATAGCCACTCGCGCATTCGAATCTTTCCGGCGCACTTCCTTGGGAGAGAGGCAGCAAATCATCAAGAAAGCCCTTAAGCTTCTCAATGAGCGCCAGGA
Organism: Stagonosporopsis rhizophila; assembly: GCA_016767195.1. Classification (NCBI taxonomy): domain Eukaryota; kingdom Fungi; phylum Ascomycota; class Dothideomycetes; order Pleosporales; family Didymellaceae; genus Stagonosporopsis; species Stagonosporopsis rhizophila. Next base: position 2,810,968 of record CP068498.1, on the reverse strand, counting down.
TGCCTTGGGCAAAGAACTCACTGAGCAAATGGGCCGCCCCATCGCATATACACCCAAAGAGGTCACCACAGCCGTTATGCGTGGCGAGTACCTGCTCAAGATCAGCGACGAAACCTTGAAAGATACGCCAGGAGACGCTGAGAAAGGTTTCAAGCGCTATGTGAGGAAGGTTCCATTGGGCCCTGTGCTTATCCTTTTCCCTTGGAATGTATGTAAAGCATAAAAGATTTCCATTGACATCGGCTAATACCCCATAAGTACCCCTATCTGACTCTCATCAACTCACTTGTACCTGCTTTATTGTCTGGAAACTCCGTCATCCTGAAGCCGTCTCCTCAGACACCGACAAGCGCAGAGCAGATACAAAAGGTTTTCTCAGATGCTGGATTACCGGAAGGAGTACTCCAGATCTTTCACAGTGGATCGATTACACAGATTGAGGCCATTGCGAAATCACCGCAGATTCAGCTTGTTTGCTTCACAGGTTCGGTCGCTAATGGACTTGCTGTACAGAGCGCTGCGAATGACAGAGTCCCTGTCCGTGTTGGACTCGAGCTTGGAGGCAAAGATCCTGCCTACGTCCGATCAGATGTAGACATCAAATGGGCCGCAGAAGAGATCGTCGATGGATCAATCTTCAACTCTGGCCAGAGCTGCTGTAGCGTTGAAAGAGTATACGTCGATGAAAAGATCCACGACGAGTTCGTTTTAGCGGTACAAGAAGTCCTAAAGGGCTACAAGCTCGGTGATCCGTTTGACAAGGACACACATATCGGGCCTGTTGTATCGAAGCGGTCAGTGGAGACTGTGCAGGCACACATCAAGGACGCTTTGGAGAAAGGTGCCAAGAACGCGACTCCTGAGAACGAGAGCTTCAAGAACCCACCCGCGGATGGCAACTTTGTGGCTCCTACGTTGCTTACTGGTGTTACACACGAGATGGCTGTCATGAACGAGGAAACTTTCGGCCCTATCATTCCGGTGATGAAAGTAAAGGACGATGCGGAAGCCATCAAGCTCATGAACGACAGCCAGTTTGGGTTAACGGCAAGCATCTGGACGAAGGATACTGAGAAGGGACATGAGCTTGTCGACGATGTAGAGGCTGGAACTGTCTTTGTCAACCGATGCGACTATCCCGCACCTGTAAGTCTCCCAATAATCCGGAAGCATCCACTCACTTGCTAACACGCTCAGGATCTTGCATGGGTCGGCTGGAAGGACTCCGGAAAAGGACAGACACTCAGCAAGTTTGGCTTTGACCAGTTCGTTAAGCTCAAGAGTTACCATGTCAAGGATTACCCAAAATAGATGATACTACATGAGAGCAGCTAGCACAACAGGCCACGCTGGAATGAGACATCTTATTCGAGCAGTCATTGAATCGTTGCGATCGGTGCAGCATGACCACAACCATGAAAATGAAAATTGGGTACACGCTGGACTGCCTTCTACTCAACATCTGCATTTTCCATGCGTCAGGGCTCAAATATAGGCTGACAAGCGGTGTATGATGGGCTGATCGACAAACAGTAAACACCGATCGAATCGCGACGCGCTCTCGCGTGTTCACCTGACATGGCGTTTGACGCTGTGCTACAAATGGTGCGACCTGCATACGCCAGAACAATGGTTCCTAGCAATGTTCGTCCAAGGAGGTGAAACGCCTTGTCTTACCCATGCCGATCCCCTCAAAGCTACAGCAAGGCGGATCACTAGAGTACGTGCGTTTCTGGTACCTGATTACTGAGAAATGCGACCCTGCATGCAAGGTGTGGTTCCACAAGTGCGATGCCGCTGTCTAATCTCACCACACCATATTCGATCAACTGCGGTCTTGTGCGTTCACGGGCGGTAAAACAGTTTCTCTCGGTCTCAAGGCTTTCATCACAGAGTCAGGGCTTCACACTGATCGCGTCCTTGCAAAAGATTATTTTCTGATGTGTTCTAGTCCTGTATTGTGATCGAGGCAAAGAGGCAAAGCGTTTGAACACATTCCGGCAGCACCGGCCCGCATCCTTTCGCTTCACTGCGCAGAAGTGAAGGAATGTCCAACACGTATTGAAGCGAGCAAGGGGTGTTCCAGAGCCACGCGGCAGAGATTTTTGTTCAACGAGTCGCTTGGGAAACCAATCTCACACCTCTAACTTGTATATTGTATGGCAGTCGGTCCTTCTTTCCCTGCCATACCTATGCTGCCTGTATGATCGCTCGATATAGTGAGCATTGTGTCTGTCGTATCCCACTCTTTTGTCTGTACCGTTAGTTTGCATCATCATTGACCTTTATCAGGATTCTTCCTTCACTCTTTTATCATTGCGTGTTTTTGCTAGGTTCTGCTCATATACCTTCTTTTGCTCTTAAGCTCCGATATACCCACTCTCATTCAACAAACCCACAACAAACCCACATTCTCTCCCTCGAAACGGCATACTTTTCCACCACTTCCACGCCAGCATTACGAAGCGGGACCATGGCCTTCAAGGATGTCATGTCAAAGATCCAACGCTCTCTTCTTTGCTGCACTAAGCGAGAGCACAGGCGGGAGCAAAAGCCTTCACTAGATATAGTAAGTTCCTCGGAGACTGCAAGTGCAAGCAAGATATATGTACTAATCTGCCGGTAGGGTTCCCCAACCGACGTTCGCCGCGTCGACATTTCTGACGCCCTGCCCGGTCTTACAGACGCTCAACGAAAGTACATCCGAGAGAAGGCCTCTAGCGATGCTATCCATCTCTTGGGTCTTCAGTCCCACCCACCATCACACCCTCCATCACAACCACCCACTACACCACCATCACCCGAACACTCACTTAGGCATGAGCCAAACTCACCAATGTCGTCTCGAGAGCCCTCCATGGCTCTCCTGAATGCCGCATCCAAGGACCTCCCTGACGTAATTCCAACACCCCCTCGTCAGACCCACGCCCCCACCTCTTCGCCCAGCACGAGGATGAAGAGCATGTGGAGCGGAACAAAGAGGCTCAGCAACTCGTCAAGCTGCCGAGATAGCTTGTACTCGAAGATAGAGGACGGCGAGAAGCTTCAAGACTCATCATTCATGACGCTAAACCTGGACTTTGAGTCTGAAAGCCCTAGTGTCAAGAAGCGTGCTGATAGCCCGCGGACGCTGAGTCTGGCGTCAGGATTTGAAACGCAGGATACTGTTGGTGGGCACGCTGATGCTGGTACGCCGGTTACAAAGAACGATAAGGTCGATGCGGCGATCAAGGAGACTGAGGTCATGGATAGCAGTGATGAGGAGGATCCCTTTGTTGCCGCCGAGGGCACGTTGTTGAAGAAGATTTGAGCGACCTGAGCAGATTCATGGTCTGACGAAGCTGGGCTACGGCCTATCATGTATTTGTACGATGTTACGACACTAAGGATACCAAATATTAGAGGGAGAGGATGGGCTAGGATTGAATACTGGCTCATCACTAAGGATTTAATAATCAATATTGACAGAGAAAGAATCAATATGGAGAGATAGCAGATCACACGCGGTGCACACTCTTATTTCCAAGCTAACACAATGATCATTGCAGACAGACAGAGCAGCTTATCGGATGGCTTGATCATACTTTGCGCACAAATGGCGACCCTGGGTATTCGTCTTGATTGCTTCTGCGCTACAAGGCGTCTCAAAATAGCTGGTCAGACAGGCTGAGGCTCTGGCTTTGAGGCTCTGAAGCAGTGCAACCTAGGCAACTCCTTGTGCGTCGCCTAGAAGGTGTCTCAGCTGATGGTCTAAGACCTGCGTCCCTGTGGTGCTCTGATGTTATACGCCTCAGACCTGCGCCATAAGCGGACGCGTTTCGTCTCGTCCTAAGCCGAGTGAACCTGAGGAAATTCGCTACCAAACGCACGCTGGCCAACTAAGTCATGGCTGCGTCAGCGGATGCTTTCAACCCGTCATCTCCACATCCTGGGCCTTCCGCTTCTGTACGCCTTGGTTGCTTTCGATCTGACTCTGGAACTTCACCTGTAAAGCTTCGAGAAGCACCTCTTTAACAACTGCTAAGCTGCCAACAGAGGCGTGTGTAGCGCCTTCAATAAGAGCATCTGGATCAGAGCCAACATCTCCCTTCATCCAGATTTCTGTGATCTCGTCTCTTGAAGCCAAGTAGCCCACTGCGCACGCCGCGACTACGTGCTTATGTTCCGCCGGACAGGGGTCCAGTATCCTCACAAGACCCTCCTCATCCTTCGAGTCTGGATTTCGAATGATCGCTGCAACGCCTCCGCACACCATGTCCACACAATCGATTCCTGCATCTGTGATCGCGGCGCTTGCAACTGTGATGCAACCCGCCAGAACGTTCAGCAGACCCCAGCCACTTCCACTGACATGTGCATCGCCCCACCAGCCGTCCTCATCTCCCTCAAGAATTGTGACGACCACCTCGACCCCGCTCTTCGGCCAACGCTCGCCGATTATCACGCCCCTCAGTGCGGTTTCAAGATGCACCCCAAGGTCGCGCTCCGTACTATCGCGTATGTAGCCTCTCCTTTGCCGTGTTGCGAAGGGCGCAAACTTGACTGTAGTCGTGAGCAGGAGCGAAGGGCTGAAAGGTGCGCTGCGGGGCAGTGGCTTGGGTCCTTGTATCGAGGCGGTGATCTTGAGGGACGATGTAGGTGGGATAAGTGTCGACGATGACGAAGCGGGAGACGAGGGTATCTCAAGATACGCGGACCCAGAGGCGGAGGGTATGATAGAGGTTTGCAAAACTGTGATTGTTAGTATTTGTGCGCCTGTTGCATGCTGATCGTATTTGAGAGTGGTAGAACACTGCGTCTAGAACTATGAGGTCTGACCAAGCCGGCAACTGGTGGTCTATAGAAGCTGAGCATCGACTTACAGATCCTACGAAGCTCATTGGGCCCTCTTGTCCTTGTCGGCCTCAGAGTTTGGAGATACTCTGGCTCTCTGAGGGTCCGAGCAAAGGTCGGCGCATGCGTGCCACCACTCGGAGCATTGTTCCTTCTTCTGTCCGTGTTTGCCGCCATTTTGTAGTGTGGATACTTTGAGCTCAAGTTGTCTACTAGAATTTGGTGTCGGCGCAAATATGGATGACATAATAGCGCCAAGACCTTTTCGTGCGTCCAAGCGCCCGACTTCCTCTTTAATTTTCTTTCGCGAGCGCAACTTCCACTCCCACCACCATCACGCGAAAAGGTAAGTCATCCCCCAGAACTCCCTGCACTCTATTTCTATGATCGATACCCCCCTGAATTACGTTCGCTGTGATCATTAATGAACATGGAACACATGCACCACCGTCTGATTCCACCTTATACTCGCAGCTTTTGCACTCAACGACTGGGGCCTCAGCTGACATGAATAGCACTCTAAGCTTTTGCGAGAATGCGAGATGAATGCATTGTACAAGGCAACGCGTCTCTGCTGACGTTTGGTGTCTGACTGGGCCCTCGGCTCAGCACAATGCTATCACGACTTCAACATCCCACCATCGCGTCGGCCACAAGGTGTAGCGTCTCATTCGTCGCAAGCCTGATGTCGACGCGTTTTCCATGTGGTGGCTATCGCCTGCGCCTGCCGGATTCTCCACAGGTGTGGGCTCCGAGACAGACTGTAAGTGTCAAATATTTCCTGCACTCCTAGCTCTTCGGAGCCCACTCCAATGATGACGTGTATTCAATTTCAGTTCTGCTACAGAATTCAATGTCGACAACCCCATACCACAGCTTACCTTTGTCTGATCCAATAATCTTTACACTACTGTGTTACATGCGTTCAGGCGAACCTACACTGACTTGCCACGCAGAACTCAGCGATGACAGCCGTAGCAGCAGCAGCTCCGCTCAATCACAGGTAAGCGTTTCGACTCGTCCCTCTTGCTTTCAACTCTTCTCGTAATGAAGAAACCTAAGTTTTATCCATTCTATGAATGTCTGCCGTTGGGCCACCCTCCCGCACGCTACCAGTCTCGGCTGGGAGGATGCGTTGTGGAGTTGCGCTGGATTTCTACCAATTGAAGGCGTGTGATTGTGGTCTCAGTACCGAAGATCGCGGCGGCTCGTCTTGAACTGCCACGAAGAGAGGTCAACGGCGGGCGCAGGTTTTTAACGGCTTTCTGAACTTGAGAACTCAACCATGAATTTGATTGTTACCTGGCTAGTCAAAGGCTAACCATTACTCAGGTAGGTGTTCCCTTTTCGTGGCTATTGATATGTTGTACAAGCGCGCATGGCGAGATAGGGTGTGAGGTGGGTGGGTGCTTGTCGGGAATATAGCACAGCTTCTGCAGAAAATGTACATGTTGACGATGAACCCGTCTTTCCACTGCTTCCGTGAGCATGATCGTGATTTCTTGATTGCGCGATTGCGTGAGCATTCCGAAATCACTGGTATGTTTGTTGGGTATCAGTAAGCATCACAGCTGAGATTACAGCTGCTGAATCCGGAAGCCATGAAACGAACTCTATGAGATGAATTACGGTCGTGATTGGCTGCACTTTGCAAAATGATTAGCTTTCGAGTTCACGATCACTGCACTGCAGGCCTCGCGTTCATTTCGGCAGTGGTCTCGCAGCTCCTGCACATCATTGCTGGCCAAGTTCTGAAACGTCGATGCTAGTTTGGCTTGGCATCTCCAGCTTCCAGCAAGCAAAGGAAAGCTGTCCGTACAGATCGAACTCATCCCCTACCGCAGCCTTGCGTCTCTGTTTCCCTTGTCTTGGTACTGCCGCTACGGTTGGCGCCACCACTTCATTCGGGACTTATCAACGCCAACGGTGGCCTTAGCGAAACCATCATCAGCCAAGGAGGCCTTCAGGACGCGCAAGCAGCCAGCACGACTACGGACCCTTCAGCTGGACCCTCGCAGTGCCCACCAGCACATTCTCCCTGCTTGCCGTCGCCAACAATTGGCATTACTCTCACTGACTTCTTTGCGCTCGCATTGAAGGCGCGGCGCTGCGTTCCACGACTTTGGTAATCTGGCGGGTCGAAGGTTGACCGGGGTGTTCAAGGGATACTGCAGAGCAACCCAAATCTGCTGTGTCGCTCTCTGAATGTTGCCCTTACATTCATCATCGCCGAAAGGGAAGATGCATCGCCATGCATACTCGAACGGGGCTTATCCTTCGCAAGGAAGCACCTTTTCAATTCAACCTCACAAGTACGTTCAGCCACCACTGCAATGCTCAGCACCGCGCTCCCGTCGCCTCTATCCTCCACCTTGCACGACAGCAAGTCCTGGAAGCCCGATGCTAACCACCACTGCCACTGCAGGTTCCAGCCTCGATCACAACCCGCGCTGAGGCGGCGGAGGCAACTAATCCAGCGCCTGCTGCTGGCAGGGTCGCTCTTCCTCACAGTATTTTACTTCATCTTCCCCGATCTGCGACCGAACCTAGGCTCTGGCCCTCTCAGCTACCTGACTTCGAGCGACGATTCACAACTCGAGACGGTACGATATTACGACCTCAACAATGTACAAGGCACTGCACGAGGCTGGGAGAGGGAAGAGAGGATCCTTATCTGCGCCCCTCTTCGAGATGCATCGCCGCATTTGCCAATGTTCTTCAGCCACCTGCAGAACTTGACATACCCGCACAACCTCATCGATCTGGCATTCCTGGTTGGAGACTCCAAGGATAACACTATTGCGCTGTTGACAGAGAAGCTAGAGGAGCTGCAGGCCAACCCAGACCCCAAGAAAACGTTTGGCGAGATCTCCGTCATGGAGAAGGACTTTGGACAGAAGGTGAACCAGGACGTCGAGTCGCGTCATGGTTTTGCGGCGCAGGCTAGCCGTCGTAAGTCGATGGCCCAGGCACGTAACTGGTTGCTCAGCGCGGCTCTGCGACCCACTCACAGTTGGGTATACTGGCGAGATGTCGATGTCGAAACAGCACCGTTCACTATCCTTGAGGATCTTATGCGACACAACAAGGACGTCATTGTACCAAGTAGGTTCGAGCGTGCCCAAAAGCTCGGCAATGACTAACACATACGAACAGACGTCTGGCGCCCGCTCCCTGACTGGCTCGGTGGAGAGCAACCCTATGACCTGAACTCCTGGCAAGAATCCGAGACCGCGCTCGCGCTCGCCGACACCCTCGATGAAGATGCCGTTATCGTCGAAGGATACGCAGAGTACGCTACTTGGAGACCTCATTTGGCTTACCTCCGCGACCCCTACGGTGACCCAGATATGGAGATGGAGATTGACGGAGTTGGTGGTGTCAGTATTTTGGCTAAGGCCAAGGTCTTCCGTTCGGGTGTCCACTTCCCTGCTTTCAGTTTCGAGAAGCATGCTGAGACTGAAGGCTTCGGCAAGGTACGCTGCAGATAATCAACATACATAGCATCACGGTACTAACAGTATGACAGATGGCCAAGCGTATGAAATTCTCCGTGGTTGGTCTGCCCCACTACACGATCTGGCATCTCTACGAGCCTAGTGTCGACGACATCCGGCACATGGAAGAAATGGAGAAAGAGCGCAAGAAGAAAGAGGAAGAGGAGAAGGCCAAGAAAGAGAAAGAAGAGAAGATGCACGCACAGTTCGACACCAAATCATCAGAGTGGGAGAAAGAGAAGTCTGAGGTCCAGGACCTCGTGCAAAAAGCGAAAAACGAAGAGAAGGCTCGCGCTGAGAAGGAGCAGGCCGAGAAGGATGGTGCTAAGGCCGAGAAGAAAGAGGAGAAGAAAGAGGAGAGAAAAGAGGAGGGGAGAGAGGACAAGAAGGAGGAGAAGAAAGAGGGCTCATAAAAGCTGATCGTGCATTGTCGATGGTGCCAGGTGAGGGGAGCATCTAATCGAACATGAAGGCTTTTCTTGTAAGCCTGCGCTCTCAGCCTTTTCTCTACTTCGTGTTATTTTCTTCCCTCTGAGACAACATCTCTTTGGCTTATTGCACGTCACGTATGGCCTGAGTAGGTGCTGCTCAGGCAACAACGACCGTCACGATTTGGATTGGGCTATACATACAATCATGCCCGTCCGCCAACCTTTCGACTTCTTTCTTCAGCATGATACAACCGATGTTGCAGGGTGCGAGAACACACAGGACAGGGGGCCACTTCAGCTACTGGTTGCGTTCAAGAACTGAGAGCATCTTGGGAATTAGGACCCATTTCACACGCAGTTATTGTATACATTAGACCAAGTGTTGCATTTGGGGCGTTTGAAGCTCGACATTCGGATCTGAGCATTGTTTTTGTAACAATATTATCACTTTTTGAACCATGTGCCAATATGACCGCCTTATCCAGTGACGATCCTCGAGGCTCAGCGCGGACAACCTGGCCTTTGCGGAGAGCCTGAAGACCTCCGAGCGCCGCTTGGCGTGAGCTTCCATGTCAAGGTCACCTCGAATTGCACCCCACGACATTGGTGCCTGCTACTTGCACTTGACGTGTTCAGATCGAACACCTGCAATTCTCGACAGTGCACACATAACCCTTCCAAATAGGCAGCCGTGCGGCGAACGATGCGTGTTCTCTTCTGGACTTTCTGAAGGGACATGTAGCTGTCCCCCCACTCATTACACCTACGTACACGTCGCGCACACCACACCTTTGTCGCGTCCTACATACGAGTACACATAGACCGTCGCAATGTCGAGCGAAGGCAGCGAGTTCGATGCTGCAACCCTCCGCCATGATGCGCCTACGACACTCGATCCTCGGCCCATAACTGTCGCGGTGAACCCGGTAGCACTGGTAGTCACAGAATGTATCACAGTCACTTCTGCAATGCGGAAGCATGCCCGCTGGGCGCATTCATCAGTCGCAGCAATCCTAGGCGGGTCGTCGAACAAGACGCCTGCTGTCCAACGGCGGGACCGTACAGGACAGGGGATAATCAGCGGTGGAGAGCAAGAGGAGGCCGTGCCGAGCAGATGGGGGCTGCGAGGAAAGAAGGGGAAGAGTTTACAAGACAACCCCCTCATGTCTGCGTTTGCGCGCCTCAGAAATGATCTCAAGGGCTGCAAAGGTAGGAGCCTTCATCCAACGCTGCTCAAAGCCGTGCTAATCGTACAACAGATATCCGGACCTTCGATACCCCTTCGATGCTGCACCCCTTTCTCCAGGTCATCCGCTCTTCATCCACGTCTGCGCCGATCACTTCGCTCGCCCTCATCGCGATTACCAAGTTCCTCTCATACAGCGTCATCGGCCATGACTCTCCTCGTCTGCCAGAAGCCATGCAGCAGCTGTCCTCGGCCATCACGCATTGCCGCTTCGAAGCGAGCGATTCTGCCGCCGACGAGATTGTACTCCTTCGCATCTTGAAGCTCATGGAGGGCATGATATCAGGTCCCGGAGGACAAGTTCTCGGTGACGAGAGTGTTTGCGAAATGATGGAGACTGGACTGAGCATGTGCTGTCAGGCCAGACTTTCTGAGCTGCTTCGCCGTTCTGCGGAGATTGCTATGGTCTCTATGTGCCAGGTCATATTCCGCAGGCTAAAGACACTTGAAATTGAGTCGCCAGAGGAACTCAATGCGCTAGACGAAGAGCTTGGAGGACAGACCGAGCCCGATGGCTTGAAGATGGACCCGTCCGCCAACGGCCAGGGGGATATTGCGCAGTCTAAAGTCGAATCACCTCAGCTACCCAGCAACTCTGACGGTGGGCAGGACGACCGTGAAGATGCGAACCCAGCGAGTAGTACGCTTGATCTGCCTGCCACGGCGGAGGGTGACCAGCCACCTGCTGAAATCAGGCCGTATTCATTGCCTTCCATAAGGGAGCTCTTTCGCGTGCTAGTCGACTTATTAGACCCTCACGACCGTCAGCACACAGACACCATGCGTGTAATGGCGCTACGCATTGTCGACGTTGCACTTGAGGTCGCCGGACCCTCAATAGCAAGCCACCCGAGTCTTGCAAACCTGGCAAAGGACACCCTCTGCCGACACCTATTTCAGCTTGTCAGATCAGACAACATGGCTGTTCTTAACGAGTCGTTACGTGTTGCAGGAACTTTGCTTGCTACTTGCAGAAATGTGCTCAAGCTGCAACAAGAATTGTACCTCTCTTATGTCGTCGCATGCCTGTTTCCGCGAGTTGAGATTCCTCTGGAACCCGGCATCGACCAGTCTCTATATGAGGGTGTACCACAGGCTCCAAGTCTGATCAAGTCTTCACCGCAGCAAGCACCCACCAGTGGCCGCTCAACACCAGTACCAGTGAAGGATAGGCGGCAGCTTGGTCTTGAGGGAGGCGCTCGAAAGCCTGATGCCAGGGAAGCTATGGTCGAGAACCTCGGGGGTCTTGTCCGCATACCTTCATTCATGGCCGAACTGTTCGTCAACTACGACTGCGAAATTGACCGCGGCGACGTCTGCATGGACATCGTTGGCCTGCTCTCACGTAACGCTTTCCCTGACTCAGCGACCTGGAGCACAGTCAACGTACCTCCACTCTGCTTGGATGCATTGTTGGGTTTCGTACAGTCAATTGCAGATCGTTTAGACGAAGAGCCTGTCACTGAAGGGTTCCGAAGCCCAAAGGAACTGCGTGAGCAGCGCCTGCGTAAGAAGATCATCATTCGCGGGTCGGCAAAATTCAATGAGAAGCCAAAGGCTGGTATCGCGTTCCTCGTATCGCAGGGCATCATCTCTGACCCAGATGATCCAAAGGCGATTGCTGAATTCGTCAAGGGCACAACACGAGTCGACAAAAAAGTACTGGGAGAATTCATATCGAAGCGCGACAACGAACCCATTCTCAAAGCCTTCATGAAGCTGTTTGACTTCCGAGGCTTGCGTCTTGACGAAGCTTTGAGACTGCTGCTGCACGCCTTCCGGCTTCCTGGCGAGTCAGCGCTCATCGAGAGAATTGTCACAGACTTCGCCGAGGAATACTACAATTCGGCGCAACCAGTGGAGATTGCCAATAAGGATGCTATTTTCGTGCTCACATACGCCGTCATCATGTTGAATACCGACCAACATAACCCCAACCTCAAAGGCGATAAGCGAATGAAGTTGGAAGACTTCGCAAAGAATCTCCGTGGTGTCAATGATGGCAAGAACTTCGATCCTGAATACCTACAGGCTATCTATGACTCCATCAAGACGCGCGAGATCATTCTTCCTGAAGAGCACAATGACCGCAATGCCTACGATCATGCCTGGAAGGAGCTGTTGGTCAAAGTCCAGTCAACCTCTAACTTGGTCATTTGCGATACGAACATCTTCGATGCTGACATGTTCGCGGCGACGTGGAAGCCAATCGTAGCTACGCTATCGTACGTCTTCATGTCTGCAACTGATGACGCTGTCTTCTCGCGCGTCGTGCTAGGCTTTGACCAATGCGCACAAATAGCTGCGAAGTACGGCCTGAATGAAGCACTGGATCGAATCATCTCCAGCCTTGCTTACATCAGTACACTGGCGCCTGATGTGCCACCGAGCACGTCACTCAACACAGAAGTCCAGGCCGACAAGAAGAGCGTCATGGTAAGTGAGACTGCCGTACGCTTCGGACGAGATGGCAGAGCGCAGCTTGCAACTGTCGTTTTGTTCCAAGTCATTAAAGGCAACGAGGCGGGCATACGAGATGGATGGAACCATCTCATCCGCATCATGATAAACCTGTTCATCAACTCCCTCATCCCGCCGTATTTCCTCTCATTCCAAAAGACACTCGCGTTACCTCCGATTCCGCTCCAGAACCCCGCCCAGGTCATCGATCGAGCGGAGCGCCCGGCCGATGCAGGCATTTTCTCAGCTTTCACATCATATGTGTCGAGCTTTGCCAACGATGAGCCGCCTGAGCCCTCAGACCAGGAGATCGAGTACACACTCTGCACCGTCGACACAGTGAAAGAGTGCCATTTCGAAGACATTCTTGCCAATATTAGTCAGCTGCCCATTGAGGCACTTCGGTCACTGCTCCAATCACTGCTCGAGCATATTCCCGAGGATGGAGAACCCAGGGTGATCGTTGTCAAGCCAGAGGTCCCCGGTCAAACACCTCGACCGAACGGCAACAGGCTTAAGGGTAAGGGTCCAATCTATGACCCTAGCCTAGTCTTTGTTCTTGAGCTAGCAACCGTACTTGCGCAGCGTGACGAAGAGACTGTCAAGGAACTTGCGAAGGACGTCACAGATGCTCTGTCAAGCGTTATCCGCGATGCATCAAAGCACCATCCCGTTGTTGTCGCACGGTCTGTTTACTATCTGCTCGGACTTCTGAAGGCCAGTAACGACTACGACTTCATCCGTGCTCCGGTGCTTCTGCATACCTTCTCGAGCTTCGACGAAGCTCTGCTCAAGCAATGCTCGCAGCCACTCCTCCACGGCTTGTCGGAGTGCTGCAAAGGTCCCGTCGCGCTCCGCAGTGAATTAGCTGGCTCACCGGATTTCTGGACGATCCTGAGCCGTCTATGTGGGGTACCGGAATCAGCTGGCGACGTCTTCCAGCTGGTCGAAGATCTCACTACCTCTCCCCAACCATGCATCACCGCAGACAATTATGAAGCTACCATTGCATTACTCAATGAGTTCGCCACGCAAGCTCAGGTTGGTGCACGCGAAGAGCAGCTCCACGACCAGGCGGCTCGACGCGGTAAGGGGCAAAAGATGAAGAAACCCGAGAGTACTGAGGTCGTTGTGCGCGGAAGCAAGGCTATGACGATTGTCTTCCAGCTATCAACCAAGGTTCCGGCGTTTATTGAGCACTCGCACCTCGAGACTACTGAAGGTAAATTTTATACTTACCCCTGCTTTAGCATCGAACGAGTGTAAGGCTAACAAGATTCAGCATGGACAGCATACTGGTCTCCTATTCTCAAGACTCTCGCTCATCAATGCCTCAACCCCTGCCGCGAGATTCGTTCCAACGCCTTCGCGTCCATCCAGCGGACTCTGCTTTCTTCCGACCTGGCATCCCCCGACCACAAAGAATGGACCACAATTTTCTCTTCCGTCCTCATGCCGCTGATCACGCAGCTCCTAAAACCTGAAGTCTACCAGTCCGACCCGCTCGGCATGAGCGAAACCCGGGTGCGCGCCGCGACCCTCCTCTCAAAAGTTTTCCTGCACTACCTCGTCCTTCTGAACGAGGTTGAAGCAGACAAGGAGTTCCTTGACTTATGGTTGAAGATTATAACTATCATGGACCGGCTGGTCAACAGCGGGCAGGGCGACATGGAAGAGGCAGTTGGCGAGAACCTGAAGAACATGCTGCTGGTGCTGTCGAACGGAGGCTACCTAGTCCCACCAGATGAGCAGCCTGAGAAAGAACAACTTTGGAACGAGACGTGGAAGAGGATCAACAGATTCCAGCCAGAATTGTTCCAGGAGTTGTTCCCGGAGGAGGTGGGGAAGCCAAAGCGCAGCAAGGATGAGAGAAGGAGTCGGGATGAGAGGCCAAAGGAAGCTGCTGTTGAGCCGCAGGAGGAGACGAAGGAGATGGTCGTTGGCGAAGGCAAGAAGGAAGAAGAGAAGGAGGGCTAGGTGCCCGTCGCCCCGACGAGTGCTGGAGAGCATCATCAAGCGTGGAGTGTTGACTCAGATATTGTCCGCGCTGTATGTCTATACTTAATGGATAAATTCGTATTGTTCAGTGAATCTCCATACACGCAGTGTAAGCTTATGACAACCTCATCGTACAACCCCCCACTCAAATCTACACCAACGCTCCAGCCAACCCCACAGCACCCCCAACCCCCATCAGCACGGCTCTTACATAATTCAGCCTCCCAAACCGCTGCAAAAGCACTTGTACCCTCTCCTCCTCCTCCTTCGTTGCTTCCCTTGCCGTCTTGCTCTGCGGCCCACTAAGATCGCTCCACTGACTGATATCCTCCTTACCATCGACGCTCTGCTCCGCAGTCCTCGGCTTCGCACCCTTACTCTCACGATACTGCGCCGACCGCGCACTCTTACTGCCCCCAAGCTCCTCATTAATCTTGATCAGTTCGAAATTCGTAGGTATCATAGCCACGGACGTGAAGACCGCGGTAGAGAGACTGAGCAGACCGGCTGCGAGGTAGATGCCGGGTTTGCCTCGCACTAGAGCTGTTAATGCGGCACTAAGCGTGCGTGTTGTTGAGGGCAGAGCGGCGAGCGAGAGGTACAGGAAGCCGGCGGAGGAGAGCATGATGCCAGTTGGGGCGACGTGTGAGCCTCTCGAGAACAGCCAGCGCAGCGAGGGCAGGGAGCGCGAGGCGGGCTGTGAGCGTAGTAGGGGGGTGTCAAAGCTGGAAAGGGCGGCTATGCCGCCTGATGTGAAGAGGGCAGTGGAGATGGTGAGGATTTGGACGGCTTGGGTTGCGGTCATGGTGGAGGATGGACGGTGACGATCTCGGTTGATGGTGAGAACTTTTTACTTGAATTGGAAGACGCTTGTCAATAGTTATTTAACAATTTGGTATAGCATTGATTCGGGGCGCATCTTTGTATTGCATCGACTCGGATCCCGAGTGTTGCGAAGGATGCTAAAACCCCGACTTTGCGATGAATGATGTCATGGTGAGCTTCAGGCCGTCCACTCCAACAGCGCGCGTCGTCGGTGCTACAACCACGACCGCCGACTTTATCGGTTACTTCCCATGTCGCTAGATTGAAAACCTTATCGCGCCCAGAGAGTTTCGATGAGGTCACACTCGAGTGCCTGGTAGCTGCTTCCAGTTCTGCGCCTCCCCCCATTCATGCTCCCGAGCTATTCAATGAATAGTCCTTGCGTGGACTATCGGCGAGAGAACGCCTACAGACGATGTTGACACGGTCGATATCGCTCGCCATGAGGTCCGTTGTTCTGTCGAGCTGGAAGTCCCGTTGTCAGTGTTGGGGGCGATGATGTTACAGAGTTTCGAGACCTCAATTTCCTGGAGCTTCCTCGCTCCTGATCGCAAGTAGTCTTACCGTACGAGCAACTCAATGCGAGGGCATCTACTTGTGCCACGTAGCGGAAGGTAGATATCAACCTAATGCTCAAGATTGAGCTCAGAGGCCTGTTCCAACCCGGCCCTTCTCATTTTTCAGAAGCTCGAAAGCATTGATTATGCCAATGACTTCCCGGTTGAGCGCTGCACTCTGAGCAAGATATTGCCCTTCGACCATCTTCCGTGCCTTGATATCTCTTCGGGTGGCCAGATGTACTGTATGTCGTAGGCTCTTACGAATGCCCTCGCCAGGGTATGCAACTATGCCAACGGCAGCAGAAGCTGTCTTGGAAGTGAAGCCTAGTATGCCCTTTCCAAGCCCTTTTGCAAAGCCCATAGCGCCATCCTTTTTTGCGTCTTCGACTGGCCGAATGAATAGATCAGAGAAACCATCGGCCATGCCGAATGCGAAGTTTTTCCCCGCCTTGCTGAATCCGCTTTGTATGTCAGTCACTTCGCCATGGTCTCTGACTTCCTCGCCGTATAGTTTAGGCACCGCTCGGAAGCCTTCCGCTGCGGCTAATGGTATATCGACCACAGCGCCTTTGAAAAGGGCCGCATTGAACCTGCCAAAGCCTTTGGCGCCGGCAGCTGCCATCCTGCCCACAGTCGCTGCATTGTGTGCCGCATCGCTGGTGCCCTCGGTCTTCGCACGATTGAGCTCTTTATAGGGATCAACGATCATGCCTGTTGTAGCCTTACCCATGTTGCCGACTATCGATAACCCTGCAGAACTTGTACTCGTGACAGGGTCCCAGCGTTTATTCGTGATGTGTACGGTCTGAGTTTCGTAGCTGTAATAATTAGCACTCCCTTATCTCATCATGACTGACTGACTCACTTGTTCAGGTCATTCTGCGTTATAACACCATTATCGATGAGGATCTGCGCTGCAAGTTTGGAAAGTCGGATGGAGGCCTTCTTATATATCCAAGCGGCTGGCCTATCATGCATGATGTTGCACGGAATCGCCTCGAATGGCAAGTTTGCGTGAAACGATAGGACTGCCGCTTTGACGCCTTCTTCGTTCGCCATCTGTGAAGAGATCTCCACAGCTGCCGACTTCGTGTCTGACGCGAGAAGGAATTGGATCGCATCGACCAAGTTCTGACTAGACAGCATCTTATGCGGTATTGGTTTTGGACCGGCACCAGCTTCAGCGATCATCTCTCCCCAGAATGGTTGATCACCAAAAAAGGGCACTACAAGTGTTGGGCATGCGTTCTTCAGTCCGCATGCCGCCGTCCCTGCACCACCATGGTGGATTACAGCTGTGACGTGTTGAAACAACCACTCGTGATCACAGTCGCCAACGAAAAGAACATCACCTGCTTGATCAGGATGGCCTTCACCCAAGTTGCTCCAGCCCTTGGATATGATCGCTCGTACACCGCACAGTTGCACAGCCTCTAGGATCAATGAGGTCATTTTAGCCGGGTCCTCCAGAACAATGCTGCCAAAGCCGATGTAGATAGGAGGTGAACCAGCTTTGAGGAACTTTACAACTGCTGTTGGTGGCTCATATGGAGGTGGATCGCGGAAGAAGAAGCCACAAACGTCAATATGGGCAGGCCAATCTGCAGGCTTAGGAACGAGAGCTGGAGACCAGCAGTATGTAAAAGGAATCTCCAGCGCCTCTGCAAGGGCAGGTCCCACCATAGTGGGTACAGGCTCCAGATCTAGGGTAGCTCTGAATTTGTTGATAATGTCGCCCAGACCTTGCCAGGTTAAAATTTCCACGATAGAGAACGAGGCGTAATTGATGAGGGCTGGATCAATCTCTCCCAATTTGAAGTTCGCCAAAGGATGAGGAAACGCTCTCGTGCTGCTCCATGGCATTGTAAACATCATGTGGAGTGGAACACCGAGAGCCTGTGCGCAATGGATATGCGCAAAACTAGGGGGGTTTGCGATGATCGCGTCGGCAACAAATGGTTCTTGCGAGTCGATATCTGCGTCAACGCAAGACTTCCAGCACCCATCGAGGATCTCCGTTATCATGACACGTTTCTTCTGAATATCGCCTTCTCGTAAGCTCTTCATCGATGGAATAAGACCAGGATTCTTGACCATGTAAGCCATCAGCTCTTTTGGATCGCCACCAATAGGAAAGAACTCTAGGGTAGACTTCTTGACAAACTCCTTGAAAGTATCGTGCGTTGCCAATCGAACACGATGTCCGTATTTTTGAAGCTCCTGACCAAGCGCAACGAATGGCTGAACATCGCCACGACTACCCACGACCTGTATGACGATATTCATGCGCACGCTCCACCCTCGGTATACGGTGAAGCGTCGACTTGGCTCAAATGGTTCCTTATTCTTCTCAGGAACAAGTTTGACGAGTGTTTTGGTCAGTCGAGAATCGAGGTCGATCTCAATGCGACCATCGTCTGAGTTCTAAATTAGTCAAGTTCATTTGCAAGAAAAGATACACTTGCGTGTGACACCGGTATTACCGGGTTGAGGTATTGAGCCCTCGCCAGAACCCAACTCGTGAATTGAACCGGGAGCGCTTGAAGACCCAGCATTGCTGTACGAATATGACGAATGCCCCGAAGATGGCGCGTTATAGGCGTATTTTTGGTGTGAATTTGATCTGCTCGGTGAAGGTTTTGAAATGGTCGATTGCAAGCTGTAAGGTGGAGGAGCAGTACTTGACTGCATTCCTTCATCATACTCTCCCCATACCGGAATCGGCGCTTGCGTACTGTCTGGTCGTGGCATTCTGTCAAACTGCAATGATACGTGCTCTTTCTAGACTGCACGGTGGTCGCTGAGCTATATAGTGACGTTCGCACTCGCACTTCAACTCCGTCATGCGGGTACGCGTATGCACGGACCACCTAACCTGAGGGTCTAATGCACTGGGCCGAGAGTAAAAGTTCAATGCGGATAGCATCCGGCAATGACGGTGATCATGGCTGAAAGTTCGAGTACGACGTATGCAACGCCACAACGGCCAGTTGCTCGTATTTTCGGCATTTACCTTGCTAAGCCTTCTACAAGGTTGCGCTACGACCTTCGGACCAAAGCTTGCCTGTTCGTACAGCCCAACAGAGCCAAAGCAAGACTACCCTATGATCCCTTGCACAGACTACGATTGACGTGAATAAAGGGGCATGATGTGTATTGTACAAACCCTGGAAGAGTACATTGTGGGAATGGAATCCTTTGTTTGCTAAGTCGTGGTATATCCAGCGGTACAAGCGTCTGGCCGACCATCTTTGACAGGGCTTAGGGAAACGCTTCCCTCAGCCATTCGTGCTTCGGCCACTTGAACAGGTCAGATACGATGTGTCGCCAATCGTGGCCAATATTCGTTGCGTGCTTTGCCCAATACTCAGGACAATGCAACAAGTGTTATGGAAGATGCTGGACGGTCGCGTGCAGAGAGGTAGACAGCAGAAGAGCGAAGCCGAGTGCGACACTTTCTGGTTATACATGACGTGCTCTAAGCGATACCGTCTTTATTTAGCCGCGCTCAAATTGACGCAATCGATAAAAGGCGATACATTGTTCGAAACATGATTTATTAAGGGGTCCCGGTCTTGGCGTACAGGGCTTGAGTCGAGCGGAACAGGGCTTAGGTCTTGGCAAACTGCGACTCGCTGGTAAAAGCAGGACTGTTGCAGGTCTCTTGAAGGGGAACTACAATTTAGAAATATCGTCAAAGATGTGTATTAAAATAGGATGGCGGTGCCCTTCGCTCACCTCTCACCTCATGTTCTAGGTGTATACAGAACTAAAATAAAACCGTACGATAAGCCTAGGCGTAGGATGCTGCATCTCGGAGGATTGAGATGCGGGATCGGAGCCATGATATGATAAAAGCCTCCGCTCAAGCGTACGTGTACACTAACCCGATCTCATCTAGCATTGTCCAGACGAAAACTAAAGTGGTCTTTCCCCAAACATCTGCCCATTACTCTGACTTCACCCGGACCTGCAAGCATATTACCACATGAGGACATCGCCATCGACCCTCACCTCGCACTGTTGCCCTTGTGAACATAATCCCGATCCACGATAATTTACTTTCTGCGCTTGCTCGATCTTCTTATTGGTGGGACTTTTTCAGATCCACTGCCAAGCTTCGTTTACACGTTCTTAAACAGTGGCGCCGGAACATAGATTAGTGTTTCCCATTTTCACTTAGGAGAAACTGTCTAGCTGCATATGCAATTAGTAAATCTGGGGTACAGCTGTCACCGATTGCTGACATCGGGTCATGTGTCCAACGTACCAAGCTACACGCCAGACGTGAGCATGCGCGACGACTTTATCCAGCTCGAGCATGGGCGTACGCTCTCTTTTGCGAATGGTGGATGAACTCTCTTCATTACGAAGCTTGAGAAAGTGTACAAAATACATAACGGAGGAATTGTAACATGAGGTCGCCAAGAGATGTTCTAGTCGTGCGATATTTAAGGGGGTCATCCGTGGAGATCATGGCAGGACAACCACTCTTGGTATTCTCTTGGTATTACAATCACTCCGCTATATAAGAACAACTTCGAAACCACGATCAAATCATCCAGCAAACACTAAGAGTTGATCTCTATTCATTCTTTCATCCTCTTCGTGACTTCCATTCTTTCCTCCCCCACATTCTTTATCAACCAAACATCAACATGCGTTTCTTCGAGATTGCTACTGTCCTTGCGGCCGCCGGTGCCGCCTCGGCTGCTCCTATGGAGAAGAGGGCTGCTGCTGTCGACGAGCTCGTTGGTTTCGCCGCCGGAACCACTGGTGGTGGAAGCGGAGCTGGCACCACCGTTTCTGACTGCGCCGGTCTGACTGCTGCCGCTAAGGCTGGCGGTGTCATCAAGGTCAAGGGCACTCTCACCGGCTGCGGTATCATCAAGCTTGTCGCGAACACCTCTGTCCTTGGTGTTGGCTCCAACGCTGGACTTACCGATGGTGGTTTCCAGATCAGGAAGGTTGACAACGTCATTGTCAGGAACTGTAAGCTTCTCTCTTTTCAGTTCTGTTGACAGATTCTAATAATCCAATCAGTGAAGTTGTTCAGGGCTCCAAAGGGCAGTAAGTACCACTCAACCCCTCCTATGTATTGACAGATGCTGATTTCCGATTTAGAGGATCTCATTGATATTGACGCGTCTACTCGCGTCTGGATCGACCACAACGACTTCTCTTCCATCGGTATCACTGGTGACAAGGATACCTACGATGGTCTCCTTGACGCCAAGCACGGCGCCGACCAGCTGACTTTCTCCTGGAACAAGTTCCACGACCACGTACGTTAATGAACCACTGAGTCTAGCTTTCCATCTAACGCACATATAGTGGAAGGGCTCCCTCGTCGGCCACTCCGACAGCAACGGTAGCGTTGACAAGGGCAAGCTCCGTGTCACCTACCACCACAACGACTTCCAGAAGGTCAACTCCCGTCTTCCCTCGGTCCGTTTCGGAACCGCCCACGTCTACAGCTCCTGCTACAACGGGGGTATCTCTGGTGTCAACTCTCGTATGGGCGCTCAGGTCCTTGTCGAGGACACTTCTTTCACCGGTGTCGACAAGGCCATCGTTACCAACCTCGACTCTAGTGAGGAGGGCTTCGCCAACGAGCGCAACAACGTCTTCACCTCTTCCACTACTCAGATCACCCAGAAGGTAAGATCCCCATATGAATACCCTGGAGAAATAAGATTACTGACACTACTCATAGGGTACCTGGACACCCAGCTACAAGTACACCGCTGACCCTGCTGCCTCCGCTTGCAGCATCGTTGCCAAGTCTGCTGGTGTCGGTGTCGTCACCTTCTAAGCGTCTCGGAAGAAGTCGCAAATAGTGATAGCTGTCGGCCCGAGGGGACGCCTTAAGGTTGGCGGTTGTTGCATTGGATATAGTGGGACGGATTTCGATCTTTGTACATACAATCCTTCTTGAAATATATTTCTTCTTGCTGTCTCAAATCGTTTGCACCCCGTGACTCAGATTGAAGATCGCGTTCCTTGCGTCTGCACATCTCCATTGCGATAACCGCTTTCCGTATTTAACTACTGAATTGACTTGTAGGCAATGAGGCCCGGGTTGACCTTCCAGTATGGCCTTGGTCATGGAATTGGTTTGCCCGATCCAGATCATGCATGGAAGCGAACGTGTTCTTCAATACTACAGACGGACTCATGTAAGGACTCAGCGACTGGGTAGTCCTAAGAGTCATATACAGCTTCGACGCAAAGTGCGTTTCACAGACAATGTGCGTGGCTTCGAGTGAATTAGCAGTGCATTTCGGCTCGGAAGAGATCATTGCCTCCAATCCCAAATTGCTGCCTGTGCGTTGTATTTGGAGACCGAGACGCCTTATTTCACCAACGGGCCGCCAAGCGAATGATTTAAATCACAATTCATGCAGTCGACGCACTTCTCATACCATACAGATGCAGAGGTCCCGTCAGGGACCAGACAGAACCGGAAGGCATAGGAAAGATTCAGGTACTCTCTTGCAGCTTATTGCCTCAACGGATATATTCAAGATCGGCCGAGTCTCTGTAAGCTTGCCGACGTATGCCGTCGCGTACAAGCATCCCTAAGAGCAACAGAGCAAGGTGGGAAGTTCAAGTCACCTAGCTACATTGAGTGTCAGGTAACGCCATAGTTGTACCGTGCCATTAGCATTTTAGATCGCCTGCTCGATTGCGCACATTCCTAGAAAAGCTGCCTTCAAAAGAAAATGATCTAGACTTCTTCGCAAGAGTTGCTTACAAGGGGAACCTTGGGAGATTTGTATCACTTAGAAACTCTCTGAATCATGTATAAGTCAGCATCTCCACTAACGTTGAAATTGCACATTAATCTACCGAGGATTCGGTTCTTTTGGCCTCCCCCAAAATTAATTTCTCGAGAAAGCGTCTTGCTGCGTCTGGAGCCTGATAAATGGGGTGTTTACTTATATGATGCCCTTGAGCAGCCTAAGACACGCTTCTATTGCTCCCTTCTATAAACCCGTGAAAACCCAAGGCAGTGTTCTGCAATGCACTCATGAGTAAAGGTTTAACTTTACATGTATAAGAACAGTATGGTTGCGCGCAAATCATATCACATCTTGTCTAGAAAGTAACTCATGCAGA
The DNA here is from genome assembly GCA_016767195.1 of Stagonosporopsis rhizophila. Lineage (NCBI taxonomy): Eukaryota > Fungi > Ascomycota > Dothideomycetes > Pleosporales > Didymellaceae > Stagonosporopsis > Stagonosporopsis rhizophila. The sequence goes on along the minus strand of CP068498.1, from coordinate 2,787,996 downwards.
TCTAGATTGGTAGTTTGTCAGCGCGGCCCAAAGGGAAAGAGGAGTAGAAGATGACCCGCGAATACATAGAGAGATGTGAAGAAGTTCGCGAGTAACCTGCCACTAGGGTACCAACGCAGTGTTAAATACACCGCCAACGTGTAATTACACCGCCTTACTAGGTAGATGGGCTAATCTATGCCAGATATCCTAGCAATTTACACGATTCTTCAGTGTTTTTTACACAACAGATAGACTTAACTAATTAGAAATAATAGTTAGTGAGTTAGTCATCCCTCTTCTCTATAACTATATCGTCATCCTCTCTCTATCTTGTCTCTATCTCATCTCCATCTCGTCTCTATCTCATCTCCATCTCGTCTCTATCTCATCTCCATCTCGTCTCTATCTCATCTCCATCTCGTCTCTATCTCATCTCCATCTCGTCTCTATCTCATCTCCATCTCGTCTCCATCTCGATCTCGATCTCGATCTCTATCCCTATCTCCATCTCTATCCCTATCTCCATCTATCTCTATCTCTATCCCCATCTCTATATTATCTTGCTACTCCTATCTTTCTATTCTCCCCTAATCTATAGCGCTATTATATAGAGTAGATAGAATAAATAGAGTAGTGTAAAAATGCTAAAATATAGTGTATAATACCTAGTATTCCTGTGTCAAAAACACCCCTCACGCGGTTCTTTGGCGACCTTTTTCCTGTGTAAATTACCCGCTACACCTGCAGTGTTTTTTACCCGATTTTGTACCCTAGTGTGCAAGATGCTTCAAAGTATGAAAGTCCAGCTAAACAACATTACAAACCATCCCCAACGAGAGGAGTGAACGATATCACACGGAGCTAGTCCTTGTCTGACGTGCGCTCACGTGCGTCGGTCGAGTGAGCGATATGATACCCATAAGATTCCATCCTACATTTTGGGTTCGGAGGGTTTCTCATGTCACCTGCGTGTCAAATAATTGGCTTTTCTGTAGAGGTAATGACACAACCTCGAATCATGAAAGCATTCATAATACTTGCTCAACTTACAGTGTTATGGCGTAGGACGATTATTGAGGCAATGACGAGTAGTTGCCAAGGAAGGCGCTTTCACGCCTTGGGAAGGTGTTAATGTCCGCCCTTGGCACCAACGATCTACAGTCTTGGTAACTTCCTCTCTCGACACAGGAACCGTAAAGAAGCGTCCAATGCGCCGATAACAATGGAAGGACCGCTGTCGTATGGATGCACGGTACCGGCCACCCGGATATGGGTATATGAACCACTGGCCCCCAGTTTGTTTCCTCCACCTCTCGAATTCAACTCTACGAACGACAGTAGGCCACGATGAAATTCAACGCATTGCTGTTGCTGTCATGTACAGCCCAAGCGCTCGGGGCGGCGATGGACGATCGAAAGGAGTTGGTTTCTTCGAAGAAGCTTCAAGAAAAAATTACGACGAAGAAGTAAGATTATCGTGATGCAGCACAAGAACAACTATCTAATACCAGTCCAGGCTCATGGGCAATCTTGAAGCTCTCGACTCCATTGCGAAAGCTAATGGTGGCAACCGCGCCTTTGGACTTCCGGGTTACGCTGCCAGCGTCAAGTACATCCTTTCGAAAACCGAGAAGCTCAAGAATTTGCGTACATGGGTGCAGGACTTCCCTGCCCTGTTCAACCGAGTCGATTCCATCACCTTTAGCGTGAGCAACACGTCGTACCACGTGATCGGTCTCTCTTACTCTCCGTCAACGACGCCAGAAGGCTTGACCTTGCCTCTTGTTCTTGGTGCTTCCGGCCCTGAGGGCTGCACCAACGAATCATACAACGATCTGGACGTTGAGGGCAAGATTGTGCTTGTGCAGCGTGGAACCTGTCCAGACGGTACTACGCTTGCTGGTCGTGTCAAGCCTGCCGTTGCCGCTGGAGCTTCCGCTGTCATCATCTACAGCGATGTGATAAGCAACGTAACAGGAGGTACACTCTCAGCACCAAACCCGGAGGCATACCGTCCAGCTGGCTATATCAACAAGGTTGATGGAGAAGCCCTCGTAGCACGGCTCAATGCCGGCGAAGCGGTTGAGGCTTACTTCCAGCAAACTCAGGTAGTCGAGACCAGGATCACACAAAATGTTTTCACAGAAACAAAGAGCGGTGATGCATCTAACGTGGTTATGTTGGGAGCTCATCTGGATAGCGTGCAGGCAGGAGCTGGTATCAACGACGACGGCTCTGGCTCAACCCTGATCCTCGAAATCGCCCGGGCGATTGAAAAATACGGAGTCAAGAACAAGGTTCGCTTTGCATGGTGGGGAGCTGAGGAGAATGTAAGTCTTATAATCGCTTTGTGAAATTATGACTGTGGGCTAATGCGTGTGCAGGGGTTACTTGGATCGAAGTATTACACCCAAAACCTCAACACCTCCGAGGCGAACAACATCTTGACATACCTCAACTTCGACATGGTATCTCGTGGCTACTTCGGCGTTTTCGATGGCGATGGCAGCACCTTCAAGTTGACCGGCGCCCCTGGATCTGATGCTATCGAAAAGCTGTTCGTGGAAGACTTTACCAAGAAGGGCATCAATGTCACCGCGGCTCGTTTCACTGGTGGTAGCGATTACCAGTCCTTCATGAACATTGGAAAGCCTGTAGGAGGCCTGCACACTGGCACTGGCGTCGAACAGGATCCCTGCTACCACCAAGCCTGCGACACGATCGACAACCCTAACCCGCAAACACTAACCATCAACGCCAAGGCTGCAGCCCACGTCCTCTCGATCCTGGCTGTCAAGGGAACTGAGATCATTCCTAAGAGCCCCGTAAACGCTACGATGCTCACTACAAGAAGCTTGGGAGGTATCGAACTGCCCTGGACTGTGCCTGGCGACGGCGAGAGACATCTGTTGACATGTGGCCAAGAAGTTTAAGGGCCCAAAGTAGAAATTTAGAGATATTGGTGGCAGGTGTACATGGTTCATTTTGACGACGACGACGACGACGATGATGATGATGATCTATGAGAAAGATCTCTAGCAGTACGAGAAGAAAATCGATGCCCAATATGACAGCAATCTAAAGTGTCCTTGTTCCGACGATAAGATCATGCAACTCGTGTTGCAGAGGTTACATCCACCGCCAGACCTAATTTTGCTCTCCACGCTCTGTGAATACACGTGCCACCCTCCTTAACCATCCCTTCTTGACTGGTGCTAGACTATTTCGAGAACGGCCGGGTCCACGCGAGCTCAAAAACGAACGTGATTTTCGTGGAAGGATGCGTTTCGCCTGGCTCGCCTCTAGAGAAGGGACCGTAAGGTTATCGGCGGTGTCTTGGAATCGTACAGCCTTGAGCTTGCTGTTCGTCTGCGAATGGAGCGGTGTGTGCATTACCGGCTTGAATGCGTTGTTTTCTGCGACAGGTGTTGACTTAAGCCTAGATTTCGAAGTTGTCTCTGGTCGCGTCGCATGCTCGTAGTCTTCGCCTCGCAAGGAATTTGACGTTGAGCTTCGCTTCGCAGAATCCGAAAGAAATTCCCCTTTCTCATCAGGTTTCTCATCTAGCCATGAGGAGCACAATGCCGCACGTAGCTCAGCAATGATTGCTAGGTATGGCAGCGCTGGATCTTCCTGATCTTGATCATCGCGAACGGAGACTCTTAAAGCTGCTGAATAACATCGCTTGTGAACGTCGATGGCCACTCCGGCTGAGTAGATGCTGCTTGTTTCGGTGGAAGTTTCCTCGTTTCGCTGACATGATATTGCGCTCTGTTGTGAGATCGATTCGCTTTCGGGGTGGATGTTTTCCACTTTAGTATCTGCATTGGCTTCGGCTGGCAATAAACTATGATTCATAATGGATGTTGAGTACCCTCTCGTTCGTGTATCGCTCAGTGAGAACAGTTTATTCTTTGCGCTTGAAAGTTCTAGATGAAGAGAACGCACCCTATGTCAAATTTACAGGGCCGTGTTTTTTTGAGTGCCGACATAGTGTTGAGGATACAATCCCATGGTCCCAGCCTTTCAGGGACAGGACAACAAGACGTTCGCGCAAACTTTCATGAATATTATCTTGATGAATGCGCTGGACGCGTCCCTATCATGGTTGGAAAGTTCACGAGTATCTGCATTTGGTGAATGAGATGAGGTTACTGATCTTGTGCATAGTCGCAAAAGCACGGATTTAGTGATGATGGGGATAAAACAAGCCATCTTTGAATAAAGCTTTCGACGACAGACACTGCTCTCTTTTCACTATCAACGCGAATACCATGATGCGGAGCGCGAAGCGCGGATCTAGAGGAAAAGGGCAAAGGAATATCTAAGCGAGCGACGCTAACGGCTTTCTGTAGCCTTGCTCCTCGTATTCCTCCGCCCTTTGCGGTACCATGCCGTACATGCCTCCTTCAACATCACAATAAAGAAGCGGTAACCCGTCATGACGCCCCTATCCTTATTGAATACGAGCTGTACTGTAGCCTTTGGTAGCTCGTATGCCTTATCGCTTAGCTGTAAGCGGATTAGCGCGAAGCTGATGCCTGATGACCGGTGCACTCCATCAGGCGTCCTTCACAAAATGTGTCAGGCCTGAGTCAAAGGAAGCATCTCTCGAAGCATTGAAAAGAGATGAAGTCGCCGCAGCCATGTTGTGTTTATCGATTCCGCTCCAGCTGACCCTACCGGCCATTCCACAAACAGTGGCTCGCTACACTTGAACAACACTGGATTCGTTCTGAACAGGTCGGACCCTGGATCTTCATCTTCAACTCCCACTACAATACTTCAGTGCCCCAACTGCGAAGTAGAGACCCCAATCATGGCGAGTTGGAAGATCACGCTTTCCGAGTCCGAGGAGAACGCCATCGAGTACACGCCATTCCTGAATTGCCGCAAGTACTTTGCAGTCGATGACTCCGGCTCGACAGCTGGCTCAGTACTCCGCAAAGAACGTGCTTTTGTCGAAGCTTTTCGTGAGAGCCATCCCACCACCGCTGACACAATATCTTTGTGGGGCTCGAAGTGCGACACTCCTAAGACACGGTTCGAGGCTGTTCAGTGGCATTCGAGCCATGGGGGCACCCACCCTAGTGAGATTCTTATCAACTCTACAGCCTTGGATGCTATCAGAAAGTCTGATGCTTGGCTCCTGCTTACGGATGGAGAAATTTACGAAGGCGATGTCAATCGGCTTGCCGACCTCGCCCACGAGGCGGAGGTACTGAACGTGCCGCTTGTTTTCCTCATCACCGGCTCTCGTGGCAGTTCACCTGGAACAGCTAATATTAGCGTCGGGATATCCTTCTTCGCTAGCTCCCATGACACTCTAATTCTCTTCAAGGATGTGCAGACTGGCAAGATATATGTCATAGCAGGAAAGGGATGTTTTGCTGAACTTGGCGGGTCCGCAGCGGCACAGGACCTGGCCAACTGGAACGATCTCACGACTTTTACGACTGAAGCTGACTTTTTCCTGCACTGTCACAAGAATCAGATCAAGGTCGTGAAGGCAGAGTCGCGAGCGAAGAGCACAGGAGAAATCAGTCTCGGCACAGTCTGGGAGCAGCACAACGGACCTGTAAGAGTCGACCTCGATTCACTTCTCAGCGCTGGCGTGCTTGCAGACACAGACACAATGGGCGTCCTGGCTGATGAAGCATTTGATGCTCTTGCTATCGCCTGCAAGACTCGGAAGCGCATTCCTGAGCTGCGAGCATTCGTCCAGGCCCAGAAAATCGAGCAAATTACGCCAAAACTCGAGGATCGAAATGGCGCTGCAGCCATCATCGGTGCGATGGCAGACGCGACCACAAGTGACGAGGACCGCAAACATCTCCAGGAGCAACTCCGGGAAGCCCACGCCAAGAATCGTCAAGACTACCTCAGGACTGTGGCCGAATTTGCAGGTTCTCCAGCCGAGCAGGCGCTCAAGAAGAGAAATCAGCTCGTAGATGGGGCACTGAGGGTGCTCGCCTCTGTTGAAGCCGCCAGCTACAACGCCGATATCATCGGTCGTAGAAGCAACCGAGCTCGGCGCGCTGAAGCCGTCAATGTCAATTCCACCATCGACATGGCGCAGCTCGACTTGGAAGCGCCATCATGCAAGGGCTACTGCCTAATCTGCTGCGGCGAGGAGGAGATTCTTGCCATATGCTTCAAGGAGACAATGCCTGAGAATAGAGAGGACAACACCAGCGACTTCGCGCTCAATTTCCCACTGGCGGCAGGAGCATCCAAGAAGAATGTCGATCTCATTTCAAGTCAGAACGTGTGCTTCCAATGCGCTCTGCTTGGACAGGATGGCATGTCTATTTACAAGGAACAGCTGACGGCCATCATTCCAGCTGTGCAGTACGAAGGCAACAATAAGAAGTACATCAACGAGCAACTCTACTCGGCATTGACAGCACGACTGGCCACTGGAGCTGCAGGTGTAGCGCAGTTGTTCATGTCCATACTCCAGAACCTCATGAAGACCAAGCCGTGGGCAGGAGCCGGCATGGACACCTTCACTGACGGGCAGGAGGAAGCTGCGCAGCGCCGTAAGACATTCCAGTGGATGCTGGACCAGCTTGTCGAGAAAACACGGACTCGCGAAACTTTCAACGAGACTGGAGACTGGGTCAACTTCCCGCAAGCACTCACATGGGTTGCTAAGGACTTCGAGGATAATGGGCTTGCCAGTTTCGCTGTCACGTACCCTGTGGCGGGCTTCAACAACCTCCTAGCCCTTGGCCAGCATACAGGTGCCTTCTCCGACGATATTATTAGCCGTCTACAGTCCGCGAAAGTGCTCTACTCCATCGCCGCAAAGTACCTTGCTGAGTTGCAGGTCGACCTCCAACGAGGACCAAGCGACCACACCCCGAACCGCAGAGCCTGGAAGCAGAAGTACCTCAAGGTAATCTACCGCACTTTCAACGGCCCCCTAGTCCCCACAGACCATGGCTCAGACTCCATCCTCGGCAACCTCTCAACTTTCAACATGCGCCTCGCCCACTGCCTACCAGACACCCCCGGCACAGCCTCGACGTCAACCATGCACAAGCTCCAACTCCTCCTCTTCTGGCTCCTCTTCACCCAGCGCGGCCACTGCACCCCACAAACCTTCTTCACGCGCATAACCCACGACTCGCCCCTAGCAGCCGCCGTTCTATCGCCCACGCTCCCCGTGCCCCCCTCGGAGCACAAAAACACACTCCTCTCCATCTTCGCCACTCACAACGCCGACCTCATCAACCCCTCCCAGACAGCAGAACACAACTCACTCATCCCCTTTGCGAACCCCTTCGGCGCCTCGGTGCTCCGCTGCGGCCTCCCCTCATGCGCACACCCCTTCGTCGACCGCACGACGACGCTGCACCCGTCCACCGTCTCCCCCGCCGACGTCGACGCCATCCGCCGCGCCCGCGCCGCACACCTCATCGCCGTGTTCGGCATCCGCGGGCGCTTTGAAACGTCCGCGACGGGCCTGCCCGAGCCCACGGCAGCGGGTGCGGGCCGGCCCCCGTCCTCGGTCCACAGCAACATGCACATTAGCATTGCGCGGGCGTGGAGCGGGCAGACGGTGGACGCGCGGCGGGGGATTGTGGCGGGCGGGGCGGCGAGGGTCGATTTCGTCGGCACAGTGCGCGAGATGCTTTGTGTGGAGGGGCGGGGGGATGTGTTTAATGCGCGGTTGGAGCGGGATGTGGATGCTTTGCTGCCGAGTTTCTTTGAGGTGCTGGGGGCTGCGCTGAGGGGCGAGGGGAAGAGCGGAGAGGATGTTGCTGTTTTTGAGCATGACTTTAGGCAGAATAAGATGTTGAGCAAGGTCGTGCGGGAGTTGATGATGGAGAATGGGCATGGGGAATTGCCTTGAGAGGGTTCTGTTTTTGTTTGTTTGTTTGTTTGCTCATACATGAGCGTCTAGGTTCCTGTGCATATCAATAATATGGTCTACTATACTGAGATGATTGCTTCATCAATTGAAGTGATAGTTGAGGTATAGACATGATGCGATTCTTAATCTTATATACTTGCGGCCCATACGCCGCTTCCAAGCACGCCATAGGCGCATATCCAATGCCAACAAAAGACTTTCAGGGGCTGATCATGAGCACGCTCCAATCGAAGTCGCGCAAGCCGGGTAAATGCAATCAAACGCTCCATGATAACGCCGTCATATGCTGTCGCCGTTGATGCAATAACAAAGGAAAAGCAGGTCTAGGAAAAAGGAGAAAGAGAAGAAATAATGCGATCTCGAATTAGGACGCGGATCTAGGATTAGGCACCAAAGGCCAAGAGGGCGAAAGTGGTGGCCAAGACGGTGCACACGGCGGTCGAGATGGTCGGCAAGTTGCGCGGACTGGCGTTACTCTTCCGCGCGGTGCTGCCGTCGCTCTTCAGGACGGCGGTGCTGCCTAATTGCCAGCCAAGGTTGGCGACGACGGCTTGCGAGTCGCGGACAGGGATGGAGGCTTTGCCGGAGCCGTCGAGTGTGACGGTGTGGACAGTGTCGTCGACAATACTGGATGCGCCCGTTGTGTCGGAGTAGGTCATGCCGTTCCAGGTGGCTCCAGTCTGGGAGTCGGCGCCTTCGGCGGTCAAGTAGGAGAGGTAGACGTTCTTGTTGCCGTTGGATGAGCCGAAGTTGACGCTGAAGGTGAAACTGCTCTTGTCAGACTGCGACTCGTTGGCTTGCTTGCCGTTGAGCATAATGACAGCCTGCAGCTTGCCGTGGGCATACATAGAGTACGCGCGGATACGGCCGTCATACGCAGCGCCGACATTGCTGGTGCTCATACTGGCAATCTGGGTGGTGCCGTTGCCGTTGCCGACGATCTGAGCCATGGCAGCGTGGGCGTAGTACAGTGTGCGTACGAACGGAGCACGGCCGTACATCTCAATAGGTTGCCAGGCACTGGCGTTGGAGTTGTCGGTCATATGCATTTGCACGGAAGCGATATCAAGGGATGCAGCGTAGAGTAGGAAGTTGAGGGTCCAGAGAGAAGCACCGAAGGCGTCAGAAACACCAGGCATGCCAATGGGTCCAATGGAGCTCATCTCACGGAGGACATAGGGCAGACCGGTCTTGAGGCCAATCTTGACCTGCTTCTCCCAGTATGCGAATTGGGTGTTAGTTTGGTCGAATTGCATTAGGTCGTTAAGTGTAATGGGTGTTGGGGTAACACCAATGACTGATGAGGTTAGCGTTTGTGTTTGCATGAGGACTGTACAACGTCACAACTTACAATAGAAGTAGTCGTGCTGGTTCCAGACAGTCACGTAGTTATCGCCGTTGCGCCCCTCCATCATGCCGGCGGTGACCAGCTGCTCGATCTCGAAGGTAGTGCCGATGGTGGAGGCGGTCGCAGGAGGCTCGAAGAAGGACGACGGCAGGCCCGCGGGCTCCAGCACACGTGTGTAGACGGCCTCGGCGCGGTCGAGAAATTGTGTGGCGTACACCTGGCCGTTCCAGGGCGCGGTGCGGAAGGTGTTCTGCAGCCACAGATCGGGCTCGTTGCCCACCTCAAACGAGTACAGCTTGACGTTGGTCATGCCAGAGACGGCACCCTGGGCAGCAGCCACGATGCGGTCCTCCCAGTCGTCCTCCATGTAGGCCAGGTTCAGGCCGTATGTGACGGGCGTGTCCTTGGGGAAGCGGTTCAGGGCCTCAAAGTAGCCCGGCCCTATGACCATCGAGTCGGCGGCAATGTTGCCCTGGGCGGTGGAGCTGGGGTTGGTCTTCCAGGCCAGGTCGGTGTAGTCGGCGTCGTACAGCATGTAGTCCTGGGTGTTGCCGCCCAGGCGGATGTGTGCAGGCGCGCCCGAGTAGTCTGCGAGGTTCTGCAGCAGCTTGACGGAGAAGGTGTTGGGCGTGCTGCCGCCGGTGAAGGAGAACAGGTTGGAGGGCTCGATGCCAAAGCCTGCAAACGAGGCGTCGAGGTACTCGGAGGCGCCATCCGGGGCACTGGTTGGCGGCGACAGCGACAGCGACGATTGCGCGTGGGCGACTTGTGCGAGCGAAAGCGAGAGCGAGAGCAATGGCAGGGCGAGGTGGCCTACGCCGGCCGGTAACGAAGGGAGCATTGCGGCGCTTGTGTGGGAATGTACGCAAACAGCGACCGTGAATAACAACTGCTGGAAACTGGAAATTGTAAATTGGATACTGCAACCTGGAAACTGGACACCAGGCAAAAGAAAACGGGCACAGGAGCAAGCGACAGGACTGATTCTGCTGGATTAGTTAGCAGCGAGCGCACTGGCGGGCGCAAAGTCTAATAATGAAGCACCCAGGTGCACCATCGGCAGGCTAGCTGTATCGCCCACAGCAGTGACGCATGGCGCCTGCTTGGACCGTCCCATGTTTGTTGAGCACCAGCGGAAGACTTCGGCGGCTCCACCTCCCCGTGGACAACGTCATGACGGCGCGAGCGCTGCCCAGGGCCCTTTGTGACGCCCATCAACTGGTGCGCGCGCGCCCTGAAACGCGTACTCTGGAGGCAATGTGGGCGCTCGCTGTGGGCACAATCACCATGGGGCACACGGCAACGCGTCAGCTCCATGCGGCATCGCCAGATCAACCGCCAGCGAATAAAGGGCGAACGAGCGTGCAGGGGCTGCTAATTACGGCAACGCAGATCTGTTGTATCTAAAGCTTGATTGAACTCACGCATGGATCAAACGCTGGTGTCTGCCGCCGTTGTCGTGCTCAAGACCCTCTGTGCGCAAACTACCTTTTGCCCTGACAGACTGCTTTGACGTCGAACAATAGATTGTTAGCTTCCTCACTTGCACTTTTCCATGATGATGATGATGGAAGGCGCAGGCGTAGCCGGCTTGTCGTGGAAGCTAGGCAAACCGGCAGCCATTGTCTACGACATCCTGCGAAAATAGTAGTCCTGAAAAGCTTGACCGACTACCGGTACTCCAGCGCATCGCTTGCCCCCCACAGCCAGACGAGCTCCACTGCGAGACGGAGAAAGAAAAACAGCTAGACATGTCATTCGCAGTCTGGCCCTGTTGCCAGCCTCACACACCGTATCTGGCTCTTCTCAGCCACTCCCTGCCACGTTGATCCTCCAGCCAACACCGCCAACAACAGCCTCGTCACAGCATCATCCAGCCTCCCTGGCTGCCATCTCCAGCGCACATCTGCACACGCAGGAAGATCTACAGCCTGCCCTTCCGCTATCCGAGCCCCAAGCTCGAAATGAACAACTACCGCGGAGCTCGCGGAAGGTAGACCTGTTTGCTGCACTACCATGATCTCACTCCGCTGGCGAGACTCCTTTCGCTCGCACACCATGACAGACCCTGCGCGCCGCCGCTTCCAGCACAGCGTCAGCAGCCATTGACATTTCCACGTGTGACGTGAGGATGGAGACGCCGGTGGAGACCACAGCTCAACCACTCAAAGACCTGGAGTCAAAACATGGCAGACCCTTCGCCGTCGCAGCGCAATGGCCTGAAACGTGCAGCTGGCGATTGCCATCTCGAATGTGGGAAAACTATTGGTTGACGTCATTATGCGCTCGACTCGAAAATCGCAATCAGCAGAAGCGATCTCGTCGCTTTTTGCTGAAAAGCACGACAAAACGCAAGACGAAAATATCGCGTCGCAACTTTATCCACTGATCATCAGAAGCGGCCGGCACACCGTTCCATTCGGCCCTTTTGCAGTTTCGACTTCAGCCGCATGCTCGTGGCTTGGCTGAGGCGTGTCGCCTAGGCGTTTTCGATATTGGCCAAGACGAACGCGATAACTTGACAGTGTTGCTAAGAATATATAAAGAGCTAATCTGGTGGGTGGCTAATAACAGTGTTCAGAGCCGTGATTGTAGTCTGTGTAAAGCATAGTAACGACAAGGAGATGTTGCACAGTAGCAGACCAGCTTTGAAACTAGATCAACAGCAATTCTCCGGCATTCGCCTCCGATATAAGCACAAACCAAGCCGATGAACAAGACAAGCACGACAACATACTGCTTGGTATATAAGACTACATTAGTGAACAGTCACAACACACTTCGTCTGCTGCACGTCGTTGGACAGGACCATGTCTTGCGCCTATGGGGCATGTGTATGCTTCAAAACATGTACACGGCAGGAACCTTCTTTTGAGCTCTCACAGAAAAACATCTTCCTGCTACATGCGACATTCTAAGGATGGGCTTTTCCCTGGAAGTCGTCGAAGATTTGCCTTGCGGTTACCTTGCTGATCACGTGACCTTACTGGCAAATAACCACCATCCGCACGCTTCCATTCTTATAAACACTATGAGATACATACTTCAAGCCCCTCACATAGTTACATCAGCAGTGGTCAAACCAACGTTCTTATCACGCGGATACACGCCATGCACATCGACTTGAACTCAACCGCGGACAGTGATTGACATACCAGCACCGGAGACCAGCAGCCCGTCTCTCAGAAGCGGAAGATTCTGTACGGATCTATGCAACACTCCATCATCTGCGAAAAAGATAACACACTCGTCTGTCCAAACACCATACAAGCTCCACTGCATGCACGTTGCACAGTTTTGTGTGCGCAGAGCACCTAAGTCAGATCGGCAAATGGGAACTTGGAAATCGGACCGCAGAAACGACGAATACCTGAGCAAAGGGTCTGATAGGATCATGACTGTCTACTTGAAAAGGGTTTTTAATGACCGGGAGTACCTATTGACTTCATACATCAGGCTACAGCGGAGGATATCGGCAGCAGAGTCACATCGTACAGGGTAGATTCCCACCGTGGTCGTCGTAGTAGATCTAGGCCACCCAATTCCTCTTGCCGCGCACAGGTCATGAGTTACCTACCACATCTACTGGTCAACAGCATTGACGCCGAGAAAGCAATGTACTGCCAGGTGCACACCGACCGACATCAGCGCAGCGGAGAAGCACGTCCACCTGTGGGGTGGTAGTAGCCGAGTTGTATCCTTACACTAAACGAACGTCCCGCATCTGACGTGCCCTTGGTATCACCTGCCGTCGTCCCCACAGCCTCAGAAATACCTGCAACAGCATCCGAGACGAACCGCGCTGAGGGTACACGATGAGACTGCGACAGAAAGCTTGGTGTAGCTTACTGAGGTTGTTATGTAAGCTCGTGTTTCAGAAGCATCGTCATGGACAATGCTACGCCGTCGTCATGGACAATGCTACGCCGTCGTCACACAATGCGAGTGCCGTGTCTGCCGGGGGATTTGTTATTCCCGGGAGCGACAGCAGCAGCAGCAGCAATGTGAGGTGATGATGTATAATCGTCAGGTGAGAGGTAAGGACCGAATAACCGTCAAAAGGCAAGCCGTGCCGCCCGGAAGCTAGTGCACAAGCAGGCAAAGTAGAAAGCACATCGGTCACGACACTACGATAGCAAAGAGAAGGTAGATCGAATGTCGGTAATGATGTGATATTATTAAGATAGGTAATGATCAAATGGGTATCTGCAAGAACTTTTTCTTCTCCATCCGCCAAGGCGCAATCGTGCCTCCCCCCCGTTCCTCATCCGTCACCGTTCGCGATCCCACGGAACCTTTCCCTTGTCGGAAACGATCCCCCTCAATCACGATCCTTTGTGACCCCGCACCCCCAAGACAACTTGTCGACAACGTGCTCTAATTACCAGCCTAGTTGCCGTTTGCGTCCGTTTGCGATACCCCTCATTATTCAGGACTCGGTGCTTTTTTGGTAGACGGCGCTGAATGGGTCCCAGCCTCAAAAAGGGCTAGGCTCCAGCTCTCGTCTCGACTTGGTTGCGTTTGTCCCCAGATACTCCGGCGCCGTGTTGTACAAACCATGGTTTGGGTGGTTGATGGCTTCTGGTTTTCGGGTTGTTTGTTTTGCTTTTGATTGTCTGCCCCCGCAAGTGCGTGGTGCTCATTCTGTCTCCTCGACCGATGAGGCGGAGGAGATGCTGGGAGAGCGGGAGGAGTCGCGCATGTGCGACGGTGCTGTCTCCATGGTCTCGTTGGAAGATTGGGAGACTGTGGAGGAGAAGGTGATGATGTTCTCGGCCTCGATGTCCTCAATGGGGACGCGGAGCATCTGGCGGCCAACAAGGTTGGGGATGTAGACGTATTGGGTTGCTGGAGAAGACATGGTGTACATTCGATGTGTAGTCCGATTGATGTGGAGTGATGGTTGATGAATAAGATGTCAATGTATGGTATTGATTGAATGTGGTTATTCGTGATATTTACTGAACGTCTTCAGGCGGGGAACAGCCTGATACATATACACTCACGCTCCAGCCCGAATGCCATCCCCATCCCCATGCACCATCGCAAACGCCTACCGCTCCCAAGAAAGCCAAAACCCTAACCCCATCGCACCAACCCAAGCTAAGCCCGAAGCAACAGGCACCCCTGTACTTCTGCCCAATGGGGGCACGCACCCATGGCGACAGGCTGACTTTGCTATCTCCGCCGCCTGAGCGCCGCGCTGATTCGCGCTCCGAGACGACAACGCGCGGCGATACCTCACGCCAGCTCCGTCCTATCCGATCGCCGCGCGCGGCGATAACTTGTGCAGGCTTGTTTGATGCGCCTGATGTGACGAGGAGTGGGGCCGCCAGTCGCCAACCACAGGCTCTCAGCACAAACTGACCCTGGCGGCGGAGCGGCCAAGCGCTCGCCTGTTCAACGGCGACACTGAAAGCGTGGCCAAGGGAGCAAGTGTGTGTGAAGAGCGGAGTCTAGACTCCACGTTCATTACCGATGGTGGGCTGTTGGACATGGGTGACGCATGGTGTTGAGGCAAGGCTGCAGTTCTTCCTGTCGGTCCTTACGAGCCGCCGACTCCTCCGTGCTGTTTCGCGCCTGTTTATTAATACCCTCGTCCGCGTACTCGCACTATTGACTTCGGATATAGCATCGTGCTGAGTGAGTCACCGAGTCACGACATGGTCAATGGGTAAGGCACGGGGTCTTGACTAATACACAACACTCCCGCGACTGATCACACAAGATCACGACTGCAGCCACGGGCTCGGATTACAATCGACGTTCGCAGGCAGCACGGTCCTCAAAGTGGGTGTCGATGACGAGACCGCGGGGCGGGCACAACGTTCCTTGCTGCTGGGCATTTCTGGGCAGCCCGAAAGAGCGGCCGAAAATTCTAGTATTTTCACGTATGCATGCACATGCACTTTGAGAAACCTGCCCATCGATCATCGAACATGTGCGCCGCGCAGTGAAACATGCAGTCCATCACTAACGCCGAAGACGCAGCGGATTGAGGCCGGAGATATCAGGTGAACTCTGATTATCAACACTGCATAATCCGGGGAAACCCTCGGCAAGCTAGGTCAAACCGTCAAGCCAACGGAACAAAGGTTCATCGGGACATCAGCCGTAGTTCGGAAATAAAGTTCAAAAGTTGCTATCAGGCCCAGCCGCGTTCAGCCCAACCTTCTTGGAAGTCAATTCCTATTCGATCCGTTCTGGGCCCCATTACCTAAACACCAAGCGATAGCCCAGCTGATGGCGGAAACCCTTGGCTCAAGCATTCCGCTCGCTCAGTGCCTCAGTATCACAAGACTGCTGGTGGGACTACCAAGCCTCCTAACCCGGAAGGTCCAAGATCATGCACATTTGGTCCAAGAACCGCCAATGCGCTATACGATCGCGGCAGTGACGCGTGGGTTTGGCATACTCAACACCATGCCTCGACCAGCTCCGTCTATCGTGGCTTTTGCGCTTTGTGAGAACGACGCAATGTCACGTAGCTTCATGAAGCAGATGCTGTAAGCTCAAGTACGTTCAGAATGGCTATAAAAACGTATACGCAAGACTGCTCAGCGTAGGTCTTACGGGACGATAATCCTCCTTGCCTCAGGGTTATGCCTGTTGCTCTGCCAGCCCCAGCCAATCCTTTCCATGGTCTTATCCTCGTCTTTCCCGGGCCACATGATTTCTCCACGATACAGGGCGCGAACGCAGAAGACGGCAGTGACGAGCCACATGATGACCAGTAAGATCGTCAGTGCACTAGCAATGCCGTTCAGGGCCTCGCTGTTGAGAACCTTGCCAGCCTGAATGGTTGCCAGCGTCAACCCAGCATTAGGAAAGATAAAGGCCCACCAGTTCAATGAGAAAGTCATTCTTCGCACGCCAGCCAGTACGGCAACGGTGGTAATGAAGAAGAACCAATAGGCGAAGAGGATGACAAAGAGTCCGGCCATGATCCCGAAGATGCGGACGACGTCTCCGTCGCGCGTGGCACTTTCTGTCCAGTAGTTCTCGCCGATAAAGGTGGGTGCCTGGTTGGCCAGCGATATCAGGCCAGCAGCAGTGTAGCCTGTGCATTGTTAGCAGTGCCATTGTTCGATGATAGGGAGACAACCAACCTGCTGGTCCCACAGACACGTACATTCCCGGCCGTGTCGCGGGCGATGGTAAGTTGCCAGTCATCAACCGTTGCATGTAGATAGCGTACATAAGGAATGAGACGACCCAAGCGACACCCTGAAGCAGTACTCCTCCAATGAATATATTCCAGCTGGGACCGTTTGGCTGAGCAGGCAGTATGGTTCCCGCCAACGTGCCGACAACCAAGAGGGGATATATTGGGAAGATCCAAGCAGGCACTGCGTCCGTCACATTAAGCCGCTCCATACGGAAGAACATCGAGTATTGGACAACACCGATAACGAACGCAATAGCGCAGTATATCCAGAAGCATACCTCAAGTGCCTTTGGAAACCACGGACCAGTCTCTGCATTGCCAAACACATAGGCACCATTCAGTATCAGGGCGACGGACACCCAGTAAGTGCCATGGAAGAGCCCTTCGACGGGATGGTGCAGCGACGCAACGAGCTTCCGCGGAATGAGGATGAAGCGCGTAACTATCAAGCCATTGAATAAGATGAATAGCACAATGTCGAAGATATAGACCACCTTCCCTATGGTCTGTAGTCCTGTGAATGTGTTAGGTGTATTGCCCAGCACGACGGCGAGAGCGCCCGTGGACATCGTCGCGGCAAACCATGTCCTATCTATCGTCAACAATATACATAACGTGTTGCAAGGAAACAAACCCACCATGTAAAATGCGAAATACGATCCCTCAGACCCACAAACTGCGGCGGCCTATCCTTCTCCTCCTCCTTTCCATAATCGATCTGTGTCTTCTCGCGGAACCGCATATCTTTTCTTTCGGCAACGAAAAAGCCCAGCCCAAGACGTTCTTCTCGTTTGGAGTCAAACCAGTGCAAAACAGGTGCATCAAGGTTGTTAAAAGCGCTGCTACTAGTGCTGCCTCCTCAGATACCATATGATATCAAAAACCCGCTTTCGTCATCCCGCAGCGCGCGAACCGGCACGCGTCGAGGTCTAGCCCTGGGGACCCTGCATAGCCTACGAAGCCGAGTCCCGGGCAAAAAGACTCTTGGACGACGCTGTGCCAGAAACTAAAAAGTCTAAACGTCTAAATCTTCGGCGCGGCGAAACGAGCTACAAGCTTGGTTGCCGCATAGTAGAGCGCCTTCCTTCACGGCATCGAGTCCTCATGACATCAGACGAGACGGACTGATGTTTTTTTCCCTTCCTGCATGCATCGGCGGGGGGGATTTTTTTTTCTGCTGACTTGTTCGGACCGCGCAGAGTGGAGTTTGGCATGCAAATCCCCAGATCGTTGTCGGGTTGTGCTTGCCGAGTGGCAGATTTTAGTGCTGATGACGTCAGGTGTCTCATGTGTCGTGTTGGATCTCTGGATGATCGCAGCGCGTGGGTGGGCCGGCTTTGCGACTCGCCAACAACGGCTGCGGATGGCGCGCGAGATGGCCTTGGAGGATTGTCTTATCGGGGGTATCGGGCTTGTGCAGAGTCATGGAAGTCTTCAGTTTGATGATCTTGGAAGCACGGGTCAGATTGGTCACATAGTCAGTCATGATATGATGCCTTCAGGGGGATGATGGTTGAAATGGGTATCTTATGGTCTATCAGCCTTCAGACAGTCAAACTACGACTGCTTGCTCTTTGCCTTGACGCGCGCAGCTAGCTTCTTGATATCCACATCGCCGCTGTTTTCCACCTTCTTGGACTTCTTGGGCTGCCGATCTTGCTCAGGCTCATCGCCCTCCCTCCCCTGCTTTCTCTTCTTGCGACCTTCCTCCAGCAGTGCCTTCATACCAGATGTCTCCTTGAATCGGGGGTTCGTGGGATCGATGGCAAACTCGTGGCTCTCATACAGCTTCGCGAAACGAGGGTCCGCTGTGTCGATCTTGAAGTTGTCTTCGACGACCGGAGCATTCTTCTTGCCCTTCTTGCCCTTCTTCTTCGCCTTTTCGGCCTTCTCGATCTCGTTCATATTGAAATGGCGAACCTTGTTGTCCTCATCATCAGCCATGAGAAGCTCGAGCTTAGCCCGCTCAGCTGCGCTTGCGGCCTCTTCAGCTTCCTTTTCTTCGCGCTTCTTTGCTCGCTTAGACCTGTTGTCCGCTTTCCTTGCTGCCTTCTCGACGTCCTCGCCATCAGATGCGAAGAACGGGTCGTTGAACGGGTCGTCACCGTCTGCAACGGCTGTTGTAACTTCCTCAACTTCGGCATCAGGGTCGCGCCCCTCTCTCTTCGCCTTCATCCTCTCCTTTCTCTTGGCCTTCCTCTCCTTCTCCTTACGGATGTGTTTTTCGAGTGTTGTCTCGTTGAGCGGGATCTCGTTCTCAAAGACAGAGCCGCCCTTGCCTTCACCAAGCAATCCTCCAGAGAAAGTGATTTGCATTTCCCCGTCAGGCTTAGGGAAGTCGCGATCTCGTTTTGAAGACGATGTGTCCTTCGACTTCGATTTCGACTTCTTGCTGGGCGCCTCAAGGCCCAGAGCAGCTCGCAGACTGGCGGCTTTGTCTGTTTTGGCCGCCTCCTCTTCGTCCTCGGAAGACTCTGAGTCGCTACCAAGGTAGGCCTTCAGCTCGTTCTCATCGATCTCTTTCCTTGAGAATGCACGCTTCTGTACTTCCTTCCGTGTTGTGTCCTCGGCATCCCAGGTCAACTTTACTTTCGAGTGTGTCAATGCATCTGTGGTGAACTCATTCGGCTTGTAGCCGTCAGGCAGCTTCGTGCATTCATCGCTGGGGTCCTGGTCAAAATCGGTGCCGTCAGGAACAAAGCGTAGGTCGAAGAAGTTGGCACTCGTCAGGTACTCTCGTCCGTCTAGATTGTCGTAGATGGACTTGGCCACATTTGCGGACGAGCATGTGATGACTGCGTAGTAGTAGCGCAAGCGATCAAGCTGATAGCTCCGCAGCTTTGTAGAATCGAACTCTTCACCATTCTCGCCTGTCTGTAGATCCTCTTTCTCTTGTGCCTCGTCTCCGACATCTGATGCATCTGAGTCATCGTCCAGTATGGTGATGTTATCCTCCTTCTTGTTCGCAGCAGAAGCGAAGATCTCCCGTGGAGGTCCTTCAATTTCCTCGCGCTGCATGCGCTCCATTCCAAATTCACTCGGATAGATGACAACGTTCAGGATGCGTCCGTCTGCTGGCACGAAGGAGTTTGCGACAGCCATGATATCGCTCGCACGAATGTTGTCCCAGTCCATGTTGACTGCTGCTAGTCGAGAGGAGATATCCCCTGTGGGTACGTCGTTGTTGTCGCCAGCGAGCTCCACCTCTTCTTCGACTTCTTCCTCTTCCTCGTCACTGGAGCTTTCGTCGGAGGACGACTCAAGCCCACCATCGCGAATGGGGTCATAACCCTCCTTTTGCACCCTCTCAAGCTCCTTTATCACCGACTTGTCACGTTTCTCAGCTTGGACGTCTTCAACTCCATCATCGCTCTCCTCGTCGTACTGCCTCTCTAGCGCCTTCTTGCCGGCATCTTTGGAGATTTTGCGACCATACTTGTCGACAGTCGCCTTGTTGTAGAAATCGGGATCGCTTCGTAGCCGCGCGAACCGAGGATCAAGCTTGGTCTTGGTGTGCTTCTTCGAAGGTAGCGTAAATCGAGCGTCGCTCTCGAAATTGGCAAATCGGGAGTCTGCAGCGCCAGCGTTTGACGTCTTTGCGGGCCTCTCAGCCTTGGCGCTTTTCGCAGGGATCGTTTGACGCTTGGGGAGCGGCATCCTGATCGCGTGGTACTGGACGAAAGAGCCTGGAGGTCTTCAGTGGTGATCGTTTGTTTGGTCTATCGCAAGCGCTCTACAAAAAAGTTCACATTCTGCCGCCTTAGCTTCCGCTGGCAGGCGGCGACAAGCGGAGCTGCGACAGCTGTGGTTGGCTGACTGCAGGCAAGGGTCGACCGGAGCCTGGATCTTTTGCGGGGGTGCGTAACCGAGCGCCATGATGCCTCCGATCATGGACACGCGACTATCTTAAGGGGCCAACAACTTTCTCTACACCTCTTCAATCTCCAAGTAGCACTCGGTACCATATTCCAGACTACCAATCTTCTGCACAGAGCTTTCGAATCGCACCAATGCCTTATTCTAGGATCTTCAGGTACGTTTTCGCGGTTCTGGAACCTTTGCCCGTTTCAGGAAGACTGATTTGCTCTGGCAGTCCACGCACGTTCACCCTCATCACAGCCATGACGCTTAGTGGCGGCTTTCTGATGATCAAGTCAAAAACTCTTGCAGAGCAGCAGAGGGAAAGAGTCGCTGGTGACTATAGCGTGACGGTGGATCGATCAGGTAAGTGCTAGAAGTGTACCATTGTGAAACCCTGGCTTTTGTCGTAGTTGTCAAAGTGCTAACATGGATATCAGGCGGCGGCATCTGAACGACAGACCATATAATGATTCACGAATATGTCATCTCCGTTTAGTTGAGAAAGTCTCAGCAAGCTCATAAACTTCCACGTACTCGGTTCGATCTGCTGTCATTGCCCTGGTCTCTCAATGTACAATGTAAAATACCTAGAAGAAACAATACTGAGGCGTTGGGATCATGCGAGAGACCTACAATGATATCAAAGATGTTCCAATCACAGCGTGTGCGAGTCTTGGTCATCGATGTCCAAACCGGGTGTGGCTGACACAGTTGAACTAGGCGCAGCATGAGAAAGCTACGCAGGCCTACCTCCGTAAGATTGCTAAAAATAGAGCCCCGCCCCGCTACCAGTCCCACTTCCATCGTATGCCTTTACTTGAATAGCATCCTGACCCTTTGGACTTGGAACTCTATCGTCGCTTGCGCTCAAAATGACAGCGCTTTCATGTGTACTCTACGATGGTGTGCTCTACCGCTACACCAAGATCACACCGCCCTCGGTAGGCGCTTCAGCTCCCAAGTTTTGAGCTTAAGCACCGCACTTGGTCAGCTGTAATCCACCTCAGCTCAGACCAATTAGAGCCACCGTTCTAACATAGCGACAATGTACGGATGTGAACGTGCCGCTAAGCCTCGCAAGCATGCGGCGTGTGCTTATAGTACGATGGTGCGCCAGCTTGAACAGATTTAAGCTCCGGTAACGATTTTGGTCTGCACATAGTACGCACCGCAAGCCTGCGACAGCTCCGTCTCGGCTCTAGTGGCATTCTGACAATCTGTAAGCGGTCTGCTGGTACGCCTTCGCCATCTGGAACAAACTGGGTATTTTCCACTATCTGCACGGCTACAAACCTAAAACCTGTCGCGGATTACCAACATGGCAAAGTCTGCCAGTCACTACAATGTGGACGACTTCAACAGTTACAAGAGGGCACAAGGCAAATGCATACCACCGAGAATCAATGTTCTTGCGGCTGCAAGCCATATCCAGACGCTCTTCGATGCTAAGAAGTTCACATATGGCTTCATGGGTGGATTGCCAATGCTCTCCTTGGGATACAAGCGCGAAATGCCGGACCTCCACATCGCTTACGACGAAAAAGACTTTGAGCGACTCCAAGTCAAGTTGGGATCTGATCGCCGGTATGCTCCTCCTCTAATTTCAAATCTACACTTGCTGATTGTCCAGTATTCGGCTGCCAATAGGCATGAACCCACTTTTGCCATTCAAGATACTTGTCTGGACTGGCCCGAGCCACAAGGACCTCGGCTGTACAGTTGATGCAACTATCGAGATGGATCTAGTTCCTTCGGGTCTGTTGTTCGGTTCAATACGTTCTAGCTCAAGGCTGACACTCACCAGGTACTTGTGGATCACCAGCAGCAGGTACATTGGCCCAAAGCCTTGTCCTCTTGGGCTTGCAAACGGCCGGCGGCAAGCAAATGGTCTTCAAAAGCCTGAACATACAGTGTTTGATGGCTACACTACTGTCCTATTGCAAGGCCCGCGACCTCTTGTGGGATCCGAGAAAAGACATTTTGTATCTGTGTAAGCACAGAACTGAAGAGGTGCAACGTATTCGCAGGCACCTTAACAACAGAGAAGTCAAAGAGCTGTTTCTCGGTACCTCATTCTTCTCTCGACTAGATCTCGATGCCCAACGCTTGTGTTACCAAACATTACTCGATACACAACCCCCACCGATCATGTCGATTACACCGCCAGCTTCGCAAGTTCAGACGAACTTACAATCCAGACCGGACGAATTAAATCGAGAAGCCGATGTAAGGCCCCCGCGTTCGCGGTATCGAAAAGCTACTGGTCCAAGGAGCAGCAGTGACAGCGCAGCGGATTGTCAAGCTCAGAATCATGCAAGAACACAGTCAGCAGAACAATTCCAGGATCCTCGACGCCTGTCTTATATCGAGGGTGTACGATACATTAAATCTGCAAAGCCACAGACTGTCTTGGTGACGACAGCAACCAAGAATGCGCGCAACTCTATGCCGAATTTGACAACCGGCCAACATGCACTGCAAGCTCTGTATAATAATGCCCAAGAGACCAATCGATCAAGGCCGCAGGAACAAACCCACAAGATGCCTCAAACTGACCAAGTATATGATCGTTCACCCTTAATTGGACAACAACCGACCCACGCGAGCTCACGGCTTGACTACGGAGCAGACTTCCGGCCTGCACACATGACCATAAGACATGATGCCGAGGGAACCAATCAATCTTCTCAAGCAGGACATAAAACGCCCCCGGGTATTGAAGATCCATCAGAACCGGCAGTGCACGCAATGCGGTCTCAAAAAGGCAGCCTTCACGACGCTGCAACTCCTGAGCGGGAGCAAGTACCTTCCCAGCAGGTCTCTGAGGACGCAAGTACTTCACAGCGTGGAAAGCTACACTTGGTTGGTCCTGCGGGAGTATATGGTACTGCCCAGAAGTCCACAAAGACCGGGCACGTGCAGGCTGAACATCAGAGACACCACTCTGCTCCACCGCCACAGACGCAGCCGACCTTTATTTTCGAGCTTGAAGCCGGTGCACCACTAGAATCCACCTTTGTGGCTGAGTTACCAGCCGACTCTATCGTGTCATCGTCTGCGGAGCAGCACATCTCTCGAGATGAAGCTGCTAAGCAGCATCAGGGTCCCATTAGACCGTTTACTGTCGGCACATCATCCGCGGCCCTTGGGATTGTGTCGCTCCCGGCAAGTCTAGTAGCTGGTAGACCGGGCACGCACGCCCGTCACGAGTCCTTCAACCACAGTGAGCTGGCTGAGCGAGAGTCGACATTGTCGACCTACCAGACAAATGCCTTTCGATACTCTTCATATGCGTTCCCTTCGTCCGTAGCCCCTCGAATCCCACAGGAGGGAGCCGCTGCACCCACATACAAAGCGTATCGCCCATTCGTACTGACGAAAGAGCTCAGCAGAAATGATTCTGTAAGCTCTGTATATAGTCCAAGCCATAGGCGCGACGCATCAGATGATTCGGCTGCATCGCACGATTCGACAAAGCTGGCGAGAGAGTACCAAGAACTGCTAGATTTTGAAGGGGGATATGGGAGTTGCTAAGCGGAGTCTCCTTCATCAGATTTATCATTGCTTCATCCTAATGTCATCCGAGTTTCATCCCTTTTTCGTCCTGATCCAAAAAGAATCAAGCAAGACTCGACTTATAACACCTGAATCGCCGAAACCGATAACAAGATGCACATTGCTGACCGTAAAGGACTTACCATGGGTGCGATCATCGTGCACCCTGTTCATACCTGCCAATCAAAACCAACAAATGCTAGATACATCTCCGCACCTACTTACCTCCGAGTCTCCGCCAATCGTGAAAACATTGGAACGGTGCTAAGAAACCTCGATCTGCCAGAAATTTGCACTCCACTCTACTGAGCCTCGGAGTTTAACAGTGCTAACGCCGCTACTTCCCCTCGCCGTAGCGTCGGAGAGGTCTACGCCTTGGACCCTGATGGCCCGCCAAACGTCATGAACGCTTCCGGACGATTCCGACAGCTGGAGGGGTATGAGAAGAAGCGGTGGCCACCCCGGTGTTACTCGTGAACCAGCGAACTCCTCAGTCCAATATCAGGCCTCCGAACAAGAATATACACAGTCCCAAACTAGAATTCATACTGAACAGCCACAATGCCTTCTCCCTTCGGCGACGCTCCGGTAGCCAAGTCACTGCTCGACTTTCAGCGCGTGCTGTCTCCAACTGCCGGCGTGCGCGTCTCGCCGCTATGCCTTGGAGCCATGAACTTCGGCGATGCCTGGAGCGATATGATGGGCAAGTGCGACAAGAAGACGGTGTTTGAGATCCTGGACTTCTTCTACGACCAGGGCGGAAACTTCATTGATACGTATGCGTCGTAGTGCAGCTGGAGGGTCGCCAATTGCTGACAGAAGAGACAGTGCCAATAACTACCAGAACGAGGAGTCTGAGACCTGGATTGGCGAGTGGATGCAGGAGCGCGGCCGCCGTGCTGAAATCGTCCTGGCTACAAAGTTCACTACGCTGTACCCGGACCCAAAGACGAGGCCTCGTATGGCCGCCAATTTCTCCGGAAACTCATCGAAGTCTCTCCACCTCTCGCTCGAGGCTTCATTGAAGAAGCTGCAGACCGACTACATTGACTTGCTCTACGTCCACTGGTGGGACTTTACCACAAGCATCCCCGAGCTGATGCAATCGCTCAACCACATGGTGCAGAGAGGCAAGGTGCTGTACCTGGGTGTTAGTGACACCCCTGCATGGGTGGTCAGCAAGGCCAACCAATGTGAGCACAAAGTCTCGTTGATGCTGCCTCACAAAGTACTAACGAGCGTCTAGATGCCCGTGACCACGGCCTCCGCCCCTTCTCCGTCTACCAGGGTCGCTGGTCTGCCGCGGAGCGCGACTTCGAGCGCGAGATCATCCCCATGGCGCGAGACGAAGGCATGGCCCTCTGCCCCTGGGGCGCCCTCGGCGGTGGAAACTTCACGACCAAGGAGAAGCGCGAGAACAACGAGCAAGGCCGCAACTTCGGCCCGGCATCAGAGAAGCATGTCAAGGTCTCGGAGAAGCTTGAGGCTGTCGCTAAGAGCAAGAACACGGCCATCACATCCATTGCGTTGGCATATGTCAGGTAAGCATGATTGCCGTACACGCTGAAGCTGAGAACGGGCGGTTGCTAATACCCAACAGGAGCAAGTACCCGTACGTCTACCCTATCGTGGGAGGTCGCAAGATCGAGCACCTGAAGGGAAATATCGAGGCGCTCGCTATCGAGCTGAGCGCGCAGGAGATTGAAGACATTGATTCAGCGGTTCCTTTCGAGGTCGGCTTCCCAATGAACTTCCTGTTTGAGTTTGGTGGAGGAAAGTACGACACCAACAAGACGAGTGCGGATGTTGGTCTGCTCGCGTATGCTGGCAACCTGGAGGTGCCGCCGTACCAGCAGCCTGTCAAGCCGCACGGCCTGCAGGGCTATGGGAGGAATCAGTAGATTTAGCGAATAGAAGTGAAATGAAGACGTGTTTATTTATTTTATTTATTCATCAGCTTTCATTTCTGTGTCTTGGTATCAATGCTGTTGTCGCTGCAACTGACATGGCAGCAGCAGGCAACGTTGAAGAAATCTATTCCCACTCGGTCCCCTTGAGCCTCTGCATGAGGTACTCCACCTCGACCTCTTTTGTCAACGGGATAACCCAATCCTTGTACATGGCAACCACAGCATCCGCATTGACCTTGCTCACACCATCGGCAGCCAGATCAGGATCGGTGCCGTACGTCTTGGCCTTGAGCCTCAACCGCTCGAGCACCTTCTTCTCGACAGCCGCATTTGTGATGGCCTCGTCTATCCCCTGCCTGTCCTCTGCCTTGATCAGCGCCGCAAACCGCTCAGGCTCCTTCTGGAACTTTGCCTCGGCGACGAATTTCCCAAAGTGAATGCGCCGCGACAGCGCCTGCAGACACAGCACGTCGCAGGTGCCCGCGCTGCCGTAGTTTTCCTGGCTCTCTCCGCGGTCGCCCTCGGCCTTTTGCAGACACGCGGCAGGCAGAATGTGTTGGGCGTAGCAGTCCTTGAGCTTCGAGTTGACGTTGACGTCGTTGGGGTGCAGGATCTTGGGGTAGTGCAGCGGCTTGAGGATGGGCTCCTGCAACACGTCTGGGAAGAAGGGGTACTCGTCTGGCGACTGGTAGCGGCGCACGAGGGACTGCAGACGCTCCTGCTCGCGCAGCATCCAGTCCAGGAAGGAGAGGTTGGGGGCGCCAATGTCGACGGCGCCGGGGATGTAGATGGTCTTGTTGAGGGGGAACTGCACGCGCTCGATGAGGTGGAAGGTGATTGTGTCTTCGAGGCGGCTGGGGTGGGTCAGTGACGGCTCGGGGAGGGGTCTATGGGGAGAGGTACATGAGCTGGAAGCGGATGTTGGCGAGGTCGAGCGCCTTGGAGGCGTCGGAGAGGTCAATTGCGGCGTCCATGGTGGGCTGTGGGCTGTGGGCTGTGGGCTGTGGGCTGTGGGCGAGCAAGTGGTTAAGAAAATAGTCTATCTATGCTCTATATGCAGCAAGGAGAAACAACACGCCGCCTACAGCACAACAGAAACTGTGGAGGAACATTGGAGACTGCGGCGCAGCTAAGTCGACCGAGGGCGGAGCGAGGTCGGACGCTATGTGAGGGAGCTGGGATGACGCACCTGGACAGCTCCACCCGCGCGAACAACATTCAAGTCTGCGCTCCGCCATCCAACACGCTGCCGAGGCCAGAGCACCACGCACCACGCACCACACGCCACACGCCACGCGAACCGTTGCCCGCTACCCGCCACGATCTGCATACGAAGACACGAGCGCGTCATGAGCTGAGCCATTCACCACGACATTTCCACGTGCGCATCCCTACACAGCTGCTCGCATGCCGCCCTCAGACCGCCGTGGCTCCCCCGGGCGCGGGAGGTCGACGAGCCCACGGCCCTTGATTGCGCCCGAGCACGAGGATGCCAGCCTTATCGACGGCCTGCCTGATGTAGACACCCATGTGCCCGACACGGTATGCAGTGAAGCTGATGATCGCAGACGCGCCAACTGCAAGCCTTTGGCCGCAAGGTCACCGCCACCGCCACCAGCCTCATAGGCAGCGAAGGCGTGGCCCAGCACTACCAGAATGCCCTGGGAGAACTGCACCGCGAGATACGACGGCCGATGCTGCAGCGCTCCGTCTTCTCCTTTGCCAACACCACGCCCCGCGAGATAGTGCGCTCGCGGATATCCGTCCCCGAGATCCAGCAGCGCGCCCTGTCCTTCATCCCCGACGACATCCTGCACAACATCCCCGAGGACAACAATGAGTTCTCGCTCTTCCAGGGCTTCCAGGCCTCGCTGCCTGATGAGCCTATCAAGGGCACCAAGCACGGCAAGCGCAATGCTAGAGGGCAGAAGCTGATTGGAGAGGAGCTGGACTACGAGGACGCCAACACGCCGCCGTCGATGCAGAAGCTGAAGAACCAGAAGCACAGTATGAGCCACAGGCTGGAGATGATGGGTGTACGAAAACACATGTGCGTCGCTGAGATCCTGGAGATCGACAACAAAATCGCAAACCTCAACACTCTGCGCAAGATGACGCTGGACCGTCTGGCTGGGCTGGAGATTGAGGAGGCTGAGCTTGAGCAGGATCTGCTCGGCGTGGACAATAAGATCGAGGACCTGCAGGAAGAGCTGGACGATGCTGCGGCCTTTGCGCCCAAGTCTCCTGAAAGACCGGGGACTGCCGAAGAGGACGCTGAGGCCGAGGACAGCTTCATGTCCGAGTCCATCTACAAGAAGATCCCGAGTCCAAAGTCGAAGAAGCACGCCAAACGGCCCATTCGGCGCATATCGATGCCCATTCTCCACGAACACCTCGAGCCAGGATCCAAGATCAAGGAGCTGCCCGCACACAATGATAGTATCACCGCTCTGGATTTTGATGCGCCATGGGGAACGCTCGTTACTGCATCCATGGACGACACCGTGCGAGTATGGGATCTGAACGCTGGACGCTGCATCGGCATGCTGGAGGGCCATCTTTCTTCTGTGCGCTGCCTCCAGGTGGAAGAGAACATTGTCGCAACAGGATCAAAGGACGCTACTATTCGCCTCTGGGATCTCAGCAGAGCCGAGTACGCACCCCTCGACAACCGCGTAAACAAGCACAGCGAAGAAGACGAGGATGGTCTGGCTTTCGAAAATTCCGCGGATGCGCCGCCCGCTCCTCCGCCAACAATCATGCAGGACTGCCCTATGTTTTCTCTCGAGTCTCATGTCGATGAAGTCACAGCTCTCCACTTCCGCGGCGACACTCTGGTTTCTGGTTCCGCGGACAAGACACTCAGGCAATGGGACCTTGTCAAGGGGCGTTGCGTGCAGACACTGGATGTGCTTTGGGCTGCTGCTCAAGCATCTGCAACCGACACAGCCAGCAACGGGCAGTGGCGTGGAACCGGTCGGGCTATGGATACCTCTGCGGATTTCGTTGGCGCTATCCAGGTGTTCGATGCTGCGTTGGCATGTGGTACTGCAGACGGTATGGTCAGGCTGTGGGATCTGCGTAGTGGGCAGGTACACCGCAGCCTGGTTGGACACACGGGGCCGGTCACTGCGCTGCAGTTTGACGATGTTCATCTCGTTACTGCAAGTGCGGACAGGAGCATTCGCGTAAGTCATGATAATGGATAAATGGTAAAAGTGCTTTTGCTAACGACACGACAGATCTGGGACCTCCGCACAGGCTCTATTCACGATGCTTACGCGTATGACAACCCAGTCACAAGCATGATGTTCGACAATCGCCGCATTGTTTCTGCAGCTGGCGAGGATGTAGTCAAGGTGTACGACAAGACCGATGGCAGGCATTGGAACTGCGGACCGGGCGCTCTTGAAGAGGACATCAGCAGGAGCATCATCGAGAGGGTAAGAATCAAGGACGGGTATCTGGTTGAGGGGCGAAAGGATGGCACCATAGGCGTATGGTCGTGCTAGCAGGCGTGTAAGAAACAATGTGTATAAACACTACAAAGGCTGGATCATGCGCATAGCAAGCGTTGTACAAATAGAATTCAAAAGATCCCACATCCCCAAACCTCACATTACCGCAACCCACACCAAACATCCACATCTGCGTCCCCACCCAATGAACCGCCCTCAAACAACCGCCCACGCATCGCCCGACTTTTCCGTGCCTGAAACAGGCCCCAGTTTGACTGCTCACCACGCTGAAACCCGAACCTCTGCTCACGTGACCCCACCATCTGTATAACACCACCACTCTTCCCCCATCGTCAACAACGCCAAATCCCCCCGGCGCAATGTCGCTCCTCGCCCAAGCCCACGATCTCGCCACTAACCCAGCCAACACAAAATGGCTCGCGCCGCTGCTACTGATCTTCGACGCCGCCCTGTGCGGCGTAGTAATCGACAGAGTACCCTGTACGCATATCCACGTGTTCGCAAACCATACACACACACACACGCGCCAACCCTCGACCCTCACAGCCTTGCTAACCAGTATCCGCAGACACGGAAATCGACTGGAAAGCGTATATGCAGCAAATTGCCATTTTCCTGACAGGCGAGCGCGACTACAAGAAGATTGTCGGCGGGACGGGCCCGTTGGTGTATCCCGGCGCGCATGTGTGGATTTATCGGTGGTTGTACGCGGCTACGGATCAAGGGAGGGATGTGCAGCGCGCGCAGTACATTTTTGCGCTGGTGTATTTGGTGAGCTTGGCGGTCGTGGTGCAGTGTTATCGGCGGGCGAAGGTATGTTTTCCCCACCCCTTTTTGAATCACTGAGGGGCTTGGAGAGAGGGAATCGGGCTAATGGTGATCACATAGGTCCCTCCGTATGTGCTTCCGCTCTTGGTGTTGAGTAAGAGGCTGCATAGCATTTTCCTGCTCAGGTGCTTCAATGATTGCTTCGCTGTGCTGGGGCTGTGGGCTGCTATCTTCTGCTATCAGCGCGGGCAGTGGCATCTCGGCAGCGCGGTGTTTACGACGGGGCTGAATGTAAAGATGAGTCTGCTGTTGCCGTTGCCGGCGATGGGGATTCTTATGATTCAGGCGCTGGGCAGTAGAGAGGCGATCACGCAGGCGATGATCATCTTTCAGGTTTCGGTGGGTTCAGTCATGTCATGTCATGGATTTGATGGAGAGGAACGTGAATGCTAACGAGAATAGGTCCTTTTTGGTTACCCGTTCAGGAAGCAGAGCTTCAGCTACTTTGGGCGCGCGTTTGAATTCACAAGAGCGTTCTTCTACAAGTGGACCGTCAACTGGCGCTTCGTGTCGGAAGAGACGTTCTTGTCGAAGCCATTTGCGCTCAGTCTTTTGGCGGCCCATGTCGGCCTTCTCCTGTTCTTCGCCTACACGCGATGGATCAAGCCTTCGAAACGCTCAGTCCGCCAGTTCCTCAAGCTCGTATTGCCCGCCCGCGAGCCCAGAGATCAGGACACCATGACCAAGCGCATCACCCCTGATTTCATCATGACGGTCATTCTCACTGCAGTGACTATTGGCATGCTCTGCGCTCGCTCGCTGCACTACCAGTTCTATGCCTACATCGCCTGGACCACGCCCTTCCTGCTGTGGAAAGCTGGCTTCCACCCTGTGCTGCAGTATGCGCTATGGGCGGCGCAAGAATGGGCCTGGAACGTGTATCCGAGCACGCCGCTCAGCTCAGCGACCGTCGTTGGCACGCTGGCCGTCGCCGTCGCCGGCGTGTGGTGGGGCACGCGCAACGAGTTTGTGGGCGCGACAAAGGGCATCATTGAGGAAGACCACTCGCACGCAGAGTGAGCTCACTCGCCCTCCGAGTCAGACGGCGGCATCTTGCCCACAGTCGATTCCTCCTCGTCGCTGTCCTCGTACGCAGGCTTCTTGACGAACTCCTTGGGCCTGCAAAAAGTAATCAGCACTGTACATGATAGTCATATATACCCCCGTCATAGCGTTGTAACATACCAGTACGCCATCTTCCTCCACGCCTTTTCGTCGCGCACAATGTTCACGATCTCCCCGTCCAGCTTGTTGTCCCGCTCCGCCATCGCAGACGTGTCGACAACCACATAGCTCCCGCGCTTGATCCACACAGTAGAGCGGAACTTGGCCTCCAGCTCTGCAAGCACCGTCTTCCCGCCCGGCAGCTCAGCGTAGTACAGGTTCTTGCCCTCCGCCTTGACAATGCGCGCAATTAGGTGCGCATCGGGGAGGACGTCAGGTGGGGTGATTGTGTCCTCGATGGTGGCGAGGACTTGGCGCTTGGGACGGCCCATTGCAGTGTTGTGATGTAGTCGTTTGGTTTGCGCGTACGTATAAA
Source organism: Stagonosporopsis rhizophila (assembly GCA_016767195.1). Lineage (NCBI taxonomy): Eukaryota > Fungi > Ascomycota > Dothideomycetes > Pleosporales > Didymellaceae > Stagonosporopsis > Stagonosporopsis rhizophila. The sequence continues at coordinate 2,756,443 of CP068498.1, read as the reverse complement.
TCGTGACCGCAAAGAAACCATGTCAGAAAATCGGAGTCGGAGGGGTCGGTGCACGGGGCCATGCAGGCAAACGCCCCGCGGGTAATTCTCCCCGTACCCGCGCCTTCGCAATTTGCGAACGCTTTGGGAAACGCTTCCACCGCCCTTCTTGCAACTCCAACGCCCTTTGCTATCTCGTGATGTGCGATACGCGTCTAGAATTCGGCTAGGTTTCTTGTTGCAGCAAGATTGTACAGGGACTTCAGACTATCAGTGTAGGTGGAGTCGTGCTAGATATGGTTCACGACCAACTGGAGGAACATCGGGACTACGCTTTATGGTAGTACCGCATGCGCGCGAAAGAATATTGTTGCTAGTGCGCTCTCCGCTTGAGCATTTATCAGCAATGACACCCAATGACACCTGTGGCTGTTGATCTTCCAGTCACAGTGCTTGAGAATCCTTTTACAAAACGCAATCCACACATGGTTGCCCCAGGCACTCATTTATAACATCACTCAAGCTCTGCTTGCTCGAAGAGAACCAGACTCATAGCCTTCACGCAGGACATTGCGACTTGACAAGGGAGCTCACGCACGCACCTGGCCTGGTGAAACACCACCAAAAGATAAACACCATGGCTTCCACGAGCCTGCACGGCGTCTTCGACATCCAAACCGTGGCGCCGACCAACCCAGCCCCAACCTACCAGAAAACCAAAGGCAAGGAGCCTCACTTCGGCGTGCTCCCCGACGTCGAACTAGAGCCCATCAAGCCCGGGACTACCAAGGGCGCCTACTTCGACCAGTGGCCCAGATCAACACCGGGCACTCAGACACCACGGACTCCGGATGATGTCGAGGCGAGCTGTCCTCCTTCGCCTGTACTGAACGAGGGAGTGGGGCTGGTGCAGACCTGGAATAACCCCCCAATCAACAAGTGGAGGCTTTTGTGTTGCTGTGTGATTTACTTTGGCAATGGATTGAATGATGCTGGTGCGTGTTCTATATCTTCCAACCGATTATCACTGTACGGTATCGGAACGAGTACTGACCTCGGACAGTCGTCGGAGCCTTGATCCCCTACATGGAAGCTTACTACCACAACAGCCACACCGTCATGTCTCTCGTCTTCGTGGGCAATGCCGTGGGTTTCATCGCCGCCGCGCCGCTGGTGACATGGGTGTTGTCGAAGCTGGGGCGGGCGAAGACGCTGATGTACGCCGAGCTGTTTCTGATCGCCTCATATGTCATGTTGGTGTGCACGCCTCCGTTTCCTGTTGTGGTCATTGCGTAAGTGACTCTTCTTGCTTGTACCTATGAGTGTATTGTGCGAATACTGACGGCGCCAGCTTCCTCTTCATCGGCTACGGCGCCGCAACCAGCCTGGCACTCAACAACGTCTTCTGCGCTAACATCCAGCCCTCGAGCGCCATCCTGGGCGCTGCGCACGGCAGCTACGGCATCGGTGGTACCATCGCACCCATCATCGGCACAGCTCTGGTCTCCTCCGGCATCATGTGGTCGCGCTTCTATTTCCTCCTACTAGGCCTGCGCATCTGCTGCGTGGGCTTCGCGGCGTGGGCGTTTCACGGCTACGAAGAGGATTCGTCTGCGACGCTACTGTCTGCGCTGGAATTGACAGCGAGCAGGCAAAATGCAGGCAAGACGTCTGGGTCGAAGAGGAGGGAGTTGAAACTCGCGCTCCAGAATCGAGTCACGATTGCAGGGGCTCTTTTCATTTTCGCGTACCAGGGCGCCGAAGTCGCCGTCTCGGGCTGGATCATCTCGTATCTCATCAACTACCGTGATGGCGATCCAGCAAAGATCGGATACGTAACCGCTGGCTTCTGGGTATGTTCATGTGACTCCAACTCCATCACCGCCACAACGCATCACTGACTCCTCCCAGGCCGGCATCACAATCGGCCGCTTCGTCCTAACCCACGCAGCGCCGCGCATCGGCGAGAAAAACTACGTCATCGGTCTGACGCTCGGCACCATGGTGTTGCAACTGCTCGCCTGGCTGACCCCCAACATCATCGGCAACGCGGTGGCTGTGTCTCTGCTGGGCCTCCTTCTCGGCCCGGTGTACCCGTGCGCGCAGACGATATTCTCGCGCCTCGTGCCACGGCATCTGCAGACGACGGCGATTGGATTCATTGGGTCGGCGGGCAGTTCAGGCGGTGCGGTGGCACCGTTCACGACGGGTATTTTGGCGCAGGCGGTCGGGACGTGGGTCATTCATCCTGTGGCGCTGGGGCTGTATGGCGCCATGCTAGTGTGTTGGTTTGCGCTGCCGAGGGTGAGTAAGAGGACGGAGTGAGAGGTGAGGATGGCGCGTTGTGGCGATGAAGTGGGCTGCATGCGATAGTGGTATGGGTGGAAGTCTGAAGCTACTATAGCTGTAGTAGCCTGCTCACTTTGCCGTCGCCATACAGTCGTAGTCGAATTACTGGATTTTACTTCCGCTACGGCCAGCTCATTGGACGCACTATGCTCCGTCAAGTACGCTGTTCGAGTGTCTCTCCTTTATGACAAAGTTTCTGGTGCTTATTTGCAAGGAAGTCTTGCGTTTTGAGAGAGGTTGAGCTTAAGGGCTGCAGATATTGCTTGGAGTCGCGCCTAAACAGAACAGAAGGACAGTGAGATGGTGTAAAGCGAATAGTAAAGACGCAACGGAAGAACTGGCCCAACGCTGACTGCCTGATAATTGACATATCTCGACTGGGGTCAAATGGCACTCACGATTTGCCACGGATTAACGAGCCTATTACTCATTCCGAGACCAAGAAAGGGCTTTGAAGAACGACTTGCCCCTCAGGCTTGCAGCTGGAGGCTACTGTACAGCTGGAACCACTCTCTTCCATCCATGATGCAATCCAATAATACATGGGATTACAATACACCTTGCAAGGACTGAGGTCGGATCGCCCGGGCACGGTGACTGTCACGGAAACAGGCCCCCCTACGCGGAATATAGCCGGATCACTGCAGAAAGTGCATGTACCTACTACACAGCCATGTAATCTCACCTGTTCATGCTTACAAACAGGTTTGAGGCTTCCAGGACAGATTTCGAGCCAAGATCATCGACTTGTAGCTACGCATCGAGACTACATGCAGAAGACTGTGACGCAGACCTGCGCATAAACTGACGACATATCAGGCGTCTAGGTTTTCGAACTTGTAATGGGAGAGTGCTTAATCCAAGCACTTAAAGTCTGTCAACGTCGGCCCTATCGGAGAACCGTGCCCATGTCTATTGAATGGGAAGTAGATTGCAGCATATATCTCGATCATCAGTAGGTCAACGTCAGCGTTTAATCTGGTCTTATCGACAAGGCTTTTCCCTGCGTTTAATCTGTTGTTCGCTCTTCTGCACCTCCAGAGCCCGACAGTGCTGATTACATGCAGGAACTGTGTGCCCTACCTTGGCACTGGTACTTTAGCCCGAGGCTTGCTGACCACCTTCGCTCTAATTGCGGCATCTGAATGGTCAGCTCTGAGTACATGGCGGCTTGGTGGCCGTTTGTGACAGCCAGTGGCAGCCTTAGAATCGGCTTTTCTTGAGCACATGGTGTCCTTGGGGTGGAGTGAAACCGTTAGTCACGAGGTTCCATTTCGCATAGTTCCATGTCTTTGTGTATGGTACTATGAGCAGCGTCCTCTTGAGCCAGAACATGATGAAGGGATGCAAACAAAGGATACAAGGCGCATGACAAAGGTAGAGAGGGTGGTGCTGTGGAGTGCTCGACGTCAGGCCTCCAACCGCGTGGCGTTGCCTCAGCCCTGAAATCATGCACGAGCATGCACGAGCATACACGAACTGTGCCGTGTACGCCACATTGTCAGAGTCGAGTAATGACGGGCGCCGAAATCTGCGCACAGACGATAACGGTCCGAGTGATGCACGCAGGGTTCCCGCCGAATCCGAGTCCGTCAATTTGGGCGACCACTTCTGCTTTTTCGCGGCTCGAAAGCTGCCAAAAGAAGCAGTCAAATAATGCGCTTCGGAACTATTGGCTAGCAGCTTCTGTCCTCTTCGCCTCGAGTCTACAGATGTATCCATTACATCGCTCATATCAATATTGTAGTGGACTTGAAAAGCGAGCGAAGGATCTGAACTGCGCCACATGTAGCATACACCGGACAACTCCGGGTTGGAACGTGTCACTTCTCGCGATGAAGCGAAGGATCAAGATCTGGAAGACGATCTGGTAGACAATTACGGCAATCCCTGGGTTAACAAAGATTAAATATGTTCCGTCTACGTGTTGAGGCTCAATAAGGTACTTGCAAGTCGTTACTGTGGGCTTCGGGAGTTGTTACAGAATGATCAAAGGAGCTCGGTGCTGGAAGGATCCGGATAATAACGAGCACATACCCTTTCAGAAGTAGTGGTGTCAAGGCGATTCGCACGTAATGCCCGTAGACGGAGGAATGACCTACTACCCACCATAAGTGTATGCAGCTGTAAGCTCGACCTAGCTGACAAGGCAAGGCCCCGGGCCAGTTCGACACCTTGATTACGCCGATTTGTCCATTGACACAAGGACAAGGCGGAGCAAAGGGGCCAGAAGAGGCAACAGTTCTATGAATGGTTGACACTGCCGCTCCAGAAACTAGCTTGTCAAAGGATTCCTTGGTCATTCCTCTCTCACTGCTCGATCTGCTCTTTGTCTGTCTCTTCACGACACTCAAATCGAAACGAGCTTTCATTATGCTCTTTGAGACGTATCTGCTAGCGTTCTCAGTTACTACGGAGCATTACAATTCATAGTGAGGCGCCGCTAGCTGTATACCACCTTCGATCTGTACCTGGAGGGCAAAAAGCAAAGTCTATAGTGACGAAGTCTGGAGGTCCTCTAGGCTTGTTGGCTTGCTGAACACTGTACTCTGCTCGCCGAACAGTAAGTCTGCTCAACCTCATTGGGATGCCAGACAGTTGATGGGTCAGGTGAACGCATTCCTATTGGAAGCCCTCGACGGTCGTCACTGAACATAGATCGAACCAGATCTGCGCGGAACCGCATTCGATACACTATGCAGTCAGTTAGCTCGATTGGCTCAACTACTCAGAAACTCGCTGAAGAAGATATAAAAGCCCCATGGCGACCTGATGGTAGTACACAACAGCACACCGGCAAGATACAAGACAGAAACATCTACTGGCTATCTGTTGGTACAGTCATGCCGTTCCTCCCCATCCTGCATTTTACACCATGGATACAAGACGAGACGCTCCTAGATGAAGCAAAGCGAACAGCCTACAATACACGGGTAGAGGTCATGAGACAGACAGAATACCCGATGTTGAGAGGTATGGCCTCGTATCTCCAAGACTGGAACAGAACTAACACCAAGAAGGCATCACTTACCTCGATCATGGCGGAACCACATTGGCGAGTAGATCACTGATGGACTCCTTCTGCACTCAAATGAAGGCATCGATTCTTTCCAATCCACATTCGGACGCCTCAAGGCCGAGCTTTTCCGCTCTGATGGTGGAGCAAACCAGGCAAAAGGTGCTAAGGCTCTTCAGTGCCGACCCAGAGCATTGGGATGTAGTTTTCACAGCAAATGCTACGGCTGCAGTCAAGCTGGTCATGGAGTGCTTTGCAGGCCATGAACAAGGTTTCGACTATCTCTATCACCGCAATGCGCATACAAGCCTGGTCGGTGTACGCGAGCAAGCGCAGAACAGCCGTTGCCTTGCAACAGCCGAAGAGATAGAGTATTGGCTCAGTGGTGGCAGGATTTTGCCCGAACAGAAGTCAAGCGTTCATTGTCCTACTCTGTTTGCATATCCCGCTCAGTCAAACATGAACGGCGAACGCCTTCCCCTGACTTGGCCTTCGCGAATTCGCCAGGCCTCTCTCCACGGCCATACATACACACTTTTGGACGCTGCCGCTCTGGTCTCAACTAGTCCCCTGGATCTTAGCGACCATATTGCAGCACCAGACTTTGTAGCAATGTCTTTCTACAAAATCTTCGGATTCCCCGACCTTGGCGCTTTACTTGTACGCAAGGCCTCCGCACATGTGCTGCACCGCCGGAGATACTTCGGTGGTGGCACAACTGAGATGGTAGGATGTATTGGTACACCGTGGGTGGAGCGGAAGGAAAGCAGTGTACATGTTCGATTGGAGGACGGTACAATCGCGATACGCAGCATACTGGCCTTAAGCTGCGCTATCGAGACTCACACAAATCTGTTCGACGGCTTGGCTCAAGTCTCCAAACATACAGGATGGTTGGCAAAGAAACTGTACGATCGTCTGGAGAGCATGAAGCATGCCAATGGTATGCCAGTCTGTCATGTGTACAAAGCACCAACATCGACATACGGTGACTCAACCTCGCAGGGCGCCACGGTCACCTTCAACGTCAGAAAGAGCGATGGATCCTGGAAGAGCGGATTTGAAGTAGGCGCTTTGTTGCGAGCGAATGAGATTCATGTCCGAACAGGCTCTTTGTGCAATCCAGCTGGTATGGCCACTGCACTAGGCTTGTCAGGGCAAGAACTAAGAGCAGCATTCGATTCAGGCTTTCGTTGCAATCAGCCGGGCGACGATATTCGAGGCGATGTTCCCTTTGGGATGATACGGGCCACTTTGGGCGCCATGAGCACGCTTAGGGATGTGGAGAACTTGGTGAGATTCCTCCAAAAGCACCTAATAGAGCAACCTCGCGGGACGCCACGCACATCAGGTGGTGCCCAATCGGACGCGCCCGAGGATACCAGCTTTGCGACCATCTCGTTTGATGAAAAGCTCGGGAAGGCTACGGGACTTCCAGCAACTCGCGAACCGCGAAAAAGTGCAAGGCCCGGCCCGAAGCGTAGTGCTTGGAAGGCGCTGTTTGAATGCTACTCAAGACGGAAGTAGCTCAAACTAGAACATCGGGAATGCACAAGTTGGAAGTTGTACATAAAGGTCTCCTTGCGCACATAACTTGAATGTACACATGATGAATTGTAACCTTCTCAACGTCCAATGAACGCGATGGCCAGGTCAAATACCTCTCTTGTGATACAATCGTAGGTTGTGTGAGGCGTATGCCAGGCGTGCAGATCCTCCACATTTTCACATCTCGTCGGAGCGTGCGTTCATGCAAGAGACTCGAGATCTGTTGCTGGCTGCTAGTAGTGGACGCCACTGCTATGCACGAGGTATCGAAATTGGTAAAGGCTAGCGCAACCCGACGTTGCCTAAAGCCGGCACTTAGGAAGAAGCAATAACGCGTCGCACAACGACACCAAATTGAGGCCCGGATAATGATCTTGGCGGTATCCTCATGATGAGCTGGTGTGGGGTCGACGAGATGGTGGACATGGCGCAGCGCCTCCCAAAATAGCGTATTGAGCTAGGGTGGATGTGGTTTCGCGGCTGAGGTGAGTCGGGACGATATCTTGCCGAGCGGGTCCTTATTCTGTCCATTCTCTCCTGGCTGACTGCAGCATCGCAGCGTCTTGGCCATTAATACTCCCAAGTTGAACCGCTGCTCTCGTCGATCACCACGGCGGTGCTTCAACGGCTAGAAGTTGCCCATTTGCCGCATTGCATCTGTCCACATGCCGAATTGGTCTTCAAGTATAAGGATTGGTTTGATAGCAGTGTGAAGAAGCACTCACGATCTAAACAATACATTGCATTGTATCTCTCATCATTCTGGATACCATCTCATCAATACTATATCTATATATAAACACTATACACGCTCAGCTCACCACAAATATCTTCAAACCCATTTGCGTCTAACGTGCTTTCCAATATGGCTACAACAACCATCCGCAAGTCTCTCATCGAAAGCTACGGCGACGCCTCACACGTCTCCATCGTTACCACAGAGCTCGGACCTCCAGCTCCCAATGAGGTGCAACTCAAAGTCCTCTACTCCGGCTTCGGCGGTTCAGACATCGCCATGCGTCTCGGCGGCTATCCAAATCAGAGAGCAGCACCGCTCACAACAGGCTACAGCTGCATCGGCATAGTGACATCGAACGGCACCAAAAGCACCAAGTATCCAATCGGTAGTCTTGTAGGCTGTCTCTGCATTTACGAAGGACAATCTGAACGTGTCAACCTGCCTGAAAAGTACCTCGTTCCGATTCCCACAGGCGTCGACCTGCAGCAAGCCGTAGCCCTGATCCTCGACTGGACGACTGCATACGGCATGGTGTACCGCAGCGGTAAGATCAGCAAAGGCCAGCGTGTCTTTGTCCACGGTCTCAGCGGGTCTGTCGGCTTCGCGCTGCTCACACTGTGCAAGTTGCAAGGCGCAGAAGTCTACGGCACAGCCTCCGAGTACAACCACGCTGCGGTGCGCGAAGCGGGTGCGCATCCCTTTGTGTACACCAACAAGGACTGGATACAGGCTATGAACAACATCGGCGGCGCACATGTGGTTTTCGATCCGCTGGGCTTTGAGTCGTACGACGAGAGCTGGGAGATCCTCGCACGCGGTGGTGGGAAATTGATCGGCTACGGAGGCAACTACAACGTCCTCAATGGTGGCAAGACGAGGAGCCAGTGGCCGCAGATCGCGAAACTGCTGTCCAAGAACTTGAATGTATTTTGTCCGAACAGCACGGCCTTCTTCTATATCGACAGGGATCAGAGCACTTTCGAGCCAGAGCTTAAGACTTTGCTGGAGATGTTGAGGAAGGGTGAGATCAAGGTGCCAATCCGCAAGCTATGGACGTTGGAAGAGGTGCCGGAGGCGCATCGAATGTTCAACAAGGGACCTGGTGTAGGAGCTGTTGTGATCAAGGTCGCAGATAACGGCAGCATTTGAGTAAGATTCCGGCTTTTGGCATTCGCTCTGTATTATGGTTAGAGCTCTGTACTTGAAATCGCTTGTGGTGTCGTTCATACTAGATGTAGATTGTAATGTAATATGTGCAAACATTGCAGCCTGAGGCTTTTCAGACAACAGATCGTTACTAGGCTCTCATTTTACCGGAGACAGGTCTATAGATATTGTCGGTATTGAGTTGCGCATCGTACGCAGGTTGTAGGTAGTTCAGCTTGGGGCGCTGTTTGCCAGCTTTGAATGACAATGTAGCCTTCAAGGCAATCGATCAGAACTCAGAGCTTGCGCGGAACAGCCCTGAAGCCCCTCGATTAAGCCTCGTCTGTGAGGCCGTAGCCTATTTTCAGGATTACACAAGATGCAGGACCATCGACCTCCCTGACCTGTTGCTTTAGTATATACGCCAGCCTCTGGGCGTATCCGACATCGCCCCGTCGATGGGCCATGGATTTCTTTGTCTTATCAACACCTCACCCCTCCTTTTGCGGAAGGATGGATCCCTTCCATCCATGACCCAGCCGACTGTATCCCTCAGTATTTGAAGCTGGCTAGGGGAGTGTCCCGGAATCCATGGCGATTCGCCGTCACCGTAGAGAAAGGTATTCAGTTCGTCATCTACGACTATCCATTGCTTGCAGGTTCGGTCTATCCACTCCGGTGTAGGATCCTCTGGGAGACAGTCAATCCACGTTATACTTGGGCCACGGAGAGACGTGCTAGCAAAATGATCCTTGAGGCGAGAAAAGAACTCTACGCAAATTGTTCCGGTGTCGACTGCATCGATAATCAAATCGATCTTATCTAGGATCACAACTTCCAGGCTCTTGAGATCAACAATTGTGTCGTACAACCAGCTGCCTGCAAGTCTTGCATATCTCAGTGCTAGAAACTTCAGGTTGGGACAGTGTTGCTGAAGGAAGCCATCAGAAAAAGGAGCGAACGCCTGCAGCGGAAGGAGTGTCCATTTGAGGTCGAGATGTTCTAAAAGCGGTAGAGTGCCGATTACACGTTGCAGAACGCAGAAATCAGCTGATGGCCTTGCATTGATGTTCCTGCCACGATGTGCAGAACTGTGCTCGATGCAGGAAAATTGGAGCTTCGTAATAGGTGCAGTGCTCAGGGCTTGAATAGTGTTGGCGTAATCGACCGTTGGTAAAGGGAAGAACTCGTGAGGCAGGCCTATTCTTTCTTGGCCCGTATCCATAATGAATTCCTGTAAATTCGGGATTGCGTTCCTGGCTAACGAAGCCATGACTATGCTGTAGCCTCTCCACTTTGCTGGTAAATGCTGAGTAGGAACATCATGTATAGGTGAATCTACAGGACCCAGGTGTGTACTCCCAACCCACGGCCATACTGAAGGTTTCCGAAAGCCCGGGGGCAGAGCGCGGTAGAAAGGGGTATCGTATACTGGTATAGGGAACCACGGCCTCCAAACCTCTGTCGTGAGAGTTACGCGTCTCAAGTTTGGGAATTGCGTAAGTGCACGCTGCAGGCCGGCTGCATCCCAAGCTCGTTTGATGATCTCCCTTTCATCTTGATAGAGTTTCTCATACAATGCGTAGCTGTCCTCTAGGCTCATCAAAGCGGCGTGACCAGCAATTATATCTCTAGATTTTTGGTCGTCTGAATTGAGCAGGATGATCTTGCCAAGTTGGGTCAATCGTCCATCTTCTTCGATGCAATTTTCGACACCGATAGGATTATAGTCGGCATCTTGATCATCCCTGCTTCGAAAGAGCGTGGAAAGATGATCTTCGAGGACCACCCGTGCTTTCTCTTGATCAGAATTGATCCTTTCCTGGAACAGTTCGAACGTGGGATATTCATCAAGCTGCGCATCGTCCCAAACTATTTCTTGAACTCGCAAACGATGTCGATCATGATTGAGTATATTGTTCAAACAGTCCAGATTCGCGCGGTTTGGAGAAACAAAGACACGATCGATGCGCAGCTCCACCATCTCAGCGAGTTCCCTACTTGAAAGTCGAAGTCGCTTGATGTCCATTTTGGAAAGTGACTGGCATATTATCTCTAATACTTCGGCCGGCAGGTCGAATAGTGTTCTTTTGCTTTTGCAGCTGCGTCCATCGCCACTTGCGAAGGTGTCAGGGAAATCATCACCAAACATAGCTTCGAAGAAACTCATCGATGGCGCATTGAATGTTGTGGATATACTGCTCCGACGTTTGACAACTCCAGCACGTGCAGCAAGACTTGGTCTTCGTCGAGGAGATTCAGGCAGTGCTTGGAGCGTCCTGGCGACTTTGGGCGACTTTGGTCCTTTGGAGGGCCTCGAAGGCCGGATTGGGAGGACGAAACTCATGTTGTCTCTGTCATTGATGTTGTAGTTTTCAAGTTGTTATGCGAGAAGAGGAAGCAAAACAGCGAAAGGTCGACTTGATGTAGCTAGGTAGCCCTGACTCGCCGGGGCAGCCCCGCCCACGGCGCCCAAATGGGCAACGGGCGCCCTGGGCAACCGTAGCGAGTGACCACGACCTTACGTGAACACGATCTTCAGTGGGCTTAAAGCTGTCACATGATGCATCAAATATTTGTGATTGTGTTTGATGTCCTATTGAGAGAAGCTGGTGGGAGAGCAAGAGTAATTGGTTGGGTGCATGCTTTTGGCGTGCGATCGCTTAGCGCCTGCCAACCGCACGCTGGACGGCACGAAGAGCCCACTGTGGGTCTTCGCCGGTAGCTTCAACGACATCACGACAGATAGGTAGAAACATGATCATGATAGAAGGTCTTCTCATTTCAAAGGGCGCTATCCGGCGGCCTGACTGAGTGCCTATAACGTACACATCTAGGTGCTGAAGCAACCGTGAACCGTCCCACGAAGACACCCATCGCACGACGACCGACGTAACGATTGCCCTGAGAGACTCACGATACGCCACTATTGTCTTTCGCAGTAGTGCACTCGCTCTTCCCATACCAATGTGAAGTTTTACCAGCCTCGAACGCATACACCGAACCCGCCATCAGCCGATGTACAAGCACGGAGAATTTACGAGGCCGTTTGTGGTGTCGAGGTCAGGGAAGGGGGCGAGTCATTCATTTACTCCTCAACAGCCTCCTCGGCAGCCTTCTTGTTCTTCTTCTTCTTGCCGGAGGGATCCTTGCTGAACGACGAGGTAGGGTTGTTCGTCTGGTGGACGATGAATCGTGTGTAATCTTCCTCAGGGTCCCACTCGAACCCAGCTAGGTAAGGCTTCTCGAACTCGTCGTCTTGCTGTGCTACTGTCAGAACTGCTGCTAGTGGATATCTTACGATTACGCTGATGATGCAAATGCGGGGTAGAGCGGGCATTGCCGACGTAAGAATCACGCGGGGGAATGCTAGTGGAGATCAGCAACGTACCCTTTTCTTGAACTGCTTGTGGATGGCATCTAGTGCGTCCTTGATGGTGACGCCCTTCATGTTGCGTGCGCTGACCTCAAGGCCGAGCGGGAAGTGCAATGTGATTTTCTTGACCTTGGGTATGCACAATGGTAGGGCAAGGTACGCTGGATCCTCGACTGTTGACGGTGACTTGTTCAGCTTCCTGCAATTGCCGATTAGTCAGTTGCTCTCAACTTTCATTGTAGCGAGCACACAACAGACCCAGCCGGTGACAACAACTGCGGAGCGAGGAATTGAACTTACCACCCTAGCTTTTGTGTCTCGGGCGCGATGTTGATTGTCTTGCCTTCTTTCTCTGTCGTCGAGTCAGCCCCACTTCCCCTCATTTGCTGCCCCTAAGGTCAGCAACGCCAAACAGCTGCTTACGAAGGTCTAGGATGTCGTAGCAGTCAGCTGCCATAGAACTTGGTCGGCGCTTGGCCTTGACCTCAGGCTGCTGGGTAGCGGAATCGACCTTGGAGAGGGTTGACTCGGTTTCTGCCATGGTTGGAGTGGTGGTGAGGTAGTAAGCGGGAGCTTGTTTGGGTTGCCTGTGAGCAGGAAGCTGTGAAATAGCTGGTGGGCTAGGTGAAGGTGAAGTGAGAGGGAAGTAGGTGCACAGGTGAGTGTGTGAGGAACAGAAGAAGAGGGCTGAGACGCTTTTGAATGAGGGGTCAAGCTGTCGGCAGACGCCCAGGAGGCAGTCACCTGTTCACCACACCATCATCCTATCCAATCGGCGCCGGATCTGGCAGGAACGCTTTGGCCACATCTGGGGTAATGCAGATGAATGCGGGGAAACGCGACGCCAATATCGCGCTCTAATACGACAAGAAGGCCGATGGCACCGTCGAGATGTTCGCAAGCTAGCAATTGAGCCTCTGTCACGTTTTCGAGATGATCTTGAGTCTTAACATCGTGCTCTCCGTTACGTTCGTAGCTTTTGATGTGGTGTGATGACTATCACGCGACAACGATCGACGTCATACGACCCGACCGAGCATCTCGCACATCGTTTCAGTCCGGCCCATAGCGCGGCGAGTGGACAGAGGGGTGCAGGCTCCACTTGGTACCTGCAAGGACCAATGTTCCAAGCGGAGGCTGCGTCGCCGAGCGTAATTGGACCTGTTTGCGATGCTGATGGTGCAAGAGAGCGACATGTGCATTCAATTGCCTTTTCGCGGTAGTTCCGCGTGGGTCCGATCATCTGACGAATCCTTTGTTGCTTGCCTCACTCTCTGTCGAAGCTGTGGCGCGGTCGAAGCTGAGGAATGTTTTGAACAATTGTAGCGCAGATCATCGCCCCACCTTGTCAATGCTTCGTGGAGCAATGCATGAGGAACGCAGGATTGAAAATGCAGGCGCTGTCAATTGAATAACGCTCTTGATCGATCCTCGCAGCTCAGATTTCAAATTCAAGTATCGCTTTCAACAAATATCTTCAATTGAAAGCCTTCAGAAGCTCACGTAGCCGGCATCTGGTGAGTATCCAATTCTACGAGTGACCCTGGATCTTCCTATCAACATACAACTCCTCCAAGTACTTCTCTTCTTCCTCGCTCAGGACCTTGCCTCTTGCCTCAAGCGCCTCATCCATCCTTTCAACACTCGAGAACCCAATGATGGGGCTTGAGACCCTCTTGTTGATCCACGCAAGCGCAACATGGCTCATCTTCCATTCATATTTTTGCGCAAGCTCCTCGACTCTCTGGACGATCTTGTGGTCCGCCTCGGTATGGCCTGAGAGCGATGTCCCAGTGCTCTTCTCGCCCTCAGAGCGTATGGTACTACCGAATGCAGAGGCGGGGCGTGCGAGGTGGCCACGGCAGAGAGGTGCCCACTGTGGCGTGTTAGCAAATGAACGAGGCGAAAGAAGGAGAGGTTTATACAGGAATGAGACCAACGCCGGTGGAGTTACAGAAGCGAATCATCTCGCGTTCTTCTTCGCGGTAGAGGAGGTTGTAGTGGTTCTGCATTGACACAAACTGCGCACATTAGCCTAGACAGTCGGACCTTTGTGACTTGAGACCCTACCTTTGTCCAGCCGTTCTTCTCAGCGACGAACTGCATCTGCGCAAACTGTACGGCCCACATGCTACTCGCGCCGATGTATCTCACCTTCCCGCTCTTGATGAGATCATGCAGAGCCTCCATCGTCTCCTCGATCGGTACGTTCTCATCAAAACGGTGGATCTGCAAGAGATCGATGTATTCGATGTCCAAACGTCTAAGTGATGCGTTGACGGCGTTGAAGATGGCTTGACGTGAGAGACCAATGTGGTTTGTGTAGTCCTTCAGTTGCGGCAGCTCTTTCGAGAAGTTTATGCTGCGCAGACCGGGATCTTCGCCAACTGTGCCGCAGCATTTTGTGAGGATGGTGAGTTTTTCACGAGGAAGAGAGTACTTTTTGATCGCTTTGCCGATGATTTCTTCAGAAATGCCGTTGGAATAGACATTCGCTAGAGATGCTGGGTCAGGTATTGTTTTTCAAGCTGGTGGTTTTGACGGACCAGTATCCCATGTTGTGATTCCACGGTCCCACGCAGCTTTGAGGAGCGGAAGCGCTTCCTCTTCCTCGATCACCCATGGTTGCCATTTGCTTGAGCCAATGGACATAGCACCGAAGATGGGCACTGAGACGCGCAGGCCGCTCTTGCCCAGCTGCCTGTACTCGGCCTTCGATTCCTTAAGGAGGCCCTTGATGTCTAGCTTATCAGTAGGCATTGTCGTGGATAATGGTGCCAGGTTTAGGTAATTTCAAGTTGGAAAAAGGTTTTGCGATTACAGGTCATTGTCGCCATCTTGATCATATTATAGTCTCATGCGCGGATAATTGTGTTACTTGTTTAGGCAGCTGGCGACGGCTGAATTACTGTACATGCCGTTGTGTTTGTCGGCTTTTACGGTGATAGGAAGTATTGGCCGGTAGTTCGTGGTGGTGCAGTGGGGCGCGAGCAGACACGCAAGCCGACAAGCACGCGTCATGCGCTCGAAACGAGTATCTCCATGTCCGCGGCCTTACGGTTCGGTTTTAACGACATCGCTCGACGCAATTTGATTTTAAGGTATCCTCACTCGATCCATGTACTGCTTTCACTTGCTAGAGTCAATTAGTGGCATATCTCCAAGAGTTGATGGCTGATCACATCTGCAAGCATCGCAAGTCAAAGTGCGAGTGGGAGCGAGTACGCGCAGTTGGGTTTCCGTCTTTTCGACGGTATGATGGTATTGAACATCAGTTTTGAAGTTTATCCCCCAAGGCGCCGACCGCAGTCCATGATGCAAAGACACTCGTAGTCGTTCATGTGCCCGTGAAAGAATCAAGCCGTACTCCCGCTCATCGCTTAAGCCTCCTCCTCGATGTTGCCGCGCTCCGAGACGTAGAGACCGTCCAAGAACTTTCGGATATCCTTGTTGCGGACCTTGCAGATCTGCTGGATATCGGCAGCCGACTGGGAAACATCCTCGAGGGACTAGCCGTTCGTTAGCAGGCTGAACCATAGTAAGCTCCAAGAGCACGCTTACGTTTCCGGAGAGCTGCAGCTCATCCTTCTGGTTCTTTGATGCCTCGACGTTGACACCGGGCCTCATGACCACCCTGCGCACAAGCTTCTCGCCAATGAAGTTCCTGATCTCAACCTCAAACTGGTCGGTCTCGGCGTTCTTCTCGACGTTGACGTTGATGGGGAAATGGGCGTAGACGTAGCGCATCTTGTACTTGTAGCCCTTGGTGACACCGATGATCAGGTTGTTGATGAGGGTACGGACGGTGCGGAGGGTAGCGACGCTCTTGCGGGAGCCGTGGTGAAGCTCAATCTTGATGAGGTTCTTCTTGGGGTGGGTGAACGAGACAGCCAAGTGACCGAGAGACTTCTCGAGCTTGCCACGGGGGCCTGTAGCTGTTAGTTATGTTCTTGCGCGCGTGCGAGAACCAAGAACCCACCCTCAACGACAACGTTCCTGGTCTTGATGGTGACCTTGACCCCCTCGGGGATCTCGAGCAATTCCTCGGAGTGGCTGTTGCGCAACTGTCAGTCCCGATCGTGCATCTTGAATGTGTCGCAGCGCGCGCCGCCCAAATCACGGCCAAACATCGAATTCGAGTGTGAAAATCGCGCGGCGCAGCGATTCGGCGGTGCGGCTCGGGAGGCAGACGTACATGTACTTCATCTTGGAGGTTGCTGCGGGTTAGCGATGTGACGGAGTGAGAGACGTGAAAGGCGTGAAAAGTAGCGCTTGAGAATACTGTGCGGGCTCGCTTACGATTTTGCTAGTGTCCCGAACGATGCTAGCGTGGAGCTTACTCCACCTGATCACTCCCACTTCCTGAGCATCATCACCAACTCAGCCCATCATGAACTTCTGCCGACGACATATATGTTTAACGATCATAGATAATTATAGCAGTTCAATCGCAGCTGACAGGGACGGATCCTCTAACCTGAATGCTATTGCGCTTTTTGGGCATTGCGCGACTCATAGCACGTTCACGCATGGTTGATCAGGTAGTTTACACCTACAAGGGTTTTCAAACCCATAAACAATAAAATGGCCACGTCGATAGACAAGAGAGATTTTTGCATACTGTAGAATGGTATCTGGGTGTTGTCATAGTCTGAGGTTGCCTGAGAAGCGAGGAATGTGGTTGATATGTCCAATCCCAAACGACATGCAGCATCTCAATAATCGCACACCTCAGACATCGACAAATGTCTTCCGCAACCAAGCCCCGCCTCAGCCTTATCACGCCTTTCAGCCCCAATCGTGACTCACTGACAAACCGCAATGTCTCGAGCCCCTTCAGTCTCGCTATACCGGGCCGCCACAGCAAGCACTCCTCCCGCCCAGTCTCGATACCACTGAGCATCAGGCCTGCAAGTTCAGTCTACTCTCAAGACCAGGACGACTACGAAGATAAGGACAAGCTCACACCGCTGAAGCCAGCCGTGATTGTTGCCGAACGACCCATACACCCACATCCAGAGAACCGGCAGTCTAAGGCACTGGCCGCGTACTACAGACAATGCAGGCTGCAATCTGGTGAGAAGAGGAAGTTTCGTGTAACATGTTGGCATATCGATGACCGCGTACTGGCGCTTTCGGTCACCCTCACATTAGCACTTCTGATCATTGTCGGGGTGCCGCTTGTCGCCGTCATAGCGCAGAAATTCATCGTGCAATTGCCGGTCAATGTGCTTGTGCCTTCGAACGCCTTCAAGGATGCCACTTCGTGGAATCGACTCTATGATGTGTAGGTTGGACGCACTTGTAGTGTTCCTAGATTGGGTGGGGCTGACAGCTTGCAGCATTATTCAGCATCAGGAGGTCAAGTTCACCGTGATAATCAACCCAGATGACGGACCAGGAAACGGTACCCGACCAAGCCCGGAGTATGTTGATGTGCTTAATGCACTGGACGTCTATCCCCACGTACAAACTCTCGGCTACATTCGCACCGATCGCGGAACTCGCGACAGTGCTACCGTTCGCGCCGAGATAGCCGCGTACAGCGGCTGGTCGAAGTTCCAAGATCTCCGACTGGATGGCATCTTCTTCGATCAGACACCGTACAGGGATGAGGGTGGTGCGGGAGAGTACCTCCGGAACGTCAGCGCTACGGTGCGTCATTCCGAAGGTTTTTTAGAGCCGAAGCTGGTGGTCCATAACCCAGGCCGTGTGCCCGATGTTGGATTGGTGCGTTACAGGACAGACATGCTTATCATATTTGAGGGCGCATTCTCATCTCTGCCAGGCCGTGAGCAGCTGAAGAACCGCGTGGCGCACCTGGAAAAATATAGTCTGCACAGGCAGCACTTTGGAATGCTATTGCATTCTACGCCATCGGATGTTGGTAATGTTCGCCTTCGAAAAGTCGTTGATAATGTAAGGCGAAGCGTTGGGTGGCTGTATGTAACCGACTTGACGGAAGACGTATATGGTGGGTATGGTTCACTGCTGGAGAGATGGCTCAGTCTTATCTGGTAGTCCAAGGTTGCCTGAACACTTATGAATAATGTCCAAGATCATCCATGATCTCCTCTAGTTGCCAGTCAAAGACTGGCTCGCGGCGAATGCGCAGGTCAGGAACACTGTCATAGCGATCTCCAATGGAGTTCTTCAGCAAATCGTGTCGACAGGCCTGTTCAACGATACTCCAGATTCTCTGTCGGTTCCAGAGGCCATTAGGCAGATCAGCATAATATGGATCTGAACTCTTCAATGGGTAGCGCTTCGTCGCTAGCAACTGCCCTACAGCTCTCCAATCCCACGCTGCATCTGCACTTCTTGGATTGTCCGCTAAATTTTGGCGTTGCTTACCCAGCTCTTCAACATCAAGATCCCAAAGAACGGGAAGAGCGCTCCCGCTCATGATACTTTCTCGCCAGAAGTTGTTGTCCAACGGCACTTTCGTTGCCAAAGTTTTGGATGTCAGGTGCAATGAGAGAGCGGCATTAGCCGAGAGATAAGTGCTGATATGGTCGAGCAGTTCCGTAGGCAGTCTCTCTATCGCACTGAGCATTCGAGTTGCTAGTGGATATGACGGTTGGCCTTGGCTGGGGGCGACAGTACCTTGAAGCAATTCCAGAACGCAACTTGTGATGTCCGGTACCTTCACCGGGTCCGTGTAGAATTTCTTTACACACGTTAGCTGAGCGGTACAACAAAAACATGATTGCGTACCTCATAGTTGCCAGCCCACCATTCCAGAAGGGAGAGGCTTACAACGCTCCGAGGTCCAGTCGAGTCTGTTGAAGTACAAAGTTGGAATAAATCGTTCCTCGCGATGAGGTCATTAGATTTGGTACAATATGCATTATCCCGATACCGAGATTGTAACATAGTGTTCAAAATAGATAGACTTGACACATGTTGAGCGGCTGGCGAAGCAGGCTTAACGTGGTCAATGGCGCGGCGACTGATTTGCAAACAATCCTCATGTAAGGGAAAGATCGTATCATGCTCACCAAGTTGCTGCATAGCATTGAACGTGATGGTGTATGGAATATTAGTGTCCGGGTATAGCCCGTCGATGCGGAAAAGCTGATCGTTCTCCTCGCTCCAAGTTGCTCTCGCAGATAGGAAGACATCGCCGGCATCCGATGTGTTGAAGCAGGCAGAGCTGTTTGAGGGTTACTACGAGAACTCGAAAGCAGCAAGGCACATACTGGAAATCTTCTTCCGACAGGCCTGCCAAATTGTGAAGGTGAACATCTTGCTTGCTGCCAATGAGGCGGTGATTGCGCATCCACTGGTGGGGTTAGGAAGCGCAAGTGGATATAGCAGTACCCTGTATATACCTTGTAACGTGCCGCTGCCACATCCAGGTTGTACACTTCTCCTTCGAGATCGAACGGCGACCCGCAGATAACGCAGAAACATGAGGATTCCATCGCGAATCGTGCTTCCGATTTACACTCCAAGTCGGGTTCGGATGTGGACAGAAGACTGCCCATGATGTTAGAACATGTTCAGGCCTGGGTTCATAAGAAGCTCATTCATAGGTACGTATAACGTTTAACATCCAGCGCTGAATGACGAGGTCGGCTGCTCAGTGGGGAAGCGCGGCCAGGCCGATGTCATGATTGGTTAATTCAGGGCAGTGGACCTGCGGCCAGCCTGTAAAATGACATGATAACCGTGAGCCAATCAGGTTGCTACTACAGTCCAAAATGTCCCAAAATGCAGCAAGAGAGCGAGCTCAAACACAATTGCTGTTCAATGCCGACCAATGCAAGGCCAAATTCTGCTGTTCGTATGCACGTGAAACTCTCTCTTAAACAACAACCTTTTGATGAGGTTAGAACGTCTCCAAACACTCTCATGCCACAGAATTCGTTGTCGTCGCGCACACCGAACCTTTTCTCGGACTAATTAGTAACACTCCAATATCGATGTCGAAGCAATACTTCAGTTTCTGGAGCTCAGCGCGGAGGTCATACCTAGGTACTTTGTGTTGCATCGTTCTCAGAGCAGGTGAACCCCTTGAATGTTGCACTTGCGTACAAGCGTCTTATGGGAATTTCAATACCCGAACGGTATTGCGTATACGTTACTATCATTCACATGGATGCACTATTGCTAGATTTTTCATGTACCTCGTACACCACCCAATTTAGCGATTTACGTCAAGAAAATCCACGTGAAGGGTCGGCAGACCCTTGAGGTGTTTCGTCCCGAGAAGTCCGAGGCCAATTGAATATTATTCGGGTATAGAACAATGAGATAACAGAGATCCGGATACTTAACGAGCTTCGCAGATCTGAACCTGCCGAGGTCGAATACTCTCCTCTCACTGCTGCTGCTGCAATTGCCACTGGCGTTTTCGAAGACTAGGCCCAATCACTTCCTCGGTCAGGAACTAGCCAAGACCCTCGTGCCATCCAAGGATGCGCTTGAGAGATTACATCTGGTAGTTCAGAATTTGTGAGGGGGAGTACGCAGCAGAGGGTCAGATAAAGATGGATTCTCGTTTCAGCGCGCTGAAGAAGCCCACCACAACTGGGATTGTGGGAGCGTCTCTTGGGTAGGATTGGGGAATGCACACAAGCGGAGAATGAACAGCAGTTATGCTACCGACCTCCCCACAAACTCAAGAACTCGATTATGCAATCACTACATACGCTGTCGTAACAATGAATTGGTGCCAGATATCCCCGCCTACTTTCGATCTGAAAGTGTGGACTCCGAATCCTTGAGCTACTTCGGATTCTCCAAGATGTCCACATCGGTAGCGCTTACGCCGAAAACGTTCGCGCTCTCGAGGACATTTTGGAACGCCGTCGACAGCAGTATCCAAATTATCCCCAGCAGATTACAGATTGAGTTCTCAAACGACAGCTCAAGTCTCACTACCAGAGTCATTGGTCTGATGCGAATGTGAGCTTCGCGGTATATGACAAGGTGTAGACACTCAACTCTTTTCGACCTCACGTAAGTTTTGTTACTGTGCTGGGCACACTCATACGAGCTAGCAGAAATCTCTTCACCCGGTCACAAGGTCTGATTATCAAGTCAAGAAGGTCTCAAACGAATCACCAGACCCAAGACTGAAGACGTCCGCCATGAGTGTATCCCAGTCCTCGAGAAAACCTGCCGAATGCTGGAAGTCCATATTGGCAAAAGGATCGACATCTTCGTCAGTTTGCGTGCAGCCCGTCAGCTCCTCAAGCAAAGGCATGCACCGGTCGCTTGCGCGCTCAGATGCCTTGACAAGTACTAGTGGCATGTCCTCCTTACTGACGTCACGTTTGAGAGCGTCAATTTGCGCAGATAGTATGCTGAGGAGCATGTATCCCTTAATGCCTGTCTCACCAGCTCTGATGCAATTCAAGTACCAGTCTGCGGCATCCTCGACAATGTTGACAAGGTCAGGACGTATGTTCGTTTCGCTGAGACTGTCCTCTTGGCAAAGAGCACGCAGCTCGACGCCTAGTAGAGATGCTGACTGAAAGGCAAAAGCACGGAAGAACCCGGAACCGCATCTGCAGAGCCGCAGAAGATCCCCCTCTGTATATTGGAATGATGAGTCACTGGTCATGGCACGAGTTGAGCCCGCCAGTGACCACAACTTGAGTGAAGTCTCTACGACAGTTTTTCTTGTGTATGCGTAAGTAGCTCCATGTAGTGATGCTGAGAAGTAGGGTACGTGGAGCGAAGAGATGTACCGGTGTAACAAAAAGTCTACTGCTTGGAGCTCAAAGTGCTTTGGTGCTGAACCGGCGCTGGTCGAGAAGGAATGTAGAGTTTGCCGTACTTCCTTATAGGCCGACCGAAGGTTCTTGTCCAGCCTGAGTGTTTCTTCATAAGTGCCTGCAGAGAAGAGATCGTTGAGAAATTTTACGACGGCAAGACGGGCCGACAAAGTTTCTCTGAGAGCTATGGCTATGGAACTTTGCGTGTGTTCTGATGCTGGCTTAGGTGCTGAGCTCGTGTCTTCGAGGTCTGTATCATCGAAATTGCCAGGTGCCCTAGTGTCGAATTCGTCAAGTGAGACAAAACAAGGTCCACCGGAAACAAGACTCGACTGCAGCGATATTTCAAGGATGGTGTTCCATAAGCGTCGTCTCATCTCGGCCTCAAAGATTGGCATGTTGCGGAAACGAGCAGGATCCTTATGCATGCCCATGTATACTGCTGACCGAACCACAGCACCAGCAGAAATCCATATTAGCTCGCCACCGACGTCGACCAGCTCTCGAGCAAGCAGTATGAGGATGTTGTTCTGCAGGAAACAGATCCCAAGCTTAGACTTGAAGGCTGGCGACATCAGCCAAGATTGTGCCTCGTATACCCAGCGCGTGGCCTCAATCCTCAAAGAGAATGTTGAATCGTAAAGAGTCGCTCCAATCGCCAGTATCAGCTTCAACTGCACCATAAATCCGGTGCTGGGCTGTGCATCAGGTTCCCAGCTAGCTTCGTATTCTTTTAGAAATGTAGGCACGTGTACTATGCGGTACAGAGTTTCGATGGTGCGAACGTAGTTGTCTATAAGCACATCGCAGATGTGCCTAGGAGGGATGTTTACTGTTGATTCAGTTTGCCATGGCGGTGCACGCTGGGCCTTGATTTTCCGCGCTAACACTTTCGCTCGCTGGACGCCAAAGAGCATCTTCGAAGAGTCAGCTCTTAGATGGGGCTCGATCATCTCGATAATGTCTCGAAAGAGTGTGAAGCTCGAGATCCAGTGGCTTTGACCAAAGACTCGGTTCTTGTGGGCCACACTACGAACAACAGCTTGAGCTTGACCAAACAGCCGACTTTCTTGAACAATATCGAATGTTCCACCGAGTGTAGACTTCACTTTGTCGGTAATCTGAGGAGGGACTCCTTCCATCGACCTCGAAGAGGCAGAATACGATGAGGCGGGTGTGCTGACTTGGGACAGCTGTTCTTCTAATTCCTGTATCCTAAGCTTCATGGACTCCAGATCCATCGACTTCTGGTCAGTTGATGTTGAGGCGGTGTCAAAGCTTATTGGGACATGGTCGGCAGCTGGTGCAGGAGCAATGGCAACGGTATGGCCGGGTACAGGATGTGGATTGGTTTCATACACACACAATGCGTTTTTTGAGCGAACGCAATTACTGCATGGTGTTTCCCTGTTACAGCGAACTTTACGACGTCTGCACAAGATACAAGAGCTGATACGAATGTTAACGCCTTCAGGGCCGAGATCATTGTATTCGAGACTTACATTGCAGGACGCCTCCGTCTTCGAATGCTGTCTGTCATAGCGAGCCTGGGTTTTTCGTCTGCAAAGTAAACAAAGATGGTCTGCAACGCGACTTTATTGCTTACAGTCCTGGTTGCTTTTTGCCCTATGTCCGACAAATGCCCCACCCTGATTGGTCGGTTCACCGATATTCCCGACGACGGTCGTGGTTTAGTAAGGTGCGGTACGCCTAAAGCATGTCGTCGTCACGACTCATGAGGCGTCAAGCTTGTTACCAGTAGCACTCTTGCTTGTGCTGTATATAGCCTTATTACAGTACCGCGGGTTCGAGGTTGGACCTATGTAGGACTTGCACGGTTAAAGAATCAAAACGAAGGAAGCAGGAAGTGGCATATTCGGGGTTTGCACTCATTCGTATTAATCCAAGCTATCTCCCACCGTGGAAATTGACTCCAAATACTGGTCGACAGCGCTAAAAGAACGTCCGGGGGGTATGATAAACCGCCAACTCCAGTAACATTTACGCATGCAGGCCCCAACTCTGCTGCCTCAAATTCCTCTTCCTCCTATATTGAACCAACATCATATACTGTATCCCGTTTCGTTCTGTGCTATTGCAGTTGGGCATATGGGCGAGTCGTGTGATAGGACTTATGCGCTGATAGGCTCGTATGTGTTGTGGGCCTGGCGGTTGGAGAAGAGGTAGTAGATGATCATGCCGACGACGGGAAAGAGGAACACGACAAGGGACCAAATGACCTTGCCAGAGACAGGGCGGTTTGACTTGAAGATCTCAACTGTGGAACCGTTGTCAGCTTACGCAAACGATGACTTTACGCTGACTTACTCCACGCAATGATGTCCAAAACAAGCACAATGAAACCAACGATACCGCCACCTGCGAAATATTAGTACCAACTCGTTTCCCATGGTGTTGAATCAGCCATACCTGTACCGGCTTGCCACGGTTTGGCGCTTTGGACGGTGACGGGTGCAGCCTCAACAAGGAGGAACATCGACAACTGCAGGAGGGCAGCGAGAAAGTAGTTGAACATCTTGGTGGTGATATGGAAGTTGGTTTCGTGTGAATGAGGTATGTGTCTGGTGCTATGTCAATAAAGAAGGTGTTGTGAGGAATAGTGACTTCCTGGTTTCGGTGGGCGGGGGAAGCTCAAGCGCTTGGGCCATTTACTACGTCATGCTCAAGTCACGCGTACCTTTTATGCATCAGCAGCCTCATTTCCTTTCTGAGCCTTGCGTTCATCCTTCACAATACTACCATCAGCTATGCAGTCGCTCCTTTCAACTCGATCTCACCTACCATGGGATACACATTACCAGCCACGGAACGATGGTGATATGTGTTTAATGTCGAGCCCACTCCTGCTCTTGTTGTGACCTCCTGTCTCGCGCTTATCGAATGTAGTAGTAGCAATGGATGACACAGGCTTTAACAAGGAATTGGCCCAGAGAGCACGATTGTGATTGATTGCCGAGCTCTCTCAAACACATTGTGCGGTGGGTAGTAACAATTCGTGTACATGCAACCCAGTCGGACTTTTCCCCAAGGCTTGCACAGCACGTAGTAGGACCTGGTGCTATGGAAACAGCGCTGATTTACAGGAGAACATTTCGCAGCTTAGGGTTGTCCGAGCTATTTGGAGAAGTGAGTGACCAGGATCGTTACCTTGAGGTAGCTGGAGAAGCTTTTAAAACGCTGCAAACATGAAGGCAGGCTGAAAGACTAGATTCACTGTATGCTATCAAGCAATGTAACGGTTCAGCGAGAAACGAGCGACAAGAAGCAGATTCTCTTATGCAGGCAGTCAAACTAAGGACGACTTGACTGGCCTCCCATCCAAGGCTCTATCTAACGACTCGTCAGCCTTGACGTTTGCAATACATCATGTCGCGCCATCCCTATACCTAGATGTTCAAGAGCATCACAGACGACTGCCGGCAGACGCGGCAGCCGGAAGAGTTTCCCTCGCTTCTCGTCAGCATTGATTGAATGGCTTCTTTCCAGCATGTGGGCACAGGTCACAAAGGAGGCGCTAACAATGAAACGAACAAGATGTGGCCGCTATCAGAGTACGGAGGCGGGGAAGCGATGCGACTGCGTTCGCTTCGCCTAAGTGGAGCAAACCACGGCCTGCACCCGAAAGCACGCGGACTTGAACCGTCCGTTTACGAAGGCTTGAGGTTACTTGGAACCGGATATTTCGGACACAATACTCTTGTGCCCTGCCGCCGGTGCATCGTTCGAACACTGGATATCTCCTTTAAGCTTGTCATTGGGTTCCACGCGTACTGAAAAGTCTACAAACTCAGCCCGGCTAGGCAAGCGGTGTCCTCCGTATCAAAGCCATCGACAGTCGTATTTGCGGGGTCAGGACAAAGGGAGCGCTTCTTCACTTCCGATAACTTTCTTATTCAAACGGTGGGGGAAATCTGGTACCGAGAGTCGCACGGTTGGCTGAACTACGAACGGTCAGTGATCCATGGTAACTTCCCGTTGTCAAGTACAGAGCTTAGCACGAGGCGCAAAGGCTTGGCAATGTGAGGCACTTCATCACGAACCGGCTAGCCGGTAGACTGCAACTTTTTGAAGCAGGACGAGCCTCACTTGTAAGAGCTAGTCTCAGGAAGATCGGCATCGTTCCTGGGCAAGAATGAAACACCTCCATCTGGTGACGCCCAGACAGTGGCATATTGACTGGAGTCTTTTTAATATCATGGACGACGTGCGAGACCGACTGAGTGCATAGCACACAGCAACAAGATGGTGTACGTAAGACTTTCAGTGATTGCATGACGAGACATCAAGGGAGGAGTCTGGGCCCTTACGGCGCAGTCAGCCTAAAGCCGCTCGAAAGGCGACGACGATCGCGGAAGCGCTTGCTGCAGCAGTCCTTCTCCACCAAAATTCGATACCTGCAATCGCTTTGAGAGCTTTGCTGCCCTCTTTTGTAAGGCAATGACTGGGCTCCAGCTAAATGAGCATTTCCATCCTGGTGAGCTGCTCCTCAACAACCAATACGAATCAGGTTTGCCGAATAATACCGTCATTACCGCTAATGGCACGGGAGAGTATTTTCAGTAGGCACGACGCTACTGTACTAACCTAGAGGTTAGAATGACAAGGGTTGTATGCATGTCATAAAATTTCGTAGCGATATTGCGTGTGCCATGTTCAATGTCCTTGCAGAAAATGCGGAGAACTCTCAGCTAGCGACTTCAGCTGGAACAGATAATGAGTTTCGACTTGAGGCCTCTTGACAGATACAGAAGCGGGATACCTACTTAGAACTGGAGTCACCAGTACAGCGCCTGCCACGTGACCAGCCTTACCACTACCGACTCTAGAGATCATAGAGGTCACTGTACCGGAATGCAAGTAAAACGATTGACATGCCGCGCAGACTAAACTGACTTGCCGACCAGGCTTGGACGTAGCTCAAAATAGGTCAGCCCCAGGCGCTACCCCGCATCGCGTCCGGGGAAGAAGACGCTGGCCTCTTACATAGCATTACCCATTCGCCATACTACACACCAACGAACACGAGCGCCTGCCAAGAATTCCGCAGTCTTTGGCTCATGGTAGTGGCTTGGTCGGCCTACAGGCACGTGTAGATCCAATGCTTCCACGCCTCACGACATGGCTAGTAGCAACAGCAGTTAGCCAAGTCCGCCGCTTCATCACAAGTGAAGGTCCAACTATGAACTACATTCAGCAAATCCACATTTAGTGCCTTTGACGGCGTCTTCTGGCGACACGGATATGGTTCCGTTACGATGAGAACTACTGGGCAATACTCCCCTGCAGGTGGCCGTGGCAGCGACTTTCAACACAGACGCACCTTAGTGGTGTTCGCCTCAAGAGAATATGACGTTCACCTCGATCAAGTTTGACAAGTCGGACACGAGCTGGGAACATCGTGGTCCTCAGAACTCTAGAGCGAGGCCCTGCCCAAGACGCTAGAAACCTCCACTGAGATCAGTGCATGCGACGGACATCGCCAAACGTAACAGCACGGGTGGCCTTTCTGTGTTGTGCTCTTGGATTGCGGTTCGCGGAAGATATGACGGGTGGTGGTGTATAAAGGGAAGGGAAAGTGCGTTCGAATGTTCGGCATTGCACAAGACAGGCGCATCAACTGATCTCGGTCGGTCGTTGCAAAACCCATTCGCTTTACCACTTTCGCTCCTATAATAATCCAATCGTTATACCCGTTCAGTACCTACTGACAGCATGCGTCTTTCTCAGGCTGCCATTGTCGCCATCCTGGCCTTCACTGTTGCAGCGAAGCCCATTCAGGCCCGCCAGGATGTCCAGCCCACTGACTACAAGACTACTCCAGATCCCTACCCTGCTAAGTGCTGGGACCACTCAGGAAAGGAGAAGCCTTGCGGGGGTCCGGAGGAGCTGCACAGTATGCCCACCACTGAACCATGTCAGTGTGGTCGAGTAACGTAACTAACCTTCTCACGCAGAGCCTGGCGACAAGGATAAAGATTCTGATGACGACAACGGTATGTTCGAATTTTGAACGAACTAAGTCTGGGTTAATTGACACAGCCGCAGACAAGAAGTGCCGTGATCACAGCGGAAAGAAGGTCAAATGTGAGGACGTTCCGAAGCCTCCAGCTGAAGACGGTGTGTAGCTCACTTGACGTCACCAGTAATACTTCAGCTCATTTGTTTGCAGACAAGAAGTGCAAGGACGCACATGGCAACAAGATAAAGTGCGAGGGCAAAGGTTGTTTCTTCAGCCTGTTCATCGGCCGAGTATGTTAACCAGTAGCGCAGACGACAAACCAGAACCTCCTCACAAGGACGAAGACAACAGTACGCCACCTCAGTTCATTCTTGCTATCTCTTGAACGCGTCTTCAATCTCAGATGAAACTTGAATTCTTGCTGACACTCGAAAAGAGCCACCTAAGCCCGATCCCAAACCCCCTGTTCACGATGATGACAAGGACGACAGTGCGTTGACCCCGGCTCCAATTCTCTTACATCACTTGCTAATACTATAGCAGAGCCATGTTATGATGCATATGGAAAGAAGGTTGAGTGTGAGAAGAAGCCTGAACCGAAGCCTCCGGTCCACGATGATGACAAGGACGACAGTGCGTTGACCTGGGCTCCACTTTTCTTACATAACTTGCTAATACTATAGCAGAGCCATGTTATGATGCATATGGAAAGAAGGTTGACTGTGAGAAAAAGCCTGAGCCGAAACCCCCGGTCGACGACAGTACGTCACATTCACATGCAGACACACGTCTCCATTCCTTGCTTACAATCATGCAGAGAAGGATTGCTACAACCACTATGGGAAGAAAGTGAGTTGCGATGGCAAAGGTTAGTGCACACTTCAGCAACTGGCAGATTTCCGCTCACACCTCTCCATTAGATGACAAAGACGACGACGACAGTGTGTCCTCAAGTCCATACGTAAATAGACGTCATTCGCTAATCTGACTGCAGAGAAAGAACAAGATAAGAAGGATTGGGAGAAGAGTAAGTTTCTCTCACTCGCGTATCGAATGATCGCTGACAGTTCTGCAGAGAAGGAAGAAGAGGAGCGAAAGCACAGAGAATATGAGGAGAAGAAGAGTGAGTTCCTTGGTTTTGAATCGCTGAATAGCCCCGCTAATCACTCTTGCAGAGCACGAGGAGGAAGAGCGAAGTCAGCACCCCTATCGGAACATCCGTCCATAATGGCACTAATTCGATCTACAGAAAAGCACGATGAAGACCGAAAGAAGAAGCAGGAGCACGACAAAGGCTACAAGCCGGAGCCTCCCAAGCCCGAACCTCACCCACCGAAGAAGCCAGAGCCAGAACACAAGCCTCAGCCTAAGCCTGAGCCAGAGCACAAACCTCAACCAGAGCACAAGCCTGAGCCTGAGCATAAGCCTCAGCCTAAGCCTGAGCCAGAACACAAGCCAGAGCCAGAGTACAAGCCAGCTCCTGAGCACAAGCCGGCTCCCCAGCCACCAAAGAACGAGCATGATGGTTACCAGCCAACGCCTGAGCCTCCAAAGAAAGAGGAAACCCCGGCTCCGGCTCCGGCTCCAAAGCCCGAATGGAAGACCTACACGTTCGGTGAAGAGGTAACGCTGAAGTGCGAGCACGGCAAAATCGTCGTCAAGGGTGTTGCGTACTAAGAATGCCTGGCCCGCCTTACCGGCGTGAGGCCGCGCCAATAACAGAGCAGATTTGACATTGCTGCAGGCGCTGTTTTGTGTACTTGGTCGACTATCAAATACTTCTATATAATGAATAATCCACTATCCTTAACCGCTGTTATCTCGCCATATACTATGCAATTTCGGATACCGTGATTTGGATGACCTCAGGAAGGGGAGAGTAGTTGCAAATGTGTGCCTCCTGTGTTGGTCGTAGATGCTACGATGTAGAGCACACAGACAAACATACCGAGCCGTGGCGATTCTGTCGGATGGATACTATCCAAAGACTGTCCTGGTCAGCTATCACACGGGCGGACGAGCTCGTCTTCAGCTGAGTCCTGCAGACGTCGATGATTATTGCAATGCTATAAACTCCCAAGCATGTAAGTTGTATGTATTCATCCATCATCTGTCGTGTATGTAAACTGGCCGCGCGCTCTGCGCTACCCCTCTAACGGGAGCATCGGATGCCACCCTGCAGCGACCAAACTTCTCCCTGCACGACCACTCCCAGCCTGACCCGTCTCTTCCCAGAGCAAGTGTGCACAAACACCTCGTAGCCCTCATTCCCGGTCTCGCTGTGCTCACCAACCCGCTCGTCGATAGAGGCGAAATCCCTGGATCCTTGCTGGGTACATCTCGAGAGCCTCTTTAGTCGGGATCAGGACGAAGCGTACGGGTTTCAAAACTCTCTGTATATACCGGTTCAGCTGAGTGGTTCAGCAGATCAACTCCCTTCCCACGTACCCCAGACACTTCGCCGCCTTTGAGATGCGCGCGGGCGTACTTCTTAGCCGCAGGAAGGCCCATATTCCGACGTGAACACTGAGACTAGATGGTCCCGTGCATGTCACGGAGCCCCTACCTTCTCGCTCCTCGAGTCACCTTCTACTTCCTCTCTCTTTACTTGCAACCTGCACCACCATCACTTCACCTTCTCGAACATCATCATTTCCCCCATATCACTTCGCCCAGCATGATATACCGAACTGCCCGGTAGTGCATCAGACATTAAGCGATCACTGTGTTAAAAATCCGAGAAGAAGACATTTCCCTGTATCTGCTTCTTACCACACCCCCAAAAAGTTCACCTCGAACGATGAACCCACGTTCAAGCGCGAGGATATCTGCAGGCAAGGTCCACGGAGCTCAACGCGTATAGTTTCTATGAGCGCCGTTCGCGGGGCAGAGTGGAGGGGCTCGAGGCGAGAGTCCAGGTCGGCATGGAAAAGAATCAGTCTGAGTACTGGACTGGATTTGTGTGGTTGTTTCTATACGTACTGGAGATCTTCGTCGACGGTAATTGAAGCCGTGTTTTATTTTGGGAGCTACACGGTTCAAGGTCATACATGCTACTGCGGTGTCTGAGCGCGAGTAGCTCGAGCGATTCATTCCCTGGGTTGCCATCTTTGGGCGTCTATTTCACGGGTTATAACACACAGCCAAGCCGACAATCATAGCGGGCCACTCTCGCTTGATGGTCAAACGGCTGTGCTTGTTACAGGCGTCTTCTCAGACAATCTCTTTCCACCCAACTCTCTCACTCTCTGTCATTTACTCCGCTTCTCCTCCCCGCGAACGTAGAGACAGGCACATCCATATGTAAGAAAAGTTGGGATATTACGCATCCCACAACCGCTACGTTAAGCGTCGATATGGGCGTTGCTGTGCACAGGGGAGGTGGGAGGTGGAATGGGTATGGACTTGATGACAATCGATAGGGAGATAATTACTGCAGAGATAGACGGGAAAGAACGACCTGGCAATACAAATGCTATATGTGAGAAGTCGACCTTGTCGTGAGACAAAGGTCGCATAGAAGACACCATGTTTTGGTCAGGCGCTATAGAAGCGAAGACAACACTACACCGTACCCGCACAAAGAGCTCGATACATCGTCGCTCCCTACCACCCCCTCGCCTTGCCCTTGCCCTTGCCCTGGGCCCCACCCAGCCGTGGACTCAATGCCGGAAACTGATCCTCCTCCATCTCCTTCCTGCTCTGCTCCTCGGCAAGACTTAACTGCATGGCGAACTCGAGATCACTGAGCTCGTTCCCGTTACTCGAGCTCGCACCCGCTCTCCCTTTCTTTGCTGGGGTGTTCCACGGCGAACTCGAGGCGGACTTCTTGCCCTTGGCGTACTTGATGGGGATGTCGAAGGGCGAGGGTTCGGTGTGGTCGGAGAAGGGGTCGGCGCCGTTGCTCTCGGCGAGGGAAAGGCGGATGGCTTCGGCGATGTCCGGGTCGAGGTCTTCGTCTGTGCTGGCGCCGTTGTGCGAGGAGGACCGGGCAGTGCTGCTGGGCTCGGGCTTGATAGTTTCTTGTCGAGATAGTTCGATGAACTCGCTTTCGCGACGACTCTTTTCTTCTGCCTCGGCGTTCTCTTGAGAGAGAAGGAGAGCGTACGCGAGTGCTTCATCTTCGTCCTCGAGCAATTCGGTGCCGTAACGAGCCGCCTGTCGCTCGGCATGCTTGCGTCTCTGAATCTTGTCGCGCTCGAGCTCGAACTGCTCATTCTCGATATAGCCCTTTAGGTTCACCCGCCCAGTGCCAGTATAGCGGTCGTTGGCTTGATTCGTGCCGCGCTCAGTGCGACGCAGGCGACGCTTGCTGCTCTTGTATTGATCAGCAGCCGATGAGCTGAAGCTCCACCAGCGCAGTTGATTGCCCAGTGAAACCGCACCGCGAAGGACTGTTGGATCCGGGTCAAGACACACGGCACCGGCGGCGAACATGTTGATGCCGACACCCTGTGCTGAGGCTTGCGCTTGCACAAGGCGTCTGCGAGCCCGAGTTGCGTGACGCGAATGCAGTGTGGTGATCGGTGACATGCTGGATGCAAGCGGATCCCAAGCCTGCACCAGACCGTCATTTCCACCAGCAACGAGATAAAGGGAGGTCAGAGCCAAAGATGAGATTTCGGGCGAATCGGTGTAGATGATGCGGAGAGGTTCGATGGTGTTGGCGTACTCGGACGACCGCGAGACAGGTGCTCTCACATCCCAGACGATCACCACGCCACTCTTTGTACCTGCTGCGAGGAATCGTGCTCGCTGACCAGGAATGTCTGCAGGCGATGCTGGTTGGCTGGCAACAGACATTGGTGACGCGAACGGAGACGACGCGGTGGAAGCCGTCGAGAAGCCTAGCGCTGGGTCTTCAGAGAGTGTGAGCGTGGCGAACGTCGATGAATCCAGCGCTGACACGGTCAGACGAGTGTTCTTGAAACCACCGAAGCTGAACTTGGAGGACCGCCATTCTTCTACCAGATTAGCACGCTCGGGTGAGCTACTAGATGACATGTATGAGGAGCTGCGGTTACGCAACGGTGCTTGGATAGGCTCTGCAACGCTGGCACCAGGGCCGCCAAAGAGCGATGGAGCTTGAGATAGCTGTGGCGTTGCGGTGCGAGTAGAAGTAGTAGTGCTTTTGTCCTTGTCGCTCGACCGCCATCGAGTAAAGCGTGTGACCTCAGCATTGCCGCCTTCGTCAAGACCGCATTCCAAGACAACGATTGCTTCGCCCGCGTAGTTGCTGTCGTCGCCAGCAAAGTCAACTTCGAGGCGTCTGCGCATGTCCCAGCCGAGACAAGACTTGCGGAAGTCCTTGGGTGGTTTACGCAAGAATTGCTGGATCTCTCGCGTCTCTGCAGTAATCTGCAGTTTACCCAAGCACATGCCATCCCAGGAAGTGCGAGGAGAGTAACTGCCATCGACCTCAGCATCGCTATAAGGGTCTGGCCTAGCAGCACGCCTGCTGGGCTCGACCAGGTTCCAGTAAACACTCCGCCCGGTAAGCCAAGCCAGGTACTCTGTCGGCTCCGTAATGTCGGTCGTAGTGGCTTGACTGCGTGTTGGAAACTTGGTCAAGTAGAACAATTCACCAAGCGCATTCAGAGCGACCGCCCAGATGCGGCCCTGCGACTGTCGTCTCGTAGAGTAGTTATCATCAACAACAATAGAGATGATCGGAACACCAGGACTGAGAATCCAGCGAGCAGTAAGCTCGCCCTTCTGCAAACGCGACGCCTTCACGCCATCCGTGCCGAGACTGCAGGCGGTCACCACACCAGCGGCAGAACCCATCATCATGCCGATGACGCCCTCTGAGAGTGTTGGTATCGTGTTGGACTTGGCAATCCAGACGCTGCAGATGGCTCCGCCGTCAATACCCAGCTTTGGAATTCCCACTTCAGGGTTGCTGTAATCTAGTGATTCCCCAACGAAGCGACCACGCATCTCATCAGTGGCACGGTAATAGCAGGAGCCCTCCGGACAGCCTTGACCGTATAGCATGCCGTGAGGCTGCGATACGTCCATGACATTCGGACGCCCCACCACTTCACCAGATCCAAGACCCCACTCGGCAGTACCTGGAAAGCGTTCTGAGAACTGGCTGTAGAAGTTTGGATCGCTCTGGCCCCATGGGTCGACTTTTGCGACGGTCGGATCGCTTGCGGTCGACATGCCGACATCGTCCGCGCCGTGGATGAACCGCGGTTCCTTTTTGTTGAGGCCACTGCCAAACGAGGCGTGTATGTGGTTGATCGTGGTATACGTCTTTGCATCGTACGTGACCACTGGAAGGATGCTCTGTATGAGGCCAGCGCGCGACGGGGTCGATGTCTCCTGCATAGGCTTGCCGCGGACCAAAGAGCGCAGCATGCGGGTGCGCAGGATGTACTCGCTCCTCCATGATGCCAGCGCGGTGAGTCTCGTGAACTTTCGCTTCTCGGAGCGCACAACATCGCCATTGTCTTCCAAGTTTGCGTTGATTGCAGCATCCTCGAGCGCAGCCGGACCGGGGAAGTAACGCGCAAAGGCGACCTGCCACGCATGCGGCGTCGTGACAAGGTCGTTGAAGCGTCTCGAGACCAGCGCAACAGCTGCAAGATCATTCGGCGACAGGTGGGCAATGGCATGGGTCAAGATCTCGTTGGGCAGGTGGGCGATGGGGGAGCGCTTGTCGTCGGGCTTCCGAACGGTCTTGATGACCTCAAACAGGGGCCCTTCGGGATTCTTCCGCGCTGACTTGGACAGCGCTTTCTCGTACTCGTCGATTCTGTTCCTCGGCGGCGGCGTCGAAAATCCAAGACGGCTCAATCCCTCGGTCTCAGCATCGCCGGCCGCGCCGGGTGTCGCTGAACGCGTCGCGTCGCGCGTGTCGCCACCGGACGGTGACTCAGACTCCCCTCGCAGCCCACCAGAGTGTGGTTGCAGAGGAGGCTGCGGGTCATCGTCGCGGCGCTGTCCATGCTGGGAGGTAGAGTGGAGGGATTCGGGGGCGACTGGGGGAGAAGAGGCGTTTTCGATGTCGTTGGGGGACGCTGGCTGCATAAAACTGTCGGAGGGCGGAGGGGCGTGGGCGAGCGACTGAGCTGTCAGACAGTACTCAGTCAGAGTTGGGGGAATGCGTGCGCGGGGCGATTGGTGGCGTGGGTGGTGTTGTGGTGCGAGGGGCAACGTCTAGAAGATTTGTGGTGACTCGGCGACCGAGGCCATGCACCATGACGACTTGCAAGGAGCCAACGTGGGGCCATCATGAACTTCACATTGGCAGGGCTGATTGTTTGGATTCACACATTCACACTTTGGAGTAATCGGTCGTCATCAGCCTGTCTGTGTAGATGTGGCAGCTTGCGTTTCTTCGATGGCTTTGCACACCATCAACGTGTTGTGAGGTAGTAATTTCCCACTGAACCTCCCGTCCACCAACAACACTCGAAACCCAACACTCCTCCAGTCCAAGCAAAGCACACCGACCTCGCAGCAGACCCTCCCAGCAACAGAAAGGGCTCTTCAAGACTACTACTGAACTGTAGAGAAGCAAGCAAGCAAAAAGATTCACTCCCCCCCCCCTGGAGACGGCCAGGAGGCGAAAAAAAGGGGTCTTACCGCGACTCGAACGCGGGGCCTCTCGCACGTTTACTTAGGTACCCTAAGCGAGAATCATACCACTAGCTGCGTAGGTGTTAGATGAGGAGCTTGAAAGCTGAGTCGTGGGTTGAACTTACACCATAAGACCGGTTTCTTGATGGGAAGTTCGACAAAATAGACATATCTATAGCAAAAACGGATACAACGGCTGTGTTGGAATGAATAGAGGAGCGGGACCGTACAGGGAGGACTTGTTGGGTGGAGTCCTGTTTACGACCCGTGGACGATCCTTGTTTGCTAGCGCATTCTGGACTTGGGTATCTGGCCGTGGTCTGAGCACCAGCATATTTCAGGACGGCGAGCGCTTGCGACGGGTACCCGGATTATAGCAAACGGGACGACGTTACGGAGGTGTTAAGAGAGAATAACGGCAGCTGGATTGGTGTATTGGAGGTACTACTACGGCAGCCTTGGTGGGCTTAGCCGGCTATGGACCCTGGAATCTTCTCAGCATCACTACTCGCCTTGCTGCATGTTCCCGTCAACGATTACAAGCTCGTTCCGAGGGAGCATAGGCTCAGAGGTCCAGCGAGTGTCATACATGGTGGATCTACAGATTTGCACGTTCGCGGACATTGGGGCTGAGGCTATGGTATGGACATGCAAGAAAGGGTATGTAGTTGCCATACTCGATGCGGACCAGCCAAGCGGGTATGTGGTAATATCTACAAGAGTTTTGGAGGCCGAATGCCAAACATGAACGTCAACGCGCGCGTAATGGAATCATGGCCGGACGCCCATACCGAGGCCGACCAGCTCGAAGATGATGGGATCAAGACCTACGGCAAACCAGCCGATGCCTGCAGATAGTGAGTACATGGCAAAGTGAAAAGAAGGATGTGACTTACCGCTGTACACAATCAGCTTTGTCACTACTTCCACGTCGTAGCGCACGCGGGGCTTCGTGAGCTTCATGAAGATTTCGCGCTTCTCGTTTTCCTCCTCGGTCTTGAGCAAAATGTCGTCTGCAAATTCGGTGTCGCTGTCTGGCGGTGTGTTGATGCGGCCTTGGAGGCCGTTTACAGGCTCGACCACAGGCGTCACTGGTTGAGCAGGTGATGTTGAAGACCACTCCAGATCCTCGAGCACTGTGCCGTCAGCAGAGTTTATGCTTTCTCGTCGCCGCCGGTTGCGGTAGGCAAGCGTTTCATAGGCATCTGAGGCGGACTGTGGGCCGACGGAGACGGATCGTTTGCGAGGGTGCGCCAGGTTCTTGAGCATCTGCGGGAGCTGCGAAGCAGGCGGGATGACATTATCGTCGTCGCGCATGTTGGGAATGGACGTGTACGATGAAGCGTTGAGGAAGAAGGCACGTGGGAGGTTCATGCTGCCTCGCTCGAGTAATCTGAAGATTGGCGGCAGTATCTTGAACAGCGCGGGCTTCGCCGTGGCTCTCCAAATGAAGATGACGACGACGCCGAGCAGGGTACGGACGACAGCCTTGGGCAATCCTATCTTGGCCAGCTCGAAGGGCACCGAGGACGGGTAGGCATCGTTGATAGCAAATCCGGATTGTGCATAGTGCCACGCACCAATGTTGATTCCGACCACTACGCCAGAAAAGGCAACACTGTCGTCGAAGCATGGGCAGTCGTCGGCGGGCTCAGGGTGAATGCGCACGAGAACAAAGACAACCAATGTAGCGATGACGAGGTCCTTGTAGGAGCCACTGAAGATCCACGAGTCTATCCAGTCGCTGAGGATGAGCTGGAAGACGGTGATGAGGGCGCCGAGGATGCTCCCCACGAGGACGTCGAGAAAGCCGTGCATGCCACAGTAGAGGCGGCCGAGGATGATGGATATGGCGTAGATGTAGAAGAGGGCCTGCAGGGCAATGTTGACCGCCGGGGTGTACTCGTCTGACTGGCGCAGCATGTAGATGGCGTATATGGTCACGGAGACGGCGTTTGTGGAATGCGACGAGGGGAAGCCGTATTCGAGGGCTGCAGAGCCAGACATGGAGATGCGGGCGAGGGGCGGGGACAGCGGGCGAGGCAGACAGAGCATGTCCTTGAGAAAGCCGCTCCAGTAGATGCCGGCGGCGAGCATGAAGACGGTGCTGGACAGACATGTCAGCTGTCGCACCAAGGGTCAAGGTTTGGGTGACGGGTGGGTGACGGGTGGGCGACGTACGCTCGTCCGAGGCTTGTGTAGCCGCACCAGAACTGGATGGGCAGGAAGACCATGAAGAAGGTGTGGGTGCCGAGGTTGGCAGTGTAGGCAAAGTACGTGTCGAGGGCGGGCGAGCGCAGGTTGTCCTGCATGCAGGCCAGCCAGGGCGTCTCCCAGCGCACAATGGGGATGAGGCGGTTGCGCAGGGCATTGCGCCACTGGGGCAGGCGTCTGGCATCTGTTCAGCGCTCAGCAGGCGTCTCGGTGGGTGGGCACGCAGGCGTCACGCACAGTGGTCGTGGTGTCGGTTGCCCGCATCCAGGCGCGTCTCCTTGGACGTGTGGCTGTCGGTCTCGTTGTCTCTGCGCTCCTTGCCCGTCTCCGGCGCGACGCTCACAGGCGCATCATGCTGGGGACACATGAGAGCAGCAGTCGGCGGCAGGGTGTCTTGGGGCGCGCAGGGCGATCATGGCCAGCGGGCGGGGTGAGTGCGCTGCGCCGTGTGCGCGTTGCACGGTTCGGCTCAGCTCAGCTGCGCGGCGACAGGGGCCTGGCGTGGTTGCCGGGCGCGACGGTAGCCAAGTTTACCATGTATAAACACGGCGGCCGCTCGCTACCACACGACTCCGCGCAGCCCCAGCAGCCCCAGAACCCCGAGCAGACCCAGCAGACCCAGCACCCCCTCCATCGCACCGCTCGCATTGCTACCACCGTCTGCATTCCACGGCCGCCGCTCCTCGCCGCCGTCTCCCATCCTCACAGCCACGCCTGCCCGCCCGCCTGCCCGCCCGCCTGCCATGGCCACCGCCCCCTCGCAAAACTACGACTACCTGCGCCGCAAGCAGAGCACAAAGACCCCGGGCTCCCCGCAAGTCACACCGGTCCGCAAGCCCACACGCACACCCAGCGAACGCAACAGCAATGGCACAGTCAGCTCATACGGAACCTCGCAGACAAACCACACCACCATCACCGAGCCCCCGTCCTTCTCCAAGAAGCTCGTCGTCGTCGGTGATGGCGGCTGCGGCAAGACGTGTCTGTTGATCAGCTACAGCTCCGGCAACTTCCCAGAGGTACCCCACACACGACTCGCCCGCCTCACGTTGCCCCCGCGCTGACTGCTCCAGAAATACGTGCCCACCGTCTTTGAAAACTACATCACCCAGACGCCGCATCTGCCCACCGGCAAGATGGTCGAGCTGGCCCTGTGGGACACGGCCGGCCAGGAAGAATACGACCGTCTGCGCCCCCTCTCCTACCCCGAGACCGACATCATCTTTGTTTGTTTCGCCATCGACTGCCCCAACTCGCTGGAAAACGTCATGGACAAGGTAGCCTGCCCACTTCCTGCTTTTAGTCTGCGCCCACTAACCGGCTTCAGTGGTACCCCGAGGTCCTCCACTTCTGCCCCACAACGCCCTTGATGCTTCTTGGCCTCAAGTCTGACCTCCGCAACAAGAAGAACTGCATCGAGCTCCTCAAGACACAAGGCCTCACACCCGTCACGCCTGAGCAGGGCCGTGCCGTCGCCAAGAAGATGGGCGCCATGTACATGGAGTGCAGCAGTAAAGAGCAGGACGGCGTCGAGGACATTTTCGATACCGCCGTCACCATCGCCGTCGGCGACGAATGGAAATCACCAGCAGACAACCGTAGGGAAACCGCCGCCTCGTCCGCGCCCGGGCATCACCGGACCATCTCCACCATGTCTGATCTGCCCAAGAGGAAGAAGACCAGCAAGGGGTGCACCATTCTCTGAGCATACCAACCGTCACGAGGGAGGCGGCCATCTCGACACACGACGCTGGACGACACGATCAAGATGCTAATGACCATCTCATCACGCCTTCGATCCCTTTTCGCATGCTGGCAGCATAGTACCACCGGCTTGTCGCCTGCCTGCAGAGCTGCTCGTATATGATTGACGGCGTTTTTTCTTGGCTGCTATTGAGCGACAACAAGTATGACTGGGCCACGACCCCCGAAAAGTCTACGTGTGCATTCCCCCCATTCTGTATCTGTATTCGGTATTTAGTTGTGCGCGCGCATATCGCCGCGCTGGAATAAATTTTCATCCATCTCAATCTTGACATGCGACCACGATGAGCTAGACTGTAGCCAGAATGGATGTGACTGTGATTAGAAAACTAACATTGTACCAGCAACTATGATTGATAAATAACAGACAACCCTGTTAAAGTCTAATATTATGCAGGTAACTATAATTAGTAAATAACAGACAGCTATATCAACGTATGACATTATACTAATAACTAGAATTAATAAACAGATAAATCTATAACGTTAGACATACTAGTAACTATGATTAGTAAATAACAGATAACTCTAGAATATCTTATATTGAACTAGAAACTGTAGTTTATAATAAACAGACAACTTTATAACGTCTAACGTTATACTAGCAACTATACTGAGTAAATAACGGACATTATTATAACCTCTAACATTATACTAGTAGATGAACAACAAACACTCCACAACATCTGACATCATACCTGCACAGCACGAGCCAGAAACAAGGTAAATCCTGGGCAACCCCTGACAACTGTCCGGTCCAGGCACGTATAGCATTGCAGATGCTAGTCATCCCGGTTCCATATAGCGGTCAAACTACTGTCTACCACAACAATACATCTTTCCTTGACGCAAGAAAAAGGAGCGAGTCGCCATGGCTATGCTGTCGCCCCACTCGTCATTCTTCATCGTCCTCCCAGATTGTCTGTTGTGCTGCTTCATCTGCTATCTCTACACTATCCGGGCTTCCCTGTCC
This sequence comes from Stagonosporopsis rhizophila, assembly GCA_016767195.1. Lineage (NCBI taxonomy): Eukaryota > Fungi > Ascomycota > Dothideomycetes > Pleosporales > Didymellaceae > Stagonosporopsis > Stagonosporopsis rhizophila. The sequence continues at coordinate 2,716,041 of CP068498.1, read as the reverse complement.
CATGACCTCCTCTAGCAGCAGGGCCAGTCTGCGTTCGCCGCTCTCGCATGCTTCACTTCTTCTTCCTAAACGTGTCTTTACAGAATTGGCATCCTTGATGGCACCTCGCGACTCGGCGTAGTCACCTGTGCCTGGACCTTTTGTGCCATTCACGTCTCCACCGTAGATGCTGATTTCCTCCATAATTCTTTCACGAGCCAACAACATGTCTCCTCACTTCTGATGCTCCGTCACTTCAGTATCCTCATGCTCTGTCTGCCCCTCTGGCGCGCCCTCCTGGTTCTCGCTCTGATCCTTGGCCATGACGTTCTCAAAGTGACTCCACAGCGACTCGACGGGCGCGAACTCGGTGCCGACTTGCGTGACTTCCTCGAGCGAGCGGTTCAGCTTGTTGATGTTTTGCAGGACGAGCTCGAGACTCTGCGCGACCGGTTAGTTTCGGGCTGCCATGCCTGCACAGCGGTGTGCAGCGGTGTGTATGAGCAAGTGCGGGGCGGCGGGTTTTACCTGCGCAATCTCACCCACAAGCAACTCGCGTTGCTGCTCAAAGTACGTCTTCTCCGGCGCAGGCTGCGCGCCGTTTGCAGTCGAGGCGCGATTCGTCGACATGTTGGTCTGTTGTGGTCGATTGTTTGGATGCAGCAACGCGCGCCGCATGTCCGCGGTGGGGTTCAACGCGCACGGCCACGCGCTAAGCCGCCGCCCATAAAATTCCGTTTGCTGCCTCGAGCTCTCCTCATCAATCGACCACCACGATGAAACCACACAAGTGAAGGTAAGCCTGCCCGTGCAATTTCCTCGCCTGGGGTCTACCCCCAAGGTTTACATGATTAACACCATAATTATCTGTCAATCCCCTGAATCCCACAAGATGGGACCTGATGACTCAAATTATTGTATTCACACTATGATCCAACCTTCTGCCTAATACCTTCACATCATCAATCCCCTTGCCAAGCAGCACGGCTAACAGCTCCTGCTTAGATCGACATCATGGCGCCAGCCGCGGCCCCAACACAAGTCTCTGAACCTTTCCCCATCTCCTGCGTCGCAGGACGATACCTTCTTTTCGACGTCGACGTCATCTCACACGTCCGGCGCAATCACAACATCTGCGGCGTCCTGGTCGGCACCATCCCGAACCTGTCGCAGCAGAATGTCTTCCTCGGTATTCCGCTTGAGCTCATGCCTGAAGAGGCTCGCGTGCTCGTGGAAGGAGGACATGCACATATCGTTGATGATGTAGAAACACATCGTCAGGGATTCCAAGAGATGAGCAGAGCAGACAGGCTGCAGTACCTGGCGGAGATGGACCGCCAGGGCACCGAGGCTGCCAAGGAGAGTCTGGCTGCCCAGGAGAAGAAGAAGGAGGCTGCTCTGAAGAAGAAGGGCTTGAAGAAGGAGCTTGTCGAGACTGAGACGGCTCCGAGCGTTGCGGGTAGCACTGCGGCCATCGAGAGCTCGACAACAGCATCTAGTATTGCGGACAGCACGGGCTCTGACGCGACAGTTCATGTTGAGCTCCCCAGTCCCTCTGCCTCTGGTCTCGGGTTCATCATGAAGGGCTCAGGGTTTCTGGACGCGCAGTCCTCGGTCAACACGTTGTCGACATCAGTGTCGCCCGCAGTCTCGACTTCAGTACCCTCAGCACCATCAGAGTCAAGCTCTGTCGCGTCTGATCTTGGGTCGTCCTTCGTCGACCTGGGCTCTATCATGAAGGGATCCTCCTTCATGGTGTCAGCCTCGACACCTTCCGAGTCGGACATTGCTGCAGCGCCCGCCCGTGCTGCGTCACTCTCCCCACAGACTTCCGACCTTGGCTCATCATTCTCTGATCTCGGTTCGATCATGAAGGGCTCGTCCTTCCTCGACCCAACTCCCAGCCAAGTAAAGGTCCGCAAGGTCGAAGTCGAGGAAGCCGCCCCTCTTTTGGTCAAGGAAGAAACAGCCGAACTGGTAGAAGCAGACTCAGCCCAGCTCGAAGCCGCCATGCAAGAGGAATTCTCGGTCGTGACAGCCGACGTTCCAGCAGAGGTCGAGCTGCCTGAAGCCACACCCCCCATGGTCGATGGCACGCCCGTTCCCACAGACGGCTCGCAAGAAACCTCTCTCTTCGACTCAGAACCCTCCACCTCCAAACCCACACCAAAAAGCGTATTCAACCAACGCCAGTACATCACCCCCACGACCTCCTACCCACCCCTCCCCGTCCCCTCTCCGCCCTCCCCTTCCCGCCTCCCCACCGTTCCGAAAAGCTACCCCCTCTTCCGCTTCCTGCACTCGCGCGGCTACTTCTTCATGCCGGGCCTGCGCTTCGGCTGCAACTACTCCGTCTACCCCGGCGACCCTCTGCGGTACCACAGCCACTTCCTGGCCACGGGGCTGGGGTGGGACGAGAAGTTCGACTTGCTGGACATTGTGGGCGGAGGACGGCTGGGGACAGGAACCAAGAAGGCATACATGGTCGGTGGGCAGGAGGAGGGCGCAAAGGACGCCAGGGCGTTTTCAGTCGAGTGGGCGTCTATGTGAAAATCTCGGCGTACCCTTGAATCTTAGGTCCCCAGACATGGTTGAGCGGAAATGGTGTATGATGGCACGGCATGCCACGGCATGGAATGATAATGTATACACGAATAAAACCTTGATATGAACCTACCTCCGTGCCCAAGTCACCTCTCTTACCCATTACTACCCGTCCTATACTATCCCACCACACCAACGACCGTGAGATCCAGTCGACGGGCGCATAGAACCTCCACACGCTCACACTCCACAAGCCACCCGCGGGCGGGCATGCATGGCCCGCCCCCGTCCACCGCTCCAGACAGACAACGCAACACACGCCGTGTCATGATGTACTTCTATTCCATACAGACCCTGGTATCTATAAAAACCAAAAAAAATAAATAGAAAAACGCATTTGCATCCCCAACGTAAACTCCATACCAAAAAAACCGTAGAAAATAAAAAAACAAGTTGATAACGCCCCGTTTAGAGTAGCCCAAACACCCCCGTAAGAATACGCCTTGGCCCGTTTCGCCCCCCAAGGATCGGGGACTTTGCAGTCCCGGTCGTCAAAAAAGGCGGAAAAAAGTTGTTGATGCCTGCCGCCTTCCTATACGGCGGCATCCACCGTCGCGGAGTCAGGGCAGGCTTGCGTCGGTGACTTGTCGTCTCTGCTTCTTGGTTGTCCGCTTCTCTGCGTCTTGCTGCTGCTCCGCTTTGCGCTTCTCTGGCTTGCTGGCAGTACCCACGCTTGCGTTGGGGTGGTCCTTTGGCTCGGCGCCCCTGCGAGCCCAGAAGCGATGGCCGGGGAAGTCTGTGTTGTTGATTTGCGCGTCGTCGATGAAGCGCTCTTCGCGCTCCTGCGGCGTTAGCCCTTCGCATGCGTCGTGCAGGGCTAGCGGCTCGGTGTCGCGGCGGAAGAAGACGCGTTGGACGAACTTGACGCGCCCCTTCTTGCGGCCGATGCCGTACCGCCAGCCGACGTAGGGCGAGAACGTGCCGAAGAGCGGAAAGTCCGCCCCTTCGTCGGCAATCTCGAGCATTTCCCAGCGCTCGTCTTGCAGCAAGGCGGGGAGCGCGGTCTTTACCCAGTCCTCGTAGATGTCGTTGGGGACGTTGGCGGTAAGCTTCTTGAGATTGGTAAACTGCGATGCGTAGCGTGCCCAGAAGCGGCGCCAGCCTGTCATTTCACGGTCCATGAGGGCTTTTTCGGCGGAGGAGGCGCGTCGGTGCGCGCGCAGATAACCGCCTACCCCGGGCACGTCGGCAGGGTATTGGATAGAGAGTTCGTCGACCATGTGGGCGATAGGGGAGAGGTTGAAGGCGGCTTGGGTGGGGAGGAGGGACTCGACTTTGGCATCGTCGGCGCCGGTGAGGGTTTTGTAGTCGCCAAAGTAGAGGCTGCCGTCGAGGCCGGAGGAAGGGGATGTGTTGGTGCGGTCGCCGATGGAGAGGCGGATGGGCACGTTGAGGCTGCGTAATGTGCTGACCATGGTTTGGATGCGGGTCAGTACTTCGGCCTTGGGGAGGAAGGTGCGGGTGGGCTCCAAGTTGGCGGGGAACACATCGCACATCATGGACGACCAGGCAAGGACAGGCTTCCAATCGCACTTCTGTAGCAACCAGCGAATGGCTTCTTGGACTTCGGCATTGGAGCATGGGTCGACTGGCGGCGCGGCATTGTTCTGGGTGTTAGGATGGCCGAGATGCTGTCGCCGCTGCATGACGTTGACAAGGTGAAAGGGATGGAGCGTGATATTTTCGAGATTTTGGATGGGCTTAATGCTGATTTTTGGGTACTTGTTCGAGATAGTCTGGAGGCTCTGTAGTAGGTCTTCGAAAGAAGCGCCAACGCCCTGGACAACGTGGTTGCCGAGCGTCATGTGGTCGCGCTTGCACTCGTCGAAGCTCTTATCATCGAATGCCTCCTCTTCGTCACGGTGATGATGCCCTTGCGTTATCCTGTAAGGGATAGGGCCGATGACGTCTCGCTCACGGCGGTCCTCCATCCAGCTGTACAGACCAATCTCAACGTCGGTGATCTGCGCCCAGTCTGTGGCATCGGTCGAGAAGAGCGAGCGATATGGAGCGTAGTCGTGAACTTTGAGCTTTGTCAAGCTAGACGGACAATTGCTCTGCACACCGTCGACGAGGCAACATACGCGTTGATGGACCTCCCACTCGTTCCATGTGCTAAAAGAATCTGTTAGTTGCAGAAGATGTAGCATAGAACTGACGTACTGGAAGCCGGAGTAGCGCTCTCGGATGGCGAGGGTCTTGAGTTTTGCACACAGTGGGAAAATCTCTTTTGCAACAGAGCCGCCACCTCGCCGCCGCGACAGACGGAACTTCTGCTTGAAGCGGTAGTCGTTGTACGAGTAGCTGTACTCGATGCGCGAGTGGGCTGTGTAGTCGGCCCAGTTGGCGACCTCGAGCTCCTCCAGCCTGCTGAAGAGCCGCGGACATGCTTCGGCCAGCATCTTCCACGTCCACGTCTCCTCAGGCGTCCAGACGAAGTCCTTGATGGCGGAGATGTCCAGGCTGGTGAGAGCGGGCAGGTTCGCTTCTATCCAGCGGAAGTCGTCGATGCTCGCCCAGTGTGACATGGCCAGCTTCTGCACATAGCTGCGGTTCTCGTCGGTGATGCTCTCCTGGAAGCTCTGCCAGCGCATCTGGCCGCTGGGACGGTACTTCCACTCGCCGAGGCGTACGTCGCGCACGTCGCTCAGCTGGATGGGGTACTTGTAGAGCAGCTGGGTGATGGACTCGCTCTTGGACATGCCCTTGCACAAACGCTTCAGACTCCAGGCCTCGTCGCGGTCCAGGTAGTCCAGAACGCACTTGAATATGTCGTCCGGCAGCTTGAACAGCGGGCTGAGCTGCACCGTCGTCTTGGGCTTGCGCAGGTTCAGCGGGTCAAAGGCCATGGGACTGCAGCCGTGGCTCGAGTCGGAGTCGTCGGCGCCGGGCGACGGCGGCGCCATATCGAGGAAGGCAAGGAGGGAGAGCCCCCGCGACATGGGGTGGTGTGGGGTGGTGTGCGCCGGCGAGGCGTGCGGACGGCGAGGAGGCTCGGCGGTCAGGCGGCTGGTATCATGTATGTCGTGTAAGTCGTGTATGTCATGTATGGAGCCAGGTTGAAGCGTATTCTACAGCGAGGGAAGTCGGGTGAGAGCAAGGCGCCAGCTGCGTATGTACTACAGCTGCGCGTGTGTGGCGGTTGAGCTACCGTGGTGCAGAGGGTGAGCCGCAGTTGCATGTGGAGACGTCGGGGGTCCGCCGTCTAGCGCCGATCGCACGTCGCACATGGTGCACTGAAGCTCTTTCACACTCACCCACTCCTCCATACAAAGCCTGACGCCTGCCACGACTACGACGCCACCGCCGCCAGCACCCTGCGCGCACACACTCCACGCCCATTGACATCTCGACGTCTTGCGCGCCACCCAGCGACCCGCCAACAGCACCACAAAATTTCTATCCCCCACACATAGCCCGCCATGGCCGACGCGCAAGTCTTCGAAGAGACGTTCCACCTCAGCGAGGTCAACAACGAGCGCTACGATCGCGTTTCGCGCATCTTCGGCACCTCGGCCGACAACTCGCTCACCATGACTCTCGACATCAACCACGAGCTCTTCCCCTGCCAGCCAGGCGAGCAGATCCAGATGGTTCTGGCCACCACCCTGAATCTGGACGGCACAAAGGAGGAGACGAGCTGGAGAAATGTCAGCAAGCAGGGCACCACCACTCTGGCCGACATGTACGACTATGTGTGCTACGGCAAGAACTACAGATTCGAGGATGGCGATGGCGACACACTGTGGGTGACTATGCACTGGGAGGCACGACAGACACGCTGACAATGCACAGGAAGTACTTTGCCAGCTTCGGCGGGCTGCTGCTATACATTGAGGGCCCCTTCAAGAAGCTCACCGGCTTGAAGATTGACAACATCTACATGCTGCTCAAGCACAGCTAGATACACTCCAAGAAAACGTGTGGCGGCAGAGACGAAGAAAAAACAAGCATGGGCGGCGTTATGTGGTGGTATTGGTATCATCTGGAGCGGTCTACTTACGGCGTCTGGATACCCTCGATAACCTCAAATCTTGAACATCTTCTCCCAAAACAACCCCATTCAGAGTGTAGGGAATTCCAGTCTCCTGTGCAGTCTCGACACAATCTCAATGAAGTCCTTCTCGTTCGACTCGGTCAAAATGCCGTGCCTGACAAAGAAGTCCAGCACCACGAGCGAGCAGTTGGGCTTGAACTCACCCTTGCGCATCGCGTCCTGCACCTCCTCCACATTCCACAGATAGAACTCTTCCACCTCGTCGTCCCCCGGTTTGGGCACAACGTCGTCAGGTAGCTCCAAGTCGTAGATGTATTGCACCTCCGGCTGCAACAGCCCTGTCTCGCCCCCCGCCCGCTCATCCCTCACATACCAGTACGTGACTGTGCCCGCAGCCCGCGCGCGCTCCCTCACCAGCGCCTCCTGCAGACTGGCCTCCTCAGCACACTCGCGCACGAGGCTCTCGAACGGGCTCTCCCCCGACGCAATGCCGCCCGCGACAGCATTGTCCAGCATGCCACCATAGGTCTGCTTTGTCTTCGCCCTACGCGGCGTCCAGATCTTAATCTCGCCCGTCTCCTTGTTCTTTGTGTACGCCGTCAAATGCACGCCATACGTGACGACGCCAAATAGCGGACTCGCACTCCTCTCCACGTTGAAAAGCAGCTCCTTATCACGGCCGTACACCGCATACAGCTCCCCGCGCCACTTCTTCAGGACGTCAAAATGCCCCAGTTCCCTCAGCGCCAGCAGCGTCGTGGCCACGGCCTGGCTGCGCGCCTCTGCGTCGTTCCCCGCCGTCAGCGTCAGCACGCGCTCGCTGTCGTCTAGCGACCACTTCGGTATCCCCCTGAATACCTCCGCGACCGACGGCAGCATGTAGCCTAGTGCGTAGTCGTGGCCGTCGACCCGCAGCTGGTAGTATGTCTCTGTGCGTGCCCAGTAGGCGGCCGGGTCTGAGTCGGCGTACGGAAAGCCGTCGCATTGCGCCACGAGAGCGAGGTTTGTGAAGGACATTGTGGAAGGGTCGAGGGGAGTCACGGCGGTTTGGAGATGGGAGGACATGTGCGGTGGTTGTGGCAAGGCTGTGGGGAAGGCGAGGTTGGACATTTGGTGGGCGGCTTCGTCATGAGAGAGCGATGGATTTAGTGGGGGCGGGGCAGGGATTGATGTATGGAACTGCTGAGAAGGGGCGTTTGCGTGTAAGACTGTCTTAGTTATGTGTGCTATCTGACTTTGCCGTATTTGTCGACTTGAACAACTTTAGTGGTGCTGCTCGAAATGTGGTTGTTGATAGGTGACGTCTTCCTCACGTCTCATCCACGATGTTGGAATCGTTAGATCCTGGTCGAAACCACACAAATCAACCACCACCATGGGCGAGGGCGTTGCACCGGACCAACCGCATCCTCCCAATACAGATCATGGAGCAAGAGTTGTCTTACTGGTACCGAGAGCTCATGTGAAAGCCGTGAAATTGGCATTGGAGAAACACAACCTATTCAATCGACACCATGGAATCGCCCCAGCCAAGAGTGATGGGAAAGCTCAACGAATGCGCGTGCACACAACGATACCATATCCTCAATTCAAGCCCGACGACGAATCAGACATCAATCACACGCAGCAGCTCGAGGACCTCAATCTCCACGCCATTTCCTCGGACATCACACACACCTCCTTCCACCCGTCCCCCTCACCGGCCCCGACCCACAACCCCCTCCGTAAAGCCCTGCTCTTGGCCCTCACCTCCCTCCCGCCCTCAACCCTCGGCACTCTCCCATCGATCGACTCCCTCACCACCTCCTTCCCAGACTCCTACTCCATCTACCCGCCCCTCCTCCTCCTGCCCGGCACCTCCCTCCCATCACTCTGGCGCTCCTTATTGCACACCCACGCTTCTACCCTAGAACCAGTATGGCACCACATAGCCTCCGCGCTGGGCTGTACCCACGTCGCCCTCAACTCGCCCATCCCGCCTTCCAACGCGGGCTCGTCCGCGCATGCCAGTGACGCAGAGAACGTGCTGCGTAGTCCCGTGAATCTGGTGCCGTTGTACGGCGACTTTGGGCCGCCGCCGACGGCACGCACGCTGCGGGACCCAGTACCAGAGGACTTTGTGGATGCGTTGTGGGTGCAGACGTGCCAGAACGGGGTGCACCAGACGTGGGCGCCGGCGTATACGATGTTCAGCCGGGGGAACGTGAAGGAGAAGGCGCGGGTTCTTGCTTTGCCATCCCTACCGCGGAACCGAAACCGAGATCACGCCTCTACTAATACCGATACCAATACCACGCACTCAGCCTCAAATGCGCTTTCTGCCAACGCTCCTGACAGCGCCGCTCAGCCGGAGCCTGAGGACATGGCGGCAGTAGACTTTTACGCCGGCATCGGCTACTTCGCCCTCCCCTACCGTCTCGCCGGCGCTTCACTGGTGCTCTGCTGGGAAATGAACCCCTGGTCCATAGAAGGCTTACGCAGAGGATGTGAGATGAATAAGCAATGCTACCGCATCTTCACGCCTGCTGACATCCCCGCGCCCGACGCCGTGGAAGAGGACTGGATCGCGTGGGGCGTGGGTGTGCAGCAACAGCAGCAGCAACGACAAGTACTCCAGCAACAGCAAAGCAAAAGCAAAGACAAAGCAAAACAACACGACGGTGCGCTCTGGATCTTCGCCATGAGCAACGACACCGCCCCTCCCATCCTCCGCGCTCTCCGGCCCCTCATCCCGCCCATCCGCCACGCAAACCTCGGTCTGCTTCCCCTCTCCCGGCCAAGCTGGCCCGCCGCAGTGGGCGCCATAGACGCGCGGCTCGGGGGGTGGGTGCATGCGCACGAGAACGTTGGAGAGAGCGAGCTGGACGCGCGGCGGGGTGAGGTGGAGGCTGAGTTTGCGCGGTTAGCGGGCGGAACGAGGGGAGACGGGGCCAGGGTCGTGCATGTGGAGAGGGTGAAGCTGTATGCACCGGGGGTCGTGCATGTTGTGTTTGATGTGTATATACCGGGAAGCGCAACAGAGGGTGGGTGTTGACCAAGACAAAATCGGCATTTCAAGACTTAGACGGGACATGGACGGATCAAAACTTGTTGTTGTTCGATTCATAGGGGCTTACGGAGTACCAAATGTGTATGATTGTGTATTTGTGTGTGTGTGTGTGTGTATTTTGCCTCATCGCATCTCAGAGTCGCGCTCGCAGAAAACGGAAATGTACCATCTCTACCGCCCTCAAGAAAGCTTCACTAACACAGATGGCCGAGCAAGCTCGCGCACGGAACAGAAGCAGATAGGCGTGAACGAGAAAATCCAGCGTGTTGTGGACGGGTATTTACATTAAAGTTCATATTTGTAAACATGCACAGCCCCACTTGAAATGCGTGAGACTTGCACGTAAGAACGCCGAATGCGCCGGGAAAGCCAAGTGGTGTACAGCGGAAATGGTGAAGAAGATAACCAATCAAGGCTTCGTGTCATCTTTTTTGTCGTCGTTCAACTTGGGATCGCCGGCGAAGGGTCCAATGGCGAAGTTTGGTGTTGTCTCGGTGTTCTGGCTGGGAGGGCCGCGATACTCGTGCGCATCAGGCGCTAAGATGGGATCCGATGGCTTGGTCTGGGGATGAACTTCGATGCCCTGTTGCGCCTCGAGCTCGTCCTTGTTCATGCTGCGACTGAACTTGAGCGAACCAGCGTCGCTAGCGTCCTTGCCAATGGGCGACCATCCTCCAATACTGCCTGCGACAATACCTGCCATGGCAGCCGCAGGCCCGAAAGCTGAGTTAGACCGAGATCTGTTTCGGCGACGGCTGGATGGTGTGGGTGCTGGAGATCCCTCCTGTTCGACAACGCCGTTGTTGGGTGTGCTTGGGTGCGAGAAACTGGTTCTCGACTTGGTGAACATCTCCTTCGGGTGCGAGATGTTGTACTTGATGTTGCTGAGACGGCCACCACGGAACCTCCTGATAAAGGCGAGCTCATCACGAATTTCCAGAAGACCCTGGTTCCACTCGAAGTCATCATCGGTAACGACGACTTCTGGGTTGCGCTTTTTCTTGAAGAACTCGGGAATGCACTTCTCAACAAGCTCATCGGGGATCAGGCGGACAATCATGCCTACTGGAAGCGACAAGAAACCCAGGACTATTGAGTATCCCCACTGGGCGCCATTGATCCTGGTGACGGAGAAGGCGACACCTCCAACGAAGACAATCATAGTCTGACCACCAATCATGATGAGCAAGATCCCAATGAAGAACCAGTTGTGCGTGATGCCTTCGAAGACGTTGAAGTTATTGTCGAGGCGACGGTTGTTGAGAGCGTTGAAGATCTGCATCCAAACGAAGGTGTTGAAGACAAGGGTAGGCATCTGGTCCTTCTCGCGCTGACTTTCGTAGCTCAAGATAGACTCGCCAGCGAAGTAGAGAATGAAGGTAACAACCAACTGGTAGATAGCTTGACCAATGATCATCTTCCACATCCTCAGAGTGATCAGAGGAGCAGACTTCGGATCGGGCTTCCTGTTCAAGAGGCTTCTTGTGGGTGGATCGGTCGCAAGAGCGAGAGCTGCAAAGGTGTCCATAATGAGGTTGACCCAAAGAAGCTGTACAGCAGTGAGAACAGACTGCTGATCCTCACTGGACACAGCGGAGACGAAGGTAAGGACAACGGCAGTGATGTTGACGGTGATCTGGAACTGCAAGAACTTCTTGACTGCGTCGTTGACAGCACGACCCCATAGTAGGGCCTTAACAATCGAAGCAAAGTTGTCGTCCATAAGAATGATGGCCGAGGCTTCCTTCGCGACTTCAGTTCCGGCGATACCCATGGAGAAACCAACATCAGCTGTCTTGAGCGCAGGAGCGTCGTTTGTACCGTCACCAGTGACCGCAACGGTTTCGCCCAGCTCTTTGAGACGCTTTACAAGCTTGCGCTTGTCCTCGGGGCTGGAACGTGCCAAAACACAAAGCTTGGGAATGACAGCATCCATGTCCTTCTTCGAGAGTTTGCGGAAGGTGGGACCTTCCATGACAACTCCTCCAGGAACAAGAATACCACAGTCTTCAGCGATGGCCTTGGCTGTCATGACGTTGTCACCAGTAACCATGCGGACGTAGACACCAGCGTGTTGACAATCCTTGACGGCTTCCTTGACACTGTCGCGAAGAGGATCCTGGATACCAACAACAGCGAGGAAGGTCATCTTCTTGAAGACATCTGTGAACACAGCCTGACTTGGATCATCCTCGTTAGGCTTGGAGTCCCGAGGCGGCCAGCTCTCGAAGTCGCGGTAGACGAGACCGATGGTTCGGAGCGAGCGGGATGCATATGTCATGATTACATGCTCAAGAGCTTCGCGGTTGTCGCCTGTCATCGGAGTGGCGATGAGCTCCTTTGACGCGTCGGTCACGATCTTGTCGCAGTTGCCGAGAAGAATCTCAGAAGCACCCTTGACGTACATACGGTATCGTCCATCAGCAAGCTTCGCAACAGCACCTGAGCACTTGATAGCCGAGTCGAAGGGAATGACTTGTACGATATTAGCGTTGGATCGCTCCTCACCGAGATGACCCATGCCGAGGTGGTCGCGTGCAAAACCAAGCAGAGCAGTCTCGGTCTTGGATCCAATGAACGGGTCTGGTCCGCCAGCTTCGCCCTCAAATGCAGTGGTGTTCTGTACGATCGACTGCTCGAGGAGATCCTTCACGTCGTTGCTGATCGTAGCAGCGAATTCGGAGGCGGAAACGTCGTTAGGACCTTCAACTGGAGACTCTGCTGCGTTCTTCCCCTTGCTGCTGTCGTCGATGGAATTGGACTCTAGGGATGCCTTGAGCTTGTGGTCGCCAAATCGTAGGGCAGTTCCGAGAGAGCCAGCAACAACAGTCATCTTGTTCTGGGTTAGAGTACCAGTCTTGTCGGAGCAAATGGTGGTCGCGTTGCCCATGGTCTCGCAAGATCGCAGCAGGCGCACCAGGTTGTTGTCCTTTAACATACGAGTCGTAGCAAAAGCCAGTGCAAGCGTAACAGCAAGTGGTAGGCCCTCAGGGACAGCCACGACAATGACAGTGATGGCGACAATGAGAATATCGAGGAAACTTTGGCCCTTCTCTGCGGGGGTAGCGCCGCTGCCTCGGAGGCGCACAAGAAATTCGATGAATAAGACGACGAACAAAAGGAGAGCGGCCGCACTACCAAGTTTGGCGATGTAGGTTGCGAGAACGTTCAGCTTCGACTGCAGCGGAGTGACCTCGCTATCCTCGCGCAAAGACATCATCGTCTTGCCATAACTCGAGTTGATGCCGACAGCGGTAACCAAGAATTGACCGACACCCTCTGACACCTTAGCGCCGGAAAGGATGAACGGGTCGATCTTCTTCAGATTCTCGTGCCTCTCGATCGCGTGGAAAGCCTCGTCTCCTGGTGTTTTCTTCAAAAGATCGGATTCGCCCGTTGCAGAGGACTCGTCGCACTTCACGCCGTGACCCTGGATGAGAATGCCGTCGACAGGGATCATGTCGCCTGGCTCGAGAGTAACAACATCTCCAACTACGATGTCATAAACCAAAACTTGCTGGGTCCTTCCGGAGCGAATAACCTTGATCTGTCGGTCATCCTTCCTCTTGTTCAACTTCACGAACTGACGTTCCTTTTGCCAATCGTTGGCAGCACCAACAACGACAACAATAGCAATGGCCACGATAATAGCTACGCCTTCGATCCATTCAACCTTGGGCTCACCCGGCTTATGCTTCACTCCAAAAGTTTGGTACAGTCCGAGCGCGAGGGAGATGACCGCGGCCGCTGTCAACAAAAGGAGCACCTTATCGTTGTACGCCATCCAAGCGAGCTGGAAGATGTTCTTTGCCTTCTTCTCGGGAAGTCGGTTATCAGCAAACACGCGAATCCGATCAGCGAAAGCGTTCGGTCCTGTCGCATTGGACGCGTCGTACTCAATGGCTCCGTTGGCGGAGGATTTGTGTGTTTGTTGTGTTTCGCTTGGCGTGGTGGCATCTTCAAAAGTAACCGTGCCGTCAAGATGCTGTTCATCAACACTGAGGCCAGCGCGCCTATCCGTTCGGAGACCCTTCTCCAGTCCATCTAGTCCACCTAGAGCATGAAAAGCTCCCAAGCTTTTCGGATTGTACAGCTTAGCAAGCTGACCAGGCGAAAAAGCAAACTTGTTGTTCTCGACTTCGAAGTCAGCCTCTGTACCAGGATCAGGCTTCAAGGCGTCTTTATCGTTGAGGACTTCTGTAGGTCCCATGTCTCCCTTGAGCGTCTCGCCTTGCGAGGATGGAACGTATGTAGCAGTGGAGTTGGATTCGCCATGGTCTGCATTCGAGTCCATTGAGGTCCCTCGCGAATGCGCTCCCGGTACTGACAGCAGGTTTCCGCCGTTGTTCCACTTCGTAGTAGGTGACGATACATTATGCGGCGAGACTGGCCTACTGGCATTGCTCTCGAAGGATCCAGCGCTGCGCAGTTCCGGCGACGCGCTGTTGTCCATATTGGAGTTGGATTGTTCGATTGCGCCAGGACTATTGCCGCCCGCAGCGGACGTATCGATGGTTATGGTGGGAGCCCTTGGTCGTCGCGGTCCCGCGTCCGGTGTGTCGTGATCCGCCATAGTGGTGCCTAGACTCAGCCTCGAGACCTTGATGGTAGAGGGCGGGGTCGATTGGTTGCTAGGCAAGCGAAGGATACGAGCGGAAGAATGGGTGGGTGGAGTAAGCCTGTCCGGTGAGTCCTAACAGACGAACATGTGGTTGGGTTCTGGGACAATAAAGCAATGAAGACGGGAGGCGGCTGTGTCTATCGATTGCGCATGCGTGGTCCTTCCTGGTCCAGGGAAAGAACTAGCGAACCACTCCTGGGCGCTGTGCAAACGAGGCTGCGTACGTCAGTATGGCGACCTTCACTTGAGCGCGTCAGTCTCAGCGACACTGCGCCACAGACAATCAAAGCTGGACAGACTGCAGGAGCCGAGACATGTGACATCGGAGAACGCGACATACGCACCTGGATTCCTCGGATGGAGGCGAAGACCTGCGTAGGTACCAGAGGCAGCTGATGGCCGACCTAGTGGTTGCAGTTGGGCTGGTGTGGAATCAAGAGAGGCAGTGCTATGCTGCGCCCGGTGATGCGACTATCTTGCTTCCATAGATGCAGTGAAGGAAAGGAAGTGCTCGTGGCGACCTTGATGTGCGGTTTCAAGAAACTGCAGAGGCGAGAACTTGAAAACAAGCCTGTACACATGAGTCGAGAATCCCTTGGGAGGACGCGCCAACATAACCCCATGGCGATCAAGTGTTGTTAGTGAGGTGCTGGGCACGCTTGCACAGCCCTCTTGCCAAGGGATCCAGTCCCACTTTGGTTGGTCAGTGACAGAGCTCCACTAACCCTCGACTTAGCTGCCCATTTTCGCCTTAGACTTTGCTCGCCGGCGGGCAATCCAGACTGTGGTTTCAAGTCAAGCCGTTTGCTGAGACTTGCTAAGCTTCTGCGTTGCTGCTTCGGCGCGCTCGTCGCTTCTACTGTGTACTGACGCCACTCGAAAATGGGTGCGGTTGCATGCCATGCACAACGACACCATGGCAACCACAGTCCACAGTCGCACACAGGGTGAAGTGGCCCGCGCGTACGCAGCCAGGAAATCGCGCGTTGAGATGAGGCCAAGCAGTCAGGGCGTCGAGTTACATCGACTGCTTGTTTCTGGCCTTGCCTTTCTCATCGACTATGCGACGACAACAATGGGTCCTCGTACCGATGCAGTCAGTGGCCATGTCACCGACCTTAGCCAACAAAGCTCGTGTTGGTCGTTGTTTGCTGCCAACACAGCCTCCAACAGTGCTTGTCCCCACCGACACGACTATTGTTTGCCGCTGGCTTGTCACTCCCAAACAGCCGTGTCCTCGAGCCGAACAAAAAGTGCCTGGCGATCACAGCGCATCCAGAACGCCCGCCAGCAGAGGCAGACGTCACCCCTTCGATGATTTGATTGCCAAGTGCATGAGGAAATGACCCGCTCCGTGATGAGCTCCATTGCCCCAAATTGCCTCCTTCCCCGTCTCGGCGGATGCTTCTTTCGATCATACTATGCCTGTGCGCGTCCGAGACGCTCAGGACTCAGGAGGCTCAAGCTCTTGATCTCCCCTTGATTCTCTTTAGCTGCACCAATCTTTGCAATCTTGCTATATGTACCATCGACATCGCTCCCTAGTGGCGCATATGATAAGCATAAACTGCGCAAGCAAGGTAGACCTTCAATCTTGGTACAGCCAACTGTGCAGCCAACTTTGATGCAAGCATGACGGCTTCGCGTGTGCTTCCAAGCTTCAAACTACGGCTCTTGCCACAGCGTCCCGATGCTTTACACACAAGATCTTGTGATGGTCCCAGCTGATCTTGTAGACCTTGGCAACCCCAATCGCTTTCAACCCCAATCGCTTAGCAGCAGTCAGTGATTGCGTGGGCTGCAGCTTGCTTCTAGCTTCAACAATGACTGCGTACACCCCGCAATTGCAAACGGCTCTCCACAGCACTTTACGCCATGGAAATTGATCATCCCGATGTTCTCGGATTAACGACCTTGCATGCAAGCGCGGACATCGGAATCTGACCTGCGTCGAATCCGTGTCTGCCCAATCTGAACCGAATTCTAATGATACTCGAATTAACTTTCTGGTAGTTCGCAGGGTCCGATAATTGTGGAGACGCAAGCACAAGTGCAACGCTCAGCTTTCCCATCCAATGGGTCGCAACTGTAACACATGCAGTGCGAGACCACGACCTAGTTGCATCGGAGATAAGTGCAACCTGCAAGATGTTTATGCTAGTCTTGATAAACGTCGGAATCCGGCTTACTAAAATTGACAGTCGAATGGGATCTGGATAGGATTAACATACACGCCCTTGAGACTCATGAGGAAAGTACATGAGTGAGCAGCCGCGCCTTTCAGCTAAGCTGGGGAAAGGGTTCGCGACTTTGCAAAGTCATGATGAGGGCATTGCATGAGCAAGAAAGCTATAAGAACCTTTGGGATCTTTGGTTTTAGACTGGAAACAACTTCTCTTCAGCAAACTATCCTCGCATTTGTCAAAAGACTTCGAGAGTTTTAGTGCTGCATCTTGCTCACAAGTCGTTCGCCGCACACGATAACATAATGTCATCTATTGGAACAAATGCTGGACTCACCAGTAACGGATGGGCAGCCGTTTTTCGAAGCCATTCCAAAGCTCTCGACAAGGTCAACAAGGATCAGCATGCCAAGCTGGTCCTTGATGCTGTGAAAGTGCCAGAAACCGACGTAGCCAGCAAGGTCTTTCAGTACGCAAAGTCTACATTGCCAGAGAGGACTTTTAATCACAGCATGCGAGTCTGGAACTACGGTATGCTCCATCCATGCTCTTCGAAATCCCTTTACAGCCTAACGGCTGGCGCACATCTTACGAAGACGCGATGGAGCCCTAGGCTGATAATCACAGGCAATGCTATCGTGCAAACACACTTTCCGCATCTCGAGCCCCTCCTCGAGACTTATTTCCTAACCTGTCTCTTCCACGACATTGGCACGACCCAAGAGCATATGCAGGGCACCCACATGTCATTCGAGTACTGGGGCGCCTTCAAGGCGAGGGCGTTCTTGAACGAGCATGGCTCGAACGGCGATCAAGCTGATGCGGTATGCGAGGCTATCATTCGCCACGCTGAGTTGGGTGAGACGGGGATGATCACGAGTTTGGGATTGCTGATCCAGTTGACTACTTCATTTGGTGAGTGAGACATTTCGCTGTACGATCAAACTTTCTTCCCTGGAGATTCTACCGGCTAGGTACGATGCTTCATACACTGTGGAATACACTGTCTTTAACAGCTTCCGACTCCTCTGTCCTTGTGTCGGGCAAATGTAAGCTTTACCGATGAACGGAGCTGCACATGCAGAGACACCCGCAAATTGCGAGAAAGAAGCAACAGTGGACAATAGCCTCAAAGCTTGCATCACGCAGCCGCGTAACCATCCGGATCAGTAGCCTCGCACTCGCCACTGCGGAGCCTACTATCTCGAACCACGTCCCAAAACACTCGCATCTCAGGGACCACCTCAATCATTCCGAAGCTCTCACACTTGACCTCTACTCGAACATAACTTGGCAATACCGCACATGTGACTGCCCGTGGGTCTCACCGGCGACGCTTGCTTCCGGTCAAACATCCCGCGAGGCTTTGCAGGCGCACCCCTTCAAGCCCGCGAAAAGAGCGCCGGAGGTCAACCAAGGACAGGACCAAAACCCTCAAAGCGCCAATGAGATCCTGAGTCTATTATCGATAGCTGTTCCGTATCCAATTCGCTCGTGCACGACTCTAGGCGTCAGGAACGAATCCGAACCGGTGACTTCTAGAACGCCTTGAGTGTGCCTTGACAGCCTTGCTCCCCGTCTACCCAACACCAACCAAAACCCAAAATAAGCGACCAATCTCCGGACTGACTCATAGACTACTGCATAGCTAGCCTCGTACCTCACTGACGATTCTACCAGACAATGCAGGCGCAAACCCGCACCTCATCGCCACGGAGACGATCGAGAAGGTCGTGGCCAAGTATCCGCGTAAAGGCTGGTCGTCGTGCTTTGCTGAGTGTATGACGAGGGAGATGGAGATTAAACCTTGGTGCCGCACTACAGCGCAAGAGGGTTTCGTGGAGAGTATTGAAGGGAACGAGGTCATGGCACCTTATGATGCGTGAGATAATCGGTAGTATGGGTATGGAGTCGTGTGTAATATCATTAGGAGATATTGAAAGAGAGAGCATGTAGTAATTGTGTAAGGTCAATCTCTTCCAAGAATGCATCGTGGAGTGGGTTCGGCTTGTTCAGACACTCTGGCTGTGACTAGGTCTGGACCTTTCTACATTATGTTGCCGGTATGTTAACACCTTGTCTCGGGCATTTACTTCCACTCAAAAGTAGCCATATCACCTTTCCGTGTACTCATACAGTATGTAACCACTACACACTATTTCATAATTTCTTATACTCGTATCTCTATGCAAATGCTCTTATCTTCAACATCCTAGATACTTCGTCTCGACCCATCGGTTCTCCATGTCGTCTCCTATCCTTGCTACAACGATCTTAATCTCCGGAAAGACACTCAGTACGCGGTTCATACCTACCCGACCAGCCGCGTACGTGACAAATGCTATCCTTTCCTCGGGGACACCGTGATCCACCAGCACTTGCACAGCCATCAGCGCCGCAGCGCCAGACGAGAACTGCGGATCCAGGACCAGAACAAGGCTGTGTTGTGCGATATTTGTAGGGAGTGCACGATAGTGCAATTCAGGCTCCCCAGTGCGGTAGTTGGTCTGGATCAAAACCCTTCCGGTGACGCAGTCCGGTATCGTGCGTCGCAGACCCGTCTCAAATGCGCTACCGCCGCGGAGGACGACAACGGCGCTGACGTCGCCTTCTTTCTTCAGGCCCATGTATACGTTATTTTGTGGTGTGCAGACTTGTCTAGGTGCGAACGGCATGAAGTCGACTGCTGTTTCAATGAGCAATGCAACCATCCTGTCGAAATAGAACACAAAGTCCTCTTTCGAAGTACTCTGGTCCATGAGCATGGTGTGCATGCCCTTGACCTGGTTAGTCTGCTCCAGCACTTTCGCATTGATGTGCAGAGGTCTGTCCTCGGCGAGCTGCCCAAGACGACGGAGTTCCATCTGATGCTGGGCCGACTTTTGCTTAAGGGTTTTCCTCACTTGGTCAGAGACCATGGAGATAGCGACCTTATTCTCGATACCTCGCGGAACAATGAGATCGGCAATCTCGCGCTGGGGTGCAACGTATTTGTAAAAGTTTGGCTTGACGAAGCCAAACCATTGTTTGATACAACCCTCAATGTCACGGCCGCGTTCTTTGACGTCTCGGACGAGGCGTCGCGACAGACACAGGTCGGAGTCTGCTTCGGCGAATATTTTCAGATCAAGTATGTCCAAGACTCGAGGATCATGGAGCGCGAAAATGCCCTCCAGAATCACCACGTGCGGCGAGTAGATCGTAGTAGTCTGCTCAAGTCGTGCGTGTTTCGCGAAAGAGTAGACGGGCACTTCAGCGACTTTGCTGGAAGATGATCAGTCGAACATCCTCAAGCAAGACGATGTTCATACCCAGCCTTGATATCTCTCAGTCTGTCAACCAAGATATCGAAATCAATAGCCTCAGGAGCATCAAAATCATACTCGTTCCTGAACGCCATTGCCGATTGCTCCGGCGTTAGAGGCTTGTAGAATGAATCCTGCCATTTTTAGTATATGCGCACGTGACCTGATCTGAACGCCTCCAACGCACCATTGAGAGGATCACCACCCACGGCAAGTTCATGGAGGCCACGATAGCCATTGCTAAAGATGTCTTACCAGACCCCGAGCTGCCCGCTACACCAATAATATTGGCGTTGCCCCATGGTGGCTGGTAATGAGTTCGGCGGCCATGTGCAGACATGGTGATAGGGTGACTTCCGATTTGCAAATGTAAGACAGGTCTACCTCATGTCGTACGAATTTTACAGCAGCGAAAGGATATAGATACGCAAAGCCTTATGTAGTGATACAGCAGAGATAGATTTTGAGTAGGCTGCTCGGTCCCGCCCGCTTACTGGGTGCCAGCGGCACTAAGACGGCGCACAAGCCACTTTCGCCAAGAGGCGCTAGGAAGCGAGTTCGAGTTTCTCTTCACCAGCTTCGTTCCTTCAACCCTTCCTGCACCAACAGCCCGCAAACTTTGCGTGTGCCCACGTACCTCGACCGCGGTCGAGCAGCTTCACCTCTTTCCTGATGGACGTCGGATGAGGTGACAGAGCCTCTGCTTTACCATGGTGCGCACATCCGAGCTATCAATGCTGCGCCCCGCATGCTGACTTGACGTAGAGCTCATCCACCGTTTCTGTCTCGGCTGCAACGCCAACACAGCATCCTTTCCAGAGGAAGATTGACGATGTCAAGCCCTCTAAGACGTACGTTTGCTTCCTTTTACTACACTACCTATGCCCTCTTATATGATGCGATAAAAAATAAGTTGGGAATCTCTCCGAAAATTCCGTGTAGAGCACAACATAACTTGTAGACTGATATCGAGCAACGTTTGTTGCTCTGCTACATCATTGTCGTTAGCGATATATTAGGGAAGCTCCCGCTAATTTGACGCTTAGTGACATCAACTTTGTCGTAATGGATTATCTGGTTAGCGAAGGGTATCCCCGAGCTGCAGAAAAGTTTGCCAAAGAAGCGAACATCCAGCTACCTCTTGAGGAGGAGTCGATCCAGTCTCGCGTAGAAATACGACAGGCTATCCATGCTGGCGACATTGACACGGCCGTCACTAAGATCAACGATCTGAATCCTCAGGTATGTAATGAACATCACTTTCTATTCCACCATTCTTGCAGGATTATATTCAGTTTCATGCACCACGCATAATCTCTTTGATGATAATCAAACCTTCAGTCCTCAGTATGATTGCAAGCAAACAATTCTTCTTGTTAACATCGCTTTACTGGGCTTTGCTAACGAGTCATCAGATCCTTGACACTGATACTGCTCTTCATTTTGCTCTACTTCGTCTGCAGCTCATCGAGTTGATCCGGTCGTGCACTTCATCTGCTACATCCGATGTGACCCCTGCTTTGAGCTTTGCTTCATCGCAACTCGCTCCCCGCGCGGCTACCAACCCGGACTTCTTGAAGGATCTCGAGCTGACTATGACCCTGCTCATATTCCTTCCAGCCACTGGGAAGCTCCAGAAAGAGCTCGCTGAGCTTCTTCAACCGTCTCTTCGTCGTGACGTTGCCAGCAGGGTCAATGAAGCCATCCTTACCAGCATGGGAGCTCACGGAGAGGCGCGCATGAGGAGTCTAGTGCGTCTGCGCCAATGGGCTGAAACAAAGGCCAGGGAAGGCAATAAAGAGATCCCACCTATCATACCACTTGGGTTGCAGGATGCTGAAGATAATATTTTGGGCAACTCAGGGGAAGGTGCAGATGTCATGGTGCAATAGAGCTTCATACTGGATATGAGAGGGCTTGCATCAATCCATAACACAGACCATGCTTGGTGTTTGGAACAACGATATGAAATAACGATACAACGATACGATTACAATCATGAACATCAAGCGGCAAATGCTGTTACCACAACCTGATCTCCTCAAACGTCTCTCTTTCATAGTGATGTCCTCTCTTCTCGTTAGCATCTCAATCTATCGTTCGCCCTTTAGCAACGCTGTCTTCTCTGCCATTGTGGCATTTCGTCCCGCATGGCCTTCTCGGATTGTGAGACATTGTGCCTCTACGTTAACTATGTGTCACACATTGGAGGCACTGGTGTGCCATGTTGCCAACGCGACACTTGTTGCTCATATGGTTGGTAGTTGAAATGTGAGTGGATGAATTATTGGCGTCGTTGGCGGATTCAGTAGTACTTCAGGCAAAGGGAGTCTGAATGGCTTACGCACTGGAGGATGGCTGCTCATTTCTAGCATACTTGTGTACTAGCGGATTATCATTTGGAGATCTGGTGATTTAAAGTAAAGGAGTAAACGAAAACGAGCTTGGCCGTTTACGATTCAGCCTCATTCGGGTCATGCTTCATCCAAGAGCCAAAGCGAACGGCTCTCTCTCTCTCTCTCTCTCTGCGCAGATGAAATGCGGAGAAAGCATTACTCTGGCGAAGACGATTTGTTTGTGTCAAGGACTGCGTTCTCTTTCACTACTCATTTCCGAGGATCCCCACTTGCCCATAGCACCAGTCTAGCACCTCGTTCCATCTGCTGTCACATCCAGCAAGTTGCATAGACATGTCTTCAACGATCCTCCTCCCGGCGTACTTTGTCCACCACACTTCCTCCATTGCAAATGTAAGTGCTCCCCAGCACACGAGGATCACCATGGCTGCAGTTTCGCCCAACTCAACCTTGTGAAAGAATTCAGCCTCGACCATAACTAACCACCCAAAAACCGATCGACGGTTGTTAGTTAAATAAGCCTTCTCCATTTTCTGCAGCGTCTCGCGGAGGAACGGGGTCGCAGAATCGTCCAAGTCGACATTCGCCAGTACCGCATCACTCAAGCTACGCACCTTGTCCACCGTGATCAAGCCGCCGTCCTCGATATTCTTTACCGTGGGACTCGACATAATGCGCGCCAATTCGCTCTCCTGGGCCCATCCGCGACAGTGCTCGATCACTTCGGACACACCCAACATACACTTCCTCACGCGCAGCATGATCTGGGGGAGCGGCTCGAGCTGTTCGCCTGATGCCGCCGGCACCATCGATGCTATGAGAGTGCATATGCCATTCAAGACCGTTACAAGGACAACGGGCTCGCATGTTGCCCGCGAAACGTGGAGCAGCGACTGTCCGCGATTGAACTCGGCGATGCTTTGATTCTGGAAGTACAGTGCTGCAGTGACGTGCTCGTACGCATCAGCACTTCCTGAGGCTTCGCTCGCGCTGTGGAGAGAGGTAAAGGCGAGCAGAATGTCCATGAGGTAAGGGTACTCCATCGCCTTCTTGAAAGAGTAGTCGCGGAAGACCTCCATGTTGCGCGGTCCCGAGGTAAGGTAAGTGACTGTGCTCCATTGGTGCATGAGCTGCAGTTCTTTCATCCGGGTAGCATTGTAGGAGGTGCATCGTGCTGACGGCGCGCAGTAGGTATCGAAGAGCGGGTACGAAGGGAACAAGATAACGTTTTTCGGCGACGACGATACGACCTGTCTCTTTGGCCTAGCTGTCGTGATGATTGCAGTCGCGTGCGAATAGTGGCATGGATCCTGGCGTTGCGCGCAGTTACCGCAAATGGGCGTGACTTCATCGCACTTGACCCGCCGTCGCTTGCATGTGTCGCACCCAGCCCGGGACTTTTTGTGATAGCGTTTTTTGGGCATTCGTTAGGTCTTAACATACGCCATTGACCACAATGATCGGGGAAGGCAGAGACTTCAGGCATCATGACTGTAAGTATTCAGGGGCTTATGTTTTCTTCATGGATGCTCCGGTGTGGCTTAGACGTGCTGCGCATCACGAAGGTGTGGCTTGGCGGCCATTTTAGGTTCTTAAGAGTTAGCCCAGTCCCTTACATTAGGATTGTCTCGAAGCACGCTTCTGCGACGGCCACTCCCATTATCATTTCAGTCTTGCCTCAGCACGTTACATGCGGACTCGTTGTGCTGTAGGAGATTGATTTGCACCGCTCGTATCTTCGGAGAGGCCTGCGCAGAGAAGATCCCTACTTCATTCAATTCAAAGATAGGGATTGCTAGAGTGGCGCCAAGGTGCCGGATTGACGCAGCACATCGTCCGTTCGCAAACGACATCGTGCATCTCATCTTACCTCATCTTGATCCTATTCGCGAAAGCTTGAATGTAGAACCATGTTTTCGACATCCGGTGAAGCCGTTTCGTGGGTCATCGTTGAGACGTAACATTCACCCATATGAAGCAAAAGCAGATGTTCGTACCGGTCGTTGAAAATGGAAGTTTTCTTCATCCAGTATATACAAGAAGCTAGCTGTTCACCCAACGTGGTATCCTTCCCAAACCCCCTTAGCAATATTGGCGCCGTTATCGTCAGTCGAATTGGATCAGGCCACATTCGAAATTCTACTTGGAGGTGTCGAGGACGTATCGTCCAGCGATGGCACCAGCATGCATCTTGTCGTATACCATCTGGAGCTCGGAGAGCCCGACGACCTTGAAGGGTGCCTTGATCAACCCACGAGCAAAGAATTCGATGGCCTCTGCACTGTCCTTGCGGTTGCCGACGTACGAGCCTGAAAACCTTAGTCAGCATTTTCGAATGTTTACCTTGATTCGATCAACTCACCCTGGATCCTGACCATCTTGATGACGGATTCAAATACGGGAGCCTTGAGGTAGGCACCGGCCGGGAGACCAATGCAGATGACAGTGCCGCGAGGTCGGACGTATTCGGCAGCCTGCTGAAACGGCTTCTCGTTGACGGCGACTAGAATGACAGCGTGGGGGCCGAGCCCATCGGGCGTGGCCTTTTGTACATCGGCGACGAGGTTCTTTGACGTAGCAAAGTCGACAAATGCTTCGCCACCGAGCTCCGTGACCATCTTCTTCTTCTCGTCACCAGTGTCGATACCAATGACACGGCATCCCATAGCCTTAGCGTACTGACAAGCAAGAGATCCAAGACCACCGCCAGCACCGACAATGGCAACCCACTGGCCAGGCTTGACCTCTGATTCCTTCAAGCCCTTGTAGACGGTAATACCAGCGCAGAGAACCGGAGCAATGGCATCAAGAGCACATCCCTTGGGAATGCGGGCAACGTGAGCAGCCTTAGCGATACAGTATTGCTGGAATGTGCCGTCGACTGTGTATCCTGAGAGAAGGGCTTTCGAGCAAAGAGGCTCATCTGACTGTTGGCAGAAGTCGCAGGCAAGACAGGTTCCGTTGATCCACTTGACACCAGCATAATCGCCTATCTCGATATCATCAACAAGATTGCCTTTGGCTACAACAACACCGGCGCCCTCGTGGCCACCAACAAGAGGTAGCTTGGTGGGCTGTTGGATTGTTAGATCATGTGACCGCGTGCACGTGTTAAAGCGAACGCTGGACTTACCAGGGGCCAGTCTCCGTTCACAGCGTGAAGGTCAGTATGGCAGACACCAGAGTACTTGATGTTGACAAGAACCTCATCCGGACCAGGCTCGCGGACGGGAATCTTTTTGTACTCGACGGGGCCACCGGTCTTCTCGATGACCTGCGCCCACTGCTCCTTTGGGATTTCTGGCATTGTGGTTGGGTTGGGTTGGAAGTATTGACTTTCGATGTGTCGAGTGAAGAGTAGAGTGATGCAGAGAATCAATTGATGAAGAACTAATGATTCAATTGGAAAGGGTGGACTGAGTCTTATATACCTGCAAACGGATACCTCAAGACTCTGACCCCACCTGCAGTATACTTTCGTTGACCAGGATCTCGATAGCCCGAGCACTTACCATCCTGGGAAGCAACAGCTGTGTTTAGTATCAAGCTCCTCTCTACCGGACATTCTGAGTGGTATGCTCGGCGGGCCGGAACTACTTCAGAGCTGGTAGGGCCTGCCATTGGCCCACGGAGATCTGATTGTAAGGCGCAGTGCCCACCGAGGGGTACATACTCAAGGACCGGCCAGGAAACTGTCGGATGATGATGCATCGGACAGGAGGCGAAATTCCGTAGCGTGGAGGTCGTAGACGCTCATCGGTGGAGTGAATAGTGTGGACTAAGGTGGCCTGACACTAGTGGTACATCATGGCCAGGGTCAAATGCCCGTTTGTTATGGTGTGAGGGGTGAGCAGACAGCAAGTCGAGGTGGGGTGGTGACGTTGCTGCTTTAGGACGGGTATCTCCTGATCTTTTATTTCAGCAACTCAACAATTGACCACTGCCGTACTGGATGACGCAGCATTTGACAGCAGTTGGTTCCATGTCAGAATAATTCATTCAGTTGATCGTGATCTGCGAGGAAGCAAATACAAGCTACTCACATCAATCATTCCTTCCAGGTCCTGGCCCGTGCATGTCTGGCTTGACATCAGCCGCGCATCCTCTCCCCCAATCGCATGATCTGAAGTACCTCCATGCGAATAAGAATGAGAACGACCATCAATGAACTTAGATCCTAGGCTGCCGCGCATCCCTCGGTCGGTCGAGCGCGTCGCAAACGTTAAATGCTGGCTGATGTGCCAAAACCCAACAAGCCACAATCTACACTGCACCTCTCACAACCCGGAAACAGCAGTACCTTTGTCCAATAACATTACTGTCTCAATGTTAAGGCAGATCCACTGCATGCGGCTCTCAAGCTACCGTGCGGAGATCCTTAATGCCGAGTGGGTATATCCCTGACCCGCAAGACCGCAACGCCCATGGCGGGGTAGGTGGCTTCGAACAAGCAGCCTCGCGGAGAAGCATCCGAGCAATCACAACGTGACAGCGTAGTAAGGTTCGTTATGGCCTGATGGACCCCTCCGCAAGTACTTCATATTTTCGTGGCCCCGTACGACTAAAATCGATGGCAGCAGACAGGGTACGTCTGGATTTCGACCCGCGATGCCAGGATTCACCTGCGCCTGTACACCGCGCCCCTAGATCGAACTCCAATTGGAATAACAGGATAACACTGTGACTGGACCGCCAAGGTATTTTCGTTTCAATTCAAAGTAAAATCGCAGTGACAGCCCGCGGTAGCGGGTGCGGGGAAAAATCTGGGGCTGACATTGTGAGACATTGCGGTTAGTACCAAGCGCGGGACAGAGGAAAGGCGTTGTACGGACCCTGGAAATGGTGTCGAGACTACGCGTTAGCTGGTAGCCTACATTGTTAGGTCAATAGGAGAGCGGAAGTCAGAATTGTGGCTCTAGGTTGGTTGATTCCAGGCAGGCGAGCTGGTTTGAAAAGAGCCATAATGCGCGCAGTGCAAGTGAGAGAGTGGCAGCCCCTTATAATAGCATGGTGTTTAGGACCTTGATAGCCGACCTAAGGATAATGTCAGCCTGTCTGAGTACCCTGATGGCAAACCACTTGACATCGAGACCTTTTTGATGGACAAGCAGCGTCGGTGTTGTAATGTACCAGCTGAGTCGAACAGGTAATCATCCAGGCTCGCTGGTCTACATATCTTCGACCATTGTTCGGCCTCAATTGCTGCCATTCTTGGAAGCATAGTGTAAGCATGCTCGGACGGTCTGATTCGAAAAAATGCAATCCTGTCCTCTCGCCCGAAAATATCACTGAACAAACAAGATGCTCATACAGCTGTACATTTCATAAGGGTAGAACTGCACGAGATGGACGGCCGTTTGCACGATCAACTTCGATCTTTTACGTCCCGCTTCTGTCTTTCTACTCATCCCACCCAACAAACACAACCGGTCCCTTTGCCTTCGTTTCTCCGAGCTTCCCGCCAATCTTCCCACTCCGAACATCCCTCTCCCAGACCACCACAGTGCTGTTGCCCTGATGGCCCACTGCAACCTTGTCGCCCTTCTTGTTCAAACTGAATTGTCGTGGCAAATACCCACCGCTTGGGGCGACTTGGACCAAACTCAACTTCCCGTCATCGTGGATCTTGAATGTGGACAGGGAATCACTGTCCGCCTTTTGGAAGAGAGGAGACAGATTGAACGAATGCTGGCGGCTGCTCACAATGACAAATTTCTGGTCAGGCTACCAGCTGTTAGCTGCGACTCTTCATGCCTGCACTGGAAAGGAACCAGACTTACAGAAACGGCAATCTCGCTTGTTGGTGCCGTGTTGGGTGGCAATGTCTTACCCAACTCACCCAGTGCAATAGCTTCGAACACCTTCTCCCACACCAACCCGTTAGATGTATACGTGACACGGTAGGAATATACTTTCTGGCTCAATTCGCCGTTGAAGAGCAGATACAAGGACTTCTCTTTTCCACGTCCTGGCGCTTTCCAGAATACACCGTGTCTTGGGCCAGCACCTGGGTCCGTCTTCAAGGGGGCCAATTCAGTGAGCGGCGCAACGGTGCTGGGGTCGTATGTGAACACACGAATCAGATCAGCCCCAAGATCAGGGATCAGGATGAACTTCTGACTTGGATCAAGAATGACGTGGTGAGAAAAGCTACCACTTTGCCTGCTTGGAATGGGCCCTACAACGTCATTTGTTGGGAAAAGAACCTGTGCTGGAGGTTCCAGGAGACCATCGGAAGGGAAAGAG
Source organism: Stagonosporopsis rhizophila (assembly GCA_016767195.1). Classification (NCBI taxonomy): domain Eukaryota; kingdom Fungi; phylum Ascomycota; class Dothideomycetes; order Pleosporales; family Didymellaceae; genus Stagonosporopsis; species Stagonosporopsis rhizophila. The sequence continues at coordinate 2,687,700 of CP068498.1, read as the reverse complement.
AAGGCTCCGATCGCGGACTTGTTGCTTCGAGCCGTCAGCAGAAGAATCTGATTGCGCTGGGGTGACGAACTAGCTTGCAGTAACGTATCCTCTCTTCCCACCGTCGAGCTCGAAATACTCAGCTGCTACACCCGAGAACGGTGCTTCAACACCATCAATCTTACTCAACGCGCCTCCTTCTCCAATACGGAACGAATTGAGTGAGCCTTTCGTAGCATTGCTTTGGCCGCGATCAAGACAGTACAGAAGTCGCTGAGGTGAATCGAGATTGAGCCATGAAGGATTACCGCCACATTCTCTGTTTGTTGATGTCACAGAGAGATTGTAAGATTTACCCTGGCGAGTGAGTGCGAGTGTACTTAGGTCTCCGCTCGACTGAGCCGCAAAGAGGATGGCTGCTTCTGTTAGAACTGGGAGGGAGCAGACTAGCAACGATGCCAGCTTAGGAGAGAGCACCATGTTTCTGTGGTCGGATGAAAGCTAACTTCAGAAACTTCGTGGGTGATCTAGGGGATGATATCGCAGAAGAAATGCCGACAGCAAATTGGATGCCGGTTCCTAGAGCTTAAAGCATCATACCAAGCTTCCTGACAGATGGCACTCACCGTATAAGTCCTTGGCTTCTTCTTCTTGTGTGCCCATTTCCACCATTCACCTTATTCCAAGATCAATACCAAGCCAGCTGTCAGCCTTATGCACCCAGTATGCAGCCTAGTACAGGTTGTGTGTGCGTGGTATCATATGCTCCGTATTCAAATGTAGCAAATTATCACTCACCTATGTAGGCTCTGTTATGGAGCATTGCGGGGTACGTCTTGAAACCTCGTCAACTTGATTCGGACTAGTTTTCCGCGTACGGACAGGGTATTTCCGGTTGTAATCTCAACTCACCTTGGCGTAAGCAAGCCGATATCCTTCGTTCAAAGGCAAAGATAATTGTGAGAGGAGTGTACCAAGTTGGTTCGTGCAATCGACACTGAAGTTGGCGATACCTCGGTAAAACTGTGGCAAAACTGTACTTCTGTCGGGACTGCACAAATAGATATCAAGCCTCTTTTGAGGCGCAGGACACTTTTGCTGTCTGTAGCTGTAACATTGTGTATCCTCTCCGGGGTATATGTACATTGTGCAGATAGACCGTTCGATGACATTCACCTTTCTTCGGGATATCGAACTCGCTAATCATAAAATCGTAAGGTACTCTCGCTCGTTTTCTGTGTCCCCACACGCCTAAAGGGGAATAGCAAAAGATCCAGGAACGCCATCGCTCCAAAGGTGAATGCAGAGAGAGAGCTGTAATACAAGATGAAAATCGACAAGCTCTAAGGCTGTATATGTATGACAAAAATGCATCTAGTAGAATTGATGCCCACCGAAGCCGTTTGCGACGGGAATAGGCGGTTGAAGAAGTGTCGCCGGCTGTTGTTGCTGTATGAAGTTTGCCGGCACATAATGGCTCTGATATGGATGTTGAGGCATGTTAAAATCTGCGACAAGAAGTGGATTACCGAAACCTGGTGGAGGCCTCGGCCGGATAATGGGAGGCTGCGTTGGCGGAGGCTGCATCTGCTGAGCGACCATTTGGGCCTGATGCACTTGTTGCTGTTGGTAGGCTGCATTCGCATCCTGGACATGACTGTTTGCGTGCTCCTGATCTTGCGCGTCCCAGCCCCATTTGGCCTTCAGCTCTGTATTCACGAAGCCGATCCGCCAGCCTGTCTCCTGACGGATCTTGTCGAAGATTTGCAGAACTTCTTCCTGTTCTCTTCGATCCGTAAGACACTCGCCCGCGATAGCAAGGGAGCGCAGTGCTACACTTGCAACACCACGGTCCTTGACATGGGCGCTGATGCCGCAGATGAACTTCGAGTTCTGCTCGATCATGCTCCACATCTCTGGCTCATTTGAGCCTTGAACAGGGTTGATCTGCGCAAGCAGGACCAGACATGTATGGTAGAATAGCCTGGCCACGATGCATGTTCGCTTGACCAACCACACCTCTGGAAAGGCAGAGCCAGAAATCGTGTGGCCTGGGTATAGATATGCCATAGGATGCATAGTACGCGGGATGCCTTCATTCCACCGATCGGTCATATCTTTCAACCGCAGCCACTCATTATGACGGTCATTAAGCGTTTGTCTTGCGATATCCGGGTTTCGTGGTATCGACGCGCGATAGTTGCATATCTTTGCGACAATGTATAAGATTTTGTGAGTCCAAGTCTCCTCTTTGCCCGATTCAGTCTCAGGCGAGAAGTCCAGTTCGATGCCCCAGTCGTCTGGGTCCCATGCCACCTGCCAGTTGAAGTGAAGACAGCTCAGAATCTCCATGCCGACGTTCAGCCAGAAGCAGGCAGCTCCAACGCCTATCGACCGTGCATTCCATCGACACTCCTTTATCAGGGCTCGAGCACCGGCGATATGGTTCATTCGTTGCAGCGCTCGTTCACCCATGATTTCGTGTACATTGAGAATCACGGCCGTGGTTGCGCACAGAAATGTATCGCGATCTGGGTCCTGCAGGGAATGTAGAAGATCTCGTGTCGCAATATCGTAGTAGTGCAGAGCTTTCTCCTCGCTGTACTTGGGATTCACAAGTGCCAAGTGGCGAGCACCGCAGGCCAAGAAAGCGTTGAGCAGCATAGGTTCGTTCAGCGCATGGAATGGAAGCAGGCGCGAGAAGTGCTTATGCGCATCCATACTGTCCATCCAAATACCTATCTCTTCAACGAAGACCTGCATGTAGAGGACTTCTTCTTGTGACTTCAGGTAATCGCGGGTTGGCACCGGTGCTGGACTTGCGCCATGATCCATGGCGTACGGCGATCGATTCGAGTTCGAATAATTGGAGTCTTTTCTGTCAGTACAACAGTCGAGGGGAAAGATTAAAAGATACTACTTACGAGCCCGTGCATGGTGCTGCTGTGGTACTTGCTGCTGATCGTACCCGTAATGTTGCGCCTGTTGATAGGACTCCTGTGCCATGCCTTGTATAGGAGGCAGGAGTTGGTGTGCATTTGGAGGAGGTACAAGGCCCTCAGACGGTCCCAGCGAAAAGCCATTACCAGCGATGGGCATGTATGTGTCGGTTTCTTCCGCAGGATACATTTCTCGTCCACCTACATACTCGGCTGCGATGACTCTCGACTCATCCTGGAAGGCAACCTGATACTCAGCGCCCTTGGGAATCAGATACGAGTTCCTCTCGCAGGTGGTATCAAGGAAATTGAGTTTCTTGCCCCAATTGCACTCTCGCTGCGATTTTGCACAGTTGTTGCAGCAAGGCTTGTTCTCGTCGCATTTCAAGTGCCTCTCTCTGCATGTCAAGCAGCCCGTACGCGTTCTCTTAGGCTTCCCTTCCGGAGTGGCGTCGCTCTCCCTCTTTTTGGACGTCTTGTTGCTCGGCGAGTCGTTCCTGGGCGGAGGCGTGAGAACAACAGTACTGGCCATCCTGACGGCCTTTTGAGAGCATCAGCTGGACCAGAATGGGTGCAGCTCAGCCCTTCGAAGACGGCGTAGCGCTAGACTGCGCGGTGCCGTAGATGTCCCACGTGTTCTATTTCTGTATCGCGGGCAAACGCAATGTCGCAGCGGAAGGCCTGAGAAGGCTTGTCGAGCTCGAGGTGGACTGGCAGGGGCTGTCGTGCGAATGGAATCGCGTGGTGGAAGAAACTCTCAAGGGGGGCGGCGTGTGCGACAGCAGGTACGCCTTTGAGTGGTGTATGTGGAGTATGATGAGTTGATGTGGGGTAAGAATATCGAAGTCGAGCGCGCAATAATAGGAGCACTATAGTGTTGTGGAGGCTGAGCGTTGTAGGGGGTCGGCAGCAGTTGCTGTGCAGGCCGCGGGAGAGCGAGGTCCTGCGCAAGGCGGTGCGGCAGTTATGGGACCGAAGGGCGTGACCTAAAGCTATATCCGGAGCGCAGCTGCAGGAGGATAGACCGCGAGTGCGCGTCACCGGGAGACGATTTATTGAATTCCGCTCTGGCTGGCTGGCGCAAGAGAAACGATGACGAGAGAAGGTAGTTGCTCAGCTTCGCTGAGTTCAAGGAAGGATCGACGCGCGGTGCAAGACGGCAGGTATAAGCGACGGCCTCTTGATCCCTGAACCGGTGACGTTTTGGCGGGCGCTGGAATCCTTGAGCACGCACGAGTGTTCACACTGGACGGCAGAACCACAATGCCAATGCTGCAGAAGGAAATCAAGAGCTGCGAAAGGATGACGGACAGACATTCCATACCGCTGGTTGTCACAAGCAAACGCCAATCCGATGATGCGCGCTGGCATGCCCTGCTTTGGCAGTGATGTGCGCGACCTGGTGGGTGATTTGCAAAATGGTTCGGCGACTTCGCTCCCCAATAAAGTTGTTGATTTGCAGTGTGCCCGCAGCGTGTCTGCAACAATGTCGCTCGCGCTGCAGAAAGGCCTTTTGGACTTTTGCGCGTGGTCTTGATTGCTCTGTGTCTCACAGCTTCATGGCGCTGAGGCATGATGACTGCCTGCATATTCGCTCGACAATTCTTGTAAGAGGCAGAAGACAAGCTATCGCCTAAAATAGCTCTGCAGCTGCCAGTGCTCGGTGCTGTAATCCCGTCGCTGAGAAAGGCGATATCGAGGACACAGCAGCACAGCAAAGAAATCCTGCACATCGTGCATGATTCGTCTCCCTCACTTGATATGCAACGAATTCTGTCGAGCCCCCGATCAGCTCATTAGGCTGCCACCTGTGTCTGCGCAACTTCCGGCTCGATCATATGAGTTTCAGCGCCACTACTGAACTTGCTACATCCCAACTTTGGTAACGAGAATTTCGGATTGACCATCTTCCGCCGAGAGGCCCCGGCGAGTTGTGCCGCGCTGTCGTTGTTGCACTCCTGCAAGGCGACAATCTTGAACGATTTGACAGGCGCCCGTCCCACAGTTCGGCGATCTCTCGTGCCGGGTTGCCCGCTTCTGAGACTGCACTCACACTCATGGCAATTGAACGCCAATCAACAGTCCTGCCGCCCGCTCAGCCCAGCTACATCCTTCGTGGCCACGCTTCACAAGTACACAGTGTTCAATTTGCGCGTCAGAATACTCGTCTCATTACTGGCGATGCAGACGGCTGGATCGTATACTGGAAGGTCGAGACAAAACGTGCGCTAGCTGTGTGGAAGGCCCATAATGGTCCCATTCTTGGAACAGCTGCATGGGCGCACGACAAGATCATTACGTGAGTGCCGCACATTTTGCCTGTTGTATACTGCTCTATTGCTATACTGCATGCTGTGCCAATCCACTTTGCTTCGAATCATACGGCTAACATATTGTTGCCTCCAGTCACGGTCGCGATAACAATCTCAGAATATGGCAAATACGCGCAGGAGACGAGTCTGCACTATCGACAGTTCTGCCTACAGAGGCGGTTTCTAGCGATCGTCCAGTGCCATGGCTTCTGCATACGCTCCCAGTGAATACCCTCAACTTCTGCGCATTCTCCATGTGTTGCGCATTGCAAAGCAGAGCATATGACAACGAGGGCGGAGATAGAAAACCGCAACCCCAGTCAGATCAAGAGGCAGTTCCGATAATGATTGCAGTGCCAGCCAGGGATGACAAGAAAGCTGAAGTTTACCAATTCCCTGAAGAGAGGCTGAGGCACGTGGTGCCTCGCGCACAATCTAAAGATACCGGTACGTACTACCCTGACTCTGGTGATAAGGCTGTTAATTTCTCAATGTAACGCTGAGTCAACACCATGTACATCGACGCTGACAAACAAAGGGATGGTCATGGCTATAAAGCTTGTGCAGAGCTTGACAGCACAGCGAACATTCGTGATAACCGGTTACGAAGGAGGCTTGACAGCTGTGCATGTCCTATCAGAACAGAAGGGCTCGGTCGTTGGCGTGGCTCAGCTCCTGTATCTGAGTCAACCTCACACGCAGCCCGTCCTATCTTTAGACGTTTCACCAGACGCAAAGGTGTACTTCACATCTGGCGCGGATGCGATTATTGCAGCCCACCGTCTGCCCGATTTGACATTAAGAACGGAGGACGAGACCCCAATACTACCCGCTGAGGGAGACAGAGAAGACCCACCTCAATCTACTCGAACCCCGTACGTTCAACACACGCCTCAGACTGCCTTGAGTGCGGCTGCTACTGAAGAAATAGCAAGCGCACTAGCGGACGACCCACCCATTTCGATCCCAGACGACGATTCCGACGAACCTTTGTCGTTCTCCAAACGTCCAATTACTACTTCGGTACTGCCTGAGCAGTCGGCTAGCAAATCTGGTGGTCTCTCTTCACTTCTGGCAGACCGCACAGTACCTTCAGTAAAGGAGAATACTGCTTCTCTATCTTTGCCGCCCACGCCGTCAGTTCAAGCACCATATCGGGTCGTCAATACAAAGCACGCTGGCCAACAATCTCTTTCAGTACGACTAGATGGCAGAATCTTGGCTACAGGTGGTTGGGACTCGAGAATCCGCATATACAGCGCCAAGACGCTGAAGGAGCTTGCCGTGTTGAAGTGGCATAAGGAAGGAGTCTATGCTGTGGCTTTTGCAGACATATTGGATGCTGGCATTGTGAGACGTTGTCCAGACGGTAGCAGGGTCGAAGCGGAAGGGGTTGTGACAAGGAAGTCAAACGGTCTGAGCAAGCTGCAGAGAGAGCGCGAAGAGAAGATGCAGATCAAACACTGGATTGCTGCAGGGGCCAAAGACGGGAAGGTCAGCCTCTGGGAGGTCTTTTGAAAGACAGCAATTTCGATTCAATTCATCTCAGAAATTGTCACGGCATCACGCGGCGATTCCTGGCTCAAAATCGATAGAGGTTGCTATGTGTGAACATTGACAAGCGTGCATTGACGAAGGGGCGTTTTTGCAGCCGAGGCACAAGGTCTAGGGCGGATGGCTTGACGCCATTTCACCGCGCTTCAACACCGGTCCTCCTTGATTCTGCACCACGATGTCATGATCTTGAACCCTTCTGTGTGAAACCCCAGCTTATACGACTCCTTATGCTTGCGCGCAATCCGTTACCGTCAGCCCTCTTTTGTTCATGAAGTGTCTGTGCTAAGAATCGATGCAACTACCTCCGCAACGTAGTGCACAGCTACATTCGCGCACACACAATGACCGCCACCAAGGACGGCGAAAGACCTCTCTCCCAGGCAAAGGCATCGGAATATGCACCTGACCTGAGCATCACTGCCGCTGACGACGTGCATCTCCACGCCGCCGGCTACAACGAATCGCCTGACCGAGGCCTCATAAACAGTTACGCGCGTTTCCGCTCTTCGCCTCTCGACTTCATACGCGAAGTTTCCCTGCAATTCTCTGGTACAGGATGGCGCTCATTCGATAACCACGTCGGTCAGCCGGAGTTCTACTCCGGGTTCTCAGAGGACATGAAGACACGGGTGCTCAACAATCCCATGCTTGTCAGCAAGGTACGGGAGCTGGCAGAGGGCAGAGTGGAGGTTGAAGCTAGGGAGGGCTTGTTGGGCATCGAGGCACAGAATGGCAGTGGTGTAGGCGAGAAGGACAAGAAGGCGAAGAGGAAGACGCAGATCGAAGAGTCGCTCCTGCAGGTCAGCGAGGCTTGGACAGACGGCATGATCTGTAAGATGGAGAGCAAGAACTTCATCCGTGGCGCATATTATCTGGCTACACAACTCCTGACAAGAGCGTATCATCAGGGTGTACACGTGTCCAGCGAAGAGGTACTGCGACTACGCACTGTGGCTGCCGAAGCAGCGCGAAAGAAGCACTCCATCATCTTCTTACCCTGCCATCGTTCTCACGTCGACTACGTCTCGCTACAGATCATCTGCTACCGTCTAGGGCTCGCATTGCCCACCGTAGTCGCTGGTGACAACCTAAACTTTCCTGTCGTGGGCTCCTTCCTACAACACGCTGGCGCTATGTGGATACGGCGAAGTTTCGGAGACGATCAGTTGTACACCACACTCGTGCAAGCCTATATCGACACATTACTAAAATGTGGATATAATCTAGAATGCTTTGTTGAGGGAGGCAGAAGTCGCACTGGCAAGCTCCTGCCCCCCAAGTTTGGCATCTTAAGCTATATGCTCGACAGCGTGGCGAGCGGGCGCGTTGACGATGCTATCATTTGCCCGGTTTCAACACAGTACGACAAAGTCATCGAAGTAGATTCATACATTAGCGAGCTTCTTGGCCAGCCAAAACCAAAGGAGAACCTCATGGACTTTCTGTCGTCATCCTCAGTGTTGTCACTCAAGCTTGGCCGAGTTGATGTCCGCTTCCATGAGCCCTGGTCATTGCGCACGTTTATCAATCAGCAACGAGAGCGAGTCAGCAAACTGCCTCAACAGCTCGACTCGAAAGAAGATCGCATACGATTGCTAAGAACGCTTGGATATAAGGTACTATCCGAGATCAACGACGTATCTGTGGTCATGCCTACTGCGCTGGTTGGTACAGTGCTACTCACTCTTAGAGGCCGTGGCGTAGGTAAGACTGAGCTCATCAGGAGAGTAGAATGGTTGTGCGATCGCGTTCGTGCGCAGGGAGGTAGGGTCGCACACTTTGGAAATCTTCCCACCAGTGTCGTGGTGGATCGTGCCCTCGAAGTACTTGGTCCCGGCCTTGTGGGTCTTGTGCCTGCATTGCCGGAGGACACTTACTACGCTGTTGATCGGTATGTGATTCGTCATGATAAACAACAACTACGTCTACTGATAAATCTACAGTTTTCAGCTCTCATTCTACCGAAATATGACAATCCACCTCTTCATCCTCCAATCCCTTGTCTCTGCCGCCCTCTACACCACCGTCAAACGGGGTGGTGCGCCTGAATCCCAGCGCATGTCCTATACCGACCTACACTCCCAGGTCGGCTTTCTATCTCAACTTTTCCGTGGCGAATTCATCTTTCCCACCGAAGGCCTCGATTCCAATCTGGCGCGCACAATCAACGGCCTTGAGACGGACAACGTCATCAAAGTCACTCGCAACGCGGAAGGCGTCGCTGAATACGTAGAGTTAAGCGACCAAGAGAGAGAAACTGGCAGAGAAAACTTCGACTTCTACTGCTTCCTCATTTGGCCCTTCATCGAAGCCGCCTGGCTCGGTACTGTCTCCCTCATAATGCTCACACCGCCCTTGAACAATAACATTATCAACTCGTCTGCCACAAACGAGAGCTGGCTAGACATGAAACGCGTTCAAGATCGTTCTCAATTGCTCGGCAAAACCTTCTATCATCAAGGCGACCTATCATACTATGAGGCTGTCAACAAAGAGACGCTCAAGAACTCATACACAAGATTCGAGGAGGAGGGTATGATTATTGTTGCGAAAACTAAGAACTCCAAGATGCCTACGACGATACGGCTTGCAGAAGAGTGGATGCCAGTAAGAGGGTCGAAAGGCATCATCGCTGATGGCCCTTTGTGGCGCTTTGCTGAGCGAATTAGTGCCAGTCGTCGCGAGGGCAAGAACAGGCGGGATGGTGCCACGGTGCAAACAAGAGTGCTTAGTTTGGTAGATTTTGTAGGGCAAGCGCTGTGGGAGGGTGACGTGCTGGATGCAAAGAGCATAGGGCGAGAAGAAGTCGGGGCTGCGAAGAAGAAGGCTAAGGGCCGGGCGAAGAGATGGAGCATGGAGAGGCTTTAGACATGGACTAGACCTGGGTGATGCTCTTCTCTGTAGTTCTTCTGGAAGGCACAATACGAAGGGTTTCAGCGGAAGTATGCCTTCAAATAGTTCAACAGAAGAGGCGCGTGTTGAGTGAGCTGCCACACTGATATGGCATTACCTTCGAGTGCTGATGGGAGAGCATGAGAAATACACTTTACCATATGACAGTGCCTTGGTACTTTACCTAAAGTCTACGCCAAAAAACCAGCAAGTTCGCACACGTCGAACTCTTAGGTGCAGTTAGTGTTGGGTAGCTCTGTGGAGTGGTAGGCGTAGGCATCTTGGCGCTATGACGACGCAGCCACACAGCCACAGCTCGTGCGCGGCAATGGCAACGGAGCAAGCTTCAGGTTCGCGACAGGCACCACTCTTTCCTCGCAACACTCCACCCCTACTCACAGTCAAATCATAGCATAAACGATGTCTGAGAAGACAGGAAACGACAAGGTGAGCTTGCTCTAGGGTCTCTCATAGAGCTATAATTTAACATCTGCAGCCTCCAGAGAGCCCCACAACGGCGCGTGAGCTCGACTTCGACGATGACAACGATACGTCTACAGCTTCTGCGCCTGAGAAGACCGCTTCGCCGCCGCCAGCTTCAAAGTCGCCTAAGCCAGGTGTAAGGTTTTCCGAGCAGGCAGAGGAGATTCCTCCGCAGAAGCCCCCGCGGCCTGTAGACCCCAATGTCCAGGCGCAGAATACATTGATCGAGGCGTTCCCTGACATTGACACAAATGTTGTCAAGGCAGTCCTCCTTGCCAGCGGTGGCAAGGTCGAGCCTGCTTTCAATGCTCTCTTGAGTATGTGGTTGCCTACGCTCTCATCGTGGGGTCGAGCTAACAGTAGACAGGCATGTCCGACCCCAACTTCAAAACCGAAGAGGCCCCGCCTCCACAGCCCCCGCGACCGCAACCTCGTAGCCAGCTTGAGCAGGATGAGATGTACGCTCGTCAGCTCGCTGAGCACTACCAGAACCAAGGTAGCCAGCAGGGTCAGGGTGGCGGTCATGGCGCACGGCAGCCGCAGCCTTATGCAAGGTCGAACAACCACCAGAACAACCAGAACAAGGATGAACGCGAGTATAGCTTCTTTGACGGTATGTGCACTAGTCCTTCGCACAAGAGAACAGAGATTGACTGTGATAGATGACCTCCCGGAAATACGCAAGAACATCGAGCAGGGCTTCCAAGAGACACAGAAGACGGTCAACAAGTGGATCACTAGCTTCAAGAAGAAGCTCGACGGCGAACCGGACGATTACGATCAATACGGAAACCCTGTACAACGCGAGCGTGAACATGGGCAGTCGTCACAGGGCCGCCAGAACTTTGGGTCGTCACAGTCCGAACAGCTCTACGGCATTCGCAAGTCCGCTGAACAGCGTCGCTCTGCCGATACGCGCAGGTCTGCGGACCACAACCGCTACGATGCGGATAACAGAGTCCTAGGAGATGATTTCGCTCAGCTTGAGATGAGGGATAACGATCCTAATCAGAGGTCGAACAGCCGACCATCGGCAAACCCTGACTTATTCAAGCCCACACCTGTTTCGCCACCGCAGAGCGGCCCAGTGGACGAAGTCGATGCTCTTTACCGAAACCCTTCGCCGAACAACCAAGGCAAGTCCAGCGGAAAGAAGTGGCAGCCACTCACATCGGTTGCACCACACCCCGAGACGGACGAACACGATCCCTTTAGCCTCGGCGACAGTGACGATGAAGACAACGCCAAGACGAAGGATCTCAACCCTGAGGACACGCAGAGACTGAAGAAGGCTGCGGAAGCTAAAGCCGCAGATGTTCAAGCTAAGGACTCAACAGCGGGCGAACTGAAGCCCGCGAAAAGGAGTGGAAGTGTTGGTCAGAAGGATGCAGCTGCCGAGGCGCTGCTGAAGGACGCCAAATAGACGCTTATTCATTGATTGACTAGGTGTGGACGACAATTCTGACTCTTCGAATGATACCACTTGGCTATGCAGTTCAATCTGTTGCCATGAGACTACCCGTGCACGATGGCCCAAACCTCTACTTCGTACAGTAGACCCTTCAAAGCCAGACTTGCAACCCCCAGGACCGTGTCGGGTGGCTTGTGACCGTCTCCGTGTTTATCCATGAAGTCAATCCAGAGTGGTGCCCATCCCCGTTCGACCACATCAATTTTGTTTAATTCAGCGTCCCCAGAGTCGTCGACGATGTAGTGTCGCACGTGGACAATGTCACGAGGGGTCGCACCAGCTTCCCGCAGACATATGAGAACGTGTTCGTATGCTCCTTTGACCTGCTCGATCCACGGAGCTTTGTAATCGCCGGTCTGTCCAGCAAGAGTTATGAACTTGGACGTTGGTAGGATTGGCGTTATGCAGGCGTGCTTGTAGGATGGTGGGGGCTCGTGAACTCCTGCAGGGTTGAAGGCTCGGGGTTTGTTGTCGTTGGCCATGGCGAGGTAGAGTTATTGAATGGAATCAGATAATTGACTGCTGCACAGCCTGTAGGCCGTCAAATGATAAATCTCTGGAAATGATGCTCAGTCTCGTTGCTTATGTATCAATGTCTTGGTATTTGAGGGGTATATTTGTACCTATCGCATAAACTTGCCGCGGTCCAGTCGTTGGAGCCAGAATCCACAAGTTCCACAACGCCTTGACCAACAGTGAGCCATGAACGACGTCACACGTTACTGAACTCCTTGCTCCGCTTTACAACCCAATGCAATCATTGTCCTGCGACATAGAGCGCGCAGCACAACGATAAGGGTAGCGCAATGTATGCGATCGCGGCTGAATAACTGAGCGGGGTTCATTGGAACATTCACGGAAGCACGACAGCATCAACCGAGCGAATCAACGTCAGGAGCTCCAAATCCGCGACGCGCCGTTACTAGTGTTACATCATTCAATGGCATGTGCTTTTGCGGGGAAGCTATGGATGAGCTTTAAACAGGCTTGTCGCACAAGCTGAGCGGCTCCTGTCGCTCCTTGACAGTTCCTCAGATCAAAATGGCGTCCGGACTCTTCTCTAGGGGGGCAACGCAGCCTACGAGTACTCCCGATGCTCGCATCCAGTTTGGCGAAGAAAAGCCCCATGATATTTACTTGAACACAACTCATCCCGCCGCTCAGCAGGCTTATACTTATATCGACAAAACTCACTCAAAGACCCACGTTCACAGCGCCTCCTTGTTCGATGTTGGGATCTTGAAAGACACTCTGGCACCCTCACTCGCTCTCCACTCTGGCCTCGCTGTCATTGCGTACGGAATCTCGCGATACACCCAGCGCGTGGAGGTCAAGGATTGGCTCTGGCCTAGCGGACAGGTCGCCAATGCCTGGTGGTCCGCCATCGGTCGACGTCTTGCTGCAGGCTTGACACTCACACAGGCACTCCATCGCCTATCATGGCATGAACGTGTTGTTCTGACCGGTGTGACGCTCTGGGGTGGCCGCTTGTTCTACCGTATCGCTCGGCGGTCTATCCAACGCGGCGAGGATGACCCGCGTTACGCTGAAGTCAAGAAGGAGGAGGGTTTCTGGAACTCGGCTCTGTTCAAGATCTTCATCCCAGAGGCCTTTTTCCAGATGCTTATCAGCTTGCCATTCACTGCGCCATTCAGGCACGAGGGTGCAGTCATGATGGGGTACCATCCCTTCATTCAAATGGCGGCTGTTGGTCTCTTCTCTTCTGGACTGGCATTGGAAACTCTTGCAGACTACCAGCTTGACCAGTACAAGGCGGAGGGCGGACGCGGTATCCTCCGCGAAGGCGTCTGGTCCATTGTCCGCAATCCCAAGTACGTTTGCTGTGTTCTACAACGACGTCCTCACTAACAGAAGACAGCTACCTTGGTGACGCCCTGGTCCACATCTCCTTCATCGTCATGCTATACGGAAGCGACATGCTCGCACCCATTGAGCTCCTCGGACCCATCGCGAACTACTGCTTCCTCCGCTTCTTCGGCGGCGACAAGGAGAAGGAGCAGCACCAAGTGCGTCGCTACTCTGCATCTCAGCCCGACAAGTTTGCTGAGCTGCAGAAGTTCCGCGCAGACAAGAATGCGTTCTGGCCAAGCATGGAGGAGCTCAGCAACAAGTGGCTGTGGACAGTTCTTGGTATCGGCGGTCTTGGTATTGCGGTTGAGCAGACACTCAGGACGCTGCACTAAGTTGGTACAGGGAAACAGTTATATGGGATCCTTGGGCGAGTACTGTGTTTCTGGGCTTGAGATATCTTTTACTCGTTTTTTGCATCTGTGCTCTTCTCTCCTATTATTTTTGAGCAAACGCGAACTTCACACAGTACAATATCAACACAATACATTTTAGTACATGACGTTGAGTACCGAAACTATTAATGGATGCGAATAAGACATTGACATGAAGGCCAGTCGGCCAGAAGAGCTCATTGGCTGTCTTTCATGTTTGTGGCTCTTCATTCTTCAACCCATCTGTTTCTACATCCCCAGAGTGGTCTTTAACAATCCCTGCATCATCAACGCTTCTCAAAGCAGCTTCCGCTTTGACTCTCCCCAGCTCCTCAGGGTCGAGCTTCCGTCGCTTGCCTGTCAACTCGTTCCAATCCCAACCGTCTTGGGCCCATCTCCACTTCAAATAAGGTTTAAGGTCTTTGTCAAGTGGCAGCACTCTCTTCCACTCCGGCTCGCCTCCTTCGACTCCCCTTAATCGGTCTCGATAGAAAATCCTGTAGCTATCCAACGCATACGGGCCCATACCGGGCAGATGGGCGATTTCCCAACCATCTCTTTCATCGTCCATTTCTAATATCTCGTCTGGCTTGACATTCCTACCGCACCCCCTGTTCGGGTAGTGCAGTCTCCTATACCGGCGCTCTTTGCATGGCGGCGCCGCGATCCACGCTTCAGCCAGCGCAATCAGTCGCTTGGCACGCACGTTGTGCAGACCGAGAGGTTGCAGATTGTCCGTCAGTTCTTCAATCTTAGCTTGCGAGAGATGAAATGGTGTAGGGTATAGTGTCAAAATTTGAAACAGTACCGGGCGAGCGGCCTTGCCATGCGTCTGGTTCCAGAGAATTACTTGGACGACCAGTGCGTACAAACTGTCTTGTATCCGCTCTTGGATGAGCCCATACTCTGCTGGACGAAGCTGGAAGGGCAGATTTAGAGGCTGCGGTATAGTCACTGGCCGGTCTACTTTGTGCTGCGGACTGAAATGGTGTGATACGCGTTCTTGTTTCCGCTTCGTGAGGGTGGGTTTGTCAGGGGTGGATATACCATCGGCGGCTGACTCCTGCTTTATCACGATTGATTTTGAACGTGTAGTTACCATGACAAAGATAAGATAGAGATATGATAAGGATGCATTTGTTTTCTGTTGTTGGCTAGAAGTGGTAAGGGTTTGGACATCAGATACGTGACGGATGTACCTGCCGCATTGGGCCGGAGAGCGTCATCGGCAGCCGCGCGCACCGTGAATGCCAATGGCTCAGACGTTTAAAGTCAAGTTTACTTGCTCAACCTCTCTTCACGATCACATCACAAGGTATTAAAGATGGTCTATAAGTTGGTGTTATTCGTCTCAACTGTGGCGTTTGCAAATGCCCGCGAGATCAGGTTTCCATCCCTCTCCGGATTTTCCTCGGATCAAGCGGTGATGGGCATCGTTACCCCAGATATTACTCAGGCAAAGTTCGGGGGCTTGACAACGTTTGCGAACCTGCCGTATGTGCACTGTCTGGCCCCAGCAGACGAGAATGTCGAGGAATTCGATATTGCAATACTAGGAGCTCCATTTGATACTGTAGGTAACGTTTCAATCGTCTCGATGAGCTCTGACGAGTCCAGCCGTCTATAACGCGTATACCATCGTAGCACAATGACACGCGCCACGATCTTGGCACAGGCCACTGACATGTTGTCAGGGTGTAACAGCACGTCCCGGTGCGCGGTTCGGGCCGAACGGTGTTCGGCGTGGTTCGCAACGGATCGAGGCGGGTGCAGGATGGAGCATCTATACAGGTAAGGTTTCCGTAGGTGTCCCAGGGCCGTGGGCCGTAGTACCTTTGCAACACGGCATGTCCGATGCGTATAGACCCTGGTCCAAACGATCATCTCTGGCTTGGTCACTGCAGCACACCATTGTTGTTAAGGAAGAGGATAGTTTTGTAATAGGGTGTCAACATGTGTAGTCGAACCGGCCTGACATTGACTAGGTCAAAACACCCTTGCCGATTGGGCAAAGATTGTGGACTGTGGTGATGCTCCCTTGACCTTCCTTGTAAGTTAGAGCAATTCAGAGATGGACATCTAACCAACGAGTGCCCAGGACAACACTGTTGCCTTGAAGCAGCTCGATAAAGCGCACAAGGTGAGTGATATCATCAAAGAAGGAGCACGTCCACTAAAAGCTGTGATAAGGCGGTCTCGGCACGAAACACCAATTCGAGCGACTTCACAGTTCCACGCATTGTTGCACTTGGTGGAGACCACACTACCACTCTCTCAGCGTTGCGATCTACTCGTGAACATTGGGGCCCTGTCAGTGTGATCCATTTCGATTCACATATAGGTTAGTCGAAGTCTCAGCCAGTACCGGCTTTCAAATGCGGCTAACGTCCAACTTCAGACACGTGGGATCCTCAGGTACTAGGAGGAGGCATCTCGCATTACGCGTAAGTGGCCATGGCCATGTCGACCTCGAAGCTCGGAAACTGAGATATCCACAGTGGAGTTAACCACGGAACGTTCCTACACATCGCTCATGAGGAAGGCCTGATCCGAAACACATCTATACATGCTGGAATCCGAGCGCCGGTTGCTCGCCCAAAGGGAGACGTGCGTAACGACGTCAGATGCGGTTTTGAGATGGTGCGGGCACGCGATATCGATCGATTGGGCGTATCGGGTATCATTGACACTCTCAAAAAGCGAGTTGCTGGAACCAAGGTCTATATCAGCGTGGATATTGACGTGTTGGATCCGGCCTTTGCACCTGCCACCGGCACTGCTGAGGTAGGAGGGTGGACTACACGCGAGCTACTTTCGATCCTCGATGGCCTTGAGGGGCTGGAGGTCGTAGGGGCCGACGTCGGTGAGTTCAATCGGTGCTGCTTCCGATTGCAAATGGCTAACAGATCGTGCAACCGTAGTCGAAGTTGCGCCAATATATGATAATCCCGGGGAGACAACAGTGTTGGCGGCTGCAGAAGTTGTGCTCTCGCTGCTTACGTTAATGGTCAACAAGCCAGTGCAGGCTAACGTCTAGCCTCTGTATTGCATGTGTACAGACTTCAGCAACATATGAAGGACGCTAAGTCTTCGAGCTAGATGAAAATATAATCCGGGTGTCTGAGAAAAAAGTGATGATATAGGGTTGACAGAAAAGCGCTTCAAGGTGCTGTCGTGCGAATGACCAATCAAGAAGCTGCAATTTGCGAGCTTGCGTTTAGCGCCGATATCTGCCGAGGAAGCAGCCCAAAGCCATTGCACATGCAGACGTCACGCAAGACAATACAAACTACATCATGTCTGGAACAGAAGAACCAAAGAAGGGGAGCTTTGCCCCCAAGGAGCCAGTGACATTGAACCCACCTAAAGACGATGCCATTTCCCGCGACTACCTCGCCAAATGTGATGGTGAGCTACCCCGCGCAAGGCCGTGGCGGCGACTGTACTGAGTGCAACCTGTTAGGCACAAACGACGGTTACCCTACCTTAGTTGGTATCAAGGTAAGTGATTGATCACGATTGCCAACGCTATTGCTTGCGACTCACAAGCAGTCCAGGGTGATGTCTTTGACGTTAGTGGAAAGGAGACCTACGCCCCTGGCAAAGGTTACCATGGTAAGGGCCCTACAATGTACTGTTGCTCATATACTCATGCAATCCAGTTTTCGCTGGCAAGGAGCCAAATCGTGCGCTCGGAAAATCCTCTTTGAAAGCAGAAGACTGCGTTTCGGACTACTCCTCGCTTTCGGAGACTGAGACAAAAACTCTCAACGACTGGCACACATTCTTCAGCAAACGGTACAATATCGTCGGCCGTCTGCAACCTGAGAACGAATCGCGTATCTGATCTCGTCCCTCTGACATACTGCCAAAAGCATTGCACGTAGATATCTCTATTTCGGCAAACACAGTTGTGCTACCAAGCATGATTATGCTCGTCGACTCAAACCCAACAATTTGTTTTTGTGGAAGTGGAATTGGAGTGTCAGTCCTATTGTGCGTCGATCCTCCAAGCCAAGCCCACATCATTTGCTCCCATGCATGCACTCCCGAGTCCGACTCCGTTTGGCATCATCGAGCTCTGACACTTTGCTCTGCTCGGAAACACTTCGACACGCAAACCATGTACAACGATTGGCGAAAGTTGTGCAACGCTTTTTGAGCAATTGCTATGATACACAATTTAAATCAGCATGGTCTCAAGGGGCCGTTCGTCTACCTAATATCTAATATCTAGATACATAATACTGACACGCAATTACCCAAAGAATATCATACCTGTGTCAAACTTAACACCTAGGCGCCCTCATCCAAGGAAGTTTTTCCATACGAATTCAATTGAAGCCAAACGAATCACATAACATCCCGTTACTAATCGCTCAGGGTTCAAAACACGTTTCGTCTGATCAGCGAAGCATTGGCACCACAGCAAGCGCTTATACATCCGCCAACCTTATCTTCCTTCTGCTGCGCTGTAGACTGGCTGAACACCACTTGTGAGGCCGTTGGCCTTCATGTATTGATGGTGTTTTGCACATTGCTCACAAACAGTTTCGTGTTGCTTCCATGCACTTTTGATGTTCCAAGCACCAAAGCACTGATGGCCGGGATCGTTACGTGCAAAATGGCAGTACTTCCAAAGGCGCTTCTCTTTGTGTCCGCATGGAACAAAATGGATCTCCTCGTAGAAGCACATGGTGGCTGAGCGTCAGAGTTGGAAGTAATGGCAGAGCTACAACATGGTCAGCCTTGAACATCTAGACGATTGCACCAGCGGACAATTACGTTGTGCTCGATCGCAGCTTGGCCCACAGAAGTCTCCAATGCGGCGTTATTACTACAATGTCTGGATCTCGAAACTGATGCTGTGGGTCAACAGAAGGATGGGATCGGAAGGTGAGTTCGATGAACTTTGATGCTAAAAGGCTCACTTACAAGCACCGATGCACGCTTTATATGCCAAACATCTATCTAAGGCCTGCAGCTATTTTCAACAACCGCGTTATGCTTGACGCCCTCCTTGTCACGACTTCTTTTTCGACTGTTTCGCAGCACGCAGCAGCGTTAGGGTTGCACATGATCTGAGGTACCTTCATCCTGGCATTTTTTACTTTCACAAGTGATGGAGCCCCGCATCTCCAGGTTTCCTGAACCCCACAAGTCGCTTGCCTAGAGAATTAGCGAACCTGTCCGCTAGTGTCACGTTGTCTACTGTCATTGATTCTGCTAAAATCCAACCTCTAGCTGCACAATTGTGCGCCTCTGGTAGGAGTCGTACTACCTGGACTACTTGACACAGTTGTTTCTCGAGTCCCTGGCGAATTTTCGATTCAACCCCAGTCTTCTGCAGTGCATCCTATACGAGAAAGTGAAGGTGATGCAGCGCAGTTGCTTTGCATTATCAGGCCTCACAATCACTTACACAACAGTACAGTGTATGCACTGTCCACCATCCCGGATCTTGGTCGGACCAGTCGCGATGTCATCAGGACGATGGCATGAACCCGAAACTTTATCGAACCTTGGATTCACGCACCTATCTGCAAGTCTACCACACAGTTGATCCTACACGCGAGATTCTAGACTCGGCCGCAAGTCATCCACGGCGGTCTCCTTCTCGATGACGGCTGGAACGGCGACCAAGCATCTCAGAAGGGACTTGTCATCTTCCTCAACCTTGTCGCGCTTGTGCACCGTCAATAAAGCGTGTCACCCAACCCCAGTCAGATGCCTCGAGGGCCCTGCACGGGTGGATACCAGCGCGTGCTCACTTGCGAATGAGAACCTTCTTCTGACTAGCTGCTGCACTCTTCGATGCTGTTCCATACTAGTTTAATGGATATTGGGCTGTCGTGGGGGTGAGCTGCCACAGATAGTCATACTGTACTGTTTTTTTCTTTCAACAGGCTAGGCGGTATCCTTCATCTATCTAGTATCTTCGCTGCTACTTTCCTCTTGGCTAGAACTCATCACTGCGCATATGCGGTCTTTGATCACCGGCTGAAAAATATTGGCCTCCAGAGAAGAATCATCGAGAAACCATGAAATTTTTACAGCAGATCTACCGCAAATCGACACTGATGCGTGTGTACGTTCATGATTCCGACGACTCACGGGACCTTGCATACCATCTTGATCGTCATGCTGCGAGAGAGAAGCTGTGTCTCGCTGTGTCTCGCTGTGTGTCCGCTGATATCTATGGCTTGCGCGAAATGACTGCAGTCAAATATCGGCATCTCAGCCGTGGCCGCGCATCCGTCCGCTGTCAGGAAAGACCCGCTTTTGCATTGGCCCTTGTGGAATCGATCACGTCCACTTATCTTCCGCTGTAAAGGACATGGTCGAACATTGGCGAGGTACCATTAGATATAGACACATGTGTTTGCTGACCCCTAAGCCATGATTTAGTGTGTTGTATGGCTATGTATAATCATAGATGTTAGATAGCTGTTCGCAGTGTTGAAAGAATACCTATTCAGCATGTCTTGCGCAATAAGTTGCCGATCAAGTCATGGCTTTCAACAAAGTAACTTCCGAGACACGAGGTCAAGCTTTAGCATGCGTGCTTTTAGCCATCGATACGTCTAAACCAATCACTGCTTTCAACCTTCGGCCCTGCCAATACCCCCTTGGACGTTCAAGTGGCGCCCCAATGTTTGCACAGCATGGCTGAATCAAGACGGGCGCAGTAAGCTAAGACCATGCTACAGGGGTTCTTGTTAAGAGGAAAATAGATCAGTTTCCTTTTACATCCCTCGGCAGGAGATCTTAGAGTTGACAACGTGACATAAGCAGGTTCGGTCTATCAAGCGTGTCGCTGCACAGGTTGCACGGAACAGCGCACGAGCGGCGCCTCTGCCACCTGCAAGCACAGGTCATAGGGCCCGGGGAAGCGTGTCCCTGTCGCCCGGTCGTGATTGTGCGTGGGTTCCTAGCCTGCGTCGTATACAGGCTAGTCACATGTATCTCATATGGCCCGGTTGCAGGTATACAGTCACCAATTACTGAAGTTTGTATACACTGCGCCGACTGACAAGCATAGATAACGCCATGTCATAAGTGGATAAACGACCACTACATAATCGTTTGTGCCATCTGATTTCGTTGCAAGCAACTCAAGGCTGAGTACCATCACCTGTCCTCCAAACTGCAGCGTATTCCCTCGGCGGAGCTTTGATGCTCTGTTGCTGTACAGAGAGTCGTGGCGACAGGATTTAGGCCACTACTGTGTCCTACTTCCAATTAAGTAAGCTGTGAATAATTGTGGTGAAACTGTTATCAGTGACATCGTCGCATCAAGTGGACTTGAACGTCAATAGCAGCCACCGCCAGTACAAAAGTTCTCCGAGTCTTCATGAAGCAAAGCCATTGATCTACCAAGCCATCATCTTCCATCTTTGAACTTCCTAAAAGTATTGTCTAGAGACAGCAAAATGGTTCTCGTACCACATTGTGCGAATGCGAGCATTCCTTCGTACAACAGACACGCAGACGACTGATTTGCCGGCATGGCGGCCATCTTACTTCTCTGTCATGGCGTATCCACCGCGGTCCCAAGATGGGTTGCTACATCTGGTGTCACTTGACGTTACACAGCGTACGTGCACATGCAGTAGGCAGCCCTTAACGATACGACTGGAGCATCCTGATCATGTACAGACACTTAGAGTGGGGGCAGATCTACGCGCTTTTCGTCAAAAAGTGCCTTCTCACTTCTTCAACCTCTGCCCATGTTGTGCTGACACGCCACACGCCACACGCCTCCACATGCACGGCTAACACGTTGAAGGCCCACGGATGTATAAAAAATCGATATTAACAAACAATTCTTTTCCGGTATCATAGCAACTTTTGAACTGAACGCCATCGCTATGCGCCTCCCTCTGGGCCATTCCACAGACCGTGCACATTACTTGCCCTTGTTCGCCTTCCTCTTGGCCCTTTTCTGCGCAATGATTCTTGTCCGCTGCGCCAGCTTCTCCTTATCCATGTCTGTGTCTGCAGCAGCGGGCCGCTTTCCCCCTTCCGCGCCGGACCCTGGCACATTCTTACCGCCATCCTTGCCCTTGACCCTCTTCGCATCCCGGGCGCCACCCGAACTCGAGTCGCGCTTCCGTTTCTGGTTCTTGCTGCCTGCCTTGCCTGATACCTCCTCGGCATCGGACTCAGCCTCATCCTTTGCAGGCTTCGGCTCGCGGGACTTCTCTTCGGCGGCTGACCGGCGCGACACGACGTTCGCATTCTCGATGGCGAACTCGACGATCAGGCGTTTGCGCTTGTCTTCGAGTGCTTCCTTTTGCGCCTTCTTGCTCTTGGGCGCTTCCCCCTTTACTTTGTAGTCTACTGCGTGGCCATTCAGCCAGCGCAGACCCATGAGCGCGTTCCGGTGTGTGTAGTACTCAATGAAACCGTAACCTCTGCTCCTGCCAGCGCCTGTCTCCTCGCCTACTTTTGAGCCCTTCTCAGTCTCGAAGACAATCTTGGCCTGGCGGACAATACCCTTGCCTTGCTTCTTACGGATCTTCTCCGCAATGACCATTTCCTCTCCGCCGCGGGCAATTTCAGCTTTGCTCAGCTTCTGGCGTTTGCCTAACTTGGCATCCTCGGCGAAGCCAACGACAGCCTTACGAGCCAGCTGCTTGAGGTCCTTCGAGGTTATAGATCGAGGAATGTTACGGACGGAGAGACGGACAAGCGAGAGGTGGAGGGAGGGGTTCTCTTGAATCTGCTTGCGGCGCAGTGTTGCGCTGTCTTCGCGCATCTTGACTTCGGAAGGCGCAAGTTGTGCGTATAGCGGCGAGTTCGAGGCGATCGTGCCTTCATTCAGGAGATATAAACGTCTCTTATCCTTGTCGCGGTTAAATCGGTTCGCCGCGCCTTCGGCAGTCAAGCGTGTAGCTTCGTTCTTATCAACAGCGCGGCTGAGATGCAGGATGCGTCCATCTATGGTGTACTTTCCTGAGGGATCGGCGTCGGCATCCTCAAGAACAGAGTGTGTGGTTGTAATTGTTGCGCCGTCCTTGCGCTCGATGTTTTTTGTGTGCAGCGTAACCTTTGGCACGCCCTTCAGACACTCAATCATCTCCTCTTCGTTGAAAAAGGCTACAAAGCCTGTTCCCTTTGGCCGTTCGGTCTCGCGGTCGTACACAACACGAGCATAACGAATAGCACCGAAACGCTGGAAGTGCTCTTTCAAGCTGTTATCGTCGACGGTGAAGGGCAAGTTGCGGATGAAGAGGACGTAGTTGGGACGCTGTGGCTTCTGCTCCTCGATCTCATCGCTGCCGTCCTCGATGCCTGAGATGTCTTCGTCGTCCTCATCGTAATCAGTGTTACTGTCGTCATCGTCTTCGCTGTCATCTTCCTCTGACTCATTATCAGAGGGCTCCTCGCTCGACTCGGCCCCGGAGTCGACATCAGCCATGTCGACATCCTTCTTGCCCTCTGCCTCATCGCCTTCCTGCTCGTTCTTTTGCAGTGTCTGCCATGCGTCCTTGTCCACAGCCCAATCCACGGCGATCGGCCTACCGTCAATATTCTTGCCGTTCAGATCAGCCAAAGCCCTCTCGGCGTTCTTCTTGCCACGCATCGCAACAAAAGCGAACCCTCGAAGCTCACCGTTGGGCTTCTTGGGCAGATTGATAAAGTGTGTCTTTCCGAAGCTGCGGAAATGTTTCTCGAGATCCTCGGGCTTCTTGATGCTCCACGGCAGGTTGCGGACAATGAGTTTTGGCGTCTGGTTCTCCTTCTTCTGCGCCTCACGCTCTGCCTTCAGCCTCTGGCCCTTACTCTCCGCACCATCCTCACGGTGTCTTGATTCGGCGCTCTCGAGGCGGATCTTTTTGCCTTGCAGGTTTGCGCCGTTGAGTTCTTCCAGCGCGCGCTGTGCGTCTTCAACATCGGCAAATGTAACGAAACCGTAGCCTTTGGATTCCTTGGTCTCCTTGTCGAGCACCACGAGCGCATTCTTGACTGGGAAAGAATCCGAGAAGAATTCGGTGAGTGCTTCGGTCGTGACTTCCTTCGCGAGACTGCGGACGAACAGCTGTCGGCGGGCGTTGGACTTGCGGTCGTTCGTCTGAGCACTGGGTGTTTGTTCGACTTCAGTAGTGGAAGTGGCGCCTTCAGCACCGCCCTCTGAAAGGCGCTGCTTCTTCCTACGGGGTGCCATTGTTGGTATTGTTTGTGTTAGTGTTTCTTGTGCGAAGGCTGATCAGTCAACTTCTCTAGAACTTTTTTCGGCGGCTCGCGCTAATCTCGAACTGCGCAAAAAGTGGGGCTTTCCCGTGATTGGTCTAACATCTATCACGACCCCGCCCTGCTGCATCTGAGGCATCCTTTAGACACGGGATGACGGCACTGTGGCAGTTCGTGCATCTTCACGTGGGCCCTAGTCTGCAGCCTTGCACGCTGTCTCAAGCGCGACAACCATAGAACGTCGTTAGTTTGCTACAGCACGTGCAAGTTTCATGCAGTTGCGGGTTGCGGTTTGCTCAACAACCGCCTGACCGCCGTCCGCGGCGCTGAATGCCGCCTTAGAGCGTCTTGGTTGAGGGCAGGATTGGCGGGCAGTGCCTTATCGCGGGGTGCCTTCCTGCGTTGAGAATAGCCCTTACCGCAGCAGATACGAACAAACAAGTATAAGAGGTAAGATACCGCCGTGTTGGTGGGCCGAACTGCTCGTTCTTCTCTTGTAAACTTGGAAACTCGGATATTGCTACTACACAGATACTCTTATTTGCCTTCAGCCGCGACTTCAAACCGCCGTAGGGCCGCATTGTCCGACAGCGTTCGATCAGACTAGACAGTCAGCCCCTAGAGCGGAGGAACTCTATCATTCTGGCTCTCAGCAATCTAGCTGCTACTTGGCCATTGACAGGAGACCATTACACTTTGTGTTACACAAACGCAGATCTCTCTGACAGCAAAGGCTTTCACCGAATCAGCGACAGTTATACTGCATCGCGCTAAGCTCCTGCCAAAAGCGGGCTAGCTACGCTGTTGATACCTTTGAGCACAGCTTGTAGTCATGAACCCAGCAAAGAGTGGTTTACTCTCGGTTTCGACAGAGCACAATATGAGCTTATCATCACAGCAGATGTCGGAGACACAGCCCCTCCTGCCACCAGACGCTTCTGGCTCCTCATCTCGTTCCATGGATCACGCAGCGTTCCCGCCATCGATGGCTGCGATTCTAGACAAGATCGAGAAACAAGTTAGCGAACTTGATAACAAAAGTGACACCGAGATATCACAATCATCCAAACCCCAATTTGATGGAGATGAAACACTATACGACAAGAAATGCCTGCTTGTAGACAGGCAGATAGATGCGTTTGGGATGGGCCGCTACCAATG
Organism: Stagonosporopsis rhizophila; assembly: GCA_016767195.1. Taxonomy (NCBI): domain Eukaryota; kingdom Fungi; phylum Ascomycota; class Dothideomycetes; order Pleosporales; family Didymellaceae; genus Stagonosporopsis; species Stagonosporopsis rhizophila. The sequence goes on along the minus strand of CP068498.1, from coordinate 2,662,466 downwards.
GATGATTTGGTCTCTGTGCGGTCTCGGCTATCTCATCGACTTGATGTGGGCGCAGGCTTTTGGTCTTGTTCTTTCGCCCCTGCAACAGGAGCTAGGATTCGGCAACGATGAGACTGGCAAGCTCTCCACAGCCTTCTCGGTAGGCCTTACAGCAGGTGCAATTGTTTGGGGCATCCTGGTTGATGTGATTGGTAGGCGATGGGCGTTTAATCTTACAGTCCTAATTGCCTGCACTTTCGGACTGTGTCTCGGGGTACCAGATGATTACAACACTATTCTGGTCCTTACTGCTCTCACAGGATTCGGCGTTGGCGGAAACATTCCAATAGATACGACCATCACTCTTGAGTTTACTCCAGAGAGCAAGCGTTATCTTCTTCCGCTCCTCTCCATATTTCAACCTCTTGGTGTTGTCATTTGCAGTATTATGGCCTACGGGTTCATACCTGTCCACAGCTGCTCTCCAAACTTCTCAGAAGTCGGGCCACTGCCTTCGTGCAAGAATGTTGGTATCGAAGTGGCGTGTTGTAAGAAGGAAGACAATGTGGGGTGGAGATATTTACTGTATTTATACACCCTCGAAGTCGAGCCCGAAGCATACTGACCCGTCGTAGTTACACCCTGGGAGGAGTGACAATCCTCGTCTTCGTACTACGTTCCGTCGTCTTTCGATTTCAGGAGTCGCCGAAATTCCTGCTATACCGTGGCAAAGATGCGCAGGCAATCGAAGTGCTGGAGAACATTGCGCTGTACAACAAAACGACAAGCAGTTTGACACTGGAGCAGCTGCAAGCTCTTGAACGAGAGCACAATTCTCTCCTGGGCAGTGATAATTCGAAACAGGAAATGCCTACCTGGCCTGACAGCATCAGAGCCGAGCTAGCGCGCTTCAAGATTCTGTTTTCTTCACCACAAATGATTCGTCTTACCACACTTGTCTGGCTGACTTATATTTGCGACTTCACTGGCTTCACGGTCGCTGGCTCGTACTTGCCACGAATCATCGCACTAAAGAATGGCGAACTGCACCTCTCTCTTGATTACACATACCGCTCTTATATCCTCATCTACCTGCCCGGCACCATCGGTGTTCTCCTGGGCTCCCTCCTCTATCGCAGCCCAAACATCGGACGGAAGTACACCATGGTCGTATCTTCGCTACTTATGTCTGTCAGCATCTTCGTGTTCAGCACGGTCAACAGCCCAGCTTCCAACATCGGATTGAACGCGATGGAGTACTTTTTCCAATCAATGTTCAACGCGGTCCTCTATGGCTGGACTCCTGAGGCCTTCCCCGCACCAATTCGCGGAACGGCTTGCGGGGTGGCGAGTTTCTGGGGGAGGCTGTTCGGCATCGTCAGTCCTCTGATCGCTCAGCATTTGTATGCGAAGAGTAGAGACGACAAGGGGGACATCAATAGCGTACTATATCTTGCTGGGGGCGTGACACTTGGTTGCGTAATCACAACCGCTTTATTACCAGCAAAGGCGCTGAAGAGGTAAGCGCAGGTGCGCAAGAGGGCGAGGATGGACTTTTACCTTCACAGTAACAAGTAATACTTCGAGACTTAAACAAGTTGATCGAACATTAGATTTACTATTTTATCGATACATTTTGCTCACGAGTCTTGCGCAAATATAAAGAAGAGTCTCATAGCCACCCTACCAGTAATATCGTGAAAGTTTCCGGACGTTGATCTCACGTGTCAAGGGAGCAAATATGCACATCAACGAGGCGTACATCATAGGAAAAACGTTGGGAATGCTTCTTGAATGAGAGTTCAAAAGCAATGTTGATCGTATCTTCTAGAATCTATCGTCTATGTGTCGTCTAATCTTTCAACCTGTCTGCTGCATCTTTTCAAGGAAAGCCGCAGCCTCAGCGGCAAACTTGCAACGCTTTCGGATCGCAGCACCGTACTTATAAAACAGGAAAGGGAAGGGCACACAGGCCAACGCTAAAAATGCAGGAATTGAAGATGCCCAGTGTATCCCTAGATCAGCATACATGTAGGTTGTGAACAGTGGGAACGCAGCACCGAACAGCGATCGCAACACCGAGCTGGCGGCGAGAACCGAGGCCGCGTATATCAGGTACGAGTCGATGAGGTAATTCATGGTGGACAAGAAAACCAGAACCATGCCGAATCCGAACGGAGCGCCAGCCATTATACTAACGACCCAGTGGACGCTTGGTGAATTCGTCCAGGCAAACCAAAAGAGTCCGATGGGCATAGCGATGGAGCCGACAAGGGCAGGCGGGAGGCGAGCCTCAGGAGCAGCAATGCCAGTTGGGGACGCTTCGATGCACTTGTTGTAGCGCTTGTTGTCCCATATGGAGTATAGGACGGCGGCAATCATGCCTACCGCTACTCCAATGAATGCCAAACCGCCGATACCTTGCGACCACCCGCGTCCTTGCTGAAAGACGATGGGGAAGGCGCCGAATAGCATGTACAGAGTTCCATAGATGACAGCCATGTAGATTGACAGCAGAAAAACAATGGGCTCGCGAAAGAGCAGGATCCATGGGCGAGTGATAGCGGTTTTGAACGCAGAGCCGATGGACTTGGTGCCTCGCTCGACGTCAATTTTGCTCCTGTATACCTGTCCGGTAAGCTTCGAGAGAGCTACGGCACGCTTCCGCAGGAGAACAGGGGCGTAGGTCTCGGGCACGAGAAACGCGCAAACAAGCCAGAGAGTCCCAGTGAAGATTGCCATAAGACCTTCGATCCAGCGCCAGCCGCTTGTTTGCCCGACGAAGCCGCCAACTACCAGGTGTTAATTTCATTGTTCCAAAAGTCTTTTGTTCTCCGGTAAAACTTACCAATTGGTCCGATAACAGGTCCCAGGAAAGGGGCTGCGGCGAAGACACTTGTGGCGAGGCCTCGCTGAGATGCTGAGAACATGTCCGCAATGACACCACCAGCGTTGGTCAGGGGTGAGGACCCAAACGCACCAGCCAGGAACCTCAGGATGATGAGAGTTTCGATATTCTGCGAGCCAGCTGCACCCGCATTGAAGATAGTAAGCAACATGTAAGTAGCGAAGAAAAGGTACTGGCGACCATACAGCTCTGTCCGGTGTTAGTGATTGAACCTTCGTCGTAACAATCATGGGATACTCACCACTCAGAGGAGCCCAAAGGAGTGGCCCAATAGCAAAACCCAAGACGAACAAGGAAATGCCGAGCGTGCCAATGATCTGTGCAACCCGAAACTCTTGCAGGATTTGAACAATGCCACCAGAGTATGCAGAAGAGACAAAAGTTACTGCCAGTGTTGCGACAGCCACCAGCACTGTTATACTCCATTTCAGCGACACCGAGTAGTTCATAGGGTTGACTGGGTCATTGTCGATCCAAGTGACGAGGAAAGGGTCGGTCTCAGTACCCGACCCATTGTATGAATGTTCGATAATATCGTTGTCAAGGACTCCTTGATGGAAGACTCGCTGGAAGTGTGTGATGCGGCCGAAGCGACCGGACTCAGGGTCTTTCTCCATGGAAGCCGATCCAGATCTTAGTACGTGCAGATAATCGTCAGTGCGTAAGGCCGTTCCGTAGACTTCGGTAGAGGCGTTTTAAGGGACGGGAAGGACGAAGTGATGTAGCTTGGTTTGTAGATGATAGGCTTGGGTACGCACCAGCAGTCTTTCTTATTTAACAAAGTTCCGCCTTTTGGTCCGCGTCATTGCGCAATTGCGCGAAGATTCAACCGTCTGAAGTTGGCTTCCACACATTAAAGCCGACCATCCGCTTTCGCGGGGCTTCAACGGTCGCATTCGAGCGCCGAGCTAGCGGTGGAGCTTCTGTAGACCTCTCAGTGACTCGACAAACATTCAGGGTGGGAAACATTATACCATGGAGCACTAGCACCACAACCCTCAGCGTTGCAAGCTACGTTACTTCATTGACGATGTTCCTACATGATCTGACAGCTCACCATTAATGCTTTTCAAGTACCGTATCTCACGGATCATCCGCTTAGTGCAATACGTCACCTTTGCTACCTCGGCCGAGGTGCATATTGTTTCTATTGATGATAAGGGGCAAATCCTTTTGATACCACCTGAGATTTGTTCCTGATCACTAATAATGAGCATTGTCGTACATCCAGAGCAGCAACTTTAGTCGTGCGAGGAATTGCGGTCGACTCCAGGAGAGCTGTCGTTGCCGAAATACATGACATGATGCAGTCGCTGATAAAAATAGGGTATTCGCTCGAAAAATTGGCCCATGACTTGAACCACCCAAACACCAAAAACCCCTTTGTTAGCCATTATCGTAGCCCATCGAACAGAAACAGACTTTCGTTGCAAACCCAGCCTTTAACTTCCACCCAACTTGCCCATGAACTCTTCTTGGGTATCCGTCCTCATTGATGTTGTACTGGCAGCCATGGCCTTTCTATACGCCCAGGTCTGCGCGAATTGCTCCTCGTAATGCTCTTTCAGCTTGCGTTGACGCTGCTCTCGCTTTGACATCCAGTAGACTAATCCCATCAGCCCAATAACTGCTGTTCCTAGAATGCCTCCAATAGCGCCACCAACGACGGCCGTCTTGTGCTTCTCATTCTTGCAAACATTCTCGTTAGACATGAGGGTTGCTTCGAGATCTGGTGGAGCATCTGCTGCAGTCGCAGTCGAAGATATTGACGACGACGATGCTGTTGCAGTCTGAACTTGAAAGGCACCGACAGATTTTGTTGTGATTCTGGGCGCAGTGGAATTGTTACAGCAATTTCGTCGGTCGTTGACTGACCTGCAGCAGTATGTCCCAAAGTCACATGTCTGTATATTCCATGCGGACACCGGGTCCAGCCCACCGAAGTCGTTGCTCACTAAGGTGTTTTTAGCAGTGTTGCTACAATACAGGTAAATAGTTCTAAGGAATACGTACTACCAGGGCACAGTTGTGGACACTGAGAAGCTTTACCGGTCGAGTCCGTACACCCGGGTTGCCATATGGTACCCATGTATTCGTTCTTAGTCGCCATACACAAACCGCTGTCCAAGCAGATATCGGCGCCAGTAGTTCGATTTGTGGCGCAACATCCACTGTGCTTAGCTGTTGAGTTGCATGGCCTGAACGTGTCGTCGAGCTCGGCGCCGGTAAGGCTGTAGCATTTCTGGCTTGCTGCCGCACCCACCGATGTTGCGTAAAGACCCGACAGAAGGATTGAAAAGTAGAGCATATTAAACAAAAAGAGTGTAGTGCAAGGTATAGACTTGTAGAGAACGTCTTGAAAATCTAGATTGAGATCGATACTTGACCAGAAGTGTGGATATCGATCAGATCTTTTGACGATGGGACGAAAATCTTGGGCCGATCAGGATGTGCTGCAAACCCATATAAGGCTTCCGGAATAAGCATCAGGCAGGAGGGCTTTGTAATGTTATTATGCGTGGACAGCCCTGTGCAACCGTCTTGCGCTGCTAGCCAGCGTCCTCGACAGGCGTTCCTCGTCGTCGATTTGAAACATGTCATCAAACCCGGCAACGTCAGTGCAACATCCCCGTAGTAGTTCGCTGGGGTAACGCAGCTGAGCCGCTAAGGATGAAAGACAGGCAGCCTCAATCTATGGCCTGTGGCACACAGAAGACGCCTTCAGACATGGCGCGACGCCGTGTTGGGCGCTGTCAAGCAGTTCCGCATGTCTGGGCGAACAAAGGCGCTTGTTGCAGTCCAAGGGTTGAGAAACCCTTTTGCTTGAGGCTGTTGGTTGAATTAGCGGCACAAGGGATCGAATAAGGTAGAGACAACGGCTTGCAATGGCCGCGGCTGCTGTGTTGCCTCGAGCTGGAGCATGATGCGCCAAGGGGAATGGTGTCTGAAGTTCAGGCGCGTCGACGGCTTGCGAGGCAACGATTGGAAGGAACGTTTGCGCTAGTCTCGCCATCCGTCCCCGACTAGGTTGTGCCTGTCTCTGTCATCATCTTCAAGCATTGGACATGTCACTTTCGACTTCCCAAATCGCACTCGTATCTTCATCTCACAATGTCTAGACTAACTGCTATGTTTAGACGCTCTCGCCGCCATGCTCTTGAAGGCAATGTAATCTACCATCTGGCAAAACCCGTAGCCAGCATTGTAGAGACATTGATTCTTATGTATCAGGGCCCGTGGATTGCTCGGTGACGCACTAGTGCTGCGCGAACGATGGATGCTGTTTCGTTTGTGGAGATTCGATCAAATGCCAGGGATCTGGACGAAAGTGAGTCTTCGTCGGCTATTGATTGTAGCTAGTACGGCCTTCCTTGACCAACCCCTTTGTCCCGACAGGGCAATGCTTCACTGATATCTTTGATTTTCCTAGCCAAGGTTCTATATCACAATGCAAGCATTTCGGCAAGTGAGCAGGCATCGACTTGTTGAGTTGGACAGACTCGAGAATACCACCAAGCCGAGGTGCTCGCACCAGCCCGTGTAACGCAACTGAAACCAAACACCGGCAATATGTATGATCGACTCGACAACCGCTTTGTCTCCGGCCCCATGAGCTGCTAGGATTGCGAAATAGATCGTTTATCCATGTACGATGACATATCAGTAAATATACCTATGCTACCACGCCCACCATCACATGGGACAAAAGGAAGCAACCGCGCACCAAGTATCCGGTACAGGCTTAATCCTCCATACCCTGCTCTACCCCCGCATAGCGCATCCTCACGTCAGCGATCTCCACGGTAACTGGTCACACATCGCACGCCATCCCAGCCGTGGCGCCGGCCGTCTGGAACAGCTCATTAGTGACCCACGGATCTGCGCTGCTGTCAATGCATGTCGTACCAGGAGTAGTCGAGGCGTTAATGACGGCTAAGCGCCGGCCTCATGGTGGGCTGTGGGTGGGCTGTTGGGAAGGGAATGGGTGGACCAAGCACGGCACGTGTGAAGCAAGGAGTGTGATGGTAGGTGTGGCGACAAAGGTGATCATTGTTGTTTCGTGCGGACTTGGTGAGCGATCGAGGCAATTGCTTGAGGATAATATACTGGCGCCCATGCAATACTGTGGAGAGTCGTGGATTTTCTTTTGCGTGCAAACGCTGTGTTGCGACCGGTGGTTCATTCGCCGTCACAACATCGCGAGCTGGGAGAGACCTTGTCTGGCACTGATGCATACCGCCCTCACACATGTACGCTGCTCGAAGCGCTGTCGGGCGTCCCTCGGATCTCTGCAGCTCAACATGCCGAAATGGGCAGTGACAGGTGATACGCTGGAATCCACAGCGAATGACTTGCTTACTTAAAGAAGTAAGTTGGACCCATGGCCAAAAGCACTGGATGTAGTTGTTGATCTGGCTGGAAGTGGCGGTTTGGGGTTGAGACTGTGGGCACTGAGCTGCTTTGGCGCATGCACAGATTCTGCTTAGACACGACGAAGCAAAGCAACGTGGGCAATACGTCATGCTATACTCCGATTGTGATTCAAGACGACATTACGACTGCTTAGCCCAGTTTCCCCATCAGCAGTGCATGAACCCTTGCACCCTTCTTCATGCTCCCTTCACCCAGCGGCATGGCCAACAACGCGTTCGCACCCTTGAAGCTACCAATTCTGCTACTCCTCTGTCCGCCTGTCGAACTGGCATACATAGCCCCATCTCGAGCTACCACTAGCGCACGATGATACTCCGGCCTGCCCTTGTCCATCCTGATATCCTCATCAAGCAGTACACTCACTTTGGGCAGGCCCACTGGTGTGATACCAGCCTGCTGGTGTAGCGCAGGCAAAACGAAGAGGTGGAAGCATACCACAGCCGAGGCAGGGTTGCCAGGCAATGAGAAGATGGCTTTGGAGATGCGCGTACCGTCAGGGCCCTTGGTAGGGACTGTGGCGAAGGTTGTGGGTTTGCCAGGCTTCATATTCACGCGTCCGAAATGGATTGTGCCGCCTAGAGAGCGCTCAATCGTGGGCTTGAGTAGGTCGAGTTCGCCCATCGAGACACCTCCGGAAGTTATAATTATGTCGCACTTAAGAAGGGCTTCGCGCAGGGTTTGTTCCAGAGAGCCGGGTCTGTCCGATTAGTGGTTGTCACACATGCACATGAGTATGTGGACCTACTTATCTGATGCGATGCCGAGATCCACGACTTCGAAGCGGTGGCTTCGTGCCGCGGTGATGAGAGTCGGGCGGTTCGTGTCCCTGACCTCTCCCAAGCGTAGTGGCCCATCTCTATTGTGAGGGATAATCTCGTCACCGGTACTCAAGACGCCCACAATGGGTCGCCTATAGATAGACACCTCCTTTGTGCCCACTGAAGCCAGAAGACCAAACTCCCCTCCGAGAACCGTGATACCCTCACCCTTCTTCAGTATGGTTTCGCCCTCCTTTACATCACTACCAACCTCGCGCACGTTCTCTCCAGCTTTGATCTCGCTTGTCAAAATCTCCACCTCCTTCTCTTCGTTACCATCATCTGTCTGACTCTTCAAAACCGTGTCCTCGACCATTACGACTGCATCGGCGCCGGGTGGGAGTGGAGCTCCAGTAGTGATACGAGCAATTTCCCCCTCCTTCAATTCCTTCACATCACCTGCTTGAGCATGCGATACAATTGTAACAGGGTACACGCCTTTCTCAAACTTGCCAGAGGACGGTATCTTGACGGCATAGCCATCAACAATGCTGGCTCGGAAGGCAGGCACTGATTCAGCAGCTTTAACATCCTCAGCGAGCACGGAGCCACCCAAGCTCATGTCGACGGTTGCCTTCTCGACGAGCGGAGCTGGCGTGTGTTCCGCAATCAATTTCAATGCATCCTCAACTGCAAGCATAGGATATGGGGACGATCGATACCTGCGAGAAGGCCCGGCACTGGGATCGTTCGATTGAGGCCGATCTTCGGGTCTTGTGTGCGGCTGCACTGCAGCATGGCCTCCATGACCGTGTGAGTGGCCATGCCCCTGGTGATGATGATGATGGTGGTGGCCTTTGCCTGCACCTGTACTTGTCAGCAATATCTTGAGGATGGCAAAATCTTCATGTACCTGCAAGGTTAGCACTAGAAATGCCCGCATCCTTCTCGAGCTTCTTTACGCCGCCTTCGTGGAGGGGTCTTGATTCCGCACCAGCTGTCTGAATACAGGCATGCGGCAACAGCTTAATGATGGCCTCGAGGTTCTCTTTAGCACCCTTTGGTGATCCTGGTAGAGTAATCACAATGGACTGTTTTCGAGTACCTGCCACAGGTCTGGCCATCAGCGCGACTGAAGGGGTTAGTCTGGAAATGATATGCAATGGACGGAAGCTACTGACAAGGCGTTACAGCATACGAAGTTGTTAGCATGCCGTGGCTAACCAGCTGTTAGCTCACCATCTCGGTTCAGTGATGCATGATCACTCACACAAGTCCAGGAGCATGCCTGTCTATCAACGGCGTTACCGCCTGCCCACTGGGTCAGCCATAAATTGCTGCATATCGCATTGCACGTAATACCTCCGGAGTATTATCTTTTGTGGCAAACCCTGTTCCACCGCTGGTAATGATCAGATTGACTGGGTTGGCACCATCGGTCCAATTTCTGATGGTCTTCTGGATTGCAAGCACGTTGTCCGGCACGATATCGGTCTCTGCGACATCCCATTGGTCATTGCCAGAACTGCTGAAGACGTCTTTGAGAATTGGTATGCATTTGTCTGTTGACGGGTCTTGCGATGCAGTCTCGGACACGATCAAGATCGCAGCTTTCAGCTTCGAGTTTGTGGTGCTCATAGTGGATGAGGAGGTGACGTTGATGGTGGAGTTCTTGTCCCGCATCTATAATGTAGTTTGCGCACGGACTACCTGGATTTATGTACTTGTAAGGATGCCTAAGCAGCGCTCAGTGCAAGTGGAGTGTTGTGACTGAACCCTGACTAAATATTGATATCTAACGCCGATGCTCGCTCATACATGCATTATACAAGCGCCTTCCTTATGTACATCATACAACTTCGATGGATCCAACCCAAAATTGCCCTTTCTCTCGGAGTGCGCGATCTGAAGCATAGTCCTCTGTCAGCCACACCTCCTCCATCTATCGACATGTCTGCTTCTCTATTTGAGCACCTTGTGTTGCACCATGATGTCAAGACGTTCAGTCGAAGTCCTTTGCAGCGCTTTGCATAAGCAGTCCAATGATCAGACCAAAAAGACCCAAGATGGAACTGAAGATCTCAATAACAAGAATCTTGACGAAGCTATAGGCACGTCAGTTACTGATCTTGAGATTTGACGTTGCGTATACGTACAGCGACGGATCAGCAGCATCTGCCAACGCTGCGCTACTTCCATTGATACCAACAGAGACACCACAGATTAGGTTGCACATGCCGACTGTAAGCCCTGCCCAGAACAGCGCGTAACCAGTGAAGTAGTTAGATCCAGAGTAAAGCTTCTCAGTGTCCCCGACGGCCTGCATCTTCGAGGAGAAGATAATGGCCATAATGACACCATAAATGGCGACAACTTCGCAGAAGATGATAGAGATCAAGTTTTTCGTTCGTATCCTGGGCGCCTTGACACCACCACCTACAATGGACACGCCGGTCGTGAAGATACCCCTGCCGCGAGGTTAGAGCCTGCCCAAGTCCTTGCATCTGTGGAAACGTACCAGGCGGATCCTACAACAGAGAGACCAATGCAGAGGGCGATACCCAAACTAGCCCAGGTGTATGGGGATATAGATTCGAGGAATCGTCCGACGTTGAATGCTTCGCCCTCGCCGTTGAACAGCATGTCTGCCCATCATTAGCTATGGCCGGCGTAGAGTTGCTGTCGTCGCGACACGTACATAAGCCGACTACCGTCAACGCAGCGGTCGCGCCGCCCGTGCCATATGTGAGAACCATCGTCGCAGATGGCCGTGAGAGCGGAGATGGATGGTGAGAGTGGCGGAAGGGAGCTTCCTTGGTGAGGCATCGTTGGATGCTGCGGGCGATGATGCTGAAACGCACGGACCTCTTGGCGCTGTATCATCGGCTTCCACCACAGGCAATCACCCGTCGCTCGAACAACAGCCTCCCACCTTGTCACAGTCAATATGGCGGCCGACCTAAAGTACTATGAGCTCTACCGTCGAAGCAGGTACTACATGCGCGCTTAAGAGATCGGGTTTGAGCACGCCAGCTAACAGCAGATAGTCTGGGCGGTGCCCTCACAGACACGCTGGACAACCTGATTACCGAGCGCCGCATCGAGCCCCAGCTAGCTATGAAGATTCTCGCAAACTTCGACAAGGCTGTCGCCGACGTCCTCGCAGATAAGGTCAAGGCTAGGCTGACTTTCAAGGTGAGTCCATGGTCACTGCGTGAATCCGGAACAGCAGTAGTGTAGCTGACATGCGCTCTCACAGGGACACCTCGATACCTACCGCTTCTGCGACGACGTTTGGACATTTATTATCAAGGATATCAACTTCAAGCTCGACAACACGAATCAGGTTCATGCCGACAGGGTCAAGATTGTTAGCTGTAATACGAAGCGTCCAGGCGAGGCCTAGAGCTAAGTCTTGCTTGAACTTCGTATGCTGAACGTGATCTTGCAGGCGAAATAAAGAAAGAGAAGAAAGATCAACAATTCTGTTTGACGCAGGAGTAGTGATCTTGTCACGTCGAACAAGGTCGCTCCGGTACGAGTCAACCTATAGTACATCAAAACGTTGAATGTACTTGGAAGGACGTGGAGGGGCTGTAGCAGTTTGCTTGGAGCTTTACATGGCGTTACGGAGATTAAAATGGATACCACGGGCACAATTTGGCGTTAGGGATATGACGCTGCAACACACTCAACACGAGCGAACGCACACAAGGTCACAAATAACGAACATTCAAATAACAGAAGGCCTGTATTATATCTAAGCTGAATACATACCACTTGCCTTTAGTTGTCTCTTGTTGTGTTTGCCCCGCCATGTTGATTGTGGAAGCACTTGACTTGACTAAGCCCTCGGAGGTCCGGTCCTTGCAGTAGCTGCAACCACCTCATCCACCGAACATCATCGGGTCCTTCAGTACAACTACTCACCATGTCAGCGGCACCCACCAAATCAGCATGGCTCTTCTTTTCCGTCACAAGTGGAGCATGCGCAGCCTTCAATGGTGTCTTCGCGAAACTGTACGTTCTTGTCACATCTTAAAACTGCGTATGCTAATGCATGGTCCAGCACAACAACAGAGCTCACAAGCTCCTGGTCGAGCGCTCTTGCCGTGGCATTTGGTCTTGACCCCTCGAACAAGTTCTTTGAATATGCATTACGCGCTGTACGTAACCCTGAGTACCTCCCATTGACAAGATGCTAATGTAAACCCAGGCCTTCTTCGGCATGAACCTCCTCTTCAACGCCATCATGTGGGGCCTCTTCACTCGCGCTCTTACCCTCGCATCCTCCACCGTCCGCGTCTCCGTGATCAACACTTCTGCGAACTTCATGATCACCGCCATCATGTCCGCGCTCATCTTCTCTGAGAGCCTGCCTGGGCTGTGGTGGCTGGGCGCCGCAATGCTCGTCGCTGGCAGCGTGATCGTAGGCATGAGGGAAGAGGGGGAGACGAAGCAGGTGCTTACTGGCACGGGTGAAGGGCCGTTGCTGAACCCACAGGGTGAGGCGAATGCTGAGTTTATGGATAGCGACGATGAGGGGCAGTCGAGGCATGAGCTGGACAGCGTCAGGCGCAGGAGTAGTAGCAGTGAGCGCAGCGATGCTGATGAGACGCTGAGATAGCTTGCTATACGATCTACTCGTGCCCTTGAGAGGCATCTACTATTCTAGTCGTGAGTGGGAAGCACATCTAAATGGCAATGTATATTTTGCCGTCCGCAGATCAGAACTATACTGTACAGCCTTGCGCCAATTGCCAACCTTTTCCTTCCCAGGAACCGACCGTGGAGGTATTCAGCACAACAACATCGGCCTCTACACCGAGTATTTCCTTAACACTCTCCTTTCCTCACCCGTCGATAACTCGTGCCACGTTGGCAAGTACCTCTTCATCGCGATCAGATCCGGAAAACGCAAACACCCCTTGCCATGCTCAGCGCAGCACGTCAAGCCAGCTTCGGTGTACGGCTTGCACTCAGTGTCTTCAGAATCTGAGGCCTCGCTTTCACACGCTTCGGAATCCTCTTCAAAATTCTCACCCGCGGCATTACCTGGCGGCGACGATGGAGGTGTAGCGACTCCCGTGCCATCGGCTCTGCACTTCGCCTTGCCTTTCCCTCGACTCTCAATATCAAGATGCTGCATTGCACTTGCAAGCTCAGTCCCCTGGTCGTCAGCTTTCGCCTTCGCGGCAGCCGCGTATAGCGCTTTTTTCCTGTCTGCGCGCCTCTGCTTCTTGGCCTTCTTCTTCGCCCGGTTTTTCTCGTTTCTGGTCTTGCTGTGCCGGAGATGTTGGTCACCGGGCTGTTGTGCGTAGAAGTGCTGTTCGTACAATTGTTGCTGGGCACTGAAGTGGGAGTGGCCGGATGCTCCTGCCTCGTCACTTTGAGGGAAGTAGAGCGGTGCTGGAGCAGGCGCTGGAGAAAGCGCTGGAGTAAGTGGACGAGGTGGAAATGCAGGCATAAAATATCGTGGCTCTAGATATTCTGGCTGTGGGAGGTATACAGTCGTTGTGGGGTAGTAATACCATCCCGTTGGTGGTTGGTGCTGTTCCATACTGTGACAGTTGGATTCCATTTTGTCAAGGCACAATTAAGTGTGGAGGGTTTCCGAGTATAGTGGAAGGGTGAAAGTGAGGACGCAGTGCGCGACTAAATACACAGGTAGCTGTGGGCTTCATACCTGTATAATATATGAATGTGTGTGTATATATCCTTACGCAAGTCTGGTACAGAGCCCGCTGGAACCGGTATTAAAGATCCCCCATAGACTGGGTCGCTGACTGCACCTAATCAGTAACGCGTTGTACACTTTCCAAGTACCAAACTTCCCTTACAGCACACTACAAGGGAAACATGTGGTCGCAGGGTGTTTGGAAAGCACATGCCCTCAACATTTGTTCGTTAATTGTTTCGTATGTCGAGTTTCTCTACCATGGTTCAGAATATCTAATGCAGCCGCCTCAAGCCCTCGACCAGCCCTCGGACCTCCTCAACGTCTCGCCCTAGCCCTTTGCACGCCGTTGATTGCTGCTCGTCGGTCAAATCTAAGAATTTCTCCACCAGCTCGCCATCTACAAATCGATATGGCTCTTCACTCTCACGGACTTGGTTCTTGAACGCTCGGTATTGCGCAAAGCCCATATCTCCGGGTGCAGGTACGATTGTGCCGAGGTTGCTTTGTAGTGTGATAAGGAGGTCAAGGTAAGCGGGTTGAATGAGTCCGAAGAGGTAGATCGAGCCCTCGACCTATTTCCAGATTAGTAGGAAATAGTTTGCGGTAGCAATAAGCAACTCACTGTTCCCATGAATGCACGCGGTACAACCACGGCATCCGCCTGAGCGACGACATCAATACGCCTTATCCTGTTTACCATTTCACCAAGCAACATCTCAGATGTGGTTTGCAATCGCTTCTTGTCATCGTCAGTCACGCCCTCAGGGTTGCGCACTAGGACTGCTAGATTGCCCTCCGCGTCGCTTTCCAGGTACGTGTTTGTGTCCACTTCTGCGACCGCTGTGGCCCACGTTGTTTGGTAGTGCCTTGCAACCTCCGTCAGCTTGTCATTTAGACCGTCCTTGCCAGGTCTGTACTCGACTACGACAAGAGACTTCATCAGGTCTGCTATCGTAATGGCGTTGCCGTTGACGGTGATGTCGATGGGAGCTGTTGAGCAACGGAATGTTGCTGCTTTGACGAGGTCGGGCTTCGATTGCGTGCGAAATTCGAGGTCGTACACAACGATCGTCTTGATCAGCGCGGCTACTATCCTGCCTTCGCAAATTGCGAGACAGCGACATCCACCTTTGACGGCAAGTGAAGTGACGAGCTTGAGCGAACGTTCGGGCGTGACTTCGAGCACCAGGATGCGGCCACGCTCTTCTGTCGCTTGTTGGTCGTCGAGATACGCTGTACCGAGTATGAAGCGCTCCGCTGTTCCACCAGATCCATCCGGAAGAGAACACCGAATTACGCATTCGAGCAGCTCGTCTTCGTTGAGGGGATATGTGTCAAGCTCCTTGAACTGGATCTCATCAACAAGCTTGAAGTGACTAAGCATGGACTCTTCCCCGCCTTTCAGAATGCGCTTTATTGTGCCAAGGCCAAAAGCCTTGAGGCCCGGTGAATATGCTATCCGCCGAACTGTCTCGTCGACCTTGAGAGTCTGTATGTGTGTAGTTCGTTCGGTATCAATAAGAGCTATCCGAAGGTCGTTTGAGGTGGCGATTGCAACGGAGCCAGGATATGCCTCTGAATTAAATGGGCATACGGTCGTTGCCTTTTCTGCCGTGACTGCAGAGTAAACTAAGCGGCCCTCTGACCCGTATATTAGCGAAGGATGTTCGCACGTCGCGAAAACATTGAAGAGGTTGTCACCGCGGGGGAGAGCACGGAACGTGGCCTCGCGTGTTCCCAATATGATGCTCTTCCGACCAGACAACTGATTAGTTGATGGATCGAACGAGTATGTCACAACATTGCCGTCAGCCAAAGCGGCGAACAGTGTCGGTGCCTGGTCTGCAAAGATCTGTGTGAGGAGCAACGATCGTGGGACGGAGTCTTCCGAGATCTGCACTGTCCGAACAGCCTCTAGGGTGTCCAAAGAGCAGATGGCTAGACCAGAATCCTTCCAGAACCCGAGAAAGCATACAGCGCTGGAACCAGATGGGAGCGCTATACAAGCAACTTGACTCTCTGTCCCGAAATTCTTCTCCTTGACAACCTGGAGGCCACCGTCTGCCATCGATGGCCCGACCCGGTGTGGGGATGCCAGCAAAGTAAGAGATACTACTGTAACACCACCCAACGAGACCAGTACATGGCTGTCGTTTATTGCGGCAGCAGTGATCTGTTGGCCGCCGGAGGGCATCCATTCTGATTTGACCATACCGCCGTCGAGATCGCATATGCGTGCTCGCCCATTTGTGACCTGCACAACACACCCTCCCGAGATATTGGCTGCGACAAGCGTGGTCTCGTCTAGTGCAAGCGATGCGAACTCTTCGACTTCCTCGACTTCACCTTGAGAATCGAATTTGAAAACACGCGACTCATCGACAAAAGTGACCAGGAGGATGTCGGCAAAGTCAGAGGAAGGGTCCGACTTGAGGCTAAACAAATTGGAGATATGTTCCATCTCGCCAAGTAGACCGACATCTTCGAGACCCACTCCACTGCGAACACTTCGAAGACTTCCGTCCTGGTAGGCGCCGCTGCCGGTAACAATCCGAGCCTGACCTGATGAGTATTCATTCGTCTGGCCCTCGCTTGATCTGTTGCCCATGTCCATAATGGTAAAGTCGAGCACAGGAGCAATGTTCGCGAATGTCTGTACTATCTCCATCGACCTTGCGGTGATCCTAATGACCTGCGAGTCGCCTTGGTGTGAGCCAACAAACACATATCCGGCGTCTAAGTAGACCAGCACGGACGCCCGTGACGTTTGGCCAATGACATCGAGCTTCCATGTCTGTATCCGATTCTCGTCACCGAGGATGAGCATCAACAGGTATAGGCGTCCATAGTCGTCCGCAAGCACAAAGCGCTGTGCGTCAATCTTTTCCCAGGCTACGAATATGGTGGCTTCCTCGAGTGGCTCAACCTGCAGATTGCCGGTCTCGGAACTGTAGTATCCAATGGATGTCTCACCAATCACGAGCAGGCCATGAGAAGGCAGATCTACGGGTATTAGATGGCTGGCGCCGAGCTCCAAGTCCGCTTTGCACACATCACCCTCCTCGAGCTCCACCTCGTCGCCACTGTGCCTGATCTCTCGAACCTTGAGCCTGACATGAGAATGCGTGTCTTCATAGAGTAGTGCAATTTTCGGGTTGTCGTCGAGCGATGTAGGTTTCAAGAAGGCAGAGGAACGGACAAACATTTCCGATAATCTCACGGGGATGGGCTCTCCAAGATGAGCAATGTCTGACTGCCCTACCTGCTTTCTCTTCTTTCCTCTTTGGACCAACGGTATGACGGTAATGATGCCCTCGTACACCTCAACTGTCATGAGTCGGCCGGTTGGGTCAACGTGACATCTTTCGCCCGTTTGCGATTCTCTTGCGGCATTGTCGGCAACGCTTTCGAAAGACTTTTCGGTCTGGAGCTGGTTCTTCTCGGAATCCCATGACAGGGTGAAGTACGTAAATCGGTCGGTGCCAACAAAGAGGTGGTCGGTCTGCGATAGTGCAGGTCGGAGCTTCTGGAGCATTGTAACCTTGCCATAAATGGCTCTCTGGTGCTGCAACGCCAATCCATCTGCAGTTTGAGAATAGAACTCGAGCCTGTTTGCTTTTCTACAAGGCCGTCAGTACCTCTAGAGCTGTCAAGCACGGCAAGCTTACGCGACTACCAGGCAATCCTCCTCTGCACTCAGAAAGTTGAGCTTCAGCGCATGACGGACGCTGCTCGGCTTGTGAATAGGCGCGATGTAGGCCATGATGGGTGGATAGCCAGAGTACAGCCTTCTGGGGACCCGGAAGCTGATATGCAGAGGCGAGCAGTGTCGTTGTCTTGAGCTGTCGGACGTCATTAGTTATCTCCGAATCGCGCTAGCAACTGAATCGCGTTGCGGGGGTTTTGGAACTTCAAATCTGGGATATTTTTGGCCGAGTCACCATAAACTGTCGCAAACACCTTTCTGCGTCCACCATGGCTTGTAAGGCCAGCTTCTGATTGCAGGCGCGTTTCTTGACCATATGCGCTGACCATGACTGCCAACATAGCAACAATGGATGTAGAAGACGACGATCCCGTGGTCGCAGAGTACGATGTCTACATCACACCCGAGGCGGAGGAGCAGCAGCTCTACGTCCTGCAATACCTCAACAGACCGCCCGATCAGCCCTTTACGAAAGCCACCGGCAGCCAGCCCGCCGAATTGCGCGTCAAAAAGGAGTCTGGCTTCATTGAAGTCGACGTCCCGATCAACATTCGCCAGAACTACAACCGAGTAACCGGTGTGCGGTGGGGCGAAGCTATGCGCAAGACCAAAGGATTTGGGCAAAAGGCGTACGGCATTGCTTCTGGCTTCGAGAGAACCATGCCGCGCACGGGCAACAGGCCTGGCGGCGAAGGAGGCCCAGCGGCGCCTGTAGTCACAGCAGAGGATGACGACAACTTTGAAGAATACATTACACATTTCGAAGATGCTAACGAGAAGGGCCATGTATTCAATGCGCAAACCTTTGGCGGCCAGATACAGAATGACGACGGCAAAGGCCCAAGCTATATGCTAGGGACATTCCGTGATGGTATGATTTGCTTGTAATTGTGAAGTCTGTTGCCTCGTTGACGTCCCTCAGCTCAGCTCCACCTCACACGTCTCAACGGTCTTGTTCAGCTTCGAACCCAATTCCACCACATCGATGCCTCTGCGCAGCTTGAAGCAGTTGCACGACGACGAGAAAAGGAGTCGCAAGAAGGCGCAAAGCTGGCAGAGCCCAAGGCGTTTATTCCCACTGTGAAGAAAGCGGGTGGAGATACGGCGGCCGAGCTGACACAGCAGTTCATGAAGGCTGCGAATGTCGAGTCGTGGCACAAACTGCAGTACTCTGACGAAGACGTGAGTTTGCTCGGTATTCACAAAGCGAATACGTACTAATACAGACCAGTCTGAACTTGCCTATGACTCGTACAGCGAGCGCCTCTTCCTCTCACCGACAATAGATGCGCCGAAGCTACGATCCAACCTCGACAACGAGCAATTCCTCGATGTTATTAGTGCGCCATCGGCCGGCAAGGGTGCTAAGAGGAAGAATGCAACGAGAGAGAAGGAGCTGGTTGAGATTTCGGACGAGTCGGATGAGGAAGACGAGACGGTGGGTTAGCAAAAAGGTGGATTTAGCAAGCATTATCTTGGAGTTTGCATTACCAGCTATCTTTGGGAAGATACAAGACGATACCCAGCAATATGGATGCACAACATGGACAGTCAACATGAATCCTGCGCACTTTGGAGTGAAGGGTCGCGGAGCACGCGTGACTAGTGGGTTCTGCAAGCATTATTATGGAGTTTGCATTACCTGCTACCTTTGGGAAGATACAAGACGATACCGCAGCAATATGATTGCACAACATGGACGCACCTGCCTGCACGTGACTTGTAACGCGTGCAGCCAAACGCCCACACCAAGACGGACCGAAGGCTGCATCTGTAACGACCGATTTGCGGGATTTTGAAGTGCATGCCCAAAGGGGCGCCGCAGACTGATCAATTACACTCAAGACGAATGTGCAGCAGTTAACTGTACATGTTGCAGCAATGGTACATTGTGGCGCTGTCCAGCATGACGCTGTCGTGCGCGGTGTGGGCAGCTTGGCAGCATGTCCATGTATGGGTGCAGGTGGTGCAAACAGGAAATGGAGATGTGGAGGTACAGGAAGGATACACACTAGCCAAGACAAGGAAGGCCGTGTTTGGCTAGACGGGCCCACGGGGCTGGGCCTGGGGCTGGGCTGGGCTGCTCGGCTAGGATGCGCGCGGCCGATGGAGAAGGGGAAGGTGGTTGCAGGAACAAAGACACAGCGAGTGTCGAGGGCGAGATTGGACGGCGAGCAGGTGCAGCGTGCGGCCCTGCTGGAAATGAGAGGGCTCTGCCTGGCCGGAGTGAGACGTCTGAGCGGGGGCGCTAGAAGGTGTGGAACAAGAGGGCAGATCAAGCGGCCGTTTCGCTGCCAGAGGGTGCGCGCGGCTGTTCGGTTGGCGCACCGGGAGCGAACTGCAACCGCAGGGAACCGCAGGGTCCCCAAGCAGAGGGAGGGGATTGGTGGGGTTTTGTCTCGTTTGGAGCACCATTTCGCTCCCTCAGCTGCGTCCTGGCTGCCAGCTTGGGCGGCATTCGCAGGGACAGCTGCGCCTGCAAAGCCCGCACCGTCTGCAACGACACCTCAGCAACAGCAACAGCAACAGCAACAGCAACAGCGGCGAGGCAATTTCCATACGGCCGAGACGCCGCCAACGCGACTAGAAGCTGGCGGCTTGTCCGCTGTGCCATCGCGCCTCGTCATCCCCTCTCACCCCCCACGACCGGACTGCCTCCTGCCTGGTCCGTGGTCGGTCCTGCACGAAACACTCCCTGCTGTCCGCGCACCTGCGCACCCACCACCACCGCCGGCGACGCTGTCCGTGACTCTGCACCCACGCCTGCTCCTGCTGTCTGTCGTCTGTCGTCTGTCGTCTGTCGCCTGCCTTTGGTCGGGGCTGCAATGACTTTCCGAACTGCGCAGTGTGATTGTGCCCTCTCCCTTCTCACCCGGCACCTCCCCTCGCGCCCCCTGCAGCGCCCGCGAGCCACGCTTTAGAGCGACGTCTGCCCTGCCGCACCCTGTCCAGCAGTCCAGCAGTCCAGCAGCCCATCTGCCTGCTCCGGCATGTCGTGGTTCCTGCGCGGAGTCCAAGTACGTCTCACCCGCCGCCGCCGCTGCCTGTGCCGACGACTGCTAACTAACGTCCCCCGGCAGAGCGCCATCTTCCACTACGCTTCGTGCGCGCCGTGCACCGGGTATGCCGACGGCAGGAAACGCCAACGCGAGGCCAAGCTGGCCCGCAAGGCGAGGGAGAAGCTGGTCCTCGAGCAGCCCGGCGCATACCACCACCCCGAGCCCACCGGCACCAATCCCTACTGGGGCGAGGAGATGGCTCTGGGCCCAGGGCCGCCGCCGCGGAGAGCGCGCAGGACCAACACGGGCAGCACAAAGGTCGGGCTGCAGAGCACCACCGTCAGCCAGAACGGAAGCAGCCTGGACGGCGACGGCGCCAAAGACTTGCGCCTCAGCGACGACACCATCGACGACGACACGTGGAACCTGAAGCGCTACCAGAGGGAGGACGAGCACCTGTGGGGCCTGGACGAGGCCCCCATTCCCGTGCAGCACACGACGTCGGGCTCGTCGTCGAGTGGCCTGGGCAGCGTCCTGGGCTACAAGATGAGCAGGCCCAACACGTCGCGCTCAGGGAGCTACTACTCGCCACGCGCCCCGCCCGTCAACGACCTGCACCCGCCCGTCGTCAGTCTGCCGTCGCAGCATGTCGCCGACAACAGGTGGATGCTCCAGCCCCCGCCCAAGGCCAGCGTCATGGCCGGCAAGGAGCGTGCAACACATCGCAGCCGTAGTGGCAGCGGCGCAAGCAGTCGCGTCGAGCTGAGTCTGCAGAGACAGGTCAGCACGCGCCAGCTCATGCACAAGCTGGAGCGCGGCCAGACACAGGAGCTGCCCTCATTCACCCCCCACGGTTCCTACACCGATCTCGTCTCCACCCAGCGCCGCAACAGGAGCAGGACACCCCAGGCACGACCGCCCTCTGCCACCAGCTCGAGGAAGCGCCGCGACACGGCCATTACACTGAACAGGACGGATACCTTGGAGTCGCAAAACTCGACCAGAACGGCCAGGACCACGCCAACAACGTCCCGCACCGTCTCTGTCAGGCAGAACCGGCCCGTACTCTCGACTGTAGTGTCTAGCGGCTCTGGTGCCAATGCCTCTCCCCCGGGCCTCCACAGCTTCGATGAGAACGCATTCCCAGAACGGCCTGAACAAGCCTATCAACGCGATGCAACTCTATCCTCCGACTCCCTCCCCGCGCCTCACACCACACCCCGCCGCGAGCGTGAGCGCGAGCGCGCACCCCTCAACTCCTCCGACCTTTCCTCCCTCAATTTCCTCCAAGACACCGTCTCCCCACGCGCACTCCTCAGCTCGCGCTTTGTCTCTGCCCCGCTCGTAGAAGCCAAGATCCGTCTGCCGCCCTCCAATGGCGATCTAGCGGACACGGCAAGAGACCACAAGCGGCCTCTCCGTGCGCCCTTTGACAGCCAGGGCGTTGTCGAGAGAGACCCAACGCTGCGCTGGAGCGTGGACTTCTGAATCAAATCTTGAACGCTCGCACTTGAAACCGGAAGACGGCCCTCACATCATCAGCTCACACGATCAAGATTGGCATACTTTGTGTTTTTTTAATTGGGTCTTTTGCATAGCGATGTTTTTCTGCTTCAGCGCGCATGTCTGTCTGTCCTGTCATCTTTTCTGTCGCAACGACGCACGCTAAAACGACGTTACGACTGGCGTTTCTCGGCTCGGTTTTGGACCAAGGCCTTGGATAGTGCATCCAGGCATAGTATGGTGTACTGCATTGTTTTTGGTTTCTTGGTTTTTGGCTGTGATTTTGGCTTCTTCTTCCTCTTCTTTTTTTTGTCGTCTTCTTCTTCTTCTTCTTCTCTCTCTTCTCTTCTTCCTCCTTCCTGTCTGCGTGTTGCATTGGTCGGATGGATGAGAGGGAGAGACTGCGTATCTTTTCGGAGCTGTGCTCGTGTATATAGGAGGACTAGGAACAGGGATAAAAGAATAGCCTGTGGTCTTTTACGGTCGGGGAGAGAGAGAGAGAGAGAGAGAGGGAAGAAGAGTTGGTGAAGATGTAGGCAGTTGAAAACACCAGAATCAATCAAAATAACATGGCATCCACTAAGATTGCACATAAGGCCTGGTTGTGATTGTGAAGAGATTTTGGGTGAGGGTGAGGAGAATACATTGATGCATCTCAAATCAAATACTCCGCGTCCATGCTCCCTTTCTCTGCTACGCCTAAAGACAAAAAACGAAATTGGTATATCCCTCGCTCTCTCTCTCTCTCTCTCTCTCTCTCTCTCTCTCTCTCTCTCTCTCTCTCTCTCTCTCTCTCTCTCTCTCTCGCCTTTTTTTCCAAGCGCAAAAAATAAACACGCCGACATACAACACATACATACAACAACAGCAACAGCAACAGTAACAACACATGGCATCAACAAAAACAAAGCTCACTGGTAATCATACCAGCTCCGCTCATCATACGTAAAACCCTGCATCCCGCCCACACCACCCATACCATTCACGTCCGGATGGTTCCCACTCCTATTATTGGTCGTCGTCGTCGTCCCACCATTCAACGGCACGCCATTCACATTATACCCATTCGCATGTCCGACGCCTCCGCCTCCATTCACCGCACCACCACCACCCACAGGACCACCATTCATGCTCTGGCCCAGCGACACGGGCGTGGGACCAGGCCCGGGCGCATACGTCCCCGTCGATCCGCCCGTAGACGCGAACCAGCCCGCAATGTCGCCAAAATCCTGGTTGCTCCAGTTGTCGAATCCGTTGGCGAGCTGTGTCTGGTCCCGGAAGATCCAGTCCTGGCCCTCGCGGATGAGCTGGTCGACGCCGCCGAAGAGCTGTGACGGGGACGCGCCCGTCGAGCTCATGCCGTCAAGCGACTGGCGGGCTTGGGTCGACGCCGGGGTCGCGGGTGTATGGGCATGGCCGTGGTTTGGCGTTGTGTGATTGAGTGGGTCCGAAGGGTGGCGCTGCAGGCGGGTGTGAGTCAGGTCCGTTGGCGGGACAGAGGAAGGGTCGCGGGTAAAGGACGAGTTGGGCGGGGCGAAAGACGATGCTGTGGTTTGGGAATAGCTTACGTATGCGGCTGCAGCGGCCATGCTTGTTGATGCTGGTGTTGGTGCTGCGAAGTGTGGAGTGGCGACGTCTGCAATGCTCATGCTGTATGGTTGCAGGCTTGGAGAGAACTTCTGTGTTGGACTGCTTGCCTGCTGGCCCCCCTCTGAGATCATCACCGGCTCAGCTCTTGTGGGCTTGGGTGTGCTAATCTCGTTCCACGGCCCAAACTTCTCATCAGTTCGTGCGAGGACCGCTGCGGCCTCTTCAGGAAGCTCAATCTTCCAGCGTTTGATGAGTACGCTGAGTATGCCCAGAGTGCGACGTGCGCAGAGCCAGCCTTCTGCAATCTCTTCGAGGTGCTTGATGCCGTGGATGATGTCTCTTTTGGCATTCTTCTCCGGCAAATTCAGCAGGTGGATGGTGCATGCCGAGTGCGCGATATAGACGCAGATGTTGCAGATCTGGCGCAGACCATGCGACCGCTTGTACAGACGAAGCAGCTTTGAGATCATTGCCGCAGCTTGCGTGCACTGTTTGCGGGGCGATACGTTGGGTGGGAGAGGCGAATTGTCGGGGTTGTACTTCAGGAATGGCCGGAAGAGGTGGATGTAGAGGAGCTGAAAGAACATGCTGAGACAGGTTAGTGGTGATGAACTGAGAGGTCTATTAGTACAACTCACTGCATAACGAGCAGATGCGGCAGCGCCCCCTCTTTCGGCTCCAGTTCCTTTGGCAACTCTCTTCTCCACGTTTCGAGACGAACGTGTATCTCGCTCAGCTTCTTCAGCTCGGCCTGCTTGCCCTTTGTTTTGTCCATATCAATCGGATTGTAGAAGAATTGCATCAGATCGCTTGAGATCTCGCACAACTTTGAAATCTGCAGCGCCACAGCCCTCGTTCTCGAGGGCTGCGAATGCGCCTGGCTAATTCCCGAGTCTGTATACGCGCTCCAAGTCTCTGCATCCTCAACGGGGAAAACGTCGAACTTGGGCACTGTGATGATGTTGTTCGCCAACTGCGGCATGCGGCCGAGGTAGTTGCTCCAGCACTTGTCGAACAAGAAGCAGCCCCAGAAGGTGATGCGGCGGGCGTCTTCTTCTGTCTCGTCAATGGCGTCCTTGCTGTGCATGCCGAGATTGAGGCCGAGGTCGCAGGCCATGCGAAAGGACATGCCGCTGTACACCCAGCCCTTGGCCTCGCGGCCGCAGCCAGCTTCGCGGACCGACATGAGTGCCAGTGCCTGGACGGTCGGCAGCGCAGGGACTTCGTGCAGGTCCTCTTCCATGATCAGACGTTTCGCCTCGCGGAAGAAGTGGTCGCCAGCCGTCGCAGAGTCGTCTCGGACAGCTCGCGCGGCAGGGAGCGAGGTGAAGTGGGAGCCCAGCGCCAGCATGGCGTTGACCAGCAAGGGTGTGCAGTACTGCATCTTCCGACCTGAACCTGGCGGCGGCTTCCCTGCTTGGAACTCCTGCAGAAAAAGGTTCTTGGACAGGGTGGTGAAGAAGCTGTAGTGCCAGCAGAAGTACATGCTGATGAGGTGCTGGATGAGCTCCGGGTCTGAAGTGACGGTAGTCCAGGTGCAGTAGGGGTCGTCGACCTGTTGGTACTGCTCTGCTGCATAGGGGTCCGGAGAGTCGGCCGTCTCATTGTGCTGGCCGAGATAGATGAGGTGCGAGGTGCCGCCAATGTACCTCGTGGAGCCGTCCTCGAGGCGCAGCTCGCCCATCTTGCCGCTCAGCTGGCTCTCAAAGGTGGGCTTGACAGCGGCGAGGGGCGGCGTTGCCATGGGGCTGGCGGGCTCGTCGTCGTCGTCGTCGGCGTCGCCATTCTCCTTTGCTATGATGGCCTCGGCGACGGTGTCGAGGCTCTCGCAGGTGCGGATCTGCTGGACAAGGGCGGCGACGTGCTCCTCGGGGTAGTTGAGGATGGCCTGGATGAGCGTCTGCAGGGTCGAGTTGCGCGTCTTGAGGTTGTCAATGTCCTTTTTGTAGACGCCCTTGCGGCGGTGGTCTGAGTTTGGGTCGTAGATGCACTCGGTGTTGTAGACGGCGGCGCAGGCGGAGCAGGCGGGCGTGGTGCCGTCACACTGGGCGGGCGCGTCAGCACTGGTCGCGGAGACGAGGATGTGGTCGCGTCGGGGGGCCAGCAGCCGCGGAGAAGCGGGTCGCGGCAGCAGCGAGGGCACGTACCTTGCTCTTCCTCTTCCTGCAGGGCACGCAGGCGCTGGAGATGCAGCGCCGCTTGGAGCTCGCGTCGTCGTCGTCGTCGTCGGCCTTCTTCTTTGACCGCCGGCCCTTCTTGGCCGGCGGGGGGTGCGGCGGCTGCTGTGTCTCGTCCCGGGGCGCACTCGCGTGTGCGTCGGCCTCGAGGGCATCCATGGCCAGCGCTCGAGACGGTCGTCGTACACAGAGTGTGGGGGGGGTTCCGATGGCGGGGGGTGCGGCAGCGAGCGGCAGCAGCAGCAGCAGCAGCAGCAGCAGCAGCAGCGTTAATCGGCGACGGGCGAGTACTGTCTGTCGCTCTGGCGGGCGTGGTTCAGAGCAGAGTCCGCTGTCAACATGGCTGGCCCCAGGTACCTTGCGACAAGACACGCTCACCCAGGCCGGTACATGAGGGAGGCGGCAGACAGCAGGCGGTGGAGGGAGACGCTGTATCTGCGGTCGTGTGATTGGTCGCAGCCCGCTCTTATCTGCCCAGGTGCTGCACTGCTGCACTCGGGCGCGGTGCGTGTGTGGCTGCGGCGGCGGCGGCTGCAGGCCAAGCTGAGTCTGCGACAGGCACCGTGACGTCTGGCGATGTGTGGCAGTCTTTGCACCAGCACCCAGCTTCCACCTCGTCCGCATTGCGGAGACGTCAACCGTGGGCCTACCTGTCTCGGCCCGATTCGCTGCCTCGACGCCCATCGC
This sequence comes from Stagonosporopsis rhizophila, assembly GCA_016767195.1. NCBI lineage: Eukaryota > Fungi > Ascomycota > Dothideomycetes > Pleosporales > Didymellaceae > Stagonosporopsis > Stagonosporopsis rhizophila. The sequence continues at coordinate 2,636,045 of CP068498.1, read as the reverse complement.
GCCATGGCTAGCTCCACTACGACCACACATTGCACTTCACGCCTTCAGCACGCTCGGTCCAAGCACACTACAAACGACTTTTGAACTGAACTCTTTTTTCAATCACTCTCAAACCGAATCAAAAAGCATCCTTGACCATCCTTGACCACCTCGGTGCTAGCTGCAGCAAAAGCAAGCCTCGCACTGCGCCCAATGACAGCCTCGATAGTAATCAGGACCTCAATTCCAAGACCCAAGATGATGCCGAATATCTCCAGGCTGTCGCAAATCAATCGCTTTTAGATCACCAAACACCTCGCAAACCCACCCGTCTTCAAGCATCATCCGCGTATCCCTCGTGATCCTGGTCAGCAAAGAAGCCCCCATCAGCACTTGGATTCTCCACCACGATAAAAGGCTTGCCATCTTCACCCTCCTCAATATTGCCGAAGAGCCGCATGAGGTCGGCAATGTCGAGGCTGGCGGGCATTCAGTCAGCTGCTCAAACCGAGTCAAGATCTTGGGGGAACAACTCACTTTTTGGTCCTCTTGCCGTGATCCTCCATCACCTCGTCAATCTCATCTTGCTTCCTCTTCTGCATCGCGAGCAGCCGCTCGTCGACCGTGCCCTTGACGCACATCCTGCTCATCAACGTCTCGTCCTGCTGCCCGATGCGGAACACGCGACAGAAAGCCTGCTGCTCAGAAGCTTGATTCCACCACGGGTCGATGATGATGACCTTTGACGCCATGGTCAAGTTGAGCCCAAGGCCACCGCATCGAAGTGATGCCAATAGCACCTTTGCTTCGGCATTATTGGCAAACTTCTTGATGGCCTTGTCACGACTGCTTAAGCTCATCTTGCCGTGGTACTGTTGTCCCTGTTAGTAGCGAACGCAATTCACATAGCGCGAGAACATACCTGTTCACTACCCCAAGCCTCCTGCTGGCATACTTTGGCAAGTATGCGGATCCTAGTTCAGTCAATCGGGCTGTACTGAAAAAAAGGGGAGTTGACTTACATGGCCAGGAACTGCGTATAGATGATGATTTTGACGTTTGGATTCTCCTCAACCCAGTTGAGAATCTGAGCTTTGATCGCGAGGGTCTTGGCCGATGGCAACACGTCCTCACCACCCAGGCTGAGCCAGTCATCGGAAATATCCTCACGATCAATACGCTCCTGATGTGTCTTCTTCCTTCGTGCAGTCTTGTTACGAGTCCCACGGCTCGGACCTGGGGCCTCATCTTCCTCATCATCACAAGGCGTACAGACAGCAAAGGTCGTGCCACAGGTCTTGCAAGTAGCGTGCGCATCTCCTTCTTCGGCCGCGGTGCTCATGGAATGCTCGTAGCAAGGCTCGCAGAGGAGGTGTCCGCAAGACGTCAGCCACAGTCTCCCAGCGTTCCGCCTGTCGCATTCTCCGCACTTGGCCTGCTCTTTCTTCTTCTCCCAAACATCGCCGTTGGCGAGACTGTTGACATAAGGTTTGAAATTGTAGCTCTTGCCAAAGGCCTTGCCTGATGTGTTACGTCTTGCGCCGTGCTGCATACCGCTCGCTTCTAGGTCCAACTCGCCGTCTCGTGGAAGCTCAACAGGAGCGTCGTCGTTCTCGTCATCCTCGTCGTGGTCTGAGGGCTCCACGTACTCTTGGTTCTTGTCCTTTGCAGCTTCTTCTGCAGCAAGCCGACGCGCCGCTTTGGCAGCCGACTTCCTCCTCTCCCGGAGCTCGTGTGCTTCCAACTGCTTGCGGATAGCGAGAATAGCACGACCTTGGTGACTGTTACTAACGGCAGCTTGCCGTGTGACGACCTTCTTGATCTGCTCGATATCCTCACGTTCGAGCAGGTCCCTCATCACAAACTGTAACATCAGTACGTGTGCGGTCAGCTGTCGAAGACGCAGTAGCATGACGAGAACATTGCTGTACGACTTTGCTAACGTGCCATTCTCGGATAGCTGGTTGATGTTCATGGCGAACCGCGCATATACTATATTGTAGATGCTGCGCTCGACCGAGTTGAAGTAGCACCAGTGCGTCATCTGATTCGCCATGGGGAGCTTCAGGATAGGCCTGTTGAACATTCTGTCGGCGTGGGTCCGTCGGATCATGAATTGTGACAAGCGAACAAGGAGACGCTCGGCACTCTCTCCGCTGCCGCCGCCACAGTAGTTCTGCTTGAAGATCTTGAAACTGCCGGTATGTGGGACATTGAGGAACTTGAAGTATGGGTACAACTCTTCCAGACCATTCAGAATGGGTGTGCCACTCAGAGCCCATTTGTGGCAAGCCCTGAGGGCGCGACAAGCAATCGATGTTCGTGCCTGGTGGTTCTTGATTGCCTGGGCCTCATCAAGAACAACGCGCTTGAAGTGTATCTTGTGAAGGACTCCGCGGCGGTTCTCGTAGGTATCCTTCCACCACGCAATCTTCTGCTCGGCTGTCTGGCACTCAATAGGCGGAACGTTCTTCGGGTACGACTTCATCACCTCGCCATAAGTAGTCAGAATGATGTCGTGGGTTTGGAGGAGTTCTAGAGCATGTGTCGAGTCGACGCGATTGCCAGCGCTGTAACGCATGACCCTCAGTTCGCGAGCGGTGTGCTGTTCAATCTCAGCCGCCCACTGGGTCAACAATGCAGGACTAGCGACCAAAAGCGTCGTCTTTGGGCCGCGGTCTTTGGTTTTGATCATCGCCTCGCAAGAGTTCACGATATTGGCTATCCACTGTCAGAATGCACAAGCGGGGAAGGTTGGATATACTTACCAAGCATCATCAATGTTTTGCCGAGTCCCATCTGGTCTGCCATAAGCCCGCCTTTAGGCTCATGTGCATCGTTCTCTCGACGGCGCATGAAAGCACTTCCCAGCACCTGATAGCCCTTGAGAGACGTCCGCATGCCCCGAACCATCCAGTTGCCGTGAGGCGCGATTTTGCACGCGCCTACACCGTCAAAGTCTCGCGAAGCTTGTAGCAGAGTATGCATGTCGCTCCTCGCCTGCGACTTGTCTTGAATTGGAACGCTGGCGATAAGCTCTTTCAAAGCGTTGAGCTTGTTGCCTTCGCGCAGCGTGGGCTGCTCAGCCGCATCCGCGCCAGCCTGTTGCTCGAACACATCAGCGTTGAAAAGTGAGCATGCTTGCTTGGTAGCACGCTCGAGCTCGCGCTTGCTTTTAGCCGTCTTGCGAGGTCTTTTGGCCGAGGTGCCTGCTGCCTTGGCTCGAGACGGCCGTGTCGCCTTGGACTTTGATGTCTTGCCCTTAGTAGAAGATCGCGGAGTCTGACCCTGCTCGGTGTCTGCAGCGTCTGTCTTCCTCTTCTTTTTCTTCTTGGGGGAGTCATCTTCTGCATCAAGCGCGACACGCATGGACTGGTACTCTGCCTCTTGCAGTGTCAACGCGACGGACTCTTCGGCAGGCTGATCACCTCGACGACGCTTACGCGAGCTGCTCTCGCCGGAAAAATCGTGGTCAGATTCATCAACTTGTTCCCCAGACTGGAAGTGGACTTGTGGAAAAATGTCCTGCTCCTCGCCCTCTTCAGCTAATGCCAGCTCACGTTGTCGCTTCTTTAGACGAGCTTCTTCAGCACCTACGATCTTCATCCACTCAATCTCCTGGCGAAAAGGAAGATGACCATTGTACTCTCCCTTGATTGTGTCGTAATGACGTTTCTGTCTTTGGAACTCAGCTAAAGCTCGTCTATGTGCCATCTCAGCTTCATCGACTTGGACCGCATATGCACCAGCTGGAGGATTGATAACGGATGTCACAGCATCAAGGTATGATTCAGGGTCGAGGTCGTCAGCACCAGGCTGGGGCGTTGCGGCATATCTGCTGAAAGCATTCTTTCGCGCCTGAGCTACCTTCTGCATCTCTCGAAATTTGGCGAACACAGAGAGCTTTACGGGCGCTTTGACCTGACCTACAGGCGTCGTTGTGTGTTGAGGTGGTGCAATACTCGAGCGAGGGGCAACAGCATGAGGCACAGGAGAGCGAGAGGCTGGGTCGCGCTCCGGAACGAACAGAGACGATTCCTCCGGAGGGGTTGAGTGCCGCTGCACATCGGCGGTAATTGGTGGCGCTGCACACTCCTGCTCATATGACATCACTTCCATGGTGGTATCATGTTTGATCGGCTCGTGTGAGGTCCGTTGCGCATGTTGTTCAGGCTCAGGATACGTATCAGCATGATCGTTGAACAGTGTGTCAGAATGAAGGTCGTCTTCAATAGATCGTTGGATGTCTACATGCTGCTTCTCATGGTCGGGGGCCAGCTCGCAGTAGTGTTCGACTCCGAGTACTTGCTGCGCAAAGGCAGCATCGCCAGGGCGAAGATTTGCACGAGCCGCAGCCACTCCATCGGCAGCTGTGATCTGGTCGTCTGAGGCGACCGTGAAGGTAGTCGGTTCTTCAGACTGAGGGCCCCAGGCCTCGTTGTCTTTGCACGATTCGTCTGCTCCGGCGGAGTCGTTCGATGTCAACGCGAGTTGTTTGCTGGAAACGTCTTCACTCATGTTTGCTGATCCGCTGTCCTGGATGCAGTTGGATGGAGGAGAAGCTGTTTCTGCACTGAATGTGATGTGTGGTAAGTCAAGGAAATTGCAGCAAGGCTGGTAACTGTTTCTGAGTCAACTATGTGTGATGCAAGAGCTACGGAAGGGACACACCTTGACAGTTGTAGGGAGAAAGTGGCTTGTAGCAGCAATCAGATAAGCTGTAGAGGCCCAGTACTTCGAGGTAGTAACCAAGGTAAAAGTAAGGAGAGTGGGCCTCGATGCGGAAGTAGATTCTGATACGGTAGGGTCGTTGGTAGTTGTGGTGAGATCAGATTGATATTGGTGCTTTTCAAGTGTTGTGTGCTTGGTATGCCGTTAACTTTATGCTATAAGCTTGTATGGGTGAGGTTTGCGGGGTACAGGTGTAAATGGTGGTGTGGTGGAGAGGATGAGGCGGCAGTGTGGGCATTCTTATACACCACAAGGAGAGTAAGCGGGTGAGACTGGCCGCTAGCATGCCGCGATAGTAAGGTAAGAGAAGCTGTTGAGTGTGTTCTAGAAGAAGGGTATCATTCAGACGATTCATATCATGTGTAGGGGGCGGTGGAGATGAGAAAGAGATCTGGCCGGACTGGCTAAGGTCGCGGGACTTCGGGTTTGTTGAATCGCTCTTCAGCTTCTGCAAATACACATGAGTTTATTCAAGAGACTCATAATAGGTCTTGAAGCAGTATGTGTTGCGATGGACTCCAATGGTGAACTACGCGTCTGACCTAAACACCATCATGCTTTCTGTGTCATGCAATAAATGAACTGCAACTTGCATTGTTGTGAGAGAGACATTACAAATTGTACAAGGGTATCGAGCATGCTACAAAAAAGAATGCAACCAGACTGCGTGCACACTATTTGATGTGCTGCTCATTGAATTGATACCAGCCCTTCAGCGCCATGATAGTGTGCGAGTATGAAGAAATACTTATTAAGATAAATTGACAGTGGGAAGCCTATGGGTCGTAAAATGTTTAACACTGGTTCTCCGCGATTTCAGGATAGAACCATGCAGCAACGGCAATAATGACATAACTAGCCATAAGCATGACACCTTCGAGCCAATCTGTGTATTGGTCAGTCTCTTGTTATGCGGCTTGTAGGTGCAATAGTACTTACGAGATTTTCCATCCTGGATTAGATAGTTGACCAGAAGAACGGAGACAAACAATGTCGCAATCTGGAAGGTATCGAAGTACAAAGTCATGCAGTCTTTACCCAAAATCCAGCCAAGGATGATAATGAAGGGGAAGACGAGCAAGGCGATTTGCATACTAGAGCCAACGGCGACACCAATAGACAGGTCCATCTTGTCCTTCATAGCAACGGTGACAGCAGTCGCGTGCTCTGCAGCGTTACCGACGATGGGAAGGAGGATCAGACCGACGAAGGTAGTGGAGACGCCACCAGTAGCAGTAAGACCATCAATACTGTCGACCATGAACTCGGAGCAGAATGCTACAAGGGTCGTGGAGATGGCGAGTGTGACCAAGGCGCCAATGACAGATAGAGAGGGTGTCTCGAATTCTTCCTCCTCTTCCTCATTGTCATCAGGCTTGTTCAAAAGGTTCTTAAGGTTGACACCGCCTCCAGAAGCGGCAGCAGTACCTGCGCCAATCACAGCCACCCCGCGGTTCGTCGCACCCTCCTCAAGCTTAGAAGATTTGCGCTTGGGAACCTTCTGGCTCGGAGCGTTGTACATGTCAGCATGAGTCTTCAACTGGAACAGAAGATAACAGCCATAGACGATCAGAAGGATGACGGCAGTGCCGTGCGACAGCTCTTGATTCCGCAGAGCATCACCGACGTCGTTGTCGTCTTCGGCGATGGTATTGTGGAAGACGGTGGGAATGATGAGCGAGGCAATGCAGAGTGCAAGGAGAGACGCAGCAGTCTGCGCAACCGTGACGTTAAAGAATTGCTCCGGTCGGTTGACTCCGCCCAGGAAGAAAGACATGCCCAGTACGAGGAGCAAGTTCGATAGCATGCTGCCAATCAGCGAAGATTTGACGATAGTGATCTCGTTCTTGATCAGGGCCTGGATTGAGACAATCAACTCCACCGCGTTACCAAAGGTCGCGTTCAGCAATCCTCCCATGGTCTCACCAACTCTGATTGCTAGCTCCTCAGTTGCGTTACTCAGCATAGCTGCGAGCGGTATGATGGCAATAAAGTTGATGATAAAGACGGGGACAGGCTTGAGACCGGCGTAGAACACGGCAAATCCGACGGGAACGAAGACGAGCAGAACGTTGATCCAGGCTCCAAACAGGACGAAGCGAATCTGCTGCCCAACGGGGATTTTCCTCTTGTGTGCCTTGCGCTTGCGCTCTTCCAGAGAGAGATCGTCAGATTCTTGGTTTGCAAGTGTTTCGTCGTGTCCGTCCTCGTGCTCCTTCCTGAAAAGCTTCTTGAACTTGCCACGCTTCGTCATACCATCTGTTGAGCCTACAACAGTACTATCGCTTCCGTCTCTTGCATCTCTGTGCGTCTGGGTTGCGACTTCTGTATCTGTGACAGGCGATGTCTCCGTAAAGCTTTTATTGTTGTAGGCTGTCGTTGGCGAAATCTCAGCTGGATCAGTTGTATGATGATACGGCCCACCGAACTCTTTGGCGGCTTGTGTGCTCTCTAGCCGTCTCTGTTGTTCAATGTCCGTGATCTGGTCGGCCTCCGACTGTGTGCGATGAATGTTCTCTTCGTCTCCAACTACCGCTTGCTCCCTCGATCGCACTCTAGCGAATGGGTTGTAGTTCATAGCTCCATTGCTACCACCTTGCGACGCGGCGCAATGCGCCTGCCTTCTCACTGCGTCTATCATGGTTGTCAGTTGCTGTGATGGGGTGCTGTGTTGTTGTGCAACTTTCATGCAGCTCGTGATAAGCCGGAGATGGGCAGATCCACTTACGCATTGGTATGGGTCTTGTAGGCAACTCGGCCGACTTGGATATCCTTGTTGGGGAAGAAGCTCTGAAGAAAGGTTCCACGGTAGGAGCTGTGGAGCTCAGCTGTACGGATGCTTGCCCAAGCCTCTTGGGAGCGAGCTTGTGGCCTCGGCAGAACTAATGGCGTGAGAATAGTTGGAAAGACTACTGCTCAAGTGTTCGGCAAATCAAGCACGTGCTCTTTGAATGGTAGAGGTCTGGGTAGATAGCGCAAGTTGAAATGAAAGAGCAGGAGCGGAGGACTGTGCTGCTTGATTACTTTGTGTTTTGAAGGCGCTTTGAGAATGGACAGAAGGCAAGAAAGGGGACACAAGCGACGTAATTAAATCCTGCGTCTCAGCGACTCGTTGCAACGTAACTGTGGCTGATGACCCTCTGATGAGCGAATTGAGAGGCGAGTTTGGCCTCAGCCACAGCTCTGGAGAAGTCTAATTTGCAAGCTCACGGCAGTGCTGTCTAGCGCGAGTGAAGAGATCTCGAATCAGCATTGACGGAGACAGGAGATTCATGCTTGCTCCACGGCATTTGTGAGCTGCAGTGCACCCACGTCACGATCTAACCACCATTAAGCAAGCCAAGGTTGCGCTCGAGAGCTTGAACAAGGCTTGGCTGGCTGTCAAGCAAGGAAACTTGAATCCAAGCGGCTGGGCAGTGACACCATCGACGCGGCCCGAACGCTTGATTCAATCCTTACGTGTTTACCCACAGCTACTCATCCTCGAATTAACGGGGGCTTCGTCGTGCTGCAGACTGTTGAATTCCTGGTTTCTTGCGTTCCGGTATGATAAATTGTCAGAGGTGTTCTGGGCTTCGGTGCCCACGCCGTGAAAGTGTTGTTGGCCGACCATTTTGCAGCCCGTGAGGTGGCGTGGCTAATGAGGCCAACACGGAGCCAGAGGTCGAAAAGGACATTCGATGGCCGTGGTATCTGGAGTAACAGTGGGTGAGGTGGGAAAGAGAGCAAGATTCAGAAGGTGTGTAGCTGGGTGCTTTGCTATCTTATGTTGTTCAGATTCAAGGCCCAGATTGACGAGCACGGCAATACGGCAAGCACGTGGCTGCACGGCTTTCTGCTCTACGCTTGCAAGGTAGACTGCCGACTCTTCCCAGGCCTCCAACATCGCTTCTCGTCTCGCAGAGAAGCCGGGTTATAGCGATCCAGCGCTGTGCTGGCGCACCGTAGCTTGGGTACCTCCAGCTGCTGCTAGACAGTTTGGGTACCTTTGCGAGCGATTACTACTTCACAGAGCTTGTGTGGGATTATTGCGGAGGCCCTCGCTATGGTAAGCCTGAAGTCGTGTTCTATTCTTCCAACGAATCAACGCACCCACGATATGACGTGTTCGTGCAGCGCGTCGTGGAATGCACGCCCCATTGAAATTCTGCAGCGTCGCGGTAACCATATAGACTTAGATTTCAAGACGAAGTATCGTTCTGTCAAGTACAGGACATACACTCCTACTCTAATCGTACACAAACAAAACGCCAATGCTTCCCGATCCCAGCGCCTTACCCATCATAGCCGTAACTTCGTGTCCGCGAAGCAGTGCAACTTCGTTCCGTCGGTTTCCCAGAGCATGTAGATGAGATCATGGGCTCTGCACCTTGTGATCCCCCTTGATAACGTCCGCGTAGGTTGGCGGCGGTCCCTCAGGCTGACTGCTGCTTCCCTCGCCCCCAAGATGCTGCGGCGCATTGCCTGGGCCGCTGGCACTTTTGCCGCTGGCACTCTTTCCACTCTTCTTGGGCGCATTCTGATTTGTGACGCCGGACTGCTGGCCCGGAAACTGTCCACCATTCGGCTGCTGCTGCGGCACAGTGCCGTAGTTCATACCGCCCTGCTGACGCGCCGGCCCTGTGTGCGAAACGACGTAGTATGTAGTGCCCTGGCGACCACCCTCGTTGTCGGGTACTGGACCGTAGCCATCGTATTGATCGGGATTCTGGAGGATGATGTACCAGGCGTGGAGCAGGCCGGGGAGGAAGCCGAGGCAGCAAAGAGCGATATTGATGAGAGATTCAGCGGAGCACACGCCACGTTTTACCCACACTACGTTATTGGTAAGTATATGTCTCTAGAAAACAGAGTGGCACAAGTCATCGCGAATGTTGGAGCCTAGAGTGGTTGTTCACGTACCTCCGATGGGCGGGAAGAGGACGCTGAGGAGCATCAAGAAGCAGTCGGCGCCGCACATGATTATGAGTTATAAAGGTAAAGCAAGTGGATGCGTTGAACTATTCAAGGTTTTGTGGTGTGCGGTGCTGGGGTGGAGATGTACAAGTCGTACTTGTCGCCTGACCGTCGACCCGTCGCAGCTCCCATCGATGACGCACGTGTGTGGCTTAGATCTCCGCCACAGTTGCCTTGGCTTCAAAACCACAGACATGAAAACCACAAAACGAAAAGAACTGGAAGTGGGCAAGATCATGGTTGAACATCGTATTGACGTTTTCATCGATTCTTATCTCCTTTCGTTCGAATCTGGATCTGTTCCTATCTACTCTCTGCCTCCCAAATACCGGTATACGACAGAAAAGTCCTTCCCTTTGCAGTCTGGCGCATCCTCTGCCGCTTGGTAGAGCTCTCTGGCCGCCTCGCCTAACGCGAGCTTGACATTTGCTTCTTCAGCGGCCTTAAGAGCAAGCTTAAGATCCTTGTTCGCTAGAGCAACTCCAAATCCTCCCTCGTACCCTCTACTTGCAGGCGAACCCTCAACCACTCCAGGCACAGGGTTGTTGACCTCACTTGGCCAACACTTTCCGGTACTAATGTTGATCATGCCTGCAAGGGCTTTGGGATCCAGCCCCCATTTAATACCCATGTTCATAGCTTCTGCAGTTGCGATATTGTTGAGAGCCAGGAGATAGTTGTTTGCAAGCTTGCCCTTCAGTCCCGCACCCTGTTCACCAAGGTGAAGCACTCGTCGACCCATCAAAGACAGCACTTCAGTTGCACGGTCGACGACTTCGGGCGCTGCGCCAATCATGAAGGTGAGCGTGCCAGCTGCTGCGCCAACGACACCGCCGGACATGGGAGCGTCAATGAACTTTCCTTGACCGGTAGAATGCGCAACTTCAGCGACACCAGCAGAGGTCATAGGATCGATAGTGGATGTGTCAATGAACAGACGTTCCTTATTCACAGAGCTATCTGTGATGAGCGTGGCAGGCTCAAGCATAGCCTTGTATACGGCCTTAACATGCTGGGGCTCCGGCAAGGCGGTGATGATTACTTCCTGTTGACAGTCAGTCACATGGTTCCCAACGCGCTATGACTAGTTGTACATGGGGGTGTTTGCATCAGAGGATTGGCTATTAGCGTAAAATCATGGAAAGAACCACAAGTGGCCCCAACTTAGATCATATAAATTGGAAAAGGAAGATGTTTCATCATGCAATGTATGAAGGGAAAATTGGAACTTACAGCTTTCTCGGCAATCTCCCGAACGTTTTCAGCGACTCGGACGCCAGTAGGATTCTCTTCGAGGAACTTCTTTGAAGCAGCGGTGTTGACATCATGGACGAAGAGAGTGTCTTCAGCTGGCACCTTTGCTCTGAGGTTCTTGGCCATCGAGTAGCCTGGCAGCAAACTTAGTGAACTGCACGATCATGTGAAGTACTCGAAGACTTACCCATGCGTCCTAGCCCTATGAAGCCCCATGTAGCTTGCAGGTTGCGCGTGCTCGAGAAGCATCTTCGCGAGGTCTGACGTCCTGCAGACGCTGCTATTTGCCTTAGAGGTGTTGGTACTGCTGTGAACGTCCGCATTGTGAATATCGAATATTAAGGTCGGCTACGCTGGTGGGCGGACGTTGTAGCATGCGAGCTGTACTGCGGGCCGCCGGCTGGAGTCGGTCTCCGCATCCTTGGTACGAAGCCGGGCCTGCTCAACCGAGGTCGCGACTGCGCGAAGGAAGGGCGGCTCTAGCGACGAACCTGCCTTCTGCATTGCCGTGTTAGGTATGTGGTATTGTGTTGAGACGTGTTTAGCACGCGCCGAAGCGTTGCTAAGGCCTGAGAATCAAGACATGATGTTGTTGATGGAAGAAAGGAATCTGCGAAGGGTTTTGTGGGAATTTTTGCAGCAGCGGTCCGTGCTCCAAGCTAGCGATCAGAACTGCTCTGACTTGCGATAACACATCGTCGAGGTCTTCGGTGATGCTAAGCTGAAGCCGGTATCGAGAGCATGGCTTAACAACGGCAACAAGTTCAAAGACCTTCTCGAGCTCTCTGATAGCCTCCGGGATGGCTATGGACGATGGCTGATAAACAATCCCATCAGATAGCCTTGGCTGAGGGTGGACTGAACAGCTTCGACGGAGCCCTTTTCAGCAGAATGTTGTTAGTTTTGTGAACCAACAGTATACTACAGGGCTACTCTGCAGTCTGGTGTGGAGGGAAAGCAGCGTACAATCATCTGAATGCCTCCTGACTTGGTCTTGACCGGGTGTTGACAACGCCATGCCGCAGCAACACAAGAGCTTGGAACATGCAATTGATACACACTTGTCCCATCAGACCCAGCACGTTTGCGTGACGGTACAGTGCAAGTTTGACTGTTAATTGACGGTGCGGACGTGATTTGAGTCCTCTAACACTACGCATATCGAATCACCCAGCCACAGCGGATGCAACCGCTCAGTCTGTGCGATGCAAGAGTTAGCAACCCGGTGCCTTGTAGCATTCCATTGAACAGCTAACGACGCAGTTGCTACAGCAGCCACCAAACGACGACACAAAAGCTCACTCTGTCGGCTATCTTGAGTCACCCTGGCTATCAAGGGAAGCAGAGCAGGGTTTGGACGGACGAGTAGGTAAAAATGCGCAGAGAAACATGAAAGCGATGCTGAATATCTAACGTCGAAAACATAGCGTGAGCGCTGGCTGACTTGTATACCGAAACTGTTTGTAGTCATATCCAATGCTATCTTTCAAACCGCCGACGTGCCTGTGCTCTTCCGCTAATCGATGCAACGCCTTCTCATCTTGGTAGTGCATCCTAGCAAACCGTATTCTCGTGCATCCTGACAATCCCTCATCTCTGTAAACCAGCCACCTAGATTCGATTGTTGGCGTTCAGATCCCAGATCCTCAAAGTCTCGCCCTTGCTGCCTCTCTTCTTCGTCTCCTTCTTCTTGCCATCGTAGTCATTCAAGTTCAGCATCGCTTGACTGACCTTTGCCAGCGTCTGCACCAGCTCACTCATCCGTCCTGTCTTGAGGAACAGATCTTGCAGCCACTCGTTGTCTGGATCTGCGACCAGATTCGCAATCTCCATGGCCCTGATCGCCGTCTCACGATGTAAGAGGAAGGATGCGGCTTGTAGTATCGAGAGATAGGTGATAATGATTTCCGGTACGTAGGCGCGCTTCAGGTTGATAGTATCGGCTGTGTCGAGAGTGTGTGACTCGGCAAGAGAAGGAATGAGGCCGTCGAAGACGGTCGTGATGTTCTCAAGGAGCTCCTTGATCGGCTTCGTATTTACCTTGGGTTGGCCTCGTTGTCTACGGGATGTCAGTTCTCGTCCAATGGTAGTGAATGAGATAGGACGGACCTAATAACTTCCTGTTCCTCAATACGCCACTCGCGGAACATAGCAATTAGCCGGACGATTTGTTGGAGGTCGTAGTAAGGCGCGCTCCGAGCTCTCAGCCACAACACGTACTCCTCATGCTGCTCGGCATCAGGAAGCTGCGAGACTGGCAGTTTGCTTCGAGCTTCACGTGAGAGAGTCTCGCGGTGGGCGTGCAGAGCGCGCTCGTCTTGCTCTTCCGCACCTGGTGCGTTGAAGTCGAAGGGATACCCGCAGAGGGCCTCTGTTCTCGACAAGGAGAGGTACTCTACATTAACCTCCTCAATCATCTTCTCGGCAGCGGCAAGGCGGCCGTTGACTGTTTCTGTTAGCCTGGTGTCGCCGTTCCCGAGAACAGTATACATACGAAGGAAGATCGTCAGTGCATTCTTAAGATGCTCGAACGTCGCGTTGACCTCTGTACTCAGGTAGTTGTACCAATACACAGCGTCAATGATACCCTCGTCTTTGGGCTCGACTATCGAACCGTCAAATTCAGGTTTGATTCTCAGCCCAGGCCACAGGGGCTTCAAGTGTGTTTCCTCCGACTCCGTTGGACCAAGGAGCGAAAAGCGCTTAATAGGATTGGTGATCACTGAATCACCATTCTCGTCGAAATGGATGAAACCACTGTGATTGAACGCAAGGAGGAAGCTTTGCGCGACGACTTCAACCGTGTTGACTCTGTACAAGTCCAGCAAAGCAATACAGTTCCGTTGCTCATCTCGGTTCTTGATATCAGGAAGTACGCGCGCGAGAGTGTAGGCTTGTCGCGTCTCCTCCAACTGCGCTGCGTACAGAGGAATCAATTGAATGCGCTTGCTGAGACGCAGGAACTCGATGTAAGCCGCGATGACGTTGTCCATCACTAGACGCTGCGTCCGATCCTCGACACGCAAGAGATCCAGACCGCCTCTGAGAGCGATGAAGACGTGTACCAAGGTGCGGAACGCGTGTGGGTCACTCGCGAGTGTTTGATAATGCTGCTCTATTGCGGCAGTGGGTCGTCCAGATGCAGCCTTTGGTCCTCTGTCATTCTCGGGTGAGTCAGGATGGATCATGAGGTTGCCTGTCCTGTCTTCATGCTGTAGCATCTCAGCCAGCGCAATTCCAACATGATGAACAAGCTCTTCTAGCGATTGAGCAATCAAGGCACCTTGGACAAGCTTGATCGGTGCGGTCGCTAGAGCTGTGGAGGACTTGTGCTGCTTCAATGCGTTGATGACTAGTCCGTGGGAGTTCGACCAGTCTCCAAGGTTGGCAACAGCGTCGTGGAATACAAATCTCTGGCTCAAGCTGGGGGTGACTCGGCTCGGATATTGGCGTTGCAAGTACGAATCGAACCGAGATAGAAGCAGGGCGTTATAGTATGCGTAAAGATGGTCGTCCCAAGTTCGAGCGATGTCCCGGACCTTATCCAGATCACCGCTCAGTAAGCCATACACAGCACCTTCGTACTGCAGCCGGGTACCCTGGGCAGCGTAGAAACACATGCGCCGGAACAGAAATCCAACGGAATCGCCAGCAAGGTTGGGACTGCCAGGAGTGTGTGTCTCATGTGCCGCGCCCATACTGACGCCACGCCATGCTTCACTCCTTTCCACTGCCCAGTCGCAGATCTCTTTCCAAGGGACGCCGCGGCGCATCATCTCGTAGCACACTAACCAGAGTGCCTTCTCGTAGAATTCGTCCGACTTCTCAAGCACGCGTTTCTGGCGCGACGGGGCATCAGGATCCAGCTGTGTCACCAGCTGCTGCGATCGATCTGCAGTCTTTAGAATCGAGCTGTCGGGCTTCAACGGTCGGTCCGAGCCTTCCATACGCTTCGCCTGCTTGATCTTTGACTTTGTATCCAGCCATCCACTGGTCCAGGTGTTGGCGCCTTTGCCAGACTTCTCCTCCAGCACTGCAGTGATTGAGTCAATATCACTCTCGCTGTCTTGTGCTGTCTGCTCTAACCAGCGCAATATCAGGTCCTTCTCTTTTGCCTGATCGTCTTCAAGTAGGAACCTGTCCCATATCTCGCTGTTCGGGCTGTAACGCTTATTCCCTCCAACATGTTCTAACTGCGTTCGCTTCTCGGCCTCTATGTCCTTGCCGGGCTCGGGATGGTAGTGATCGATGAGGATGCGGAGGAGGTCCCATGTCGTTACTTCAGCCTGCCATTGGCGCAATTCCTGAACGCTTGTAGAGTCGAGCGGAATGGGTTCGGTGGACGGTATGGTTGATTGGAAAGACTGTCCGAATGATCCTTCCCCCATGTTCTGTACGCGACGGCGTGTGCTCTTGTTCAATGCTCCTTGATTCTCTGCCCCACTGACGCGCTTCAACTCCTTCACCTGCGACTCGGCAACGTCTCTGAAATGCCCGACCATATTGACCGTCGCTTGGTGTCTAGCGGTTGCGCTCTCGTTCCCATGTGTATGCCAGTGGTCAACCCTCTCCGCGAACTTTTCCACCTCTTTGCCTACTCGATCGGCCATGACGCGCAAAGGCTGGAGTGGGTCGCTGGATGAAGTACCGTTGCTTGCGCGCGTGTTGCCGAAAAGTGATGGGACTGCACCATTTGTCTAGAAAGAGGCGTGTCAGCAGTGAAATTCAATGCCGGTAATTTGAGCTTTGAACGTTTACCTGCGCTGGTTGCGCCTGGCGCGCGAAAGAGAAGGGTGCCATAGTGGTGAAAGGATGCTAAATCTGTCTGGGCATTGGCTAAGTTGGCAGCTGCAGGCGCGATCCCAGTGCCGAGTTGAAGTGCTGCCAAACTGCTAGGCGTGGTAAGAGCTGTTGTCGTAGCCAGACAAAACAGCCGCGTAGCTCCATATTCAACACAGACACGCAGACACGCCCCGAGCGCCGCGTTTCCACTTGGCACGCTAGCGCAAATACAAAACTCGATTTTCGCAGTCTGTGATTCTTTTTCTTTACAATGTAATTCAATTTACCTAGGCCCCCCTTATCGAGTCACTCGCGGTTTTCATTCTATTGATCTGCGGGCGCTCGGGGAGCCTTAGAATAATCATACTTCCCAGTGAACCCGCCGAACTTCCTCGCGGAGTGGTGGACAAGAAGAGGGAGGTATGACATACTATCGCGCTTTCTACGCCTTTGCAAACGTGCAGCCCACAAGGTACGCGAGCCACGGCAAGTACGCGTTGCAGTTTAAGTGATGCGCGGAGGCCTTCAGTAAGCCTTCTGTTGGTCATTTCGTCGACAAGAGCAGTTTTGGCCTCTTTGACTGTGCTAGAGTTGTACAGTCTTATCCACAGTGCTGTGCGCAGTTTTGTTCTTACAAACAGAATAATTCGTAGATGATTTATGCTCGCTATAATCTCTTGGAAGGATGCACGGGCTTGGATGTGCAAACCGATGCTTTACTCTGTAAAAGTTTTGGTCAGGCTTTGCAGATTCAAAACTCGACTTTGCCAACCCACCGTGGTGCTTCTGCAGCCTACAATGAATGAAGAGAACAACAATACAGGCCCGGCATTTAGGGTCGGACTGTTTGTGCAAGAGCATTGAAGTCCTGATAAGCTAGCAGGTTTGCATCCGCTTTGATGTCTGGTCCACTCACATCGCGCTCCAAAGAACGAATGCATCTCAACTTTAGACTACATATGTTGTTACATGCTCTAGTAGGATATGCAGGCGCCCACTGTGCCACTGCCGTCGATCCTTACGATATCCCTTCCGCGCGTTGCTTTAATTTGATCCTGTTGGAAAGCCCATTAGCATCTTTCCTCATATACTTCTCATGTTGACATACCTGAGCAGATCGGGCTTTGGGCATGTCACACATCTTGCGTCATCTCCTTTTTCTTTGTAGAAGGCGTTGCAGCACTCGTACAGAGCATCAACCTTAAAATGTTAGAATTTAAATCCAGGACGCAGTCATCGCTATGTACCTCTTTCCGACACTTCCCTTCATCGAAGTTGTTCTTCTGTATGCAGTCTGCCGTCTCCGTCAGCCACCATCGTCGGTAGAAGCTCACGACGCACTTTGAATCGCACACGCTCGCGAATGACATGGTGGATCTTGTCTCAGATCCTTCTCGATTTCACCCTTTGTCAACTGTGAGTTTCGACGCAGACACGATGATGAGTGACATCATAACCATACCATGATGAATTGCTCCCGGTTGTGCTTTCGAAGCTCTGTTGTGATTTGGCTTGCTGTAAAATATAAAAAAAGAAAGTATGTAGGCGACGTCGTAGCGTGTGTTGTACAACACAGTCCCTGCAAGTAGAGCTGAGAGTGAAGGTGAGGGCGCACTGGTTGGTCAGGCTGGCTAGTGCGTGAGGAAAGCCCCACTGTTGCGCACCTCACTCTTTGCGACAGCTGCTTGCGCCTGTTCCTCTTACCCTCCGCCTTTGCCACCACTACTCTACAGCAATCGGACGTGTCTGCGCGCCCGCCCAGAAGCTTTCTATCACCTGACTGGTTTTGCAACCCAACAGCCGGCCATACGGTTACCTCCGTGCCATACAAAAGGTAGTTCCCCGCCGCTCGACGACCTTCCACTCCACTCGCACGCTCACTGACGCGATAAATAGCCTCGCGCCGCTGCAAGTCTACCGACCACACCACACCACACCCGCCTCTCAATCGACACACACCACAACAACCACCCACAAAAACAATGTCCGACAACGGTTCGCCAGCGCAGAAGCCTGAGGACGCTGGTCCTTCTGAGCACTTGAACATCAAGGTCACCGATAACAACAACGAGGTCTTCTTCAAGATCAAGCGTACAACCCAACTTGGCAAGCTCATGAACGCTTTCTGTGATCGCCAGGGCAAGAACATCTCCAGCGTGCGATTTCTATTCGAGGGCACCCGTGTTGGGCCGACCGACAACCCGGACACAGTACGTAGACCAGCTGCAGATGCTGCGTATATTTACACGAAGCTGCGCATCCTCCCAAGCCAATGCTAACATAAGGACAGCTTGACATGCAGGACGGCGATACACTCGAGGTGCACCAGGAGCAGATCGGCGGCAGCTGGTAGTCGCTGCAAATACATGTAGTGACCCTAGCTAGCACACTAGTACTGCACATGCACCCTTGCACTCTTACACACCTACGTGCTCGACACTACACACAGAACACTTGGCTTGGAGACCTTACTCAGGGTCTATGCTTTTAGCGCCGGCGAAGGTGGTATAAAGATGGCTTCTCAGTTACGACCTGGACGATTCGGAATTCGGCGTTTACGGAATCATTGGGCTCGCACGGAGCGGCACCATTCGTGCTCGCATATAGTCTTCGACGAATGTCACATGCCGCTGTATTGATCTGGTTGGATCTGTGCGCCCTTCTACATGCTGTGAACACACGTACCCTACTGAACATGGACCCAGGATGTTTTGGTGGCGACTAACAGGCAGCCGCGCATCTGATCTACTTTCTAGCCTGTGAGTTGATGAGTAACGCTGCACGTCTTCTATGGAACATTGCTGTATCGGCTACTCATTTTCACGCCAGCCAGTCAAGAGAATACATGACGTAGAGACAATTCGCCTGTCCCTGATATCACTTTGATTGATGATTTGCAGTGCAACATATTGAAATCAAAGAGCCCATCATCTTGAGACACTCAATGGCTCTTGTGATTCGATTATTCTCTTTCACGGAGTGAGTATATGCGAATGTCTAAAATCGCCAACCACAACCCCAAAATCTAAACATCTACAGCCCACACCACACACCACACCCCACCCTCACTTTCCCCCGTTAGCAAGCTCTCCGACCTTCCTAACTGCCTCTTCAAAATCGTTGATTGCAAAAATCGGCAGATTCGCTTTCGCCAATACCTCCTGCCCCTTCTCCTCATTCGTGCCTCTCAGTCTTACAACAACCGGTTTATCAACCCCGACCTCCTTGAACGCCAAAATGATGCCCTCGGCAATCATGTCCGCGAGCGTGAGTCCGCCGAAGATATTGACAAACACGACAGCCACGCGGGGGTCGGACAGGATGAGTTTGAACGACGTCTTGATCGTCTGGCTGGTGGCCTTGCCGCCGGTGTCGAGGAAGTTTGCATTTGCGGTCGAGTAGGGAGGCTGCGAGAGGCGCAGGTGCAGCGTGTCGTTTGTGTTCATTGCTAGACCGGCGCCGTTTACGAGCGTGCCAACGAGATTTCGCGGCTCGCCAGCTGTCAGCGATGAGGTCTGTGGCGCGGTCTGGGTGTTGGCTTGCAGGCGACCGTCGGGCTGAGGCGTGTCGAGCGGAATATAGACAATGCCCGCTTCTTCGGCTTCGAGCTCGGTGGGCGAGAGCTTCTCGCGGAGTGCGTGAAGGTCCGCTTGTCGCTGGTTGGAGCGGTAGGCGGCGTCGTCGAAGAAAAGGTAGGGGCTGTAGAACTGGATCTCGTCTTTGTTGGGATTGAGAGAGAGGGCTACGTGCGCGTCGATGGCCTCCTTCTCCGTGTAGAGCTTCCACAGATTTTGTATTGCCTCGGCCACCTGTGCTTTCGCTTTTGGTGGTGCGGCATCGAGCTGTAGCCATGCCATCGCATCATTGACAGCCTTTGAGGAGGGTCCTTCTCGGTAGTCAAAGGTGAATCTTCGTACGCGTTGGTGCAAATGATCTGGGTTTGCGGTTGGTGCGGCGATGATCGATGGAGAACGGTTGACACGGTGTGGTGAGATGCCTAGGTAATGGCTCGACTGTTGATCTTCAGGTTTCGAGACCACGTTGATGTTATATTGTTTGAGTATTTTGGCGTTCTGCTCGGCTGACAGGTGTAGTGAGCGCCTCTGCGGTGGAGGGATTGTCCGTGTTGTCTTCCAGGCTGGCCGACGAGCTGATGTGTGGTATCCACGACGCGCTTGAGCTGCCGATTGCTCCTGTGGTCAAGTCAGTACCCGCCTGTGCATGCTTTCAGTTTCGACTCACAATCTTCTTCACATTGCGGCCAGACTTTGCTAAGATGTCCTTCATCACTCCACCGAACTTAGCTGGATGATCGACCATAGTGACACCAGCAGCCTCAAGAGCCCTATACTTGACTTCCGATGTCCCCTCTCCAAGTCCAGTCCATGCTCCAGCATGACCAGTGACTTTTCCCGGCTTGGCTTGAAAGCCACCAATGCAAGCAGCAATCGGCTTTGGATTGGAGACACGCTTGTTGTAATCCCTAATCCAGTCTGCTGCTTCTTCCTCGTTGGTGCCACCCAGCTCACCAACCAGGATGATGGCCTCTGTGTCATCGTCCGTCTCGAAGACCTTCAACGCATCGACGAAGTTGGTTCCGGCAATCACGTCTCCACCCATGCCGATGCAGAGACTCTGGCCCACACCGGCTCGTGTGAGTGAGCCGACGGTCTCATACGACAGAGTGCCCGATTTCGCGATGATGCCAATATGTCCCGGTGAGAACGTGGGCAAAGGCTGGAAACCGATTCTGCAACGCCCGATGGCTGATATTATCCCCGGTGCGTTTGCGCCTACAAGTCTTGACTTCGACTGTGTCTTCAATATGGAGTGTATCTGGACTTCAATTAGCACGTGTACGAACCAAGCACCATAAGTACTGACCCTCATAATGTCATGGATAGGGATGTGTTCAGCAACAGCAACAACAAGCGGTACTTCTGCTTCGATAGCTTCTTCAATGGCGGCAGCAGCTTGAGGCGCGGCGACGTATATACCGGTGGCGTCTGGCTTCAATTGCTCCATGGCTTTCCGCACAGAACCCACAACAGGGAGACCCAAATGTTCCTGTCCATCTTTCTTCGGGTTGGTTCCACCGACGACGTTTGTCCCCCATGCAATTGACTCCTGTGCATTGGCGGTAGCTAGCTTGCCTGTGAAGCCCTGGAATATGACACGCGTGTGAGAGCCAATCTTGAGATTCTGAATGGTGTCATCGTAACCGTTCCGTCTTGAGGTTGTGGAGAATGCGGTCTGTGGTATTCGCCGGTTCAAACATCGAAATCCGAGTGCTTTGCTGCTCAGGCAGCCTGTGCGTCGAGAAATCATCACGCGGTCTCAAGCTCTCTAGACCAGCTTGGAAAGACGCGATTGCGAACCAAAGTAGTGGACACGCTTCTTCAAGCAGCAATACAGCTTGCGCGACCGTCGAAGATACCTAATTGAGCTTTCAAAGCTCTGAAATGGTCCTTCAGTAACTTTTTGGGGAGAGCTGTGGTTTTGAGTGACACGCATCGAAGACACAGCTCTGGGCATAACCGGCGGCTACTTGCGAGTAACCGGCAGGCTACCCCTCAGTCGCCGGGTTTCGGAGCAGCCTGAAGTTCTGTCGTATGCAGGTTTCCGAGCACATGCTTGAGGAGGCTGTTTGTGTGCTTCGAGTCGCAAACGTTGATAATGATGCTATTGACGGCGGCAGGTCGCGATCGGCCCAGGCGGGTATACATCATGGTGGGCTTTGAGCAATCCAACCCTTGTTGCCCACAGTCTTCTTCTGCCGCTGCCGAGGAAGTGCTCGCCATACATAGCGGGTGTGACCTATCGTAGACCTAATCTTATGTGCAGTCATGAAGCTTGTCAATTCCAAGCTACTTTAAAGTCGATGATGTCGAAGCTATTGTGGGTATTCCCCTGAGGCTCAGCTCCCATTAATACTGGACCTGATGCGCAACGTTCTCGAACTGATCGCCCGCCGACGACCTGGTCTTCCCTGTTGGAATGCAGGAACACGCAACGCGCCCTTGTCTCTTGCCACGTTAGCAATACGCTTCACTCACAAGCAGCGACGGCTTCTCAACACAGCAGCCTCACCGCCCAGATGTTCTAAATGCATTCGGCGGCAGAGTCTAGAAGGCCGCGAAGACTGCGGAAACAGCGGGGCCTTGACAGCAATTGGCAGCGATCTGAATGACGCGCACCCTCCCCACAATTCTGCTCGACGAACACACGACCTTGGGATGCTTGCGCGGGTTCGTCGGAGCAGCATTGCGGAAGGGAAGTGTTTCACGTTAGACAGTGGAATATAGAAGCGGCCTAGTGGACAGAGTGTTCCTTGCTTTGCTATACAAGTACGAGACATCCTGCTTCCCTGGACATCGATCACATCTAGACATTTTGCTTCTGAGGCTGGAACTTTGATTTGCACCGTTGCAATCCCCAGACTACCCCGCAAAAGCCCTTCCCGCCCATACCATACTATTGAATCCTTCCTGCACACAAACAACCCCAGGTTCGAATAACATCGTCAACCAACCGCTAAACCATGTCACCTGCAGACTCGATCCGGAAAACGCCCAGCGAGACGGGTACGCCAGTCCAACACACGACACACACCACCCAGCTCAAGAAGTCACGACTAACAGTCCCAGAAATCGCAAACACGCTGTCCCACCTCAAGCTCTCCACCACTGTGCCCCAGAAACCCCTCCACAAGCCCAAATCCAAGCCCGTCGCCGACAGCTGGGATCTCGAGTCCTCGGGCTCCGACACGGAAACCGAGACAGGCTCTCCCGCGCCGCTGTCAACGGCAACAACGCTCACGAACGACGACCTCCCCCCACACCCTCCACCGCCCACACCCGCATCCCCGACGCCCTTTGACTTCCCGGACAACTCGCCCTATGGCGCCGGCCGGCTACGTGGGGACAGCGGCGTGAGTTCTGGCGCGGGCGGGCTGGACAAGCGGCCCGAGAAGACGACTGCAGTTGCGGGGAGGCTGATTGCGGGTGCGCTGGGCGTCAGGGCGCCAAAGCGGACAGATGAGGAGCGGGAATTCGATCGTGCGATGCGCGAGAAGGAGCGGAAGAGGCGGGATGAGGAGAGGGAGAGGGAGAAGCGGGAGACTGAGGAGCGCGAGGCGCGGAAGAAGGCTGTTTGGGATGATTAGGCCTGCGCGTCGCAGGGTGCGAGGCTCCGTGTGTTGCCGTGTTGACAGTTCACGGCTGATGGCTCGCTCTCCTCTCGTGTATATTTCGTCTCTCCATGCCTGTCTGCGCTGGATAACTGTCTTGTGAGTGTAGCACGCTTGCTTGATATTGTGTGTATATATATAGATAGTGCGAGAAGAATGTAAAATATCGATTCATGTTCCGTTTCCGTCATCATTGCAAGCCAACTAATTACGCAATGCTCAACAATCATGTGTTCCATCACTGTGGGCAGAAGGCGTTTCACAGAGACGAACTGATTGGCGATGATGGTTTGCATACCGCCCCCGAACGGGAAGCGCAACGAGTTCATTAAAGTACTCTACTTTGATTTTGGAGATAGTTGTCCCCTCCAACCGTTGTACACACAAATGTACACCGTCCAATTGCAAGGACATGCAAACGCCAAATTGAGCAAAAGATCGAAGAGGGATCTGCAACAGATAAATCGAGTGGGGGGTCGAACAGGACAGAATGAATTCAAAACCCAACACTAGTGATGCAGACAGAAAGCCGACCGTTGAAGACGAAGGAAACAGACTGGCACTGCGTCTATGCGAAGTACTGGATCGCCGAGCTGAGTCGCGTTAGCTGGTGCATTGCAGTTTCTGGTGTAGGTGTACGTACCCGAGCGCTGCCATTACTCCGAGGCCCACGAGTGCTCTCCTTGTTACCTTCTCCTTTGTGAGCTTCTGCTCTGTGGTGTACAGCTTCTTGGAAAGCTTGGCCGGTCGCTCGGCTTCAAGCTCCTCTTCGTCCAAAACTTGTTCGACCTTGCGCTTCGATGAAGAGGCCAGGGTGCTCGATGCACCAGCATCCAGCTCTCGCGCCTCCTTAACCATGCGCTTGGCTTCCTCGATCATCTTGGCAGGATCCTCGGGTTCGCGCAGCTCAGGGTGCGAGGCGGGCACATCAATCTGAACGTTGGTAGTGGTGACCTCGGAATCGCCCTTTTGCTCCACGGTTTCCTTGACTTCGATGCGCACCGTCTCGGATTGGACGTCGCCATCTTGCGCCTCCTTGACGTCTCCGTTCAGCGATGACGTGGTTGGCTCTAACTGGCTTAGACCGTTTGAAACCAGGGCTGACGATGGCGACTCAGTCGCAGTGCTTTGGAAGATCTCTTCGGCCTTCATAGCCTCGGAACGGCCGCGTGTCGCGCGCGACTTGCGGGGAGTTGCGATCTTGCGGCTTGGTGTGGCCATCTTGCTGGGCGATACACTTCTGGTAGAACGGGCGCGGGTTGTGCGAAGCGACGCCGTGTGGGAAGGAAGCTTAACGTTCTGCGCCTTGGTCAAGTCGAACTTGGGCGGGGCCTGGATATGGACGTTGTGCTTGTCCTTTGCGCCCTTCTCAATTGGCTCGTTGTCAAGTAGCGCTAAGATCCAGTGGCGCATTGAGTACTCGTCGGCAAGGGAAAGTGCTGTGTGGATGGTGTTAGTCGTGCGTTCGTGCGTGCGTGCGTGGAACACAAGTGGCTCTTGCACATACCCTCTTCCGGCGCAATCCAAACGCTGCCCGCGACCTCATCAGGGCCTGCAGAGGGGAACGTCTTCTGGTACTTGCGCTCAGTTTCCTCCTCGGTGAGCGTAGCCCAAGGGAAAGCAGCCTTGAACATGCCAGTTGCGCTGATGTAGCCGTCGCTGCTGCGGCGCTATCCACCTCGTTAGCCCACAAGTTGCGCGTTCCCGGCATGTCATCCTCGTACCATCAGAAAGTAGGATACTGGGTATCCATTGCTGCCAGGCGTGAAGATCTCCGAGCCGGAGAGGTCTTTTGGCAGAGGCACGCGCAGATGCGCGTAGTCGAACAAGCCAGTCTGCTGCGACTTGGTCGCGCTGGTCAGGCCAGAAACGCCGGGCTTGGTTCCCAGGTTTGTTTGTCCCAGACGACGCCTCTCGATGAGAATCTCGACTGCGAAGCGCGGTCAGCCACTACTGCGCGTTGGACGCGATGCGCCGCGGGTACATACTAGCCGTGCTGTCTGTCGGCTCAAGGAGCGGGTTCATGCGCTCGGGAAGCGGACGCGTTGAAGACATTGTCGCGAGTATCGATGTTGTGGTGGATGATGTAGCGTGGTAAGGCGCGAAGCGCGGTGCGACAGGAACAAGTGGAACGTCACGGAGACGTAGCGCGCAAGCGGCGAAAGGGAAGCTTGTCGCGTGGTGTCTGTGCCAGAGCGCGCGACGATATCAAGTGCTGAGGTATGATGGTTTGAGCGCAACCAGGTGAGGGTGAAGTTGAGCTTGAGTGCGACACGCGTGGACGATTGCTGGAGCTTTTGTTCGACGCGAGCCGGAGAGGAGGAGGGAAGGAGCGCCAGAGCTACTTCGTACTAAGCACGGGCAGCGCCCCGAACCGGACCATACCTCTTCGATCACGGCCGCAGAATCGACTGGCTGTCCTCTTTGCGCACATGGATTGCTCGCAGCATGCCAAATCAAACCCAATACAGCGCCGAATCAGTCAACATGATGAAGACCGAAGAAATTCTTCGAAACACGGTGAGCGCAGCACCAATCAGATAGTTCTGGCATCCCACATGGTAAAACAAACAAGCCTGTCTAGTAACTGCGCAGCACCTCTGCCTGAGAGCTGATCCTGGAGCTCGCTAGTGCAGTGCATTTTGGAGGGTTCCTCTTGGAGCTTTGGAGGGATTGGACTCTTGCACAGAGCAGAGGTGCTCTTGATCACAATAAAAGCACAATAGCAAATCCATGGTTCCAATGCTATAGCGATCCACTTGGAGACAAGCACCATGCACAAAGTGAACATGTGGAAACCCCTGCGTATAGCATCTGCGCTGCACAGCCAGCAAAAAAATACCATGTAGGGCGCAGCGTGGTGCAGCACGAGCAGCGATTGCAGATCGAAAGGCGTTGTTAGGTTCTGTTGCAGCGTGGTACGGGCCCCGCTCTTTCGGACCCTTTGAGCGGTGTGAATGCCCCACCTCAAGCTAGCGAAGTCGAGGCTGGCCAGGAGAGCTGGAGACTCTCGACTTTCAAACACACCGTACACTCTCACCCAGCAAACATGGCCGACCACCACGACGATCTCCACGCAGAGCAGACCGAGGGCTTCAAGGTTGGTGAGAAGAAGACGCTCGACGAGTACCAGAACCTGGGTAGGTGACTCCAGCTTAAGCTCCTCGTGCCGTAGCCACCACAAATGCTGACACGACGCTCGCCAGACAAGGAGGATGAAGCGCTGAACAAGTGGAAGGCCTCCCTTGGTCTCGGCCAGGGCAAGGACATCTCCGACCCCAACGACCCCCGCAAATGCATCATCTACTCGCTCGGACTCGAAGTCGAGGGCCGCCCCGACATCATCATCGACCTCAAGTCGCCTGGTGCTCTGGAGGCCCTCGAGAAGAAGCCCTTTGTCATCAAGGAGGGTGCGACATTCCGCATGAAGGCGCAGTTCAAGGTCCAGCACGAGATTCTGGCAGGCCTGAAATACCTTCAGAAGGTCACACGCATGGGCGTCAGCAACAAGATGCAGGAGATGATGGTATGCATTCGATCCATGGGAGCATGATCAGACACTGACAACGTTGACAGGGCTCTTACGGACCCAGCACAGAAGAGAAGCCCGTCTACGAGAAGAAGTGTAGGTCAGACCCGAGCTCGTATCATGCAAAGTCGACTAACACGGCGCAGTCGAGCCTGAGACAGCTCCGTCGGGCATGCTTGGTCGTGGCCACTACACGGCCGTGTCCAAGTTTGTCGACGACGACAACCAGACCCACTTGCAGTTCACCTGGTCCTTTGACATCAAGAAGGACTGGGCATGAGCTCGACCACGGTGATATCCGAAGTGGCTGGCCACTTAGCTGGCATTGGGTGCAGACCCAAGCGGTGGATATGGATATCAGGAGCACCTAGATGACGACTCAATGGCTGACGATGTCGATGAACCCCTGGCACAACAAACTTATAGCATAGCGAATCCAAGACATTTACACCGCACCACACCACACCACACCACACCACACCATGTGCGACGTAGGTTCTGTGGCGCTGTTCACTCGGGGTCTTGATGTGTGTGATGGCTGGCAAGATTGTGGAATTGAAACCATTTTGCTGCGATGGTCTTTGCCTTGACTGTTCGCCCGGCCCACGTGCGTTGGCCAGCGGTGGAGCCAAATCTCCGTGCCGAGAGATTTAGAATCGAGACATGCTGGTCCCACGGATCTTTTGGTTCAGCCACCACGCCAGCGTCCTCTCCGTTGTGCATGACCGCGTCGTCGTCGTCGTCGTCGTCGTCGTCGTCGTTGTTATCGTCGTCGTCGTCAAGATGGTCATCATGGGTGTGCTGCCTGCCCTCACACTCGACGAGATGCAGTGCTACCCCAGTCCTCAATGCCGTCTCCACGGCAGCCGCGAAAGTCCTCGAGAGACCCTGGGCGGAGAAGGACGAGGTCGGCTTGTGCAGAGCGAGCACATCGACCAAGACCAACCTCTCCTGGCCGTCACTTTGGTCGTGGTGCACATAGCCAGGCCGGTCGTATGCGGTCAAGTAGGCCAGCAGCGCTTGCACGGACGGACAGAAAGCCAGCTTGACATGTCGCGTGATGGCTAGGTTGTGAAGAGTGGGGACGAGCAGGCTGTTCCAGCTGTTGGTCTGGGCGGTTCCTTGGTGGTGGTGTTGGTGGTGGTCTTGCTTTAGGGAGTGTGCAAGGTGGTCGAGAAAGGCGGTCCGGTCTGAGCATACAACAAGGGTGGTTGGTGACGACGGCGACTGCGAGGACAGAAGATGGTCGATGAGGGCAGACAGGGTCAGCGGATAGAGGACGGTGGGCAGCAGGGCCATGTTGGTCCAGCACGCAGCACTCGGCACTCAGCACAAAGCAGGCGTTCGGCGGGACGGTGCATGTCAAGGGCTCACGGCGGCGGCGGGCGGCCAATAGGAAGCCGAAGAGCATCCGCGCCCCACTTGCAGCGACGTGCGGGCGGCGGGCAGCGGGCAGCGGTTGCATCACAGCTCGCTGCCGCCCAGCACAATCACTCTTCACAAATCTACCCGCCGAGGCGCTGCCTTGCCCGACTCCGCATAGCCGCTGCCGCCCTGGACGCTCCAGCGCGCCCTGTTTCGCCGAGCCTGTCACAGAGGCGCTCGCCGCTCGCCGCACGCACTGCCGCGCCTTGGACCTGGACTGCACGCCGCCGGCCATGGAGTCGATTAGCAGGATCTCGAGCCTGCTGGAGACTGGTATGTGCGGCCTCGCTCGTTCCCTCTCTGTGCCCCGTCTGCCCCGTCTGCCCCGTCTGCCCCGTCTGCCCCGTCTGCCCCCCGTCTGCCCCAGCCTCGCCCCTTTGCTGTCCATGTAGCCGTGCCAGCAGTCGTGCCAGCAGCCGTGCCAGCAGCCGTCCGCGCCCGCGCCTGCGCCTGGCCCGTCTGCTCGCTGCCATGCACCCGTCCAACTTTGCTCACTGGTCCCTCTCCACAGCCCGCGACCTCACCCTCGAAGCCGCCCGCGACGCCAGCAATGCCCGCAAGACGCCCGCCTCGACCCGCCCGCTGCCCTCGGCCCAGCTCAAGAAGCTGCTCGACAGCCGCTCCGAGCGCGATGTGCTCGAGGGCCTGCGCCGCGTCGTCACGGTACGCACCACCCAGCCATGTTGCCCCAATGCAAAACATGGCTCGCCCGTCCGTCACTGACCACGGCGCCCCTAGATGTCCTACCGCCAGCCGCCCTCGCAGACACTGCCCTTCTTCTCCCACGTCATCAAAAACGTCGCCTCGCCCTCGCTGCCCGTCAAGAAGCTCGTCTACATATACCTCCTCCAGCATGCCGAACACGAGCCCGACACCGCCCTGCTCTCCATCAACACAATACAAAAGTCGCTCACCGACCAGAACCCCCACATCCGCGCCCTCGCCCTGCGCGTCATGTCCGGCATACGCGTGCCTGTCATCAGCCAGATCGTCAGCCTGGGCATCAAGCGCGGCGCAGGAGACATGTCGCCCTACGTCCGGAGAGCAGCTGCCCTGGCCATTCCAAAGTGCTACAGACTCGACCCCAACACGGAGCCCCAGCTCCTCGAATACCTCTCCACGCTCCTCGGCGACAAGCAATACTTTGTCACCGGTGCCGCCGTTGCAGCCTTGCTCGAGATTTGTCCACACCGCCTGGACCTGATACATCCGCACTACCGTGCTTTGGTGCGCAAGCTCGCAGACATGGACGAGTGGGGCCAGCTGGCCACGCTGCAACTCATGATGGTCTATTCGCGCAAGTGCTTCCCGCGACGGACAAGGAAGGTCAAGAGGCCGTCCGCGAACCTGGACACTAGCACGAAACCTGCAAAGTCTACCAAGGGCTTCTACGACAGTGAGACTGAAGGAGAGGAGGAAGAAGAGGAAGAACAGGAGCAACACTTTGAGGAAATTGCCGTCCTCGATCCCGACCTCGAGCTGCTGCTAAAGAGCTGTCTTTCTCTCCTGCAGTCGCGGAACGCTGCAGTGGTGATAGCGGTCGCCAGAGCATATCTGTACTTGGGAACTCCCGACTACATCGCCCTTGCCATCGGACCTCTAGTGTCTCTCCTGCGATCCGCGGGGGACATTCAGCATATTGCTCTCTACAACATCGTCCAGGTCTGCCTGACGCATCCCGAACCCTTTGTCAAGTACTACACGCATTTCCTAGTCCGCTCGACGGATGCTCCACACATCTGGCGACTCAAACTGGAATTGCTGACCTTGATCTTTCCACACGCTCAGCCCAGACTGCAAAGCTTGATCCTGGCCGAGCTCAGCCATTTTTCGCATTCAGGGAGCCTGGATCCTGCGCTGGTCAAAGAGTCTGTTCGCGCGATAGGCAGATGTTCGCAAAGTCCTGCTACAAGCCCGCAAACGTCAGCGCGATGCTTGAGACTGCTCTTGAAGCACATTGGCTCCGCGGATGCCCATCTCGTTGCCGAATCGCTCGAAGTTATCCGACATCTCATCCAGCGTAACCCAGACGCTCACCGTACAACCGTGGTGCGTTTAGCCAAACACTTGGACGCCGCAACGAGCCCACAAGCACGCGCCAGCATCATCTGGCTGGTTGGCGAGTTCGCCGGCCTTGATTCAGAAAACAACATTGCCGCAGACGTCTTGCGTATTCTGGCAAAGGGATTTGCCGACGAGGCTGAGCCTGCAAAGCTACAAATTATGCTCCTAGCAGCAAAGGTCTATATTCACCACCTGCACGCTAACCCTCCGCCTTCCCCCACGAAGCCAGCAGAGCCACTAGAATCAAGCACTTCCCTGCTAGACATGCCCGAAGAAGAGGGCGGCTTCCGCGAAGCGCACCTCGAGAACCCACCACCCATCGAGCCCGAACAGAAAGAGTCCCCGCACCAAATCGAAGCGCTGTACAATTACATCCTCGCACTCACACGCTACGACACGTCCTACGACCTGCGCGACCGTGCTCGCGTGTACAAATCTCTCCTCTCCTCGCCATCGTCAACGCAACTTGCCTCGCTGCTCCTGCTCGCGCCGAAACCCGTCCCACACATTCCCTCGCCGTCTGAGACACGCAAGAACTACGTCCTCGGCTCCGCCTCGCTAGTCATTGGTGATGAAGGTGGCGTGGGTGGTTTGCGCGGATACGAAGACTTGCCGCCATGGGTCAAGGCGGGCAAGGAACCCGATCCAGCACTGCGCGACGAGGCGCCGTCCTCGACCTACGTATCCGCCTACGAGGTCGCCAAGAACATGAGCGCGAGCGAGCGGCTGGACGCAGCGGCGCAGGTTGATAGCGGGAGGCAGCGGATGCCAGAGACGATTGCGTCGTACAGGGCGAATGGGGTTGGGGCTGCGGAGAAGCCGGCGCAGAAGGAGAAGACGCTTGATGATTGGTTGGCGGAGAGCAGTGGGAATGAGGAGACGGACGAGGACGAGGAAGACGACGATGAAGAGAGCGAAGAGGAGAGCGAGGAAGAGAGTGAGTATGAATCGGAGAGCGAGAGTGGGGATGAGAATGCTAGGCTTGTCAAGTAGCATCTGCTGCTGGTGGAGGCCAGTATCCACAGTATAAAGAAACAATCAATTATTGGAAGCATTCACTTGCTTTCTTGGCTATTTCTACTGTCTGTTCGACTGTCTTATCTACTGAAGCTCGGGGGATCCTGTTTCCTCGCAATTACACGATGCGACGTGGAAACGCTACAATACTGCGATCGTGCGCGCAAGTGTTGCCCTAGTAGTATCCGAGTGCTCATGGTTTGCAGGTTATAGCGCTTCGTCATGGTCACAGTAGTACACACGTGTGCGTACTATCGAATAAATACCGTACACGGAAATTCCTACAAGACACTCCAAAGCTACAGCATCGACAACTCACCTGCTTTTCTCAACTCTCTAGGACTCCTCCGCTCCCAGACCGGTGAGACACGCAAATAGACAGAACCAGGGTGTGAGACTTGGGCGCAGAACTGAACAATGACTTGCGCATACATTGCGCGTGCGTATGTGGGAATTATGATAAATACCTCTGACGAAGATGTGGGAAGAGAAGGTGATACAGCAAACAGCAGATATGAAGTGAATAAGAAGACATGATGCGATAAAAGCCCACAGGAACGACTTTTCGTGGCGAGCATGGAAATAGTGAAAAATGGTAGACCAGGAACGCAAAAACGCCACGCCATGCCCCGTTATTAGATAGAAGTATAGAGACAACAGAACGAGGATCACGTGGTGCTCCACAGAGTCGAATAGCCGCTGACCGTATGTCAGCCGGGGAGAAGAGCTGAAAGACAGAGGGGGCAGAACGGCACCGAAGGTCACGGCAGAATGGGAAGTGACAACAAACCTATCGGCGGCTGCCCATTGTCAGTCATAACCGTATGAAACAGAAGCCAATCTCTGTGAGACTGTAGAGCCTTACCCATAGGCAGCATCAATTAGCGAGCGACGCTTACGCTTGGTGTGATCGTCGTTCTCTCGTACATCGGTGCCAGTATCCCCGTAGCTTCTCTTACGAGACACGGAGCTATCGGTACGTTGGAATTTCGAGCCTGGGGTACGAGAAATGTCGCCAGTCTCGGTAGGCTTTTCAATCTCGAAGTCAGATCCAGCTGCTGTTCCATCACTAGCTTCGGACCTAGCAGGGCTTCCTCGCCCTCCATTGAAGCCGCTAGTGTGGTATTGCTGATGACGGCTACTGGGGTTCCAAGGATCGTAGCGGTCTTGTACCGGGGGTGGCGGGGGTGGTGGAGGCAGACCGATATCCGACGAGGTGGTTGAGCCAAACGATCTTTGTGGCACAGCATGGGCATCGGTTGCAGGAGCCCTGCTTATTGACTGGCTTCTGGGTAGTCCGACCGGAGTTCGAGATGCAGAACTAGAACCCGTCAGCACGACCACACGAGGGAGCTCTGACTTGACTAACGCAGAATGGAAAGACGGATCATGACTCTCAGGCAGGAGCACGAACGATCTGTCCACAAACGGTTTGTCGTCATGTTTTGGCATGGGAAAAGGCATCGGTTCTTCTGACACAGGCTTAGCAAGACCTGTGACTCCGAGTGAGGCAAGGATGTCTTCTTGCGTCTGCGCCCGGGCAGTTTGCGGTTCATGGGTCTGGACTGCTGATTTGGGCTCTTCGCCACTCGCTGACAAAGCTTGCTCAAGGTTGTCCATAACACTCCAGTCAGCTTCACGCATCTCCGCGTCTTCGGTCCCTGAGTCCCACTCGACAGGCTCATCCAACCGATCACGCTGGGCGATGCAGTCTTCGATGGGAATTAGGTTACTTTGCATCTCTTCGCTCGTGAAGATGACAAAAGCTGGGTCATCCTTGACGTACTCCCAATCGTCTGTTTGCCTGACATCCAGGAAGGCTTCGTGCGAGTTCTCTGCTGTGAAGTAGATCGATACTGACTCGCCGTTGCCCAATCTTTCTGGAGTAGGTTTGTGAGACTGATCCTCGGCCTCCTCGAAGGTGGCCGGGAGTGCTCGAGTCACCTGCTTGGCTGGATGCCAAATTATGACGCCCAGACTAAGATTTGGATCAACAGGCTCGTTGCTTTTGGGCCAGATAGCGCCGTCGAAATCGAAATCCCAATCATCCCATGCCAGGTAAAGCTCGAATTTTTGATCTGTTGCATTATCAAGCGAAACACTAGTGCGCGAGTTTGACGATGCAGGCGGAGCGGAATCCAGGTGAGCGGTGGCAGGTATTGGTGTTGCATTATGGTCTGCCATCACCTGGTCACCAGACACTGGACCACTGGAGCCATTGTGTTGGCTTTGCGGGGGATAGTTGGGCTGGACTGGAGCTTGCTGCCGGCCTGGAGCCTGACTGTACGCTTGTCGACTGGGATCTACGGTTGCTGCAGTCTGTGTCGGGTACGACTGGTACGATGCCTGCGAGGTCCTAAAGTTTTGGGCAGCCGAATAAGCCGGTGCATGTGGAGGGCCGTAATTTGGTTGGTGGGTTTGCTGGGGCCATGAGTAGGTTTGTCCTTGAGTGTACGGTGGTGGAAAGCTAGATGCTTGTGGGGGGCCATAGTTTGGTGGAGGGGGATACACTTGTTGAGGCGGTCCAGTAGCATAGCCATGACCTGGGTAAGTGGACTGCCCTGAAGGTACATGTGGAAAGCCAGTCTGCGGTGGCGGCTGATACTGAGCAGGATACTGATGACCATGAAAAGAGCCCTGCGGCTGTGCCGGTCCACGGTAGCCAGGAGGAGGCGGATATCGCGTTATGATTGGATTACCTTTCTTCTTGGGAGGTCTATTAATCCATCAACACATGCCACAGTATGTGGCTGGACCATTAGAATAACAGCCAGTACGCTGAGGATAGAGGAAAATTTCGCTTACCTGTTATCCTGTAGTCGTTGTGGCGGCCCTGAGTAGAGAGGTCCATGCTGACTGTAGGCCGGCTGCTGTCCAAACTGGTAGGGTGGTTGTTGGCCGTAGCCAGGTTGGCCGTTAGCATAGGGTGGCACCTGGTATGGTGCAGCGCCGGCCACAGGCCCACTCCACGACATTCCTCTGCCGGCAACAATAGTGAACGAACAATTGAGAGAGTCTCCAGTAACTCCCTGCCAGCTCGTGGCGTTTGAAATCCAAATCTGTCGTTTCTTGGCAGGATGGTGTGAGATCTATGCCTGGAAGGAATTGCTGCTGGATGAGGTGCGCGTTCCTCAAAATTGGTCCAACGCGAGCGCACGTGCCAAGGACAGGAAAGCACGACCTCCCATAGATGGATATCTTTCACTTTCAAAAAGGCAGAGTGAAGAGCCAAAGCGTGCAAGTGCAGACCGCAGCTGAAAGAATAAGTGAGATAAGACGGAAGTATGGTGCGGATGACACTTTTGATGTGCCGAGAAAATGTTGGCTGCCAGAAAGTTGAAACGCAGATGCAGAATTTGAATGGTTGAATTTGAGAGGCAACGCAAGAACGGCAGAGACAATGGTAGAGAGACAGGTGCTGTATAGACCAGTGGCGCTCAATGAGCGGTTGATGTCAAGAGGGTGGCTGTCGCAGCTCGAGCAGACTTCTTAGTCACCCAAGCGCTTGGGCCAAATGCGGGATGGCGAGGGCCAGAGGAAGCCACTGGGCGACGTTCGCCTTTGCGCCCTCTATTGCATCTCACGTCCCGATGCGCCTCCGATAATGATTGTACGGTATCGACACCTGCTAGTGACTACCTTGGCCTCAATACCCTGAGCTGTCGTCTATGCGGCCTGTTACTGCGTCCATCTCACACCCACCACCATGCCTGGTCTTCCGTGTATGTCCCTCCAGCACACAGGCGTATCCGGCGTATGCTGACTCTGCACAGCTACCGTAGACCTCGACGAGTGCATATCACGACTGTCGAAGAAAGAGCTGCTGGCCGAGTCGGTCATCGAGGCAATATGCGCCAAAACGAAGGAGCTCCTCATGAAGGAAAGCAATGTGGTGCATATCAGAGCACCAGTCACTGTTGTTGGCGACATCCACGGCCAGTTCTTCGACATGATGGAGATCTTCAAGATTGGAGGGCCATGTCCGGACACGAACTACCTGTTTCTTGGTGAAGAGCCAACGTCGATCAATGACACGCGACTAGCTTAGCTAACATCTGTCTCCAGGTGACTACGTTGACCGCGGTCTTTTCTCAGTCGAAACCATTTCACTTCTGGTCTGCTTGAAGCTGCGCTATCCACATCGAGTCCACCTCATTCGTGGCAACCACGAATCGCGTGGCGTCACCCAATCGTACGGCTTCTACACCGAGTGCTCTCGAAAATACGGCAATGCAAATGTATGGCACTACTTTACGGACATGTTCGATTTCTTGACGCTGTCCGTCGTTATCAACGACCAGATTTTCTGCGTGCACGGCGGTCTATCACCCTCCATACATTCCATCGACCAGATCAAGATCATCGATCGCTTCCGAGAAATACCACACGAAGGACCCATGGCAGATTTGGTATGGAGTGATCCAGATCCAGAACGAGACGAGTTTTCACTTAGCCCTCGAGGAGCTGGGTACACCTTCGGCGCGCAAGTTGTAAAGAAGTTCCTGGAAGTGAATGCCATGTCGCATATCCTGCGAGCACACCAACTTTGCCAGGAGGGCTTTCAGGTCCTCTTTGACGACAGACTAAGCACTGTATGGAGTGCCCCCAACTACTGCTATCGTTGCGGGAACATGGCTAGTGTACTGGAAGTCAGCGACACAGGCGAACGCTTCTTTAACGTATTCGACGCTAGCCCTGACAATGACTTACACAGAGCTGAGCAGCAGCAACAGCAAGGCAAAGAGGTGACAACTGAGTACTTCTTATGATACCCACAGTACCTACTCATGTGTTCTGGCATTGTCCTGGGATTGCGTATGGCGTTTCGTGTTGCCTGTTTATGTCAGGCACGTCTTAGTTGTCCAAAGCAGAAATTGTATAGAAAGGTTACTGCATCGCGACCTGCAAATCTCTGGCGTCAGGTTCTTGGGTCATTACAGACACACGAGACACGTTTGCTATGGTGAATCTACTTAGAAATGTGTTTCTCCAGGCGCGATGTCACGCATGCCCTAATCCCGAACCCAAACGCCGAACGCGCTCAAATAAAGCCATGCCTATCATCTAACGGGGAGTTGGTTCTGCCACTCAGGATCCACCTTGCTCTGCTTGAAGAAGCTTTTGCCCTTCAGCCACTGCCGATAGGCCTTGTATCGCTTCTTCGTGCCATCTTCCTCTTCAACATCCAGCGGGTTCTCCTTGACGTTCAGATACTCCTCGAACTCTTCAATGTCTTCCCCCGCTATCTGAAATTTGCCAGGCGTTGAGTACGTCAGCGGTGTCTCGTCTGTGTAAGAGGGGTAGATGTGAGTGTAAGGTGAGTAAACGTGAGGGTGAGGATTCAGACAATGCGCCCAAGAGTACGTTGGAGCGTGCGAGAAAGGTGTGCTGACCGAGGCTGAGGTCATAGGTCGTGAGTAAGACTGAAACGAGCGAACCGACATGACATCGGTGTCGATTCGGGGAAGGCCAGAAGGGGTCATGCTGGACGTATCCGCTTCCGTGGGGGCTTGCGGTCCTCCTTCTGTCATGCAAAGATATTCGTAGTATTCCATGGCAGCAGGATCGTCTGCGCTTGGCATCTCGCTGCTCACGACCAGAGGTAGATTCAACGGATGCTCGACATATCGTGCGTACTCATCCGTTTCGGAATTGGAGACAGTCGGGTTTATGCTGTTGTCATAGAACTGCGATAATGTCCACTGATTTATATGGGACTTGTCCGCAGGTTTGAAACCTGGGCGCACGGTAGAGGCTAAGCCTGTTGACATTGACATGGAGTTTGTCATTGGCGGGAAGGAGCTTATGGCTGCAGGCGCCGAAGAAGGCATGTCCGTCTCGAAGTGCGGATCACGCAGTATCGAGTGTGTTGTGGAATTGGCCTCAGGCATACTGAGCTGAGGGTGGTGACGTCTCCGAGCCATAATGCTGCCCTGATGCGAGTCCGTCTCACTCACAGGATCAAGTATAGTTACGCCCTTCCGCGGCCCCTTCTTGGCAAGGTTTCGCTGAGCGGTATGTTCTTGCTGTTTCTTGCGAGGGACGAAAGGTGAGATGTTCTCAACACGCGATGGCGCAAGACCATCTCTGCTGTCCCGTGCAGCTCGATTTGGTGAAGCTAGTCGGAAGGCGAAGATCTTGAGAAACGATGACAAAGCCAAAGGTCGGTAGTATTCCAGCCAGTAGTCGTCACGGAAGCTGATATTGGACTGTAGCCACTTGCTGTGCTCTGTCAAGAGATTGACTGGAGGCAATGCTCGTGGTTCCAGATTCGAGGGCGTGAACCACTTATTATAGTCCCGTCGTTGTCTCTGCAGATATGCGCGAGGATCAGCATGGTGGAGATAATAGTCAGTTGTTAGGTCCCACAACATAGGTTGGCCTTGATGGAATGTGTAGTTGCCCAAAAAAAGATTATATGCCTCTTGCCGTTGCGAATCAAGGAACGAGTTGTGATAATATCGCTTGAAGCTTTCGACCATGTCACGGGAGCTGCTCTGCCACTGATTGATTTTCCGGTACGTGGCCATTGTGTTCACAAGGTGTGATCCACCATATTGTATTGCAATGGTGTCACCGTGTCCATGAAACATATGAGTGAACATCTCCACGCAATCTGAATCGTACTCAACAGTGTTACCAGCAATAACGCCAAGTGCATGTAGTTGGCGACCAAGAGCTCTTTTCCCAATCACAAACTGAGCGGCATTTGTGCGATCGAGACAGTCGATGCAATTTGTTCTGGCTACGCCGTTCTGTACCTGCGGTGAGGCACCAATCTCGTCTCCATTGTGGAAGAAGCCCGTTTCGAGAAGGACCTTCTCCGCTAGGCTCTCTAAGGTACCAATGACATCTTGACCCCGCGTTTTGGCTGCTCGGGACATGTCAAAGGCCTCGTACCGGATTTTCTTGTCTTTGGGTAACGACTGGTTGAGATAGTCGATGCAGTACTTGTATTCGTAAAGAAGTTTGGACTCCCTCGGTGTGCGCTCTCGTGCTTTTATCAAATTCAAAGCAATAACGGGGGCGCCATAGCGTTCGAACAGGTTATCGAAGTGAAGTGCTGCAGCGCTGTAGAATGGATCTACAAGACTCAAGTCAATATCTGGTTTCGGGGAAACACCCGTATTGTCTTGTGTCCAGTAAAGCGGTATGCTGCCCCGGTGTTGCACGTATGAAGTATATGTTGGGTTGGTGTAGAGCCGCGGTCCGGGTGCGTGGAAGGAAGTTGTGAGCGCTTCAGATACAATTTGTTCGGACTCCACGTCATTGGCAACATAGCCCAGGTCATTTGTACCTCGCTTCAAGAACCTAGCTCCTGCAAAGTGTCGAGATCGCCGAGCAATGATGGTGATGTAGATTCTGCGTCCAAACACATCAAGAGACGACTGATCAACGTATCCGTGTATGACGGGGTGACACCAATCGTAAACGTTCTTCAAGTTGGCACGAGCAGGATCTAAAAGATAGTGGTTCCATACAAACATGTCTTGGTAGTCGCGATCAGGTTTCTCGTTACTCTCGTTCATGGCTGTCCGTTCGTGTATGATGTTCTGCTGGAGGCTTCTGGTGACGTTGTATGAGTAACTGAAATAAAAAGAACGTGTCAAGTCCAAATTAGCTAGGCTTGCAAGAAATCTGGCTTCTTCAGGGTTCTTGTCCTTTTGAAATCGCGTAGATGATCCTGTAGTGAGCGGAACCATCTCAGTACCATCGACCTGGTAGATATAATGTCCGCCAAGCATGGCTACCTGAACTCGTTTGGAAATCAGAAGCATGTAATAAGCATCGGTGAAGCGTATGAACCCTAGTAGACCCCAGGTGCTACACTTGAGCTTCAGGCCACCGGTTCCTTTGTTACCATCCTGGATAGTGCCCAGAAGCCTGAACATCTCTTTCCTGTTGTACACTATGTCGTCTTCGAAGATGTTCAGAAGACCGGGTGGTGACGTTCGATCAATTTTAAGCACACGATACTGTTGCTCCAGGATATCTGCTCCGATAAGGTAGAACCTCGTGCTCGTTTCGTAAAGTGAGAACTTGTGCATTCTGCTGATACCGTTCTCCCCAACTTTATGGTACGAGACATCCTTTACTTTGTGTATGGTTGCTGGGCTTGCAGGTCTTTGAAAAGCCATGCCCACAGCTGGATCCTCCTCTTCGCCACCGAATTTGGACGATTCGACCTCTGCACGCGGCTGCCCGACTCCAGGAAGTTTGTCCAGATCGGCCTCCGGTTTGAAGCTGTTCGACAGAGCCTCATCTTGTGGTGGCATTTCAGGGCTCGCAGCACCCGAGGATGCCCGATCGTACTCTTCTGATTTCTCGTGGAGGCTTTCATGTGACGTTGTTGCTTTGGAAGCCGCTGAGCTTGCACGCTCCCGCAGCTCCGGCCTCGTCTTTGAAGAGTCCATGTTTTCGTCCCGGAAAAAGAGGGAGAGAAATAGTGAGTGTGGGTCGAGCAAGCCTGTGTTATGTTGTCCAATTCATGACTACGCTTTGGGAGGAAGACCTGTGGCCGCAAGAGCGCTGGTGGATGGACGCAGGTCGCGCAAACAATTATTTGTCAAACTACACACGAGAAGCAGGCGCTCGTGCGCTTGGGCAGTTTTAGTGAATGCTTGTAACAGCTGCACATTCGCGGTATTGCACGTGTATGGCTAGTGCGTCATCAGGTAGCGCGGATGAGCTTGGCAAGCCCAGACCCTCCGGAGAGTGACATCTCTCAATGCACGTGGTGCAATACAACCAACATCATCCTTTATCAAGCAGAAGCTGCGACTTTGAAGTGCGACCAGGCTTCGTTTCCGGATGGTGAAGTCTTTCAAATAATTATGCACTAGACGCTGGAGACGACGCTTAACATCTAAACATGCTGGCTGGCAGGCAACACACTGCGCCATAGTGTTCGACCACCCATATCGCAAACATGGGACAAGGGTTCTCGCTTACCACGCTCTCAGCTGGGACCGCCAATATCGACGTACCGGAGCTGGCTGATCTGCAATATGAGAAATCTCTGGGTGCTGCTCGATTTATGAAAGCTGTGCGAGCCCGCCACAAAGATGGACTTGTTGTTGCACGCGTGGTGATGAAGCCTTATGCGCAGTTCAACTTTGAAACTTATGCGAAGCGACTACTTCGTAAGCACCGTTTCGAGTGTGTTCAGTT
The DNA here is from genome assembly GCA_016767195.1 of Stagonosporopsis rhizophila. Classification (NCBI taxonomy): domain Eukaryota; kingdom Fungi; phylum Ascomycota; class Dothideomycetes; order Pleosporales; family Didymellaceae; genus Stagonosporopsis; species Stagonosporopsis rhizophila. The sequence goes on along the minus strand of CP068498.1, from coordinate 2,595,948 downwards.
CAGCTTGTTACTGACCTTATTACAGACGAACGTAAGGAGTTAGCAGACGTTCCCAACGCTTTGCCTTATCACCGAATCATCGAAACAGCAGCTTGCGGCTACCTTGTTCGACAGTACATCCACAGCTCGCTGTACGACAGACTGAGTACACGGCCATTTCTCGAGGAGATCGAGAAGAAATGGCTCTCTTTCCAGTTGTTGTCCACGATACGAGATTGTCACGCCAAAAACATCTACCACGGTGACATCAAGACCGAAAATATCCTTGTCACATCCTGGAACTGGCTCTATCTGACAGATTTTTCTTCTGCATACAAACCCGCACATCTTCCTGAGGACAACCCTGCCGACTTCTCGTTCTATTTTGATCTTTCCGGCCGGCGGACATGCTATTTGGCCCCTGAGCGGTTTTTGGCTTCGGGCCAGCAGCCTGAAGGGGAGGGAAGCGTGAACTGGGCTATGGACGTCTTCAGTGTTGGCTGCGTCATCGCCGAACTGTTTCTTGAGGCTCCTATCTTCTCCCTGAGCCAGCTTTTCAAGTACCGACAGGGCGAGTACAACCCGGAACATTCTCATCTTAGCAAGATACAGGACACGCACATTCGCGAGCTCATACTTCATATGATTCAAGTTGACCCCAACTCGAGGATGTCAGCCGATGACTACTTGACGCATTGGCGAGGCAAGGCGTTTCCGGACTATTTCTATGGGTTTCTCCAACAGTACATGTTCTCCATCACCGATCCTTCCTCTGGACGGAAGCCAGTCACGACAATCTCTGAACATCTTGGAGAGCCTGATGAGCGGATTGATCAAGTTTACAACGACTACGACAAAATATCCCACCTGCTATCAAGCAGTGAGGGTAAAGAGCTTGTCAAACCACGACATCTACCTCCTAAACCAAATTCAAAACTGTTTCCGCTACACATCGACATTCCCAATTATCAACATCAAGCTTCGCCGGCACAAAGCCTAACACAAGATGACGGTAATCTGGTGTTCCTGACAATCGTGGTGTCATGCATGCGAGGGACAGCCCGTGCATCTGCTCGCGTCCGGGGCCTGGAGCTCTTGTTAGCCTTTTCAGAGCGCTTGACTGATGAGGCGAAACTCGATCGTGTTATACCTTATGTGGCTCAGCTACTCACGGATAAGTCCGAGCAAGTAAGAATCACCGCTCTAAGATCTCTGACCCAAATCCTTGCAATGGTACAGGTGGTGTCTCCAATCAATGCTTACATCTTCCCGGAATATGTTTTACCACGGTTGGAGTCATTTCTCCCTGATTCGTCATCCGCAGCAAATCCTTTGGCAAGAATGCAGTACGCCCTATGCATTGGAACGCTGGCGACGACTGCTGCTAGATATCTTGACATGATTCAGGCATTGCGAGCAGATGGTGCACTCCCTGCTACGGATCTAGAAGCCGAAGACAGTTTGTCGACCTCTGCACACCGTAACCGCTTCGATGCTGATCGTCAGAACCTACTTGAGGCATTTGAAAAGCACACCAAGGCGCTATTGACAGACCCTACAACATCCGTTCGCCGCGCAATGCTTCGGTCCGTTTCTGACCTTTGTGTATTCTTCGGGAGTCCACGCGCAAACGATGTTGTACTGAGCCATCTCAACACATATCTCAATGACCCCGATTGGATGTTGAAATGTGGCTTTTTCGAGGCCATTGTCGGAGTGGCTGTCTTCGTTGGTGGAGCAAGTCTGGAAGGCTACATTCTCCCGCTTATGGTACAAGCATTGACTGATCCGGAAGAGTTTGTCATTGAAAGAGTGATACGTGCCCTTTCTTCAATGGCAGAGCTTGGCCTGTTCCAAAGGTCTAAGACGTGGGAGCTGGTTGATATTGTTGCGCGTCTTACGATGCATCCTAATTCCTGGATTCGTGAAGCGGCGGCGCAATTCATATCGAATGCATCGAAATATCTATCGGTTGCCGATACGCATAGCATCTTGGTCAACCTGATCAAGCCGTACTTAAAAGTCATACCTTCCGACTTCACACAAACGCGCATGCTCGAGTCCCTCAAAAAGCCACTTTCAAGACTACTCATGGAGATGGTCTCAAACTGGGCTATTCAAGCGCAGAAAGGGTCGTTCTGGACTTCTGCGAGACAGCAGCAAGCTTTCACCTTCGGATCCACTGAAGAAACTCTTCCTGCTTTCTCAGGCCGGGAGCTAGATGCAAAGGTGCTCTTGAGGATACAAAAGAATGCAGAAGATGATATTTGGTTACAGAAACTGCGTAATGCGGGCATGACAGCCGAAGACGATTTCAAACTTGTTGCCTTGCGAGAGTTTATCTGGCGCGTCGTTCATCGACGACGATCTGATAGCCTCGCGTCAAGTCCCACGAAGTTCAATAACATCGTGACGCTGAAGGATCTCGGTATCAATGCTCTCACTGTCATATTCGACGAGAACGTACAGCACGCTGTCAATCAAGACCGGAAGATCAGTAGACGGACGGACGTTGTAGATCGACCTCGTACCCTACAGGACGCGCTGCTGGATGCATCTAGTACAGATGTCGACGCTCTAGCTTCTAGGATGCCCCATGCTTACGCTCAAGCCGAGCGGTTAGCACGTGAGGAGAGCGGCGGGCGACGAATATCAACGTCGCCTCGCTCTTCTCTTCCGATCCATAGGCGGGATTCGCCGTCCTCCGAGGCCGATTTTCGAAGAAGTTCGCTGCAGATACCGAGCAGTAGTTCACCCACGCAATCTCATATTGGGTCGTTTGGTGCGGGGGATCATATACACAGTTTACAACACCGCAACAGTGCCTTGAGCTTACTGAGCAAGAAAGAGAACAAAGCGCTCCCGGAAATTGGTACGACTTCTGCAAATGTTTTTGGCAAAGTCGACGCAGCACATGTGCGAGACACGTCTCGTCAACGCCCGCCATTATCGCCACTTGCGATCGATAAGCCGCAACGAAGTTCTTCCCAAGTGCGCTTTAGAAATGCACACAACTACACTGGCAATGACCCAGCAATTCTGAAGCTCCTCGATTCAATGCTACTTGAGCGCTTTCCTTCGAACGAGATTGAATTCGGACCCCACATTCAGCCATCACTTAAAAAGTCGCCTATCCGATACAAAGATGCCCGTCAGTCAACAACAGGTGTTCCCTGGAGACCTGAAGGTGCCCTGGTCGCGAACTTCAGCGAGCATACCGCCGCTGTGAATCGTATTCTGGTGTCCCCGGACCAGGGGTTCTTTATAAGTGGTTCCGATGATGGTACAGTCAAAATTTGGGACACTTCGCGCCTAGAGCGAAACGTGACACGAAGATCTCGACAGACATACAAGCTTGGTGATGACGTAAAGGTTACCAGCTTGGTCTTTGTAGAACATACCTATTCCTTTGTGGCCACTGGTAGTGACGGGAGCATTCATGTTGTGCGAGTCGACTACCTCCAGGGCCCCGAAGGAGCGGCCAAATTTGGAAGGCCACGACTTCTTCGTGAGTATCAGCTGCCTCAGGGCGACCAAGCAGTCTGGTCAGAGCACTATATTGAGGACAGCAAGTCTGTTTTGTTGCTTGCTACCAATACCTCAAAAGTTCTGGCAATTGATCTGAGAACGATGAACGAGCTCTACGTTCTGAAGAATCCGCTCAACCATGGTGCACCAACTTGTTTCTGCGTGGACAAGAAAGCGCATTGGCTGTTGTTGGGGACTTCGCACGGAGTGTTGGACCTGTGGGATCTCCGATTCAAATTACGCCTCAAGGCCTGGGTCTACAGCGGTGCCTCACCTGTACACCGACTTCTTCTAGTGCCAATGCCAGGACGGAAACTAAAGCAACGACTGTACATCGCTGGCGGCAGTGGACAAGGCGAGGTAACAATGTGGGATTGGGAGAAGCACATCTGTGAACGCGTCTACCGCATTGGTGGCAGCAAAGAAACAGGCTTGAAGAGCACCCTCCTTACTGATCTCGATGAGGAAAAACCAGGCGGCATGCTTGGTCGATTCGCAACAGCGCTGGAGCCTACCGCAAACCAGGTTGCAGACCGCGGCATTCGCGCGCTTGCTGTGCATACGCAGGCTGTGGACGACAAGGGAGATGCGAGACACACGTTTGTCCTGACAGCAGGTCCTGATTGGAAGATCCGGTACTGGGACACGTATAAACCGGAGGCCTCATTGATAGTCAGTGGTCTAGAGGCCGACGAAGCCAAGCCGCAGTTCATGGTCAGCCAGCCGGGCGTCGAAACTACCGTGGTCACTGAAATCTCATCGCAAGTCCAGCCGCAAGCGTCGAGTGGAAGAGAGAGCAAGAGCTCGCCTTCCAGCAAGAAGCAAGCCCCCAAGTCATCGCGAACTGGCTTGATTTCTCAACAGCAGCAGCAGCTTCTCAAGTCTCATTTGGACAAGATTATGGATGTAGCTCTAGTCGAACAACCTTACGGGATGGTCATCTCTGCTGATCGATCAGGTGTCATTTATATGTTCATGTAGTTTCCCAACTGCATAACAGTGCAATGGTCATATCTTTTGTTCAACTTAGACTGCCGTACAGTCGGTCTTTGATTATGCAATGACACCTCTCATAAACTCATACACAGGGAAATCCATCCCGAGTCATGCAAGTTTTCCGATGGACGGCACCGTTGAAACGTGATAATCGCTGGTGTAGGCAGTCAAGGCGCAAACATTTCGAGCTCGCTGCAATACAAGGCGTTGGTAACGTTTAAAAACCGCTCTGGCGGTGATCATGTGCATATGTAAGGTGCTTGAGTAGTCATGACCCACCGACGGTCTTGTATCACAACAGATACAGCAGTTCCAGCTGTCTTCTTCAGCAACGAAGTCGGGCTTTAATAAGCTAGTACTGTAAGCTGCATCCCAAGCTATTGGTGTATGAAGATTGTGATTTAAAGAGCAGGCCTTTTCTCTGCTACTCGCTCCAGCACGGCGTCTGCAAAGTTGGACCAAGTCGAGCTAGTCGAGAGCTAGTCGATGCATCAAACGGACTACATGTTTCATTTCCAATAGCTGTGCTGCTGCATAGAATTTCTATTTCTTCGACGCAGTCTTTGCGCTCGGTACTTCATCATCCTTCTCAAAGATGTCGGGCAGCGGTCCGAGGGATGTGACAGCGTGGGGGTTGATAAAAACATGACTCTTGGTGTAGTGCTTTCGAATGTGCTCGAACTGTGTCGTTTCACCGAAGGACTTGGGGTAGTCCCAGTACAGATGCCTCAACCAGCGGTGGATGTGTGGGTAGCCTGAGCGGACTTCCGGACGTTAGTTTTCATTCCTCATGGATAGCAAGACAATCACTCACTGTCGCGGATATTGCACTTGAAGTGCTGAACGTAGACCGGATCAAAGCGAATGATTGTTGGGAAAAGTCGGATATCGGCCTCCGTAACATGCGGCGAGGAGAGTAGGTAGGGCGTCGAAGATTCAGCGAGAGCCTTCTCAACGCGATCTAGGGACTTGAAGAGTTGGGTCACGTTCTTCTCGTAGGCGTCATCCGTACTGATGCTGTTAGAGCGCGATTCTTGCCCAAGAGTTTCATCACTTACGTAGCAAATCCACACTTATACACCCCGTTGTTGATATCATTGTACACCCAGTCATTTAACGCATCGATGTCTTTCTGTAAGTCCTTGGGAAACAGATCCACCTTTTTGTACTCGTCTGCAATCAAGTCATCAAACTCGGTGTAGAGCATACGGATAATTTCACTACTCTCGTTGCTGACAATACGCTTTTGCTTTTTGTCGTATAGAGTTGGCACCGTGAAACGACCCTCATAGTCCGGATTGTGCTCGAAATAGATGTCGCGGAGGTGTGTGTAATCCTTGTGTAGGGGGTCGGGTGTCACGTTTTCGCCAGGAAGCTTTTCGTCTGGCGTAGCAAAGCGCCAACCCTTCCCTGCCAGGTGCCAATGCACGCTAGTGACAGTGATGATGTCTTGAAGGCCTTTGAGTTTACGAACAATGAGGGTGCGGTGCGCCCATGGGCATGCGTAGGACACATAGAGGTGGTAGCGGTCCTTCTCCGCGGGGAATTCCGCGCCAGGTTTGTTCTCGATAAACGAACGGAAGGCAGATTGTGGACGCTTGAACTCTCCAGTCTTGTTGTTTGGGTCCACCCAGGTGAGGGGGGGTTCTTCCGTAGCCATTGCGAATGGAATTGCAGTACACGAAATTGCGCGGGTTAGTGTCAGTGTTTTGATGAAGTTATTGGGTGATGATCCGAGTCGCGAAATCACCGAGAACATAGAACTGCTATGGCCTGCTGTTTGCTCTTGCATGTCGAGGAATCCATGTTTATATATTAACTATGTCATTGAAGCTTAAAGCTCCACTAGCGCGACTACCTCGCTTCCGTCCCCTCCGAAGCTTTACTCAGCATTGGAAAGCCTGACTAATTCGCCTGTCGAAGAAGTTAGTAACACAGTTCCGCGCGCGACTAAGTAGCGGAACCCCTAAGGGAACTTCGGAAGCCGTACGGTTCAGACAAAGGTGAAAGGTGTTGCTCGTCATCATTCCGGGTATCTACCTGTTCTGCGAGCTCAAACATGCAAAGTACAAAACCGATACCCAGATTTGTGCCCACTCCAATGCGCCGGATATATGCGCTGCTGTCCTGTGTCGTGCGCTGATGCATTTTTGTCATTAAAGAAGTGTCGTACCAACATTTCCCAACGTCTGCTTTGTGACTTCGTCCCGAACTTGTCCAACCTTCTTCGCCGAGTCCAGAATGGCCCCCTCAATCGCTTTCAACGCTTCGACAAGTTCGCGGCGCTGATCGCGTGGTGCGCTTCTGCTGCCCGTTAACTGTTGGGCCTTCTCTAGTGTGCCAGCCTCCATCGTGCGCAAGTGTCCTTCAATCTCGCGGATTTGTCGCTGGTACACATCCAGCATACGCCCGAGCTCGCCTGTTCGGCGATTGAAGTATCCCATAAGGTCAACAGGTTTTGTGGGGTCATCCTCGTCGAGGGTGGCGGTCGCTGGAGGATTCGCGCTCGACGCGGTGAGGTTTGTACCGTTTCTGTAGTGGAACTGCGCCGGTAGTCGCTGATTTTCTATAGCACGGAAACTCAATGTTGCATCCGCGGCGTCCTTTTTGACAAGTTCTCGCAGATAGGAGATATTAGCGGAATCGTTCTCGATACCCACCTCAACCGTCGACAAGAACTCCTCAATGTAGGCAACATCGGGCGCTATTGTTGCGATCTCAGCTTCGCTGTTGGGCAGAGTCTCGCGAATTTGGCTACAATACCCAATCTTGCGCTGGATGCCCTCGTCGAAGGCTTGTATTTGCTGCTGAATCTCTGGGGCCAGATCGTTGAAGCGTGTTGTCCCCCGAATCGTGTCCAGCCCAATGTTCACCGCTTGTGTGCTGCCGCCCATCTGGCCAGCTCCCAACGCCGAGCCACCAAGCGTGCCTGCCCTTTGCGGAGGGTTCATTGTACCGCCGAATAGTGTGTTATTTTGTTGCGGCTGTGCCTGCTGCATCGAGCCAAAGAGCGAGGGGGTTGAGGTAGGCTGGTTCTGTTGTGTGTTGGTGGTGTTCCCAAACGAAGAAGGCGCTGTAGAGGTCTGTTGTGTCGATGCGCCGCTGGAAGATGCTGTTAGCTTCGGCCGGATATGGTGAATGCTGCACATACAACAGCGATGGCTTCGCTTGCTGTGCGCCTCCGAACAGTCCCCCAGATGACGCAGCTGCCGGCTGTGTGCTAGCTCCCAATGCGCCCCCAAAAAGACCGCCGCTTGCGGGCGCCGATGACTGCGCAGTAGACGAGCCAAAGAGGCCGCCTGCGGCAGGCGCAGGCGCAGGTGCAGCAGGCTTGTTCATGTTGCCGAAGAGACCTCCAGAAGCAGGCTGGGATGTTGCAGGCTGTGCTGATCCGCCGAAAAGCCCTCCGGACTGGGCAGGTTGCGCTGCAGTCGAACCGAAGAGACCGCCGCTACTTGCAGGTTGTGAAGTTGCTGTGGCGGTAGCATTGCCTCCACTAAACATGGTCAGTATTTTGAAGTGAAAGGCGCCGCTGGCCTGGTCATTGCGCCTGCAGTATCCACATGATATACATGGCAATGCAGGCGGCCGTGCCCGAGGACAGCTGGTGCAGCGACGAGAGCTTGTAGGACATACAAAAGTCCGCCACCAGTGTTGATACTCAGAGAGTTGGAGCGCCCAAAGCCTGCCATGTTGTCTCGAATTGCGACTTTTTAACGCCAGGCGCAGTGGTGGTTGGGTTACGTGGATCGCCGATTCTGTGACAATTATACCTGCGACAAGATTGCAAACTGATTCTTGAAGTCTCTACTGTGGCTGATGCCCGATGGAGTGCGGAATGGCGGTTGTTGGGTCGTACACAGAGTGTTGTTGATGGCGCGCGACCTCCGCCGCATACGAGCTTAGTAACCATTCATTGAGCTCCAAGACGCGCCTCCTTCACGTACCTCACCTACTTCGCGAAAATAAAAAGTAAGCCGTGTACTCCACCTGCGACCAGACACGATCCTGCGCAGCTGCCCGCGCCCTCGAACAGTCTCTGCACGCCGCACAGTCCAACCTGCTTTCTACACAATGGACGAAGAAGACGACGATCTTTATGGTACCTCCGAGCCAGCCACCAAGACCAAGAAGGAGCCAAAGAAAGAGGAGGGCATCTCGAGCGGCGACGAACCTATGGATGAAGGTGCAGACTCGGGCGACGATGACGACGACAGCGACTCAGTACGTCAAGAAGCTTACATGAAAATTGACTGGACTGACAATACTGCAGGACCTCGAATTCATTATAGACAAGCCAGCGACCGCACAGAAGCCATCGAAGTACGTGGACACACCGCAACACTCTCATTCGTAGTCTGACAGCTTCCACAGCGCCCAACAACCACAAGAGTCAAAAGCCATAAAGATCGAGGCTCCACCCCAATCGACGTCCACACCACAACCACCGTCAACCCAGCAGGCACGACCAGCGCCCGGGACTGCGCCGCAGGTTTCTCAGATATCAGGTCAGGGCTATCCGGCGCTCCACACATCGAATGTCGATGTAAATGCGAACCCCACATACCCCGGGCTCAACAAGCCCTTACTCCAAGTAGACCTCGATGCCGATCTCGCCGAGGAACATAAGCTTTGGCGTCGCCCAGGCGAAGATTACTCCGACTACTTCAATTACGGGTTCGATGAGTTCACGTGGGAGACGTACAGGCTGAAGCAGCAGCAGATGAGCCAGACAATACAACAGCAGAAGCAGGAGATGGCTCAGATGCAGCAGATGATGTCTGGAGGCATGTCAGGAATGCCGCCAATGCCTGGTGCTGGGGCGCCGGCTGGTGCGCCGCAAGGTCCCGGGGGGATGAATGGGATGGGTGGGATGCCGCCGGGCGGCATGGACGAGAGTCAAATGCAGATGATGATGCAGCAGATGGCAAGTAGCGGCATGGATCCAAGTCAGATGGACTTTGCGACCTTCATGCAGATGGCGGGCGGTGGCATGGGGGGACCTGGTGGGCCGGGAGGATTCGGAGGCGGACAACAGGGAGGAGGCTTTCAGCAAGGACATCAGGGTGGTGCGGGGAGAGGCGGCAGAGGAAGGGGGAGAGGGTGGTGAACGATATCAAAGTCCTCACATTGTTCTCACATCGTTTGGCGCCTTATGTACAACATCTCGATACCAAAGAAGCGTCTTCATAGGATGATGGCTGAATTTCACGCAATATGTTCAGACTGAGCTCGATATTTCAAAGTGGACTTTCTTATCCAATGCTTGGTTCCATAAACGACACCTTTCCACATCATCGATCCAACTCCGTAGCTTAGGCAAACTAGGCAGCTAGGCAATAGCAGTTTGTGCCACAGTCTCGGCCGAATGATGAGTGGTTCGTTCTTATTGGCCTTGCTTCTCTTGATGAGTGCGAGACAGCCCCCCAAGCTGCGGCCTGAGCCATTCCCGTCTCAATTGCATTCAAATCGTCCCTCGCGACTGAAAAGCTACAGCTCATGTTTCCATAGGGTCTCCGCCCTGCAGAACATGCGCGGGTATCTTGCCTTCCGCAAAGTCCTTCTCCAGCCTCGCCATCTCAGCCAGAGAGCTCGCAGCCTGAATAGCAGCGCGCATTCTCCTCTTCTCATCATCAGTATAGATGCGATCTTTGTTGTACGACGAATCGGCGCCATTCGTACTCGGTACAGCGAACCCTTTCGATTTGACGCCCATGATCTTTGTGGCAAGCTCAGTCGGCTCTTCTGATGTGCCGAACAGCTCTTCTGCCTTTTTGCGCTCCACATCTGCGACTTTGGCAAAGTCCAGGTATCGTACAGAGGGGCATCGCCAGATGACCCAATACCGATAATTCTGCCCAATGTCAGCATGGTCTTACGTGCGATGTAGGTGGTGGTGTCGCAAATTGACGTACCTCCTTGGACGCTACTGGGTTGCCGATGGCACACAAAAACACAAGCTTCTTGAAACCAGCAAGCGCATCGAGATCGGCGAGCTCATTGAGGCGGTTTTTTGTGAGAACGAGGGTCTGTAGGTTGGGGATGCTCGTTGAGAGATTTGGTTGGATATTCGAGATGCGGTTCTGCCCAAGAAAGAGCGTGCGGAGGCGGGGTTGTAGAGGAAAGTTGCCGAGCTGCGCGATATCGTTGTCGGTGAGGTCAATTGCGTCGTTGTCCTGCGCAGAATCTTAGCACTATTCTCTTGCCGCCTGGAGATTCATATTCTCACTCTTGCTGCGCCCATGTTCTCGATAGCGGAGATCTTATGGCCTACAATTTACAGATATTGATATCAATTCAGCTCGCAAGTGTAGTATCTGTTCTTAACAACGCACCTCGTAGATCGAGTTCACGCTCCGTGAGACAGTTGATGAAAGAGAGGGAGTTGTTGATCAGGTCTGTTGTCAACCTCATGTTGGCGGTGCTGACGCGAGTTCAGGAAAGCGATCGGTGCGTTTGGGTATTCGACAGGAGCGTGGTGGCTGCTAGTCGGGGTTTAAGAACGTCTGGCGCAGAGGTTGCGATTATTGGAATTCCCAGAGTCGCAACTGCCAAGGTCTACTCTAGCGCGATTCTTCAGCCCTACGGCGCGTGCATTTGTTACGTCCGCTCTGCCAGATTTTACCCCGACCACAATCGCGACCGTTCTCCTGAAGAAGCTGAGATAGCTTTTAGTTCATTGTGTCGTACCAGATCCCCGATGATGTTACTAGCTTATTATGACCAATACCAATGGGTAAGCATATGCGGCCATTTCGACTTCAAACCTCTCCAAATGGCTCAAATTGCTCAATATCATCGTAACTATTCATGTCTCGCTAGAACGCAGCAGAGAAACCAGACCATCTTCTCCGCATCCTTCGCCCAAAAGTATTCCTCACTCGACCTCGGACAGCCACCTCCTCACGCCTTCTTTGAGCGACGAGTCGGTGTACGTTCTCGGATTCACCGTCCTCACGCTCCTCTCCTCGCCACCCTCTCCCTCTCCCTCTTTCTCGCCGCTTCGTTCGGCGGTGACGTTTCTCACGACAGTCTCCAGGGCATCGAAAATCACCCCTTTGCAGTCCGTCTGGGGAACTTCAACAACATGTGTACCACCTCCTGTGCCACCTCCTACACCGGTGACATCTGAATCTGCTCGCGTATTCCTCCTCCCGCGACGAGATGATGAGCGCGAGGATTGGTTTGAGCTGACGCGGGTGGTGTCGCCAGAGCGCGCGAGGACACGATCGATGCCCTCGATAAGCACAGCATCAAAATCCATAATAGCTTCCTCATCAAATTTCTCAGCGAGGTGGATCTCTGTTGGCATTGGAGCTACAGGACTCGTAGTGTAGGGGTTGCCGTATTGTGAACGACCCGGCGGCATGCCTGCTACGCCAGGCGTAAGCGCTGTGGGCTGATAGGTAGGAGCAGGAATGAGGCGGACAAGACGGCGCAGGCTGAGACGTTTGATGGTAAATGAACGTGTGTCGGCCACAATGGCGGAGCAGACATCGACCCAGCGTTCCAGAGGTCCCGTCTCCACAGAGGGTGTTGTGGCGGAGGTCATTGGTGTTGGTTCAGCGGACATGGCGCGTTTGATGTCCCGTTCGAGGGAGGCATAGGGCTTAATAGCCTGGATGGCAAAGTCGGGATGAAACTGGGACAGCCACCCTGCCGCGTTCACAGGCTGTTCGGGTTCTTGAAATGGCATGGACAGTATCGACGATTCGCCAAAACTGGAGCCGTGCTGGCTACCAACTGAGCCTGCCCCGCCAAACAAGGGGGACTGGAGGGGTGAGCCGAAGTCTGGGAGTGCGATGTCCACATCTATAACACCGTCTTTCTCGTTGACAGACAGTCTGAGTTGCGAGTCGTGAGTCCTTGGCCTCTCCGGAATGGGTCGTGCTGCTGATACCGGGACGCCGCTGGATGTGTTGATCGCATGAGATCCAGGTAGCCCTTGTGTGACAGAGTTCGCGCTGGTCCCAGGTGTATCGTAGGGCTCTACGTCTCCAAATACGCCATCGTCTATAGAAAGCTCCTGCACCATCTGCTCAAGCTGCGATCTCGGTCTTTCTTGTCCTCGGAACCCAACGCCGTCGTCTGTGGTCTGAAGATAGCTACTGCCGTCTGTAGAAGAGTCGCGCCTTCCGCCGCTCCAAAAGTTCATAAAGCCGCTCCACCGGCTATTATTGCTTGACTCATTGCTTGCAAGACTAGTCTGGCCTGTCCCGCTCCTTTGCAACGTGTTGATTAGGTTTGCTGATGCTAAGCTGTCGCTGCTCTCCGGTCTGTAATCGGCTATTGGACCACCCGACCTTGTCCTGGGCAACGTGAAATGCGCGATTGGTATGGCGCTTTGAGGCGCAGCAGTGGATGGGGACGTGATAGTGCTCATGTTGGGACCGACACCTTCAGACATGGAGGGAAGGACGAGGCTCGTGCGTACTGAGTGAGTGGAAGACCTTCGCGAGTGCGTCGGTGGTCCCGTCGCATCTGGACTGTCAATGATTGCTGATACGGAGCGTTGGTGCGGAATATTCATTGGTGTTGCATCTGCCTTGCCTGAAGGAGTTGATTGCATTTGCATGTTGGTCATACTCTGCTGCTCTCGTGGCCGACGATTGATTTGACGTCGCAACGACTGCTTCCTCGATGGCGGCATATTGGTTGGTGGAGATTGCGAGTATGCGCGATGCGAAGTAGAGGTGCCTGGACGCACTATACTGATGGCATCGCTAATGACGGGTGCGTTGGGAGGTAGAAATGCCGCAAGAAGGTAGATGAGTCTTCTCGCCGCCATCTTGTCTGATGACACAACAATAGTCCGATTCGATATCACAACGTTCTCTCCGACGGCAGCTTTCTGTTGTTCTCGGTGGCGTTTGCGAGCCCATCTGGGTCCCAGTATACGAAGCCATTCAGTGTGGTTACCAAGGAAGGCTGTCAGTAGGTTAAAAAAGAAAAAGTTCTGCTCCCGTTTGCCGGCCCATCGACCAAGCCATCTCGCTTCCTCACGCCAGACTCCCCACTTGCCTTGTCCTGTCAAGACGCGGGGTATGCGCATGCCACTGACGACTCGGTTGCCGGTTAATTCTGCGGCAGCCTGTATCTCTTTATCTAGCATGAGTGCGTTGGATTGCAATCGTAGCGGGGGTCTGCGCCCTAGTTGAGGGCCTTCTCGAACGCTGCCCCGCGAAGGCGCTCGTCGATGCTGGGGATGATCAGGCGGCGTCATGGCAACGGGTGCTTTGAAGTGGGCGGAGATGCGCTCCTGGACGACGTGTTGAAGGCTTGTTAGGGCGCGCATGATGACATCCCAGTGCTGGCCCACGACATCAACACGGTCATCGACGTGGCTGCTCAATGCTGACGAGACCAGCGCATCGGCCCCGAGGTTCGAGTCTATGAATGCCCATCCCGCGCGCCGGTCTGAGTCGAGAGACGAGGCAAGTGAGTCCTGACCAGGGGCCGAGGTTGAAAGATGGCCCGAAGTCTTTGGTGTTGGGCGAACGACTGGGGACTGGGCAATGGGTAGGTGCAGGATAATGGTGATGGCATACATGGGCGTCTTGCGAGGCTGGTGCAGGTGTGTGGGCTTCTGCGGTCCAGCTTTGGCATTTGCCTGTGGAAACGGGAAGCCATTGCCCTGTGGCTGTGGTTGTGGCTGCGGCTGCGGCTGCGGCTGCGTAGTGGGTGCATTGGTCGGGGTGCGGACATGGGTGCAGTCATCTGGGCTCGGGACAGAGAACATGCGCGTGATAAAGATGGTGCGGCGCTTTGGCTCTTTCGGCGCCGTCTCGTTGGAGGCGGGGCGAGGCAGGTCGGAGGGCAGGTTTGCAGGCGTGAAGGACCTTGCCAAGTTGCTCCTCCTGCGAAAGCCGTCGCCGCGGCCCAGCGAGCCTGGGACGTCGTGGAGGGTCGGGGTCAGCACGCTGGGCTCGGGCTTGGTCTCGAGCGGGACAATGTGCATCTTGTTCGAGTTGCCGCGATAGGTCATGCTGGTGCTGCCGAACATGCACTCGAGGCACGTGTTGACCAGGTCCGAGGCCTCTCTGGCACGGGCCTGGGCCTGGGCTTGGGCCTGGGCCTGCATGTGGGCGTGCTCGTCGATGTTGGGCATGGAGGATATCGAGGCGCCGCGAGTGCGGGTGCGCGTGAAGCTGCTCACCGTCGGCGAGCGCGGCGTCGGCTCAGCGGCGAGCGAGGTGCGGCGGGCGTGTAGGCTGCCAAACGCCGTCGGGGCAGCGCCGCTGGCAGTGGCCGTGGCCGTGGCCGTGGCCGTGGCCGTGGCTGCGCTGGGGCCACCAAAGGCGCGGGTGCGCGTGTGGGTGGGCGACTCGGCGCGTGGCGGACCTGGCTTGCTGTCGAACAGCACCGTCTTGGCCATGTGGGCAAAGTCGTCCTGGGCGATGATGATGCGCACGTCGCGCGGATACTCGAGGTCGATCTCGGGCAGCGGCCCGTCGTGGGCGCTGCCGGGCGTCAGCGGTGCGGCGTGCAGCGGATACGGCTGCCCGTCGGACGCGAGCGTGCTGCTGTACAGCAGATGGCGCGTATGTGATTCCTCAATGGCGCTGTCGAGCAGGCCGCCCGCCGGGTTCGCGGGCGCGCTTCCCTTGCGCCCGCCAAAGAAGTGTCCGATCATCGTGTTGGCTGGCGAGCGTGTTGCGCCTATTGAGCGTGGGCCGTGGGCGGTGGACGCGGTCTGCCGTCGTCCATGCTCTCAGCGGCGGCTGTCGTCGCGGGCGCAATTGCGGCGGCAACGCGGGCAACACATGGCAGAGGACGCAGGCGGGGGAGTGGGGTGGGAGCACGAGGCGGCGTCGAGGGGTCGCGTGCAGAGAGGGCGAGGCGGGCAGAGGGGGGCAGAGAGGGGGCAGAGAGAGAGGGGGGGGGGGGCAGAGTCGGGCACAGGCGGGCACAGGCGAAGCAGAGAGGCAGCGGCCGCCGCGCGAGGGTGGGTCGACGATGGGGGTGTGCGGTGGAGACGGCCTGGCGATGGACGGGTTGCGCTTGCCATGCTCGCCGCGAGCTGACCGGCCTGGTTGGTAATTACACCCCCGACTCTCCGGCTGGCGGCCGAGAGTCGGTGAGTCGCTGTTGCTTATCAGCCGGTCGCTTATCAGCTTGCTGCATTTGCTGCATGCAGCTACGGCAGCCTATCAACTCCAGCCCAGTCGGCTCTGCCAACGGCAGCCTCACACAACCTTAGACAAGCACAATATAGTGATAAGTACAGTGTAGTTGGTTCCTCTCAGCCAAGTTGCCAAGATACTTTCTCATGGCTGCCTTTCCATGCTTGATCATGCTTGGCTCTGCAAAGGCACACAATGTCCTAGTAGGGTACAAGTACAACCATCACCTTCACACGCCCGTGCCACTACTCCCCTGGCTGTCCTGCCTCTTGGGCAGGCTCCCAGCCGCACTCGACTCAGCAATGCTCCCTCTCTTGCCTAGCGTAGACATGCTCCCTTCGCTACCTTGCCGTCTTCCCGCAATGCCGCTGGTGTTGCTGAACCCCATTTCGCTTATCCCTCCAATACGCTCTGCCGCCGCGCTTCTTGCCATTACACTGGCCCCTAGTGACCAGTCTCGGCTGGCAGGGCTGGCTTCGCGTATACTGATTGCTGGTGGCAGCCCCAGACTCGGGATGTTGTTGTCAAGCACGGGCATGATGCGAGGCGATGGTGATGGTGCTTGCTTGAACGCTTCGTTGTAAAACTGCCCAAGGAGCGTTGGGTCTGAACAAAATGCTTCCAGCTCATCCTTGACTTGCTCAGGCGTCTGCATTGTCGCTGTTGCCGGCGTTGCCTGCGCTGCTGCGTGTTTCTCCAACGCGTTGTGCAGCAGGCTCGAATCCTGCACAGGTCTCGCCAGAGGACTTGAGAACGGGCTTCGATGTGGGTTGCCACGCTCAATCGCCGGTGTAGATGGCAGCCTGCTACTTTGACTGCCATCCGTCACAACTTTCTTGTGTTCATGAAGATCCAGCGGTCTGATCCGGCTCATGTCTTTGGCGCGATTGTGCGCAAGTCGATTCGCGAGCACCATCAAGTGGCCATCTTCTGTTATCTGGACAAGCAAA
The DNA here is from genome assembly GCA_016767195.1 of Stagonosporopsis rhizophila. Classification (NCBI taxonomy): domain Eukaryota; kingdom Fungi; phylum Ascomycota; class Dothideomycetes; order Pleosporales; family Didymellaceae; genus Stagonosporopsis; species Stagonosporopsis rhizophila. The sequence continues at coordinate 2,579,372 of CP068498.1, read as the reverse complement.
CCCCCGCTCCGGTGTATGAATTGCGTGTACTTGTAGTCTGGATTGCCCCACGAGTACGATACTTCAATGTCGGGGGGAAATGCGCTCGCTGCTTCCATGTCGAGTACAAAGTTGAGCTTTCGCAGCAACGCTTTGTGATACGCAAACTTGTCGGTTCGTGAGTATTGTGGCGAAAAGTGCATCGAGTCCCACGTCGTCTCTGCTTGGTTTTGCGGAGGTTGAAGCGCAAGTTTGATATGATATGGAGTGCGAAAGGGATGATAGTCGGTAATGTTGGCAAGTTCTGCAATGGGCACTTCGACAAGCTTGAGGCCGTACTTCTCCACACTCGTCGCCCAAGTCACGATCGCATCCTCAATAAGCTTTGCCGTAACATTCATCCAGTCGATGCGGATGTGATAGCAGTTGTCCGGATTGTGTACAAGATCATAATGCAGTGAGATGATCTCAGGTCGGTATGAACGTTTCCTCGAGTCGACATCATAGCGCATTGCGCGCGACAATGTGACCTTCCTTTTAGCTGCGCCTCCTCGAGTAGGTGTTTTCTCCCCTTCTCCCACTGGATCTGACGCACCAGAAGATGACTCTGCTGTGCTTGGTCTGGACATGGCACCTTTAGCTGTGAGTGGCGACGACCTGGGTCCTTCCATCAGTGGCGTTGCAGGGACGGATCTGTCCGCTTTGCGCAAGCTGAACCAACCGGCACGCGATTCTGGTCGTGGAGCCCGGTACTCAGGCGCAATCTGGAAGAAAAAGTTACCATCGCGGAAATGATGCCTTCGCTGCACGTGCTGGAATAGGCCTTTGTCCATTAGTTGGTTGCCAAAGTCGACTGCACCTTCGCGGCTGTCGATATCCTTGAAATTGTTCAACAGCCAATTGGTGAGGTCAAACCCGAGGAAACAATTGTAATGAAGCTTCCAATGCCAGCGGCGATCTAGCATCTGTATGCCTTTCTCGCCCTGTAAGTCTTCGGCTAGCTTTTTGAGATCGATGCTGGACATTGTGTATTTGTCCGCATCCGGAAATATCGGACCCGGGAGTTCGCTATTAGAGTTATTGAAAAGAGTGTTGACAGATCCTGCTGCCACCACAGCCGACGGATCGCGAGTGTGATACTCGATTGCCAGAGGATTGGGATCTTTCTGTTTTACGGATGCTGTACCCTGCGAGAAGCGCTCTTCAGGAGAGAAGTAGCGGTATCTTTGCCATAACTGCGTCAATTTCCTGATGCCCTCCAGCCTGACTTCTTCTTCCGAATCTTCGGCGAGCATCGGCAACGGTCGTCGGCTCACTGAGGGTATATCGACAGGAATCAGAACGAACCTTGCTCTCCAGAACCGGAGTACGTCGGAGAACTCGTCTTGATACCCCGCTAGGAAAGTGTCAATGAAGTTCCAATTGTACTCTTTACGTGGCGGGCGAAGAAAGATGTTTCGTGGATCATAAGATGATTCGAAAGCAGTTCGAATGTACGGCTTGTAGGGAAATGGTGCATCAATGCCTGCCGATGACTCCAAGGCTGTGGTTGGTTTTCGGTGATAACGCTTGATCTCAACCTCACCCCCCGCTATACAGACCAGTTGATGGATGCTGGTGCCGACGGTCATGAAAACGGTGTCTCCATCTGAGGCCAGGTATTCAGGAGATAGTATACTCGCTAGTGACTTCTCCTGCCGGCCAGAAAATTCAGCAACCGCAGGCCCAGTGCAGACTTGGAATCCGTGTGACAGCCGGAATGCGACGAGTTCACGAATCAGAGTCTCTCTGCCCCGAGGACCATCTGTGGCTTCTTCATCATCGCTCAAAGTAATCTTGTATGGGCTCTCGTTATACTCAGACGAGAGCTGTTCAGCAGTAGGAAACCACTCGTGTGTCAAAGGTACAGCGGCAGGCGAACACAAAGACCTCCATTTCAAGGTGCCAGTTCGTAATGTTCTAGGAAAGACATGATGCCATCGGCGATATTGATCTACACTGGTCATGACATTTTTCTTCGGGTTGCATGGGTTGACCAGCACAGCCCATGGTGCAATTGCGCTTGTGGGTGATAATGTTTTCGGCGCATCCTTTGCTCCTCCGCTCGAGGACAGGTCTAGGTTCGGTTTTGGCTCACCTTTACCAGCGATGAGAAATGTCGACCCGGGATCTTTTTTCATTGAACTTGGATGTGATGGCATGGAAGTCCTTCGTGTTCGCAGATCTCTCACGGTCTCGACAGAGCGACCAGTCTGGTCAGGAGAAGGCGAGCCGGTCGACGAGAGACTAGCACGGGAGGATGACCGAATCGTAATCGGCTGGGAACGTTTCTCGGACGACGTCAGCCTCGTGCTTGCTAGTCTTTCTGCGATTGCACCTTTTTGACTCTTCTCGACTGTCAGCATTGCAGGTTTCACCCTGCCCTGTGTGATATCTGTGGTGGCGTCGCTGAGCGTTGATTTAGCTGCAATGGCTTTCCCACCGAAGCTAATTTGTCGTAAAAACCAATTCGCTGGCCGAGGCTTTGGCTGCTCCTTCATTGGCCCCGAGCCGGTAGCGGCAGATACTGGAAGCAAGCCAGGTCTCCTTGGGGGAGAGTGACCTCGGCTTGGTGCAGGTGATTGATTTGGGGTAGCATGAACAGACCTCATCTTCGAGTGCGACTCGCCAGAGCGACCTCGACGATGCATATTCTGACGAGCGCCATCGGCCACCGTATTTGCGAAGAGATTTTGCCGCCTTAATACATCAGCTCGTGGCATGCCAACAGGCTCATTATTCTGCAGGCGATCGGAAGTACTACGAGGAGACGACTCTCCTGTTTCTCTCGGTCTGACATGAGGGATCTGTTGTGAACCCGAGTCTGGGGATAGTCGCAACTGCCTTCCTGCAGCTGTCCGACCGCTTCGATAGGATGTCGACAGAAAAGAGTCTTTCGGTGGACCTGAAGACGGAGCTGACTGTACTGTGCCGCTTTGTGTTCGAGTATCAGGGTGTCGTTCACTTGCAAAAGAAAAGATTTTATTGTCGTAGTCGTCCATCCACGCTTTGTATGTCGTTTTTCTTGAGTCCAAAAAGTCCCGGTCACCTTTAGATGAAAAAGACCCCATAGTGTTCATCGCAATGGTAAGTGCTGGAGGACCTGCTTGATTTGAGTCCTCGTCTATCCCTTCATCCACGGGCGGATGACTGTGCTCTTCCTCAAGGTAAGGCAATGAAATATCGCCGAATTCGTTTTCTATCACACCCATCATTTGTAGCTCGTACAGACGGCATCGAAGCGCAAAGGCCCGCCGCTTTCTATGAGAACGTTTCATGATGCGATCAGTGCTTCTCGTTCGAGTTAAGTCGAGTATGTCGTTTGACTGTCTGGACCAGAATGAAATGTCTACCCAGTACGGCATTGCGTATTTCCAATTCTGGCTATCATTCATGGTCGGGGGCGCCAGATCGCTGTTGATCGAATGTGACAAAGGGTTTGGATACGACACAGGTCCGAAGTTGGGTTGTCCTTGCTTTGGTGTCTTCTCATCAAGCTCGCTTGTATTTTTGGCTGATTGTTGGTTACTTCCTTGATGTGAAGCGAGAGAATCCGATATAGGTGAGGGACTTTCGTACTTAAAGAGTGGAACAGAGTGAAGAGGCATAGGCGACAAACAGACCAAATCAATACCTATGCCGGAACCAATTAACGTATCCGTAGTCAATCTCAGCATGTTATAGTCAACTTCGAAAACGCCAGTTCCAGGGGTGATTACAATCACAGAGATGCCAGTTCTGACCAAGTCCCGGTCGATATGATCCTGGGCGAATTGCGCTGCGGCGAGGTTAATAGCCTCAAGAATGTTGCCCTGGCTTGCTGACGATGGTTTGCCGGCGATGATAGTACCAGCCTCTGGGTCTTGCAGCTGGTTGTCTTCGACTGGTGCATCGAACTCTCTGATTGGCCTCGTTATAAGCGAAACCTCTCGAAGAAATGTGCGAAACTCGAGTTTCAACTGATGCAGAATCTTAATCCAGTCTCCACTTGCCATATCGCTGACAACGACTCGGTAATAGTCCCTATAGTTACCGGTGTCAGATTGTGCGCCTTTGTGGCTATTTGCGCCTCTGGGTCGATCGTTTGCGACCTCTCCGTCGTATTGCATGCGTGTAAACATGATGATCGTGACGACATGCTTTGCGTTGATTTTCAACCACCTCTTGAACAGGTCCGGGAGGAAACCGCTGACGACTTTATTGAACATAATTTCACCAGCACCCTCGGCATCGAAGTCCCACATTTCCCTAGACATTTGAATAAACAAGACGTAGCGGGCGGATTCACTGCGGAAGATAGGCTTTGTCGTTGGTGAAAAGTATCCAGAATGGACAGACTGCCCGTCAATGTAAATCTGCTTTACGGTGGCCTTGATTGTGCCCATAAAAATGACTTTCTGACCACGGTAAACGGTCCGTTTACTGAGTTCTGCTATTGCCATGCGCCACATATCTGCTCGCGCCAGATACTCATCACGGAACACAAGCTCTACATGGTGGGCTTCATGTCTGGATTCGTCGGCCTGTCAATGTCAGTCAAACGATGCAGGACGATGCAGGGATTCTTACCTCGCTAATGACAACTTGCATGCGGTTCCGAAACCCAAATACTTTGGCGATCTTCTCGGCTATAGATACCTGAAGATTCGCGTGCTTCGCTTTGAGATCGTGTGGGAGTGGCTTTGAGGTGAATATGTACGTCTTGTCCATATCAATGTCGCGGCCAGTTTGAGCAACAGAGCCGTTCTCATCGATGGTTCTTGAGAAAGAACCCCTGCGAGCCTTGCGTGAGTAGGCATCAGCCGCGTCTTTAGACATGTTTTCTCCTCTAGCTGGACCTGGGTCATGCGATGGAGCCTTGGGAGTTGACGAGAAGTCTCGCACAGCAGTGCCAGTGTTGATAGCTACTATCTGCAGTAATGACCCAGGCTCGTTTGGTAGTTCGGGAAACTTGTCGCTGTTGAACACAACGTCGTCTCTGGAGAAGTTTTCGTCATGAGTCCACAGGGTGCATATCTTTTGCACCCTGGCCGGTTTCGAGCTTGCCATTGATCTCGCCATTGGGGTAACCCATATAGACACGCCTTCATGTCTTGTCAAAAATTCCGCGCACCGATGCAAGCGTTGCCGTTGTAAGCAGCATGGGCAGTAGAAGGGCAAGAGTGCGACGGGAGCGGATTATCCCATTGGAGACGTAGGGGAGAGGTCGTTCGCAGCGGAGGCCGGGCATGCAGGGATGACTGCGCCCCACTACCAGAAGTGGAAAGGCTGGACTGCTCGCGCAACACGTCAGCGCTCAAAGACCTTTGCAGTCTACAGGCAAACCTGGACTTCCAGTACCGCCCAATATGTCAGAGCAGAGGGAGCATATTGTCTTCTTCCACCCAGATCTTGGAATAGGCGGGGCCGAACGGCTTGTCATCGATGCCGCCGTGGGATTGCAGAATAGAGGACACAAAGTCACCATCTTCACGTCCTACCGCGACCTGAACCACTGCTTCGATGAGGCACGCGATGGTAAGTCTGACCTGCTGTGGTGCCCTCCTGCCTACGCTCATGTTTAGAGAAGGTGACTGAGACTTGACCTCCGTCGCAAAAGGTACCCTCGATGTTCGCGTGCGCGGCGCATCTATCATACCGGCGACTCTCCTCGGCCGCTTCGCTATCCTCTGCGCCATCCTTCGTCAAGTGCACCTCGTCCTGCAAATCGCTCTCTTCACCAATGAGCTCGCTCAGCTCACACCTACATCTTTTTTCGTCGATCAACTCAGCGCCAGCATCCCGCTTCTGCGCCTGCTGCAGCCTCGCCCACGTATCATATTCTACTGTCACTTTCCCGACAAGCTGCTTGCAAAGAAAGGTAGCCCATTGAAGTCACTTTACCGGCTACCATTCGACTGGCTCGAGAGCTGGAGCACAGGATGCAGTGATACCATTGTGGTCAACAGCAAATTCACCAAACGGGTCTTCGCTGAGGCATTCCCTGGCTTGAGAGATCGAGAGCCTGGGGTGATTTATCCGTGCGTCGACACCAGCAACGGCAGCCGTTTGGACGAAATGAAGCCGCTGTGGAGAGACAAGAAAGTGCTACTCAGCATCAATCGCTTCGAAAAGAAGAAGGACGTCGCATTGGCTATCAAAGCATTTGCAGGGCTGTCATCCTCCGAGCGCCAGGATGTGCGTCTGGTCATTGCAGGTGGCTTCGACTCAAAGATACCAGAGAATGTTAGGACATACACTGAACTGTGCGAGCTGGCCAACTCCTTGCAGCTCCGGCACGCAACGGCGAAAGATGCTACGATAGCGCAAGCTGTACCTGTGAATGTGTCGGTTGTGTTCCTTCACTCGGTCCCAAACGATCTTAAGACTACGCTTCTCCAGACCTCCCGGCTCCTTGTGTACACTCCACGTCACGAACATTTTGGCATTGTGCCCTTGGAGGCAATGCTCGCTGGTACTCCAGTACTGGCTGCCAACGAAGGAGGACCGACAGAAACGGTAATCAGCGGACAGACAGGCTGGCTTCGGAACGTCAGCAAGACCAGCGACTGGACAGAGGTCATGCGCATAGCCCTGGAGGATGGGGAAGGTGAGAAGAGACTGGTAGAGATGGGTCAGTGGGGCAGAGAGCGCGTCCATGCTGAATTTTCCAAGGAGAAGATGGCTGAACGACTCGAAGTAGAGATTCAGCATATGTTAAAGAAGCAGGAACGACCAAAATTGGCAACATCAGACATGCTTCTTTTTATCATAGCTTGGATAGTTATGCTAGTAGTGTTACTCTGTTACCTTCTAAAAGAAAGGTAGTATAGATAGCTAACTATAGGTAAAAATACTTTAGTATACTTATAATTTCTCTTAGTATAGATTTAGTACTACTTAAGTACCTATATAGTTTATACTAAGTTAAATATAATAATACTTTAGTTAATTTCTAGATATATATAAGTATTATAGAGTATATATATATATATATATATATTAATTAATTAGGTTAAATATCTCTACTTTTTATAAAATAACTCTATAATATAATAGATATATAAGTATATAGGTAAATAACTTTAATTTAAAATAGAAATCTAATTAATTCTTTCTTAATTTAATCTTCTATCTAAAGTTCTTTAACTTTAGTAATTATAAATCTAGTATTTAAATATTATAGTTAGTACTACTATATTATTTCTATAGCCTAAGAGCTTTAAATTATTTAATTAAACTCTTTAAATAGCTTCTATCTAACTATAGATAATAATACCTTTCTTTTAGTAACTAAAATTCTTTTTATAAACTAATTAGATTAGCTATACTAGTTTACTTAACTTAAGCTATACTTTTAAGATTGTAAAGAAAGTAGAGAAAGAACTTAGACTACTTTCTTCTCTAGTCTAGAAGATCTAGACTAACTAGACTAGGTAATTTCCTAATAGAGAAGCGTATAGCCTATAAGAGGTAATAAAGATAAGATAAAGATATAATAGATATAATAATCTAATTATATAAGGTTGCTAAATAATAGCTTTACTAGGTATAGAACTATAAAGAGAGAAGAGTAGAGGTATATATACTCTGCCTTCTATTATAATCCTATATAGAAGAATAGCGCAGCAATAAGTAGCTACTAACTAGACCTCTTACTCTTAGATAAAGAAAGGCAGTAAGTAAAGATAGTACTAACTAAGAGATATTATATAACTACTTATTAATAAGTATAATATATATAACCTCTACTTATTTATAAGCATAGTCTAATACTGCTTATCTATAAGTAATACCTTTATTTTATTAAACTAACTCTAGTTACTTATTAATAAGTATCTCTTATATAGTAGTATATAGTAAGTAGGAACATAACTCTTATAGTTTATGTTTAACCTAAGTAATAATCTAAGTTATTAGATCTTAACTTAACCTTTAAGCTAGATAGTCTACTCTGTACTACTTATTATTACCTATTGCTCTTAAGATAGATAGATTATATCTATACTCCTTATTATAATAACCTTCTCTGCTAGACTTCTATTACTATATTTATCTCTAAGAACTAATTAAATAGTACTTATAAGCTTTACTTAAAGTATAACCTTAATATTTTAAATACCTCTAAGATATCTACTACCTTAAGAAACTAAGCTACTCTAAGCAGCTCTAATAAGGCTCTACCTGTATATAAAGTAGTACTAGGCACTAGTAGCATTGCTATAGCTAAGCTAGATCTCTACTATAGAGACTGCAATAAGCTAGATAAATAGCTTCTTTAATAGAACTTATTCTTTACCTTCTAGAGTTAGAATATCTCTAAAGTTTAGTAAGTAACGCTTATAGCTAGTTATATATATAACTAAGCCTTAAAGTAGATTAAGCTATTTCTCTAGCAGTATACTAATAGAGAAGCTCTAGATAAAGTTAATAAATAGATACGCAACTCTAATAACTTTAAAGATAAGATTAAGACTATCTTTAGAGTTATTAATAAGCTAAGTATTATATACTATAAGATTTAGTATATCTAATAAAGTAGATTAGCTATAGACTATATATAAAGGGTACTGCAATAGTAAGGTAGAAGAGTAGAGTCTCTTAAATAGTAGATTAACTTATACTATTCTATCTCTATATTCCTTTTTCTTTTTATATTCTTTGCTTTACTTATGCCTAACCTTTGTAGAGCTAGCGCTAGTAAGGCGCATGTAACTATGCCTTTTATAGAAGCCCCTAGCTCCTGTATATAACTCTGTTACAACTATCTCCCCTCTTTCTAAGCTGCTATTCTAGCAGCTTATAGGCTTATGCTATATTATGCTCCTACAAATTACCTAAGGTAAAAGTAAGTAAAAAGTCTTTGTACGCGTCTCTATAGTAACATACTTATTTACCTATATAATAGAAAGCTTCTAACTATGCTATATATATTCTTTATATTAGTAACACTTTTCTACTATTTCTTTCTATACTACTCTTATATAGCGTTACACCTGCGTCTTTCTGTTGCTATATTAGAGAACACTTCTTACTCTACTACTACTAAGGCAGCTCTCTTAGTAAGTTAGCATTTTTCTATTATATTATTATTACTAATAATATATATAGCATATGCCTATTACCTGCTATATTACTTCTAAGAAAGACCTTACCTATATTATCTGCCTTTACTATGCTAAATACGTATATTATACTTATATTATATACTGCAACTATAAGCTAGCTAAGTAGTGCTTATACTGCACCTGCTTATATAAGCTCTGCTTCCTACTGCCTACTAGCTTAGTTTCTTTCTAGAACTTTCTAGTTATATAGCACTACTATATTATTCTTTATAAGGAGCGTAGTAAGAGTATAGCTAAGCGCTAGGCTAATTAGAAGGCTGCAGTGCGCTGCTAGGTTGCTAATACTAAGGTAGCGTAGTATAAGGCTGTAAAGCATAGTAGCACCTATAAGCCTAAGAGTAATAAGATTTACCTACTGCAGGTCTAGGTCTCTAAGCGCATTACTCTTACTCTTAAGAGTATTCTTAACTACTTCTAGTTTTCTATAAGTCCTCTTAGGAAAATTCCTCTTAGTTTTAGAGTATTATTTTACCTTTATACTAATATTATATAGTAATAGCTTTCTGCTATTAGCTCTGCTAATAAGGTGTACCTACACTACTTATTATATACTTCTAAGATTTCTTTAGATAGTAGTAACAGTAATAATAACAATAATATCTCTGCGCAGCACTCTGCTAAACGCTACTACACTACCCCTGCTTAAAACCTAGAGGACATAGTAGTAGACTAGAGTAAGTCTAATCCTGCTCTAACTCTGTTACAGTCCTATTGCAAGGCTGTTATTCCTGCCTCTATAGTAAAGAAGGCGTGCTATTATAATACTGCTGCCTAAGGCGCTGTTATTAAGCATAGTCTGCGCTCCTAGCTTACTGCCTCTAAGCTCTTACTATACTTAGGCAATACTGTTAATAATACTATGTATATTTTATCTAGAGAGCCTTTATTATATCTAACTAAAAGTAAGAGTAAGTACTAGATAACTAGCAGTTATAGCCCTTCTAGTATAGATAAGAAGGATAGCCTAGTCCCTTCTTCCTCTAAGAAGGAGGTTATTATGCTTTGCAGTTGCGCCTATAGTTACCCTTATAGAAGCAAGAATAAGAAGAAGTACTAGGCTGTTATTTTAGTATTAGAGTGTATATATAGCGCAGTCTATTTTCTATTATAAAGGTATTACTTCTCTATATAATAGTTATTTAATAGCATAACCTTTCTTATATTCTAATACTAAATCTTTATCTATATCTTCTTATAAGACCTATTTATTATATTTATTAGGCTAGCTAGTTTATTTAATAAGGTATTATACCCTCTAGCCTATATACTACTTATTTAGTATAACTTTAACTTTATATTACTGCCTCTGCGCATCTTCTTCTTCTAGCTAGATAGGGCTAGGTAGGGTCTCTAGGTCTCTAGTCCTGTAATAGTAGAGTTATAACTTAGAGGTATAGAATACTAGGTAAACTAGCATACTATTAGGCAGTTTAAGCCTATAGGCCTGCTATCTAACTGCTGTAATTACTCTAAATAGGCCTATAAACTGCAGTACTAGCTTTCTGCTAAAGATGCGCAGTTATAGGTGTTTTATAGATAATAAGACTTAGTCTCTCTCCTAAAAGGCTTAGAGCTAGTAGTAAGTATTATAATATTTCTTCTAATAGGTTATTACCTAAATCTAGTATTCTTCTAGTAAGGCTTTAACTTTTACTAGGTTATTAATTTATTTAGCTGCCCTAGGCACTTTTAATAGTGCAATAGGTTTGCATTTAATGCGTAGGTAAAACCTATAGCAGGTATAGAAAGGTAATATTTTAAGTGTTAGTTATTCTAAGTTATTATATATAAACTTAGCTAAGAGTAGAAGAGTTATCTACTAGTTCTGTTAGTTACCTATATAAGCCTATAAGTACTGCTCTAATATTTAGTTCTATTTTTCTATCTGCCTATTAGTTTGTAGGTAGAATATAGTACTAAGGTAGCACTTTACCTTTGCAGCGTAGTAGAACTCTAACTAGAACTAGAATATAAATACGCTGCTATAGTCTATAATAATACCTATAGGTAGGCTAAAGAAGCATATAATTTAGTCTATAAACAGGTCTGCAAGACCTATAGCTATAAGTGTTTTAGTAGTAGAGATATATTATACTATCTTAGTATAGTAGTCTACTACTACCTATATTATATTGTATATAACACTAAAGCACTTACTTAGTAGTAAACCTATAATAAAGTCTATTATAAGTTCTTGCTATAGCCTGCTAGGCTAGAGAAGTATTGCTAGAACGCTAGGTAGGCGCTGTTTTAGTAATTTTAACCTCTAGTATGCCTAGTAGAACTAAATATACTCCTTAATATCTTTTTCTATATTTAACTAGTAGTATCTGCGTAATAGAAGTTTAAGGGTCTTAGACTAACTAAAATAGCCTGCTAGTAAGTTATTGTAGTATATCCTAAGTATTTCTGCCTAAAGAGCTAGTTTAGCAGAGACGTAAGTTCTTCTCTTAAACTATAAGACACCTTTAGAGTCCTAGTGCTAGCATAGATCTAGTATTCTAGTAGCATTTTTGCTATCTACAGCCTTAGCCTATAAGTCTCTACTCTAAGCTACTGTAATAAGGTCTTATAATAGCATCTGCATGTTCCTATATACTTCTTAGTTTACTACAGCTATTCTTACTACTACCTTTATAACCTGCTCTGCAAGTAATAGTACTGCATTACTTACTTTATTATAACTAGAACCTAGGTGTTCTACTATTATATTATCTGCGCAGTAGTTTTTATTATATAGAGCACCTTTTTAGTATAGCACGCCTGCTCTCTATAGAGCTATTATTTAGCTGCCTTCTATTACTAAGACTATATCTAGTTTATTAGCTAGAAGTTCTTATAGTTGCAGTTTCTTATATAATATTAGTAATATATCTAATATATACCCTTTCTATATAGCACTATATCCTACTAGGCGCTATAAAGAGCTGTCTGCTAGGTTGCTAGTCCTTAACTAATGCTTAATCTTAAAGTTATACTAGGCTAACTTTAATATCTACCTTACTTGTCTGCAGAATAACTTCTGCATAGTTATAAATCCTCTAAGGTTATTATAATCTATAAGAACCTCTAGCTTTACCTATAGTCTCTTAATATAGTATTACTAGTATTCTATTATTGTAATAATAGCAAGAAGCTCTAAATTATATATATAGTAGTTCTTCTCTGCTAGTAACAGCTTATATAACTAGAAGGCTATAGAGTGCTAGTTCCTATTATTATATAGCTGCAAGAGGATGCCTATAATACCTATAATTAAAGCGTCTATCTCTAACCTAGACTGTAGTGCTAGGTTATAGTGCTTTAATATAGGTGCTGTTGCAAACACTACGCATAGCTGCTGCTTAGCTGCATCTGCCTCTTCTAGCTATTTAAAGGGACTAGTCTTTTTTCTGTTACTAGAGCCTTTAAGCAGGTTTATAATTAGCATAATAAGTATAGAGAACTCTTTAATAAATTACTAATAGAAGTTTGCAAACCTAATAAAGATTTAAATATTCTTAAATAATTCTAGAGTTGCCTATTCTTAGATTATGCAGACTTAGTCTAGGTCTATTATAATACTATTAGTATACACTATAAACCTAAAGAACTTAATAGTAGTTATTGTAAATACGTATTTCTTAAGGTTAATATATAGTTTGTACTAGTATAGCCTGTCTATAACCTTCTAAATATAGCTCTAGTATTCCTCTTAGTCTTATAAGAAGATTAGTATATTATCTAGGTAGACTATATAAAATATATCTAAGTATTCTAATAGTGCTTAGTTAATATATCTCTAGAATGTTATAAGAGTATTAGTAAGCCTAAATAGTATTACTATATATTTAAAGTAGCTATAATATATTTAAAACACTATCTTCTATTTATTACTATAATAGATCTAAATTCTATAGTATATATTTTTTATATCTAGCTTAGTAAAGACTATAGCTCTACTAAGTTAGTTTAGAGTTTCTTCTATAAGAGAGAGCGCTAGCCTGTTCTTAGTAGTAACCTTATTAAGACCCTAATAATTAATGCATAAGCAGAGAGTACTATTCTTCTTAGGTATAAATAGTATAGAGGCGCCTATAGGGCTTATACTCTCCTAAATCTAGCCTAGGTATTATACTGTTATTAGGTAGTTGCAGAGAATTTCTAGTTTCTTAGGTAATAGGTTATAAAGAGGCCTATAAGAGACTAATGCCTCTTTCTTAAGTTTAATAGCGTAGTTGCCTTTATAGTGCTCTAGAAGTATATTAGCAGTATTACTATTAGCAACATCTTTATATTCTTAAAGTTTGTTTAGTAAGTATATTATCTTAGTAATTATTATAAAGGTACTAACTAGGATAGTATATATACTAGTCTCCTTTTATAGTGTTTCTGCAAATACTTAAGGTTATTCTAGGTGCACTATTTAAAGTTTAAGTTTATAGTACTACTTCTTTATTTTGCAGTTAACTATAATATATACCTGCTTTAATCTTAGTAGTCCTAGGAGTATTAGTTCTGCTATATCCTAGATACTATATAGAGTAGTAGTAAATTAGTGTTCTATACTCTAGCAGTTTTACGCTTTAATTTGCGCCTAGTAGGCATAAAAGCAGGTTGTTATTATAGAGTTAGAGAGTTAAATAGTAAGTAGGTTAGAGTTATTAACTTCTTAAAGTCCTAGTTATATAGCTAGGGCCTTATTAATTATGTTTACTTTAGCTCTATAGTTAATAAGTATTAGAGTTAGTATCTATCTATTAGGATTTTAGTGCCTTACTTGCGCCTTAGTAGTAATGCACCTCTCTATTATAAGTGCTGCCTTCTAGTTAAAGAAATCTATTAGGCTATAGAGTTTTTTAACTAAATAGTGTTAGCTCCTATAGTAGGGCTTATCTGCTTATACTTCCTCTTTAAGCAGTTTCTAGCCTAATAGCCTATTCCTCTGCAATAGAAGTAAGTATTAGGCCTGCTAGAGTAGAAGCTGCCTTTTGCAGTATTGCGCTAGGTGTTCTATACCTAGGTCCTTAATTTATATAGAAGCTTTCTTATATTAGTTATTAAGAAATAAAATTATTCTAATATATTAGTACTAGTAGTATAATGCTTTATTGCAGGTTATCTTCTAATATAGCTACTCTTTCTACTAATTCCTATTATATTATTAGAAATTTAGACTAGTTAAGAAGCGCTATGCAAATCTTTAAGCAGAGCTTACTATACAGGTGTATTATAAGGTGCTTCTGCTTATAGAGTAGGTTAATTTAATTCTCTAATATTAATAAGTATATAGTAAAGTTATTTACTAACTAAGTATCTTTCTAGATTAACTTCTAATATAGTATTATAACCTAAAGTTCTTAATTTACAGGGCTCTTAATCTAGTCTAGAAAGAAGGTTATTATTATGCTCTATAACAGTGTTATACTATTATCTTCTAGTTTCTGCTATATCTATAGTTATTAGAGTGTAGGCTATAGATATTATAAAGTAAATATAATCTTCTAGTCCTCTAGGCAGAATACTGCAGAGTTAAGGCAAAATACTATTTATAGTTAGGATTTAAAGTTATAATACTCCTAAACGCCCTTGCCCTTAAATATAGGTATCTTCTTAATTTTAGGACTACGCCCTATTATTATATAGGTATTATTATTAGTTTAGCTATGCAGCACGCAGGTTTCTAGAAGGTAGAAGGTTGCTAGTTATTTGCCTATTAAGGAGATTAGTGTCCTGCTATTGCAGTTCTAGTTAGAGTCTTGCTGCTCTAACTCTGCTATCTCTGTTCTAAGTTACTAAAGTTCTGCCTGTTCTTGCAGTTCTTATTACTATTGCTGCAGCTGCGCTAGCTATTCTTAGAGCGTAGTAAGCATATTTCTAAGAGGTAGAGATTTAGAGTTCCCTAATAGGTTACTGCTTCTATCCTGCATTCTTGCTACCTAAGCTGTTGCCCTACTAGGTAGAAGATAAGTTAAAACTATAAAGGGTACTGCAATAGCAAGGTAGGAGGGTAGAGTCTCTTAAATAGTAGATTAACTTATACTATTCTATTTCTATATTTCTCTTCCTTTTTATATTCTTTACTTTACTTACGCCTAACCTTTATAGGGCTAGCACTAGCAAAGCGCACGTAACTATGCCTTTTATAGAAGCCTCTAGCTCCTGCATATAACCCTATTATACTATACTACTAATTTCTAGCAACTTGTAGCTAATACTAACTAGAATAATACTGCTTTACTTACTATATTCTAATAAGGCCTTAAGGCTAGAGTTAAAGAAGAACTAATATATAGTAGTATATAGCTTAATACTCTTAATATACTTATTAAAGAGACTATTAATATTAATAATTAACTTTATAAGTTAGACTAAGAACTAAGTTATAGACTTAGAAGTACTTCTAACTAGAATATATTCTACCTATAATAATAGCAACCCTAGAGAAATAATAACTAAAGAGGATAATATAGAGAGCGCTATTAGCCTAATATAACCTAATATATCTATACTAGAATAAATAATAATTACTATAGTTCTGCAGCTATAGACCTCTCTAATATTAATAAGGGACCTAAATAATAGAATGCTAAGAATAAAGGTAGTTAAGAGAATAATAATAAGTCTTTACTAACTTATTATAGCTATAGTAAGATAGGCTACTATACTAGAGATTACTAAAGCAAGAATAAAGTTATATAGTAACTTAATATGCTTATAAGCAGTTGCTCTTAGAAAGATGCTAGTAAATAGGAAGTTATTATAATAGATATAGGATATTTAATAAAGAACCTAGAGTTTAAATCTAGAGATAAAGAATATATTACCTCTAATAAGAAGTAATATAATATACGCAGCAGGGCTCCTATACTATACTAAGAGCTACTATCTACACTCTACTTCTATATTATTTAATAAGTAGAAGAATATAGTAACTTTATAAAAGATAATATAGAAAAAACAGAGCATACTATATATAAAGATAAGATTACCTATTACTAGCACCTTAATAATATAAAGAAGGCTAGAGCCTATCTTAAAGAAGACCTAAAAGCACTAAAGAATTTTAAATAATAGCTATAATACTTATAAAAATCTAATACTAAGTAGTATAAGCTTATATATAAAGTATAGAAAGATAATAAGTTCTAAAAATAACTAGCTTATATACTCTACTATAAACTAGTGTATACTATAGATTATAAACTTATACTAGTACTATACTATACTATAGAGAAGGTACTCTAAGATTTATAAAATAGTAAATACTACTAACTACTTTAGATCTACTACTATTATAATTAATATAAAGCTTATAAGGAAGAAAAGCTAGAAGCTAGTTAGTTTCTAACCTATAAAAAAGGTTACTACTAACTATAGTTTAAATATCTACTAATATAATATATAGATTATATCTAGAATAAATACTATATATACTATTTCCTAGGCGTAGTAGATATTAATAAAATTCTTATAATATACTTAGTATATAATAAAGAATATAATAGTAATAATTAGGCTAAATACCTTAATCCTAAATATATAATATATCTTAGCCTAAAAGAAATTTATAGCTTTGCTATATATAGTAAGTCTTTTTTAGGCCTTATACTAGACTATAAGAAGAATAGAAAATATAATATATTAATAATATATAGAGCTCTAGAGATTAATAAAATAATGCCTATAGTGTATATTCTCTTATCTAGATCTCTATTATACTAAATAGTAGATAGATAATAGTAATAGTAAACTTAGAAGTATAAGAAAATTATATATCTTAAGCTACTATTAATTATACAGGTATAATAAAGTAAAGAAAAGAGGAACTATACTCTTTATAAGTTGCTAATAGAGAACTCTATTATAATTCTATGTAGAAGAATAGCGCAGTAATAAGTAGCTACTAACTAGACCCTTTGCCTCTAGCTAAAGGAAGGCAGTAAGTAGAGATAGTACTAGCTAAGAGATATTATATAGCTGCTTATTAATAAGCATAATATATATAACCTCTACTTATTTATAAGTATAGTCTAATACTGCTTATCTATAAGTAATACCTCTATTTTATTAGACTAACTCTAGTTACTTATTAATAAGTATCTCCTATATAGTAGTATATAGTAAGTAGGAACATAACCCTTATAGTTTATATTTAACCTAAGTAATAATCTAAGTTATTAGATCTTAACTTAACCTTTAAGCTAGATAGTCTACTCTATACTACTTATTATTACCTATTACTCTTAAGATAGATAGATTATATCTATACTCTTTATTATAATAACTCTCTCTGCTAGACTTCTATTACTATATTTATCTCTAAGAACTAATTAAATAGTGCTTATAAGCTTTACTTAAAGTATAACCTTAATATTTTAAATACCTTTAAAATATCTACTACCTTAAGAAACTAAGCTACTCTAAGTAGCTCTAATAAGGCTCTACCTATATATAAAGTAGCACTAGGCACTAGCAGTATTACTATAGCTAAGCTAGACCTCTACTATAGAGACTGCAATAAGCTAGATAAATAGCTTCTTTAGTAGAACTTATTCTTTACTTTTTAGAGTTAGAATATTTCTAAAGTTTAGCAAGTAATGCTTATAGCTAGTTATATATATAACTAAGCCTTAAAGTAGATTAAGCTATTTCTTTAGCAGTACACTAATAGAGAAGCTCTAGATAAAGTTAATAAATAGATATGCAATTCTAATAACTTTAAAGATAAGATTAAGACTATCTTTAGAGTTATTAATAAACTAAGCATTATATACTATAAGATTTAGTATATCTAATAAAGCAGATTGGCTGCAGACTACGCTGCTAATTTCTAGCAACTTATAGCTAATACTAACTAGGATAATACTACTCTACTTACTATATTCTAATAAGGCCTTAAGGCTAAAGTTAAAGAAGAACTAATATATAGCAGCATATAGCTTAATACTCTTAATATACTTATTAGAGAGACTATTAATATTAATAATTAACTCTATAAGTTAAACTAGGAACTAGGTTGCAGACTTAAGAATACTTCTAACTAGAATATATTCTACCTATAGTAATAATAGCTCTAGAGAAATAATAACTAGTAAGAATAACGCAGAGAATATTATTAGCCTAATATAACCTAATATATCTATACTAGAACTAATAATAACTACTATAGTCTTATAGCTATAGACCTCTCTAATATTAATAAAAGACCTAAATAATAGAATACTAAGAATAATAGTAGTTAAGAGAATAATAATAAGTCTTTACTAACTTGTTACAGCTATAGCAAGACTAGTTACTATACTAAAGATTGCTAAAGTAAGAATAAAGTTATATAGTAACTTAATATACTTATAAGCAGTTACTCTTAGAAGAATACTAGTAAATAGGAAGTTATTATAACAGATATAGAACACCTAATAGAGGACCTAGAATCTAAATCTAGAGATAAAAGATATATTACCTCTAATAAAAAATAATATAATATATATAGTAGGGCTCTTACACTATACTAAGAGCTACTATCTGCACTCTACTTCTATATTAGCTAATAAGTAGAAGAATATAGTAACTTTATAAAGAATAATATAAAAGAAACAGAGCATAATATATATAAAAACAAGATTGTTTAATACTAGCACTCTAATAATATAAAGAGGGCTAGAGCCTATTTTAAAGAAGACTTAGAAGCACTAAAGAATTTTAAATAATAGCTATAATACTTACAGAAATCTAATACTAAGTAGCATAAGCTTATATACTAAGTATAGGAGAATAATAAGTTCTAAGAATAACTAGCTTATATACTCTACTATAAACTAGCATATACTATAGATAGAGAACTTATACTAGTACTACACTATACTATAGAGAAGGTACTCTAAGATCTATAAAATAACAAACACTACTAACTACTCTAGATCTACTGCTATTATAATTAATATAAAGCTTATAAGGAAGAAAAGCTAGAAGCTAGTTAGTTTCTAACCTATAGAGGAGGTTACTACTAACTATAGTTTAAATGTTTACTAATATAATATATAGACTATATTTAGAATAAACACTATATATACTATTTCCTAGGTATAATAGATATTAATAAAATCTTTATAATACACTTAGTGCATAATAAAGAATATAATAGTAATAATTAGGCTAAATACCTTAATCTTAAATATATAATGCATTTTAGCCTAAAAGAAATTTATAGCTTTACTATATATAGTAAGTCTTTTTTAGACTTTATACTAGACTATAAAGAGAATAATACTAAGAAGTATATTACATTAATAATATATAGAGCTCTAGAGATTAGAGAAATAATACCTATAGCGCCTATTCTCTTATCTAGATCCTTATTATGCTAAATAGCAGGTAGATAATAGTAATAGTAGACTTAGAAGCATAAGAGAATTATATATCTTAAGCTGCTATTAATTATGCAGGCATAATAAAGTAAAGAAAGAAAGAACTATACTCTTTATAAGTTACTAATAGAGAACCTATACTAGAAGAATTAGTAGTAACCTATAAGGTAGTACTATAATCTCTTAAGATATAGAATTACTATAAGTAGATAACTCTAGATATTCTAGAAACAGCTACCTATAATATTATATTAGGATTGCCTTAGTTATAAAAGTATAATCTAATAATAGATTAGAAGCGCAACACGCTTTTATTAAAGCACTGTAACTACAGCATAACACAGCTAGAACCTAGACAGCCTAAGAGATAGCTAGTAGATAAGAAAGAGATTAGTAATATTCTTTTACTAAAGACGCGCTAATATAGAGCAGTTAACTATATAGAGACTAAACAGCCTCTAACTTATAAAGTAATAGTTAAGAAAAAGAGTATACCTTTTAGCATCTCTAATATATATAAATAGTATGCATAGATATTTAAAAAAGAGCTTATAGTAAAAGCTCTACTAAAGTATAAACCCTAGGATTATAAAATTAAGATCTAGAAAGAAAAGATACTAACTTTTAGGCTATTATACTAACTATTAGAAAAGGAACTTAAAGTACTATATAAGTATATTAAGAAGAACCTTTAGAAGAGATTTATTAAAAGATTAGAATTACCTATAAAGTACTCTATTCTCTTTATACTAAAGAAAGATAGTAAGCTATAACCTTATATTAACTTTAGAAAGCTTAACAACATTACTATTAAGTATTAATACCTGCTACCTAATATATTAGAACTATAGAATTAATTATAAGAAGCTTAATACTTTACTATATTAGATCTAAGAAGAGTATATAACCTTATCTATATAAAAGAAGGTAAAGAATAGAAGATAGTATTTAGAATATAATATAGACTCTATAAGTACCTAGTTATACTATTTAGTCTAATAAATACGCTAGCTACATGCTAGGAATTAATTAATAATATTCTTAGAATATACCTTAATAGGATAGTAGTAGTATATTTAAATAATATTCTAGTATACTCTAAGATACTAGAAGAGCATACATAATATGTTACGAAAGTGCTAAAATGCTTAAAATAAGTAGATCTCTAACTAAAACCTAAGAAGTGTAAATAGCATAAGAAAGAAGTAAAATTTCTAGAGTTTATTATAGAATAATATAGAGTTAAGATAAGCAAAACTAAGATTAATATAGTAAAGAATTAGCCTACTCTAATAATAGTTAAAGAAGTTTAAGAATTCCTTAAGTTTATTAACTTTAATAGATATTTTATTAAGAATTACTTAAAGAAGGCCTTACTGCTTATAAAGCTTATATATAAGAACACACTCTTTAAATAGAGTAAAGAATAGAATAACACGTTTAAGTTATTAAAGTAAGTATGCATTAACTCTCTAATACTAATTATATTTAAGAGTAATAAGCTAATACAAATAGAGATAGATACCTTAGATTTAGTATTAGAAGCATGCATTATATAAGAAAAGAATAGGTAATAGTATCTAATTACCTATTACTTATGTAAGTTTTTAGAACTAGAAGAATAATATAATATATATAATAAGGAACTATTAGCAATTATATTAGCCTTAGAATATTAGTAAGTATATATAGAAAGTTATTTAGACCTTATAATCTATATAGATTATAAGAATCTAGTATATTTTACTACTATAAAGGTCTTAAACTAGTAATAAGTAAGATAGTTAGAAATACTAGGCTAGTATAAATTTAAGATCTTATATACTCTAGGTAAAGATAACAGTAGAGCAAACGCGCTTAGTTAAAAATATAACCTTATAGGTAAGAAAATAATTAACAAAGCTGCTATACTTAGAATTAACTAGAATAGGTTACTAGGACTGTTGCAGCAGCTTAACCTTATTATGTAAGTTTAGAAGGAACAATATATACTAACATAAGTACTAGATAAGTTATAGTTATAAATTATATGCAATTATTATAATACTACACTTTATAGACACTTAGGAATTACATAAATAATAGAACTTATTAGATAATACTATAAGTTTTTAAATATAAAAGACAAGGTTACTAAATATATTAAGAACTATACTATATATTAATAAAATAAGCACAGTATATATATAAAGTATAGAGAAATATAAGCAATAAAGCTACTAATAGCACTATAGATAAATATTATAATAGATTTTATTACCTAACTGCCTATATCTAAGAACTCTATTACAGACTATAAATACAATTTAATATTTATAGTAGTAGATAGATTTATAAAAGCTGCTAAGTTTATACCTTTCTAATATAGTTATACTATAGAGCAGCTTATATAAGTGTTTCTAGATAGGATTATTTAACACTATAGCATTCCTAAATTAATTATTAGCAATAAAGATAAGCTCTTTATATCTAACTTCTAGATAATATTTCTTATAGAAGTAGGCACTAAGAAAAAGCTTTTAATAGCTTACTACTCTTAGATAGATAGATAAATAGAATAAGTAAACTAGATAATAGAAATATATCTCTAAATCTACTGCAACTAGCAGTAAGATAATTAGGTTTTACTCTTGCCTATAGCATAAATTGCATATTATAATAAGAAATTAGAAGTAATAGGTTATATACTATTCTTTGCAAGCTATAAATAGTATCTAAATCTCTTTATATAAAGTCTTAATAATAATATCTAAATAGAATTAGCAATGTCCTTAGTATAAAGACTAAAGGAAGTACACTAGAAATTACTTAACAATATTGCTAAAGCTTAATTATAAGTAATCTTCTATATAAACTAGAAAAGAAAAATAGTACCTTAGCTTAAAGAAGAGGATAAAGTCTATCTTCTTATAAAAAATCTACGCATATAAAGACTAATAAAAAAACTAGATAAAGTTAAAGTTAGACTATTTTTTATTTCTAAGTAAGTTAGCCTAGTAAACTATAGACTAGAGCTACCTAAAGATGCAAAGATCTACCTAGTGTTCTATATATCCTTATTAGAACCTGCAGACCTAAGAATACTAATCTAGAAAGACTTCTATTACTAAGCAGATAGTAATAATAAATAGGAAGTTAAAAAAATAATAATATACTAAGGAACAGAACTAGATAAAGAATACCTAGTTAAATAGTTAGGATATTCTATATTAGAAAATAAATAGAAACTAATAATAAAGTTTATAAATTACTACTAATTAGTATATAAGTACTATAGTTTGCTACTATCTCTTTAATTAAGCCTAAGGCTCTCTAGGTAGTTAGTAAGGCGCTAATACTAATAGAAGCTGCAGGATAGTTAAGCTTCTTAGCAGAATCTAGCTCTTCTAACTCTACTATTTTATTTGCTAGATATAACGCCTTTTGCTATATACGTTTATTTGCCTATTTTAGAATCTTCTTATTCTAAAGCAGCTATATAATTATAGTTACTAGCAGTATCTTATTTTCTTTAACTTTCTTTTTATACTCCTTATAAGTTGTAAAGGGTACTATAATAGTAAGGTAGGAGGGTAGAGTTTCTTAAATAGTAGATTAACTTATACTGTTCTATCTCTATATTCCCCTTCCTTTTTATATTCTTTACTTTGCTTACGCCTAACCTTTACAGAGCTAGCGCTAGTAAGGCGCATATAACTACGCCTTTTATAGGAGCCCCTAGCTCCTGCATATAACTCTGTTATAACTATCTCCTCTCTTTCTAAGCTGCTATCCTAGTAGCTTATAGGCTTATGCTGTATTATGCTTCTGCAAATTACCTAAGGTAAAAGTAAGTAAAAAGTCTTTATATACATCTCTATAGTAATATGCTTATTTACCTATATAATAGAAAGCTTCTAACTATGCTATATATATTCTTTATATTAGTAATGCTCTTCTACTATTTCTTTCTACACTACTCTTGCATAGTATTATGCCTGCGTCTTCCTGTTGCTATATTAGAGAATACTTCTTACTCTGCTGCTGCTAAGGCAGCTCCTCTAGTAAGTTAGTGTTTTTCTATTATATTATTATTACTAATAATATATATAGTATATGCCTATTGCCTGCTATATTACTTCTAAGAAAGACCTTACCTATATTATCTGCCTTTACTGCGCTAAACACGTATATTATACTTATATTATACGCTGTAACTATAAGCTAGCTAAGTAGTACTTGCACTACGCCTGCCTATATAAGCTCTGCTTCCTACTACCTGCTAGCTTAGTTTCCTTCTAGAACTTTCTAGTTGCGTAGCACTACTGTATTATTCTTTATAAGAAGCGTAGTAAGAGTATAGCTAAGCGCTAGGCTAATTAAGAAGCTATAGTGTGCTGCTAGGTTACTAATACTAAGGCAGTGCAGTATAAGGCTGTAAAGCATAGTAGCACCTATAAGCCTAAGGGTAATAAGATTTGCTTACTATAGGTTTAGGCCTCTAAGCGCATTACTCTTACTCTTAAGAGTATTCTTAACTACTTCTAGTTTTCTATAAGTCCTCTTAGGAAAATTCCTCTTAGTTTTAGAGTATTATTTTGCCTTTATACTAATATTATATAGTAATAGCTTTCTACTATTAGCCTTGCTAATAAGGTGCGCCTATACTACTTATTACGCACTTCTAAGATTTCCTTAGATAGTAGTAATAGCAATAATAATAATAATATCTCTGTACAGCGCCTTACTAAATACTGCTACACTGCCCCTGCTTAAAACCTAGAGAACGTAGTAGTAGACTAGAGCAAGTCTAATCCTGCTCTAACTCTGTTGCAGTCCTATTATAAGGCTGTTATTCCTGCCTCTGTAGTAAAGAAGGCGCGCTGTTGCAACGCTGCTGCCTAAGGCGCTGTTGTTAAGCGTAGTCTGCGCTCTTAGCTTGCTGCCTCTAAGCTCTTACTGCGCCTAAGTAATGCTATTAATAATGCTGTGTATATTTTATCTAGAAAGCCTTTATTATATCTAACTAAGAGTAAGAGTAAGTACTAGATAACTAGCAGTTATAGCTCTTCTAGTATAGATAAGGAGAATAGCCTAGTCTCTTCTTCCTCTAAGAAGGAGGTTATTATGCCTTGCAGTTACGCCTATAGTTACCCTTATAGAAGTAAGAATAAGAAGAAGTACTAGGCTGTTATTTTAGTGTTAGGGTGTATGCATAGTATAGTCTATTTTCTATTATAGAGGTATTGCTTTCCTATATAATAGTTATTTAATAGCATAACCTTTTTTATATTCTAATACTAAATCTTTATCTATATCTTCTTATAAGACCTATTTATTATATTTGTTAGGCTAGCTAGTCTATTTAATAAGGTATTATACTCTTTAGCCTATATGCTGCTTATTTAGCATAACTTTAACTTTATATTACTACCTCTGCGTATCTCCTTCTTCTAGCTAGATAGGGCTAGGCAGAGTCTCTAGGTCCCTAGTCCTATAATAGTAGGGTTATAACTTAGAGGTATAGAATACTAGGTAAACTAGTATGCTATTAGGCAGTTTAAGCCTATAGGCCTGCTATCTAACTACTGCAATTACTCTAAATAGGCCTATAAACTGCAGCGCTAGCTTTCTACTAAGAATATATAGTTATAGGTGTTTTATAGATAATAAGACTTAGTCTCCCTTCTAAAAGGCTTAGAGCTAGTAGTAAGCGTTGTAATATTTCTTCTAATAGGTTATTGCCTAAATCTAGTGTTCTTCTAGTAAGGCTCTAACTTTTACTAGGTTATTAATTTATTTAGCTGCTCTAGGCACCTTTAATAGTATAACAGGTTTGTATTTAATGCGCAGGTAAAACCTATAGCAGGCATAGAAAAGTAATATTTTAAGTATTAGTTATTCTAAGTTATTATACGCAAACTTAGCTAAGAGCAGAAAAGTTATTTACTAGTTCTATTAGTTACCTATATAAGCCTGCAAGTACTACTCTAATATTTAGTTCTGTCTTTTTATCTGCCTATTAGTTTATAGGTAGAACGCAGTACTAAGGTAGCACTTTACCTTTGCAGCGTAGCAGAACTCTAACTAGAACTAGAATATAAATATGCTACTATAGTTTATAATAATACCTATAGGTAGGCTAAAGAAGCATATAATTTAGTCTATAAACAGGTCTGCAAGACCTGTAGCTGTAAGTGTTTTAGTAGTAGAGATATATTATACTATCTTAGTATAGCAGTCTACTACTACCTATATTATATTATATATAATACTAAAGCGCTTACTTAGTAGTAAACCTATAATAAAGTCTATTATAAGTTCTTGCTATAGCCTGCTAGGCTAGAAAAGTGTTGCTAGAACGCTAGGTAGGCGCTATTTTAGTAATTTTAACCTCTAGTATACCTAGTAGGACTAAATATACTCCTTAATATCTTTTTCTATATTTAACTAGTAGTATCTATATAATAAGAGTTTAAGAGTCTTAAACTAACTAAAATAGCCTACTAGTAGGTTATTATAGTATATCCTAAGTATTTCTGCCTAAAGAGCTAGTTTAGCAGGGATATAAGTTCTTCTCTTAAACTATAGAATACCCCTAGAGTCCTAGTACTAGTGTAGATCTAGCGTTCTAGTAGCGTTTTTACTATCTACAGCCTTAGCCTATAAGTCTCTACTCTAAGCTGCTATAATAAGGTCTTGCAACAGTATCTGCATATCTCTATACACTTCTTAGTTTACTGCAGCTATTCTTACTGCTACCTTTATAACCTGCTCTGTAAGTAATAGTACTATATTACTTGCCTTATTACAACTAGAACTTAGGTATTCTGCTATTATGTTATCTGTGTAGTAGTTTTTATTATATAGAGCACCTTTTTAGTATAGCACGCCTACCCTCTATAGAGCTATTATTTAGCTGCCTTCTATTACTAAGACTATGTCTAGTTTATTAGCTAGGAGTTCTTATAGTTGCAGTTTCTTATATAATATTAGTAACACGTCTAATATATGCTCTTTCTATATAGTACTATATCCTACTAGGCGCTGTAAAGGGCTATTTACTAGGTTGCTAGTCCCTAACTAATACTTAATCTTAAAGTTATACTAGGCTAACTTTAATATCTACCCTGCTTATCTATAGGATAACTTCTGCGTAGTTATAAATCCTCTAAGGTTATTATAATTTATAAGAACCTCTAGCTTTACTTATAGTTTCTTAATATAGTATTACTAGTATTTTATTATTATAATAATAGTAAGAAGCTCTAAATTATATATATAGTAGTTCTTCTCTGCTAGTAACAGCTTACATAACTAGAAAGCTATAAGGTGCTAGTTTCTATTATTATATAGCTGCAAGAGGATATCTGCAATACCTATAATTAAAGCGTCTGTCTCTAACCTAGACTGCAGTACTAGGTTATAGTGCTTTAACATAGGTGCTGTTGCAAACGCTGCATATAGCTACTACTTAGCTATATCTGCCTCTTCTAGCTATTTAAAGAGACTAGTCTTTTTTCTATTGCTAGAGCCTTTAAGTAGGTTTATAATTAGCATAATAAGTATAGAGAACTCTTTAATAAATTACTAATAGAAGTTTGTAAACCTAATAAAGATTTAAATATTCTTAAACAATTCTAGAGTTGCCTATTCTTAGATTGCATAGACTTAGTCTAGGTCTATTATAATGCTGTTAGTGCGCACTATAAACCTAAGAAACTTAATAGTAGTTATTATAAATACGCATTTCTTAAGGTTAATATATAGTTTATACTAGCGTAGCCTATCTATAACCTTCTAAATATAGCTCTAGTGTTCCTCTTAGTCTTATAAGAAGATTAGTATATTATCTAGGTAGACTATATAAAATATATCTAAGTATTCTAATAGTGCTTAGTTAATATATCTCTAGAATATTATAGGGGCATTAGTAAGCCTAAATAGCATTACTATATATTTAAAGTAGCTATAACGCGTTTAAAATACTATCTTCTATTTATTACTGCAATAGATCTAAATTCTATAGTATGCATTTTTTATATCTAGCTTAGTAAAGACTGCAGCTCTACTAAGTTAGTTTAGGGTTTCTCCTATAAGGGGGAGCGCTAGCCTATTCTTAGTAGTAACCTTATTAAGACCCTAATAATTAATATATAAGCAGAAAGTACTATCCTTTTTAGGCATAAATAGTATAGAGGCACCTACAGGGCTTATGCTCTTCTAAATCTAGCCTAGGCATTGTGCTGTTGTTAGGTAGTTACAGAGGATTTCTAGTTCCTTAGGTAACAGGTTGTAAAGAGGCCTATAAGGGACTAATACCTCTTTCTTAAGTTTAATAGTATAGTTGCCTCTATAGTGCTCTAGAAGCGCATTAGCAGTATTGCTATTAGCAATATCTTTATATTCTTAAAGTTTATCTAGCAAGTATATTATCTTAGTAATTATTATAAGGGTACTAACTAGAATAGTATATACACTAGTCTCTCTTTATAGTATTTCTATAAATACTTAGGGTTATTCTAGGCATACTGTTTAAGGTTTAAGTTTATAGCACTACTTCTTTATTTTGCAGTTAACTATAATATATACCTGCTTTAATTCTAGTAGTCTTAGGAGTATTAGTTCTGCTACATTCTAGATACTATATAGAGTAGTAGTAAATTAGCATTCTACGCTCTAGCAGTCTTGCGCTTTAATTTGCGCCTAGTAAGCATAAAAGCAGGTTATTATTATAGAGTTAGGGAGTTAAATAGTAGGTAGGTTAGAGTTATTAACTTCTTAAAGTCCTAGTTGCATAGCTAGGGCCTTATTAATTATGTTTACTTTAGCTCTATAGTTAATAAGCATTAGAGTTAGCATCTATCTATTAGGATTCTAGCGCCTTACTTGCGCCTTAGTAGTAATACGCTTCTCTATTATAAGTACTACCTTCTAGTTAGAGAAATCTATTAGGCTATAGAGTTTTTTAACTAAATAGTATTAGCTTCTATAGTAGGGCTTATCTGCTTATACTTCCTCTTTAAGCAGTTTCTAGCCTAATAGCCTATTCCTCTGCAATAGAAGTAAGTATTAGGCCTGCTAGGGTAGAAGCTGCCTTTTACAGTATTGCGCTAGGTGTTCTATGCCTAGGTCCTTAATTTATATAGAAGCTTTCTTATATTAGTTATTAAGAAATAAAATTATTCTAATATATTAGTACTAGTAGTATAATGCTTTATTGCAGGTTATCTTCTAATATAGCTACTCTTTCTACTAATTCCTATTATATTATTAGGAATTTAGACTAGTTAAGAAGTGCTATATAAATCTCTAGGCAGAGCTTGCTGTATAGGTGTATTATAAGGTGCTTCTGCTTATAGAGTAGGTTAATTTAATTCTCTAATATTAATAAGTATGCAGTAAAGTTATTTACTAACTAAGTATCCTTCTAGATTAACTTCTAATATAGTATTATAACCTAGAGTTCTTAATTTATAGAGCTCTTAATCTAGTCTAAGAGAAAGGTTATTATTATACTCTATAACAGCGTTATGCTGTTATCTTCTAGTTCCTGCTATATCTATAGTTATTAGAGTATAGGCTATAGATATTGCAAAGTAAATATAATCTTCTAGTCCTCTAGGCAGAATACTGCAGAGTTAAGGCAAAATACTATTTATAGTTAGGATTTAAAGTTATAATACTTCTAAACGCTCTTGCTCTTAAATATAGGTATCTTCTTAATTTTAAGACTGCGCCCTATTATTGCATAGGTGTTATTATTAGTTTAGCTATATAGCACGCAGGTTTCTAGAGGGTAGAGAGTTACTAGTTGTTTACCTATTAAGGAGATTAGTGTCCTGCTATTATAGTTTTAGTTAGAGTCTTACTACTCTAACTCTGCTATCTCTATTCTAAGTTGCTAAAGTTCTGCCTATTCTTGTAGTTCTTATTACTGTTGCTACAGCTACGCTAGCTGTTCTTAGAGCGTAGTAAGCACATTCCTAGAGGGTAGAGATTTAGAGTTCTCTAACAGGTTACTGCTTCTATCCTGCATCCTTGCTACCTAAGCTGTTGCCCTACTAGGTAGAAGATAAGTTAAAACTGTAAAGAGTACTACAACAGTAAGGTAGGAGGGTAGAGTCTCTTAAATAGTAGATTAACTTATACTATTCTATCTTTATATTCCCCTTTCTTTTTATATTCTTTGCTTTGCTTATACCTAACCTTTGCAGGGCTAGCGCTAGTAAGGCGCACATAACTACGCCTTTTACAGAAGCCTTTAGCTTCTGTATATAACTCTGTTATATAAGTCCTATCTAGTAAAGACTATAATATATTTACGCATAGCTTTCTAGCCTTAGTACACTTAGTATACTTTAGATAACTTAAACTACTAGGTATAATAAAGTACTTATAGCCTTTAAAGAAATAATAATTATAGAAAACCTTAGCAGGAGTATTAGCTTAATAGATTTTAGATATAAGACAAAGGTTATAGATATAAGAAGATATCTTAACTTATAGGTTACTAGATAAGAGGATTATAGATTATATATAATTCTAATTCCTAATTATATAGTTTAAGAATAAACTAGATAGAAAGAAGAGATAGTGTTATAATTCTATACAGAAGGATAGCGCAGTAATAAGTAGACACTAACTAGACTTCTTACTCTTAGATAAAGAAAGGTAGTAAGTAGAGATAGTACTAACTAAGAGATATTATATAACTGCTTATTAATAAGTATAATATATATAACCTCTACTTATCTATAAGTATAGTCTAATACTGCTTATCTATAAGCAATACTTCTATTTTATTAGACTAACTCTAGTTGCTTATTAATAAGTATTTCCTATATAGTAGTATATAGTAAGTAGGAATATAACTCTTATAGTTTATATTTAACCTAAGTAATAATCTAAGTTATTAGATCTTAATCTAACCTTTAAGCTAGATAGTCTACTCTGTACTACTTATTATTACCTATTACTCTTAAGACAGACAGATTGTATCTGTACTCCTTATTATAATAACCCTCTCTGCTAGACTTCTATTACTGTATTTATCTCTAAGAACTAATTAAATAGTGCTTACAAGCTTTGCTTAAAGTACAACCTTAACACCTTCTCTCTCTCTATTACTAAGAAGATTATTCTAGAAGATTCTAGTATTTACTACTTATAAATTCTACTTATAAATCTAGGAGTATTTATAAGCTAGGTTATATAGTATCTTATATAAGCTATTGCGTAACCTACAAATTTCTATTTATAGTAGCAGTTCTAAATTTTCTCTATTTACTAAAAATAGAATACTAAATATCTTAATAAGGCAAAGAGCTATAAAGATAATTTATATAGTAATTTAATGCTCTTCTCTTACCTATAAAGGTAAGCAGATTATATAAGCATACTAAGCCTAATTAGGCAGGTACTAGAATAAAGATTATAGAAAAGATTCTATTAATCTTTATAATTAGAGCTTATTCTTCTTCTATATCTTTTTCTTTATCTTCTTCTATATTAGTATTATTAATAGGCTTATCTCTTCTTAGGTTAGAATATTTTCTATAATATTTAGACTCTATATATATCTTTATATTGCAATAACTATATTTAGGCTTATTATTTTACTTATTATTATTGCTATTAGTCTATATAGATATTTCTATATTATTGCTATAACTAGAAGAATTAGAATTACTATCTCTATTATTATTATAGCTAGTATTATAGCTAGAATAATTACTAGAGTAGGATTTAGTATTCCTAATAGCCTTAATTCTTCTAGATTTATCTAGTAACTGTATAATTATCTCTTCTAAGTCTATAGAATTAGAGGTTCTAATAGACTATATAATAACAGTTACTATATATTTAGAATCCTTATTTAGATTATTTAATAGCACAGCAAATAAGAATTTAATAGGCAGACTAATTTCTCTAGCTTTTAGATTATTAATTATTCTTTTAGAAGAGTTAATATACTCTTCTAAATTGCGTTTATAGCTATTTAAAGTAGTATTTACTAGTTCTTTAGATAATAGAAAATTACTACTAAAGCCTTTAGCCTAGTATAGGTTTTTTAAAGTATTCTAAAGTATAAAAGAATTACTAATAAACCTAGTTTATAATAAAGAGCTATCTTCTAAGGCTAGTTTAATTATAGCTATTGTTTTTAAAGCATTTTCTTCTAGAGAGCTATTTATTTTAGAGTTACTAAGTATATAACTTAGTAAGCCTTTTTCTACTATAATAGCTTCTATTCTTATAGCCTAAATATTATAATTAATAGATTCTTTAAGCTTAGGCAGCTTAATAGAATCTATTTCTTAATTTAATACCTAAGTTTTTCTATAGATGTTAAATATTATAATAGATATTAATAGGCTAAGAAGCTTTATAAATAGCTTAAGAGAGTAATAGCTAGACTTAAAAGTAACTAGCCTAAGCCTTAAAAAGGTAGAAAGCCTACTTAATAATTTATAATAGGTCTTATATCTAAAAAGCCTTTAGCAAGTTTAGAGACTAAGGTCTGCCTCTAGTATAACTTATTATATATTATAAGTTTAGAGACTAGAGTTTATACCTTTAGTATAACTTAGTAAAATAAATACTTAGTTTTATAATACTAAGATCCTTTAATAGTACTAAGAGAATAGTACTTAAATAAAGGCTTAAAATAATACCTAGTCTATAACTCTATAGCTAGGGTTTAACTATATAGTACTAGAATATCTTAGTACTTAATAAAATAAGGCCTTTTTATATATACTGTAACTATCTATATAGTTATATAGTATCTCTCTTAGCTTAGTATTTTACTAGCTTAAATTATAGCTTTTATCTATCTTAATTCTATAGTTACTATTTCTACTAAACTCTAGAGTTATTAAGAGGAACTCTAGCTATAAAACTAAGAGAATAAGCTTTTATTATAAGCTTAGTAGATATAAATACTAGTATACTAACTAGTAAATAGAATAGTATATTTTTACAATAATATACTAGTCTCTAGTATCCTAATAGAGGTTGCTAAGCTCTAATAGGACTTACTATAGGATAACTTATAAGTATAGAAATAAGTATCTATTTTATAAGTTATTATAACTCTATAGCTTACACTAGTAACTAGTATAGCTGCTGCCTAGTTTAATCTTAGTTCTAGAGTCTACCTAGAGCCTTTGTTATAATATTACTATTATAGCTCTTCTATACCTTTCTTAGAGGTCTATAAATAAAGCTTATATAAGCTAAAATAATAGACTTAAGATAGTCTTACTAGGAGCTAAGTAGGTTAGGAATTATTGCTCTAGTTTCTTAAATTATCTCTATTACTAGAGGCCTAAGAAACAGGGACTAATAGCAGATACTGCTTAGTAATCTAGACTATAATAGTTCTAGAATACTCTAAAAATAGTACTCTATTAGGCTTATATAGGCCTATATTAATAGAGTAAGAATAGAAGAAGTTAGAAGAGTTCTCTAAGATACTCTCTTCTTTCTCTTCTTTCTTTTCCTCTTGCTTAGATAAGCTGCTTATATAAGCAGTAGCTATAAATATAGCTAGAACTAAGTCTTATAGAGTATAGTCTTTCTATAGGCTATAAAGAGCTAGGCTTATAACCTGTAAAGAAAGTAGAGAAAGAACTTAGACTACTTTCTTCCCTAGTCTAGAAGACCTAGACTAACTAGACTAGGTAATTACCTAATAGGGAAGTATGTAGCCTATAAGAGGGAATAAAGATAAGATAAAAATATAAAAGATATAATAATCTAATTATATAAGGTTGCTAGATAATAGTAATACTAGGTATAGAACTATAGAAAGAGAAGAAGCAGAGATATATATACTCTACCTTCTCTCTCTCTATTACTAAGAAGATTATTCTAGAAGATTCTAGTATTTACTACTTATAAATCCTACTTATAAATCTAGGAGTATTTATAAGCTAGGTTATATAGTATCTTATATAAGCTATTGCGTAACCTACTAAGACCTATTTATAGTAGCAGTTTTAGATCTTCTCTATTTACTAAAAATAGAATACTTAATATCTTAATAAGATAAATAGCTATAGAGACAATTTATATAGTATTTTAATACTCTTCTCTTACCTATTAAGATAAGTAGATTATATAAGTATAATAACTGCTTAATTTAGACTAGTGCGCATAGAGTTATATTATACTAAAGATAGCTACCTTTTATTATAATTCTTTACAAGAGGACAGCGCAGTAATAAGTAGCTACTAACTAGACCTCTTACTTCTAGCTAAAGAAGCTAGTAAGTAAAGATAGTAGCAACTAATAGAACTTATATAACTGCTTATTAATAAGTATAATATATATAACCTCTACTTATCTATAAGTATAGTCTAATACTGCTTATCTATAAATAATACCTCTATTTTATTAGACTAACTCTAGTTACTTATTAATAAGTATCTTCTATATAGTAGTATATAGCAAGTAGGAATATAACTCTTATAGTTTATGTTTAACCTAAGTAATAATCTAAGTTATTAGATCTTAACCTAACCTTTAAGCTAGACAGTTTACTCTATACTACTTATTATTACCTATTACTCTTAAGATAGATAGATTATATCTATACTTCTTATTATAATACTCTTTCTGCTAGACTTCTATTACTGTATTTATCCTTAAAAACTAATTAAATAGTGCTTATAAGCTTTACTTAAAGTATAACCTTAATATTTTAAATACTTCTAAGATATCTACTACTTTAGGAAACTAAGCTACTTTAAGTAGCTTTAATAAGGCTCTACCTATATATAAAGTAGCACTAGGCACTAGCAGTATTACTGTAGCTAAGCTAGACCTCTACTGTAGAGACTATAATAAGCTAGATAAATAGCTTATTTAGTAGGACTTATTCTTTACCTTTTAAGGTTAGAACATTTCTAAAGTCTAGTAAGTAACACTTATAGCTAGTTATATGCGTAACTAAGCCTTAAAGTAGATTAAGCTATTTCTCTAGCAGTATACTAATAAAGAAGCCCTAGATAAAGTTAATAAATAGATATATAACCTTAATAACTTTAAAGATAAGATTAAGACTATCTTTAGAGTTATTAATAAGCTAAGTATTATATACTATAAGATTTAGTATATCTAATAAAGCAGATTAGCTACAGACTATACTACTAATTTCTAGCAACTTGCAGCTAATACTAACTAGGATAACACTGCTCTACTTACTATATTCTAATAAGGCCTTTAGGCTAGAGTTAAAGAAGAACTAATATATAGCAGCGTATAGCTTAATACTCTTAATATACTTATTAGAGAGACTATTAATATTAATAATTAACTCTATAAGTTAAACTAGGAACTAGGTTGCAGACTTAAGAATACTTCTAACTAGAATATATTCTACCTATAGTAATAATAGCTCTAGAGAAATAATAACTAAAGAGGATAGTATAGAGAGTGCTATTAGCCTAATATAACTTAATATATCTACACTAAAACTAATAACAACTACTATAGTTCTGTAGCTATAGACCTTTCTAATATTAATAAAGGGCCTAAATAATAGAATGCTAAGAATAAAGGTAGTTAAGAGAATAATAATAAGTCTTTACTAACTTATTATAGCTATAGCAAGATAGGCTACTATGCTAAAGATTACTAAAGCAAGAATAAAGTTACGCAGTAACTTAATATACTTATAAGCAGTTACTCTTAAGAGAATACTAGTAACTAGGAAGTTATTATAACAGATATAGAATGCCTAATAGAGAACCTAGAATCTAAATCTAGAGATAAGAGATATATTACTTCTAATAAAAAGTAATATAATATATATAGCAGCGCTTCTATACCTTATTAAGAGCTACTATCTGCACTCTACTTCTGTATTATCTAATAAGTAGAAGAATATAGTAACTTTATAGAAGATAATATAGAAGAAACAGAGCGCAATATATATAAAGATAAGATTACCTATTACTAGCACTCTAATAATATAAAGAGAGCTAGAGGCTATCTTAAAGAAGACCTAGAAGTACTAAAGAATTTTAAATAACAGCTATAATACTTATAATAATTAGATACTAAGTAGCATAAGCTTATATATAAAGTATAGAAGAATAATAAGTTCTAAGAACAACTAGCATATATACCCTACTATAAACTAGCACATACTATAGATTATAGATTTGCACTAGTACTATACTGCACTATAGAGAAGGTACTCTAAGATCTGCAAAATAATAAACACTACTAACTACTTTAGATCTACTGCTACTATAATTACTGTAAAGCTTATAAAGAAGAAAAGCTAGAAGCTAGTTAGTTTCTAACCTATAGAGAAGGTTACTAGTAACTATAGTTTAAATATCTACTAATAAGATATATAGACTATATCTAGAATAAACACTATATATACTATTTTCTAGGTATAATAGATATTAATAAAATCCTAATAATATACCTAGTATATAATAAAGAATATAATAGTAGTAATTAGGCTAAATGCCTTAATTCTAAATATATAACGTATTTTAGCCTAAAAGAAATTTATAGCTTTACTATATACAGTAAGTCTTTTTTAAATCTTATACTAGACTATAAGAGAAGTAATACTAGAGAGTATATTATATTAATAATATGCAGAGCCCTAGAGATTAATAAAATAATACCTATAGCATATATTCTCTTATCTAGATCTCTGTTATGCTAAATAGCAGATAGATAACAGTAATAGTAGACTTAGGAGTATAAGAAAATTATATATCTTAAGCTGCTATTAATTATGCAGGCATAATAAAGTAAAGAAAGAAGAAACTATACTCTTTATAAGTTGCTAACAGAGAACCTATACTAGAAGAAGCAGTAGTAACCTATAAGGTAGTACTATAATCTCTTAAGATACAGAATTACTATAAGCAGATAACTCTAGATATTCTAGAAATAGCTACCTATAATATTATATTAGGATTACCTTAGTTATAAAAGCATAATCTAATATTAAAATAAAAAGCACAATATACTTTTGTTTAAGCGCTGTAACTATAGCATAATACAGCTAGAACTTAGATAGCCTAAGAGATAGCTAGCAGATAAGAAAGAAATTAGTAATATTCTTTTACTAAAGATGCGCTAATATAGAGTAGTTAACTATATAGAGATTAACTAGCCTCTAACTTATAAAGTAATAGTTAAGAAGAAGAGTATACCTTCTAGCATCTCTAATATATATAAGTAGTATATATAGATATTTAAAGAAGAGCTTATAGTAAAAGCTCTACTAAAGTATAAACCTTAGGATTATAAAATTAAGATCTAAAAAGGAAAGATATTAACTTTTAGGCTACTATACTAACTATTAGAGAAGAAACTTAAAGTACTATATAAGTATATTAAAAAGAACCTTTAAAAAAGATTTATTAGAAGATTAGAATTGCCTATAGAGTACTCTATTCTCTTTATACTAAAGAAAGAGAGTAAGCTATAACTTTATATTAACTTTAGAAAGCTTAATAATATTACTATTAAGAATTAATACCTGCTACTTAATATATTAGAACTATAGGATTAATTATAAGAAGCTTAATACTTTACTATATTAGATTTAAAAGAAGCCTATAACCTTATCTGCATAAAGGAAGGTAAAGAATAGAAGATAGTATTTAGAACGCACTATAGACTCTATAAGTACCTAGTTATACTATTTAGTCTAATAAATATACTAGCTATATGCTAGAAATTAATTAACAATGTTCTTAGAGCACACCTTAATAGGATAGTAGTAGCGTATCTAAATAATATTCTACTATACTCTAAGACACTAGAAGAGCATATATAATATATTACTAAAGTGCTAGAATACTTAAAGTAAGTAAATCTCTAACTAAAACCTAAGAAGTGTAAATAGCATAAGAAAGAAGTAGAATTCCTAGAGTTTGTTATAGAATAATGTAGAGTTAAGATAAGTAATACTAAGATTAATATAGTAAAGAATTAGCCTACCCTAATAATAGTTAAAGAAGTTTAAGAATTCTTTAGGTTTATTAACTTTAATAGATATTTTATTAAGAATTACTTAAAGAAGGCCTTACTACTTATAAAGCTTATGTATAAGAATATACTCTTTAAATAAGATAAAGAATAGAATAATATATTTAAGTTATTATAATAAGTATATATTAACCTTTTAACGCTAATTATATTTAAGAGTAATAAGCTAATATAAATAGAAATAGATGCCTTAGATTTAGTATTAGAAGTATATATTATATAAGAGAAAAATAGGTAATAGTACCTAATTACCTATTACTTATATAAGTTCTTAGAACTAGAAGAATAATATAATATATATAATAAGGAACTATTAGTAATTATATTAGCTTTAGAATATTAGTAAGTATATATAAAGAGCTATTTAAACCTTATAATCTATATAGATTATAAGAATCTAGTATATTTTACTACTATAAAGGTCTTAAACTAGTAATAAGTAAGATAGTTAGAAATACTAGGCTAGTATAAATTTAAGATCTTATACACTCTAGGTAAAGATAATAGTAGAGCAGACGCGCTTAGCTAAAGACATAACCTTATAGGTAAAAAAATAATTAATAAAGCTGCTATACTTAGAATTAACTAAAATAGGTTACTAGAACTATTATAGTAGCTTAACCTTATTATATAAGTTTAGAAGGAATAATATATACTAATATAAGTACTAAATAAATTATAATTATAAATTATATATAATTATTATAATAATATACTTTATAAACACCTAAGAATTACGCAAATAATAGAATATATTAGATAATACTATAAGTTCTTAAATATAAAAGATAAGGTTACTAAATATATTAAGAACTGCGCTATATATTAATAAAATAAGCATAGTACCTATATAAAATATAGAGAAATATAGGTAATAGAGCTACTAACAGCACTATAGATAAATATTATAATAGATTTTATTACTTAATTACCTATATATAAGAACTCTATTACAGACTATAAATATAATTTAATATTTATAGTAGTAGATAGATTTATAAAAGCTACTAAGTTTATACCTTTCTAATATAGCTATACTATAAAGCAGCTTATATAAGTGTCTCTAGATAGAATTATTTAATACTATAGTATTTATAAATTAATTATTAGTAATAAAGATAAGCTCTTTATATCTAACTTCTAGATAATATTTCTTATAGAAGTAGGCACTAAGAAAAAGCTTTTAATAGCTTACTACTCTTAAATAGATAGATATATAGAATAAGTAAACTAGATAGTAGAAATATACCTTTAGATTTACTGTAATTAATAGCAGAATAACTAGGTTTTACTTCTACCTATAGTATAAATTGTATATAATAATAAGAAATTAGAAGTAATAAGTTATATACTATTCTTTGTAAGCTATAGACAGTACCTAAATCTCTTTATATAAAGTCTTAATAATAATATCTAAACAGAATTAGTAATATCCTTAGTATAGAAACTAAAGAATATATATTAGAAATTACTTAATAATATTGCTAAAGCTTAGTTATAAGTAGTTTCCTATACAAACTAGAAAAGAAAAATAGTACCTTAGCTTAAAGAGAGAGATAAAGTCTATCTTCTTATAAAAAATCTATATATATAAAGACTAATAAAAAAACTAAACAAAGTTAAAGTTAGACTATTTTTTATTTCTAAGCAAATTAGGCTAGTAAATATTAAGGTTGTACTTTAAGTAAAGCTTATAAGCACTATTTAATTAGTTCTTAAAGATAAATACAGTAATAGGAGTCTAGTAGAAAGAGTATTATAATAAGGAGTATAGATATAATCTGTCTATCTTAAGAGTAATAGGTAATAATAAGTAGTATAGAGTAGACTATCTAGCTTAAAGGTTAGGTTAAGATCTAATAACTTAGATTATTACTTAGGTTAAATATAAACTATAAGGGTTATATTCCTACTTACTATATACTACTATATAGGAAATACTTGTTAATAAGTAACTAGAGTTAGTCTAATAAAATAGAGGTATTATTTATAGATAAGTAGTATTAAACTATACTTATAAATAAGTAGAGGTTATATATATTATACTTATTAATTAGTAGTTATATAAGTTCTATTAGTTACTACTATCTTTACTTGCTAGCTTCTTTAGCTAGAAGTAAGAGGTCTAGTTAGTAGCTACTTATTACTGTACTATTCTCTTATATAGAATTATAGTACTATTCTCTCTTTCTATCTAGTTTACTCTTAAACTATATAATTAGGAATTAGAGTTATATATAATCTATAATTCTCTTATCTAGTAACCTATAAGTTAAGATATTCTCTTATATCTGCAACCTTTATCTTATATCTAAGTATTAAGGTTATACTTTAAGTAAAGCTTATAAGTATTATTTAATTAGTTCTTAAGAATAAATATAGTAATAAAAGTCTAGTAAGAAGAGTTATTATAATAAAGAGTATAAATATAATCTATCTATCTTAAGAGTAATAGGTAATAATAAGTAGTATAAAGTAAACTATCTAGCTTAAAGGTTAGATTAAGATCTAATAACTTAGATTATTACTTAGGTTAAATATAAACTATAAGGGTTATATTTCTACTTACTATATACTACTATATAGAAGATACTTATTAATAAGTAACTAGAGTTAGTTTAATAAAATAGAGGTATTATTTATAAATAAGTAGTATTAGACTATACTTATAGATAAGCAGAGATTATATATATTATACTTATTAATTAGTAGTTATATAAGTCTTATTAGTTACTACTATCTCTACTTTACTAGCTTTTTTAGCTAGAAGTAAAAGGTCTAGTTAGTAGCTACTTATTACTGCGCTGTTCTCTTATATAGAATTATAATACTATTCTCTCTTCTTATCTAGTTTATTTTTAAGCTATATAACTAGGAATTAAAGTTATATATAATCTATAATCTCTTTATCTAGTAACCTATAAGTTAAGATATTCTTTTATATCTATAACCTTTATCTTATATCTAAGATTTATTAAGCTAATACTTCTACTAAAGTTTTCTATAACTGCTGTTTCTTTAAAGGCTATAAGTGCTTTATTATACTAGGTAGTTTAAATTATCTAAAGTATACTAAGTGTACTAAGGCTAAGAAGCTATATATAAATATATTATAGTCTTTGCTAGATAAAACTTATAAAAAGTATAAAAAGAAAGTTAAGAAAGATAAGATACTGCTAGTAACTATAATTATATAGCTAATTTAGAATAAGAAGATTTTAAAATAGGCAAATAAACAGGCGTAGTAAAAGGCATTATATCTAGTAAATAAAATAGTAGAATTAGAAGAATTAGATTCTGCTAAGGAGCTTAACTATTCTGCAGCTTCTATTAGTATTAGTACTTTACTAACTACCTAGAGAGCCTTAGGCTTAATTAAAGAGATAGTAGCAAACTATAGTACTTATGCACTAGTTAGCAGTAGTTTATAAGGTTTATTATTAGTTTCTATATATTTTCTAAGTTAGAGTATTCTAACTACTTAACTAGGTATTCTTTATTAGGTCCTATTCCTTAATATATTATTATTCTTTTAACTTTCTATTTATTATTACTATCTACCTAGTAATAGAAGTCTTTCTAGATTAGCGTTCTTAGGTCTATAGGTTCTAATAAAGATATATAGAACACTAAGTAGATTTTTATATCTTTAGGTAGCTCTAGTCTATAGTTTACTAGGCTAATTTGCTTAGAAATAAAAAATAGTCTAACTTTAACTTTATTTAGTTTTTTTATTAGTCTTTATATATATAGATTTTTTATAAGAAGATAGACTTTATCTCTCTCTTTAAGCTAAGGTACTATTTTTCTTTTCTAGTTTATATAGAAAACTACTTATAACTAAGCTTTAGTAATATTATTAAGTAATTTCTAATATATATTCTTTAGTTTCTGTACTAAGAATATTACTAATTCTATTTAGATATTATTATTAAGACTTTATATAAAGAGATTTAGGTACTGTCTATAGCTTGCAAAGAATAGTATATAACTTATTACTTCTAATTTCTTATTATTATATATAATTTATACTATAGGTAGAAGTAAAACCTAGTTATTCTGCTATTAATTACAGTAAATCTAAAGGTATATTTCTACTATCTAGTTTACTTATTCTATATATCTATCTATTTAAGAGTAGTAAGCTATTAAAAGCTTTTTCTTAGTGCCTACTTCTATAAGAAATATTATCTAGAAGTTAGATATAAAGAGCTTATCTTTATTACTAATAATTAATTTATAAATACTATAGTATTAAATAATTCTATCTAGAGACACTTATATAAGCTACTTTATAGTATAGCTATATTAGAAAGGTATAAACTTAGTAGCTTTTATAAATCTATCTACTACTATAAATATTAAATTATATTTATAGTCTGTAATAGAGTTCTTAGATATAGGTAATTAAGTAATAAAATCTATTATAATATTTATCTATAGTGCTGTTAGTAGCTCTATTACCTATATTTCTCTATATTTTATATAGGTACTATGCTTATTTTATTAATATATAGCGCAGTTCTTAAAATATTTAGTAACTTTATCTTTTATATTTAAGAACTTATAGTATTATCTAATATATTCTATTATTTGCGTAATTTCTAGGTGTTTATAAAGTATATTATTATAATAATTATATATAATTTATAATTATAATTTATTTAGTACTTATATTAGTATATATTATTCCTTCTAAACTTGTATAATAAGATTAAGCTGCTGTAATAGTTCTAGTAACCTATTTTAGTTAATTCTAAGTATAGTAGCTTTATTAATTATTTTTTTACCTATAAGGTTATATCTTTAGCTAAGCATATCTACTTTGCTATTATCTTTACCTAGAGTGTATAAGATCTTAAATTTGTACTA
The DNA here is from genome assembly GCA_016767195.1 of Stagonosporopsis rhizophila. Classification (NCBI taxonomy): domain Eukaryota; kingdom Fungi; phylum Ascomycota; class Dothideomycetes; order Pleosporales; family Didymellaceae; genus Stagonosporopsis; species Stagonosporopsis rhizophila. The sequence continues at coordinate 2,537,013 of CP068498.1, read as the reverse complement.
GCCTAGTATTTCTAACTATCTTACTTATTATTAGTTTAAGACCTTTATAGTAGTAAAATATACTAGATTCTTATAATCTATATAGATTATAAGGTCTAAACAGCTTTCTATATATACTTACTAATATTCTAAGGCTAATATAATTACTAATAGTCTCTTATTATATATATTATACTATTCTTTTAGTTCTAAGAACTTGCATAAGTAATAGGTAATTAGGTACTACTACCTATCTTTTTCCTATATAATATATACTCTTAATACTAAATCTAAAGTATCTATCTCTATTTATATTAGTTTATTACTCTTAAATATAGTTAGTATTAGAGAGTTAATACACACTTGCCTTAATAACTTAAATATGTTATTCTATTCCTTACTCTATTTAAAGAGTGTGTTCTTATACATAAGCTTTATAAGTAGTAAGGCCTTCTTTAAGTAATCTTTAATAAAATATTTATTAAAGTTAAGAAACCTAAGGAATTCTTAAATTCCTTTAACTATTATTAGAGTAGGCTAATTCTTTACTATATTAATCTTAGTATTGCTTATCTTAACTCTATATTATTCTATAATAAACTCTAGGAATTCTACTTCTTTCTTATGCTATTTGCACTTCTTAGGTTTTAGTTAGAGATCTACTTACTTTAAGTATTCTAGTACTTCTATAATATATTATATATGCTCTTCTAGTATCTTAGAGTATACTAGAATATTATCTAGATATACTACTACTATCCTGTTAAGGTATACTCTAAGGATATTATTAATTAATTCCTAGTATATAGCTAGTGTATTTATTAAGCTAAACAGTATAACTAGGTACTTATAGAGTTTATAGTATATTCTAAATACTATTTTCTATTCTTTACCTTTCTTTATATAGATAAGGTTATATACTTCTCTAAGATCTAATATAGTAAAGTATTAAGCTTCTTATAATTAATCCTATAGTTCTAATATATTAGGTAGCAGGTATTAATTCTTAATAGTAATATTATTAAGCTTTCTAAAGTTAATATAAGGTTATAGCTTGCTATCTTTCTTTAGTATAAAGAGAATAAAGTACTCTATAGGTAATTCTAATCTTCTAATAAATCTCTTCTAAAGGTTCTTCTTAATATACTTATATAGTACTTTAAGTTTCTTCTCTAATAGTTAGTATAGTAGCCTAAAAGTTAGTATCTTTCTTTTCTAGATTTTAATTTTATAATTCTAGAGTTTATACTTTAGTAAAGCTTTTACTATAAGCTCTTCTTTAACTATCTATATATACTACTTATATATATTAAGAATACTAAGAGATATACTCTTCTCCTTAACTATTACTTTATAAGTTAGAGGCTAGTAAATCTCTATACAGTTAACTACTCTATATTAGCGCATCTTTAGTAAAAGAATATTACTAATCTCTTTCTTATCTACTAGCTATCTCTTAGGCTGTTTAGGTTCTAGCTATGTTGTGCTGCAGTTACAGCACTTAAACAAAAGCGTATTGCGCTTCTAATCTATTATTAGATTATACTTTTATAACTAAGGCAATTCTAATATAATATTATAGGCAGCTATTTCTAGAATATCTAGAGTTATCTGCTTATAGTAATTCTATATCTTAAGAGATTATAGTACTACTTTATAGGTTACTACTGCTTCTTCTAGCATAAGTTCTCTATTAGTAACTTATAAAGAGTATAGTTCTTTCTTTCTTTACTTTATTATACCTATATAGTTAATAGTAGCTTAAGATATATAATTTTCTTATACTTCTAAGTTTACTATTACTGTTATATATCTGCTATTTAGCATAATAGAGATCTAGATAAGGGAATATATACTATAGGTATTACTTTGCTAATCTCTAGAGCTCTGTATATTATTAATAGGTTATATTTCCTAGTATAGTTCTCTTTATAGTCTAGTATAAGGTCTAAAAAAGACTTACTATATATAGCAAAGCTATAAATTTCTTTTAGGCTAAAATATATTATATATTTAGGATTAAGGTATTTAGCCTAATTATTACTGTTATATCCTTTATTATATACTAAGTGCATTATTAAGATTTTATTAATATCTACTGCAGCTAGAAAATAGTATATATAGCGTTTATTCTAGATATAATTTATATATTATATTAGTAGATATTTAAACTACAGCTAGTAGTAACCTTCTTTATAGGTTAGGAACTAACTAGCTTCTAGCTTCTTTTCCTTATAAGCTTTATAATAGTTATAATAGCAGTATACCTAGAGTAACTAGTAGTACTTAGTATTTTATAAATCTTAGAGTATTCTTCCTATAAAGCAATATAGTATTAGTATAAACCCTTAGTTATTAATATATATAGGTTTATAGTAAGGTATATAAGTAGGTAATTCTTAAAACTTATTATCTTTCTATACTTTCTATACAAGCTTATGCTACTTAGCATTAGATTATTATAAGTATTATAGCTGTTATTTAAAATTCTTTAGTGCTTCTAGGTCTCCTTTAAGATAGCCTCTAGCCCTCTTTATATTACTAGAGTGCTAGTAATAGGTAATCTTATCTTTACACGTATTATACTCTATTTCCTCTATATTATCTTCTATAAAGCTACTATATTCTTCTGCTTATTAAATAATATAGAAGTAGAGTGCAGATAGTAGCTCTTAATAGAGTGTAGGAGCTCTACTATATATATTATATTGCTTTTTATCTAGGGTAATATATTCTTTATCCTTTAATTTAGACTCTAGGTTCTCTATTAGGCAGCCTATATCTATTATAATAACTTCCTATTTACTAGCATCTTTCTAAGAGCAACTGCTTATAAGCATATTAAGTTACTATATAACTTTATTCTTGCTTTAGTAATCTCTAGTATAGTAGCCTATCTTACTATAGCTATAACAAGTTAGTAAAGACTTATAATTATTTCTTTAACTACCTTTATTCTTAGTATTCTATTATTTAGGCCTCTTATTAATATTAGAGAGGTTTATAGCTGCAGAACTAGAGTAGTTATTATTAGTTCTAGTATAGATATATTAGGTTATATTAGGCTAATAGCGTTCTTTATACTATCTTCTTTAGTTATTATTTCTCTAGAGCTGCTATTACTATAGGTAGAACATGTTCTAGTTAGAAGTATTTCTAGGTTTATAACCTAGTTTCTAGTCTAACTTATAGAGTTAATTATTAATATTAATAGTTTCTCTAATAAGTGTGTTAAGAGTATTAAGCTATATGCTGCTATATATTAGTTCTTCTTTAACTCTAGCCTTAAGGCCTTATTAGAATATAGTAAGTAGAGTAGTATTATCTTAGTTAGTATTAGCTATAAGTTGCTAAAAATTAGCAGCGTAGTTTACAGCTAATCTACTTTATTAGATATACTAAATTTTATAGTATATAATACTTAGCTTATTAATAACTCTAAAGATAGTCTTAATCTTATCTTTAAAGTTATTAGAGTTACATATCTATTTATTAACCTTATTTAGGGCTTTTCTATTAGTATACTGCTAGAAAAATAGCTTAATCTACTTTAAGCTTAGTTATGCATATAACTAGCTATAAGTGTTACTTACTAGACTTTAGAAATATTCTAACTCTAGAAGGTAAAGAATAAGTTCTACTAAAGGAGCTATTTATCTAGCTTATTACAGTCTCCTTAGTAGAGGTTAGGCTTAGCTATAGTAATACTGCTAGTGCCTAGTACTACTTTATATATAGGTAGAGCCTTATTAGAGCTGCTTAAGGTAGCTTAGTTTCCTAAGGTAGTAAATATCTTAGAAGTGTTTAAACTATTAAGGTTATACTTTAAGTAAAGCTTATAAGCACTATTTAATTAGTTTTTAAGAATAAATATAGTAATAGAAGTTTAGTAAAAAGAGTATTATAATAAGAAGTATAGATATAATCTATCTATCTTAAGAGTAATAGGTAATAATAAGTAGTATAGAGTAAACTGTCTAGCTTAAAGGTTAGGTTAAAATCTAATAACTTAGATTATTACTTAGGTTAAATATAAACTATAAGAGTTATATTCCTACTTGCTATATACTACTATATAGAAGATACTTATTAATAAGTAACTAGAGTTAGTCTAATAAAATAGAGGTATTATTTATAGATAAGCAGTATTAGACTATACTTATAGATAAGCAGAGGTTATATATATTATACTTATTAATAAGCAGTTATATAAGTTCTATTAGTTACTACTATCTCTACTTTACTAGCTTCTTTAGCTAGAAGTAAGAGGTCTAGTTAGTAGCTACTTATTACTGCACTATCCTCTTGCATAGAATTATAATAGTAAACTATAGACTAGAGCTACCTAAAGATATAAAGATCTACCTAGTGTTCTATATATCCTTATTAGAACCTATAGACCTAAGAACGCTAATCTAGAAAGACTTCTATTACTAGGTAGATAGTAATAATAAATAGGAAGTTAAAAGAATAATAATATATTAAGGAACAGGACCTAATAAAGAATACCTAGTTAAGTAGTTAGAATACTCTAACTTAGAAAATATATAGAAACTAATAATAAACCTTATAAACTACTGCTAACTAGTGCATAAGTACTATAGTTTGCTACTATCTCTTTAATTAAGCCTAAGGCTCTCTAGGTAGTTAGTAAAGTACTAATACTAATAGAAGCTGCAGAATAGTTAAGCTCCTTAGCAGAATCTAATTCTTCTAATTCTACTATTTTATTTACTAGATATAATGCCTTTTACTACGCCTGTTTATTTGCTTATTTTAAAATCTTCTTATTCTAAATTAGCTATATAATTATAGTTACTAGCAGTATCTTATCTTTCTTAACTTTCTTTTTATACTTTTTATAAGTTTTATCTAGCAAAGACTATAATATATTTATATATAGCTTCTTAGCCTTAGTACACTTAGTATACTTTAGATAATTTAAACTACCTAGTATAATAAAGTACTTATAGCCTTTAAAGAAATAGTAATTATAGAGAACTTTAGTAGAAGTATTAGCTTAATAAATCTTAGATATAAGATAAAGGTTATAGATATAAAAGAATATCTTAACTTATAGGTTACTAGATAAAGAGATTATAGATTATATATAACTTTAATTCCTAGTTATATAGCTTAAAAATAAACTAGATAAGAAGAGAAGATAGTATTATAATTCTATATAAGAGAATAGCGCAGTAATAAGTAGCTACTAACTAGACCTTTTACTTCTAGCTAAAAAAGCTAGTAAAGTAGAGATAGTAGTAACTAATAAGACTTATATAACTGCTTATTAATAAGTATAATATATATAACCTCTGCTTATCTATAAGTATAGTCTAATACTACTTATTTATAAATAACACCTCTATTTTATTAGACTAACTCTAGTTACTTATAAATAAGTATCTTCTATATAGTAGTACATAGTAAGTAGAAATATAACCCTTATAGTTTATATTTAACCTAAGTAATAATCTAAGTTATTAGATCTTAATCTAACCTTTAAGCTAGATAGTTTACTCTATACTACTTATTATTACCTATTACTCTTAAGATAGATAGATTATATCTATACTTCTTATTATAATAACTCTTCCTGCTAAACTCTTATAACTATATTTATTCTTAAGAACTAATTAAATACTGCTTATAAGCTTTACTTAAAGTATAACCTTAATACTTAGATATAAGATAAAGGTTACAGATATAAAAGAGTATCTTAACTTATAGGTTACTAGATAAGAGAATTATAGATTATATATAACTCTAATTCCTAATTATATAGTTTAAGAGTAAACTAGATAAAAAGAGAGAATAGTATTATAATTCTATATAAGAGAACAGTACAGTAATAAGTAGCTACTAACTAGACCTCTTACTTCTAGCTAAAGAAGCTAGTAAGTAAAGATAGTAGTAACTAATAGAACTTATATAACTACTTATTAATAAGCATAATATATATAACCTCTACTTATTTATAAGTATAGTTTAATACTACTTATCTATAAATAATACCTCTATTTTATTAGACTAACTCTAGTTACTTATTAATAAGCATCTTCTATATAGCAGTATATAGTAAGTAGAAATATAACCCTTATAGTTTATATTTAACCTAAGTAATAATCTAAGTTATTAGATCTTAACCTAATCTTTAAGCTAGATAGTCTACTCTATACTACTTATTATTACCTATTACTCTTAAGATAGATAGATTATATCTATACTCTTTATTATAATACTCTTCCTACTAGACTTCTATTACTATATTTATCTCTAAGAACTAATTAAATAGTGCTTATAAGCTTTGCTTAAAGTATAACCTTAACACCTTAGTACTTAGGTATAGTTAGAGTTAGGTTCTAAGCCTAAGTATAAAATAGCCTAACTTTAGTATAATATAACTCTATGCGCACTAGTCTAAATTAGGCAATTAGTAGCTTATTTTAAAGCGCTTAGCGCAGATATTCTATTATATAATATATATCTAGGCTCTATCTCTACTAGTTAAAAAGTTATTCTTAGCTAAAGTTAGAAATTAAGTAATAGTAGAACCCTATTTGCTAGCCTATATAGTACTAATACTAAGGCCTATTTATAGTACTAGTTCTAGATCTTTTCTATATACTAAAAATAAAATACTTAATATTCTAAGAGAAAGAAAAGCTATAAAAATACCTTTTATAGTATTTTAATACTCTTTTTTACTTACTAAAATAAGTAGATTATATAAGTATACTAAGCCTATTTAAGTAGATACTTTAATAAAGATTATAAAGAAGATTCTATTTATTATTATAAAATTAAACTAGTATTTTCTAAAAGTTTCTTTAAGAATTAGTTAAATATTATATATATTTAAAAAAGTATTAAGTTAATTATAATAGTGTTTATAATCTAGAATAAAATAGTAAGTAGTTTAAGTTCTTTTCTTACTTTTCTTATAATATCTTTATTATATTTAGTTTTAAAAGAAGTATATTCTTTATATTTTCTTAGTATATAAGATAAAAACTTATTATCTTTCTTAGCTATTTTTATCTTATAATATCTTCTTAAAGGTAAAGATACTTCTACCTAAATCTAGATTATAATTATAGAAATAGAATAGTAAATACTATAGCTACTAGAGTATAAACAGACCAGCTAAGAGTGTGTGAAGTATGAATCGCGAAACTTGCACTCTGCTCAGGCACGGTGCTGCTAGATGTGTTACTAGACCTTTGAGACGAGCCTGTAGGTGAACTTGCAGAACCTGTGCTGTCGGATGAAACAATAGTCTTTACAATGATTAGCATAGTCCTAACAAGCATACTATATTAATGCACTTGAAAAGAAAGAGGATTTGTACTTACCGAAGTGGACGAGTTGGACGTGCGGATGTCGGAGTCGCCGAATTGGCGGTACCAATTCTCTTCTGGATCTCCGAGACACTCTCCTACAGTAACAGCCTTGTAGCCAAGCTGAGTGAGAGTGGATAGCATGTACTCAGTGAGGTTATTGGCCGTCTGATCAAGAATATCGTGTCCAATAGCGAGCGAAGAGTTCTTTTCAGGGGTGGCGCCACCCAAGGTAACGTTGCCCTTAAACCAATCTTTTGCGTTCTGGATCTTGGTGGCATCGGCCTGGTTGTAATCTTCAGTGTTGACATCAAAGTAGATGAGATGATACCCAAGATCACTCATGTCCTTTTGGCAAGCTTCATGGCAAGCTGAGTATGGTGGGCGCAGGTATGTTGGGATCTTTCCAACGATGTTGTTGAGGGCCATCTCGACATTCCAGATTTGGTTCTTGCGATCCTCGGACGAGATCCGGGAAAGGTTCAGATGCGTCCACGTATGTGAAGCGATCTGATGGCCTTCTGTATCCATGCGCTTAATCGCGCTGATGTGCTCCTCGGTCGTATCGATTTGTCCTTTGTTAATGTTGTTTCCAGTAATAAAGAACGTTGCCTTGGCATCGTAGCTCTTCAGCAGATTGAGGATGTGATCAGTGAAGCGCTTCTGTGGGCCATCGTCGTAGGTGAGTGCGATGGTGCCCGGATTCTTGCACTTCCATACACCTGTGCCTCCATAAAGGACTGATCCAACCTTTGAGCGTGGAATCGACGACGTGTTCTTTCCTTCCGGATGCAGGTTTTCTGGACATGCAGGCCCGTATTTCCACTGGCAGCCAGGAGAATAGCAATGGTTATCTGTAGTGCCACAGACTGCAGATGTCAGTAGTGTAGACAAAGCCATGGTTCATCCTACTCACATCCAGATATGGAACAGCATTTATCTTGAGGGCAGGATCCGACCCCCTCACCACATTCGCGATCATCAGCGCGTGCTTCTAAAGCCGGCTGGCTGTGAACCTGAGTGCCCACTAGACCTCCAGAATGAAGGCTAGCAATCAAGCTCTCGGCCCTTCGATCAACAAGGCTGAGACCCAAAATTTGAGGCAGCCCAGTGCTGCCATGTGCGCTCACAAGCGACGTGAGAGCGGCAGCGAGGGTAATTGTCTTAACGAAGAACATGCTGGGCGCTTTTCCGTTTCTGATCGGTGTACTGGTTCAAGAGCTGGTTTCGATGACACTGCGAATAGTTCCCGCAAGTGAAGGCAAACAATATAATTATGTTGTAACGACTGTTGTCTGATAAGGAAGAGAACGCACTTAGAGACAAAGAAGAAAAAAGTCAGAATGAGCCAGATATCGCAAGCGACACACGCAAGACATAAAAAGGTCGAGAAAAGAGTCAGGAGGATGCAGCCCTTGCAAGAACATGCCGTCTCATCGTTCCGCCCCGGTCATGGCGGGAAGTCTCGATTCAAATGTGTAAGGCGCCCTACCGGTGACCTGAGAAGAGTAAGGCTGAGGTACTGACCCCTGGGTGACAAGAATTCAACTTGGCTTGACGGACGCCAATGGCCCACATCGTGGCCTCATAGCTCACCATTGGAAGGCAGTGTCTTGGTCTAGGGCGCGGAATCTATACCAGGCAGTTGCCAAGCTACAAATTCTGAAGGTGGAAATGCGCTGGACCACGTATTGTTACAGATCGATCCTGTCAGCAGCTGAATGCATCTATGTTGTCCGCACAAGTTGCACAGGCGTTTGTGAGACTGGTTGACTTCGAGATTAGGTGAAGTCGCTGTCGCGTTCACATCGCATGATATCGACGATTCCCGTTTTCCAGACCCTCGACGAGTTCGTTGACGGTTGATCACGTTAACAGCCTTGTGGTTTGTTGGGCGAAACGGATGGATGCAGGTACATTGCTAGGCTAATCCTGGCTGTGCCGCTGTTTGTAAGAACAAAAAGGAGACAAGCAGCTCTTGCCTTATTGGTCGGTTCGTCTCACTCAGGCTCCTGCCGAGCTTTTGCGCCAGAGATATGCCGAGGCAGCAGATCTACGCGCTCAAATTGCTGCAAGGTGATGGACGCAACACGTGGATGCGATTTAAATGCTCGTGCAGCATCTTGAGAATTGCAAGTGTCAATTGCAAGAGTCAAGCGCTTCTGCAAGCTCCCTGTGTCGATGGCAGGTGCGATGCGCAATTCAACAGTCAGCGCGAACGCCTGACGGATAAACTGTAGCCGCGCTTGGCCACATCAATTGTCCATTCGTCCAATAACGGTACAGCACCTGTGACCTTCACGCCCGCCAAGCCACAACACAATCGCGATAACGTCCACTTCCAGCATTGTGTATGTTGCCTTGTTATTCGTGTCGTAGTTAATCTCTAAGCTCTATCATTTGATCAGCAAGCTTTGCACGTCGCCACCACTTCTGACTCGCGCACTATTCGCAGTCAAAGATGTCGACACTATTGCCAATTGCGACAATTGTTGCCAGAGCGGTAGTTTGACCGAATCGTAACCCAAGGCGGATCAAGCTTATTGCATCCATGGACGCCTTATACAATCTTAACGTTACGAGTGGCCCACATGCCATTGCCATGAACAGCTGAACGTAGCCCGTATGCTCGGCTCTGAGAGAACTCCATTCCATCTGATCCCCATTTCTAAGGTTCGCCAGTTCGTACGACAACTCTATAGTTGATCTCGCGTATTATAATGCAAGGCACACTCTCTTCACGGACCTCTGCAACAGACGTACGGATGTTTGTTGGCATCTGTCATTATGCATGACATCAAAGTGCGACTCTGGTCGTCGGTCAGGCTCATTCATGGTATACATGCAGCTTCCACCTGCTGGATCGCAACTGCAAAGTACTTTGACTACTTTGATCCGTGACTGCGTATTTTTCGGCATCTACAGCTCCAATTGAACTTTGTGCAAAATACTGTTCGGCGATCAGGCGACTTTGAGCAAAGCGGCATATCAATTTATCAAGTACGGCTCAGGCTAGAGATATGATCCCCTTGGTGTTGGCATAGAACGACTAAGATACAGAAAGTGAATTATATGAATGCCCACACATGAATATTGTAGAGTCATACAGCAAATTACCTCCGCGTCCGGTTACTCCCAGCCTACATGCATTTGGTCTTTCACAGGTATGCGAACCAATTGACGATGGCTGTCGCAGGCCCAAACCCATATACTAAGAGATCCATTCGAGCATACAGGACGTTTGTTCGCACGCTCACAGCTCTTTACTTCCGGATCGAGATGAGCTGCATGAGCAAAGCACTTGCTCGAACCCCAGTGCGTGCTTAGTGATTGCCACTGAAGACCTTGCCAACTCTCAAGGCTACCCTCCTACTCATTGATGTTTGCCTGGACATCTGCTGCGCACATTCTTGCCCGCTCCTCTGCACTACGCAACTACCAGCAGATGCCGGTTCAGTGAGGAGTCTCTCTTGAGCTTCGTCTCGCGGTGGTGACTTTTCCTTCCATTCGTGGTGCGGCCAAGAGTCGAGCACTGAGTCGACGAAGTAGATCATCTTGATTTGATCTAAATGACTCTTGTTGTTGAGAAGTCGCGAATATTGTGCAACTCGGATATGCCAGATATGGTATTGTTTTCGGAGAGGGGGCGTCGGGTCAGGCCACGAAGGAGGGGTAAGCAAAGCGAGCCCAGACAATGACAGCGACGGCGACAGCGGGAAAAGTGCTCAGCAATGCGCTGCATACCTTATAAGCTCACCAAAGGTGCCAGTGTCGTCAAGATGCTCGTGTTATTGATTGTGGCTGCTGCCGATGTCCCGAGAATTCCGGGCGAGAGAACTTGGCATTGAACGGAGAACATGTACACGCTTCATCCCAGGGACTGACTTATAATCTGCTTGCGCGGGCTGGATCGTGGTTCTATGACACTTTGGAGCTTGTAACTATGCAAACTTCGCGGTCCAAGCTTCATTGAAGGTGCCTTTATTATTGACATTATTGAGATACCATTTACGACTGGGTTTGAGAAGTGTTTCTAACAACAGGTCTGAAGCTTCACATTCAAACTGTAGCAGCGATGTGACTGTCCAACAGAGCCCCAATATCGCCAACAAATATGCTGAGTATGAAGCAAGCCCCTCCAAAAGCAATAGAAACCCAGTATGGCCACCTGTATGCGAGAGAAAAGGCTTCCTGTGCACTCGCAATGATTAGGTCATAACTGTTCCTGTTCAAAACCAAGGGGCTTGTGGCTAAGATCTCGCGCAGCTGTTCGAACTGTGCGTTGGCCACAAGCTCGGTCATATGCGTAATCAGTGCCAATCCTTCAGGCCTGAAGGGGTTAACGATGGCGTTTCCTGCAATTGTGTTGGTAGCCACAAGCTCAGTCGCATATATGGTAATATTATGGTAGAACAGGTTGGAGGCCACCGCGAACGTAATCGCGCCACCAATATAACGCAGACTGAGTGTAATCGCAGTCACTGTGGCGATGAGTTCGTCCGGACAGGCAATCTGTGCGATGATAGAACACGGGATAATGACACCGCCTACACCGAGGGACGCCAAAGTGACGAGACCATATATGGTGCTCAGGTTTTGTGGGGTCGAAACCGACATTGCGCCAGTACCAGCAGTCATCATGGCGGTGAAGAAAAGGAGCAACAGGCGGATGCGTCCTTTAGTCACAGGGATGAGGATCAGGCAGATTGCAGCACCAATAATGATGCCAAAACCGATGGGTAGAGATCGAACGCCGACTCCGATAGGATCATCGCCTGAAGTAGTCAGCATGGACTCTGTGCTACGGTCAGAGCGGACTTGCCATAGACGTTGTAGATTTGTGTAGGCCAGAAGAGCAGTAGGACAAAAAAGTTGCCACCGCTAAGCCAAGTTATCAAAAGTATGACAATCATGGTCTTCTTGGCTTTCTTGAACAACGCACGAGGGACCATTGGATGAGGCGCGTAGAATTCCCACACAAAGAAGGCGGCGATCATAACAATACCGATAATAAGAGGCACGATATTATGCACACTTCCCCAGACATACTGTGGTTATGTCAGCACGTGTCAAGTCATGCGCGATTCGTAACTTACTTGGGACGCGCCCCACTGAAGACCCATCATGAAGCAAGTGATACCGCCGATGCTAAGGACACCGCCAATATAATCGATACGTTTGAGTACGTGAGTTGCAGTGTACTCTGCCGTGAGACGAGAGGGATCGTGATAACAGAAGATGCAGAGGACAAGGCCAATGAAGTTCCAAATGCCGACAAGGATACCGTTGTAACGCCAGTTGCTGGCTTCAGCGATGAGCTGAGCATACAGCACGGAAGGGCAGAAGGGTAGGATGGTCAAGACGATGAGACCAACATACTTGCCGCGATCCTTTACGGGCACAACTTCAGCTGTCCCGGCGAGGGCGATGAGTTCGTTGAGACCAGCGCCGACCCCGGAAAATACGTTTCCAGCTTGGAGAATTAGCACTATTCAGACGAGACAGGGCTTCTGAAGTACGTACCAATGGCAATATTCATGGTGTTCGCCGTTGCAGTGATTATAGGACCCACAATGAGACATATTTGCCCGACGATGGCGACCTTCTGACGCCCAAATAGATCCGAGAGAGCACCAACAAAAGGACAGAGAGCTGCATTGGGGATCAGGTAGCCAATGACAAACCAGACCCATCTGTCGACACCTCCAATATCATTATAGATGAGAGGCAGAACGGAGCCAAACAAGAACAGTGGGATTTGGGAACCAATCCAGAGAAAGGACATGCACAGCAAAGTCATGAAAAGCTGTCCATTCATCTGTGATTCCTTTTCAGTACGATCCTGTGCTGTTGTACGACTGGCTTACCTTTTCGTGAACAGTCGGACCTTTGCTTATTGTTGGAGCCAGAGCCAATTGCTCACCCTTTTCCACCTCGCTGGGTGGCGTCCTATCCTGCCATTCTCGATGCGCAGCATTACCACTACTCTTCTCAATATCACGGATGTCGGTATCGTGAGGGTCGTGGCCCGGTGTTTGCATTGCATGACCCATGATGTTGGCACCTCCTATCGGGTTGTGAGATACGGGGAGGTGGTGAAACGTTACGAAGGTTTGACAGATGCAGCCCCTGATGACAAGACGGTGCACGCGAAGTGCAGGTCTATATCCTCATAGAGACTTGGTGTTCACGGACGCTAGCGCCACTGATTGGTTCAACGTGCAAAGAAGCCGCGGTACATTTGATGGTTGCAAACAGGCACAGCGTTTGTAGCGTCCTATGCGGGGCGAGATTTGACATGCATTCTTTGACAGGGAGCAAGGCTGTTCACTAGCCAAATAATGACGACGAAAAGCAAGCTTGTCGATCAGAAAGCGGGGGTCTAATGGGCGGCGCTTGTTAGGATGCGGGGTCCCCGCGCGGAGGGCTTGCGAACTGGATGGATGGGCTCGCCATGACATGCTGACACACACTTGCGCATTCCCATACCATCTTAACAGGCGCATTTCAGGAGCCCTCTCGCGCCTCGCCACTACATACAGTTCTTATTACGTCTCGTTCTAATCGAATCGCTCTTGACTGGCCAGGGTGTGCGGTGCGACACGGTGCTGTTCGGCACTGTCTGGTAGAGTCCACTACCGGAAATGATTTTTGATGATTCAAATCTTGGTGTAGCACTGATGAAGCACCGAGGTTCCGTAAACTCGAATGCGGCGTTCATTGGCTGAAAGCGCTCCTGTGTAGTTGAGGTAACTCTAGTGACGGACCGTAGAACGGCCTAGGAGCAGCACCGTCTATGAGCGCAAGTCTATTGACATTAACTACTTTAACTGGGACTAAAACTTTTGTGGCCATAGCTGCGAGCTTTTATCGACCTCGGAACAGGCAGACGACTGGAAGTGACATTGAACCTTTCCAGTACATGTATGCACGTGAAATATATCGCTACGTACTCTACAACTGTCACGTCCACTTCAGTACCAGTTTCAGATAATGACCTGGTCCTTAAACGCAAGCTCCACAGTACTGGTGGGGTATCTGCTGTGTCTGCTTCAGGGACTGGAACGATATTGAGCACAACGAGCACAACGAGCACAACGAGACTATTCTCGCAAAGACGTCTTATTGAGCTGCACATCTTGCTCCCTGGCGGACTGGCCAATCGTAAGAAGTCCGAGGCTGTCTGGGCCTCGGTGACTAGACGTCGGGTATGTTCGGAGTTGTAACGACAGATTAAGAGCAGCACTACGTGCTTTCCACGTGAGAGCTTCCAGATCAACCTAAGTGCAGTACTTCAAGTTAGTGAGAATAAATTCAGACAATTCCTTCGTCGTGAGGCCTGTCATTGAGACTGATAAACATACTATCGGCGGAAGAGGCGTTGTCAACTCAGCAAGTGATCTCGTACAACCTCCATGCTTCATGAGCAGGGTATTTCAGGATGCAGATATGATCCCGTGCTCTGCATGGACAAATCCCTTCGGCGAGAGGGGTCCCAGTCGTATATTCAGAGTTAGCTTGGCAGCTTCGATTGTCTCAGACTTGGAAGATGTTCCTTCTGAACGCACAGATTCTAAGTGGAGACAAATTCGTTCTGCCGACTAAATAGAGATAGAGACCTGCGATCATATTGCCCCAAGACAAGGGCGACAAAGAGCTTTCTTTGTTCAGCATCATGTCTTGTCACGATATCAGTCAAGGAGCAGCTGTGGGGAGCCCGCGTAGGCGACAAATCATCTGGCGACTTGACTCGATCGATGGGTATTCCAAGTCCGTGACATTCGGCTCAACCTAGGCGCTGTGTAGTCCACGACTTAATCACCGTATGTAGACCCAAAGCACAATCGGCTGCTTCCATTGTGTACCAAAATTCCTCTTGAAATACCTCAGCGCTGTAGCATGTGCTTTGGCCTCATCTCCTAGTCGTCGACCATCGGGGTCTGTTGGGTCGCTGCATTACTGTTCGCCTTAGGCGTGTTGAGCGATGCGGTCGGACATCTCGTCCTACATGCGAACAATCATACAACGCGTTGAGTGATCCAAAGCTGAGCTAAGCTGTGGACGCGCCGGGAAGGTCACGTGGTGGAGCCTAAACAAACAAGTTGGAGTTAGTTGGCTCACGTCAGCATTCAACAACGCGTCCTCACACGTGTGCCAAACGAGACCAAAACACACCACTAGTCGAAATGTCGCTTCTTAGCCTGAGCCCCGAATTGCTACTAACCATCGCACGTCACTTGCGCCAGGTGGACCTGCTCAACATCGGCCTTGTGTGCAAGCGCCTTGGGGCCGTGATGGAGCCAGAGCTGTACCGCGAATACTGCAACCCTCGTTCCCGTCCTCTGGGGCCCTTTCTCAAACGCATCATTTCGGAACAGAGGCTTACTCGATATGTCAAAAAGCTCAATTTACGAACCTGGTCCACCCTTGAGATGCTTAATCCAGAGTTTTCAGAACTTGTTCCCGGCTTTCGGACTGAGCACGTCAGCATTGCTCATTTCGAAAGAACACGCCCCAGGGAACCGACGAATGACGACTATGAGATGTATACTGCAGCCGCAAAAGCAACTGGCCTCATTAACGACGTTATTCCCTACACAGCAGAGAGTTACATTGTCGAGAAAGTAAGAGCAATGATGTCTGATGGTGGCTATATGGATTCGGAAAGAGAATGGTACGATCTGATATTTGGCAAAGAGACTTCCTTTAGCGACGTCTCGTACGACCATCGGTTCTGTCACATTCTTCGTGCCGGTATCGAAGATGCCCTAGTGGTCCTGATGGTGGCCATGCTTCCCAACGTTTCTGACATCTTTCTGCGGGAAATGCCTAACGATACCAACATGTTGGCCTGGCAGGCGCCGGGTCACCGCTTCGCAAAACTTCGCCGGCTTGCTGCTGGCGGTACTGGCCTATCGAGGTATCCGATTGGCTTCTTCAACCCAGTACTCACGGAAGGCACGCTGGAAACCTTTGAGAGTTTCAACGGTAGTTCTTGGCGGCGAGATCCCGAGGAAATAGGTGTAATAGAGAGCGTGCCCATCGTTCTGAGGCCCAGGTC
The DNA here is from genome assembly GCA_016767195.1 of Stagonosporopsis rhizophila. Classification (NCBI taxonomy): domain Eukaryota; kingdom Fungi; phylum Ascomycota; class Dothideomycetes; order Pleosporales; family Didymellaceae; genus Stagonosporopsis; species Stagonosporopsis rhizophila. Next base: position 2,520,630 of record CP068498.1, on the reverse strand, counting down.
CCAGCAATTGAAGAAGCTTGAATTGGTCCAATCTCGCATACAGGGCTCAGATCTCATGTGCCTAGTGAAGGCGTGTCCTCAATTGACCATATTTGCCTACTTAGGTGGTGACCGGGACGCAGGTCCTTCAAGACTTTCCCCCGCCTCGGTAGTCCGGATTTTACAGCCACTTGTCAGTTCGCTTCAGGAGTTGTATCTCGATATCGATGCTGCAGAATTTGACGATGAGGAGGGGAACAACTTCATCGGCTCGCTTGCACAATTTAGAAATCTGAAATTGCTCAGTATGCCGGCTGAACTATGGGATGGGCATGTGACGGACCTGGATGCATGGAAACAAGGGCGCGCCTTGGAGAGAGAGGATCGTCTCTGCTACAGACTACCGCAAGGTCTAGAAGTGTTCATCTGTCCGTTGACAGAAGCCGAGTCGGCGTTGCCTCTAATTCATGTACAAGATATCTGTCATACGCATTTCGAGACGCTTCCCTGTCTAAAAGAGTTCTGGGTTGGTGCGAACGAAAGTCCCTACCTGGATTGCTTCCAGCGTATTCTCAAAGAGGAGGAGCAGAACTTGCTCACTGGCCAGACGAACCTCCGCGTTAGTTTCGGAGGAACATTTCGAAGTGCATTTGATGGCGTTAGTCTCAGCAGACATCTGCCCGACCTCAGATGGTTTGACACGAAGTATGCCATACGAAAGCGTAAGCCGACAGAATTTGAACTCGCCTGTGACAAGTTTCGGGACCGTTTTGAGTACACTGCTCTCAACGATGAAGAAATTAGTGAACTTGTAAGTCGAGACCCGGAAATGCAGGTCGTATTGTGGAAGATAGAGGAAGGCGAGAACGAAGGATTTATATACGAGAGTGCGGAGGAGGACAGCCCCATTGGAGCTTCGGAGCTGTAAGAACCATCAATCTTGAGCCAGTCAGTAGCATGTCCTCAAAGATTTCCGAGAATCTACAGTGATGATCCCAAGAACCCTGTCGTGCATCTATGATGACCGGGGAGGATACAGCTGTGCAGCATGAACAACGAGCTGCACGGCACACACAGCCTTGCGTACTGAGTCCCGGTTCGCTGCATTAAGCTCTCAATTACATTTTTGGACACATTGGTGAGACGGAAGAGATGTTTTATGCTAGTTGGAGAAGAGACATGATGCCCCATGCTTGTGACATGATTGTTGATGGTTTGTTATGCTGTTGAACAAGATTGGCTTTCATGTGGCTACGTCGATGCACTAGGGTGCAGCTGTGTATACACATCCAGCCGCATGAAGTTCGGCAACGATAACGGGGATTATCATGTGTTGTCTTGATAGGCCTGGAGATATCTCAATAAGGCCTTTTGCCCTTCGATGTGCTGCAGCAAGTCTAGGGTACGTGTGCTACACTTTCACGAAGCAACGCAGTGTTTCTGCCATGCTGGTCTTCGGCCATGCAGCTCATCCCTCATTGTATGTGGCCCGCCTCTGCTATTATGTTTCCTTCAGCCTCTCCTCAATATCGTCCAAGTCCTCAGCGCTGTCGATCTCGATGATCTTGTTAACCTCGGCGGTGTTGCGTACCAATTCCTTAGCGCCAGCATACAGCATCTTGACTTCGCTGTTACAGGTGATCGGAAGGTAGTACAACATAACATAGGGTACGGAAAGGCGGCCAGAGTCCTAGCCAGGTCAGCCAATTTCCAAGATGTGGCGGCTCATAGAGATATACAAGTGTGAGAGGATAGCTAAGTAACACGAATCTTGGGGCATGGTCTGGAAGCTCATCTGCGACAGATGCTACATCCGAGTATATCTCGTCATCGACAGGCCTGATCTCGAGTGTCTTCTTGTCGATCTCGTCTGAAAGGTGCCGGCATCAGCCTTGCTCTGCGTCTGGAGGACGGGGGCGCATAGTGGCTAAAGAGGCGGGAAGCATCGTACAAATGACAGCCTGGGGGTCTTTGGCGCGCGAGGTGCCTAGCCTGAACTTGCGTAGCTTCGTCTTCGTCTCCGTTGAGAAAGTGTAGAGTCGCGACTCGGACGCCTGGTACTGGTGTTAGCGGGGCTGCGACGTGATCACAGTGGCGCTTGCCATTTTGTCAGCTAGCTAGACTGCAGAGCGGACACGTTAAATCAGTACAGCAGCCAGGTCGTGGCGGTATTTTCTATGCAAGCGGCGTAGTGGTACAGGGCTGAGGCACGCTGGACAGCGGTTTAGGACAGTGGGGTATGCAGGGATAGCAAGTTGAGCAAACGCGCTAATCCCATCAACCAGAGTCGCAACACCGTCTCTAGTAGTGTCTTGCGTCTGCAAACCCCATCTTCGAGTGCCCTGCTTATATTGCAGATAATCAGGAAGATAACTCTCTAGACAAGCTCATGTTCAGCCGGCTTCAGCAGGTCGCTCGACACTTATCACGCCCAGTCCCCAACTTCGCGCACTCATCCGCAGCCAGGGTGGGAGTTTCATCAATCACGTCATCGATCATGGCAGGCTCAGCATCACAGCAGAAGGGGGTGATCCACACCGCTGCATGTCTGATCATTGGAGATGAAGTGCTTGGAGGCAAGGTACGTTGAATGTGGTTTGAGGGGTCTGATCTGGGTTGACGCTGACGTGCATGTGACAGACCGTAGATACCAATTCAGTAAGTTTAGGCATTCAACACCAGCCAATCTCCAATTCAATCAGCATTTGACTGTTTAGTCCTACTTCGCCAAATGGTGCTTCTCTCTGGGAATCAATCTTCGTCGCGTCGAGGTTATCGCTGATGACGAAGGCGAGATCGTCGAAGCTGTGAGACGCATGTCCAACAGCTATGACTTTGTTGTCACGAGTGGAGGTATTGGCCCGACGCAAGTTGTCCGAGTCAGCTAGTACGACAAGCGCTAACATAGTAGGGCAGACACGATGACATTACTTATCAGTCCATAGCTAAGGCATTTGGCTTGCAGCTGAAGCTACATGAGGAAGCCTATGAGCGTATGAAGCGGCTATCTAAGCCACACAAGTCACAGCCAAACTTTGACTGGAATGTGCCTTCAGCCGCGTTGACGGCCAAGAAGCGCATGGTTGAGCTGCCCATTGACGATGCGGTCCCTGACGAGGACCAAGTCATCTTTGTTAACGAGACGCTTTGGGTGCCAGTGAGCTGTGTCAACGGCAATGTCCATATCTTGCCAGGCGTTCCCAGACTATTTGAAGCCATGATCGATGGGATGAAGCCGCGTGTGTTACCACGTTTGACGGATCCGGAGGGCAAGGGCGTGCTGCGCATTCTGATCTCGACACCTCTGGCCGAGAGTGCTGTTGCTGGATACCTGACAGAACTGGCAGCAAAAGCAGAACCGAGAGGCGTCAAGGTTGGCAGCTACCCCCGGTGGGGCAAAGACCACAACACAGTTACACTGGTTGGCCGCGATGTCGAGTTCATGGAGGGTCTGGTGCCAGAGGTGGAGAAGAACGTGAATGGCAAGCGTGTGGACGTTGAGGGTCAAGACGACGGTAACACATCGGACAAAGATACGTAGTCAGCCAGGCTGAAAAGGTCTATGTGTATATAGACAGAAAAGCTTTGTCAATGTACAGTGTGACATGACACGTTAGTTTTACGATGGCGTGAACGCGTTGGGTTGCGTCGAAGAAGAGTTCAGCACAGTCCCAATCTCAGGGGTCGGGCTCCGCAGCGGTGCTCTCAATCGAACGGCAATGGAAGCCTGCACAGAAGGTGAGCCGCGCTCCACTCTGCTAGGCGGGTGCCGAGGCCAATGGGCCACCCACTCTGATAACACCATCTTGATTGTGCGATAGAAGTGGTATGATGCCTGAAGAGATTGCTGATCTAATTTCCTGTGGTATTGGCCAGTCACCGCCAGATGCAACGGCAGGCAAAGTGGTGACGGTGGTTGACGGTCGTGCGTCAGAGTGTGATGCTGTACCACAATGTGCGTGGTCAAGAGTCGGCTGTGGCCCTCGTACGCGCCGTATGGGACAGGGTTTGTCTATGGCGCCTGGTAGCCTGGAGGACCTCCCGAGGTCGCGCAGGGCAGCGTGCCTGCTCCATGATGACTGCCCGTGCCGCAATGGAGAAAAGCATAGATCGCAGGAGAGACGTTCCCCACAGCGGCAGCTTCACGCGGCAGGCGGACGATGCAGTGTTCTCGGGACCCAGTGCAACCCAGCAGCGCAGCGATGGCTGCACGCTCGCTAGGCGCGACGCAGGCAGAGTATCAGATGGAGCTATGTGATCGCGACTGGATACGCCGGCGGCACGGCTTGCAGCACCTGCATTCGCCTGACTGGTGTGGAGAGTTCGGTGATGGCGCCAAGTGGGCCCCTGCCCCAAGGCAGTCTAGCTTCATTTGCCAGTGAAAGCCGAACGACGAACTCTCCCATCTCCTCCGACACTGCGACTGCGTCCCCTGGCTATTGTAATCGACCGCTGTATCTCTGCCCGGATCCTCATCTCGAGCTCGCCCGTTGCCATCGCCGTCGCGCTCATTAGCTTGCGCGTGCCTCTGCCTCCCTTGGTGCTAGGGCCCATCTCCCGCCTCCTCTTTACCCTCCCAACCTCAACATCAACACACCACCAGCGCGATGGCCTCAAAATTCCTGCGAGAGTACAAGCTCGTTGTCGTCGGTGGCGGTGGCGTCGGAAAGTCGTGTTTGACCATACAGCTTATCCAGAGCCATTTCGTCGATGAGTACGATCCGACGATCGAGGGTGAGTACATCGGTGGACCGCGCAATAGTCCGTGGAGCGAGGTGCTGTGAGCGTGGCTGACACGAGATAGATTCGTACCGCAAGCAGTGCGTCATCGACGATGAGGTTGCCCTCCTTGATGTTCTCGACACAGCCGGCCAGGAGGAGTACTCTGCAATGCGCGAGCAGTACATGAGGACTGGCGAAGGCTTCTTACTTGTCTACTCCATCACCGACAGGCAGAGCTTTGAGGAGATCATGACATTCCAGCAGCAGATTCTACGCGTCAAAGACAAGGATTACTTCCCCATGATTGTTGTCGGGAACAAGTGCGATCTGGACGGCGAGAGGCAGGTGTCGACACAAGGTAAGGCACATGTGCCTGCGCATTCCAGAGCATACAACTAACCCTTCTCCCAGAGGGCCAGAACCTGGCGCGACAGTTTGGCTGCAAGTTCATCGAGACTTCCGCGAAATCACGCATCAACGTCGACAACGCTTTCTACGACATTGTACGAGAAATTCGCAGATACAACAAGGAGATGTCCTCATACACAGGCGCACCGTCTGGCACACAGAACCAGAATGGTATCGCTAAGATGGGCGTCGAGGACGATACAGACAAGAAGGGCGGCTGCTGCGGCTGCACAGTAATGTAAGAGCGGGGAACGATGTTGTTGTTGCACACGATACGAAGAGAGTTGAAAGATACCTGCCCGCCATTCGGCGCCTCCACCATGCCATAGAGCCGGTGCCGTTGAGGCTTCGAGAGGGGAAACGCGATACCATTAGCACGTACTGCCATTTAAACTCCACGGTCAAGCCACGCGCTCGAACCGTGCTTCTTTTCGACACTTTCTTTTCGGGCTCGCTTTTAGGACTGGTGTTGAACGACGGTCTGATGCTGGCGCTCAAGCTTTGGGTACGGCAGCACCTGCGCGATTTAGACTCATTATTTCCTTACGGCATATCAGTACAACTTGTACATCTGTATTTCCTTACTCAGTTATTCGAAGATGCCATGTTAGGTAGGACGCGGCATGCATCTTGGAATGACTTGCAAAAGATTATTTTCCTTGCTTCATTATTCTCGCTCGACTTACAAGCACTTTAACTTCTATGGACATAATTCAGCTCTATCATCAGCATCCCATTTCGTTTTTGCTTGATGCGCTGACTCCGCAGTCGACTCTGGCATCATGGCAGGATCATCGCATGTCAAATGCGGTTGTGTTCTTCACTTTGGCGGCCTTGTCATCTATCCAAGCAGCCGTGGCGATCGCAGACGCCATGAGCACCCTGAGTCGTTCACCTCGAACGCGCCAAATTTGCCCAAGAGCTGCTATTGGGGGAAACCTCTCACACTACACGCACGGTCGTTTCGAGGACAATCTCCGGTTGAACTCGAAAAGAGGAAACCGGAATGACTTGTCCTCACAAGGATCGCAGTTATAGACGCTGTTATGGACGCGGTCTGGTGCCCATCGTGCAATCAAGGGCACGAACAGTGTTGCGAGGCCAGATCTTCAGCAGAGCTCCGCTTGGAAGTGTGGGGATCGTGTTCAGACACGGCGGGAGCACACGGCTCACTGTTGCCGAACCTTGCACCTTACTGAAGAATGACACGTGGGAGCTGCAACACGGCACTTCAACACTGCTTTCGGAAAGCACCGCTATCTGCAGTCCTCGAATGCTTCGAAATCTTGCACTGTCCCTCAATCAGGTTATTTAATGCGGCTTGCGCTGATGACAGTCGCTTTCAGGGCGTCTGCGCCTGGTCCGAAAGCCATCCGTGTGTATCTGCCACACCACCACGATTTTTACGGGACAGTCTCGTCACCAACAACGGCACATGGCACAACCTTGGCAACTCAACCCTACCGAGGCATCTTATATTGAGTGCTTTACGTGACGTCTTGCGCAAGTCGAGAGGCTGGAGTTGGCGGTTCAATAACACGAATGTTCTGCTCAGGAGAGAGAGAAAGAAAGACATTGCTCACCCCCAGTAAGCCGGATGATAGTGTTTCAGGAAACGGGATGCAGTAGCCTAACCCCATCCGTGCGCTTTCGCTACCCTCACGATGTGGAGCGTTTGATCGACCGAACCGCATATCGTCCTCGATGCTTGAACCTTGCCTTGGATGTACTCCACGGTGAGGTCCGGACGATAGCTTCTGAGTCTGATTCAAATTTACTCAATGGGTACCCAGGTCTGCCTGCAGTAGCCACGAAGAAGCAAGATAGAACAATACGGAGTGAGTAGTGGAGGTTTTTATCGCTCGTAACTCAATTCCAGTAGGAAGTCTTGTGGAAGCTATAAGTCTAACTTTCTCGAGGCCGAGATGTCTTTCGAATCGAAAGGCAACGATATATGGATTTTCGTTGCCATTTGCAGTCATTCAAAGTATACAGATGATAGGATACAGAGGACTCTCATCTCGGCTAGGGTCTCAAAGTATGCTCACAACTATCAACGCATGGACTGTTTGTTAGTGCTAGACTCCATGTATAAACGCAGATATAGTCGTAGTTTGCGCACCGAATTTACTTTGGGTCGCAGCTCAGGATCCTAACGCTCATCAACAGACTACGTGCGAGATATTATCAATCAAAGTCAGCATGACAAAGCTCTATCTAAGCATCGTACAATCAGGGACAACTTGGAGGCTCTAGCCACTGTCAAGATCGAGAAATCCGGTACTGCAAACACGAAAACAGTAACGGTAGCAGTGCGCATTTGGGGTTGAACTTGTTCGTGAGCTAACATCGGATCACTCGTCACAAGAAAGGGTGCCTGATGAGAGAAAGCAGATCTTGGCCTGGAGTAGACGCGCTTGAAGCGAAAAACGGACAGGCAACGTTCAACCACAATGAGGCTGGTTCGAGTGTTCGAACCCCAATAAACCTACCAAATAATACCTGCAGAGTCAATTTGTCTAATTCTGTAACAAGCGTTGTCTCGTCTCTACCCTTCAAGATAAAGCCACGCAACAAGTAAGAAAATGGTGGGCAACCAGGTTTGTATCTACGCCCAATGTCAGTAGCCTTCGTTACAACGCTTCGCAAGCCGCAAATGCCCGCTGTCATGCGATGCAACCCACCTCAGTTGGATTAAGTTCTTGCAGCATTATTGCGCTTAGTTGCTTGTCGTGCATTGCCAATGTGGCGTGGGCAATCGAGCCGTGCCTTACCTCCGTCTTGTTATCTTGTCGAACCCCTTCAGTATGCTTGATGAGGAAGGTGTAAACCTTTATAAGACAAGACATTATCGGCTCACCACTCCAGAGGGGTTGACAGTCACGCGCATCGACCTTCTGAGCAGATTTCCAGACCTTGTGCAACAGACAAACCCAGCCTCATGATTAGTTGTGTGTTCTGCTCTCTGCTTGGCCCATCACGGCATACTTGGCAACGCATGTAACAGTAAGGTGAATTTTCTGGTATCACTCGGCGCCAATGCTGTGTCTGTTTATCGAACCTCTCATTCTTGATATCTGTGTTATGGTACGGCAGGGCTTACTACCATCGACAAGAAGACACGCTGATCACTCACATTCCTCCATATTTTTCCATTGGCGCCCAGGCCTAATGGCCTACACAATTGTCGCAGTCGTATCATCACTTGGCTAAAAAAGGCAGCTGGAAAGCATACGGCCAACCACTGTGAGTATTAAATCCCAACTTTCCTGCAACGGCCGCCTCGTGTGGTAAGCGAACGGATCCCGACTTCACAATGTCTTCAGGCGCGGCGCTTGACATAGTAGATGCCGCAACAGCGGATTATCCAGCCATAGCAAGAGGCTCCATCGATCAGACCATTACTGAGAAGCGAGAGCCGCAAATTTCTGCATCCGAAGAGCTAATTGGACCCAATGGCGAACAATATCCTACAGAAGAAGATTGGACCACCTTGCGACGGGTGTATGGAAAGGTCAATTGGATGATCTATGTCATTGGGATTGTCGAAATGTGCGAGAGATTTGCCTACTATGGAACCACAGCTGTTTGTATGTGCATTGTTGAATGATCAAAACATTGAACTATGTGCTGACCGTAACAGTTGTCAACTTTATCCAGCAGGAGCTTCCTGAAACCGGTCCATTTCCTTCAGCTGGTGCTGCTGGTACAAACGGCCAGGCTGGTGCCCTAGGCATGGGTCAACAGGCTTCCACGGGGCTGGTTCAGTTCAATCAGTTCTTCTCATATGTCATGCCTATGGTTGGTGAGTAGACTTAACTTCCGACCCCAGATCGCCAAAATAATGTCTTCAGGTGGTTGGCTTGCCGACGAATACTGGGGCAAGTTCAAGACGATCTACGTGGCTATTGTTCTAGCCACCGCGGGCCACATCCTCATCATCATTGCGGCCATCCCACAAGTCATTGCCAATCCGAATGGCTCTCTTGCCGCGTTCATCCTAGGTCTCATTCTGTTTGGGAGTGGGGTCGGTTTCTTCAAGTGCTGCATCTCTCCCCTCGTGGCTGAGCAGTACGAGCACAGTCACCCAAGAGCCTTCATCCGCACCGAATCAAGTGGCGAACGAGTGATTGTCGACCCTGGGATTACTATCTCGCGCGTATATATGCGTTACTATCTTCTCATCAACGTTGGTGCTCTAACCGGTCAGATCTCCATGGTGTATGCCGAAAAATATGTTGGCTTCTGGTTGTCTTACCTCTTGCCAACAATCCTGTTCATCTTCTGTCCTGTCCTGATGGTGGGTCTAAGTAAATACTACGTTAAGAAGCCACCACAGGGAGATGTGCTTGTCAAGGCTGTGAAACTGTACGGCTTCGCAATGCACGGAAGGTGGTCATTGAACCCCGTTCGTACCTGGAAGAACCTTTCCTCTCCCAATCTTTGGGATGGCGCCAAGCCAAGCAACCTCGATGTTAAGCCCAGCTGGATGACCTTTGATGATGCTTGGGTTGACGAAGTACGACGAGGAATCAAAGCCTGTCAAGTGTTCCTTTGGCTGCCAATCTTTTGGTTGCCATATGGACAGGTATGTCATGATATGCATGCACGCGGTACTCGCGGCTAATGCAATTGTCCAGATGACGACCAACTTGGTTTCTCAGGCAGCTACCATGGAGTTGAACGGTATTCCAAACGACGTTGTGCACAACCTGAATCCATTCACGCTCATCATGTGAGTCCACCCGGAGGTTCTCAGAGGAGAGTGACATGGAACTGACGATGTTATACCTGTAGATTCATTCCAATCTTTGACAAATTCTTCTATCCACAGCTCGCACGGATGGGTGTCAACTTCACCCCGCTAAAGAAGATTCAGGCCGGGTTCGTCTGCGCGATGCTGAGCATGGTTGTTGCAGCGCTGATTCAGCATTTTATCTACGAAAAGTCTCCCTGCGGCAAAAACGCGAGCTCATGCGATGAGCTTGGCCCGCCAGACCTCACTGTGTGGGTACAAACTCCAGCTTACCTGCTCATTGCCTTTTCGGAGATCTTTGCGTCTATCACAGGTCTCGAGTACGCTTACACCAAGGCTCCCAAAAATATGCGATCGCTCGTCACTGGTGTGTTTTGGTTCACACACGCTTTCTCTTCCGCGATCGCGCAAGCCTTCGTACCTCTAGCTACAGATCCCTTGCTGGTGTGGTTATATGTAACGATTGCGATCTTGACTTTCTTTGGATGGATCGCGTTTTGGTGGACTTTCAGGTCTCTTGACAAGGAAAACGACGCACTTGACAAGCTCCCTGAGGGCGACTACCTTTCGAACTCGGAAGCGCTCGCAGCGAAGACCAAGTCGGTAGAGAGAGCGTAAGATGATGATTTGACGATTCGCGCTTCATCAAAGGTTTTCTTCGCAGCATCGATCATGTTACGGGTTTGATCGTACGGGATTCTGTTCTGTCAAGCCACTCATTTTGGGTGGGCGTCGGTGTTTCCGAGCCTACAATTCGAAGTCGCGCACGACGGATGAAATACAATAAAGCCTGCAAATGTACATAGTAATCACAGTACTATGATATATAACATGTAACAGGCAAGGTGCGCACGGAATGCACGGCAACGGTTTTGTTTCAGCCTATGTTAGCGCATTCCCCGCACATATAAACGCCACTCCCCAGATTCTTTGCAACGCCACACGTCGTTGTCTGCCAAAATCTCAAAGTTCACCATATCGCGACTGCGCGCATGCTCTGCTGCACGTGCAACTGACGAAACAGGACATTTCCGTGTGCATTTCTGTCCCGAGCCTCGACACAAGTGCGCCGTAGCTCTGTCCTGTTGTACCGATCTCTTTTGTCAGGTCGGCTTCAAAGCACATAGCAGTTGCATCCGACATCGTTTAGGAGCTGAATATCGGGGAACAGCAAGCTTTTTGTTGCCATGGGCGTGGACAACAAAGTCAAAGGTTCGCATCATGCTATGGTCATTCTGCTATGGGAGCGCGACTAAAATGTTCCAAGCTCGCTTGTGCTTCCTGGGAGCGTCATGAGTTGTGTAACTGTGCTTGAAAGCCACAGCCAGGCTTGCCTGCCTACGCGCTTGGTTTTATAAAGGATGAGTGCACCTTTTATCGTACTGAAACATGCCCAGCGGCACTTACGATACCCCTTTTCATTTGCGCAGATGTAAGCGCCTGTCTTCTCTCGCCGAGGCAACCTTGTCGGTGCCGTTTTCTGGATCAAGATTACACCGAGGATTGTTTCTGCCATGCATCCTTCCGCCAACTGCGACCCGTCCTGGAGCTGGATAATGTTTGCTTTCTCTGGATGTGTAGACCACCTCGACGTGGTCCCCACCGCGACACAAAGCACCACCACGGATAATTCGTTATAATGTGTAACCACGCAGCGTCGGCTTATCGTTGCTTTTCGATACTCATCAAGTCCTGGAGTTCGACAAGCATTGGTGGATCTCACAAATCAGCCATCTGAAACGCCAAGTTTGCAGGCAAACATTGCCAAGCAAGACCTCCCGCCGGGTCCACTCTGCACATAGCCTCGAAATTGGGGAAGATCTTGCTGCAAACGCTCCGCTCAGTGGTCACTCAGCGGTGGAAAATGCTGGTCCGCAACCTTGGCATGCCGATTTCTGGAAGTGTGGAGTCGATCTTTGATTATGCTCTATACCCAGATGGCTAGCCACTCCTTCAGGCGCTCGTTGAAGCCCTGCGCAATTTTGCGTTCCGTCCTTCCATGCATTTGGGCGGCTCGGTCTGCAGAGATGAGGTGTAAACTGTAGAGATGTTCGCATATAAAGCATGGGTCAACTTCCACCTATTACCAGCTCAGAGTTATTACACTTTTTCTTCATCTCAGCTGTTCACTTCACGACGATCCAGGAGATCTCGTTGTCACTCGTTCATTGAGCAGTTTGTCATACTACCATACACCTTTCTATCATCCGACTCGTCCACAGAGCAAACATGAAGTTCTCTCAAGTTCAACTTGCGGCACTTGTTGCCAGCATTGCCTCTGCGCAGACCCTCAACATCCCTACTCGTGTTGGCGAGATCACATCGCTTCCTGCGCCCAGCGTCATTACCGGAAGCGAAGACTACGGTAACAGGGAGTTCGACCGTGGTCACCCGTGCGACTCCGACGAGGACACTGGCAGCGACAGCGCTGTCTTCGTCCTCGAGGACGGTGCCAGCCTGTCCAATGTCATTATTGGTGCTGATGCCCTTGAGGGTGTTCACTGCCTTGGTAAGCCATCATGTTCACCCACTCTGAGAGCTCCATGACTAATTAGCCTATAGGCTCGTGCACATTGACCAACGTTTGGTTCCGCGATGTCTGCGAGGATGCCGTCTCCATCCTCGGCACCGGTGACGCCACCATCATCGGTGGTGGTGCTCAGGAGGCCAAGGACAAGGTCATCCAGCACAACGGTAGAGGAACCGTCACTATCAAAGACTACACCATCGTCAATGCCGGTAAGCTGTACCGCAGCTGCGGTGACTGCACCGCCAACGAGTCGAAGTCTCCCCGTAAGGTCATCGTTGAGAACGTCCGCGCCTTCGGCATGACCTCCGATCTCATTGGAATTAACTCCAACTTCGGTGACGAGGCTACGATCAGCGGATCATGTGGTGAGACTAAGATGGTCTGCCAGGAGTACAAGGGCATCAACAAGGGTGATGGTCAGGGTGGCAAGGTCGACACCAAGGGCAGCTGTAAGGGCGCTCAAGGTCTGCTCGAGGCGCTGCCTGCTTGCGGTGCTGGCGAGGAAACTCCAGCTCCTGAGCCTGAGGTCCCCTCCGCGACCGTCTCCGAGACCGTTCCTTCCGCTACCGCTACCGTCTCCGCTACCGTCTCCGCTACGCCCACTGAGACCGCTGAAGAGGAGGTCCCTGAAGAGACCAGCACCCCTAGCCCTACCGAGTCTGCCCCTGCTCCCGAGGAGACCGAGGTTGAGGAGGAGGAGGAGGCTCCTATCTCTACTGCCACCCCTGCTCCTTCCACTCTTCTCACCCTCACCAAGACCTCTGAAGAGTCTGCTCCCACCGAAGGCTCATCGAGCGGTACCGTCGCACGCTGGGGACGCTGCGGTGGTATCGGCTACACTGGCCCTACCGAGTGCGCTGCAGGTACGTGCACGGTCCAGAACGACTACTACCACCAGTGCCTGTAAGCGCACCGTGTGTGGCTAGGAAGGGTGATGATTTTTCGATTCTTGTGAGCATGTTGAAAGTGTATGTAAATAGGCCGAAATAGAATCGAAACTTGAATCGATCAGATCGGTGGCTTATACAAGTGATGAGACGTAAACCACAAAAAGTATGCAGACCGCTATAACTGCACCGAGCCCTAGTCGACTACAGGCTCCGCCTACGTCAGTTGCGCCTTGTGTACCAAAGCGCCGCATGACCGGGATGTTGGGAGATGCTGTATTTGCTGAGCTTCAGCAGATCATGTAGATCGGTCTCCCAACTCATGTTCACCGCCATGTCTCTTTGACCCGTTCGTGATAACGAAATATCGTTGTTCAGGTGTCGAGAAATGTTGACGGACAAGCACCTAGCCCGGGTCTAACGCGAAGAGATGTCATATGCCTCCCGCCCTTCACGTACTCTTTGCGTAACTCAGTGCCAGTAGCTGCGCTGAAGCTGCAGCCGCTGACCATGTGCAGACGCTGATCGTTTCCCCGAACTAACTCTGAGGGAACAATTCTGGCTGTTTTTCTGGTCTTCGGAGACCATGGAGTGCTCCTTCTGAATGTGGCAGACCTTCATTCCTACTCTTCTACTTCAGTCTTGATCTTCGTCTTGATCGCCCTAGTGGGCTTGATACCCGCCTTTCTATCTTCCTCTTCCTCGATCTCCGTTTTCGACATCTTCTTCTGTGCCTTGTCCCACTCCTTTTGCTCCTTAATAAATCTCTCTTTTTTGGCCTGATAGCCATCGTGACATTTGGCTTTCTCCCAGACCTCTCTGAAGATGAGACTCGCTTGCAGCTTTTCGTCCTTGCCTTCGAAGTCTTTGTCTTGAGCCAATTCCTCACCCGTGGCCTGGTCGTACTTCCTGCCTCCTTTGTGATTCGCGTACCGCTTTGCGCGTGTCATGCCCATCTGGAGGAACTTCCGCGACATGTCCATGCCAATGAAGTCGTCGGCATCGTTGTAGGCGAGGAACTTTGCAAAGATCTCCGTTGAAGATTTGCGTGCAATGGCGGGCGTCTTGAATCGCCAGGCGGGCAATATCTCGGATTTGTAAGGCTCAAATGTCAATACGCCCATTTCGCCGCGAGCGATGCGGTAGGACATGCGTTGGGCTTTGGTCAGCGGTTGGGCGGGCATTGCGGAGGTCTTTATTATGGATCAGATGTTGAGAAGCTTGTGACGAGATAATCGAAAATCGCGGCCATCATGTTACAGCTGGTGGAGGTGCCTGTCTCGTCAGTCACGATTGATTGGTGACGCACTCATTGCGCTGAGCCGAGGCACGCGTTTCGACGCATCGTCACGACTCCGCGTGACATCGATTCTGAAGCATTTGAGCCGATCGTGGCGGTATTCCGATGGGAGAATAAAATTGGAACGGTGTCACAGAAACGGTGGGAAGAACGAAGACCGGGGCTGTAGCCTTGGTGAGCGCGGTCCGCTCTGTTCGGCCGCCTCGAGGTTGGCAGCTACACCGAACGCATGATAGGCAGACTTTGTAGACGCAGCCACGTCACTAATGTAGATAAGGAAAGCGACCAATACTTCAGCAATGATTTTCTCTCACATCGCAGTAGAGACGCGCGCATTGCTGTTTCCAGACGTCCTGTACAAGCTCATCTACCGCCCGTTTGCTCTTCCGCTATCCAGCGCAACTGTCACACACAGGCACCGATCATCTCACGCTCAGATCGTCTATCATTAGGGCGTTGTACCTTTGCTTTATGCCGTTCAAACTCGTAAAACTAGCTGACTCATTTTCGGAAGATTGGAGTGACATTGATCGTACACAGCCTCCAGTCAGGAAGGTGGTTGGCGTTGTACAGAGCGGCCATATGGAGGAACGTTTTTTTGATCTCTGACATTGGTGCCAATAAGCCGTACGGAAGCCGTGGAAGCCTTGAGGAGGAGGAGAAGCGAGACAATTTCACGACAGTGAAACTGCATTTCACATGTAGGCAGTCTGAGAGACTCTGCTTCATGCCCCTTCTGCTCTTAATGGGAGGATGAGTTGTGCAATATTAATGTACTGACTACCTGAGATATCGACTTGACGAGGCCTCGGATGGTCTTCGCGGTGAGACAGCAAATAGATGACATTCGCTGAGGGGATTTGCCATTCGGCCACCGCTGCACCTGTTGCCAGAGATTTGAAGGGCGTAGTGTCCTCTCAAATACACAGGGTAAGACAAAGAATAGGCGGCAAAGAAATAGCTTCAACTTCTACATGTACGTTACGGAAAGAACTTTAGACTGTGATTGACAATGCAATTAATTCGGTCACAATTATCGCTACTGGTTAATGAGGATGTTGCATCTAAGCTACCTATTTCTTCAGCAGATCCCTCCTGCTCCACTGATGGCCACCCTTTGAGTCACCCTCCCTGTGCTTCTCCTCATAGATTTTCTTCGTCAACTGCCTGTACAAGTACTTGCCACCGTTGTTGTAAACGATACTGTGGTCGCTATCGGTGAAGAAGGTGTTCTGCAACTTCTCAGGAGTGACTCGAGCACCCATCAAGAGGTCAACAAGCGCAGCTGAGTTTTGGAAGTGTACGTTGTCGTCACCAGTGCCGTGCTGGATTACAACACCACCAGCAATGTTTTTGAATCCAGTGGCGTCGTGCACGCGGGACTTGTTGTAGCCGTCGACATTGTCCTCGGGCAGCTTCATGTAGCGCTCAGTGTAGATGGAGTCGTAGAAGCGCCAGTCACTCACGGGAGCGGTGATAAGCGCAAACGAGATGATCTCGTCATCAACCTCAACAACCTTAGAGGAGAGATAACCGCCGTATGACCAACCAAAGATACCGATGTGCTCACTGTCAACCCAAGAGTTCTTTGCAAGCTCTTTGGCAGCCCATATTTGATCCTGAGCCTCAAGATCTCCGAGGTTCTTGGTGACGGTGGAACGGAACTCGCGGCCCTTGCGTCCGGTACCGCGGTTGTCAACGGTTAGCGTAATGTACTCAAGCTCAGGGTCTGAAGCGATGTAGGCTTTCCAGTTGAGAGGGCTGAACTGCTTGTGCACCTCCTTTGCGTTGGGTCCGCCGTAGGGGATGAGGATGAGAGGGTATTTCTTGCTGGAGTCGAAGTTGGGAGGCAGGCGTAGCATGGCATCGAGGGTGAAGCCGTCAGGGTGCTCAAGGTCTAGGTAAGTAATGTTGGGCAGGTTGTACGTCGTGAGGTTGCCGTAGAGAGCCTTGTTGTCAACGATGGTGCGCACCGGGTCGGTCGAGTTGACAGCGTAGAGTTCCTGATATGGGACATCGGGTCCGGCGTAACGGAGAACGTAGTAGGAGCCGCCAGACGAGAAAGACGCAGTCCAGAAAGCGGAAACGGTATCGTCAACAAGCGCCTTCTTCTCACCGGTGTTGAAGTTGACAGAGTAGACGTGCGACTCAGTACTGTGGTGCTCAGTGGAGGTGAAATAGACGAGACCACGCTTGGCATCGATCTTCAGAACTGCAAGTACCTCGAACTCGCCAGAGGTCAGTGCAATGGGCTCACCACCGTTTACTGGGAAGAGGTAAATGTGGTTCCAGCCGCTCTCATCAGAAAGGTCGAGGTAGTACTCAGTTCCGTTGCCGTAGGTAGCGTTAGCGGTCTGAACAGCACCTAGGTAGCGGGTCGCAATGAGGTTCTCGAGCCAGCCATCGGTGCCATCGCGCTCACGGATGACGGAAGAAGTACCTGCCTCGACATCGATGACAACATACTTCTCAAGGTCTTGCACACGGTTGAAAGCGCGGTATACAACCTTGCTGTGAGCATCGGTAAGCCAGTTGACCTCACCAATGACAAGGTCATCCTCAGGGAAAGCGTCGACTGCAATCGTTTCGACTTTGCCAGAGGCCACATCGAGCAGGTTGAATCCAACGGTGGGGTTCTTCGTGCCGACCTTGGGATAGCGCAGCTCGAGCTCGCGGGCGTAGACAGGAGCCACATCAGAGTCGTCCATGTAGTAGGGGATGCGGAATGTGCCAACACCAGTCTCGTTGAAGCTCAAGAAAGCAATCTTCTCGCCGTCAGGACTATACCACAAAGCATAGCGGTCGCCAAAGATTTCCTCTTCGTACACCCAGTCAGGGACAGCATTGAACCAGTCGGGTCCACCGTTTTCGGTGATTTGAGTGATGTTGCCATCGTTCCAGATGTACAGGTTGTTGCCCTTGACAAAAGCAATCTGGGACGACGTGACCGGACTCCACTCGGCGTACTGGATGGTGCCGTTTGACTCAGGGTCTAGCGAAATTGTCTCTCCGGTCTCGACATTCTGGATAAGGTAGTCGGCATAGTACGAATGCCTAGAGACGGTCAATACTCGTGCTTTCGGATTTCAATTTTGGGCTTATCCAACCTGTACTCCTTGGTGTAGTTCACCGCCCACAGCACGTGGCTGGCATCGCCTGAGATAAAGAAGTCCCAGTAGTCAGCCGGAACCTTGTCAGCGGACAAGAACGTCGACGAGTCGCCAGTCGCCACGTTCTCGAAAAGAAACGAGCCATCAGCGCCAGTGTAGATGTAGTCACCATCTGCACCAGTACTGACCCAGCTAAAGGCCCTGGTAGAGGCAGCCAATCGACCAGGTGCGTCGGTGGTGATGTTGTAGTTCAGGCGCAAGGTTGAGTTGCTGCTTCCGAGTGGCTGGTGAGGCTGCCTTGGGGGCTCAATGGCCTGAATTAGCGGCAGAGCCGCAGCAATGACGGCGAACGAACGCATCGTGAGAAACAACACGACTTGCGAGACAAGAGGAGCGTTCGATCACGTAAATCCCCGCTGCGATGCAGCGATTTATGTAGCTCTGGTCGTACATGATTGACTAATGAGCACCCGATATGCAGCTGCCGTAAGAGGCAGTTGTCAAGACAATGGGTCGTCGTTGCCAAGAAACCCAAGCGACCCGGCGCCCGGCTCAGGAAGGCTTTCAACTGGTTTTCTCGTGTTTGCCACAAGATTGCGGGCAAGTCGCATTATTAGACAGGAAGGTGCCAATGGCCCGAGGAAGATCGCGTGCGTTGCAAGGCTGTGCACGCAAACCCGTGCCGGTGGGTGACGCGATGGCGGATGGCGCTTGCTTGATTGCGCAAAGACTGGCAGGTACGGATGGCGCTAAAACGCCGAAGCTTGTCTTATCAGCTCCCTCGCCGTCGCGACTCTGTCGAGCTCAGTTAGAATTGCCTACATTGTACTTCCACTTGACATCAAAGGCAAGCGCGGCGGCGAGACCGATGCTGTAAGTCGTCCTCCGTGTAGGTGTAACGGCTTACAAGGGATAGACTCGTGACACAGCATTGGCAAGGAGGGTTCAGACGTCAAAATGTCTCGATGCTCCTTCGACAACACCCTTTTACGATAGGCTACCACAAGTGATTTGCAGGCCAAACCCTCGACCAGATGCGCCATGTGTGTCGCTAATCTGGCCTCTTGCCGACTAGCCAAAATGAGAGTTCCATGAACATTACGTAAATAACATTGATGTTGCATAAAATGAAGTATTATTCAATGTTCTAAAAACATGTTAAAAATGAGAAACAAGCTCGACTTCAGCAGCCAGCATCACCTTCTGTAAATCTGATAAACCAAAACCACATTAACAATGGAACACAATGCCCTTCAACCCACGTTTGGTCGCCAGCTTAACCTCCGTTGGTTTGACACGCTCGTTCTCTCCATGCCACAGGCAGAGCATTCGGAGCTAGCATGGTCAGTATGCGATATGGAATATTCATCTCTTTCTGGCACCAATGGCACACTGTTCCTGGGACATGCGAATAATCTCTCAAATCCACTGTGATACTCGAAACCGTCTCGGCAGAGGTTTGCATGTTGTGAGAGCTCGCTTTCCTCTGCATTCGCGAGAATGTTCATTGAAGTTGTCCCGGATGATCCTTTTGTTGCATGAATGGCAAGTAAGTAGCCACTTTTGGCATGTCTTTTTGTGGTCTTGGAAGTTCGATGACCGTAGCTTACAGTTGATGCACTTCCCTGGCTGGGTCTCTTGTGTAGCTATAGTTACTCGCTCGCTGCTAGCGTCATGATTGCTTACTTCATCGGCTGATGCTGCCTTTGGCTCTGATTTCGATGCTTCGACTGTGGGCATTGCCAAGGTTTTGGCCAGTAAATCATGCTTCTTTACGCCGTCGATTCTTCTGTTTCATGAGAGCTTTGGACATCATTTTTGTTCATATTGAAGTTACTTAGAGGCGACATAGCTTCAGAGTCTGGCTCCAAAATCTGGAGCCTCTCCTTGCTCTTAGATCCCAAACTCTCCGCCGCCGATACATCGTGAGCATTCTAAGAAAGAACTTCGGATGCTTTGAAGGGAACGGGCTCGGATTTGAACACTTCTAGAACTGGCTTGTGAAAGGTAGGATTCGGGGTGGCGTCTTGCTGCTTGGCGTATTGATCAAACACCTTTTTTGGGCTGGCGTCTCCTCGGTGGTCGTCTCGATCTGTAGAGTACTGTTCGTCTCTTCCGACGAGACGTAAGTTGCTTCTGTGGTTACCAGATCGTCGTAGTTGCTTCGGCCCTACTGCGTTTCTTCGAGGGCCTTCTCCTGTAGAAAAAAAAATGGTTCTGTAAACAGATCTATGCATGTATCCGTGTACAAGATCTCACACTTTGTGAGTGCAATGTCCTCCTCCAAGCTTTGCTCCTGGTCTCTCGCTTTTCGCTCCCGATCTTTCGAGCATTTCTATTTGTCCTACCGCAGCATGATAGCGCTTTCCAAGATGCAGTACCTTCTATTTCATCGTCCTGGCTAAGCTGGCCATGATCTGGCAGGCAACTACAAGTACTCGAAACATTCGTTAGTCGCACGACAGCAGCGAGGATGGAGGGTGGGCAAGGACTGATATCTTTCAACCCGTATCAGCTTAGTGGAGTAGGAATACAAGTGTGCGTAAATCATTACTATACCCTTGGTGCTCCCTGCAGTTTCGCAGTCAGTACAAGCGGTGGGCGACGAAAGGCACAACCGGTACAAGAAGAACACACTGTGTAACGAGTGGTACCCACCTTGGGGTAGATCTATGATCAAATGACTGCTCCATATGGAATGTGCGCAAGTCTAGCATTGTGGTTGACTCCAAGAATTGCCCAAGCAGATTTACCTCAATCAGGTGCAACGAAGAGACAACGGCTGTAGGGGGCCGGGTGAATGACAATTCGCAACTCATATAGATTTTGATACAAGATCCTCCCTGTTACATGTGTCAAGTGAACTGTATGAATGTCTTTGGTAGAGTTTAAACATCGTAGGTGAAAGAAGCATTCACGGCTGCTGTCTCAGAGGCTTCTTTGTCGCATCCACAACCCCAAGTTATTATTTTGCCTTGTTGAGGTAAGTAACACGGGTGCCTTCTTTACTTCGCTTAGCATCATCCGTTCTTGCATGCAGGGCGCTGACTATGTGGCAGTGTCTCTCAGGCGTTCTCCGCATGTTCGTCGCTCCTTCTCCAAGGGCAAACAGGCGTGCCCCCAGCCATAGCCAACTCAGAAGTGCAATCTTGGCGAATTGATCACCCTCTCAACTCCGGTTATCTACTACGATAAGCGACACGGAATTCCAGACTCGCCTCCAGTGCATCGCACAATGGCCACTCCCTCCAAGCCTGCGGGCTGGCGACTTGTCAATTTCGCTCGCTCGTCAACCCAGTCTCATCCTGATCCGCAAGATCTGGCAGCACAACAGAAGCCGGCACCTGGTTGGTCAGCGGTCCGGTACGATTTCGAACAACGCCTGAGTCGTTTCGGTATCAAAGTCTCCGAAGGCAAGACACTCTCTGACCTTGCAAACGATTCGGAAGTGCAAACGCGGGGTGGAGCCTATACTATTGTGGATGGATGCAATCATGATACGGCGTCGCAAAACACGCAGTTGCCGAATGATGAAGCTTTTCCACCGCTGAAGGTAACAACTCCTTTGTCTTTCACCAACAGCAAGCGTGAGGCGAGACTCGAGAGCTTAGAGCAACAGTTGCGACAAGCGCATACAGAGGTTCAGAGCTGGAAAGAGAGATGCGAGGCTCGAGAACATGACCTCCACGCATCGTACGGTGAAATTATGAAATGGAGGATGGAGTACGAGAATCTGTACAGCGCTGTCATTCGAGACCAGGAGATTCGTCCTCGTAAGGCGCCAACAAAGAGGCAGGGAACAAAATCTTTAGGCTGAATGCCATGCGAATCCGCAGGGTTGAACAAGACTACATATGGAAGATGGCATAGCCCATGTATCACTTAACAAACCCACGAATTTATTTGCCGTCTCCTCCACGCCTTCGTCATTGGGTTCAGCCCTTGCAGTGTAATCCTTCGCGGTTGTCCCGTTCAGTACTTCGTGCAACGCGCAGGTTATAAACTCGGTCCCTTCGAGTCTTATCTTGTGTGTTGCTGTCCTGAACAATGTACCGATTGCTGTCTGGGGCTGGCCCGGCCAGGTATTATAACCAAGAGCTTTGAGCTGGGTGTCCGCAACTCTGCTGCCCAAGTCAATACTCTAACGGATAGTAGATCATATAGATTACGATAGCCCGTGGTCTTGCCCTCGCAGTTGTGCGATCAACGTAGTCCTGTATCTCGGCACCGAACATATGGTGAAAATACCTGTGAAGATGCGGTACCATTTTCGATCGAGAATCGAGGAGTCGACCATGCAGATTGCAACATGTGCCAAAGAGTGCATGGTAGTGGTTTGAGAGCGATATAATATGCTCCAACGCTGACTAACAGCACATCTTGTAGCCTGATGTTATCGCGGATGAGAAGGTCGCGTGCGAGCAGTTCTTGGTCCCGTTGCCGAAGCATAGATTCCTCAACAGCAGCATTGACGCATGTTGCTTGGTCGCCAAGATAAACATTCATCCAGAATTCAATATCGTGCTCCGCTATAGGATCGTCAAGCGTGTGCTTGTAGATATCGGGTACTTCGAATAGGAATTCGTTGGAGTGTATCCAGTACATGTTATCAGGTGAGGAGTCGCCTTCAAGGTACACAACAGGAGCTCCCGGCCTCTACATTTTGGTGATGGCATGGAAGGGAAGATCGTGAGATTCTGTATCTGATGCCCTTTATACTCCAAGTAGAATCTCGAGCGGGTGATTTTGCAGAAATTTGCCGCCATAGTGAGTAACCACGGTGACCAGGAGCGGCTTTAATATCAGGAGAAAAAAAAGGTATGTGCGATCAGGGAAGAACTTCAGAGACACCAAAGTCAAGGTATCTTCAGCACATAATGAGTGTGTTGTACAACTGATACGTTACACTGGTGCGAACAACATCCGGCTAACATGACGTCACCGGCATGATGACCACGCTCGTGGCCTTCCTTCTCAGTGTGCGCAATCCCTATCCATGTTGGCTATCCGTACTTGTTGCGGAGTCGTGTTCATAATGACACCGATTGTAGCCCCATGGTCGTCGCCGCCCATCAAGGGTGGGGCTTCATTTTGGCCGGTCCCGCCCCCACTCCTTGAAAATGCGGCGCCCGCATCTTGCACAATGACAATTACTTCACTTACACCCAAAGTGTACGTGCAACCACCCTAGCAAAATTGTGTAGACAAATTACCTTAAATGTCTACCAAGAAGACGATCTCATTCTGCTGAAATTCGACCAGCAGCCTTGCGCTTGACTTATTTATCCCTATGCGCGATTTGTGAGCGAAATAGAGTGCTGGGCGAGATTGTGCAGATCATGAGTTGATCATCGAGCGTGGTATCTCCGCCAAGCACATTGGCGCTGAACGGCGTTCTGTGTCAGCGTATAAGGATATCTGAGCCCTGGACGAAATCAAGGAGCGTTGTCGAACGATTCCACAATGATCCTTCACGTCTTTGCTTGGCTTGTAGCTTGTGCCATTGCAGCACCAACCCAATTTCACAGAGGTGGTATCAGACCAAAGACCATCATCATTGACACCGATTTACTCGACTTCGTAAGTCCTCGTCACCTGAAAACGTTGCATGAAAGCGAGGGCTTGCGCTAAGACTACCTGAGGTGGATGACCCCCTTGCTATAGGGCTCGCAAATGTTTTCCAGAAGCGGCACGAAGCAAAAATCATCGGCATTGTCTCCAGTAAGTGCATATATCTTGATCTAGGAAGCAACAGATAAGTGACCTCATTCTGGCAGGTGTGTTTAGCAGGTATGTGCCGCCCGCGATAGACGCCATCAATACCTACTATGGACACGGCGACATTCCTATTGCAATACAGAAGCCGGTCGACAATACTGTAAGTAGCCCGGTTTGCATCATCAGCCTCGGTAATAGCATTAACTTCGCTATCATAGACAAGAAATCCTACCTTCCCGCAAGAGAATGAGTACCTCACTGGCCTTACCTTCAACCTCCCGCAGAACATAGGAGACGGCAGCAACACCACAGATCCAGTACTACTCTATCGAAAGCTGCTTGCTTCGAGCCCAGACCACAGCGTCACCATCGCAAATATCGGGTTCCATGACAATCTTTACAACCTCCTCCTCTCGCCTCCTGATAAGATATCCCCACTTTCAGGAAAAGAACTTGTGAGGAGAAAGGTTGCTGAGCATGTTGTGCAGGGCAATCCAAATGGCGGTTCATTTAACTTTGAGGGCAACGACCCAAAATTTGCGCAATTTGTGCTGACCAACTGGCCCGGCCTTATTACGTACGTGCCGGACGCAATCGGTAGCACAGTATATTTTGGGTCAAGATTGACGACAGAGCTCAATACCACTACAAACCCAATAGCGTATGCTGCTGCAACGAGTATCGGAGTCGGCAATATACATGAGAGTTGGGATTGTAAGTCAGACGGAATTACACAGCACCTGGATCCTAGCTAATCGCTTGCACACATGTAGCTACTGCCATATACTATGCTGTTCGTGGGCTTGAAAGCGTTTATTGTTTCGACAGAGATCGGGGCGAGATTCGCTTTCTCGAGAATGGCACTGCGATCTGGGACTATGAATCAGGGTCGAGGCTACAACGCTCGATAGAATTGAAAGTCAGCAACACGACATTTGCCGCCACTTTGGAGAAACTGCTGGTATCTGAGCCTTGAACTCATCTTATTTGAGACCATTATTAATACGTTAGAAGTAAGTTGTCTAAGGGCGATGACTGGCAGTTTGTACACTTTTGTACACGGAATCTCGCCTTGCTTTATAGTGCACGTTGATCAGTGTGGAACATGGATCGCCCCAGTCCTCTGTAGATTCGCATATAATACCACCATAATGCAACACTTCGTTCCGCTTCCGCTACCTGCGCGCCTAATACCTCACTCTGTGTGGCAAACTGTCGCATCGAATACAACTTCTTTGCGCACACTGACAACTTCAAAGTAGTCTTCTTCATCATATTCAGTATTGGCATCGCCCTTATGCTCTCAGCAAGCCCGCCCACATCTGCTCCGGTCACCGCAGTGACAAGCAACATCATGAGGGCAAATGTATGCCTTGCGGGCCCTTGGTACATAGTGCCAATCCTCGCTGAGGCTACCATTCATCCGGGTTGCTCCGATGTTTTGTAGCTCACGAGTACGTGACTTATCTATATTAACAATGATGGCGTCAAGGTACTTCTGTTCCTTAATTCTTTGAAGCAGAGCGTGGATTTGGAAGTAATCCGCCTCCACCTGTAGATGCAGGTACAGGTCGTAGTCGAAGGCACCGTCTCTGAACCAGAAGAGAGAAAAAGTAGATGGTCGACGCATAAATCGAAGCAAGTGCTAGAACAGTTCAGGGTCTGCGTCGAGGAAATAAGTACCATCGCGCTGCGGCGTCCCATTGAAATGAGCACTCAGCTGGCGCCGAAACAGTCCCGATTCTGCGGTGAGAATGTCAGTGGAGACATTGTAGAAAGACCGGCGATGTTAAGTGTGATGATACTTGGCCGCGGTTCTTCGGAAGCGCCAACGTCGTCACTCCGCAGCTGTGAAGCTTGCGAAGTGGGCGCGGCTACTGGGCTTGATCAGAGAAATCGCTGAAACTCAAGCTCGAGAGCATCGGGAAGTTTGTTCTTGTAATTGTCCATTGTGGTAGTCTTGGGCATTTTGTGGAAGTTTAAAGGTCAAACTTAAGCATGTGAGGCCCTGCGGCCAGTCGTCTAGCTTGACGCGCTAAGGGTCTGCTCACGATGAAGACCTTTCTGACTAGGTTATCAAAACTACCATAGCAGAAGCCTATTGCAAACGCCGTTTCCTGTTAAGTGTGTTTCATGTAGCCCTTTCCGTATCCTTACTTCATCCGTGCCTGGACATCCCGCACATCGCTGCAAAGCTCGAACCCGCCTTGCCGCTCCAACTCAGACTTAGTCGTCTTCGCTGTTACGACTTCAGCCTTTGCTTTCTTCACAAGCTCTTCCTTTGCTGCCACGTACTGGTTGCACTCACTCATCTCTTCCGTGTATTTTGCCTTCTTGAGCGGCAGTTGTTCCCTTAAATCCTTGATCTTCGAGTCTGCAATCTTGTTGGCGATCTTGATCGCCTCGTCCCTCTCGTGGATGATTTCCGCAAACCTGTCGTCCGCCGTGGCGTCGAAAGTCGCCAACTTATCCCATAGGGCCGTTTGCTCTGTCATCGCTCTACTGAGCTCAGTCTCGGTAGTTTCAAGGTTGCTATCCACCTTTTCTACAAGCTCTAGTGTGCTGAGGTACTCCTTCACTTTCTGGATGCGCGCAGGTGTCATGTTGCCGTACAAGCCAGCATCATTACCAGGCTCATGTTCTTTCTCGACTGTATTTGACTGCGAATCATCCTCCCGTACGAACAAACCCAAATCATCTTCATCGTCGCCAGTCATATCGACAGGCTCACATGTTTCAGGTACTCTCCTTCCTGACCTCCTACTTGAAGAGAGATGGCTATAGTCATTGTACTCCTCGACCCGCTTTCTTTTCTTGCCTGAGTCTGGCGTGCGCGGTGCGTGAATCGTCAAAGTCGGATGGTTAAACATGCCGAATTTTCCGCTATTGATCTTCCTCGTCTGTCGCTCCGACATATCGTGCCCGGCTACATGTCCACGCTCCTTGGAGGCACGGTCGGCGTCAAATCTCGGAGCACTGTCTTCGCTGGCTTCGCTAGCTTCGGTGTCAGAAGACGATTTGTTTGCAATTGGTTGAGTGTTGTGGGTACGTTTGCGTCTCGGCGGCATGTTGGTTGTGAGTTGAGAATGTAGTTGAGTGAAGGGGTAGTAGCTTGGAGTGCAAGGGTCGACCCCGTCTGCTACCCTACATGAAGTCAGTCTCACTGCAAATGTTTGCCGAGACTAAGTGGGTGCAGGGTAGGATTTGAATTGCACGGGTTGAAAATTGCTGCTGAGCAAGCTCTGTCTCGGTACTTGGTGTACTGACAAAGTTTAAGCAAAAGTGGCGATACCATACACAAAATCGCAGAGTGCGACCTGCTTACCTCTCAAAAGCATTTTCTGTTCCATAACGCACCTTATTCTATGAATCAATGATCGTACAAGCCCTACCGAGCTTTGGATTAAGCTTTGCGGTGCAAACTAGCAAACAGATTATCGCCTACCTGACAAGTTGCTCCTTTATCAAGTTTTGTAAAGCACTGCGCGTGAAATCCAAGACTTTGCGTTCCAGCCTTGAATATGCAACTACTAGCTTATCTTATACCTCACTATGGATTGGCTCTGATCGGGATGTCGTAGTCGTATCTGTTCAATCTTTCCACGCTCAGTCCATCTTGAGCGACGAAAGACTCTGTCAGTACCTGCTTGCCACCACAAATGGGTCGCAGAGCCTTTCACTGGACGCCTTTTCCATGCTATCTGTCCCCTGAACTAGTGGAGTTCAAACATTCCACTACATTTTCTCCGCACCGCTCGATATCCAACGGCTGGCGTCCGTCCCTCCCAAATGCAATCTGTAGCCCAACATCCAGTGCCTTACACCTAGAGCGCTTATGCAACATCTGGCCCCTATGATTAAGAGCAATCAGCAAGACCCATCCATCCTCACAGGCCTCGCGATCAGCAACCATGATAAGCAACGCCTGATCAAGATCGAGATCCTCGCCTTCCTCGATCTTCCGCCCATTGTTCCCTTCCATCGTATCAGGGCAGCGAACCAGCGCATGCAAAATAAACAAGGGTACTGTATCCATGAGCTTCACTTCACCATCCGCACCAGGTGTCTGTACACCATACGCAGTTTCATTATCGTCAAACACGAAGGAGCCAAAGTTGGTGCTGCCAGACTCGTAAGGCGCAGACGCTGCGTTGTACAGCCAAGAATAGGTCTTGTCGGCGTTCTCGCGGGTGACTGACTCGTTGGGTGAGACATCGTTGAGTGGTGCTTCATTGCCGTACCAGGACTGGATCCAGATTGCGCCGGCGTCGCTCCATTCGTCTGGGTTTACTGTCTTGCGCTTCTCAAACACGGATAGAGAAGCAGGGATGTGATTAGGAAGGGGAATGTCTCCAAATGCCTGGCATCGCTTGTGGTAGGTCTTAGGGGCTTGCACGTTAGAGGGGTGAGCTTTGAGAGGTTTGCATGCTTGAGCGTGGTGATCCTACAGAACGACCGTGACGGCCAAGGCTGATCCACGATCTCATGTTATCTTGGAGATATCTTTCGAATGTGGA
Source organism: Stagonosporopsis rhizophila (assembly GCA_016767195.1). Taxonomy (NCBI): domain Eukaryota; kingdom Fungi; phylum Ascomycota; class Dothideomycetes; order Pleosporales; family Didymellaceae; genus Stagonosporopsis; species Stagonosporopsis rhizophila. The sequence goes on along the minus strand of CP068498.1, from coordinate 2,492,703 downwards.
TGTTTCAGAGCCCCAGTGTCCCTGATCTCTGTTGCGGAGCATTAATTCAGGATTCCATGGCTCCTGGTAAAGTGAGCTTCAGTCAACAGGCTTTACTTTTGCTGCCAGAGTCTTGAATAATGTCAACAACGGGCCAAGCGTGCCTACCATGAGATAATAATGAGATGGCATATAGCCAAGCACGTCGTCCCTGTTGTGCGGATTGGCCATTGTGGTGATTGTGATGTTAGTTGAGATGCATGAGGATTGCGACACGAAAGCAGAACCAGATATAGCTCTTGCCAAGGCTCACAAGGCCCAGGCACCCAGTCTCGCGCCTGACTACAGGCGGCACAGCGCATCGACAAATGATGATTGCTGATGTTGGACCAGCATGGTAAAATCTGCAATCTTCGGAACACATTCATCTTTTGTAAATGAGCTGCATTGTTATGCTACTGTCTGAACAGTACAAAGAAGAGGGGTATTGCGACGGTACACGACCCACCCATTGTGCCATACAAATGCACAAAATCAGCTGTCGTCTATTGGCCATGCTACAATTCTGCTTCTCCAAGTCCACCCAACGTGGGCTGCTACTATTCAGCATCGGCCATAATATGCTCACCCTCGTCGAGCATTTCCACCACTCTTTTCAGATTGCCAACCATTTCCTTTGCTTGCCCCACCAGCAACAACTTTTCAGCATTGGCCGGGAGTCCCAGATACGTAGGCGGCTCGCGCTCAGGCAAATCGTTGACCCATTGCATGAAGTCCTTCCAGCCTGTTGAGCTAGGCAAGGTTAGACCCTTACTGTATTCGGTGTCTTTGACGATCTTAAAGTTCTCTTCGAATGCGGCAGGGGTCATGCACTCTTGCACAATGGTTGCGAGTGTGCGCCAGTCGGCTTCGTCATCGATCTTGCCGCCGTACATCTCAATAATGAGGGTCGTAATCATCTCCCATGGAATCTTGGCGGGTGCGATGTTGGAACGGCCCTGGGCAACACTGTCGATCCAGGTGTCGACAATAAAGCTACAGCATTCGTACTGTCATGGATAAGTATGTAGTCAAATGATAATTAGAGCATAAACTTACGTCGCTGTCATTGAACTCCCAGAAGCCTTTCCATCCAAGCGTTGGTGCGTAGCGAAGACGCTCCTGAACAACGGCATGCAAGAAAGACAGGATGAGATAGACGCGCCCCTTCTCAACAGGTGCTTTCATGGCCTTATCTGCAAGAGAAGACAGGGAGTCCTTCATATTCGCGCGAATACCAGCAGGTTGCTCATAAGAGAGGACGCGGGATGCCCGAAGTAGGTTGACAGGAATTTTCGGACTTGACTCCATCGACAAAAAGAGACGAAAGTCAGGGTTGGGCTTGAGAGCTTCGAGCCTCTTCTCCAGTGATTGCAGCCATTGAGGAGCCAAGTGAACGTTCTTGACAAGCACCCAGTTGCCGGTTGTAGCAGCATTGGCGATTGCCTTGTCTGCCGTGGACGCGCCTTCGTTGGATCCCATGGCAATATTAGCGCATGATACGCGTTCCCTTTCGACCAGGTTGTCGACCTTGTAACTCGCATCAAATCCGGGGCTAGAACTCAGTGCAACAGGGGTGATGGCGTTAACTTGCTTAACGATGTCGCTAAGATCACCGCTGGCGTCGAGAATGCCTTTCCCAAATACTTCCGTAACAAAGCGCTCGACGGCGGGCACGAAGCGATCGACACGGAAAAGCTTGACCAGGATAAGGGCTCGCAATTGCTTGTCGAATTTGTTGAGATCTGCCGGCCAAGCCTGTGGCACGTGCTGCTCAGCAAGTTCCTCCGTCAAGAAAGTGTCCCAAGCATCGTCTTCAATCTTGTCGACTTCTTCTCGGAAGATGGGCAGCTTGCCTGCGCGTTGCAATACTTCTTCCCTGCGTTCTGGTTCCGTAGATACATCAACCGCTTCTACATCCACGTCAAGGATCTTGTCGATGAGTGTCTTGTCCATCTTGTACGGTGCGGCCTGTACGAGCAGCATTGCAAAGGTGACACGGTCCTTCTGCAATAGCGAGAGCGAAGTGCGGCGGTAGGCATCGACAAAAAGCTCGGTGATGATCTGATCGATGCGAGCAGCATGGTTCGTGACTGGGCCGTTCCTGACCTTTCGAAGCACGGCCTCAAATATCTGCGTGAAGTATTGCAAGGAGAACTGGTAGAAATGATTGAGGTGATGCAGTTGCTCCAAGACAGCAAAGATTGCCGAACACGAGCGAGCAACGACAGTGTACTCCTTTGTGATATTGTCGACTTCTGTCATTACACCTGCAGTCTGGGAAACCTTGTCCGAGATCTCTTTTGCCTCCTTCTTGAGCGTCTCCAGGGTCTCGATGACATTGTCGTCATCAAGAATGTTACCCCGAGACTCGTTGAGTGCTTGCAAGAGACGCTTCTCTAACTGGCGAAGATGGACAGCAAACTCGCCCTGCATTTTGATGAGATTGGAACGGCGCTCATCAACATCAGGCCTCTCGGACTTGAGGACCTCGTTGAGTGTCTGTGTCTGCAAGCTGCTCTGCGTAACCGTGAAATTGACGAACGTGGTACGACTGCAGATGTCGGGCGCAAAATTAGCCGAAGGATCGCGTGTTGACAGGTACATGCGGAAAGACGGTGAGAAATCAATCTCCTGTTTGCCGAGCTGAATAAGCACACGTCCACCAGTCTTCTGGTATTCTTTGTTGAGGACGTGATTCAGAACTGGGTCCAAGTATTCAGCATCCTGAATCAGGATAGGGTTGCCGAAACGCAATGAGCTCTCAAGCTGCTTTACGAAAGAGTCATCCAGAAAACTTGTGACTGTGAGACGGCGATCCTTGCACTCATTCTGCAGGAACTCGGTGGTTCTACCTGACGGATCGATAATGAGTGGATAACGGTTGAAACGCTGGAGTACGATGGCGTTTTCAGTGCAAAGGTCGTCAACAGGCAAACCATTGCGCTGCCATGTCAGTCGGTCATCAGCAGTCGAAAGATACTCGGTTATTGGGTTGGGCGTCTTGAAAGTGATACCAGAGTTCCTAAGCTGATCGTACCAGTCTTCTGTCAATGCCTTTCTGTACTGCTGATCATAGTAACCAGCGTAGGCGATGAAGGCCGCAGCCACGAGAACATCGCCAACAATAGTGTCGATTTGTGAGTCAAATGATCTGCTGCTCTCACCCCATCGAGTCTGCTCGGATGAAAGACTGTCAAGTAGACGTACACTGCGATCAACCTTGAACTGAACGGTTGACATTTCAGTTTTGATCAATTGCGTTTCGCTGATCAAGACACCGTAGTCTTCCTCGTAGCGTTTGATATTCGCATCGAGCTTTTGGATCAAAGCCTGCGTTTCGAGCGCACCCTGTTCAGTCTCATACAGCTTTTGCTCTAGCTCGACAACTTCTTTCCGAAGTGGTTCGACCCTGTTCAGAATTTCGGAGTACATGACTTGTGCCTCGACCCACTGGACAAGGGGTCCGCAAGCTTTCGATGCGCGGTTGACCTTCTCGAAAGTGAAATCCTCTTTGCTCAGATAGTCGTTGTTCATCTTGCGACGCAGCTGAGCAGTCATCCTCTCCTCATTGTCGAACGTGACAATCCTACCGATGAAATCGTCCTTTCTAACGATACCTTGAATCGTTTTCCAGCTGTCCGGTTTCTCGCCAAGAAGCGTACACACAGCTTCGAGCGCAAGTTTGACACCGTTTGGCGGGTTGCCCATGGATCGAACTTCGGTGAGATGCTGGCGCTTGATGTTTTGCACACTCTTCTGTGCCTCAAGCACAGCTGGCTCCGCCATGGCCAAGTCCCGGTTGGCCTCAGCGCTTCGCACTTCAATAGCTGCGCGTTCTCGTTCAAGCTGAGCTTCTAGAACTTTTGCGCCTTCCTTCTTCTCCTCAGCCTGGCGTTGGTCTGCAACCATCTGCTGTAGCTTCTGGTTCGCCTCTGCTGATTTCTGTTCGAGTTGCGTCTTCTTTTGAGCAAGACTCGCTCGCAAGTCTCTAACCTTGTCGAACGTGTCTCTCAGCTTTTCCAGACCGACGTTGATATGGCGTTGCTGCTCCTCAAGATCCTCGCGCTTTTCGTTGTAAAGCTTAACATATTGTGCAACAAAATCCAAGAAGTGACGAGGCGTCAAGTACATCTTACGGTTCTGCGTCTTCTGCAGCTTGTCGTTCTTGCTTCGCAGGGAGTGATGAACGGCGACCATAGCGTTGACCACACTCTCGCGGTGAGAGGGCGGAAGATGGAGCCCGCTGTAAGCCACTGGAATGCTGTCTGGCGCGACATAACTTGATCGATCCAGATCCACGGAGTGAGTCAATTCAGAACCGACTTGGAACAGAGCCTGATCAGACCAATCGCCGAACCAATTAAGTACGCAACGGTTGAAGAGAGCAGGACTGGTAGCTGCCTTGGAGGACAGACCCTCCTCAGGCGGGTTCATAGTGAACACCACGTGGAGGTTCTTGACAACTTGCTCGGTAAACCATTTGTAGAGCTCCTCTAGAGAGTCCAATATGATACCCTGTCGCTGAGCGCCCTCCTTGATGGATGTCATCAGAGTAGCGTACTCATCGCCTTCGAAAAGACCAGGAACCTCGGCGTTGGCAAGTAGCGTATTCATGCGTTCCAAGAAACCAGAGTCGAGAACGTTTGCTTCGTCGAGAATAAAGCAGATCTTTTCGCCCTTGCAACCGCAGCGACGGAGTACATTACGTAGGTCGTCATCGAAGTCATCGCCGGTGTATTTGCCGTGAACCTTGATCTGGTACACGCTCAGACCGTTCATCCAGGCTACGAAGCGTGACAGCGTAGTCTTTCCAGATCCACTAACACCGATCAAGATGAGATGCCCTTGGGGCTGTCGGAACACACGGTCAATGCGAAGAACATGTTCCAGAACGTCATTGAAAAGAATCAGGGGAACGTCGACTTCTTCTTCGCAGAAGGTAGCGAGGCGAGCTTTGACAAACTCCCGAAGCTGCTCACGCTCCACAGGAACGTAGTTCTTTGAAAGCCAATTCGAGAACAGGATGGGACCACCAAGAGCCTTCTCCTCGTCGATGGTGGGGAAGTGCTCCAATGCGATACGATGCACGCTTTCCTCGGTCCATGCTCGCTCGTCCTCTGCTATGAGACGATCCTGGAACAATCGCAGGGCTTCGTGTGCCCAGATCCTGATAAGACCTTCGACCGGTAGCGTCTCGAGCGGGCGCAGCGCTTCGTAGATACCACGAACCCAGCGAGTAAGCTCACGAGGCGAGTACACGTAGTGGGGTTGAATGTCCGGAGTGAACCTCTTCTGTGATTCGGAGTACAGCTGCACCATGGCTTTGGTCAAAGCATCCGAGTAGCCGCGTAGTGTCGGAATGATTTTCAGCACAGCGCTTGTAAATGTTCCGTAAATTTGGAGCAAAGATTGCTCGCCAGGGTAATCAACCATGATCAGCGGGGCGTGGCGCAAAAATCGCAGACCCATTGGCGTACGACCGGCGTCTGTGGGAGGATTACAAGCACCAACAAACTGAATGCGATCAAGAGTGACCCAGGTCTTGTCAGAGGTCCTCCAGAAACCGTTGTGCTCCACGAGCTGGCGCAGAAAGGATATCGCACGCTGAGTGCCATATTTGTCTGGTGCAGGCAAGTTGATTTCGTCGCAGAAAATGATGAGCCAACGACCAATTTGAGTTGGGCTAAGCTGAACACCGTTTACAGTTTTCTTGTATTCACAGTACTGCTCGAACGTCTTGATGAGCAAGTCGGGAGTTGTCGCGCTGGAGAAGTTGAGGCCAACAGTTTGCATGTGAGGTAGCTTGCGGAGGGCGCTGAAAAGAGTCATAGTCTTTCCGGAACCTGGTGGTCCGCAAAGGAGCAAGGGCTTATGTTCCGCAAGCCATGAATAAAGAACATCCTCGTGACGAACAGTATCGAGAGTAGGGATGACAACATCAGTCTGAACGATGGAGTGAGTGTTGACTTCAACGTTGGGCACTTGATTTTGCCACATATCCCAGTCGGGCTTCTCGGGCCTGGCATCGTAGTCGATCAGAGAGTTCGACTCGTTCAGAGGTGGCAGCTCGACGTCCGTCATACCGGCCACAAGATCACCGAACTTCTTACGGTCTGATAGTGGGCAATCACCGACAAGCGCCCAGACTATAGCAACAAGCAGCTTCTTCGATAGATAAGCCTCCATCTTGTCGTCTTCGAGTGGGAAATCTTGATGCTGAACATTGTACTCAATGACGTTGCGGCATGCCTTGTTGAGGAGTGAGAAGAGGGTGTTTAGAGCTCGAATATCCGTGTACTCCATGATGTGGTTAAACTTGCGAGCCATGCTTAGTGCCTTCTCGATGAAGCGATCCTGCGTAAGCTTGATCTTCAAGAAGTCTGCAATTACGCTCTGGACCGCAAGTGTTTGTTGTGCCATCTGTCCAGGTGCAACAGAATCGTCCTCAATATCTTCGAAAGCAGTGGTCTTGAGGTTCTGGATGTAGTTATCGATCATCATGTCCACATTGACAGTGTCATCGCTAAACCACACCATACCGCAACGAGACACTGTAGCAAGTGTAGCGTACTTCAGCGTCTCAACCTCGAACATGATGCGGACATTGGATGGCAGATTGAGACGCTCACCATTGGGCAGGGTGAGGAGTTTGTTGTCGTCAAGAACAGAGTTTAAGTTCTCTACCCACTCAGGATCGACATCGCCGTCGAACACAATCCAGTGTCGCTTGCTGTCCTCGCCTCGAAGATTGTCCACGATCTTGCGGAGGATGCCGGTGAAAAGACCATCAGTCCACTCGCGTGTCGTGTTGTCCAAGGTGCCATAAAGCTGCTCCTTCGACATGACCTTCGGGTCGATGACGTGGCAGACACCCTCCACACCATCAGCTTTTTGTAGCGCACTCAAGAGCGTTCTCCATGCTGCTGATTTGCCCGAGCCAGATGAACCAACCATCATAACACCGTGATGCAGGTTTTGGATCTGGTAGAGTTGGATGATCTTGGTCATCCAGGCCTCGCTCACTACCAGTTTCGACTTGGCAGCTTCTTCACGAATAGCCGCGGTGAGCTTCTGAAGCGATGCCGGGATGTATCGAACACCCGGGAAGGCATCATCCTCAATACTTCGCATAATGTCGACATCAGAGCGGATGAGTTTAGGTGCGATGGTCTCTCTCAGACTTTGAAGGATGATTTGAGGTTCCATAACTGCCTCGTCTGCCTCTTCAGAGTCTGGTGTGGCGATTCGAGCTCGCTTTAGTCCACCAGAACTGACAAGCACACTTTTCAGAGCACGCAGACCAAAGTCGTAGTGGGCTTGTTTGGAGAGGCTGGAAGCACAACTGTCAAAGAAGGGAACGACCTGTTTCGAGAGGTCTTTAGCCTGGGAGAAGCCTTGCGAGTAGAGCATGACTTCAGCGATTAGCTCTTTGTCGGGTTTGGACATAGCAATACTTCGGAACAATTTCTTCAGGTTGTCGGGCAAGTTGGATCTGCCCGCATATCCGGGGTTCATCGTAATGAAGACGCCCGTGTTGCCATTGACCTTCAGCTGTCGACCGATAAGCTCGATCTGAGCCTTATCGTCTTCAACGCCCTTCTTAAGACCAAGCTGGATGTTCTGGATTTGTTGGGAGACAGCCGAAAGGATACGCTCCTCAAGACGGTTGAACTCGTCAAAGCAGCCCCATGCGCCTACCTGACAAAGACCAAGGAAGATGCGACCCATGGCTTGGAAGTCGAACGTGTCGTCGCAGCAAAAGACGAGCGTAAATCGGCCAAGTTGAACACCGAGGGCTTTGACTGATTCGGTCTTTCCAGTTCCAGCAGGACCATATGGTGATCCACCAAGACGTTGGCACATCGCCTGGGTGAGAGTGAGGAAACAGCGATCAGTCAATGGTGTTCTTACGAGACGGTCTGCAACACCGAGGTACTCAAAACCGTAGTCCAGGATAGCGTTAGCCATCTTAATTCTGAGTCGCTGCAGCAGATCGTTGTCGGGTTCGTATACGTAACGCATGGAGAGTAACCACATGTGATGTGTCGGCGAGCGTGCCCCAACCTTCTGCAGTTTGTGAATGACATCCCGCTGGTGAACAAACTCAGTGATGAGGTCCTCGCATTTCCTCCGCCTGATAGGCTCGAGATCACCAAGGACCGCTGCAGCCAACAGCTTGAGAACATTGATCTGCTTCTCGTACAGCTCGGGCAGAGAGGCACCTTCGGCGGTCAGGGATGCTTCGACTGCCTGAGTCCAAGCAATCTGAGTTCCGAGTACGACAACTTGAGTAGGGTACTTTCCAATATAATCGCTGAACGCAGACGGGTCCATGGTCTCAGCGGCCATGAGCTGGGTAAACTCTTCGAAGGCTTCATATGTCAGCTCCGCGAGAGCGATCTTCATGTTCTTCTCGAGCGCGCCCAGCCACTCGTTGATTCGCGGCGTCTGGATCAAGGAGATCTTTTGGCGTAGCTCGACTTCTTCGCCCTCCTTCGATGTGAAACCTGTAATGATACCGTCCTCATCGGTGGTCAGACCGGAGATGCCAGCAAACATCTTTCTAAGATGCTTAGCGATGCGAAGCACATCATTGCTGTTTCCGATGATTTCAAGTAGGTCCTCGTCACCAACAAAATAGAATCGAGGGAAAGCTACACGTTCCCGCTCGAGATACTCTCCCAAGGCCTTCTGAATCTTGGCGAGCATGTCCGCGAGCCTATCAAGCGATTGCTGTACACCCGTAATGCTGAGAGCCTCCATGACTGTAGGCTGACGGGCGACTTTCTTCATCACAGTCAGAAACTCTGCGTTGATGTTATTGAAACGGGATGATTCCATCGGCAGCAGATGCTTGATGTCAGCATTGCCAGTGAACACCCCTTCGAGATACACCCACTGACGCTGGACATCGATCCAAACATCGAAGAGCACATGGACACGGTTAAGTCTGTCCTCCCATGCAGATGCTTCTTCTTCGAACTCCTTATAGTAAGGAGAATGTCGCATAGCCTGCAGATTGTTCAGGTGTTCGCTGCACTGAGCGAAAAGTTCGTCCCAGCCCTTTATAAGACGACACTTGTTCTGGTAGTTGATCAACTCCAAGGTGTAGTTGTTCCAGACCTCGCGGACCTGCTTGATAAATTCTTCCAAAGCGTACTCGCCTCCCGCTTGGTTGAGAACGTCCCGTATGATCTTCTCGCTGGGTCCAAGCTTGAGATCCCATACATCTCCCAGCGTCATGGACGTCGGCGAATACCTCTTTTGGGGCCTCAATTGCTTGAAAATCTTTACCCAATGACGTTCGCGTATAGAGTCAGCCTTCAGATCTCCGAGAACATTGTTCTCCTTGAGCAGCTGTTTGAGGGTATTCTGCACATGATCAAAAGCTTGATACTGGCGGAGCTTGGCTGGCATAGCTCTGAGATCGGACGACCGATCTTCAAGGATTTTCCTCAATTTGCGTGGCACGATACTAGTCCAAAGCTCTTCGCGCAGATCGCTAAGAGATGCCCAAATCGTGCCGATGTTCGCCCAGACCTGCTTGAAATCGCACACCTCGTCGTAGAGATCGTTGAGAACACTGATGGCTGATGGTGGCAATCCCAATGCTTCTTTTGCTTTGGCGAGGTTGCCAGACTCAGATGTCAACTGTTCAATTCTCTTATCGAATTTGTTGAGTATGGCAGAAGCGTCTTCTGGAGCAAGGTCTCCAGCCACGGGCTTCTCTGTAGCCCATTCACTGATCACGTCCGAGATCTTTTGCGTAACGATCTTGTCTTCGGCAGCAATTTTAGCCCGGAGAGCATCAGCTTGATCGTCGGCAATCTTGGTCTTCCTGGCCAGAACCTCAATCAACGTCTGCCACTCATGGTCGATTTGCTCCATGGGAAGCCAGTTCGATGGGGGTTGGAAGCGCTGACGGTGCAGAGTTGCAGTTCCTTGCCGGAAAGTCGCAATTTCGGGCTCCCAATCCATGACTTGGCGCTTGCATTGTTGCACAGTAGTGATGAATGACACAGCTTGAGCCGTGGATGATGCTTCGAGGGTTTGCATCTCAAGATCCTTTCGCGCTTTCGCAACATCCACAAAGACCTCGTTCATACGTTGCCCGAGTCTGTTTGCAAATTTGGCAAGAATCTCCGATTGCCATTGGTCATATTTGGCATTGACCTTGACCTGCACCTGCTCGTAGTCGACAGTGACATAACCGAATCGTCGGCTAATATCCGAGGTGTCAAAAGTGGAACGGTTCTTGCGAATTTCTTGCAGAAGCTGCAACCATCGCGAGAGGTCTTCGCCAAGTGCATCGTACACGAGTTCGGATTGCAGATCCCACAAAGACTGGAATTGGAGCCATTCATCAACGTATGTTGAAACATCACCCAGCTTGCCCTCAACCGCACTATAGACTTCGATGAGCGAGTCAGTGCACTTGCTGGGCAGCTCAGAGAAGTGATTAGCCGAGACGTCCTTTGTCGAATCGATGCGGATCTCGTAGCGCGAGGCTTTGATCTTCTGAAGGGTGCAGACGACTGCGAGCCAATGCTGCAACTGCTCAAGCCAGCTAGCGCGGGCGTACTCCACCGGTGGACTCAGGTAGATGACCTGATTTCTCATAGTGATCTCCAGTGTTAGCTCAGACAGCGTCGGTCTAATCTCATTGACCTCCCCAGCCGTAGCCTCGCTGGTAGGTCGACGATCGACCTCGTCTTCTCCACCGTCGTTGAAAACTTCGATCCACTGTGATATGGCGTATTTCAAACGTCCGAGGAGGACGGTCTCAATGCGAGCATTCATTTCCAGGACCCATGTCGTAAGGTTTGCGTAATTCTCAAGGTTCAGCTGATCAACAGACTTTTGGACTATCTCCAGATGCTGTTGGAAAGCTCCCTTAGTGTATGGACATGTTTCCAATTCCTTCAGTGCTTTCTCAACTACGGCGTTTATGCTCACAAGAGTAGCAACCTTGGTCTGGAGCAGAGAGGTTGCAGCTTGGAAGTCTCGAACGAACTGCACATGCTTACTCTCGCTGCGAACACTTCCAGCTCCTGCAGGGAATCCAGGTTGGCGAACATGTAGATCGTATGCATGAACGAAAGATTCCCACTTCAATGGCACTCCCTTCTGGATAAGGGTTTGAGCATCGTTGGCGTAGTTGTTGAGCAACAGGGCAATTCCAGCCATTTGAGATATCGAGCGAACGGTCTGAGTGTACGTCCGGACACTCTCCATCAGGCTTACAGCGTAAGGATAGACCCGCTTGGCTTCTTTCGAGATGTTGTTGATACCGTGCGGAACTTGGTAGCCACGCCATGTCAAGTTGCGCACTTCCTTGAAAAGAGCAATTACCTGACCGTCAAAGTTTACATTCAACTCCAAGACATTGCCTGCCGCACGATTTCTGCTGACGACGAAGAGACGTCCGGAAATAGAGAGCTTGTTTCGAGCGACTGCCGTTAGCCACGTTTCGAAGATGGGTCGCGTATCCAGCTTCTTCTTGAACATGTTGCTCTCAGCTTGGAGCTTCTGTCCTTCTGCGTGCAGCACCCAGTCTTTTCCAAGGATGTCTTCGACCTTTCCCATGTACTTTTCAAGCTGGATCTCGATCTGTCGCGCCCAAATAACAGCACCCGAAACGGGAGGGAAATCTCGAAGCTGCGCCATTGCGTGCGCCTCAGAGTTCGCATACTGACGCTTGAAGCGTTCGTGCAGAGCCTGAATGTCCTGCTTGACACTCTCGATGAGCTGCGTCTGATACTCAGAGATGGCACCCCGAATCTTGGGTCGTACAAAGAGGGGGTTGAACTTGGAGAAGACACGAAACATCTCGCTCGCTGTCTTAGCAGTGCCCAAACGGTCTCGCAGTCGAGCGATGATCGAGTTCTCGACTCGCGAAGTGCGTTCGTTGTACTTTTCCTCAGCCTGCTCAAACAATCGTGTGCCCTCCAGCGATACATCGAGCACGTCGACATCTTTCAGAACATCATAAGCTTCCTTGACCTCCTTTACAGCGTCAACGTCGCCAATTTCTACGATGATCACTTCCTTCGGCTGCGAGTCATCAGACGACGATCGAGTGCCGAGAACATTCACGATGGTGCGCTGCAGCTGCTCATGATTCTTTCGGAACGTAGTAACGTAGCGAATGCGGTCCTCAGTTTTGCGGTGACGCGGTTTGATCTTGATGGGAATGAACTTCTCGTTCCTTCGCCTGGTCACTTCACGAGCGACGTTCGTGAACTCCTTCACGTCCTCTTCCCACGTACGCCAGATCTTCTCTGCAACATCCATAGTTGCTTGGAACTCAGGATAATCCATGTGCATCAGTGTACGGCCCGAGAGCTTTTTGTGAAGCTCAACATCGAGATCTGCTGAGATGGCCTCGACAAGAGGCAAAGCTCGAACAATAGGATATGGGCATATGCGCAGCTTCTTGTTGAGGTGGTTGAAGATCTGGTTGATGGCATCGTTCACGGCGGCAAGTGATGTCGAGGTGTGCAATTGGTCTAGCGGGAACTCCCTCATCAATGAGTTGTATTTCTGCACCAAGTCGGTTGTCTCCTTCAAACCAGTATCTGCGCTGAAGCTGACTGTGGCCTGAAAGCGCTTCGCATTCTTCAATACGTCCAAAGTCAACCTGACGCCAGCACCGCTGAGCTGGGTCTCGATGTCGTGGAGTCTGGCTTCCATAGAGATCCAAAAGTTGATCTCCTGTTGTGCTGATCCAGTCGAAACATCTCGAGTTGTCTTGGTGATGTTTTGTATCGACTTGATCCAGCCATTGACTGTTCCCTGGAGCTGGTTGAGGAAGGCGCTGTCTTGCACAGTGATGGCGGGAATCAGATCGGGCGAGGGTTTGACGCCTCGAGCGTCTGCCTCTTGTAGTGCCAGCGTGATTTGTGGGTGCGGTGTCAAGAGCAAGTCGGGAATATCAGCGTTGTCCGAGAGATGCTGCATCGCGAGTGCCAGCTCAGCCATCTTCTTCTTTGCCGCAGATATGCCTGTCCTTGAGTCGCCGTCCCCCTTGCTGCCGTAAAGCTCCTTTGGATTACGCTGGCTCTTCGTCTTGTTGTAGCTATCGAAGTACGGCTCGAGGGCGATTTGAATATGGGAGTGGATGAAGTCAAAGGGTGCGCCATCTTGCGAAGAGGTGCCATTAGAAAGTAAAAAGCCTGGAAGAGTTGAAATCGTAACTTGCTCGCTGAGGGGTATCGAGGGATCTATGGGTATCGGTCGCTTCAGAAAGACAACAAATGCTGCGCAGTGAGGAGATGCGATGAGTTCGGTCGAAACAGTGTATGTGTAGTGATGCGAAGCGCCTCCCATAGTGTCAGCTCAGGTTTGTGGAGTATGGCTTAGATACACTCACCGTTAGCTCCGTCCAGCCCGTCTATGGCGGCCTCTGCGTTTCGCTCCTTGACGACATAGAGCACCAACTGGTTCTCCCTGGAGAACTGCGTGCATCTCTGCAGGGTGTCGGTGCGCCTGTCTTCGGAAAGCAAGCTGCCAGGCGCGCGGAGATCTCGCTCTGTAGCGCCAAGGTTCACTTCGAGCACCTTTTCCAGGTAGTCGGCGATAATCTGAGGGTCGATAGTGGGTGGTGTGGGGCTGGGCGCTCGTGAAGTGCCGTTGCTGGCGGCCCCTGGAGAGAGCGGACCCTCCATAGTGAAATGCAGTGTGTCTTCTAGCGGAAAACCATGTGAAACCCCGTGGCCAGCGAGGTGGAAGGATATATCAGGTGCAGATGGTGTCGGCGGCGGTGGCTTAGTAGTGAAGAGGAGCTGTCCTCGCAGCGGTGATATTGAGTGTTGTTCTCCACCTTGAACAAAGTACGCGGCGCGGCCGTGCACGCGTCTCCCGCACTTACGAACTAGACTGCCGCGGGATGCGGAGAGGTTGCAATTTGATTGGTGCTTAGGTTCAGACAGATGCTGCTGTACAAAGACGTGAATGGCGCTGGAAACACGAAGGGCGCGTTTCGTGATAGCTGACGCATTATTCTACATTGTTTATTTGTAGACATGAATTGCTGCAGGGGACGACGACTACATTGCACATGCAGGTCCCACATTTCAGTCGTTACCGACTAAATGTACCGATTTGAAGGAGTGCACACTCGTGTAATGCTGTCGCAACTCACTCGACAGGCTCCCAAACCTCGATTTTGGTACGCCAGTGCGGCATCAAAGCAAGACCCTGAATGACCTCCTCTGTCTCCTCCCAAGGCACACCAAACTTGCCGCTGTTGATCTTGCATATGCGAATGTCGCTAATCTCGTCATCCACTCGACTGATTAGCTCCAACAGCATCTGCATCGCCTTGCTGGTGTTTCGAAGAATCGTACTGGGGTTGTCTTTAAACTTGCCATACCTGGTGCTTGTAAAGACGCATCCAATCCAGTGTTGCTTGTCGCCGTCGCAAGGTGATAGGAGCTGTGCAGTGCCTGTTGGGACTGGATGAGACTTGTCGTGGGCCTTTGCGCAGAAATCGTGATGAGCCGAGTAGGCTCTGGGGTACTGCTGCTTGAAAGCTTTCGCAATGCCAGCGCCCCAGTGGCCTTGCGTGTTGCATGCGTGGATCAGCACACATCCTTTTGGTGCTTCGGCAAATATGTCGCCCTTGTGGTAGGTGAGTTGCAGTGTCGGTGGCGCGCCGCCGTCTCGGTCAGGCGCATCAAGCCAGACGGACGGGACATGTGTGTAATCCAGGTGCTGATGTCCGTCTCCGCTGGTGGTCCTGGGCTTCTTGCTCGGTGGAGAGGAGCTTGAAGCTGTCCTTTTCAGTGTGCCAGCACCTAACTTTGTGCCGTCGGAGAAAGTGGGTTGAGCTGGCATGCTAGCCTTGACGTGGAGGTGAGAGTGGGATTAGTGGAAGCTGTAAAGCGAACCGGTCTACAAGTCTCACGCAGAGTCCAGTTTCAGGGTACTTCAGTAGGTCAACGCGAGAATAGTGACCCAGCGTGCCTGCCACAGAGCTGAGCCACGCAGTAAGGGCTGCGAGTGCGCTTGATATAGTTTCATTCAGCGCGGTTATCAGACAGCATGATCCCAAGAAGCAGCATATCTTGAGGTGATGCTGGAGACAGCCAGCACCGTGCTGATCATGACAGACTCGGCCGTGGTGTTGACGTTGGCCCGGGTCGCGGCGAACTGGGCGGCGCCGCCAATCAACAGCCGCCATTTCTGATGATGCTAGCTAAACCGTGCTACTCGTGCTGCCAGCCAATTCTTTCAACCTCGCCTCGACGACACCCATCCCATCAACCGCCCCCCCGCGCCCACGATGCCCGCTCTCGCCAACAGTGCCCGTGCCGTCGCACGCTCATGGACAGCCCACCAGATGCCCGTCGCCCGGGCTGGCTGCACCGCCATGCAGACCCGTAACGCCTCAGCGTCGTCGTTCGACAGCCCCTTCAAGGGCAGCGCCGACAGCACCAAAATCCCCTCCTTCGCCGCCTACAGGAACAAGAACGGCGAGCAGAGCACCAAGGTCTTCCAGTACTTCATGGTCGGCACCATGGGTGCTCTGTCCGCTCTCGGCGCGAAGGCGACCGTCCAGGGTAAGCCCGCCCGCCCGATAGCGCCCGCATACAGCACGACACAGCTCTGGAAAGCGATGGAAATTGAAGACGGATTGTGGCGAAGGGCTGTGGAGAGCAATTGGCTGTTTTGCGGATGAGCTGGGGCTGCAATTCGATGGAGAGCACACAGACTAACGTGCTGCGCGACAGACTTCCTCGTCAACATGTCCGCCTCTGCCGACGTTTTGGCTCAGGCCAAGGTTGAGATCGACCTCGCCGCCATCCCCGAGGGAAAGAACGTGCGTCTTTCAATGAATCCCGGATGACATCGAGCAGCAGCTAAGACAGCGCAGGTCATTATCAAGTGGCGAGGCAAGCCCGTCTTCATCCGTCACCGCACCGAGGGCGAAATCAAGGAGGCCGAGGACACCAAGTGGGAGTCTCTGCGCGACCCCCAGGCCGACAGCGACCGTGTTCAGAAGCCCGAATGGTTGATCATGTTGGGTACGGACATTGCACTAGACTCTACAAGGAGCTTGAAGACTGACAACAGCAGGCGTCTGCACCCATCTTGGTTGTGTGCCCATCGGCGAAGCCGGCGACTTTGGCGGCTGGTTCTGCCCCTGCCACGGATCCCACTACGACATCTCTGGCCGC
The DNA here is from genome assembly GCA_016767195.1 of Stagonosporopsis rhizophila. Taxonomy (NCBI): domain Eukaryota; kingdom Fungi; phylum Ascomycota; class Dothideomycetes; order Pleosporales; family Didymellaceae; genus Stagonosporopsis; species Stagonosporopsis rhizophila. The sequence continues at coordinate 2,476,501 of CP068498.1, read as the reverse complement.
ATAAGAAAGGGACCCGCCCCGCTCAACCTTGAGGTTCCCGCGTACGATTTCCCCGAGGAGGGAAAGGTCGTCATTGGTTAATTTCGCGCATTGTGTAAAGTAGCGGGAATGAGTCGGGGGCTGGCTGTGTCAATAGGAGCAAGCATTACCATTTCCTTTGGTTTCTTACTTAGATTCGGCTTGTGTGCGTAGGAATGTAACACCAGTTAGAGTCACGTCACGTCGCGCACGTCATTGGGCCCGGGTCAATTGTGCGGGTTGGTTGCTTCGATTCCATAACTACTGCCCATTCAGGAACGACTTGATGGCGTCCACCGCGCCCGCGAATTTGCTCGCCTCGATCAACGTCATGTGGCCCTGCGGCTTGACGCCCATTTCCTGAAACGCCCTCTTGCTGTCACTCGCGCCCTCATCCGCCGGGGTATCATAATCAAACGTCGTGTGACCAGCAGCATGCAGGTGCAGCACCTCATCCTCAGGGTGGAAGTAGAATGTCTCCTCTTCGGCCTTGCCAGCCTTCTTCTTCTTGCTGGGCGGCTGGCCCAATGCAGGCAGGCTCGATGCCACCTCTGAGTACGCTTTCGAGAGCACAAGGTAGTGTGTGAACGCATACGGTTCCTTCTCCTCAACCGCCCACTGGATCTCCTCCATCAGCATAGTGTACATCGGCGGCACGATCTCGTGAGGCATGTTGATGAAACGCTCGGTCAGGATCAGGCCGATTTGGGCAGGTGCGGAGGGGAGCAGCTCGGGCGCCTTCCTGCTGAGGTACGCGTGTAGGTCACGAATCACCTTCTTGTCCTGCGCGGCGTCAGTCTCCCGGCACAACATACACAATCCACTAATCCTACCTTGTGTGTTTCCAGGTTCAGCACTGTCAGGAACGCGTATGGGTCTGTCTCGGCGCCATCAACCTTCACCGTACTGCCCAGCAGCGGCTGCGACAAGATGAGGTCGGCGAGCTCGGAAAGATCGAACAGCTGGTTGTCGATGTCGAGCAACTGTCGTAGTAGGTTCTTCAGGCCGTGGAAGTCCACCTCCGGGTTTGGGTCAAACCACTCAAAGTCCACGTTCACCATGTCCATGTCCTAGCGATGTATGAGCTCCACATCACTGTGCCGCCTTGGGATGCGCCAAACCTCATCGCTGTCGGACTCATCGTCCTGCTTCTTGCCCTTGCCCTTGCTCTCGGGCGCGTCAGGCAGCTCTTCTGGGTCCTGTTTCCGCTTTGCCATTGTGTCTGTGTGGTGCAGCAATAGCGCCGCCAAAAACTGTATTGCGTCGCCGGACTTGCTTATCGATAACGAAATTTGGAGAAAACCCCGCTGGGCTATACTTTCCTGTCACACCTCTCGATTTTCCTTCGTACATCTTTCTCTTCTTTTTCTTCGTACTTCAATTCCTTGCCCAACATGACGACCGACGTCAAGGACCCCGTGCCCCCGCACAAGACCTTCGATACCATTCTGGTGCTCGACTTCGGCTCCCAGTACACCCACTTGATTACTCGACGCTTGCGCGAATTCAATGTCTACTCGGAGATGCTACCATGCACTACCAAGCTGGCTGACCTCGACTTCACACCCAAGGGTATCATCCTTTCTGGTGGCCCCTACTCGGTCTATGAGGAGGGTGCACCCCACGTTGACCATGCCGTGTTCGATCTCGGCGTGCCCATTCTCGGAATCTGCTATGGCCTGCAGGAGATGGCCTGGCACTTCGGCAAGAATGCCGGTGTCGCAGCAGGAGAGAAGAGGGAGTACGGTCACGCACACCTGAACCTCCAGCAGCACGGCGGTCATGTCGACGAGCTGTTCAAGGGCCTTGAGAACGATATTGAGGTCTGGATGAGCCATGGCGACAAGCTGAGTCACATGCCCGAGAACTTCGTTACAGTCGCAACCACCCCCAACTCGCCTTATGCCGGTATTGCGCACAGCTCCAAGAAGATGTACGGCATCCAATTTCACCCCGAGGTCACCCACACCCCTCAGGGCAAGGTCCTCCTCAAGAACTTCGCTGTGGATATCTGCCAGTCTAAGACCGACTGGACCATGGGCAAGTTCGTCGATCAGGAGATCCAGCGCATCAGGAAGCTTGTTGGAGAGAAGGGCCAGGTCATTGGCGCGGTCAGCGGTGGTGTCGACTCCACCGTTGCTGCTAAGCTAATGAAGGAGGCCATCGGCGGTCGCTTCCACGCTGTCATGGTCGATAACGGTGTGCTCCGCCTGAACGAGGCCAAGCAGGTCAAGGAGACGCTCGAGAACGGCCTGGGCATCAACCTGACTGTAGTCGATGCCTCTGATCTCTTCCTCGACCGCCTCAAGGGCGTCACCGACGACCCAGAGAAGAAGCGCAAGATCATCGGCAACACTTTCATCGAAATCTTCCAGCAGAAGGCGAAGGAAATTGCCGAAGCTGCCCACAACACCGCCAATGCCGGCGAGATCGAGTGGCTGCTGCAGGGCACCCTCTACCCAGACGTGATTGAGTCGCTTTCCTTCAAGGGTCCCTCGCAGACTATCAAGACTCACCACAACGTTGGTGGTCTGCCTGCGAATATGAATCTCAAGCTCATCGAACCCCTGCGTGAGCTGTTCAAGGATGAAGTTCGCGCTTTGGGTGTCGAGCTTGGCATCAACGAGGAGCTTGTCTGGCGCCACCCTTTCCCCGGTCCAGGTATTGCTATCCGCATTTTGGGCGAGGTCACACGCGAGCAGGTCCGCATTGCGCGTGAGGCGGACTACATTTTCATCGAGGAGATCAAGAAGGCTGGTCTGTACAGGAACATCAGCCAAGCATTTGCTGCACTGTTGCCTGTCAAGGCGGTTGGTGTTATGGGTGACAAGCGGGTGCATGACCAGGTCATTGCACTCAGAGCGGTGGAGACAACGGACTTCATGACCGCGGATTGGTATCCCTTTGATGGCGAGTTTTTGAAGCGCGTGTCGAGGCGCATTGTGAATGAGGTTAATGGTGTGTGCCGTGTTGTCTACGACAGTAAGTCTCGTTCCTCTCCACAGGCTAGTTCAAGATTTCTAACATGGATACAGTCACTAGCAAGCCTCCTGGCACCATCGAGATGGAGTAAGCGTTGACGTAGTGTCCCGCAACGATGATAGACGCAATAGCTAGGGCTCTGCGAGAGAAGGAGTTTACGGACCACGGAAAAGCATATGAATAGATGATAGACACGTGATGATACCCTGCGAACGCCGCGATAGACGAGATGAATAAGAAATGGTTCCACTACCGAAGTGCTGCCAAAAGTACGAAGAACCTGCATGCATTGAGGAAGGAACTTAAGAGCTCTATGGGTGCGTCGTGGTTGTGAAGCGGACGTGGTGAAGTCCAGACACTCTACTGGTTGTGTCACGCAGTCTCGGAACATACGAGTGTGTTGTCGTGGTGTTGGATTTTTTATTTAGGCTTTGGAGGTTGTCTCCTGCAATGGGACCACTGTGCGAGACTAGGCAAATTGACTACCGGTACCAACTCGCACGAAACAAGATGAATTCATAGGTTGTGGTATTGGAATGAAGGGAAGCGGAGTTACTCATAATACAACTTGGGCTGACCAACTGCAGCTCATTCATATTCGAACAGTTGCTGTCTGCAATCACATGCAAGCAGCCCTGCGCACGTGCCAGTGTGCTCACCTCCGCGTCCTCCGCAACAGCCCCAAGATAGCTCCATTGCACAAGCACCTACTGTCAAACGTCGCTCCACACGCCACGTTTCCACCCAGTCCACCCCAAGACTGCACGCAATGCGATGAACCGCCCCTCAGCGTCGCGCTCTCGCTCGCGCCCGTCGCTCCCCGCGTCCCGCACTGCGTCGTTCGCACCCTCGCTGCGTCGGCGCAACACCTCACAATCCATCCATAGCCATGACTACGCGGACCCAGAAGCCGCCTCGGCCGCGCAAGCCGACGCCGCCATCGCGAGCGAAATCGCCGAGATCAAGCGTTACGAGGACTTCACGACCATCGACTGGGTGCAGGACGCCGCGCGGGAGTCGCTGCGGCGCAAGGCGCGACGCAAGGCGCGGCTCGCGCAGCCTTCGACATACACGGGACGTGTGTTCCTTGGGCGCGGGAGGGGCAAATGGCGTCGTAAGATTGCCGAGGCGTACGATGCGGGCCAGGCGTGGATTGTGGTCACGCTGGTCGGGGCCGCAATTGGGCTGAATGCTGCGTTCCTCAACATCGTGACCGAGTGGCTGTCGGACATCAAGCTGGGGCATTGCTCCACGGCCTTCTACCTCAACGAGAGCTTCTGCTGCTGGGGCGCTGAGGGCGGGTGTCCGGAGTGGAAGCGCTGGAGCGGGGTGTGGCCCATCAACTACGTCCTGTACATGCTGTTTGCAGCCCTCTTTGCGCTCACGGCAGCTACGCTGGTCAAGAGCTTTGCGCCCTACGCAGCCGGCTCAGGCATCAGCGAGATGAAGTGTATCATTGCCGGGTTTGTGATGAAGGGGTTTCTGGGCGCGACAACGCTCTTCATCAAGAGCATTGGGCTGCCGTTGGCCATTGCAAGCGGACTCAGTGTCGGCAAGGAGGGGCCCAGCGTGCACTATGCCGTGTGCACGGGCAATGTCATCAGTCGATTGTTCGACAAGTACCGACGCAACGCGGCAAAGACACGGGAGATTCTGAGCGCGAGCGCGGCCGCGGGCGTCGGCGTTGCGTTTGGAAGTCCCATCGGCGGCGTGTTGTTCAGTCTTGAGGAGATGTGCAATCACTTCCCGCTCAAGACCATGTGGAGGAGCTACTTTTGTGCGCTGGTGGCTACCGCCGTGCTGGCTGTGCGTTTCTCATCCCTCACATTTGACAACACATTCACTGACGTCGTCACTACAGGCCATGAATCCCTTCCGCACTGGCCAGCTCGTCATGTTCCAAGTCAAATACGACCGCTCGTGGCACTTCTTCGAGATCCTCTTCTACCTCGTCATCGGCGTCTTCGGCGGCCTCTACGGCGCCTTCGTCATAAAGTGGAACCTGAAGATGCAGGTCTTCCGCAAGAAGTACCTGTCTGCGTACCCCATCACTGAGGCAGTAGTTCTTGCAGTCGTGACAGCGGTCATTTGTTACCCCAACATGTTCCTGCGGATCGACATGACGGAGAGCATGGAAATACTGTTCCAAGAGTGCGAAGGCGATCATGACTACGATCAGCTGTGCGAGTAAGGCACCCTTCATCTGACTTCTGACATTGAACAAGACTAACACTTCCAGCCGCGACCAGCGTTGGCACATGATCCTCTCCCTCTTTCTCGCTTTCACCCTCCGCACCCTTCTCGTCATCATCTCCTTTGGCTGTAAAGTGCCCGCCGGCATCTTTGTCCCCAGCATGGCCATCGGCGCCGCCTTCGGCCGCATGATCGGTATTCTCGTCGAAGCGCTACACGAATCTTTCCCGACCTCAACCTTCTTCAGTGCCTGCCTTCCAGACGAACCCTGCATCACACCGGGCACCTACGCGTTCTTGGGTGCCGCCGCTGCACTCTCAGGAATAATGCACATCACCGTCTCCGTCGTGGTCATCATGTTCGAAATCACCGGCGCGCTGACCTACATCCTACCCACCATGATAGTCGTCGGCGTTACAAAAGCAGTATCGGAGCGCTTCGGCCATGGCGGTATTGCAGACCGCATGATCTACCTCAACGGCTACCCGTTTCTGGACAACAAGGAGGAACACTCGTTTGGCGTCCCCGTCAGCGCCGTGATGAGCACACATGCCACGTGCCTCCCCGCCCACGGCCTGACCCTTCGCGACCTCGAATCCACAATATCCGAGAACGCATACCAAGGGTACCCCATCGTCACGGACCTCCGCACAAAAACACTCACCGGCTACATTGGCGCCACGGAGCTGCGCTACGCCCTCAGCAAAGCACGCGCCGACACACGCATCCCCCCCAGCACCCCGGTTTCCTTTGCCGCCCCCTCTTCAATTCCGAACTCAGACACCGCAACAACACTTGACCTTACCCGCTTCGTCGACCCCACGCCCCTAACAGTGCACCCCCGCCTTCCCCTCGAGACCGTCATGGAAGTCTTCAAGAAGATGGGGCCGCGCGCCATTTTGATCGAGTACCGCGGCCGCCTTACCGGGCTGGTGACAGTCAAGGACTGTCTGAAGTATCAGTTCAAGGTCGAGGCTGCGGGGGGCCAACATGGGGGGCATGGTGCCGCCGCGGCGGATGAGGAGGGGATGGAGAGGTTGTTTGAATGGTTGAGGTGGGGCGCAAAGGGCGTGGAGGGGATGTGGAGCGGGTTGCTAGGAAAGATGGGGCTCGTGAGGGATAGAGGGGCAGTGAGATTGGGGAGTCCGGTTGTGGTGAGGGGTGGAGAGGGGAATGAGGGGCAGGGAGCGGAGTTGGAGGATAGAGGGAGGCCGGGGAGCAGGTAGACGGATATGCGTATCAAGTGTCCTGTCCTTGGTCTGTTTGATTCATCGGTGTGACTGCCGGTGATGTTGGATCTAAAGCCTCTGACGCCGATATGCAATGCAACCAACCGAACAACCCATGTCCTGGTTCCCAACTTCTCATCGTCCATTAATCGCAGTGAACCCTCCCGTGCTCACCCTTGGCGGCGGCGGTGGCGGAGCAGCAACACTCTCTTCCTTCTCTTTCCCTTTGCCGTTCTGGCGCGGCGGCCCACGCATCTCCATCTCGATCTGCATAGCAGCGGGATCTTCCTCGCCCTCGCCCTCACTATCCGCGACCCTGTCCTCCGCGCCTTCATCAACATCCATAGCCTCCGTTTCCGGCACAGGGGGGACGAGCTCCTTCCTCGCGAGCGGATCGAGTTGCGTGCCGTTCTGCGACACATCAGGCGCTGCCACCGCTGTTGCAGATGGCTTCTCGGTCTTTGCCAACATCTCCTGCGCCGCCCCTGCCTGCACCGACCCGGCAGCCAGCGTTGTCTGCCCGCCATTCCTTGCCTTGACCTCCACCTTCCCCTTCTCACCTTCCTTTGCTCTCTCCTCCTCCTCCGCAGCCTTCCTCTTGCGAAACGCCCCATACTGCGTGGTCTTGGGCACGACATCAACCAAGAACTCCAGATTATCTGTCTTGCTCACCGCGCCGCTAACATCGCGGTACTGGATGTTGCGCCGGGGTTTGCGCTCAGCTTTGACGACGTTGTGTGTTGTGACAGCAAGGTGCTGTATCATCATCTCGGTGGCGAGGGCAATGGCGAAAGAGGCGTTTTTTGTGACAGTTAGGCGCTCGGGGTCGGCTTGGATGATTTTCTGGACACGGGCAACTGGCGATGTTAGTGGGTGGGTGAGTTGGAAAGGGCTTTAAAGTGGCTTACGTGGGAGAGAGACATGACCGGTGACTTCTTTCGAGGGCGCGATTGGGGTGTTGTTGTATGGCATGGTGTAGAGTATCGAGGGGAGCTGCAGCCGTTGTTGGAAGGTGTGGGTGGGTTGTTAGGTCGATTCGAACGGAAGCGTGGGCATCTGCAATTATCCAAAAAGCGGTGTTGTGTCCAACGACGCGTTTGCTTCGCGAAATGGGGTTGGTGTTGGCGAACGACGCGCGCGAGGTGATTTGGTGAGGGTGAAAGATGCGGGTCGCGAATCTGGAGGCGCCGCCCCAGGGAAGGTCGTGCCGAGATGCAGCAGGTAGGTGTCGGCAATTGGCGACGTGACTGCCTAAGACACCGTCATCACACAAGCGCCTCTTGATCACTGAATCTAATCGCTTTTAAATCAATTTCTCTGTATCACATTTCCGTGGTGTTAAGAGATGAGGCTTCTTCCTCTGTTGCTCACAGCCGGAGCTGCTGCAGCGGAGCTGTCCCAGGTACCTTTCCAAGACACACCAGAAGTCGAAGGTTTCCAGACCTTTCAAAGCCAGTTCTCCGAGCACCACTCTATCCGCATCAAACAGCAGCAAAACGATACACTCTGCAACGCACACTCTAAACAGTACACTGGTTGGCTGGATGTCGGTGCCAAACACATCTTCTTCTGGTACTTTGAGTCGCAGGACTCGCCGTCGGACGACCCGCTGCTGCTATGGCTCACAGGAGGTCCTGGCGGCTCTGGCATGATTGGTATGCTACAGGAGAATGGGCCGTGTCTGATCAATGAGTACGCCAATGGAACTGTGTACAATGAGTATGGTTGGAGCAAGAACGCCAACATCATCTATGTTGACCAGCCTGCGGGCGTTGGCTTTAGTTATGTTGACGAGGGTGCCCCGATTCCTGGCACAAGCTTTACTGCAGCAGAAGATATGCATCACTTTCTGCAGTTGTTCACGAGCGATGTGTTTCCCAAGTTGAAGGGCAAAGAGTTTCATATTACAGGCGAAAGCTATGCTGTAAGTCCAATGAGTCCTTCCACACCCCATCATCTAACTATAGCAGGGTCACTACGTTCCCGTGCTGGGGGCCCAAATCGTGTCTCAGAATCAGCTCTACCCGAAGCGACCTCAGGTGAACCTGCAGTCGATCTTCGTTGGCAATGCCTATATCAGCCCTCTCGACACAGCCTTTGGCTACTGGGAGACGTTATGCACGGAAAACCCCGGCGTAAAGGAGCCCATCTTCAACCAAACACGCTGCGACATCATGGCCACCCATCTACCCCGCTGTTTAGACCTAGCGCGCATTTGCTACAGTCACCCCGACCCGGCTATCTGCCAAGCTGGCGAGGAGGTCTGTTGGAATGGGGTGATCGTGCATTACGATGGTGAGTCTGGCCCCGGAGGCCGCAATCGCTTCGACATTACGCATCCTTGTGAGACGGGAGACGACCTGTGCTACCCCGAAATTCCAAGAATTGGCGAGTATCTCAATCTACCCTGGGTGTACGAAGCGCTGCACGTACCCAAGGCAGCTGGCAATTATAGCATATTTTCCGAGGAAGTAGCGATTGCTTTCTCCTTGACAAACGACATGGGCATCAGCACACAGCCGCAGGTTCTGTACCTATTAGAAAACGGCATCGACGTGCTCTTCTACCAAGGCAACCTCGATCTTGCCTGTAATACAGCTGGTAACCTGCAGTGGGCCAACTCGATGCCGTGGAAGGGCCAGCCCGCGTTCGTCGCTCAGAGCAAGCAGACGTGGAAGGACGGAAAACAGGAGGTTGGGTGGTTCAAGGAAGTCAAGGTCGTGACTTCAAGTGGTAGAGACACGACCTTCGCACTGAGTACCGTCGATGGAGCCGGACATCTTGTGCCATTTGACAAGCCAAGAGAGGCGTTGGCCTTGGTGGATAGGTGGTTGACTAAGCGCACTTTCGCATGATGTACATGTCAACAGACATTGTTTATAGCATAAAGGATCAAAGGATGATACAGGATGGTGCACAGACTGAAGGACTTGTGTAAGTCGCCGCTAGTGCGCGTTGCCACCCTGCTCACAGCAGAGCCGCACATCGTCACAAAGTCGAAAGATCGTATAATACACGGCAGCCAAGATCGGCCAGGAACGCACTGCAGCCCACTTCGTCCCGCAGCTGGGCATCATCGTCTCGCATTTTCCATACTGTGGATGCTGAAGAATTGGTAGCGCGTTTCCCCACCAGATGAGATCATAGGAGAAATGCACGACCGTACGTCATCGTTGTATGGTCGCGCACACGACCCTTATAAAGGGTTTGCACACGTTAAAGCATCATCATACTCATCCATCTATCATCTCAAATTCCTCAAATCACACTCAATTCAGCCTTAACACCCCCACAAACAACTACCGCAACATCACAATGTCTGGAACTTCCAACGTCGGTAACTCCCAGGTCTACGAGGCCGGTGACCAGCGCACCGTCTCCGACGCCGAAATCGAGCAGCAGAAGAAGGAGAACCGCTTCCACGAGGGCAAGGAGAACTCCCACAAGGCTCTCGACTCCAGTAAGTCTCTCTCATGTCCCTGGGCACTCCACAGACAAGGCTCAACGCCTATGTCACGCACACCCTTCGACCAACCCCAACATGCTAACAACACCTCAGAGGACGAGCGATCCATTGCCAACAAGCTCGAGCGTGAGGAGAAGCGTGAGAAGGAGGACGACAAGCTGACCGAGGAGGATCGTCTGCGCAAGGTCGACGCTACCCTGCCCGCAAGGTCCCACGGCAACGAGCCTAGCAAGGGTGCCAAGCTCGATCAGGAGCTGAGGGAAGAGGAGCAGGCTGAACTCGAGCGCAAGGGCAAGGCCTAAGTGCATCATACCGGTAAAAGGTGGATGCTGAGATACCCTGTAATACGATGACCAGCCACTGTGGCGGCATCACTGAAATGAAGTAACGATCATGACCAAGCAGAATGTGTAAAACCGTGTAACGTGACAGAATAAGACGTTCGTGCATCTCCACATCCAACAACTTCTCCTCCATTGTGTGCGATATCGCAGGACCGGCGATAATGACGAAGATACATCACAGAATTCGCGATTTCATTACCCCTCCAAAGAAGTCAAAGCTCCCCTCCACTAGCCTTCGGACCAGTAATTCCGACTCCACACCAGGTAGCCGCAGCTCCGCCTATCAACACCAGCATCCTTCATAAGCAAACAATTGCCCCGTCTTGACAACCCGTACCTTACATGATTTCTCTCGGCACAGGAAACCTTATCCGCCGCACCCACATCCTTTGCCGGAGCTTCGTAGCCCATAAACCCCGCGCTTTGAGCTCCCCGCTGTCCATTACACAGCACTTGAACCTCCCCACAGCCTTTAACAGAATGAGCTCCTCGCAAGCAAAGCGCCTCGCCGGCAAGACCATCCTCGTGACCGGTGCGAGCTCTGGAATTGGAAAGAGCACCGCATTAGAATTTGCGCGCACCCAGCCAGATGATTTGAAGCTTATCCTTACAGCGCGTCGTGAGGATACGTTGAAGGAGGTCAAGAAGGAGATCGAGGGCGTCGCAAAAGGCGTCAAGGTTCATGTTGTAAAGCTCGATGTTAGCAACGTCGACGAGATCAACCAATTCGTCGGCAACTTGCCAGCAGAGTTCAAGGAGATTGACGTGCTCGTCAACAACGCGTACGTGCTTCTATTGAACCCCATCTACCCTATTGGTCCATAAATCGTGCTCCCATAACTCCCGCAATTAGAGCGTGTCCTCTAACATATCCCCAGGGGCCTCGTCAAGGGCGTCGATAAAGCTCCCGGAATCGCCCAAGCCGACATCAACATCATGTTCCAAACCAACGTGACAGGCCTGATCGCCATGACGCAAGCCATCCTACCAATCTTCCTTGCCCGCCCCGACGGCGGCCGCGGCGACATCATAAACATCGGCTCGATTGCGGGCCGCGAACCGTACCAGGGTGGCAGCATCTACTGCGCGACCAAGGCCGCGGTGCGCAGCTTCACCGACTCGCTGCGTAAGGAGCTTATCGCGAGCCGTGTCCGCGTCATCGAGATCGACCCGGGGCAGGTCGAGACAGAGTTTAGTGTTGTCAGGTTTGGTGGTGACAAGGAGAAGGCGAAGAAGGTTTATGAGGGCGTGGAGCCTCTGACTGGTGATGATATTGCCGAGGTCGTCGTGTTTGCTGCCGCGAGAAGGGAGAATGTGGTCATTGCTGATACGCTTGTTTTCCCGAACCATCAGGTATGTTTCAGTTCCATCTTGTTGACAGGTGGCGTCGACATGCTAACTTGTGATAGGCGGCCGCAACGGTTATGCATAGGAAGTCGACATGAAAGTCTCTCTGGTGAGAATTTGCGTAAAGATACCATGCAAAGTATAGAAGCGATACATACAACCTTACCTTATGCCCTATGCTTGCGCCCTCCCATTTCCCTGTGGAACGACCGCACATCGTCCAATCTAACCATCAATCCACGCCTACAAGTACCATGCACAATAACATACCGCCCGTGCTATCTCAGACGCAGCGACGCAGTGCGCTCGACAGCGGTATGCTCCATAAAGTAGCTGGGGCCAACTGTCCGATGTTATGTACTTGTGACAATGGGAGGCCGCAATACTTGTGGGGCTATTGTAGTTACCTGGAGGTCTTCATGTTGACGGTCTGATGTGATGCAGAATTGGTCAATCGTTCTGCGGTTTCCTTTGTTTGATAACCGCATTGTGTTGTTTTGTGTGCGCTTTGGGAGAGGGCAGAAACAATGCGCACAATGTGATTTCGGTGTGGCGTCCTTTGTTCCATTGATTATACGCGGTAGCAGCAATGCATACCTTCACGTCCCTGGTCTTGTAGAGCCGAACGCAGTACTGTGAATGTCTCGCTGAGGCAGATCCCACCCACTAAGTGAAGTAGCAACTATGAGCTTAAGCGACAGAATGCCAATTTCAACAGCTGGCCTTTTTGCATACTCTAAGCCGAAGCCTACCGTGATTGCCAATCTGAACTGCTCTTCTTGTACTTTCAGAATACAATGCCGTCAAAGCATGATTGTCATACACGCAGAAGCTTGGTTGGGGCTACAGACAGCAATCGGACGTCACAGTCGCTTTCACTTTATCTCTGCCACTTAATTCCGCAGTGAAGCAACGCAGACGACATTTTATCACATAGCTGACCAGCAGCAAGCCCCACTTTACCCAGCTGTTGCCCATGGTTATGGACTGCCGCATCTGCCAAGACCTCCTGTACTCGACCACAGTCCAGTGTCTTATTTGTTGTCCTGCGGCGTTGCACTGGGTCCAAAAGCTGTGCTCAATACAAAGTCAACCATTAACACAACCACAACATACAATCTAACACAACGTTTTTGCCTATTCTCACTCCTTATTCATACATTCACTATCTTCTACATGGCCTCCTACATGTACATGTCCGCGACCGGTCATAACTGGGACGACGATGAAGACGACGAGAACTTCGAATTTGGATCATGCACAGCGGTCATACAGTCGTCGGCAGCGCCTGCCATTCACAACAGTAAAGAATACTGCGTGGCGGACCATCACACTTCTCCGTTCCCAAGCATGCCTACTAACGACAACGTTGAAAGAACTTTCGATACGGCCTCATACATGTACATCTCACCTACTGGGAGAAACTGGGACGATAATGATGAAGAGGAGGTCTTTGATCTGGAGGCCTTCACACAGTCGACCATGCATGTTCTCGACGACCTTGCACCACTGCAGCTCGAAACCGCCGTTTCAGAAGAATTTGAGAGCGAGAGCGAACTCGAACAGTTCGTGTCCCCAGCCCCCATTGAGTCCACCATTTACAAAACGATCGAGTCAGACTTCTGGCCAAGCTACGCTCAAAAGATGACCGAGAGATGGTTCTATTCAGACTCATGCCCCGCATACACTGAACTCAGCCACGACGGCAATGACTACTTCCCCGAGGTACGGGTACAGTACACCGCTAACTGGACTGCTACAAAATTGAGGATGGGCAGCAACATACGGAACCCCATAATGATGAGACCGTCTCCTCTGCGGCTCAGCAAGACTTGGGTACAAGATAGCTTAGGCGAATATGTCGAGGATCGCGGGTCTCTCTTTCCTTCGATGCCTAGTCCTGGGTTGGGCTATGACAGCACTTCGGATGAGGAGCATGACGAAGCGTGCACGCCGCCCGGGTCACCGCTGAGGGCTCAGGACAAGGAGTGTGAGATAGAGATTGAAGAAGTAAGCGATTGGTCCGACATGTGTGATTGGGATCCCGCTAATTTGTTCAAGTACGACCCAACGACCGGCGCCATTGATCTGTCGATGCAAAACATGGACGCGATGGAGGTCAATCTCTTGCAGGAGTTCGAGGCCTTCAGTGCTGTTGCCGAGGATCTCGATTTCGAGGATATCTTAGGTATTACTGCGAGCAAGTTGGGACATGTTCGCGATGGCGAGCTCCAAATTTGGGACGACCAGTCTGGTGAGTGCTCACGATAGAAACGCAAATAATTTGTCTGATCAAGTCTAGCATACGCCACGACTGACATTCTACGGGGCTCGCCAGCTTGCAGCCGCGTTGTCGAAATTTCTGAAGTCTGTGCAGAGAATACAGTAACCCGCAGCCCTATCGAATGCTCCGACAATGCACATCCGATAACAGAGCTTGTCACGACAATGATTGGAGCCACCAACACCACCACGCCTCTTTCGGGGGCCCTGACCCTGAGCCCGTTTGCTGGCTCCAACTCGATCAAGTCTGACACCAGCCCTTCGCCGGACCTCCAGTATATTCGCGATCCAACCAGTACCACGCTAGTTTTGAACACAGTCGCTGCTGGGTGGTTCGCACTTTCAGCTGCTCCTTGGGGTCGCATCGCGGTCGCAATGGCTGGTACGGTGTTCGACGTAGCCGCCCTATTTATGCGCCGATTAAAGTAAACCCCCTTTGTTCTCTTGTTGTCTGACTTGTATGCATCTCTCGGCGTTCTATACCACGGGCTGGCTCCCTGTTCATCATCGTCAGCATTTTCCAGTACTTTTATACCCATTACCAGTACTATAAGGGTGTCAAAAATTGATGTCACTTCTGGGTCTCGAATTCGTCTTCACGGGTCGATTGGGTGCGTGGTTCGGGCATAAGTTTCGCGAGTTCATGGTGCCGGGAGTAGAGGGTGTTGGATCCAGGTGCCTTTGCAATCGTATCTTTGTCTACACTGCTAAAGCAATTCGTGCCTTTCAATCATCTCAAACGCCTTGCTTGATGATCCTGATGCTCCATACACACAAGTGACGAGATGCCACTCACGTAGCTTGAGGGAGGCTGGAGGCACTCCGTGTCTCATGACGGACAATAAGACTGTTGAATCCCAACGTACCTAAACAGTGTGGAGTATGGTATCATAGAATTTTTTAAGGTTGACATAAATGTACTGCGAGATAACCCTGATATAGTGGTACAATTTGGTCCCGTAATACCGCGTGCCAAAGCATGACTACACAAAAGTAGATTACACCACGGAAAAGGCCTCTCTCTCATGCAGAATATTCTACCTGAATACTATATATCTGGTGACAGAAACAAGGTTCGCCTTCGCTCGCAATGCGTACAGTCCCTAGATATACCAGCACGAACCAAACAACGCACCAACCCCGTACCCTCTCCCATCTTCCGACAGCATCAAATCCTTTGGTACGCAAAAAATCGATCCATTCAAACGCTCTTCATGCATGTACAAAATGCTCTCTCGCGCTCTCTGTTTCTCATCATCTAACTCATCCCCATCACAACACTCAAGCATACTCCAAACCCCAGACCCCAAGCCCAGGAGCAACATTGCTACAAACCCACTTTGTGCATCGCCCCAAAATACAGAGCATAGCAAAAACGCCGCACAGCACGCCTCCTGATCCTCTTCAAAAACAACTCCTCTCAAACGAGTCTCCCCAGACAAATCCTCAAAGAGGAAACCTCGCACACCGTCAAAGCACCATCGAAATGGCTCGACGCAGTGGACCCCCTAAGCGCCATACCCACCCAGCAATCTATCTGCTGAAGATGATTTTGCTGCGGATTGTGTCTATTATCTCACACTGAGACAAGGGGTAAGCCTGCCTTTTTCTTACGGCCTCTGCTTTGCGTGCTGATATTGGTGTAGGAGATGGATGCTCTTGCGCTAGTATTGGCAAGCGTTGCGAAATAGGATTACTGTAAGAGTGTAAACCGGCTTGATTGTTAATGCATGAAATTGTTTTGTGCGTGGAGTGTGGTGTTTGGGACCCTGATACAGGCGTTTTCTGGTTCGTGTATTTCTCGTCAGGGTCTGTTGTACCACATGTGCATGGGTGGAAATATGTAAGCTTTGTGGATCAAGTGTGGTTACTAGCTTCACATTACATTCAATACGCTTGTATCCATAAAAAAAACTCCTGGCTATGCACCCAAGTAAAACAAGAAAATGCGAATGCCTCCAAGTCACACCAGATTTGAGGAAATGGTTGCCCTGTCTTCATACGCAGGTCAGCTCTTGAGCTCTGGCTACCACTCAATCCCCTTAGCCCATTATATACTGAAATTTCAATCCTCGGGACTTCTTCTCTTTCTTCTTGAAACTTCGCCCTGGATACCAGTTCAGTTGGAACTCCGACTTTCTGGTCGTTGAAGTCCCGCCCTATTTACGCTATCATTGCATCCTTCGATCTTCCAGTCGGTGTATATCCTGTAGCTCTGGTTCTATTGCGCTGCGCTTCCGGTCATGCAGAGCACCACTATCTGTATCGGCAAGACTAGATCCTCTGATGGTTGGTGGGGCGGTCTCGAGCACCCTCGCTCCTCGATGGTCAATGTTGACAACACTGCGGGCCGCTTCGACCTCGCCTACCCCGCCGAATCCCACTGCGCTGTTCGACGTTTGGCTGAATTCGCATCGATCTGGCGAGTAATTTGCGCAGTGCGGTAATCCTGAGCACGGGCGGCGGGCGATTCAGTTGGTCCAGACGTCGTACTGGATCTGGCGGACGCGATAGCAGAGTCTGTGAATGTCCGTTGAGTGTAATACATGAACGATGTGTCCAGTGGTTCGAAAACTGGAAGTACTCGCTCTTCATGTTGTTTCCTCCGCTTGCATCGATGTGTTGCTCCTGCTGAGCTTGATGGGACAAGGTCTTCGGGATTATCATCTATCGCATCAGAAAGTGCTCCGATGGGACGAGAAAAGTCCGGTTCTTTAGCGCGCATAAAGGCGAGCACGCGCGTGACTTCCTCGACATCTTCACTCTTAAATACGTCCCATGATAAGTACCCTTTTGATGCAAACACATACTTGCAGAATAACCTCACTCGGTCGCCGCCGTCTTGCCGTCCGCCAGGCAGAATGTCCCAGGATATCGCCTGATTGAAGGGCCGGCCCAAGGCCTTTTGCACGCGTTTGGGCATTGAAATTTCAACCTTTCTCAAATCTTCGCCTTCTCGATCTTCGAAGAATATGTCGACCTGAGGGTTGCGCGGATCGAGTGTTAAGCATGCGACAATGCCCTTCTGTGTTCCGTCGTCTTCCAAGCGAATGGCCAACGGCATGTAGGACTTATGGTTAAATTTGGCCATTGTGATATTCTTAATAACGTCTTTGCTGTATCTTAACAAGTTTTTCTCTTTTAGTGTACGTTCAAGTATAGAAAGTAGAATTCGATTATCAAATGTGGTGAGGGTGGAGGTTGCAGTCGCCTTAATTGCTGACCTGTCTCCAGGTAAAAAGTCCTTCCCGCCATATTCAGCAGGTTTAGATCTTCGTAGAGAGGTTCCTCTAAAGGCCGGCGTTGTGCGAGGGACAGAATTGTGGGAAGAATAATCTGACGTCTCAGCATGCCTCGAGCTCCGTGGAGGAACTACTATGGCAGTCGGCGTCGGCGTCGGCGTCGGCGTTGGCGTCGGCATTATCTGAGGGACAGATTCTTTGGCAGGACTGCATGATATTCTAGCAGATCTAGGTATGCGCGGGGAGGCCATCGTAGTCGCCGGCGTTGCTCGAGAGACGATGGTGATGGCGGGATCGTCTTGTGTCTTGCCAGCAAACGTCTGAGCCAATCCAACACTGTCTTTGATGTGGAGCCCTTCCTTTAGTTTATGTACATCAGTGTGGGGTATACAGTCGACCGGCTCCTGCCCGGCCAGTTCCTGCGTATCATTCTGGCGGAGGCTCGGCAAATCCTGAACGATTAGAGAGAATGCAGGCTCAGTTCCCACATGGCTCGATGATGGTTGAGTTGAAGATACGTCGAGACCACTCGCTTGAGCATCTGAATGTTGAAGTCCCTCCCTGGCACGCGAATTGCTATTCTCGCCAAGCTCCTCAAGAGGCAGGGCTGACGGGTGGGTGGGCGCACGCGCACGCGCAGGCGCACGCGATCGCCTCTCCGGCCGCTCCGGGGCTCCGAGAACACTGACAGCTTTGGTTGTCGCTTTGAGTTGCAGCGCGAATGCTGTGCTGTCGCCATTGGTGACGTCCACCAATCCGCGGCACATGTAATACCACCGAACGAGGATGGCAAGATTCCGCTCCGCGTTAACAGGGTCTCTGACTGCCTTGTCTATCGGGCTTTGTAGTTTTCCTCCATTCTTTTGGTGTTGGACGATGCCGCTAATCGTCAATTCCTCTTTAGATGTTTCCTCGTAGATGTATGCGCCCCTCCCTTGTGGGACCCTCGTGACTTTTACAAGCACGTAAGTCACCGTGAACGGCTTGTCCAGGGACAATTCTGCAATTACATAGTTCATAGACTTGCTGGCAGTTGGAGTGATTCGCAGCACGATTCCATGGTTGTACTGACTGCCCTTGATCCAAGTGAATACGCCGTCTGTCGGTATGGTGAGCTTGAACCTTTCCTGGAAAGTCGAACCAAGTGCTTTTATGACTTCTTTCTTTTTCTTGATGACTTCCAGCCTGCTCAGTGGCGCCATCTTTGTAGGTTCATCTGGTATCGTGGCTATCCGTGCAATGAGAGCATCAGTAACCTGAACTTGATTGTTGGGCTCCACATGTCACGGGGCGATGATTGCGCAATGATGGAGAGTCAACAAATGATAGCACGCTCGCGAATACTGGAAAGGAGAGTGTATAATGAAGCATGCGGGAAAGAAAGAGATGGGATGTGGTGAGATGAGTGTTGATGAACGTGCAAGTTTGCGGTTGCGATGTAGTACATTTAGGCGCTATTTCCCTGACACACGTCTAGAAGGGCCAGGTCACTTTCTGGGCGTTTTTCTCGCGGCACTTCATAATACCTCTTTCCCAAGGAAATCATCCCCTGTCAAGACACTGCCGGGAACAAGCGGCCTGATCTTGTAGGTTACCAACACCATGTCCAGCACTTGTTCGTTAGTGACCGCCCAATTGATTTTGTCGTCATGTGAGGGATGCGAGCCGGACCGATGTCCGTGCGATCGGTTTCGCTACTGGCTCGTCTCGCCCAACGGGCGATTAGTGCGCGCTGCCAAGCGTAGGAGGCACGACGCGCTGGGTGGAGATGCGTGGTGCCAGACAGATGGAACATGCCAAATCGATTGATCTCAAGAGCGGTGCCGTGCTGTTCTGTCTCATATTCGTACGTCCGCTGCACGTTCTCCTGGCTACGAATACGAGCTCACGCCCCACCTGGAATGCTGTCTAGTTACGGCTAAGGCGCTCGGAGGCGGCGGGCACCATCCCTGAGCTGCTCCTGAGGGCTTCTCAATGGTTTAAGGCCACAATACAACGCAACACCCGACCCCAAGAATAGAGAACCCCGTCGCCTGCAGATGATAGACGCCCGTTCCTAGCGACAATGCTCGCAAACAAAAAGCACCTCGTGCCGCGCCCGGCGCGTCTTCTCTTCTTTCTCGCGCTCGTATACGCTTTTTGCTGGATCAAGGGCTGGCCTGTGACTTACGACGACGAAGAGTTGCCCCCAAGCCAGCGACCAAAATCGACGACAGCCCTCGGCGAACACCGCGTTGGCGTTGACAGCCTCATTGTTACCGTCACTACTGCCGCGACCGATGCGTTTACAAAGCTTGCGCCCGCGCTGCTCCACCTCGATGGCGCATACCACAAGGACCTGCTGCTTATGGGAGACTCGATGATGAACCTTGGGCCGTTCCCAGTCTTCGATGTTCTGGCCAAGTACCCCGCAAAGTACGTGGCCAAGACGGATGAGCTGGAGCGTTACAAACGTCAGCGGGAATATGCTCAGAAGGGCATACCGCTCAGCAATCTGCGGGAGAAGGACGAAGCGAAAGAGCAGGCCGTTCTGAGAGCTATGGCAAAGTACAAGGTGTTCAGGGCGATGGAAAGCACTTGGGAATATCGTCCAAAGCGGTCTTGGTACGTCTTCACCGACGAAGAGACCTTCATCGACCGCGGAAATTTGCTGGATTGGCTGAGCCAGTATGATCCGAAGCTGAAGCACTTCTTCGGCAACCCGCCCATAAACGATGTCCCGGACGCTTCTGCAGCTGGCGGGACTTCCTTTATCGTGTCTGGTGAGACAATGCGCCTCATGTTCGATGACAGGAAGAACATGCTGAAGAACTTCAAGAACTGGGACCCCAGGATTCCAGATTACCCCTCAGTAATACACTTTATCGAGAGCTTCTTCAAGACAGAATTTAGCCTGGAGATGAAGAGCTTCTGGCCTGGTGTTTCTGGATTCAACCCAGCCACTGCCACATACTCTCCAGGACTTTGGTGCGAGCCAGTTCTTATGATGCACCACGTCTCGGCTGGTATTGGGAATCAGCTGTTCAAGTTTGAGAGCGAGCGGGTTGAAGAACACAAGATCGATAATGCGCTGCGTTACGCAGATTTATGGCACCGTTTCATCGGCTCGGAAGACCTCAATCGGACTCGCAATGACTGGGACAATCTTTCGTCGGAGTCTGCAAACAATAGATGGAATATACTGTTCGAAGTCGACGGCCAGCCGGATGCGAGCCGTGCCAAGAGAGGGGAGGATTCCTGGGAGTCGTGCAAAGAGTCTTGTGAGACCAACAAGCACTGCGTGCAATGGTCGTACTCATCTATCGCGGCGCCTAACTGGAATGAGAACGGGCTGACGAAGTGCCATCTAAGCAGTAGTATGCGCCTTGGTACGTACGCTGCGCCGGAAGAAGTCGAGGCCAATGGAGAAACAAAGGCCCGAACATGGACGAGTGGCTGGAGGAAGGACCACTTCAAGCGCTGGGCGAACCAGCAGCGGTGTAAGATTCAGCAGCACTAATGAGAGCTTGACGTCCGGCAATCTCATCCTAGTCGTGCCTGTGCCCATACGATGCGTTGATTTGTGCTGCTTATGCCAGGCGACTCCTGACGTTCCGGCGCGTCGCGGACACGGAAATTATCCGCCTCGGATC
The DNA here is from genome assembly GCA_016767195.1 of Stagonosporopsis rhizophila. Taxonomy (NCBI): domain Eukaryota; kingdom Fungi; phylum Ascomycota; class Dothideomycetes; order Pleosporales; family Didymellaceae; genus Stagonosporopsis; species Stagonosporopsis rhizophila. The sequence goes on along the minus strand of CP068498.1, from coordinate 2,455,765 downwards.
TGATGCATGTCTGCCACGAGCGCAGATTGTCGCAAGTTCAACATTTTTATACATGGCCCGTGTAGTTTCCTGGTCGTCAATGGCGCAAGCTTTACGTAACTGGCTCGTCTGCTGCACTACAATTGCAGCCGGTCCTGATCATGAACCGCGCACAGCCTGTGGGGTCGAGTTTGCTTCCGAATGCCTAGGATCGATGATCACGTATTGACTGTGGAAGTAGTGGAAGTGGTGGAAGTACAGGGCAGCGAGTATGCCATTGTTGTGGGCGACGTCCTCGCGCTTTCTGTTTGCGGCAGGAGGCAATGTCAACAGGACTACTCGCGGTTCTATTTCGATGTAGTCGCTGGATCACATAGCAGATCATCGAACTTTGTCTGAGCAGTTCCGCAGGCGTTATTGCAGCGAGAAGATGACTCCCTTCACCTACACTAACGAGGACACCTTCATCCTCACTCTCGCTTACAAGGGTACGCAATAAAAAATCAGACGAAGCCACCACATTGCCGCTATACGAGCTATCTGACATGGAGGACAGCTATCGATTGCTTTACGTTCAATCAGCCAGTCACACCGTCCCCATAACAAGAACATTGCTACCATCACGCGCAGAACTACCTCCAGCATCAACCCGCACGCCTCACTCTGACAGCCACCAGGAAGCTCACAATGTGGGCAAACCTGACTTCCAAACACCATCCTCATCGACTCCCATACCCGAGAGCAGCCCCACAACACGCGCCCCAACCAAGGCTCACGCAGCTACTTATTACACCTTCGACGACGGCCCCCGCACAGTCCCCGGTACAGCCCTATACTATAGAACCGACGCTTTTCGCAAGAAGCTCAATTCAGGTCTTGCCACAATCCTCGGCCGTGATGACGACGAGGACACAGATGCAGACTTCGACGCCGACAACAGCACAGATAAGGATCACGACGAACAGTCTGAACAGGCTAATCAGGCTGTGAAGAGGAAATCACTGGTTATGGTATTCAGCAGAACGAGTGTGCGTCGTGCAGGTGCGAGGTGGAAGGTTGATAAAAGGGCACAGCGTGCGAACCGCCGATTGTACGTTTTCGCGGGATTGCTGGAAGAATCGAGACTGACAAGGACTTAGGAAGTTTTTGAGGAAACTGGAAGGGAAAGGTGGGTTGTTTGGATGGGACTAGAGGTATACTTGGGCTGGTGAGACCGTTACAGTAGTGGTGGCACGGGACGAGTGAAGGTAGGGATTTCAGACAGCAATGTGAGAACAGATTCGATCATAGGTTTGAATCGTCAAGGGCCTGCAGTTTCCACTCGCCAAGTGCTGTGCGTTCGTTTGTCGCTCTGCATGTACCCGTCTGGGCGGTATGGATTGGTCTAGCAGCGCGGCGACACGGAGTCTGATACATTTCACCTTTGTGACGAGCTAGATATCCCCAATCTCTAAGCACATGTGCTTGCTGAACCCGGTGGCGTCTCTCATCTCCTCTTCACCCTTGTGAAAGTGCAAGCCGCTTGTGAAAGTGCAAGCCGGAGGTGACCTAGCAAACAAGTTTGGTACATCGCCCTTATCAACAACCTAGCATCTTCACTGAACTTTCCGTAAGCACAACTGCATCACAACATGTGCAGCGTCCCGCACGAAGTAGTCATTCCGCACGAGAAACCCGAGCCAGAAACCCTTTTCTACCGCCTCGACTACCTCAAAGACGCCAGCCAAACCTGGAACACCTTCCACCCACCCTCCACTACTCCACCCCCCGAGCGACCTCCAGAAGCTTCCCGACCACCCAAACCCCACTGGCAGTTCGTCGCCGCCACAATCCGCAACCTACACACCCGCTTCGCCGCGCACAACCCCATGATTGGAAACCAACACTGCAGCGGTCCCGACCGCCGCGCTGTACTCTCGCTATACCGCGAAGCCCTGGCCAAACTCGAACATGTCTCGGAGGTGACCGCACGGAGAATCCATCTCGAGACGGTAGTGAAACTGAGCACGATCCTGGACTTGCGCGTTGCGCAGCCAGACGACGATGTCTTCTACATCAAAGGCGCGTTATTGAGCCCGCTGGAACCGCAGTACGCGGCGCCGAGACTGGAATTTTATGACAGAGGAGATGGTGAGGGGGACGATGGGAGCTTTTGGGCGGGGTATGGGAGGTTGTGGGAGTGGAGGAAGGAGGGCTGGCCGAGGGTTGTGCCGTGGAAGGCGATTGAGCGCGAACGGAGGGCGAGAGAGGAGAGGGGTAGGGATGGGCGGGGGATGCTGAGGGAGACGGCCAGTGAGGCGTTGATAAAGGTTCTTGATCCTGGGGCAGATGCGGTGGAGTGGGGTGAAGAGGTGGACGCTGATCCTGGAAGGCCGTGGGCGAGGGATCTTCATAGGCGTGGCTGATCGCTGGTGCTGGTACTCAGTGACTATCGCCAGGAGAACCCCTTCTCATGCAAGGTTTGCTCTTGTGGTGGTTTGCTTGACATGGATAAAGATATCGAAACCCATCACTTGGAATGTCGAGGGTTCTGCTCTCCCTTCCTAGCAATACGCATAGCTGTACCTTCGGCCTGATCTATAGCAATAGTCCATTCTTATCAGGTCGACCAAGATGTTTGGTTTTGGCTTAGAAAGGTGGCCTTCATGGTGGACGAAACGAATGTCTGCAAACAAGAGACAAGCCAAGATGGAGGTCATTCACGAGGTGATAGAGGCAGCAAGGCTGACGAGTTTGCACCAGACTAAAGCCATGGCTCAAACAAAGTCAGGTATTTTGTGGACAAAGAAGATAAATTGAAGTGCATTTTAGATGCATGAACGTCCGGCCCAGTGACGACAAGGATGTAATGACGGCGAAGCCCCGGCGTCGCTACCAGGATAGCACACCCCACTCGTGGAGGGGTTATCCGTTATCGCGCCGCTACTGTGACAGCAAATCGCAGCTTGTTCGATGTAGCTGACAGTCTCGCACGTATCCCATTAACTATATTCAAAACTTCCCTTGCAGCAACCAGCCAACTACCACAATGGCATCCGATTTGCCCTACTCAAAGGCGCTTGCAGCGATTGATGCAGCGCACGCCCTCGATCCTAACAAAGCCACCATCAACGGCGAAGAAGTACCCTACGAACTGCACTACGCGCAGAAATGCACGACCTACCTCGAGAAGCGCGCCCCAGATGCGCCAGATCACCTCCGTCTCGCAATTCGCGCGCAGCACTTCCGCCGTTGGGAGGTCCCGCGGTCTTCCTACCCAATGACGCGCGTGGGCTATCACGCATGGCGCACCTTCTTGAAGAAGAGGCAGGCCGAGCTTGTCGAGACCATCTGCAAGGATGCCGGGTACCCAGATGACACGACACAGCGCGTGGGTGCGCTGATACGCAAAGAGGACCTGAAGGTGGACGAGGAAACACAGGTGCTGGAGGATGTAGCATGCCTAGTGTTTCTGGACGACCAGTTCGAGGCGTTTGAGAAAGAGCATGACGAGGAGAAGATCATCAAGATTCTGCAGAAGACATGGGGCAAAATGACGGAGAAGGGGCACGAATTGGCACTACAGATCCCCATGGGCGAGAGGCCGAAGGAGGTCATCGCCAAGGCTTTGGCAGGGTAGGCTCTCCTGCTTTGAGCCAACTGCTTCCAATGCGAACGCTGGGTCATATACTGGAATGCTGTCTACAATACGACAGCCATCGGCGGCCTCTCGTGCACCTGGGTCGCTCAACTTGATGCCGCGCCATGCTACCAATCACGCACCGCAGAAGCTTCGAGCCACTTGCACCGCCACCGCATGACGTAGCCGCTTGTGCATACAATGCCAGCTATAAGACCGTTGATGGCTGCCTGCGACTTCTTATTGACAGCAGCAATCCATCCCTTTACGCCTCTTCCTTCTACCACAAAACACACCTCCCAATTGCCGACGCGGACCCCTCTCGTAATGCCTTCCACATCAACAACATCTGTTAGCTCGGCGACCGCTGAAACATCACACGATGTATCTCGCCCAGAAACACAGAGCGTAGCCAGCGCAAACACTCAGCAGAGCGAACAAGAGAAGGAGAAGGAGAGGGAAGCCGAGAGACTGTATGAGGAGAGGATTGAGGAGGAATATGTTAAACGTGAGGGTGGTGCCTAAGCCGTTGAATGTGCAGTCTTTAGCAGCCACTCAATCGACCGCAAACACAAAGGCACAAGCTAGACCTCACATGTCCTTTGAGAAGCTACCCCAGTACAACGGCAATGCTGTGCAGCACTTCGAGGCCCTGTTATAAAACCACAAATTATTATAACTGTAATCTACACATATCGCACGGCCACAACTTTCCACCTCTCTATGAGCTCACATGACTCGCGCATGCAAACACCTCGTCCGGTCGCTACATTCGCCGAACATGCACGACATTCGGACATCCAGCGAGATCGACCTTGCACATTCCCAAGTTCACATCCAGCAAGCCCAGCCTCGCCAATGTTCCGCTGCCCGGCACTTATATCGCCATAGCCGCGTCCTAACCCCAACGAGTGTGGGGGTTCACGGATCGGCACGTATATCCCCTGCAACAGGCATGTTGTTTCGAACTGATGTGCCAAGGCAATCTAAGACAAACTTCAAAAACTCCTGAGATGAACGGTAAGGCCTCTCTACGGTAAAGGTCGCCTCGTTTGCGTCTTCTGATCAGACGCACTGGACGGGCGTACTGCTGCTTGTGGAAGTCGAGCTGCCCTGCAATATGTTTCGTTTGGCAAGTATAGACTGACGGACATGAGGACACGCACGGAGGATGTGCAGATGAAGCCCTTCTATATAAATTACACTCTATCGCATCATCTTCGTCGAACAAGTGCAGCCTACTCACCATAGCTCACGCACCCATCATCGCCTCCTTTACCTCACTCATATTCATTATACCCTCATAATCATGAAGCTCTCCATCTTCCTCCCCGTCCTGGCATGCGCCTCCAGCGTCCAAGGCGCCATAACCTGGACCCTCACCAAAGCGGCAAACCCCACCGCAGACCAAGCCGATGCGTACGCCAAAATCGAATCCGCCATGCGCCTCGCCGTCGCGCGCCACAGCCGCCTCTCAACCGCCTCAAAAGTCCTCCGCGTCGCCTATGTCCCCGGCGTCCCCACCGCTGAAGCAAACTTCAACGGCGATGTGCGCTTCGGCTCGAACCGCTCATACATGAATGAGCGCACGGCGCTGCATGAGATCAGCCACACGCTGGGGATCGGACAGACGGCTGCATTTGACAGGAAGTGTGCGGCGGGGGACTGGCGCACGGCGTTGCCGTTGCTGCGGAGCTGGGATGGGGCGAGTGCCGTCATCAATTGTGGAGGCAGCCATATTTGGCCGTATGGGTTGAACTATGATACTGAATGGAGTGAGACAAATGCGGATAGACACGTGAGGCTTATTGATGCTATGATCAAGGATGGGTTGCAAGGCTAGGGAGGCTTCAAGCGTGGCGGGTGGTGATGCACGATCGTCTTGAAGTACTGTTTGAGTCTGGCTATGTATAGTTTTTAATGAGTTCTTATTAATGGATCATCCAAGAATATGCCCTCCGCAAACAACCCCGAGTCGTGGAGCGTTAGTTTGCATGCGGTGTCGTTTTCATATTATCTTCCTCCGTGAAATGGGATGACAACAGCCGGGGTTGTTCCGTGCCTGCTATCCCCTGAATGACTAGCATTGTCACCAGTGCGTTGGTCAGCTGATCAACGAAGGTTGTGTTCAGCGGTTCCAACTTGGCGTAAGATGGCCGAGGCTGCTAGCACTTGCGGCCCAAGTAAGCGGGCAATCCGTAATAACGAAGCCGTCTGAAGGTTTGCATGCTCAACAGTGCCCAAGTCAAGAGCGTAACCGCCAGGCAAGATTGAGGAAAGCTACATTATCTCGTTGATCGCATTGCAATTATTGACATGCTGATATGCCATCTCCAAAAACTGCATGAGTAGCCGCCAATGTATTAACGATCATAACCTTAGCAGGAAGGCTGCTCAAGGGACCTGTGCTGATAGAAGGTAAGCTAAAATATGGTCCCCTTCCAGAAAGCTGCGTGATACAGTCACACCTCAGCAACACGTCACATCTTCGCTAGTTGTTCCGTCGTGTTAAAGATGGCCAGTATCTCGGCACGCGGATTCTTTTGCTTAGGCTGCAGACGTGAAGGAGGTGATTGGTCGAGGTAGATTGCAACAACGGCCCTATTTCCTACCTTTGCGGTCTGCGTAACCATTGTAGCGAACCAGTACAGAAAGGCGAGACGAGTTCTTCCCATTAATGAATGTGTCTTCTCCTGATTCATGGCTGACGTTGAGGGATATAATGTTCTCGTCCGTTCAGTTCATGAATGTAACACGCTAGCCATCATGTCCTTCACCTTCTATTCTGCTTTGACTGATGTTCTTATTTTGGTTCTGTACCGTATTAGCAAGGTTGGACAGAGACCAGCGGACTATCCTCCCGGGCCGCCAACATTGCTGTTGATCGGAAACCTGCATCTGATGCCGCTTGAAAAGGGCCATCTACAATTCCAGAAATGGGCAAAAGAGCATGGCCCAGTGTATTCGCTGATCCTTGGTACCCCGGTGATGATTGTCTTGTCGTCTGATCAGGCCATCAAAGATCTACTGGATAAAAGAAGCAACATTTACTCCTCTCGCCCAGATATGTATCTGGGTCGAATAATCAGTGGGAACTCCCGAATGTTGTTGATGGTGAGAAAGAAAAGTTCCCTCTTCTACTCAACCCAAACTAATGGAAACGCAGGAGTATGGCGACACCTGGCGTTTGCTCCTTGAAGTCGTTCACAACAGCTTGAATATAAGAGCCTCGAAGACCTTCTCTCATACCGGGATCTCGAGAACAAGGCCCTGCTCAAAGGATTCTTGGAAACGCCAGACTTATTTATCGATCATATTCGACGGTACACAAATTCGTTGACTACGCAGATGGTATTCGGCTTCCGAACCACAAGCTTGAACGACCCCAAACTGATACAGCTATAAAGTGTAAGTGGGAAAGACTTTGAAGCCAGTAGTACTGATGGCGATTTAGGGATTTGAAAAGTTTTCTCAGGTGATGGTGCCTTGCTTGATGTATTTCCTGTACTACGGAGGTTACCAGACTGGGCACTTCCACTCCGGCGATACGCGAAAGAGCTACACAAAAAAGAAGGTGAGCTGTATATGGCGCATTGGCTAGAAGCAAAAAAAGGTATCAAGAGTGGTTCTGCCAGGCCGTGTATCTGCGTCGACATACTTCGCGCTCAAGATGAAGAGCATTTCTCTGATAAACTCGCCGCTTATACCAGTGGCTCGCTACTGGAGGCGGGATCTGACACGACCTCCTCGACACTAGTTGGCTGTAAGTGTTCAATATGTTGCTGTATTGAGGAATTCTCACTTTTGCTCAGTCATCAAAGCAATGGTCCTATTTCCAGAGGTCGTCAAAATCGCCCAGCAGGAACTCGACCGAGTATGTGGTGATCGCTTCCCTACCCTAGACGATGCACCAGACCTGCCATATATTCGCGGTTGTGTCAAAGAGCGTATGCGGTGGATGCCCACAGGCATTCTTGGTATTCCGCACGCAGTTATCCGAGATGACGAATATATGGGCTACAAGATCCCCAAAGGAGCTGAAGTGTTATGGAATGTCTGGACGGTCCACATGGATGAGAAACGTCATCCTGATCCACGACGTTTCGATCCTGCAAGATACATCAACGATGACCAGACGTCCCTGGAGTGTGCGAACAACCCTGATATCTCGATGCGAGATCACTTTCTCTTTGGTGCAGGACGCCGCTTATGCCAAGGCATGCATATCGCTGAACGGTCATTGTTTCTCGCCATGTCAAGGTTGCTCTGGGCTTTCAACTTTGAGAAAGCAAGAGACATCTTCGGCAATGAGATAGTACCGGACGCAGGCGACCTGACTGAAGGACTCATCGTGCAGCCAAAAGCTTTTCCAGCAAGGATCACCCCGCGCGATGCTGGTAAGATGCAACGAATACGATCAGAGTGGGCTGAGATGGAGACATCTCTCGATGGAACTCTGCAGTGGAAGGATCTTCCCGAGGGACTGGTCTGGAAGAAATACGAGCAAAGCGGCTAGCTTGGCAGATGACCAGGGTGGTTCATCGTCTGTGATATGCTAATACGAGACATGTGTTGACACCATTGTGATTGATTGAAACAGTCAGTCCATGATCTTGAACGAGGTCGAGATGGAACAAGGATTGAAGGCGCTACGGGAACGCTAGACATTAGCCTCTAGACCCTTTCCTTCGCAACAGCGAGAGCCAGCAGCATCCTTGGAACAATGTCTACAAAGTAGCACAAGGAATATTTAAGACTATCGCGGATCTCCAGAGCCAGAATGATGGGTCGACATGTCGCAAGTGGCTTACAGTGTGAAAGCTAGTAGGGACTGTGAGGAGGCTATGACGTCATACTATTTCCCCACCGCACATCCTGTCTCCAAGAATATATCTCTGAACCGAAGATCTTGAACCCTTACACGGACACACAACTCAATCCAGGCATGTCTTACTCGGCTGTTACCGATGTCAGTTGAAATAAGATGACCGCTAGCCACGTTGGCATCAACTGCGGGCTTATCCTTGCAAGATTCACCGCTTAATGCCCGCCTGGAAAACAAGGCAGGGTGAATGTTCGATTGTAAACAAAAGCCTGTGGATTGTTTCCACGGAACTTCGTCCCTGCATTCACTTGCCTGCATTGACAGCTGCATGACCGTTGTACTAAAGTTGTCCAAGATTCAGCGATCTAACGCCTGGACTGCCCTGCATTAGCCCAATAGCACCACTAATCCGAGTAGTCCGAAAGTCACTGCCCAAGCGCTACCGACGACTGTTGCCGATCCTTTACCACTGTGACGGTGTCAATCCAGTGGTTGTCTACGTGACAGGATGTGCTATCACAATTTCACGCAACAGGTACGTGTGGTTTCGATCGCAATGTTGTAAACTTGTGCTGACATGTTCGTAGTATGCAACACAACTTCACACCTCTAATAGATTTTACTAACGAATCTAGTAACGGCTGTGGCCATATCGCCGAATCCCACCACCAACCCTGGACCCTCTGCAATGCCGCCCTCAACCGCCTAAACGACCTGCGCGGTCCCATGTCCCCACCTCTTTCACCCGCAGTACCCAACCCCGCTCCCGTAAAACGGTCAGGGTCAACGCGCCGTTTCTTCTCCCTCAGCCAGACCATCTCGCGCTCTGCCTCCACGGCATCGCGCCGCACGGTTTCCTCCCCAGATCCTTCCAACGATACCTCGTACTTTTCACCTACCACCACGGAACCCGTCAACACCATCAACTACGCCACCCTCCCCGATCATCAATTGAACGCTGTTCGCTGTGCGGAGCCGACCAAGAAGTCCCAGATTAGCCGCGAGATGGATGTTTGTAAAGAGTGTAAGAAGTGGATCGGCGACATGCGGACTATGGTTGAGCGGTACGACAAGACGGGTAGTATCAGGGGAACTTCGGCGTTCGAGGCTTTTCTGAGATATCAGAATGAAGGGGGAGGTAGTCAGGATGGGGACCTGACGGTACCGCTGGATGATAGTGTAGACGGAGTTGTGTTGGGGGCGCGGGAGGCTATCATTCTAGGCCATCCTGGAGGCCAGTATTGAAGTCTGTACAAGGAGTCCGGTGGATCGATACCCCAAGGTCGCGTTGTTTCTATCTCTTTCCAAAAGATGTTCTAATCCAGTCCATACTCACTCGGTCCTTGACTCTTCTGTCCTTGTCTTCGCTGTGCACGGTCTTCAACTTCCGCGACGCCGCGCTGTCACCGTACTGGTCCCCGACATGCTTTGCCTGTTGCTGGTACCAGAAAGAACGAGAGGCTGCAGTAATTCCATTCGCGGAAGTAGGTATGGGGACAGTACACGTAGCGGGGCGTAGACGGCGGTGCACATGGTGGGGAAGGAGGTTGTGTTTACAATAGAGCGGGTTAGGCGGATGTGTCGGATAAGTGGGTGAAGTGAGAAATCGAAAGACAAGGTATGAAACATAAGTGCGGCGTCGGTAGGCATCGGTAGGAGTTGAGCAGCGAAAGAGATGTGTTTGTTCAAGAGTGATGATGGGATGCACCTTGCGCTGCAAGAACGAAGATGAGCAAGTCGCGCGTTCTACAATTTCGGAGGCAGCGATAACCTGCCGCCCGGCAGACTTCAAGATTGCGGTCTTGTTTGCGTCTACCTGCTGCCCTTAAAAAAGCTTTGTCTCAAAGCGTTTTCGTAGATCCTCGTACTTTTTGATGTCTCCAACACTAGGCCGAATAGTCTTGACTGCCTCCACAAGGTCGATTTCCTCGACAATATCGGAACGGCGGCGAAGTGCGTGCTGGCCTGCCTTGCGCAGCAGAGACTCAAGATCGGCACCAGAGAAGTTATTGCACTCTTTAAGACGTCCGACCTCTGCCAAAGACTCGCGAATGACTCCACGCTGCCGGATGAGAGCACGCAGGATATCGACGCGCTCTTCTGGCTTCGGCAATTCAACGTATAGTAGCGTTTCCAGGCGGCCTGGCCGCAGCATGGCTTCGTCGATCATCTCAGGTCGGTTAGTCGCGGCGATGAGGTAGATGCCTTCGCGCATATTGAGACCGTCCAGCTCAGTAAGTAATGTATTGACGACGCGCGCAGATGCTTCGTGGAGCTCACTGGACCGCTTGGGCACGAGGGCGTCCAGCTCGTCGAAGAAGATGACGCAAGGAACAGAGCTGCGGGCACGCTGGAAGACCTGGCGGAGGGCGCGCTCGGACTCTCCGACATACTTGTTTAGCAGCTCAGGACCCTTAACGCTAATAAAGTTTGCCTTCGACTCTGCAGCAACGGCTTTAGCAAGCAGCGTCTTACCGCAACCAGGAGGTCCCCAAAGTAGCACACCTGTTGGTGCTGAGATGCCAACCTTGGCGTAACGCTGTGGATTTTGTATGGGCTCAACAATGGCCATCTCGAGCTCATCGCGTACGCCTTCCAAGGCACCTACATCGCGCCATGTCGTGTCTGGCACTGTAGCAAAGCCCTCTCGCTTTGATGATGGCGTAATGGCAGGCAGTACGGCCTGGAAAGCTTCCATGGAGATGACAGAGTCCTCGAAGCCCTCGGGCCGGATGGCATCTTTGTCACGAACTCGCTGGACCAAACGTCTCCACGACCGTATTGTGTCAGCATCGTCAGCGGTGACTCTGGTAACGTCTATTTCCATCTCGGTCTCGTTCGCTGCAGCTTGCTGTTCTAAGGCCTCGCGGTATCGCTCCATCTCCCAGGTGCCAGCTTTGCTGACTAGATCCTTGAGATCAGCACCGACAAAGCCGGCGGTCATCTTGGCCAAAGTGCTGAAGTTTACATCCTCGGCAAGCTTGGGCTTCCGCGTGAGTGCTTTCAGGATTGACTCCCGCATGGCTTCATTGGGCACACCCATGTTGATCTCCGTGTCGAAGCGTCCTCCACGGCGGAGCGCAGGATCTAGACTGTCGGGTCGGTTTGACGCCGCCAGAACGATGACTGGCTTTCCATCGTTGCCTTCCATTGCCAGGCTGTCCATCGAGATGAGGAGCTGGGCCACGATTCGCTTCTCCATCTGACTCTGCGCACTGTCTCGCTTGGGCGCAATTACGTCGATCTCGTCAATGAAGATCAAACAAGGAGCCACCTCTTTCGCACGTTCAAAGTGCTCCCTTATCTGCTTTTCGGACTCTCCAGACATGCCGGAGACGACTGATGGTCCAAGAATCTCAATAAAAGGCACACCCATTTCGGCTGCGGCCGCTCGGCAGATAACTGTCTTACCGCATCCGGGTGGGCCGTGGAGCAAGATACCGCGCGGTATAGGAATTTGGCGTTGAACATACTCCTCGGGACAGAGCAACGGCAGGACCAAATGCTCCTTCAGCTGGTTCATAACCTTGCTTACACCGCCGAGGTCCTCCAGGCTGACGCCAGTCGGCGGTGCGACATCAATCTTAGTCTCCTTGGGCTCTTTCTTCTGCCTTTTACTCTCCCTATCCGCGCTAGCTTTGGACTCGCGCTTCTTACTACTCTTGTCTCCATTGGCCACCGAGGCGGGCGTCACAACACCAGAATTGGCCCATTGTCCTACAATTTGCTTATTCATCCAGTCGGCTGACTTGCTGTCTTTCTGTGCTTTCTCCTCCATTTCGCCGAAATCACCTTCAATATCAGCGATCTCGTCGTCGACCTCACTCTCGTCTTCGCGCATAACCTCAATAACGCGTTCGATGGAGTCCTCGATTTGTTTTTTGGGCCGCCTTTTGAGGCTCGAATTGGACTTCTGGATGTATTCCTGGATGGTTGAGACCCGGAGTTTGAGAGGCGACTCATTTTTGTCGTCGAGATATTTGCGAACAATCTGGTAAATATCACGATCCAGGCCCTGCTGGAGTGATCGTCCGCGGGGTGCCATGAGCACAGTGTGCCAGCCTGAACGTAGTCAGGGTAGTAAGTACCGTACAGTCTTTAGGCTGCGATCCTGCGATTGGTGTCGAGGCTTGCCGCTGTTTGGTGTTGCTGACAACCTTCAGTGCTCCAGTCCACAAATATTTTGCCAGCCTCGGACCCCATCTTAATCGATAACGTTAGCGCGACGCGGCTCATCTTCGGCATCAGACAACGGAGCTACGTCAATCAAGGCAGGCACGCGCTCAAAGGCGGAGACACATACACTGATGCGCTGACGGGAAAACTGCCAGCATGGGGAACACAGGCAGTTCGAACAAAATCTCCGCCCAGGACAAGTGCGTCAGCAAGATCCCAGCTTCGGGCGCACCGTTAACGGCTGCAGGGCGATCCTGGACATGAAGAACCAACGCGATAAGCTGCGACAGTACCAGAAGCGCATCACTGTGCTGACAGACCGTGAGAAGGCGATCGCAAAAGAGTGTCTGGCCAAGGGTGACACAAACAAAGCCAAGCTGGCGCTTAGGCGGAAGAAATACCAAGAGGGACTGATCCAGAAAACTGATGCACAGCTGGCGCAGTTGGAGCAACTCACGAACGATGTCGAGTTCGCACTTGTGCAAAAAGACGTTCTGTATGGGCTGCAGCAGGGTACCGCGGTACTGAAGGAGATCCACAAGGAGATGGGCGGCATAGAAAACGTAGAAAAGTTGCTAGGAGAGAATGCCGAGGCAAGGGCATACCAAGAGGTGCGCACAATAGCTCTGCTCTATCGCTTGGGCGGACTTGTTCTCGCCCCCGTATTTCTACGCATCGCTCACTTTAGCCACAGGAAATTAGCGAGCTCCTTGCAAACAAGATGTCGAACCAAGATGAGGACGAAGTCGAGGATGAGCTGGAAGCTCTAGAGAAAGAAATCAATCCCGGCATCACGATGCCCGCTCCGCCCGTAAAGCAACCCGAGTTCACGCCGGAGCAAAAGGCGCAGATGGCGAAAGAGCGGGCGCAGAGACGGGCTAGGGAGCGAGCCACGGAAGACGAGCAGAGGGCAGAGCCCATGCTTGCATAGCCATAAACCGGGATATATATGCATTGAGCGAGGCGTTGGGGATGTTCTGAGTACATCGACACATGTAAGGTTTGCATACAGCATTATAGACATAAACAATAATTGATCCAAACGTGCACGTGCCTATATCTCCTCAAACACGCAACCTAGAGTGGCGATCGTGTCTTACCGCGTCGTCAATACTGATCGATGTTTGTGCCTGTTCAGCATCTTCCGCGATTCATCATTCTTTACGCTTCTTCACATCACTGCTGAGCATCTTCACTATCAAGTAGTCCAGCTAAGCTACCCCACTACCCCACCACACCTCTCGATCCCACCATCACCCACCATGTCGCACTCCCACTGCCACGACGAATCACACAGCCACGACCATGGCGACCACGACCACGACCACAGCGACGACATCACGCCCGCGCTGCAAAACATTCTCTACTCGCAAATCGACTTCAGCGCGCTGCGCACCCTGAACGAAGAAGACAGCAACAGCGGCCGCGCAATCTGCCAGAAAACATGGGCGCAGCGTCTCGAAACCACACCCGAGCTCGTCTCCAGCGCCGACGAGCAGCTGCTCATGCTAGTTCCGTTCGCAGGCCAAGTGCGACTCCATTCGATCCTGCTACGGACATCGGACAGTCAGTCGTCGCCCAAGACGCTCAAGGTGTTTGCGAACTTTGGGGAGGATATGGATTTCGACACCGCTTCTGAAAAGGAGCCTACGCAGACGTTTGAGATTGCAAGGACGAGTGAGGTCCAGGAGATTCCCGTGAAGAGGGTGCATTTCAACAATACGCGCAGTCTGGCACTGTTCTTCGAGGATAATTGGAGTCAGGGTGAGGAAGACGAGACGAGGATTACTTATGTGGCATTCAAGGGCGATTTTTTGAAGCTGAATAAGGAACCGGTCAGTGTGCTGTATGAGGCTGCTGCGAACCCGGCGGATCACAAGGCTATTGCGGGTGTGAAGGAGGGCATTGGAAGAGGTATTCAGTAGATGCTATGAGGGTAAGGGTGGAGAAAAAAAAACAGAGGACGAGTCAAAGATCACTGGGAATGGCTCAGTCTGAGTAGGAAGATTGCTTCCTTCTTGTGGCATACATTAGCTCGCAGTTCTATATCAATTTTTACGTCCTGTCTTGTCAGCCAAGCGGACTCCCATCTCGAGCGCAGTAACATACGCTGTATTTCTTCGTTTCGTGGGTATCATGTCTTCTCAGCGCTGTCTTACTCAACTCCTTCTCCAACCCGGCTGCCTGATCCTCAGGATGCTGCCTTCATTTTGTACCAACTCTCTTCTCACGTGTTGCTCCGTTTCGCGACGCGTCGCAGTGCTGTCTTCAGCCCATCGCATCTCACCTGGTTCCATGATCCTTATGCCAGGCCTCAGCCTCTCATACGTGTCTCGTACTCCCCAACACCTCACCATGTACCTTCGTCCAATCGATTTTCCCATCAACATCCTCATCTACGCGCCCACACACCGCCACACTATCGCCCCTCACAATGTACAGCCCCAGCGGTACTTCTTCACTCGGTACGCCTTCCTCTGCTGGGCGGATGATGCGCTCGTATGCGTCGGCGAGGACAAGGTTCATGGACCCGTCACAAGAGAAGAGGGTGCCGACCATGGTTCGCCCATCGAGAGTTAGGACGGAGACCTTTTCTGAATGGGGTAAGTAAGTCGAGTGCAAAGGAAGAGAGGAGGGGCGTACTGTTCAGGTAAGCGTTTAGGGCCATTGTGCGGGTGAGTGTGGGTTGATGCTCGCTCGGATTTCGAGCCTAGAAAATATGGTTTGTTGGATGGTAGCCGTTGCTCAGCGTAAGGATGCAAGGTTTACGTATATTTGCGAGAGTGTTGAATGCGCAACTTTGTGGTTAGGTGTGCTGTGGGCTTTGGTACTTGTACTGGCGATCGAAAGTAGAGCTCAGTAGAGCTTCGGCGTCGACATTGTACAAAGTCCGTGCGCCAAGTGCAGCCAATCAGATGCTGCGACCTCCGCGGTAGCACTTTCGAGGGCCTTTCCCTTCTCTTGTTTCTTGAGCCACTGCTGCTTTCAAGGGCCTGGTATGATGGCAAAGGACTGTAGGTGCCTTCCAAGTACTTGATAAGATGGTGGAGGGCTTGCTGCGTCGAGAAGCGCTCTCAGACCTCCTAAATCATCGCATTCGCAGCTCATTGCATTGTATGGAACTACAAGGGCCTCAGGGTTACGCGGCAAGACTTGCGAGTGAATATGCACTGTATGCATCTGGAGTAAAGGGACAGGTCGGAAGTGTGACAGCCATTGCGATGCTCTCTGTATTGCATTGAACTGCACCGGGAAGGCCCCGCAACTGGCTAGCGCCTTCATTTAGCATGCAGGTGCTTAGCTGCTGTCCTTCACACCCTCTTTTCCACAGCCAACGTCCCGAACACTTCTATCTTATCAGACAGACAAATCCTAGCTCCTCCCCTCGTATCATGCTGTTTCAAAAGCGAAGGTGCTGAGATGGCCTAGCTTATGCCGAGGCATGTACGTGAGCTCGTGAAGGGCACGCGACTCGCTCATGCAAGCGTTACCAGGCTGCTCACATCCGTCTTTTCCCTGGAGAAGTTCTGGATCACCTCACAGCAGCCAACCGCTCAGCTCCCCACGTGGCATTGGCGTTTGACGGGTCGGCCTTTGTCCCCGTTTCTGCACAACGGGAATCCATACTCGGTTAAACATCGAATGATAGTGTTCTCACGTCCGCTGTGGCGCAAAGCCCATACATCCGTGATGCGCTTTCGCGGCCACGGGATGTCGCTGGCGTGATAAGCGAATCACCATTCGCGTGCGACTTCCACACATGTGCTTCTATGCCCGTCTTGGGAGGTGAAATGGGTATCTGTACCGTTTGAGCAATGCCTGCGCGAGACATGCGCAGCCTCGCCTACTGGTCGCATATGGGCGCATTTACACCGGCCTCCACCAACGGTTGTCGAGCATGCCCCGCCTTGTCCGCTCGCTATCTCTCATCTCCCAGACGCTATCTGTGACCTTGTTGGCCAGAGTGCCGGGGATATATGTGTTCCAGCCTCCTGGAAATCTACACAACCAAACACCATGCGCCCGCCCACATTCTGATCCAAAAGCTATGGCCTTCGAAGTCAACAACGATGAGCTGCCAACGGCAAACATCACCCCGTTACCGACGGCGATGACGGCTGCCGCCTTTCTTGGGATCGCCTGGTATCTGAGTGTCGAAGTCAGTGTCCGTCTGCTTTCTAGAGCAACGCGTCGCAGCCTCTACTTCTGGTCCTGTCTTGCCTGCTCCTGGGGAATCATCATCCATGCGATTGTCATCGTTCTACTCGATTTTAAAATCTGGGAGAGCTACGGTGCTATTGTTATAATTCATCTCTCGTGGTGCACATACGTCACATCACAGTCCGTTGTGCTCTATTCGCGACTCAACCTTGTCCTTCAACGACTAGAAACAGGACGCTACGTCCTGTACATGATCATAGTCAACGCGGTTATCTTCGGCATGGGGACGGTTATTCTAGGAATGGTTGCGGTACGCCTCAGCGCAATACCATGTCTCTCTACAAAGCTGACAGCCTCCAGCGCCATCCGTCCATGGTCCACAGACTCGGCAACATAAACCTGATATGGGACAGAATTGAGCTCGCAGCATTCTTCATCCAAGAAACTATCATCTCGCTCCTCTACATCCGTGAAACAGCGCGACATCTACAAAACGTCGCTCTTCTCGGGACCAACATTCGCACTACCCGTCGCGTCCTGCATCACCTTATCTTCGTCAACGTTTTCATCATCTGCCTCGATTGTAGCCTCATTGGCCTTTGCTATGCCGGCTTCTTCTTCCTGCAGGGCTACTACAAAGCTGCCGTGTATGCAGTCAAGCTCAGGACAGAGTTCACGATCTTAAATCAGCTAAGGTCGTCTTTGCCTAATTCATCGGAGCAGGAGAGCGAGCTCAGAGTGTACGAGAGGTCGAGGAGTAGACATCTGGGAGGAGGAGGCGGCGTGCAGAGTGCCAGACACGGTGCTGATAGCCAGGATAGTGAAATCCAAATGGTCGTTATGCGGAGTGGGCGACATGGAGGGATCACAATACAGAAGGATGTTGTAATATCGTCGGTGAGAAGGGACCAAAGTGACAGCTTTGAGGCGGCAAGACCTTGAAGCGTAATCGTGAGATGTCAGAGGGACCCGCGGACACATGATACCCTTTTACGAATGAGTTTCAAGTAATGACAGTATTTTCCTTATATCGATCCTCGTATGTCCCTGCTGCATGTGACGTCAGTGTTCGTACTCTTCCACGCAAATTTGTACAGACGGGCCTTTTCGTCCAATTCTAGATGCTCACTCGAAACCTCGACGTTCCAAATGCAACTCGAAGCGAGCAAGCTTCAAAGCATGTAACAAACCCGCGTCGGCCCTGTTCTCTCCAGAGTGCTAAAGGCACCTCTCACGTCGCATATACCCTGCACATAGTGTGAATTCCCGGCGACTCTCCCAGTTCGTTTTTAGACCGAATTACCAGTACCCCGCTCGTCGTTGGTATGCCTTCCGGTCCTCGGGGTTGCGACGAGGCCTCTAGCGATTAAAGGTCATGCGTACCCTGTATGAAGAACTCTCCAGATTCATGCGGAGTCGTACGAATACCGGTTGAACGCTTAGATAAATTGTCAAAGTCATGAAGCTAGCATGTATCCCTGTCGTTCCGGACTCTACTACAGACCGCCGCAGAACGCGTGCTCTCGGCTATCCACACCAGAGGAAGCTTAGTACCACGAGCAAATGCCATGTCGCGATTTTAGTAAGGGCCTGTCATGGAAAGCGTCATGGAAAGCGTTTTGACCTTTACCACTGCGTAAAGTTGCAGATTGGTAGCGCAAAGGCGTTGAGGCTCAGAGGATAATGCGGACCGATGCGGAGAACCTAGTGCGATAAGTGGTAATTAGCTCGAAGGTCCGACTCGGTACCAGTGATTACCAGCCTACTTCTTCTGACTGTCATGACTACGTCTACAACATCCATCTCTATGCGGTTGCTAAGCTCCATGAAGCTGGCGTCTACGTTGCTCTCCCCATGACCCCGCGTTTGCGTTGGGCCCGCCCCTGGGTCGAGAATCCTGTGTGGGCGGAGAGCCAGCCGATGATGGTTTTCAAAAGCATGCAACACCATCATCACTATCATCACCGTTTACAGCAGCCCTGCCAACTGTCCTACGCCATATAGTCAGCCCAACGCGATGACTTCCAGCGCCATGTCGAGACTTGTACAGCCATTGCGTCGACAAATCCGCCCTGACGCAGGGCAGGTTCCTTTTCCACCCGCTTGTAGAGCTGCGTCAGGGGTGAGCTCCTCTACCAGGCAGAATTTTCGGTTGAGGCTGAAGATCCAGATGGCCCTACGACGTGGTACGTAGCCCAACAACTTGTCACTCCTGTCAGTCGTCCAGCATACAACGGCCGTCGGGCCCGCGCTACGCTGATTTGCCAGCCTTGATCAGCTCGAACAGGGAAGGATCGTCCGAAAAGTAGCCGCATCTCCACCTTTCGTTTTTAACGTCAGCGCTGCAAGCCTTTCGCACAATACCTCTGGTGAGAGCAGAACGCTACGATAGCACGACTCGTTCAGCATCTTTATATCCGATCCTTTTGCCGATACATGTCCCGGTGTACCTGTGACGTCCCACATACTTGATCATTTCCGGGAGCAACGGACCTACGGGCGAGCGGTGCCATGACGAATTAAGGAAGGGTTCCGGTGCTGCGCAAGCACTTCCTGTTACGTCATACGAAAGTGTGCCGCTGGGTCGTGAGAATGAGTAGTGGTAGTACTGCACCGCGCAAGGGCACGCGGCGAGCATGCGATCCTTGCTCTGTTCGAAAAGTGCGGTGCGACGGCAACCAACCATGCTCTCGGTGCGAGGCTGCAAGCTGGGAATGCACCTATCTGAAGACTCACGGGAAGTCCGGGCCCAAAGGACCTCGTCGAACAACCGAAGCCGCTATCAGAAGGTTGCAAGAGCGAAGCAAGAGCAGTCAAGATGGTTCCGGGTCAAGGAGTAACAGCGAGGCAAGCTTTGATCCTGGAAGCCCAAGCCCGACCGAGTTTCCATATATCGAACCGCTCCCATCCATAGGAGATGTCGCCATGGAGCAAATGGGGTGGCCCGAGGCGATCGGTCCAACATACTCATCAACGTCAAGTCAGCCTCAAAGGATATCGACATCCTGCATCTCTCAGTACCTGGATGTCTATCAAAGCCGAGGGTATGGCATATGGCCTGTGGTTGATGCTGAGGCCTTGACCGCACGGCTTCTAACCCATCCGGATGACGTGGAAGCATACGCTCTCGCGACTGCCATTTCAGCTGCCGTCGTAAGCCAGTTCTCTATCGATGCCGAGCCTGGCAGCCCAGTCGAGGGACACTATCGCGTGTCTAGTGGTGTGTTCGAGGCAGAAGCAAAGCGTGCGCGCGATCTTGCGGACCACTTGGAGCACGTGACTGCTTTTTCAACGCTTGGCAGCTTCTTTCTGCACGTCTACTCGGCAAATATTGGTCGCATGAACGCCTCGACTGTTTACCTAGGAGAGACGATTACGAAAGCGCATATACTGGGTTTGCACAAGACTTCGTACTACGAGTTGATGAGTATCGAGCAGGTCCAGCAGAATCTGAGGCTGTATTGGCTTCTGTTTATTACAGAACGGGCACACTCGATACAACACGACGTACCGACAATGCTAAAGCGTGCGCCCGATCTTCCGCCACTGGAAAATCTGAACGACGGTTTGGTCACTCCGGCATTCATACAGCTCTGTCGTCTCTTCAATATTCTGGATGTCACAATTACCGCGGATCCTGCTTCGGCCAGAAACGCGCTTGCGCTGGCTCAGCAACAACTCAGCAGTGATGAAGCTCCACTGAGTCTTGAAAATGAGCTGCAGCGAGCCGACATATCCATGACACAGCAATGGATGCGCATTTTCCTCTGGCAACATGCACTAAATGTGACGAACCTTAGCAGCATGAACAACGACAACGAGTTCTCTTTCTCGTTTCCAGCGCAGGTTGCACAAAACGTGTTATCGAATCTGAGCAGCTTGTCGCAGCAGAGCGTGGAGGCGCACGGGCCAGGCATGGTACGCATCGTGGAACGAGCTGTCCAGGAGTTTCTTTACTAATGACCCTGCAGGAATCGAAGCTGTTCGATGTTGCCAATTCCCTTGCAGACGTCATGATCATCATGCCCGCTATGAATCACGAATCGCACTTCGGCATTGGCCCTCGAGACCTCATCCATTCCCTTTCGCAAGTCCTTTCTCAGTTCCGAGGCGGCAATCCCGCGGTCATAGGCATCCTTCAGGACAAATTGACGCAGCTTGGTATGTCGGTTGGCTCGCCCCAGAAGCTGCTCGAGCTGTCGTCGCCCGAAGAGGAGAAAGAGGAATGGCACGGTGAACGATCTATGTCTGCACCTTCCAGCTACAGCTCGTCGTATCCTTCTGGTACTCCAATTTCGCCAACGTATCCCCCAAGCATCGACACGGGCAGCCAATCGCCCACCTTTCCAACGAGTATGAGCATGGACGGCAGCTATTGAGGGTGAACTATCTTTACCAGAAGCTTGGAAGATGTCGAGCTCTCGCCCTTAGCCCTGGCTTCGCTGAGGTTTCCGACTTGCCCATCGTGTCGTCAAGGCCGCACGATTCGTTCCGGATCACGCTCGCGAGCCCCGAGACTACGGACTGCAAATCTATGTACAGCATGTGTACCAACGTCACACATAAAGACTGTTAGATCGTAAACAATAAAGTCAAACTCATGATGGCTTGCATGCGAAGCATGTCTAAGACCTCGAGGACCGGGTCCTTCATATCAAAGTATCGCATTTAGCAGAGCGGGCGAACTGGCCATTGCTTTCACGAGAGGTTGCAGATACTGCCAGCAGAGCTCGGCATGATAACAATTGGTGCTTGGCTCCAGCCTATCATTCGCCAAACCCACCAGCGGCGAAGGGGCAACGCACGACCTGCAAGTACCAGGGAACGGCATTGGTGCTGGGCCATTGAGAGGAGCACTGCTATTGCTGTTACTTTCGTGGCAAATTGCAATGCATGAAGAATTGCCGGTGCATCGAGCTTATATGTTGGCAATACGCGTGCTCGAGAGCTTCACACCAACATTTGTACACACTCCATGTAATATACTGGGCGTAGTTGTGTGTCATGAAGGACATATCCATGTCTTGCTTTGGACTCGTGGCGCAGCTTCAACATGGCTCGCAGCACAATTGAAGTCGTTTGTAGCTGCTAGCCACATGTTGAGGCCCCACACAGCAGGGGCTTTGCGGAGTGCTGAAGTCACTTTGATCGTTGGCACCCGAGGAAGAGTTTGAGGGAGAGTGTCAAGCTACCTGAGGGATACTGACTCGTGTGTATACACGTAGAGCCTCTCGCTACTCCAAAACATTCCTCGTACAATCATGTTTGCGTGTCATACCGTTCCACCTGACGCTGTAGACGCGAACTTGGGGCATATTAGCAATTGCTGTGCTTGATGTAGACAGGTGACAAATTTTTTCGAATCGCTTCGAAGACTTTCGGCCATTACACGTGCCAATGAACACTGTTATACAATTGCTCGATTAATTCGCTGTCGTCATTGCATGTTTATGGCATCCCACCGAGGTAAGTCCACTGGGAACAATGATTGGAAATCGTCCAACAAATCAACATGGAGATCACCGCTTTTTGGAAGCTCTGGTGGGGTAGCTGCTCGCAGCTGGGCCATATAGGGTCCTAGCCCCGCGATGACATCACTTCTGGGTACTCGCATAAAGGCATCGAGTGAAATCCCTTCCATTGACGCCTCTCAATAATCTGAACTTATCCCGCACCAATAATATACGGAATATACACAAAAGCGCATCAAAATGGCCCCCAAGATCCTCTTCATCCTCACCTCCCACAACAAGCTCGGTTCGCTTGACAAGCCTACTGGATGGTACCTGCCAGAGCTGGCTCATCCCTACCACGTTCTGCACGAGAAGGCCGAGATCACCGTTGCATCGCCAAAGGGCGGCGAGTCGCCTCTTGACCCAGCATCAGTTGAGGCCGCCAAGGACGATGTCTCCGTTAACTTCCTCAAGAACAACGAGTCTGTCTGGAAAAACACACAAAAGCTGGACCAATTCATCGGCAAAGCCAAGGACTTCGATGCCATCTTCTACGTTGGTGGCCACGGGCCCATGTTCGATCTCGCCGACAGCCCCACATCTCAGCAGCTGATTCGCGAATTCTGGGAGGCTGACAAGATTGTCTCGGCAGTTTGCCACGCACCGGCAGTCTTCTACAACGTGAAGCTGTCAGATGGAAGCCTTCTGGTCGCCGGAAAGGAGGTTACAGCATTCACAAATGCTGAGGAGGAGCAGGTTGGTCTGACCGACGCCGTGCCGTTCTTGCCTGAGGACGCCCTGCAGAAGGCGTCTGGAGGAAAGTTTGTCAAGGCCGCCGAGCCATGGGGCGTGAAGGTCGCTGTTTCTGGACGCTTGATCACCGGGCAGAACCCATCAAGTGCTACTGCTGTTGGTGAGGCCATCGCAAAGGCATTGGGAATCTAGACAATAGCTAAGAAATAATGGAACTTATGATCACAAGACTAGTAACGCTGCTGTTTCCAGCCTACCAATCGCTCGAACGAGCCAGGTCTGTTTTCATTGAGAATATCTAGCAATTGTTGCGCGTCACGTTGTGGTGCCGTCTGTTTGCTGACCCTTCCGCTTCCATCGCACTTTCCCTCTCGCGCACGCCAGACCAGCACGCGCGCACATGTTGGGACTGTGCCTACTCATGAGCTCGAGCCACTCAATGTTTGCTTTCACCATTGCTTTGGTAGCACCGCAAATGCCTGCTTTTGTTTGGAGTCACCGTGCTTTCTGCCTAGACCCAGGTTTCACTAGGCCTTCACGGTGAGCCCCCAAGCAGGTACATCAAACAAACAAGTCCTCTAGCCCTGCAATCGACCCTATCTACTCGAGCTCTCGTATCCTTGAGATTGCTCCATTCACCTGTCCTTGACTGCGGATGCGTCACACGACGCTGCGGCAATGGCGCCTCAAGACATCAATCGATACTCACTATTCCGTGATGGCGATGTCGAACTTCCAAAGCTTGCTCCACCCGAAGATCCCTCCAGAAACCCGTTTCTGAATCAGGTCGCGGACAATCCGCTGCCATGGCAAGATGTCAAAAAGCGCAGTGCCCCGACCGTGCAAGCAGCCATGCCGTCGGCCCGAACACTAGTTATCAAGGACTCTCAAAAGCCACTCCGTACATCGAGCACACAAGATCGTACGCGCACAGTTGCAGAGTCTACAGCAAGCGGCGATAAGCTTCACGACCCTCACGAGAACTGGTGCGGCGCATGCAACCTGAAGTTTCCCAACAAGACCGCACTCCAAAGCCATGCAAAGCAAACACCAGACCACAAGCACTACTGTAACCTCTGCGTTCGTGTGTTCAAAGATCGTAACGGTCTCAAGAACCATGTTGACAACACAAGGGGCCACGAGACTTTCTGCAACCTGTGTCTCAGCGCTTTCAAAGACGAGTGGGGACTCAAAAACCACTTCGAGAACAACTTTCAAGTGTATCACGGGTTTGTCTGTGTGACTTGCTTGCTCGGCTTCCATAACCAGGCGGAGCTGGACAGGCACTTGAAAACCGCGAAGAAACACACATGGTGCGCGACCTGCAAGCGTTCGTTCAGGTCTCAGGACGAGCGCGACAAACATTGGAAGACAACTACAGGTGCGTATTTCATTAGTCAACTACCGAGACTTCTAGTATACTGATTCCATAACTAGCGCACAAGCATTGTTTGGAGGCGGGGTGTGACTTCGATGGTCCAAATGTTGCCGCTCTAGAGGCACACCACGAACGTGACCACTTCAGGTGTGACGGCTGTAAGCGCATCTTTCCAAGCCAGACTAAGCTGTTTCAACACCAGGAAGATTGCAACTTACCAATTCCATGTCCACACTGCAGCGAGCCTTGCGCCGGCCAGGGCGGGCTTGCTCGTCATCTGTCGAAATGCTTCGCCTGTGATCACTGCGGCTTCTACACCTCTCACAAGGGCAACCTCGAGATTGTAAGTCCTTCCACATCCGTTCAGTGATAGAAAAACTGACAAAAGAACTAGCACATGACTAAGCACGCAGTGGCTGCGATACCGTGTTGGGGCTGCAACCTCCCGATGCGCACCTTTTCGAGCCTCATTAATCACCTCGAATCAGGCGCTTGCCCCAAGTTCCATGACCCCTCGCTCCTTATTCAAGCGCTTGGAGAGTGGTGGTATTCTCCCTTATACATGGATTTGGACATACACGCGCAGATTCGCACCGGACGTGTCAACGTGAGTGAAGTGCATGAGTGGATGCACCATGGTATTCTCATGCCTTTCATTTGCCGCGCTGAAGGCTGCAAGAAGAGTTTCGGACATTTGAGCTCTCTGGTACTTCACATGGAGAGTCAGGCCTGTGAGTGGGACATTGAGCGGCTAAATGCTCCGGGCTTGGAGGGTTTGTTCAAGGCTAGATGCACAAGAAGGGATAGTGGACAGGACTGATGCTATTTGCGGGGTGGCAGGATCAGCGAGAAGAGGACTTACACGTCTGGATTGTGGCCCTTCCCTACAGCCAAAAGGCTCTCTCTACTAGACTGCAAATTGTCCGGTGTGGTTTTCTTCACAACTAACGGCTCGCGAGTTGACTACTACCGCCCAGTTTCGACTCCAAACATTCAATGTACGTGCTGTAATGGCATTACAACTATTCTCTATCATGATGTGACGCCTTGTACATCTGACCTGTACGTGCCGCTTGAGAAGACGTACTTTGTACTACCGTTTGTGTCTTTCATTTCCGCTTATCAGTACCACCTTCTACAAGTACCCACGATTCTCCCACGCCCTTGTTCCCTCAGCACGACATCAACCGCTCACCCTTGACAGACTATATACTATACATCGACTATACATCCACTATACATCAATGCAATACTTCACGAAGTTCAATAATGGATCTCCCCCTCCCTCCGTCCAGACCAACTGGCTCGCGCTCTTCGCCGTGCTCATCCGGCTGTCTGCCTACTCCCAATCCTTCCACAACCTTTTGGACTCTCCTCTTACATCCGCACTAACAGGTCTCGTGGTCAATCTCGTTGCTCGAGCTACGCAGTCTCACTGAGATGAATCAGATATCCTTATGCCGGGTCGTTATGGGGGCCTTTTCGGTCTGTCGCGCTTTTACTCGCCCTTTTGGTGCTATAAATAGGGTGCGTGGTCAAGGCGGTGGCTAGATACTACATGCAGCGCATGACCCCACATTGTGTGGATTTTCAGGTCGGGAGTGCAAGGTCCCTCCTGCATCTAGCAGAGGGAGAAGGTTTGAAACTGACTACGCTGCTGAAATTCAGCGACCTTGGGAGTCGTTTTGCCAGCGACAACTATAGCGGAGCGGATATAGGTCGTGTCAGTTCAAGGCAGACTTGGTCACGAGGGTAGGAAATCTCCAGAGTGTACAGCACATTGAACTAGCTATTCACGGTGTATGGCCAAACATGCATGTACTCAACAGGCACATGTCAATAAATAACATGAGTGGCTACCTGTCAGATCTGCAAGTGGTTGGTAAGATCGAATATTTAGAGGGCACGCTCGACGGTCGTGATGTGCGACTTGCTTCCATGCTCCTCGCCGTCAATGTGCGCGCTGTTGACCTGCTTCTCCACAGCCTTGACAGCCTCATCTGCAAGTGCCTTGTCCTCAAACACTGTTGCATTGTTAGCATGATTCCTATCCCGACTTGGATATCCTGTGACTTACAGAAGGTAAGCTCCTCCAAGGTACGGTTGTATGTCTCGGGGTACATAAAGTATACGAACATGAATTCAAACGAGATCCAGCCGCAGTAGATGGCAAAGTACTTCCAGCTCAACGCCTTCATCGCGATGGGGTTGACGTTGATGCTAAAGAAACCTCCCAGCTTGCCAAAGATCTGCTCAAATCCGATACCCATGGAGCGCTGCGCGTACGGGAACAACTCGACTAGGTACGTGTATGTGAGCGAGTTATTGCCGATATTGTAGCAGGGCGAGTATGCAAAGTAAAAGAACAGCGCAGCATACTGGGCCGACTTGTTGGTGAGGTCGTTATCTCTTGCGACCTCGAGGCGCTGGAAGCAAATCGTCATACTCATGAAGACCAGCGTCATTGAGGCAGCAGACAGCATGAACATCCAGCGGCGACGGAAACGTGTTATGATAAGCGCAATGACTGTCGCATTCGCCAAACTCCAGCACTGATTTGCGATGTTGATACGCGTCTTAGCGTAATCGGTCGTGTAGCCGATGAGCCCGAACAACAGATTCTGGTAGTATGAGAGCAGGGTGTTGCCGCTCATCTGGGTGAAGAGGCCAAGGAAACCAGCAATTAGGGTGCGGCGACGCATGCCGGGAGTTCGAAACAGGTCCATCCAGCTTTGTTTTGAGTTTTCCATCTCGAGTTTGATGGTTGAGCGAATCTGCGCCATCTCCGCTTTGACGAGGATGGAGTCTACATCGCCCTCAGCGTGGTACTTGGTGAGAATGGCAAACGCTTCGTCATCACGGTCCTTGCTGATCAACCAACGGGGACTCTCGGGCAGGAGGAAAACAGTGCAGATCTGCAGTAGTGAGGGGCAGATCTGAAGTAGCGAGGGTAGACGCCAGCTCCAGTCTCCGGCGATGCCTGTGGTGCGAATGGCAATGGCCGCAGCGATGATCGATCCGATGAAGTATGAGGCGTTGAAGAGTGAGGTGAGGACGGGGCGCTCCTTGGGAAAGGCGAGCTCTCCGATAAGCGCGGATCCTGAGATGATTGCGAAAAGAATGCCTGCACCAAGAAGCATACGAGCGATAATGTACATGCCGACTTTGTCCTGAATCAGTAGTTGCGCGAGTATGCGCGATGGTGTACTCACTGTGCTGAGCAAAACCCTGTAGTAATGCTCCAATAACCATAATGACAGAGCCCACAAAGATAGAAATACGTCTTCCGAATCTCTGGTTAAGCCATGGTGCAATAGGTACTGCCAAAATAGAGCCAAGTTGATAGCATGACGAGATGAAGCCAAGGATTCCTGGCTCGATGTCCCATTGCAACTCCTTCTTCGAGTTGAGTGTTCTGTAGCCGTCACCAAAGTCTGCATCCGTCAGTGAAGCTGTTCATCATCGGGGTCCAAGTCGAGCTACATTTGTTGAATGGCTGAGAGAATTGCAGTGTTCCAATCAGTTGTGAGTCGAAACCAGAGGTCATCTCCACTCCCATACAGCACAAGAAAAGCCAAAGGTACATGTAACGGAGGTTGGGTTTCTTGTACCATGGTACCTTGAGATCCGTTAGTACAAGCCTGTGTCAACAGGTATCGTTCAAGTACCTTATCCTCCGCGACCATTCGCGTGATGATGGGGTCGGAAGTACCATCTTGAGCCTTGATGATAGCCATGTTGTCGACGAAGCAAGGGCTGGTTGGCACTGGTGAGCGTCTGCAGAGACATGGACCCAACCTTATAGATTATTTCGGCCAAGGGTCGTATACTGCAACCCCCACGTTTCGGCAAATCCCCAGGTCAATCAACTCTGGGTAAGAGAGGCGGAGAACTGCACCCGCACTACCGAAGCAACCGCTCGCTGGGGTCAAGCGTCTGGGCACCCCAGGTTGTTTTTCGGCACCGGGTAAATTGGTGATCGAACCCTCCAATCGCCGATTCAAGAACATACCGATGATCGTCCATCAGTCCCCGAGAAGGCTGAAACAAAAGTGACTAGGGCCCAATCAAGTCCGTCTTAGTTCACGTGAGCCATGCGATGTCGCATATTGCACCTTAGGGTTGTGCCTTTAAAAGTTAGGTTGGCAGCGCAAGACGGGAGGATATGCATGTAAGCAAACCAAGGCCATCAGCAGTCAGCACTCTCCGTCGACCGCTTAGGTATGGGCAGTCGATGTGTTAATGAAGCCGCACGTTCTCTAATGGTAGATTCTTGGGCTCTGGCGCACCTTCAGATAAACTGTATTGATCCGCAGGACCCAGTCACAGTCATCATATCAGTTTAACGTCACGACACTCCCACGTCCGATCGATTGAGAAGAACGGGATACCTATATCAAACAGCCCTCTTCTTGTCGAGTAGTAGAAGTGGCGGTGGGTGATGTGAGCACCATTGCTTCTTTCAAGAAAGGCGCTCCCTTCAGAACAGCTTGATGCGCCTTCAAGTGCGGGCACTTGGCAGTCGAATTCGCCGTGACACTGGCGCAATGGATAAAATGAACGGGCCGTCAGATTCCGCAAGCAACGAAAAGCGTGGAGCCGCAACGCGGGGACGGTAGTGTGTTGGGGTTTCAGCCGGCTTGGCTGAGCTGGTGACCTCTTTGGTTCCGCTACCATCTTGTGACCTTTCCACATAACAATCGTTCGCTCTTAATGCTTACATCAGATCAGATAGCAGTTCGTCTAGCAGTATTCACCTCTGACCTTGGACTTGCTCTTCGCATTTGTCTGTAGTGTCAGTGTTGCCTGTAAGCCAAGACGATAGGCGACTGGCCATACCGTCTGAGATTGTCAACCGAAACTCGCAACACAATTAGATACATTACTCTTTCCGCAGGTATATCGAACACGGAACAATGCAAACGAGGCACCATTTCGAAGCGTAACAAGGCAGCTGCGACGAGACTGACAGGAATCAAAAGCCTTTTGCTAGAAGCCATGGATTGTAACTGCTAGGCTAACAGCGAAACTACGAGGACCTGTGAACGGGATAAGGTCAAAAGCCTTGAAAGGAAAAAGAGAAGATAAACCGAGGTTTTTAAAGAGACTAAGGAAATAATCGACCTAAGGCTCAACTCACCATGATTGTGTAACAAGCTAGCGGAACGAAACACAGACTGCGCAGCGCATATCTGCCCAAGGTAGAAGGAGTTTGCCCATCTGACACCACCTCTTATCATGCACCTTAAAGGGAGCCCTTGCTCCTTACAACGCGAAGGTGCTGCTGAATCCTACCAAATCGGCGCAGAAAGCACGCGCGCAGTGCTCACAATTTTTGATCGCACAAAGGCGCAAGTTTGCTGGGAAGCTGGCAGACTAAGTGGAAAATGAAGGTGGGTGCAGGTGTTTATATAATCGAAGACTGAGGTAAAGCAAGAGGCTATGCCTCCTGCCGTTCTTGCCGGTGACCCTTCCGACCGCGTCAGGGTTGAGGCAGTGAGAGCAACGTAGCGAGCGCACCGCCACAAAACCGACTCGACAGTCCACGACGTCACCCGGGAGTACACATCGTCAACAGAGAACACATCGTCAACAGAGAACACATCGTCAACAGAGACTGCATGAGCCAAAAGGCGGCAAACCGGTGAGCACAGAGGCGTTCCAAAGTCAGTCGAGCAAAATGAAGCACAACGCAAGGGATCCAGACCGTGATGTCCAGCGCCAGAGCACCGCAAACGCGCGCTGGACAACGACGATCTTTGTGCGCTGTGTGCCGCTATACCGAAAACAAGCCATTAGCTCGTCGCGTCGAGCTCAGATGAGCCAATGAGCGATTGCTATGATCACGCGCCACGTCAAATGACGTACGATCCTTAAAAACAAGACTCCCTTTGCATGGCTGTCATCATCGCTCTTGGGCGTCACGTATAATAAAGGGCGCGTGATGAGTGATGAACTTCACATTCAGCCCAGCCTCTCTTGACAGCAAACAACCGTCAAAAGGCAGCAGTCCTGCCACACCCCTCTACCAGCACTTTTCGCTACAGCAAACAACAGTAACTACAACAAAATGGTAGCCCCAGCCATCGTCTTGGGCATTCGTGGTGCTCAGGCACTCTTCGCCATCATTGTGCTAGGTCTTACAGCTTACCGTGCGTCCTGACTGCTGTGTCTCTTTGTGCATGGCTAACACGTACTAGTGGTCGACCAATATACCAACCCATGGGCAAGCTGGTCCCCCCACAGCCTCAACTTTATGCTCTTCACCTCGATATGGACACTCCTGGCGGTCGCGTACCTCACCCTCACACCAACGCGATTCCCTCGCGCTGCCCACAAGTTCGCGATTGCGGCTGTTGAGTTCCTGACCATGCTCTTCTGGTTCGCATCCTTCATCGCTGTGGCTGTGCTCTGGCGCGACATTTACTGGGGCTGGAGTGGACACGGCACTGTCCACAACACTGGTATTGCCGCTATTGTTTTCGGAGCGTTCCTCTGGTCAGTATCACAGCTACACCGTGAGAAGGAGCTATTTGCTGACATCCTATAGGTTGCTATTCCTTGCGACCACCGTGCTCTCTGCGCTCCACATCCGCAACTCGTCTCGCAACGACACCGCTCCTCCACCAGACATGGCTGGTGTCTAGATCCATCACTCTGAATTGTAGTACATATGTGTACGAGATTGAGGATATACTAATTGATACCCGGGCAAATTGGATTCAGCGTGGCGTTGCTTTGATTCGCAAATAAATACCCGTTTTGCTGTATTACGATAATCCAGTGATCGCAGCACGTTAAACAACGATCTTACATTTTTTCTAAAGACTTTTTCCACATGAATTAACTCGTGACTTGATTGGGCTCTAATGCATTGAGATCATATTTCAGCTCTAGGCCTATATCATTACAGTTGTGATGTCGCTCCACGGTTCAGGTACGTAATGTTGAATCCTGCAGGATCATGAGTCTGGACAATGCGCGGTCCTGCAGTGCCGTTCGTCGTTTTGTAAGCTACCGCGCACATGGGTTTCAGAGACTTGCGCCCAACACAGACTCGCTCCTTCGCGCAACGAGACTCATTGGTTATGCAGTACTTTGAAAAGGCTGATAACAACGATGAACGATTTGGCTCGTTCTCCGCGCCTTCTCAGCCTCGGTGGTGCTGCCTTGACCGGTGCGCTAATGCACCACGACCCACCTCCCGCGACGAACATTCACCCTGCATCAGACTTCGGAACCCACCCGCAATCCAGCGCTCACCGCCGCCCTGGCCTAGACAGCGGATACCAGGCTAGGGACTGTGACCGCAAGCCATCGCAACTATTGCATGCAGAGTAACCGCTATCTGCTTCATTAACACGCCTGGCTTTGGCATCCGATCTCCATGCTGGGTGCTTCTCCATCGACAGCCCTGCGTCTCGCTATGCATTGGTCAGCGACCGACAATAAGCACACCAGTCACAATTGCGTTAACTCCCGGCTATCCGCGCTTTCGCCGCAGTCCACTGCAAAGAGATGGAGATGGCGTATTGTCAAGGCGCTAGACAGCCGAAGCCAAACCGGATGGAGCGTTCGCCCCTCTAAGCCACCCCCTCCTGCGAAGAAACACCCGACCTTTCTACACAGCACGTGGAAAGATGGGTCGACCGACAACCCGGCTCTCGAAGGACCAACCACGCGGCGGTCTCTACTCCCTGCCCGTGTGACTCTGTGCAACTTCACTTATTGACCACGGGCCGCGCATCATCTACCCAGCATCAAATTCGACGCTGTTCGCAGCCCTGCTCCAGGGCTACTGCCCCAAGACGACCTGTGGCGATGACCACTGCAAACGAGACCTCCGACACATCATCTCGGCCGTCGAAGGCGAAATCATCGGTGGATGCTGGAGAAGGCGCAGCGTTGCGGAAACGCTCAAGGTCACGTGGTCCACGACGACCTTCGGTCGATATTGAAAAGTCTATCGATATTGAAGCCGCTGAGGATGAGGATCCACAGCTCCGAGAGCTAGGAGGTTACAAGGGACGACAGGTAGGCTATTTGTGTAGGGAAGGTGTTTCTTAGCTGACTCTCTTCAGGCTTTCAGTGTGAGCGAACTGCTCTTTCTGGCTTATGAATCTGTTGGTGTAATATACGGAGACATTGGAACCTCGCCTCTATATGTCTTTTCATCAACATTTTACTCGCCGCCCAGTCGTCAGGACATCCGAGGGGCGCTCTCTTTGATTATCTGGTCTCTCACCGTCATAGTCACCTTGAAGTATGTCCTGATCATACTACGAGCTGATAACGATGGCGAAGGCGGCACGTTCAGCACATATTCGTTGCTATCTCGATATGTACGTAGGACAACTTACGATACGTTCTGTCTTTATCTGAAGCTCACAAAAGTAGGCGAACATCTCAAATAGC
This sequence comes from Stagonosporopsis rhizophila, assembly GCA_016767195.1. NCBI lineage: Eukaryota > Fungi > Ascomycota > Dothideomycetes > Pleosporales > Didymellaceae > Stagonosporopsis > Stagonosporopsis rhizophila. The sequence continues at coordinate 2,423,006 of CP068498.1, read as the reverse complement.
GACCCTCGGGACGCCACAAGATCGCGAAAATCGAGAGTTTTGTTTAGGTACATTTTCCCAAGCCCTACGAATGACTGAGTGCTAACGAAGGATTTTGAGTCGATCGCAAAAACATGTTCGCTCGACGATTGAAAAGACCACGTTCTTTCGCTATCTTCTACAAGCCATAGGAGTGTTTGCCGTATCAATGGCCATCGCCGATGGCGTTCTGACTCCAGCGCAATCAGTTCTCGGTGCGGTGCAGGGTCTCAACGAGATTAACAGGAGCATCTCAAAGTCCACCATCATTGGCGTAACCTGCACCATCTTGGTCCTGCTGTTTCTCGCCCAGCCATTTGGCATCAACCGAATTTCAAAAGCCTTTTCCCCGATTGTCATAATCTGGCTGGCACTAAACTCTGCTTTTGGGATGTACAACTTGGCCAAGTACGTTTGGCTGTCCATTTTCTTTGCTCGGACTGTGCTGACGCTCCTAGACATGATCATGGCATGCTGCAAGCCTTCAACCCATATTACGCATTTAACTACCTCATACGCAACAGATACAGCGGATGGCGCAGTCTTGGTGGCATCCTCCTGTGCTTCACCGGTGTCGAAGTTCTCTTCGCCGGTATTGGAGCTTTTAGTCGACAGGCAATACAAGTCAGCTGGATTGGGTTTGTATACCCAAGTCTCCTCATCACTTACGTCGGCCAAGCGGCGTTTATTGCCGAGCGTCCAGAGGCCTATGCTGATCCATTCTTCAACTGCGTACCTCCAGGGTGGTTGATACCGTCTTTTATTATTGCTATCTGTGCAGCTGTAATTGCTTCACAATGTATTATTACGGCCACATTTCATGTGAGTTGATTTTGTCCGATGAGAGATACTTGCTGACCCACTCCAGCTACTGGCTCAGCTAATGAAGCTATCCTACTTTCCACAGATTCAGGTCAAACACACCTCCAAAACTTACTACGGCAACTTCTACGTCCCCATCGTGAACTGGTTACTGATGATAGGCACGGTCCTCGTTGCGGCAATCTACAACAACACAGCATCGCTTGGAGACGCCTACGGTGTATGTGTCATGTTCGTGACACTTTTCGACACGATTCTTGTCACTCTCATCGCCGTGCTCGTCTGGCGCATCAAGCCTTACTATATTTTCCTACCACTGGTCGCCATTGCTTGTATAGACGGCACGTATCTCAGTTCAGCACTTGCCAAGGTCCCGGACGGCGGCTGGTTCACAATATTACTATCATGCCTTCTGGCTTGTATCTTTATACTATGGCGTTTTGGAAAAGAGCAGCAATGGAAGTCTGAAGCCGAGGATTTGTTCACTACAACGTACTTCGTAAAGACGAACGAGAACGGGAAATTGGAACTCACCGAACAATTTGGTGGAAAAGAGTTAAGCTCTATGAGTGGGGTCGGTATCTTCTTCGACAAAGAAGGTAACACAACGCCGATTGTTTTTAGCCAATTTGTCCGCAAGCTTGTCACCGCACCTGAAGTGATGGTATTTTTCCATCTGCGACCTGTAGAGAAACCCACGGTCCCACTCGAAGAGCGATACAACGTCACCCGGCTCGCAATCCCGAACGGCTATCGCCTGGTTGTGGATTACGGATACAAAGATGAAGTGTTTACCCCAGACTTGAGCGCTTTGATATACGACCAAGTAAGAAATCACATCGTCACTCGAGCAGCGGACAAGAAACGTGAGAGCGCCACAGCGTCTGCGGCCAAGCGAAGAAGAAGCTCCGGAATCCTAAAAAACTCGAGTATCTCCAACGATGCATCCGCCACCCAAACCGACGTTTCCGAAAAAGAAGACTCTACCTCGCTGTCTGTGGAGCGAGCGCGTAATAGATCACGCCAGATTTCCTCGACCTCCGTCGCTACTAGCAGTACAGTGGCACGGCTCGATGCTTTGGATCGCGCATTCAAGGACGAAGTTCTGTACATTATTGGCAAAGAGCAGATGCGGGTGAAAGATGGCACGAACATCGCGCGATCGCTGCTGCTCAAGGCGTTCATTGTGCTGAGAGACAACACCCGAGCGAAAGTGCAAAGCCTGAGTGTACCGATAGATAAGGTCATCGAGGTGGGCTTCGTGAAGGAGGTGTAAACTGACCTGGGTTATGGGGTCTCGAACTATACATCTTCACGTAACGGATGCTTCCAACTACAACCCGTCCTTCATATCCTGCGTCAATCTCGCCAAGAGCAGTAGCATGAGTGATCCAGTGTTTGCAGCAACCGTCACAAATGCAGAAGATGTGGGAGTCGAATGCAGTGTGAGTTCGAGCTGCTGTTACCTTTCAGTACAAGGCGGCAAGTGTGTTCTGAAACATGATGCCAGAATGGCGCGCTGGATTCGCCCAATCTCAACCTCGGCGCTCGAGCAATATGGACCACGCCGCCGAGTGGCTCTCAAGCAAAAGAATCAGTCGCGTGGCATCAACACCTTGAGACGTTACCCTTCGCTGAAACTTCTGAAGATGATGCCGTTGCATGCTAAGCTTCACCAAGCTTGCGGACCGGGCCTGCGAGCAGCATGTTTCAATACCGTTTCGACATCCCGCTACACAGCTTTAGTAGCCTCGTAACCTCAACGATAGCATCTTTCCTCCAATATCTTCTCATAATCACCGTCATCACCTTAACGACAGTAATCATAATGTTGCTCAATTTTCTTGCTATCATCGCGGCAACGAGCTGTGCATCTGCTTCGCCAATGCTGCTTCCGCAGCAAGGGAAAAGAGACAGCACTTGCGATGCACGGAAATATACGCAGCTCATAGGCGGCATTGAAGAGAACATGTTCATTCAGAAGCAAGAGCTGCAAGGGTGAGAACTCGTTCCAACACCCGCCTTGTACGTCCAAGAGCGACTAACCTATCGCAGCCTCCAAACACTTCAAGCTCTCATCACGACTTCAAGTACACAAGTACCGGCCAACGGCACTCAGTCTGACTTCCAACTCAACCAGGTCTCGCTCGCCTCAACACAGCAGAAAGCCATAGCAGTGCGCGAGCGTAATCAAAGACTCGCAGATGAATTGAGCAGCCCCAGTGCAATGGGCTTGGCGATGGTAGCCCAGATGCAGGTCACCGTGATGCTAGATGTGCAAAGTCTGAAGGGTGCTGAGGAGGACGAGCAAATGCTGGGGAAGCTTGCGTACACGGTCAAAAGAGCGATGAGCCAGAACGAGGACAACCTGAAGATGGTAGATATAGGGTGTGGAAGGTAGGCTCAGATGGGTGAAGGGCACCGAGGTGAAAGACGAATTGATCGGCGGCCGTAACTCACACCGCTCTTGGAGACATAGCTGCAGGCATGCTATCATACCAGCCACACAATAGGAGGGTGTATTGCGGACAATAGGGTGAGTCTATTGTCCCAGCCATCTGCGGTATTTAAGAGCCGCCGCCAGCTCATCAAGCTTGAGACCGCCATCTCTTCTACATTCTTCTTCCTGGAACAATCTTGTACGTTGCGCTGGCGCAGCTCCTCTTCGTCCTAGAGACGACCTGATTTCACAGCACTACACCACTTCTCTCCCTTTGTTCTTGAGACGATCTGAGTCACCCTACACTGTTATCATATAAGCCTTGTGTTGACTGACCTATATCTCGCCTCGCAAACGCTACGCGATAATCAGTCACGCGTAGAGTTCACAAGAGTGAAACACGCTCTCTACACATCATTCACCTCACCTTGACTTTGGCTTTTGGTCTACCACGCTTCCTGCGCCAGCATTCACTCGAGGCGTAGCACAGTGCTACTCACTTGGTCTACATCAGTCGTCCTACAACCAATTATTACCATGGCAAGCTCAAAGAACTCTGCCAAACTGACCTACGAGCGCCTCGAGCGCAGTTTCGAACGCCTTCACGACAGCGTTCTCACTCAATTCCCCGAGCTGAAGGACGCCGCACGCGCTCGCAATCTCCAGGATGCCATCAATGAGGCGCTCTACATTGCCCGCCTCGGCGAGGGAAATGTCACTGTCGACTCCCCAGGCCAGGTCAAGCGCAATCTCAAGATCCGCATTGCCGAGATCCACGAGGAGCACGACGCACTCGATGCACTCGCCACAGCTGACACGACCGCCGCCTCTGAGCCTGGTATCAGTGCCATCGCTGCCTCTTCAGCAAACAGCAACACCCGAGATGCTCCAGCACGCAAACGCACCCGTCGCTCCACCGCCAGCGAGCAGCTGCAGGAAAACCGCCTTCTCGCCACCGCTGCACCATCCGCCCAGACACCCATCTCGCGCGCCCTCTCAACAGTGAAGAAGACGCACATCCCCGCGCGCAGCACAACCACCAAGTCCACTGCATCCATCCCAAAGGCCACGCCCAGCATCGCCCCTCCCCCGGCGCCCACAGCACACACACGCCGCAACAACGCCCACCGCCGCGCCCGCAGCCCTCGCGCACCATTTGCAGACCCCGCAGCCGAAGACGCAGAGCAGCGCGCCGTTGCCCTCGCCCTCCTCCGACTCGCCGAGCACGGGCGCCCCACGGCCAGCTTCCCCAGCAGCAGTGGCGGCGGCGGCGGCGGCGGCGGCGGCGACAGCGCCTACAGAGGCGTGCAGGACCTGCCTCTCTACACTTCGCCGCCAGCAGCACGCACGAAGCGCGTCCGCGGGGTCGAGGGGTCCGAGCACCACCCCGACGTAGGCGGGGCTGCTAAGCGGTCTTGTGTGCGTCCTCCGCTCCCCTGCTTGGCTGGACTGGATGCCCCCCGGGCTTTTGAGGCGGGGGTGCAGTATGCGGTTGAGCTGATGGGGGGGAAGGGGGAGGGCGTGGTGGGGTGGGTGCAGGTTGAGTTGAGGCGAGGCAGCAGTGGGGAGGGAGACGGGGTTGTTGGGGGTGTTGGTCGCGGAGAGGGAGGCGGTCAGGGTCGTGGTGGGGGAAGGGGGTTTTGGGACGTGATTTGAGTTGCGCCGGGGATCGTCTTGCTTGTTTGTTTGTTGTCAGGGTTGAGGTTGCTCAGTGTAGGTATTCACGCGGAAAGCTTGGGTAAGTTGAGGGCTGGAAATAACTAATACGTCGTACTTACCCGACTGTGTACACGGGGATCCCCTCCTCTCAGCACTCTAACCCCCAATCCTCCGCCTCTTCGCAACTGGAAGAACATCCTCCCCCTCCCCCTCCCCCTCTTCCCCTTCTCGTCTACGCTTCAGCCGCCCAGAAGACCGAGGTACATATAACTCCGTACAATCAAACCCCTGCGCCTCTTCTACACGCACCTCCCCACCCCCAAAGCACGACGACGACAACCGCCCCTCCCTCCTCAACAACACCTCCCTAGTCACCTCCGCGCTCCTTGTCCCCCTCCCCCTCCTCAACGCACAGATATCCACCCCGCTCTCCTCGAGCAGCAGCAGCCGCTCGTCGACGCTGCTCTTCTGGGCCCATGTGGTTGCGCTCCAGGGGCGGGAGAGGGAGAGGTTTTTCCGCTGGATGGAGAGGCGGGCTGGGGTGCGCCAGTCGGGGGAGGGCGGGGAAAGGCCGGTGGTGGGGGATACGGTAGTGTCGTTGGTCATGCTGCTGCGTCTGTGCTGCTGCTCTTCTTCTTCTTGTGGTGTGGCTTTCATTGTGGATTCCGCGAGTTCGTCTTCTGATGCGTGGTAGGCATGTAGATACTCCTCTGTTGCTGGATCCCATGCGATCATCTCCTGGGCACCACTGCCTGCTTGGTGCATGAGGCGGGCTTTGCGGGCCCATGCTTTTGCTGCTGCTGGATCACACGAGGACTGAGCACCTGCGGTGTTCTGTTCCGTGGGTTTACCGTGAAGCAGGGCAGCGAGGAATGCGCGACGGGCGGCATAGCCAGACAAGGATATAGTGAGGGAACGCGCCCACTTGTGCTGGTCGGCGGTTAGTCTCTCGTCTCTGGGGACGTAGGGGATGTGGGTTCTGCGTTTGGTCACGCGGTTTTTACTGCTGGGTTTTCTGGGCTGCAGGAGTCTGCGGGCTGGCGTCGTGGGCTGCATGTGGGGACGGATCGGGATGCTTGGTTCTGGAGTGTTGATCTAGGTGGTGTGTGTTAGATGGTGTGGGAGGACATGGGGGCGGTTTTACTCGGCTCAATCGTCTTGCACATGTGAGGAAGCTGCTGGTAAGCTCTGGACAGAGTCGGTGGAGGGATGGGTGGGTGGGAGTTCTTCTCGTTCATCCTGCGACAACCACAACGCGAAATGTTCACAGTGTGCGCGCATCTCCATGTTTTCTTTGAACAGTGCATGTCTTGTTATTGGTACTTTGTTCACACTGTTTGCGAGTGTGCAAGATTTGAAGCACAATGTGATTACGGCGGTTAGCATTGTGCGCAGTAGTAAGTTGGTACCGCATTGCTACTTTGTGATACAACAGCTTTGGGTTTGCTGTCTGCGTCGTGGAGTGATGGTTGGGATGACGATATTTGGGAACGCCATGTCGACAGCAAGGAGCAGCATATAAGCGAGGACATCTCAGATGCCCGAAGATCTCCCGTGTGGTTGAAGTACTCCAGACCATCGGCAACGAATCGAAACCGCAGCACGGGTCCTGCACGTGAACAGCTTGGGTGTGTATACCCCGCCTGCTAAAATGATATCTGGTTAACGAGACGACGTAGTGAACAGCGACACAGGATGCGCAAAGGACGAAGACTAGAAATACCGAAGTAGATACGGATTTTGGTTGTACATGATTATGGTGAGCGCAGACCCGCTGCATACACCCAGGTAGCCTCCCAACCCCCTTGTCAATCCGTTTCTGGGCAGCAAGCGTGTCTGTCGCGCTACCGTGCTGCCGCGCTGCCTCGCTGCCTCCCCTCCTGTCCTGACCATACAGTATCCGAGCCCCGGCAAGGCCTGGACTCGTTACGCATCGGCAATAGGTAATTGTTGCAGCGGGAATACGAGTGGCCAGGTCATGTACCAGGCTTTGATCCAGGGATGCGAGTCATGTCGAGCTCGATCCGGCCCGTCCTACCCGAATCAGGACAGATCCCGGGCGGGGATCACCGGATCAGTACAGGGCTATCAGCCTTACGAGTACGATAACCGGCATCTCTCGGCAAGGTGCATACGCTTTGGGAAAAGCTTCCCAGCGATGCAAACCCAAATCACTTCATCACGGCCCTTGCCTGATGAGGGTCCCGAAATCGATTGCGTTCCGCGGAGCGGTTCCGCGGAGAGCAGTTCCGAGGTGTTTCAGGAGAAGGCGTGCAATTGCGGTGGGATGAAGAGCTGGTGGCTCTGGTGAATCATCTCCTCGATCTTGCTGGTCTCGTTCATCTCGAAATCATGCATGAGCTGCATTTGTTGCTGTTGGTTGAGACCGTTGGCTCGGGCCTCCTGACTCCAGCCGGGGTTGAGGTAGTCGGCCATCTCGTAGCCTTGGTTCGCGGCGTAGTACTCGTTGTACAGTGGTGAAGTGAGGGGCATCGTTGGCGTGTTGTACTGGTCTTGCTGGGGCATTGCAAATGTAGGGTTCCACTGGGGCAGCTCGGCGAAGGTGGTTGGCAGCGCAGCAAACTGTGTAGTGGGCGGATAGGCGAAGATTGGCATGTTGGAGTCGACGGACGTTTTTGGACTTGGATCGTACTGATGCTGGGGCTGTGGTTGTGGCTGCGGAGGCGGCTGCGAGGACGAGTTCTGGCTGGTAGGCGAGCCTGCGTAGTTGGAAGAGCTGGCTTGCACATGTTCGTGTTTGAAAAACTGCTGTCCCTGGTTTGATAAATAGCCGAACGGCGGTTGTACGTTATCCTTGGGCGTGCTCACCGATGTGGTGGACACTGTGGCAGGGCTTGTGGTCCGAGATCTGTTGATGCCGTCGACGATGCTGCCCGACACAACCGAAGCGCAGTCAGATGGCGAGTTGGCTGTAATGGGCACGTCGCCGTCCTTGTTGTAGATCTCCATGCAGGCCTCGATGAGGTTGCGATACAGCTCCATAGCCGACGCGACACCAGGCCATCGGTCAGAAGCGAGCCTGATGGATTCCATGGCCACGGTCAAGTGGCCCTCGACCTCTTCCCGGCTGTGCTGGCGGCGCACATCTTGATAAGACAGGGTCCAAAGCATGGTGTTGATGCACATGAAGATGGACTGCACGAAAATCCATGTGACGTCGACCAACTTCATGTCGATCTGCCTTTTACTCATGTAGATGTTGTACTGGCATGCATCGTAGCAGCGGATAGCGGCTTGCAGGGACGGCCTCGGTACCTGGGGCGAGGGGCGGTAGATGAAGACGACCATGGTGTTGTAGCGCCCGACGAACCTAAATCATGTCAGCATAGATGGAGCCAAGGGGGAAAGTTGCATACACACCAGACTTTGTTCAAGCCAGAGCCGCCGTCCATCTCAGGACTGGTGTCTCTCCAAGCTTCGATCTTGGTCTGTATCTCTGCGAACCAGGGGTGCTGGTCGTCCTTTGGCTCGTCTGTCTTGCGCTGGTAGAGCTTCTTTCTGATTTCCAGCTGCAGCAGTCGCATCTTGTAGAAGTGGATCCCAATCCACTTTTTGAGCGAGGCCTGTGGAGCGGGCTTGACGCCCTCTCTGGTGATGTAGATGTCGTCGACAAGCTCAGCAAAGTTGACGTCGATGTGCTGTCGTCGTACTGCAATGTGGGCGGGCCGCCCTAGGCTGTGGGACAGACCGTAGTCCATGGTGAGAAGGCTCCAGAACAGACGGCGTCGCATGTCGACTTCTAGCGGATCTGCGGGCCGGCCCCCCGGACCTCGTGCAATGGTCTTTTCTTCGTGAAGGCCGAGGGCCTGACAAAGGCGTATGCCGAGGCCAATGATGTAGTAGACGGCTGTGCGGGTGGGGGTGAGGAGCGAGTATCCGGCGACCAGGCCGAAGCACTGCAGCGTCTTGAGGTTCATGGGCTTGATGGCAGCCTCGAAGTACTTGAGGGCGGCGAGGTAGTAGCTGTCGGCGAGGCCAGCGTACTGGGTGTCCATCTTCTGCAGGCTGATGGCAATAACCATGCGCAGGCAGTAGTTCTGGTAGGGGTCGGTGGAGCCATTGTAGACGTCTTGTACGTCTTGGGTGAAGGTTGGCTCGTGGAAGATGGGGTACATGGGGTGGACTGGGAGGGGTGTCAGCAGACTGGAGGTGGACAAGGAGTGGGGCAATGGGTGCCTTTGCAGTAAAAGAGCTCGACGAGCAGGTTGGTGAGGTCTCGATTGGGCAGCTCCTCGGCGGCGACGTCGCTGACGAGCGGATAGACCTTTGAGGTGGGGCGCTCGTCCTCCTGCTTGAAGGTGGCCTTGATGGACTTTTGGCGGGCGTGGGGCACAATCTCGGAGATGGTCTTGGACTGGGTGAACTGCTTGGCCAGCTGCATGACCAGGCGGGTGATGGTGATGCCGCTCGAGGGCCCGAGGAACTTGGACTCGTCCGTGTCCTGGACGCGCACCGCTGCGGCGCCGCGCATGACGTCCTCTGCGTCGGGCTCGACATCGTCTCTCTCGAGGTCGGCCAGCTGCTGCTCGAGGTCGCGGACCTTGTGCTGCAGGTGGACGACGTAGTTGCGGGGGATCTTGCGGGCCTTGGCCGGGTCGTAGTACTCGCAGTGCGAGTTTGTGCGCTCGCAGGGCCCGCAGCGAGGGAGTCCGGGGTCGCATCGTGTCTTGCGCTGCAGCAGCCAAAGTCAGCGAGGGTCCATAGCTGCCACGTCTACACATGTCACGTCTGCGCTTCTGCACATGTACATGTTTACATGTCTGCACCAATGCACCTCGACCTCTACATCTCTACATCTCTACACCTCTACACCTCTGCGCCTCTGCATTTCTCCAGCGGGCTGCTCACCGTCCTGCAGCGACAGCACGCCGTCAGCGTGTGCGCGATCCTGCTGCTGCTGCTGCTGCTGCTGCTGCTGCTGCCGTGTGTGCCGTTGGGGCCATTGGGGCCGTCGGCGTCCTCGGGCTTTGGCTTTGGCGCGGTTGCGGCCTCCATGGTGCGGCGGGCACCTCTTGGGCGAGGGAGGGGTGGCGTGCGGCGGTTCTGTCAGGCGCGGCTTCAGGGGCGGGGGAGACGGACATGCACGTCCATAACAGCCTCCAGACGGCAGGACGACAGGACGGCAGGACGGGCAGAGGCCGTCGAGGCAGGCGAGGTAGCAGACGAGGTAGCAGATTAGCAGACTAGCAGACTAGCACGGTAGTGCAGTGCAGTGCAGTGGCACAGCCGTAGACCGCAAGGCCTGCGACTACTTCGCGCGTGCGACCGCACTGCTGCGGCGGCACGTCCCCGTCCCAGCAATGCAGCGGCCGGTCGCGGTCCAGCGCGAGTTGGACTCCTTGCCCTTGTTTGTGGCCGTCTGCCCACTGCCCACTGCCCAGCGCTGCGCGTCGCTGGCGGGCGGCACTGGCAAAAGCCCTCGGCCCACGCCGCCGCTGCGCCAATCACGCGGCGGGGAATCGAGGCGGCCTGCACACCCAACACCCAACCCGCAGCTGGCGCGGGCGCTGGGCGCTGGGTGCTGACGACGGGGCGAGACTGTTAGCGACTGTTAGTGACTGTGCTGCTCGCGCTGCTAGCTAGCCTACCGCCTACGGACAGCCGAGGGCGGCATGTGCGGGCCTCGACCCTCCAGCTCGAACCACAATCAGCGTCGCAGCCCTCGGCGAGGCGCTGCTGGCTGCCCGCTTGCTGACTGCTCGCTCCATCAAGGCCCGTCTGCCAGTGCCGCGCCAGTCTCGCAGCCCGAACGTGACTGCCCTGCCGCACCACAGCGCCCGTATGCACACAGCACTGCACTCAGTGCCTGGCTAGTATCCACTCCCCGCGGCCAAACTGAGTGACACCCTGACACCCTGACGCCCTACCAACCGCCAATCTGGGAGCGCCACCCGTTACTCGCTCAACACCACCCCCCACGCCCACGGCCCACAGTCCACGGCCCACAGCCCACCACAGCCCACCACAGCCCACAGCCAGCGCAGCTGAAAGCAACCCTTCAAAGCCCTGCTGCATCCGCCAACCTGTCTGCCGCCTCCCGCGCTATTCCCCCCCCCAGCGCGCCTGTCTGCAGCACCGAGCAGGTAAGTCTGTTTCCCTTGTGGCCGCCATGCATGGCGAGCCTGAGACACCTGATGCCCCTCGCCCTCTAATGCTGGCCCTGGCCCTGTCCCTTGTGCAACATGCCCGGCTCCTCCCCCATGTGCTGCTCCCGCTTCCTTCACCTCCCACGTGGCTGTCACCCTGCTTGTTGCCCTGCCCATGTCCAAAGAAGCTTACCCGTCTGTTGAAGGGAACGACCTCATGGTCTTGGACACTCCCTTGCTCCGAGTGAGCCGCCCTGTGGCCGCCTGCTCGCGCTGCCGCGCTGCCAAAGTCAAGTGTGACGGCAAGCTGCCAGCCTGCACAGCCTGCGAAAAGTCAAACCGTGCCTCGGAATGCTCGAGCACAAACGACCAGTTCGCCAGAGGCAAAGAGAGGAGCTATGTAGCTACCCTCGAGGCCCGCGTCGAGAGGCTCGAGAAGAAGATTGCCGAATCGAGAAACAGGAGGAAGTCGTCGACCGTCATGCTGCTCGACTCGTCAGAGACGTCGACTCCTCGCAGAACCTCAGTCGACACCCTCAAAGCACCCAAACCCATCAGCAAGCGTGCCGCACGCCGGAAAGAAGCTTCCCAGATTGACGAGCTCGTCTCAGACTTTGGCCTCCTGTGAGTCGCCTGCACTGACTAGTTCCTAGTTCCTAGTTCCTAGTTCCATCCAGCACCTGCTGACTCAATAGTGCCGTCAACGCTACAGCAAGAGACTTCTACGGCTTCACCACCGAGATGTCCTATGCCCGACTAATCCTGTCAGCTGCCGCCAAGGAGGCTCTACCAACGGGCCTGCACAAGGCCCTGCCCGCAAAGTATGCTGCAA